>OU862882.1:24192688-25551474 GCA_917880725.1 Selenia dentaria | reverse complement strand
TATAAACTTGAAAAAAAATGCAAAAAAATTGTTAAGTATTGAGATGCTGCGCTATAGCTGGCAGTTCTACGTAGCATCTCAGGCGTTCTCGACTTCAGGAACACTAATACGATTGAAACTGCAAAGTTCTGCAGCCACAAGCTTATACAGCCATAGTTCTAGTCATAAATTTGAAACAAAATTACAAAAAAATCATTAAGCCCTGAGATGCTGCACTATAGCAGGCAGTTCTACATAGCATCTCAGGCGTTCTCGGCTCCAGCAGCACTAATACGATTGAAACCGTACAGTTCTGTAGCTACGAGGTCATACAGCCATAGTTCTAGTCATAAACTTGAAAAAAATGCAAAAAAATTGTTAAATCTTGAGATGCTGCGCTATAGCTGGCAGTTCTACGTAGCATCTCAGGCGTTCTCGACTCCAGGAACACTAATACGATTGAAACTGCAAAGTTCTGCAGCCACAAGCTTATACAGCCATAGTTCTAGTCATAAATTTAAAGAAAAATGTCAAAAAAATCATTAAGCCCTGAGATGCTGCACTATAGCAGGCAGTTCTACGTAGCACCTCAAGCGTTCTCGACTCCAGGAGCACATATACGATAGAAACCGTACAGTTCTGTAGCAACAAGTTCATACAGCCATAGTTCTAGTCATAAACTTGAAAAATATGTAAAAAAAATTGTTAAGTCTTGAGATGCTGCGCTATAGCAGGCAGTTCTACGTAGCATCTCAGGCGTTCTCGACTCCAGGAGCACAAATACGATTAAAACTGCAAAGTTCTCCAGCCACAAGCTCATACAGCCATAGTTCTAGTCATAAACATGAAATAAATGCAAAAAAAAAATTGCTAAGTCTTGAGATGCTGCGCTATAGCTGGTAGTTCTAGGTAGCATCTCAGACGTTCTCGACTCCAGGAACACTAATACGATTGAAACTGCAAAGTTCTCCAGCCACAAGCTTATACAGCGATAGTTCTAGTCATAAATTTGAAGAAAAATGTCATGAAAATCATTAAGCCCTGAGATGCTGCACTATAGCAGGCAGTTCTACATAGCATCTCAGGCGTTCTCGACTTCTGGAGGACTAATACGATTGAAACTGTACAGTTCTGCAGCTACAAGCTTATACATTCACAGTTCTAGTCATAAATTAAAAAAAAAGGGAAAAAAAATTGCTAAGTCTTGAGATGCTGCGCTATAGCTGGTAGTTCTAGGTAGCATCTCAGACGTTCTCGACTCCAGGAACACTAATACGATTGAAACTGCAAAGTTCTCCAGCCACAAGCTTATACAGCGATAGTTCTAGTCATAAATTTGAAGAAAAATGTCATGAAAATCATTAAGCCCTGAGATGCTGCACTATAGCAGGCAGTTCTACATAGCATCTCAGGCGTTCTCGGCTCCAGGAGAACTAATACAATTGAAACCGTACAGTTCTGTAGCTACGAGGTCATACAGCCATAGTTCTAGTCATAAACTTGAAAAAATGAAAAAAAAATGGTTAAGTCTTGAGATGCTGCGCTATAGCTGGCAGTTCTACGTAGCATCTCAGGCGTTCTCGACTCCAGGAACACTAATACGATTGAAACTGCAAAGTTCTGCAGCCACAAGCTTATACAGCCATAGTTCTAGTCATAAATTTGAAAAAATTGTCAAAAAAATCATTAAGCCCTGAGATGCTGCACTATAGCAGGCAGTTCTACATAGCATCTCAGGCGTTCTCGACTCCAGGAGCACTAATACGATTGAAACCGTACAGTTCTGTAGCTACAAGGTCATACAGCCATAGTTCTAGTCATAAACTTGAAAAAAAATGCAAAAAAAATGGTTAAGTCTTGAGATGCTGCGCTATAGCTGGCAGTTCTACGTAGCATCTCAGGCGTTCTCGACTTCAGGATTACTAATACGATTGAAACTGCAAAGTTCTGCAGCCACAAGCTTATACAGCCATAGTTCTAGTCATAAATTTGAAAAAAATTTACAAAAAAATCATTAAGCCCTGAGATGCTGCACTATAGCAGGCAGTTCTACATAGCATCTCAGGCGTTCTCGGCTCCAGGAGCACTAATACGATTGAAACCGTACAGTTCTGTAGCTACGAGGTCATACAGCCATAGTTCTAGTCATAAACTTGAAAAAAATGCAAAAAAATTGTTAAATCTTGAGATGCTGCGCTATAGCTGGCAGTTCTACGTAGCATCTCAGGCGTTCTCGACTCCAGGAACACTAATACGATTGAAACTGCAAAATTCTGCAGCCACAAGCTTATACAGCCATAGTTCTAGTCATAAATTTGAGAAAAAAATGACAAAAAATCATTAAGCCCTGAGATGCTACACTATAGCAGACTGTTCTACGTAGCATCTCAGGCGTTCTCGACTCCAGGAGGACTAATACGATTGAAACCGTACAGTTCTGCAGCCACAAGGTCATACAGCCATAGTTCTAGTCATAAACTTGAAATAAATGCAAAAAAAAAATTGTTTAGTCTTGAGATGCAGCGCTATAGCTGGCAGTTCTACGTAGCATCTCAGGCGTTCTCGACTCCAGGAACACTAATACGATTGAAACTGCAAAGTTCTGCAGCCACAAGCTTATACAGCCATAGTTCTAGTCATATATTTCAAAAAATTGTCAAAAAAATCATTAAGCCCTGAGATGCTGCACTATAGCAGACCGTTCTACGTAGCATCTCAGGCGTTTTCGACTCCAGGAGGACTAATACGATTGAAACCGTGCAGTTCTGCAGCTACAAGGTCATACAGCCATAGTTCTAGTCATAAACTTGTAATAAATATATTTTTTTTTTATTATATCTTGTGATGCTGCGCTATAGCTGGCAGTTCTACGTAGCATCTTTAAGGCGTTCTCGACTCCAGGAGCACTAATACGATTGAAATTGCAAATTTCTGCAGCCACAAGCTTATACAGCCATAGTTCTAGTTATAAACTTGAAAAAAAATGCAAAAAAATTGTAAAGTATTGAGATGCTGCGCTATAGCTAGCAGTTCTACGTAGCATCTCAGGCGTTCTCGACTCCAGGAACACTAATTCGATTGAAACTGCAAAGTTCTGCAGCCACAAGCTTATACAACCATAGTTCTAGTCATAAATTTGAAAAAATTGTCAAAAAAATCATTAAGCTCTGAGATGCTGCACTATAGCAGGCCGTTCTACGTAGCATCTCAGGCGTTCTCGGCTTCAGGAGGACTAATATGACTGAAAATGCAAAGTTCTGCAGACACAAGGTCATACAGCCATAGTTCTAGACATGGCTGTATGACCTTGTGGCTGCAGAACTATGCAGTTTCAGTCGCATTAGTGCTCCTGGAGTCGAGAACGCCTGAGATGCTACGTAGAACTGCCAGCTATAGAGCAGCACCTCAAGACTTAACGATTTTATTAATTTTTTTTTAATGCTTATGTCTAGCTGTACACCTGGAGTCGAAAACTCCTGAGATGTTATGTAGAACTGCAAGCTATAGTGCAGCATCTTCAACACGAACGATTTTATTGAAAAAAATATTACTTTGCTTTTTAGTGTGCAATTATTGCTTGAACGCCCTAAAATGAATAGAACTATTTATTTACTTATAAGCATATTTGTGATCTATCTTCTCAGAACTCTTGAGATCCTTCAAGATGGTGTGTGAAGTTAGCATCCCATTTTTAAAAATATGGCTTTTTTATGTTTTTCACTAGAACTATTGTTGGAATGTCGGCAGTCGATAGAACTCTGTATTTTAAACCATTTTTGTGGTCTAATAATTGAAAATTGTTGAGATGCTGGGTGACGGAATGCGAAGTTAACATCTCATTTTTTAAATTCGATTTTTCATGTCAAAAATAGGTGAACTATTCAAAATAAGTATCAGGAACTATAGAACTATTGGGGATGCTACTAGAACTCCGAAAAATATTTGAGATTCTGGAAATTGTTATGCTAGGTTCACAGACACGCATCTCAAGACTTAACGATTTTATTGAAAAAAATATAACTCTACTTTTTAGTGTGCAATTATTGCTTTACGCCCTAAAATGAAAAGAACTATTCATTTTTAAGCATATTTGTGATCTAACTTTTCAGAACTCTTGCGATGCTAAAATATTGTGTGTGAAGTTAGCATCTCATTTCAAAAAAATGATTTTTTTAATGTTTTTTACCAGAACTATTGTTGGAAAGTCGGCAGTCGATAGAACTCTGTATTTTCAACCATATTTGTGGTCTAATAATTGAAAATTGTTGAGATGCTGGGTGACGGCATGCGAAGTTAACATCTCATTTTTTAAATTCGATTTTTCATGTCAAAAATAGGTGAACTATTCAAAATAACTATCAGGAACTATAGAACTATTGGGGATGCTACTAGAACTTCGAAATTTTTTTGAGATTCTGGATATTGTTATGCTACGTTCGAGATTCGAAACGTCAGATAGATCGGATGGTTTGGTTTTTTTTCCAAATATCTAGAAAATATCTTGTTTAGTTTTGAGTGTAGCGATTGTATTTTAATTTTCATGTAGAGTTTCTTTTTAGTTTAGTGTATGTTAATTGTAAAGTTCTAGGTAAGTATTTTTATTCATAGTAGATTTCATTTGTTTTCGAGTTAGGTTAGGCTTTTGTTTTTTATGGACGAGGCCCAGGGGGCTTGTTGGCCCCCCGATAATAGCCAACTATCTTCACTCCCAGATCGAGATATCTCGTATTCAGTTCCATCCCCGGTGGAATTTGTGTCTGTTGTATCAGACTCTTCTTTGGATGTCGTAGTCCAACAAATGCAAACTGAAGCTCAGACTCAAAAAAACATTTAAAAAAGTCAGAAAGCACTCAAAAAAACATTTAAAAAAGTCTAAAGAAGCATCTCAGGATTCAATCATCCCCTTGGGACAAACACAGAAATCTTCAGTTAAAGATGATAGTGAGATTACTCAGATTACTGATTCTTTTGCGTCACCTCCAGTGACGACATTACAAACTCTAAATACTCCTGCTTATGTACCTTCAAATAGGCAGCTATATAACCTGTCAGATAAGGGACCATTTGTTGTGCATGTGCAGAAGACTGATTCATTGTCCACTTCAGTGAATACATATTTACATCCAGTTAATTTTGGACGGTTTTTAAGGCAAAACAATTTTATAAATATTGTAGATGGTAGTTTGCAGAGGATTGGGAGAAACCGAGTTTCTTTATCTTTCATTGATGCGCACTCAGCCAATGATTTTATAGCCAGCGAAGTTGTAAAGAGCAAGGACTATAAAACCTTTATTCCAGCCTTTGGAACAACCCGTTTGGGCATTGTGAAGGGTGTTCCTGTGGAATGGACTGAAGAGGAAGTGTTAGAAAACATTAGCCTTCCTTTACATTCATGTCCCATTATTAAGGTACCACGCTTAAATTATAAAGTTGTTGTTGATGGTACACCAGTGTATAAACCGAGCCAGTCATGTGTTCTATCTTTTGATGGTCAGATCCTTCCACCCCGTGTGTTTTTATGCTACAATTCCCTTTCTGTTGAGAAATATTATTACCCCACAATTCAATGTTTTCAGTGTTGCCGCTTTGGCCATACTAAAAACAACTGTCGGTCTAAGCCTCGTTGCTTCAAATGTGGTGATGCTCACACAGGTGACTCGTGTGATGCTGAAGAAGGCACATTTTCGTGTCTGTTCTGCTCAGGGTTTCACTTTTCAACTAATAGGTGTTGTCCTGAGTATAACAGGCAAAAGAATATTAAAGTTACAATGACTGAAAAAAGCATTTCATATGCAGAGGCTTCCAAGTTACACTCTCCCACAAGAGGCAAAAGTTACAGTGATGTGACTAAAACCTCTTATGCAAACATATCACCTGGCCCCTTATTTTCTCATAATAAATCTCCTAGTCAATCATCTTCCCATAAAAAACAGTTTTCCCCAAACCAAAACCCCCTCCAGTTCAAAGACATGTTAATGACCATTCTGCCCATCAGGCAATCCTCAGCAATCCATCTATTTCTAATACCAATGGGGTTGCTTATCCTGTTAGTACCTCCTTACCCACGAATAGTATTTAAGAGCTCATACAGGCTCTCACCAGGCTCCTTAACACATCTGTACCGTCCAACGCTGCCCAAGTTTCTCCTACTCCTCTATTACAATCATTCCATGATGGCTCCTTCTCTAGGGCTGCAATGGAACTGTCAAAGCATATTAAGCAAAAAGACTGATCTGATGTACATCATTAATAAATTTGACCCAATTATAATTGCCATCTCTGAAACATGGCTTAAGCCTGGTTCCTTTTTTAAGGTTCCACGCTATCTATGTTTCAGAGATGACAAAGCTGATGGGTATGGTGGTACTGCCATACTTGTCAGAAATTCTGTAAATACTCATCTTGTACATTTACCATTTTCTACTGAATCTGACAACTTTTCAATAGTTGCTGTCAGTTTTAAAAACATTACATTCATCTCATTATATATACCTAGGCCATCACACTATATTTTAAACAAAATTTATAATGGCTTGTCTGGAATCACTGGTCCCATAATTATAATGGGTGATTTCAATATACATCACCCAGTCTGGGGTTGCCAGGCTGTGGATGGTCTGGCTAGTTGGATATTTAATATATTGGACAATAAAGGTCTGTGTCTGTTAAATAGTGGTTCTCCGACACGTCGTACAAAACCAACTGAACGTATTAGTGCTGTGGACTTGACTTTGGTGTCGGCTAGCCTAGCCCCTTCTATGTCATGGAAAACTCTGTCCTCTTGCTTTGGTAGTGATCATTTCCCTATTGTATTTGATCTACCATTCTCTAAGATAGAGCCAATACTATATAAGCCTTTAATGCAGTATAAGATAAGCAATGACCCTCTGTTTGATCAATGGTCTAAGTTTTCATCTTTTTTAGAAGGAGTAGCATCTGAACTTCCACCCATTCTCCCACATTTTTTAAATGAATGTCTGATGTCATTAATAAAGTGTATTCACACTGCAGCAAATTATTCATTTCCTCTCAAGCAATAAAACATGAAACATAGGTCTCCTCCATGGTGGGATCAAGAGTGTATCTCTGCTGTTGAGGATAGAAAGAATGCTGAACAGTTGTATTGCATGAGCATGACAAATGACAATTATGATAATTTAATTAAGGTTATGTCTGACACTAAATATATACTTCACTCTAAAAAGTCAGCAGGTTGGAAAAATTTCTGCTCTTTCATTTCTCCTAATATCCATTCTTCATATGTATGGAAATCCATTCGTTTATTCCGTGGTTCATACAGGGATCCTTCTCCACCTTATCCAAGTAGTGTAAGTTGGGTCGATCAGTTTATGGATAAATTGGCTCCTCCAGTTGTCCCTAATTTTATTGATACTTTATCTACTAGTCCTGTTATTGAAGATTTTGCACCATTTTCTATGCAGGAATTACGTATTGTACTATCCTTACTTAAAGACTCTTCCCCTGGTCCAGATGGGATCCCATATTCATTTTTAGTTAATGCTGGTGACAGTATTTTACTGTATTATCTCAAAATGGTGAATTTGATGATAGATTTAGGTTCTGTCCCACCACAAATGAAAGCGCAAATTATTATTCCAGTCCTAAAACCAGGCAAAGATCCAGAAGATTCTGCTAGTTACCGTCCAATAGCCATGTCTTCTTGCATTACCAAGATTGTGGAACATCTAATAAAAAATCGCCTTGAATGGTTCATAGAAAATAGAAATCTTCTGCCTAACTGTCAGTACGGTTTTCGAAAAGGTAGAGGTACTTTAGATAGCTTATCTATTTTTGTTACTGATGTAAGGCTGTCTTTTTCCAGAAATGAGTCAATTGTTGCTACTTTTCTGAATATATGCTCAGCCTATGATAATGTTAACCTCTCTATTCTTAAAAATAAGTTGGTTAGTCTGTCCATTCCTACAAAGATTATTAATGTTATTATTAATTTGTTTGTAGATCGTTCAGCTCAATTAAGAGTTGATGGTGAAATAAAGGCCATAAGAACTTTGAATAAGGGTTTGCCTCAAGGCTCTGTTTTAAGCCCTCTCCTTTTTAATATATACACCTTTGATTTAAATAATTTTGTTTCTTCTTACTGTCGTATATTGCAATATGCCGACGATTTAGTTTTATATGTAGCAGATCGTAATATTGTAAATTCTGCTGAAAAAATCTCTCAAGCTCTGGTTTCATTGAGTATGTGGTTATTTAATAATGGCCTTGATGTAGCTCCTTTAAAAAGTTCAGTTGTTATCTTTACTAGGAAACGTTTGAAACCAAGACTTGACATATTTTTTGACAAGATAAGGATACCTGTTGAAAATGAGAAAAAATTTTTGGGCCTTATTCTAGATAGTAAACTAAATTTCTCATCTCATTTAAAATATATATCAGAAAAAAGACTTAATATATTAAGATGTCTAGCTGGAGTTTGGTGGGGTGCTCACCTATTCTATTTAAAACTCTTATATAACGCTATTGTCCGTAGTGTTATCGACTATGCGTCAATCCTGTATGAACCATGTAATAAAAAAGCACTTAGCGCCCTGGAATTGATAAACTAGAGCCAAGCTAGAGCCCTTCGTATAATATTAGGGGCGATGAAGTCAACTCCTAAAAATGCTATGCAAGTAGAATGCGTTGAACCGCCTTTGGATCTAAGGCGGCAGTACCTATCAGATATGTTTTTGTTCCGCATTTTTCAGTTTTCTTCACATGCCCTTTTTCCTAAATTACAGCTTTTAAATAATTTCATGTTGATGCCTTATTGGTCGCATAATAAAATTCCTTGTTTAGTTGTTAGTTATGTTACAATTAAGAACCTTAAATTCGCAACGCATAGAAGTCCCAAAATCCCCTTATTTGAATTTGATTGTCAATCTATTCTTTTTGAACCCACTTTGCATCTTAATTTAGACATAGTGAAAGGGGATCCGTTTGCTAATAAACATTTTCTTAGGATTAAGGATAACCTTTGGCGTGACTGGCATTGCATATTCACTGATGCTTCTAAACTAGACCAGAATGGTTGTGTTGGTGTTGGGTTATATCATCAAAACTATGACATTGTTCAAAAGATAAAGTGTCCACCTGAAACTTCAGTCTTTATGGGTGAATGCAGGGGTATTATGGAAGCTATTAACTATATTATTTTGTTTAAATTAAATAAAACTGTTGTTTTTACAGATTCTCTAAGTGCTCTTCAAGCATTCCAGAGTAATCCCTTCAAAATTGGTTCCAGGAACTGGATTGTATTTCAATGTAAAATGCTTTTATTAAAATGTACTGTGTTAGGTTATATTATTCATTTTGCTTGGGTACCTAGTCATAGTAATATCACTGGTAATGAAAAGGCTGATAGGGTTGCAAAAGAATCAGTAATTTGTGGTGATAAGGTGCCTTTTAAAAATTATCCACAAGATCTTTTACGTTTACCTGCTCGCGACTTGAAACGTAGATGGCTGAAAAGATGGTCAATCAGTAGTAAATATAAAGGCTCTAATTTTTCAAAATATCAACCAGATATTGAAGCTAAACCCTGGTTTTCTAAATTTAAGTGCAATAGGAAAATTTGTTCTATTATATCTAGGTTGAGATTTGGTCATTGTTGTTCTGCTGTTCATCTTAAGAAGCTTAGAATTAAGAATTCATCCATCTGTGAGTGTGGTTTAGATGATGAAAGCCTTAACCATATTTTCTTTTCTTGTCCTCGGTTTAATCATGATCTTATGTATACTACACTTATTCATTATAAATTTCCATTACCTGTTCATATAGACAATATCCTGTGTAATATAAATCCTGTCACTATCAATGTATTATCATCCTTCATCTCTCAAAATGATATTAAACTTTAGTTGGTATTTTCTGTTGTCGCTAGGATTTTCTTTTACTAGTTTCATTCATTTTGTCATTAGTCCATTGTACCTAGATCTCATTTTAGATATGTAGTTAATAAGATACTTTCTTTTGTTCCAGATTATTAATTCTAAATTTTGCCGTTTATTTTTATACTTATATCTCATCTGACGTGTCGTTGGCAAAAGTGTTCTCAAACAGTTTGCCATTAAATAAATAAATATGCTACGTTCACAGACACGATGTTTACGCTGTTAAAAGCGCCTGCTATCAGCTATGTCGAAAAAAACAGCAATGAGATGCTCATTTGCTGTGAGGGAATGATGTATATCAAAATGTAATTGGCAGATACTTTCTCGAGCTGAATGATTTCTACGAAAACCAAACTGATTGGATGGCAAAATATTGTTTTGTTCAATATAAAATTCCAGACGTTGTTTCAGCAATTGTTCAAATATCTTCGCTGCACATGAAGTGAGTGCTATGGGACGATATGAATCAGGACATAACTTGGGTTTGTTTGGTTTCAGTATTGGAACCAAACAATCTATCTTCCAATCTTGCGGTACACAATTAGTTTCCCAGAGAAGATTTAAGACTTTGAGATAGAGATCTAGACTCTTACTATTTTTTTTTTTAAACTATGTACGGTATTCCATCTAGACCAAAGGCAGTGTCTTTCCTGGTGAAAATGGCAGAATTTAATTCATTGATGGTAAATGGACTAAGAAGGAAACTGTTACTGATGTTCAAATTGTTAGTGATTATTGTACCTATATGAGTTATGTGATACATGATCTGGTGTAGGTATATTTCATTAAAAAATCTAAAACCCATGAATCATCATTATTTTTGTTATATGTACTGTATGTTTTATTAAATTTGCGCATGAATGTCCAAATAATTGAAAGTGGAGTGCAGCAATTAAATTTTTCACACAGATATTTCCAGCTATTTTGTCGTTCTATCTTAAGTGTAAGTTTTTTAAGAGCACGGAGTCTTTTAAATTCTAAATAGTTTTCTTCTGTTGGATTATATTTGAACTTTAGATATGCGTCTTTGAATTTCAAAACAGCATCAGAACATGTTTGATTCCACCAGGGTAAAGTAGGTCTTTTACCAGATTTTCTATCGCATAACTGGTAATTGGAACAAAATGATGTTGTTTTAGAAATAGATTTAGAAACTGCAGAGTGTAAAATTTTACAAAAAAGTAAATAAGTGTTTTGAGGGTTTAAGACATCTAGTTGAAAACTATGTAACAGTTCATCTACATGATTACTGAACATCTTCCAGTCCACATGTTTATAGTTAGGGAAAATAGGGAGGTGTTTGCCATTGCAATAGTTTCCATCAGAATCAACACTGTTATTATTCAATGTAACTTTAATTATTACAGGGAGGTGGTAACTAGTACCAAGAGGACATTCCAAAACTGACCATTCGCAATGAAGTGCTATTGTCGGAGAAACAAAGCACAAATCTAGAGCATTTGGGCGCCATGTGAGGGAACCAACTGTAGTAGCTTGTCCATCATTAAGAAGAATCAAATTGTTATCGTCAATGACCTCTAAAATATCCCTACCCCGAGGAGAGTCAGAACCACAGCCCCAAGAAGTATGGTGGGAATTAAAGTCTCCTGCAAATATAAATGGACCCGGAATAGACTTTACCAAAGAATCAAATTTATGTTTGTTGAAAGAAGGGCTACAATTCAAAGGACTGTAAAAACTGACAATATGTATAACTTTCTTATTTGATGTTGTAATTTTGACACACAGATTTTGTAATGAGTTGTCAAAATAAGTATTAACTTTGGAATATGTGAGACTTTTATGGATTATAATTGCTACTCCATTGTGGTCATTACCACAATCATTGCGTTCAATATGATAATGTCTAATTTTAAAATTTTTATGGGCTTTAAACCATGTTTCAGAAATAATTGCAATGTGTATGTTATGTGTATACAGATAGTTAGTAAATACATGTTTGTTGCTGTTAAGACTTTGTGCATTCCATTGTATTATATTTATAACATCCATTATGAGGAAGAAGGTAATTTATTACTGAGAGTTGTTTTGAGGGTCTCTCTTATGGACCCGGAGTTTATAGGAACATCCTTGTTGCTGATTATTTTCGTTATTGTTTCTATTAAAATATTTATAAAAGTTTCGGATTTCATTAAATTGTTTACTTGTACGTCCAGAGTACGTGCAGATAATGCTGGGAAAGATTTGTGGTTAAACAGGTCTGAAAAGGTTGCAGATTTGGACTTAACTTTATTTTCTTCAACTTTAAGTTTTTTAATATGGTATGCTGATGAAATGGCAATGTGATTGCCTTTGCAATTGACACATTTAGCGTCTTTCGGGTCCTTTTGACTATTCCGGAAGTTGTGATTTTCAGTACATATTGAGCATACCTCAGCATTGCGGCAGAACTTGGCAATATGCCCGTACTGCATGCACTTCAGACACTGCTTTACTGGAGGCACGTACACACTAACCTCATGACGCCACGAGTCTAGATAAACATGTTCCGGCAGATTGGTGGAAGCAAACGTGACTGCAACGGCCTGCGTGGGGAAGAAGGTTGGGCCTCCGTCGCCTCTCACTCGACGCATAAAACGCCTTACTTGTATCACGTTCTTAGAGCTACCAATTAAAGAGAATATTTCTTTATTTGACATATCCACCGGTACTGAAGTGAGAACGCCCGTTACTTCGGTGTCGCCAGCCGGAATAGTCGCATTCAGTGAAAGTTGTTCTAATAATTTCTTATTTTTCATGAAAATGTTTGCATTATTGGGCAAATCAAATGTGATGCCCACCTTATATTTGTTAATAGTTTTGAGGTGCATTACGCCTGAAACGCCATGCTCTCTCAATCCTTTAGATAGGGCCATACGATCTCTATCGGAAAACATCACATTGTCAGTTTTGTGTGACAGAAAAACGATAAATTCGGATTTTTAGAGTCTTCGGGGTATCTGCGCGAGTACCCTGGGTACCTTGGAATACCTTGTAGATCTCATACTTATCTACTTTTTTGGGTTTTGGAGTAGCGACCGTCGCTACTGACTTCACGGAGTCTACATCCGAAGACGAATCCGAGACAGAGGAAAGCTCCAGATCCGGTGGTGGTGGTTCGTCCTTCCGCCGCCTTTTCTTGCCCATCCTTCGGTTTTCCGTATAAGTTACTCTAACTTAACTTACTTTTTAACTTTTAACAGTATAAACTACAAAAAGCAATAATTTAAATCAAAAAGCGCGCCTTACGATTTTCGCGGTTCCCGCCTTTTTTCGAAATAATTTTGACTTGACACTGTCAAATTGACAGGTAGTGTCTCAGACTCACAGATGCTAACGCACGATAGTGTTACAGGTAATTTAATTGAAACTAAGCATTACTGTCTGTCTCTCTCGCACCATATTCGCTGCACTGCTTCTTTAGGACCCCGTTAGGTATATCCGGACGTTCCGAACTAGTTGACCGGGCCTGACCATGATCGTACCGCCGCTGGCCTCGCCGCCACCCCTGACAGAAATAGGTAATTTATCTTGTATTTTATGAGCATAAGGCAAGCCAGAGATGGTTTTCTGTATTGTTTGAATTAGTATCAAGACTGCATACACAATTCGGAGCGGTGTGAAGTAATTGTGTGTAAAAATCGTCTCCGGCTTGCCTCCGCCTGTGTCTGTGAACCTAGCATAACAATTTCCAGAATCTCAAAATTTTTTTCGGAGTTCTAGTAGCATCCCCAATAGTTCTATAGTTCCTGATAGTTATTTTGAATAGTTCACCTATTTTTGACATGAAAAATCGAATTTAAAAAATGAGATGTTAACTTCGCATGCCGTCACCCAGCATCTCAACAGTTTTCAATTATTAGACCACAAATATGGTTGAAAATACAGAGTTCTATCGACTTTCCAACAATAGTTCTGGTAAAAAACATTAAAAAAAACATTTTTTTTAAATGAGATGCTAACTTCACACACAATCTTTTAGCATCTCAAGAGTTCTGAGAAGTTAGATCACAAATATGCTTAAAAATAAATAGTTCTATTCATTTTAGGGCGTAAAGCAATAATTACACAATAAAAAGTAGAGTAATATTTTTTTCAATAAAATCGGTAAGTCTTGAGATGCTCCACTATAGCTTGAAGTTCTACGTAGCATCTCAGGCGTTCTCGACTCCAGGAACACTAATACGATTGAAACTGCAAAGTTCTGCAATCACAAGCTTATTCAGCCATAGTTCTAGACATGAATTTAAAAAAAAAATTAAAAAAAATTGTTAAGTCTTGAGATGCTGCGCTATAGCTAGCAGTTCTACGTAGCATCTCAGGCGTTCTCGACTCCAGGAGCACTAATACGATTAAAACTGTACAGTTCTGCAGCCACAAGGTCATACAGCAATAGTTCTAGTCATAAACTTGAAAAATATGCAAAAAAAAATTGTTAAGTATTCAGATGCTGCGCTATAGCTGGCAGTTCTACATAGCATCTCAGGCGTTATTGACTCCAGGAGCACTAATACGATTGAAACTGCAATGTTCTGCAGTCACAAGCTTATACAGCCATAGTTCTAGTCATAATTTTGAAAAAAAATTCAAAAAAATCATTCAGCCCTCAGATGCTGCACTATAGCAGGCAGTTCTACGTAGCATCTCAGGCGTTCTCGACTCCAGGAGCACTAATACGACTGAAAATGCAAAGTTCTGCAGCCACAAGGTCATACAGCCATAGTTCTAGTCATTATCTTAAAAAAGAATTTAAAAAAATGGTTAAGTCTTGAGATGCTGCGCTATAGCTGTCAATTCTACGTAGCATCTCAGGCGTTCTCGACTCCAGGAGCACTAATACGATTGAAACCGTACAGTTCTGTAGCTACAAGGTCATACAGCCATAGTTCTAGACATAAAATTGAAAAAAAAATAGATAAGTATTCAGATGCTGCGCTATAGCTGGCAGTTCTACATAGCATCTCAGGTTTTCTCGACTCCAGGCACTTTAATACGATTGAAACTGCAAAGTTCTGCAGTCACAAGCTTATACAGCCATAGTTCTAGTCATAAATTTGAAAAAAAATGTCAAAAAAATCTTTAAACCCTGAGATGCTGCACTATAGCAGGCAGTTCTACGTAGCATCTAAGGCGTTCTCGACTCCAGGAGCACAAATACGATAGAAACCGTACAGCTCTGCAGCCATAGTTCTAGTCATAAACTTGAAAAATATGTAAAAAAAATTGTTAAGTCTTGAGATGCTGCGCTATAGCTGGCAGTTCTACGTTGCATCTCAGGCGTTCTCCACTCCAGGAGCACTAATACGATTGAAACTGCAAAGTTCTGCAGCCACAAGCTTATACAGCCATAGTTCTAGTCATACATTTGAAAAAAAATGACAAAAAAATCATTAAGCCTTGAGATGCTGCACTATAGCAGGACGTTCTACGTAGCATCTCAGGCGTTCTCGACTTCTGGAGGACTAATACGATTGAAACTGTACAGTTCTGCAGCTACAAGCTTATACATTCACAGTTCTAGTCATAAATTAAAAAAAAAGGGAAAAAAAATTGTTAAGTCTTGAGATGCTGCGCTATAGCTGGCAGTTCTACGTAGCATCTCAGGCGTTCTCGACTCCAGGAGCACTAATACGATTAAAACTGTACAGTTCTGCAGCCACAAGGTCATACAGCAATAGTTCTAGTCATAAACTTGAAAAAAATGTCAAAAAAATCATTAAGCCCTGAGATGCTGCACTATAGCAGACAGTTTTACGTAGCATCTCAGGCGTTCTCGACTCAAGGAACACAAATACGACTGAAACTGTAAAGTTCTGCAGCCACAAGCTCATACAGCCATAGTTCTAGTCATAAATATGTTTTTTTTTTTTTATAAAATCATTACGCCCTGAGATGCTGCACTATAGCAGGCAGTTCTACGAAGCATCTCAGGCGTTCTCGACTTCAGGAGCACTACTAGCGTATTTGCAGCTACATGGTCATACAGCCATAGTTCTAGTCATAAACATGAAATAAATGCAAAAAAAATAGTTTAGTGTTGAGATGCTGCAATATAGCTGGCAGTTCTACGTAGCATCCCAGGCGTTCTCGACTCCAGGAGCACTAATACGATTGAAACTGCAAAGTTCTGAAGCCACAAGCTCATACAGCCATAGTTCTAGTCATAAATATGATTTTTTTTTAAATAAAATCATTAAGCCCTGAGATGCTGCACTATAGCAGGTAGTTCTACGTAGCATCTCAGGCGTTATCGACTCCAGGAGCACTAATACTATTGAAACTGCAAAGTTCTGCAGCCAAAAGCTTATACAGCCATAGTTCTAGTCATAAATTTGAAAAAAAATGTCAAAAAAATCTTTAAACCCTGAGATGCTGCACTATAGCAGGCAGTTCTACGTAGCATCTAAGGCGTTCTCGACTCCAGGAGCACAAATACGATAGAAACCGTACAGCTCTGCAGCCATAGTTCTAGTCATAAACTTGAAAAATATGTAAAAAAAATTGTTAAGTCTTGAGATGCTGCGCTATAGCTGGCAGTTCTACGTTGCATCTCAGGCGTTCTCCACTCCAGGAGCACTAATACGATTGAAACTGCAAAGTTCTGCAGCCACAAGCTTATACAGCCATAGTTCTAGTCATACATTTGAAAAAAAATGACAAAAAAATCATTAAGCCTTGAGATGCTGCACTATAGCAGGACGTTCTACGTAGCATCTCAGGCGTTCTCGACTTCTGGAGGACTAATACGATTGAAACTGTACAGTTCTGCAGCTACAAGCTTATACATTCACAGTTCTAGTCATAAATTAAAAAAAAAGGGAAAAAAAATTGTTAAGTCTTGAGATGCTGCGCTATAGCTGGCAGTTCTACGTAGCATCTCAGGCGTTCTCGACTCCAGGAGCACTAATACGATTAAAACTGTACAGTTCTGCAGTCACAAGGTCATACAGCAATAGTTCTAGTCATAAATTTGAAAACAATATTTTTTAGTATCAAATATATGGTTGTTGTTTTTAATTAAATCTACTAAGTAGGTAGGTAGGTACCTAATAGAAAAACACAACATGTATTTTTATTAAACTTTTCCTAATTCATCGCGTGTTTACGTACCGTGCGGCTGTAGGTATCTAAAATCAAGGACAGGGCTGAAACACAATACTGTATAGATAAAATTACCGTGCTTAAGTGTGAAAAATTAATTACCTACTTACGTCTAGTCTCCTTTATTGTATAAGGAAAGGTACCTACCTTGCCTAACTTTTAACATACCGTACCTTTTAATGAACTTGTCTGTAAAAGTACCAGCGCCGTTAGGTAGATATACCTAGAGTCTAGGTACCACCGACGTAGGTCTAGGTCCTAGACCTACGTCGGTAGTACGCGCAACTAACTTACAAATTCTAGGTAGGTAGGTACCTACCTAACCTACCGATACAATTTTTTAAAAGTAAATGCATGAATTACAATATTGCTGTCATTAAGTAATTATATAACGTAAATTATTTTTCTACTTCTATATCCACTACGTCTACGACTACAGTAATATTTTACAATACCTAATATAATTATAGGATTATATTTAACTTACTTTACAATTCCACTTCACGTCACGTCGTCAGCCTCAAACTACAAAACAATATTTATTTTGTGCTCCAACCAAACCAATAAACTTATGCCGTAAACGTTAGCGAGTGAATGCGACCACACCACACCAGTGTCATCAAGCCAATGATCACATCACGACACGAACCTAGGTAGTCTACGCGATTATAATCGATTTCGTCATTCCACCAATCATGCACTTTCTTGCTTGCGCGCCGCCCGCACAGCTAGAAACGTGCGCAGCGCATAATATACAGTATGACCACGGATATAAATAATATAACCGTTTGATGGCCATCCCAAATTATATAGAACATTAAAGGTTCTTAAAAATTGGTAAATTTAGGTACTGGACAACATCTGAAACTTACCTCTCTAGTTCGATGGATTTCTCAAAATATAAATCAAAACGATATCAAAATAAACCAACCTATAGGTATAGTATACACACATAATATGCGTGTAGTAGATAAAAAGTGTAAGCATTTTAAGCTATGTTACTCGTTATTAATTATAAATAATTTCGTTCGCAATAATCCCTCTAGCTATTTTCTTCCGATATTAAATATATTCGGTCATAGAGTAGTAACTACTTTGCGCGTTGAAGATTCTGACCTTTGACTACGTATTTCTTTTTCGATGCTGTCATGTGAATCTCTAGTAGAACTGTCAGCTATAATCCAGCATCTCAGGGCTTAATGATTTTTTTGACATTTTTTTTTTCAAATTTATGACTAGAACTATGGCTGTATGACCTTGTGGCTGCAGAACTGTACGGTTTCTATCGTAGTACTGCTCCTGGAGTCGAGAACGCCTGAGATGCTACGTAGAACTGCCAGCTATAGCGCAGCATCTCAAGATTTAACAAATTTTTTAAATTCTTTTTTGAGTTAATGACTAGAACTATGGCTGTATGAGCTTGTGGCTGCAGAACTTTGCAGTTTCAATGGTATTAGTGCTCCTGGAGTCGAGAACACCTGAAATGCTACGTAGAACTGCCAGCTATAGCGCAGCATCTCAAGACTTAACTTTTTTTATGCATTTATTTCAAGTTTATGACTAGAACTATGGCTCCATGATTTTGTAGCTGCAGAACTGTACTGTTTCAATCGTATTAGTCTTCCTGAAGTCGAGAACGCCTGAGATGCTACGTAGAACGGCCTGCTATAGTGCAGTATCTCAGGGCTTAATGATTTTATTGACATTTTTTTTCAAATTTATGACTAGAACTATGGCTGTATGAATTTGTGGCTGCAGAACTGTACGGTTTCTATCGTATTTGTGCTCCTGGAGTCGAGAACGCCTGAGATGCTACGTAGAACTGCCAGCTATAGCGCAGCATCTCCAGACTTTACTTTTTTTTTTGCATTTATTTCAAATTTATGACTAGAACTATGGCTGTATGACCTTGTAGCTGCAGAACTGTACGGTTTCAATCGTATTAGTGCTCCTGGAGTCGAGAACGCCTGAGATGCTACGTAGAACTGCCTGCTATAGTGCAGCATCTCAGGGCTTAATGATTTTATTAAAAAAAACAAATTTATGACTAGAACTATGGCTGTATGAGCTTGTGGCTGCAGAACTTTGCAGTTTCAATCGTATTAGTGTGCCTGGAGTCGAAAACGGTTGAAATGCTACGTAGAACAGCCAGCTATAGCGCAGCATCTCAAGACGTAACCATTTTTTTAAATTCGTTTTTAAGTTAATGACTAGAACTATGGCTGTATGAGCTTGTGGCTGCAGAACTTTGCAGATTCAATCGTTTTAGTGCTCCTGGAGTTGAGAACGCCTGATATGCTACGTAGAACTGCCAGCTATAGCGCAGCATCTCAAGACTTAGCAATATTTTTTTACATATTTTTCAAGTTTATGACTAGAACTATGGCTGTATGAACTTGTGGCTGCAGAACTGAACGGTTTCTATCGTATTTGTGCTCCTGGAGTCGAGAACGCCTGAGATGCTACGTAGAACTGCCTGCTATAGTGCAGCATCTCAGAACTTAATGATTTTATTGACATTTTTTTTCAAATTTATGACTAGAACTATGACTGTATGACCTTGTGGCTGCAGAACCGTACGGTTTCAATCGTATTTGTGCTCCTGGAGTCGAGAACGCCTGAGATGCTACGTAGGACTGGCTGCTATAGTGCAGCATCTCAGGGCTTAAAGATTTATTTGACATTTTTTTTCATATTTATGACTAGAACTATGGCTGTATAAGCTTGTGGCAGATATTTACAGTTTCAATCGTATTAGTGTTCCTGGAGTCGAGAACGCCTGAGATGCTATGTAGAACTGCCAGCTATAGCGCAGCATCTCAAGACTTAACAATTTTTTTTGCATTTTATTGTTTATGTCTAGAACTATGGTTGTATGACCTTGTGGCTGCAGAACTTTGCATTTTCGGTCATATTAGTGCGCCTGGAGTCAAGAACGCCTGAGATGCTACGTAGAACTTCAAGCTATAGTGGAGCATCTCAAGACTTAACGATTTTATTGAAAAAAATATCATATACTTTTTAGTGTGCAATTATTGCTTTACGCCCTAAAATGAATAGAACTATTCATTTTTAAGCATATTTGTGATCTAACTTCTCAGAACTCTTGAGATGCTAAAAGATTGTGTGTGAAGTTAGCATCTCATTTAAAAAAAAAAGGTTTTTTTTAATGTTTTTTACCAGAACTATTGTTGGAAAGTCGGCAGTCGATAGAACTCTGTATTTTCAACCATATTTGTGGTCTAATAATTGAAAATTGTTGAGATGCTGGGTGACGGCATGCGAAGTTAACATCTCATTTTTTAAATTCGATTTTTCATGTCAAAAATAGGTGAACTATTCAAAATAACTATCAGGAACTATAGAACTATTGGGGATGCTACTAGAACTCCGAAAAAAATTTGAGATTCTGGAAATTGTTATTTAGTATATATTTTAGTCTATGATTGTTATGCTAGGTTCACAGACACCTATATTTGTATGTTACATTTTTGTACTAAAAAATTATAATCAAAAGAGCATAGAAAGTATTAGAAATAGTATATAGGTATAGTACGTTAGGGGCTACTCGGAGCTACCAACAGCATAGACCAAAATATATACTGACCAACAGTTCCAGCCCAACCATGTAACCATGTAACCATGCGTTAGCATCTGTTATCTGTTAGTCTGTGAGCCCAACACACTTACCAAATGGAAGACAAAGGTTTAGAAGAATTGGATAAAATAGAAAATAGACATCGCAAGGAAAAGAAAGAACTTCAAGCAACAATTCAGGCCTTGAAAAAAGCGGCTAAAAATGATAAAACAAAAAAGAAGGAACTTTCCGTGGAAATAGTCAAGTTGGAAGTTGAATTGGAAATGAAGCATAAGGAAGAAATTGACGCTTATCAGCAAGATATTGGTCAGGCAGAGCCCGACATTGAAGATGACATGATGCAACCAAGATTAAGTAAAGCTCAAAAAAGGAGAGATAAGAAATCTCAACAAGAAAAGGAGAGGGAAGTGCAAATTAAACTCCAAGAGAAGGAAAACCTACATGGCCCTAGAAATGTAGAGATGCAAGCTATAGCAGACAAACTGAAGCCCATGAAATTAAAAATCTTTGCCATCCCTTCAGATGGAGATTGCTTATACAAAGCAGTATCTCACCAGCTT
The DNA here is from genome assembly GCA_917880725.1 of Selenia dentaria. Lineage (NCBI taxonomy): Eukaryota > Metazoa > Arthropoda > Insecta > Lepidoptera > Geometridae > Selenia > Selenia dentaria. Next base: position 25,530,322 of record OU862882.1, on the reverse strand, counting down.
GCAGCAAAGCGGCAAAAAGAGCTCTCTGTGATTGAATTAAGGACAAAAACTGCTACATATATTAAACATCACAAGGAAGATTTTATTCCATTCATGAGCCATTCAGAAACAAGTGAAATGCTTACCGATGCAGAGTTTGAAGAATATTGTGATAAAATTAAAGACACTAAAGTGTGGGGTGGCCAACTGGAAATACGAGCTTTGTCTAATTCCTTGAAATGTCCCATTACTGTGATACAAGCGACTGGGCCTGAGTCTATTGAACAAGGTACTGAGTATGAAGGTCCTCCCCTAATTATAACATACCACAGGCACATGTTTAGCTTAGGTGAACATTATAACTCTACATGTATAGATGAAGGGGATGAAGGAAATATTATCTACCTTGTTTAATTAAGTCACTAATGTAAATTAATTTATTGATTTTAAATCTTAATAATAATTATGGGTATTGTTTTAATGCATTTACTTGACATTATAGTATCTCAAAACTTATAATACCTTTCTAGACAGATCTAGATTACACTAACAGTTATGTTTAACCCTTTGCCTGTTGAGCATACACCATGTGTAGTGTACGCACAAAAAAGTTGCGCATACACAAAGTGTACACAGTTTCATGTGTGTAACTAATTTTAATAGATCCAACGCACTCCACCCGTATTAATTTTCTTTTAGTTGGTTAAACTATTCAAGAGTAGTAATTTTATCTGAACTTCTATGCATAGTTAGGAAAGTATCCGAAAGAACTAAACACTAAATGAGTTAAGAAATATCCAAATAAATTTTTAAGACTCATTCTTGTGTTAATTGATTTATGGGCTTTGTGCTATATTCCAGGATGAGTTTAATTTATTTAAGTTCTATCGTATTGAAAGATTTGCTTATCTGCAGATGTTGCTTGCAGGATATGGTGCATAGTGCATAGGTTGCATTATATTCAGCTGTTCAGTACTATATTTTAGGTTTTGATGACATGGTTGTTTTTAAAGCATCAGTAGACCTTCAAGAGTTCAGAACTTACAAGTAAAACAACAGTAATTGTAATTTGAGGTCCTAATTTTTCCCTGCTCATCAGCAGAGCAGCAGCGGAGATTGGATAAGTATAAAGAGATTAGCCCTACAATTACAAGTCTTATATATTATATAAGTCAATGCTATATACTGAATAATACCTAAATTTTGGTTCATTATGCTTACACACTAATTATAAAGGCAATAGTTTGTGAATATGGTACAGATCGCGCGGCGAGAGTTTGGCTTTGACCTTCGGGTGGAGGGGATTACTGGGCATGGGTACTGTCACGCACACAATACTTTTCCTTTTTTATGTACCAGGTTGGATATTTGAGTGGGTCAAAATTCATGTACAGTGGTAATAATGCTAGAAAATAATACGAAATAGATAAACTTCTTCATGTATTAAAACTATTGATAGTTATTTTACTTATATAAAATGTTTATTTCCTTTTAAAGTTTACAGAGACAGCGATGAAAATTCTAAATAATTGTTTTTTAATAATATTATTTATTCCAAGATACATGTAAAATTGGTACATACAAACAAAAGAAAACTTAAAATAATTATTAAATACAAAAGTTAACATAAAAAAAAGTCCTAGCCACAGTGCTATTCAGATTCTGAATCAGTTAAGGTTTAACGCCTTCTATGAAATCACCGCATGGTCCAGTGGCGCTGCCGCGACACGAAATTGTGCAACGTCTTTTGCTTGTTGAGGGTCCGAGTTCAGGGCTTCCTCGGTCGCAGTTGTCATCATCATCATCTTCATAACCATCATCAGAATCATCGTCTTCGGAACTATCATCGACGCGAATTATAAATTGCTCGGTAAGTAAATCAACTACATGGTCACTCTTGGCGTACTCTTCTTCTATATCTTTTACCTTTTTACATATTTTTTCCCATTCCTGGGCACCCATTAAGGATACTTTTTCTTTGATAAGTTTGGTACATTCTTGTAAATTCCATTTAACATTTTTGCTAGCTACATATTGTTTAATAGTAGCCCATGCCATTTCTATCGGGTTGAGGTCTCAGACCAAATAAAAAAGTCAAGACAGAATGTTGTGAACAGAAAAGTGAAGCCGGTAAAACTACGCCTCGCCGTGTACATACACAATTACACACACACACGCACAACGAAACTACGCCTTGACTCGTCAGTCGAACTATCGCTGCGCGTGGAAGCAACACGTAAAGTAAATCAACAAATTTACCAGTCAAAATGCCGAATTGTGTCGTGAAACGGTGTTAAAACAAACATCAAAATATAAAAAGAAGGATGGAATCACATTTCACACGTAAGTAACTTGGAAAGCAATATTTTATATAAATAAAAATAAAAATAAAGGTTATTGCTTGGAACATAGAAAGTGTTGCCATGGTAAAGCCTGTAAGGTTTACCCTATTATTGGGTAATCTTAATATTTAGTATATATGTTACGTTAATACGGGTACCTACGTTTTTATAATAGTTTATCAACGTGTTTTAACCGACTTCAAAAGAGAAGTAGGTTCTCAATTAGACTTTTCTTTAAATATAATATTGTATGACACTCGACGCAATATCTTTATACAAAACGCTGTTCCGTCGTTTGAAAGCAAATTAAAAAAAATAGGCAATTCTTTTTTTTATTTTTAGTTTATTTTCAACCGACATCTAAAAGGAGTAGATTCGCAATTAGGTTCTATTGTTTTAAATACTTGTTACCTCATAAGTCCGTTATTTATAAACCGATTTGAACAATTATTTTTTTGTTGGAAACCTGATACCTTTAATATGGACTCGCATTAATTTCACACTGCATTTTCAATTTCGTACATATTGAAGGTGGTTATGTATTTTTGTAAAAATAAACCATATTTCTATTGAAGTCTTTTGTTTTTAGGGTGTATCTATATTGAATGTTGTTGTGTGTAGTTAGTATGCGGAAAGTTATACGAGATGGTCGACCAGTCTTTGTCATCACGCGATTTTATAAACCAGTCGTAGAAGAAAAATGCAAAGCAGGATTCATAGGTACATTAATAAATATTGAAAGTTTAAAAGCGCTTTATACGAAGTACATAGAATATGAAAAAAGGCTTTTTTTTTATCTACTTATAAATTAAGCCAGGATCATTTGGAGATTCTATTTACGTCTATTAGGATGCATGGAGGGTTCAACGATAACCCTAACGTAAGACAGTTTACAAGCAAGCTACAAAAAATACTATGTCATTTAGAATTAAAATGTCTTGCAAAAAGTAATTGTGTTCCTTTAGAACACATAGCAATACTTAATTGCACTTCAACAACTAAAATTATAAATAGCACTTCATCGTCGTATAGAAACGAAGAAGAAGAAGAAACCATTGAAAATTCTTCGTTGCAACTTCTTAATGAAATTGTTAATGAATCATTTGATTGGGCCAGTTGTTTACATGACAATTCATATTATGGTGACTACAGAAAAATGATAATTGATTACATATATGGAAGTACAGTGCACTATCTTGTTAAAACCATAAAATGCTCTAAATGTTAAGATGCCTTGCAGACTGATGAGAAACTTTATTTTCCCAAGCTCATTAGTTTAAAAAACAAAGGCGGTTTTCGCTTCCCGTCTAAGGATCTTTTTGACATTTGTGTCACTTGTGAAGCAGTTGTTCGAAAATTATTGAATGAAAATATTGCAATAACCGCAGAAAATCAACACCAAACTATAGTCTTGAACATATTAAAGAAATTCATTGGAAACAATCAGATTTTTATCAATTTAGAGTCAAAACATGAATATGTTGGGCAGGAACATAAACTTAATTTAATACGGTGTGTAATTGAGAAATACTTAAACATTAGATTCCACCATATTGCTAAATTAGAAAGTATTTCTAAATCAGTGCAAAGTAAACGACAAGCGTACAAAAAATAATTCAGCATAAAGGTTTTTAAATAAAACTAGCAGTTACACCGAGTAATTTTATTTCTGAAACTCTTTGTCTTTTCTCTTTCACTACCCAATGCCACTACTTTTTACCGACACCTAATGTAGGAACCCTATTATTATATTAAAACTAATAACGTTATAACTTTATTAAATTTATAACGTTAATAATTTGATAACGTTATTTTATTTTTATACGATATTCGATGTTTCTATTAGTAATTTACGGTTGTTTTCTGTTTTTTTCCAGCGAAATCCTAACTCCTTTACAATTACACGAAGACTTGTTTCTGACCCTTTAAAGTTTATATCTTCCTCAAGTTTCTTTTTTAGTTTCCCAATGGTGGGAAGTTCATTATTCGTCTTGTGAAAATTGTGTATACATCTTTTTATAACACCTTGGTCAAAATTATCAATATTCGTAACTGGTTTAGCTCTGGGACGTTTTTTCCCAGGTGTTCTGAAAATAATTAGCAAATCGGAACTCTTGGCTTGATTTACAATATTTTTTACAGTGCCAATTGAAGTCTTAGTGGCCTCCGATGTCCGTTTTTGAATTTTAGCTAATTTACTGACTACACAATTTAATTTAGAAACAGTTTCCGTTTTCATTACCTGCATAGTCTGTATAGTTTGGTTATTCTTCGACTGACTGAGTAAAGAAGCAACTTCCTCAATCTGACTTCGAATTTGCTTCAATGAATCGATACATTCGTCAGCTTCTTTCTTTAAAAAGCAATTCACGTCATATATCATTCTCCGTGCTTGCCTTTTTAAAACAATGTTTTTTTTACGCATTTTCAAATCACTTTTTAATATTTAACAAAAAAAACTTAACTGACAAACTTAAACAAACAAACTCAACAAATAATAACAATCGACAACCATAAACAATTAACGAAAATAGCAATTCACTTGTGAACGTGATTGTACAACAGGAGTGCGCGGTACGTCGTATAGATGCGAGAGGCAGGGAACGATTGGAGCGCCAATCAGAGCACTGCATGCGCCTACACACCCGCCCCGCACCCCGCTAATTGCCCGTTGATACCCAATTTCTGATTTCTGCGCAATAACGGTCAAAGCCAAACTCTCGCCGCGCGATCTGTATGTATGTTTGTTAACTCTTCATGCTCAAAGACCAATGTTGATGAAATTTGGTATGGAGATAAACAAACTCTGAATTAACACATAGGATAGTTACTTATCATCATCATCAATCACCACACGGTCGTAACCACGGAGCGCAGCGAGTCGTATATAAGTCACATAGCTATAAAGTCAGAACTTGATATCTTTGGCTATTTCTAAGCCCTGTAATGAATTATTATATAGTTATATTTGAATAGCAACCCCACGCTACACAGCCTCAAAATGCCTCAACTGTGTCATTGTTGTAGTGGTCGAAATGCAGCTTTAAAATCTCGAGGTCCTGGGTTCGATAGCCGGCGAAAATTTGCAAAATTGTAATTGTATCGTTGATGTTGGAAGATATACAGACAAACTATGAGTCATCCGTGCCGCAGTTGTGCTAGATAAATTATAGTTGTACTGCATACGAAAACGTTACACTTACGTAAGTTTTCGTACTAGGTCAATAACTTTGGCTTTGTGACACAGTCACTGAGAGACTTGGCGTATCTATTGGAAATTGATCTCTTGTTATAGTAGGAAATGTAAGCCCGGATTTTTGCTAGGGCACACCTAGGGGTGTGCAAATTGATTAAATCGTGCCACTTGGAATAGTTATTACTGATCCCCCTCTTCCGGCAAAGTTTCGCTCTGCCCGGCGTCAATAAAAAAATAATGAAGCTAGGTTATAGCTACTACCTGCTAGGTCATATTTGGTATAATAATACAAGGATAAGTACTTAATTCATTTCTGTCATCTATGCAATTTACTATACATTCATATTTTATTTCATTTAGTAGGTAGTAACAAGAAATCAAAGAAAACACATTTGAAAGGTGGTTACTTTTACTTTGGAAAATATATATGAATTTTATATTGGTTCAGAATTACGAATACTTATTGGCAGAAGACAATATGCGTGCAGAGGTAATTCTAGTTAGAGGAATCAGCCAAATTACGTATCTGGATATGATTAAAAATCTTGTCTGCTCAACAAACTCATTTTATTCAAACAAAAGCTCAGTAAGGAAATAATTTATTGATAATGAAAACATTGTTAGTACGGTATTTTGGGTAATAAGCAAAAGTGGTATACAGAAATGAAATTTCTACTGGTTATTGTCCATTCGGGACAGCAGTGTCAGTTGGAGCCTTCTCATCTTCAGCGTTATGCTTGTTGGGGTCATCAGGTTTCATTGCAGGGAACAACAGTACTTCCTGTAACACAAAAGTCATATAAAAATGTAAATAGTTTATTTTATTATCTAATAGCTGCACCCAACAGTTTCACCCGGATGATTATGAAAAGCATTCTACACGCGGACCCAGTGTGGCTAGGCTAGCGGCTAATCCATATTGGGAGGTGGAGGGAGCGGCTGGCCGAACCTAGGGTTGGACTGTTGAGGCTTGCCGACCCGTTCTCAAGGACTGGTTGGACAGGAAACACGGGTCACTTACCTTCCGGTTGGTGCAAGTCCTTAAGGGCCACGGGTGTTTTGGGAAGTACCTGTGTCGCATCGCTGTGTCGAAAGCGTGCCCATAGTACAGACAAAGGCGCCCGGAGAAACACCGTATGGTGGTTTAGTCGGTATGGTCTGCTTGCTGCTATGGGTGCATTTGGTACGTAAAGGACGAGTCCGACATACCGTCGAATCCCCCCGGGTTGGCGGGGATGTGATAGTACATTCCCCACACGTTACAAAAAAAAAGTTTCTAACCCATGTCGAAGTGTTCAGGCCGCCCGAAGGCCTTCAACATGCCTAACGACTGTTGTCCTAAGACAAACAACTGGGACCGACGACTTAACGTGCCCACCGAAGCACGGAAGCGCTCAGTTTAATAATGCCACTAGCGATCACCCATCCACTCCACTGCTGACCGCGTTGCTTAACTTTTTGATCGGTTGAGGTCGCCAAGTCAAGCTCCGCTGCGGCGCTTATACGTAACTATGAACTAATATGTACATAGTTACAAAAGAATATTACCTTAATATTATTAGCGTCAGTAAGGAACATGGTGAGCCGATCGACACCTAAGCCCCAACCGGCAGTGGGCGGCAGTCCATACTCGAGAGCGGTACAGAAAGCTTCGTCAGTGGGCGGCGTCTCATCGTCTCCAGCCGCACGGTCCTTTGCTTGCTGTTCAAAACGCTCGCGTTGCGTCGCCGGATCATTTAACTCCGTGTACGCATTGCACACTTCCTTCTTCATTACGAATAGTTCAAACCTGAAAAAAAATATAAGCCATGTATTTTCTGTTCATTTTAAATTTTTATATACGGGACAACATCCACTAAATGTATTCAGGTCTCAAAATAGGCAGAGCCTGTATGTACTATGGTAACCTGATGACTGATATACATACTTATATATACATATACACACCCAGGCACAGGTCAAACAAACAGGATACTATAAGATACTGATAATAAGTCCACAGTCAACCAAGTAGCCACAAATATATATGCAAAGAAGTATACAGGAGTTTAAAAAACAATTATTACACACCGCTTACTATCTTTTAAAACGGAATAAAAAATATTCCTAGCTTAGTTTACGCGTTATTTCCTGTTTCTGGGTATAAATTATCTTAATTCTAAGTTTCATCCAAATCCGTTCAGCTAAAATAAGTACAAAGTAGTAAAAACAAACCCACCCACTCATTTGCAAATTTTCACATATATACTTACACTAGCTACGCCCCGCGGCTACAACCGCGAGGTGATGGAGGATGATTATGAAAAGTATACTATGCAAGGCAATGAAAAGTAACTAATCCAGCGCCTCATCTACCTCCATACCAAAATTCATCAAAATTGGTCCAGCTATTTGAGCGTAAAGAAGTAACAAATACAAATAATCATAAACTTTCGCATTTATGTTGATAGTGTGATGATTGTAGTAATATAGTTGTCTGTGCCTGAATTGTACGATATAATAAAAAAAATTAACCGACTTCAACACCATAAAGTGCGAAATAACTTGTTGAAATCGGTACCATGATAATTCAAAAGTATGTAGGTACCTATTATGACAATATTGTGCACATGGTAACCGACTTCAACAAGTTATTTCGTACTTTTTTGACGTTAGTGCAATTTTTTGGTAAAATAAATTTGTTACCATTTCCCCTGTGTACTTACGGGATCGATCGAACGAGTGAATGATGATATCATCAAGATAAATCAACACTTTTCAGTTTTTGGAGTGTAACTCTAAAACTGCTTGATCGGATTTGATGAAATTTAAACGGGACTCCTTGTTAAGACCTCGGAAGTATACCCCTAACAATAAAATATTTTGAGAATCGGTCCACAGATGTGAGAGAGGGCTATGCTCAGGGCTTCTCTGCTATGCTCACGAGCTATGGCTCGTGCGATTTGAGCTTTCTTATGAGGCACATAGTAAGAGACCATGTTTCAGTGTCATAAGTCATCACTGGTAACACACATTGGTCGAAGACTCTTGTCTTGAGGCACTAAGGTATTTATGACGAGAAGACATCGCGAAATTTCCGGAACGCTGCCCAGCCGAGTTGGATTCGCCGATTGATTTCTTTCTCGAAGTTGGACCTGCCTAGTTTAACTGTCTGTCCCAGGTACAGATAATTTGTAATTGGATTCAATTGTTCTTTGTTAAAGATATACTTGGTCATTGACTTATTGATAGTAAACTGATTGACAGTAGTGTCGATTCTATAAGCATTACCATAATTTATTTTCTGTAAAATTCTCTTAATTATGGTAGTGCTAAGTCTGTTCATAATTCGTAAAACACTTGCGAACGACAGTTCTTAAATTTGACATTTCTGTTCATTGAGTTTTACTCAGATTTACGGCCGTTTTCAATGACCTATCTATCGCCGGTTTACCCTACTAAAGATAGATATTTAACACAATTTTTTGGACGTTATGTCAAATATCTATCTGATTTAAGGAAAACAGCGGATAAATTGATTATAAATTGAAACGACCATTAGTCATCATGAAACTTCGTTATGTCTGTATTCTGATGTAAAACTACCCACAATTGAATAGAATAATTTTATGTTAAGAATGTTCATTGTGAATTTGGCACAAATGTGGATTTTAATATGAACAGAATAAGAACTACCGTAATTTTGAGCATTTTATATTTAAAGAATTATAATAAAATCGGCACTTGTGTAGGGTAGCCAGTAGAAAAGCAAATGAAATAGTGTTTTTTAATACAGTTGCTCAAAAAGTGGCGTATTGCGGGAACGCGTTCGGGATGTGGATTTTACCTTTCTCGAACTCGTGCGTTCTCTTTCCCAACTGTCAAAATAATGTCTCTTAAAAAGAAAAACCAACCATGAAGTTTTTACTAAAAAAAATTCATAGAAGTTTTTATGATTCATGCAAATGCGTATATTTCTAAAAAGAAGCTACTAATTTGTTTCAATATCAGATTTATTGATTTGATTGAATGAGTTAGGTTAGGTTTCATTTCATCTCATTAAATTTAATTTTGTTTTCATATCAATAAAAAAATTCTACTGAAGACTTGACTGTATGGGCATAGTTCCCTTTGCCTACCAGAATGGGTGAAGAAAAAAAATCTCTGCTTATACGAGGGTCATTTGAAAAGTTTTTAGCCTAACATACTTAATGAAACCACACGATTTTGAGTTTATTTTTATTTTTCAACATACTTTCCTCCGAGCTCAAAACACTTTTTCCATCGACCCGGTAAGGCTTCGATACCCGTTTAAAAAAATCTTCGTTTAACTCCTCAAAATAAGCGTCCACGGCGGCTATGACCTCTTCATTTGTAAAAAAATGTTTACCACCTAAACATTTTTTTCAGCTTTGGGAACAGATAAAAGTCGGACGGTGCTAAATCCGGTGAATATGGGGGATGAAGTAACAATTCGAAGCCACATTGATGGATTTCTGCCATGGATTGCACAGAGGTGTGAACGCGCGCATTGTCCTGATGAAACAAGACTTTTCTTCTCAATAAACCTGGACGTTTTTCTTTTATTTCTTCTCTCAAACGACGCAACAGGTTGCAATAGTAATCGGAATTTATTGTTTCACCCTTTTTTAAATAATCCACGAGAATTATACCCTTTGCATCCCAAAAAACGGATGCCATGACTTTGCCCGCAGATAAAACCACCTTTGCCTTCTTTGGGGTGGGCGATCCTGCTCTTTTCCATTGTTTCGACTGTTCTTTTGTCTCGGGTGTATTGTGGTTAACCCAGGTTTCATCCATGGTTATAAATCTTTCAACAAATTCTATTGGGTCAGCTTTATATAACTCTAAGCAGTCGCGAGAAGTTGTGAGTCGGTTGCGTTTTTGTTCCACTGATAGCAGTCGCGGTACCCACCGCGCAGACACCTTAGAGAATCCAAGTTCAGTAGTAATTATATGATGTGTTCGCTCAGATGAGATGCTTGCTTAGCTATCTCCTCGACAGTCAATCTTCGATCAGATAAAATTAAATCACAGATTTTTTTCTTTGTTTTGATCAGTGGAAGCAGTCGAAAGCCGGCCACTACGGGGCTCATCTTGAATGGTCTCACGACCACGTTTAAACATTGCCACCCAGTTTTTAACAGTCGCATACGAAGGAGCGGACTCACCCAAAGTAGCAGACATGTCTTCATGTATAGCTTTTTGAGTTAAACCTTTCAAATTCAGGTATTTTATCACTGCACGATGTTAAATTTTATCCATTTTCAAAAATATCTCTGACTTGACTTACGGTATCACGTGTAAACGAACAATGAGTTACTGTGAATAAACTAAACAGTGCATACTTGTTGCTAAATAATGTAACTACAAAATGAGGGTAGTTATAAAAAAAACCAATGACTTTAACCATGTTAGGCTAAGAACTTTTCAAATGACCTTCGTATTCGTATTCTACGGCTGGCGCCATTTTCCAGAAATTTTCTTTGCGAGTTTATTTTATTAAAATTGCTTAATTTTTTCGCAACTGTATTAAAAATAGTCGTTCAGTATACGTGCGGAACCGTCCTTGCAACTTGTTGCACTAGACATTTGTCAGTACTCTTTGCAATGACAGCCTTTCCCCACTTGTAATAATGAAATATACTATTACCTCTCAGTCAGCCCAGGAATATCTCTGTGATATTTAGAGAGGGGGCTCATGATCTGTGGGTGGTCCAAGATGAAGGTAGGGTTGATGCATTTCTCCTCGAGAAATTCTCCCACAAGCTTGTCAAGAAGCCTGGCTGTAGTCCTAGGTGGTGGACACTCGACCTGTGAACAAACTCATTAGTAAATTGAATCAATCTATCTCTTATTACGGATTGCCGCAATTCGGTCAGTGTTGCGTGGATAGAGTAGAATACGACTAAAGGAGTCTGGTCAGTTGAGGGAAGATCGGCTTCTGGATCATAAATTTTGCGTGTGAACATACAAACCTAATGCGAACAAACACAGAACATAACAAAGGATGTGACATGCAAACACAAATAACTAGTTATATTACTCAGAACAGTAAGTTAGTTTTTTTTTATAGTGGATCGTCAAAGTGACTCCCTCTCGCCTGATGGAAAGCGAAGATGGAAAGTTAGTTAGTTAACATTATTATATTGTAACAGTATTATATTATATTGTAAACACATCTACAGTTTACAGGACACAGAACACTATCAGCCCAACTGCGAGAGCAGAACTGTGTTATACATAAACGTACCACTGCGCTGTAAATGCCACCAGAAGCAAACGCCCGCTCGAAAAAAAAAAGCAAAAACGTACCACTGGATTTCTGAATCATTTTCTTGAGTTAACTTTTCATTTGATTCGTAGCCCTCCGCATACAAAAGTTTATAGTGATTTATATGTACACTAAATTAAATATTATTAAATGATGGTATTTTGTTATTAAAACTCGCGCTAGTTATATTTTTGTAGTAATAAAACGGGATCACGTGAGTTAGTTATTACAAAAAATGAATAAACGACAATTTATTATCTGAATAGAAGTCGTTTTTAATTCCTTATCATAACTAGCAATAACTTTATCTACATTCATAAACCGCACACAAAGTTAAACTGCTATATTGTTATGTAGTAAGACACACGTTTTGATGACGTAGTATCAAATAGTTCACTCAATTCGCGTTCTTTGACTTGACTTTTGACACTTTGTTTCATTGTTCCACTGTTAAGTTTTGAAGATCCGTACTCTCTTAAAGTAGTCATATTGCATTCCATTTATATATTGCTTACCATTAAATTTGGTTGACTGTTTTGTGTCGGTGGAAGTCTGATATTAAGTATGATTATTCTAAGCTTATTACAAAACGCTCCTGATTGAAGATAGTTTCGTAAAAGGTGGGAGTAGGCCCCCAGATGTATTTCGTTACAAATTACGAACTACACTGCGCCCTTAACCCTGAGATTTAGTTGTGTAGTTTTACTCCACGGTAAATAGGTATTGGTGGCAGTACTTTCTCAGACAAACTCATTCACAAATAGTTCTACTACTACTAAGAACCAACATTAGTTAATAATTAAACTTATTGATTGTATTCCAACTTAAATCGTTATTTAGGGAGATGCACTGCATCCTAAACTATTTTAGTGACTCCCTTATATTATCTTTGTGTGTAAATATTTACCTCATGCTTCTCACATAATTGGCTAAGAAGTGCATTTGCTTCAGGAGTGTCCAGCTGGTCTGCAGGGGGCAGTTTGACATTCAGGATATTTTCTAAGGTTGTAATCATCGGCACTCTCGCAAATGGAGGTGTGAAGTCTATTTCAACCTCTTTACCTTCCGGACCATCTGGATGGTATTTGACCTAAAAATATTATACATTGATTAATATAGAACAATTACCAGTGTAATTTTAATCTATTATCCTCATGTTGTAAACTATCAGGTAAAGAATGAGCCAAATTTATTATTAGCCATTTTCATGTGTATCTAAACTGTTAAGTATTTTACACCTTTATGTATAATAGATAACGCAATTATAATACAATTACAAGAATTTACGCATAGCGGCGACCAACCATTACGTTGGTCGGGTTCGGACCATGAAGTTATAGATAAAACTTCATGGTTCGGACACGGGAAGTACACGCATTTGCGTTATCTATTGTACATATATATCTGTGGTTTTTTACTCAGGTACCAGAGTGCCCACAGATAGATATATATATGTGTGTGTGTGTATTACTACTTTAATATTATTAGCTACTTATTTACTAGGTACCTATAGACTGAACAACCCTTCGGATGATTTGATCCAGCTAACAGTGTAAATAGGTTTTATTCAATTTGTAGTATGCTGTATATGAAAATTATTTCAGAATCACAGCTTGAACACCTGGTAGTGCACTCTTATATATGGATGGATAGCGTACCACAGTAATATTTTTATAATGCTCATTATAATGACTCACTGACCCATATTTGGGTCAAACAAACTATATTATTAACTTTATCTGTCTGTTACTGGACCTCTACTTCTAGGGGGTATAATTATATGATAACAATACAATAACAAACTTATCAGCACTTAGTATAAATAAACAAACTTTAGCTGGCAAAAAGTATTTATCTTATCACATTAACATTGAAATTGCAAGATACTTAGAATACAAAACACAATTGCATGAGTAATAAAAAAATGGTTAAAATAACATACCTTGTAAGTACCATGAATACTCATAACCATACCTGAGAGCATGGTTTCAGTGATCTCTATGAGATCATTGTAGTCTGCATAAGCCATATAGAACTCACAAGTAGTAAACTCGGGGTTATGAGTCAAATCAATACCTTCATTCCGGAACTGCCTCCCAATCTCATAAACACGGTCCAAGCCTCCCACTACCAGCATTTTGTGGTACAACTCTGGGGCTATCCTCATGTACAAGTCCATGTTTAAGTCATTGTGATGTGTGATGAATGGCTTAGCAGTAGCGCCTCCAGGGATCATGTTCATCATTGGTGTTTCAATTTCTAAGAAACCCATATTGTCTAGAAATCGTCTTACATATGCAATAATCTTTGCTCTCGTGTAGAATGTTTGCCTTACCTATGAAATGTGAAATAATGTGGTTACTAAACTTCATTGCAAAATTTGTGTAGTATTTTTAAGTGAGATGAGCCAGAAAATGGATAGAACTCTATCCTAGGCAATTAATTCATGCTCTAAATTATGTAAATGCTTTTCACTATTATTTTAGTCAACTTGAGCATGAATGCACATTATTACCTACTAAATTTAAACTTAGAATGTTGGTGATAAATAACTGTGATGCTCTGTTGGTATTGTAACATTCAAAAACTTACCCTATCATTTAAAATTAGATCTAAATATCTCTTCCTAAACCTTGTTTCTTTATCCTTGAGACCAAAATGTAAATGTGGAAGCATGTGTAGGCATGGTGAAAGCAATTTAATACTTTTTGGTATGATGGAAAGCTCCCCTTTCTTGGTCTTGCCTGGGTGGCCAACACATCCGATAATGTCACCTCTTCTTAGTTTGTCAGTATCAGTTATAAATTTCTCTTCAGATTCATACAACTTAGCATTGCCCATAACCTGAAATAAAATTTATTTATAATAATAATAATTTTATTAGCTGAAAACTTTTAAAAGATTTCAATGAATGTTATACAGAGTCAATATTTTAATAATGGACCTGTAATAATTAAAACTATAACCAATTAGCCCCTATTCTAGGAACTACTATGTAAAGTAGTTTGAATATCTCATTAACCCGTTGACTCCCGATTCGCCATATCTGTTTGATATCGCCAAAAATATATACAAAAATACATAGATTTCACAGAAATCAACTTATTTTTCCAGTAACTTCAAAGTGTGTGGTAAAATGACCATTCTCAGAATATTCAGAGTGGTTACTGCAAGGTCTTTTCTAAGGAAAAGCCCCTAATGGGAGTATTTCATTCTATATTTCCTAGTTTTATTTAAGACATACAGAACTGCAGAAAAATGGGATCACCTGTAGTTTGTTGAAGATAACCTTGTTATATACAAAAATCAATTGCTGTTTGTTAGGTTTGATAACACTAAAAATGGTTTGACCGTTAATAATTGAATAATTTTGCCAAATTCATTATTAACACTTTGAACCATAATCATAATAACTTGAATTATAAAAATATTGCTTAATACTTAAAATACTGACTGCAAGCATCTAAAACAATGATATTTACTGACTAAATCTCAAGAGGTACTGATCCTTCATGGACTAATTTACCATTGAAATATGGATGTGTTAGTTTTAAGTATATGCTAGTAATTATGAAACATTAACCATGTTTAATTATTGGATGAGCAAAAAGAGCCATCCCAAAAAACTTCACTAGAACCATAACTTTATATTCTTCACACTAACATAACTCTACTTTTATGGAAGCTTGGCCTTAAAATACAGACTAATGTAATCTGACTCTATTGACCATTTTCCACCCATTATGCATGGGTGGATCTATACACCACATAAAGATTTATCAAAATGGGATGATCTAGTAAAAGTTATGAGTAACCATAGTAGCCATTGGTTCCAGGTATGATCCCCAGACCAGTCAAATATTTGTGTCCATTAACATTTCTGATTGGCCTGTGTTTGGTGCATATAAATTTATATAAGTATTTATATCAGTCATAAGATTACTATAGTACAGGCTCTACCTAGTTTGGGACCGGATGACCTTGTGTGGATTTTGTTTCTTATGATTAAATAAAGTATGTGGCATTTTATTCTTAGACAAAACATTTATACCTACTTACTTTATTAGTACATTATTTACCTGAATTTTTACACCTTCAGCTCTCAGGTCATAGAATATCAGTTTAGCCCCAGATTCTCTTATGGAGTGGACTCTGCCAGCCAGTGAGAGGGTGACATTCTCTAATACCTCACCACTGGACAGGTTATTGTACTTTTCTATGAACTCTGCTAATGATGTAGTGACAGTGAACTTATGAGGGTATGGATGATCTGCTTTTGAGCCAGTCTTCAGCTCCGCAACTGCAGCGGATCGAAGTTTATAATACTCATTAGGACTAATTTCCTCTTCGGCCGCTTTAGAAAGTTTTTTTTCAACTTCAGGAATAGCTGGCTGCTGCGCAGTCTTTTCCGCCTTTTCTTTCGACTTTTGTTCAGCTTTCAACCGCCGCTTCAATTCACTAAAACAAACAAATTGGTAAAGGTTATATACACTTCTAATTTTACAAATTATTATAATGTAACCCACCGTTTGTTAACCGTACTGCATATGTTGGCACTTCCTTTGATATTATTTCTAAAAGGCATGTAGATCATTCTTAGGGCGTGCATTTTGGTTTCACTCGGATACTCACTTTTTGGACAACTTTTCACTGGAAGCTTCTGCCATTGCGTTAATTTGCCGCAATACAATTAGAATTATTTTATAACCTACAAATATCTGTAATGTAATTCATCAACTTCGTCCTCCAATCCAACCGTAGTACACGTTTCGTTCCTCAGTTCCTCTACCTACTAGCCAGTGTTGCCAGTTGCCTGCAAGCTCTTGTCGCCCAATTCAGTATCTGACTGATGCCTCGTACAGACCAAGCGAACGAGAGCGAGCGAAGGGTAACGAGCGAGCGCAAACGAATCAGTGTGGACGTCATGCCGTAAGCAAGCGAACCCAAACGCGGGCGTTCGTTCGCCTTCGGCCGTGCTCCGGCGGCTGTCAATACATCAAAGAGAAATGGAACGAACGTTCGGCCGCGGTGTGGTTGGACGAGCGATTGCTCAATGCTCATTCAATTTCGGTGGTTGCACGCAACGGAAGTTTCGTTCCAGCGAATAAATTGTATCTATTTACGATTATGGAATGGACTAAGATAGATTGCTAATGCTCATAGAGCTCTTAAGCAGAAACCGAGGCTTTGAAATCCTAAACATGCTGAACACAAGATAAAAAATCGACGATTGCTTTAATTTCATTTCATCATAATCAGCCCTAGCTAGCTAGTGGCCAGCCCATGTCGAAGTTTTCCGGCCGCTCGAAGGCCTTCGATACATAGCCTAATGACTGTTGTCCTAAGACAGACAACCGGGACCGACCGATGGATAAACGTGCCATCCGAAACACGGAAGCGCTCAGATAAACAATGCCGCTAGCGGTCACCCATCCAAGTCTTGACCACATTAATTGTTGCTTAACTTGTTGATCGCTTCATCATTGATTGTAACATCGGTAAAAATAGCTAAGTCAAACTCCGCTGCGAGCGCTTCCACTCAACACTTACAATTTCGTTTAACATATGTATGTTAAACGTGATTTTATGTATGTACATAAATACATAAAATCACGCCTCTTTCCCGTAGGGGTAGGCAGAGACCACGGATTTCCACTTACTACGATCCTGACTTTTTAGCTTTTAATTTCGCTTCATCTATACTCATCAATCCTTTCATACATAAGCGTCGGTTTAGGGTACTTTTGACCTGGCCTTTTTTCAGAACGTCTTCAATCTGATTTCGGAACGTTCGCCTAGGTCTTCCCTTTCCAACACTTTCGTTTACTTGTCCCATGTATACCTGTTTAGTCATTCTCATTTCATTCATTCTCTCCACATGTCCAAACCATCTTAACATACCTTTCTCGATTTTTGTCACTACACCCTCATTCACACTACATCGTTCCCTTATCACACTATTCCTTATCCTGTCACTCTATTTCACTCCAATCATGCTCCTCAATGCTCTCATTTCCACAGCATTAATTCTACTTTCATGCTTTTTCTGCCACACCCAACTTTCACTACCATACATCAGTGTCGGAACCAACACTCCCTCATGAACAGCCAGACGAGCCTTTTTAGACACCTTCTGACTGTTCATAAAAGCGTGCAATGCTCCGTTTACCATGTTTCCAGCGTTCACTCTCCTTTCTATATCACTTTCACACTCACCATCTTTTGTAAACATGGATCCCAAGTATACAAACTCTTTCACTTGTTCCACTTTTTCAACCCCAATCACAATATTGCAATCGGTCACTCTATCATCTCGTTCAAACGCCATCACTTTTGTCTTACTTACATTTATTTTCATTCCCTTTCTTTCTAAAGCCTCTTGCATAACATTTACCATCTCCTGCAACTCTTTTACCGACGACGCAAGTATCACTTGGTCATCAGCGTAGAGAAGACATTTGATGAGTAACTCGTCTTTCAGGTTTGTCAAACAATTTTTCATGAATAAGTTGAACAGCCACGGTGACGCTACACATCCTTGTCTAACACCTTTTTCGATGTTAAACCAATCGGTGTATGTCCCATTTATCCTAACGCAAGCACTGGAATCCTTATAGAGGGATTTCAGCGCTTGGATCAGGTTACTATTCAGCCCATGCATAGACAACGCTGACCACAGTTCATGCCTACTCACCCTATCATAAGCCTTTTCTAAATCTACGAAAGCGCAATAGACCTTTTGGCTTTTCGCCAAGCATTTTTCGGCTATACATCGTAAAGAAAAGACCTGATCCGTACATCCCATTCCCTTTCTAAACCCTGCTTGTGCATCCCACACTTTCTCATCTGTCTCTTTTATCACTCGTTCAATCAATACTTTCGCATATAGTTTACCGACAACGCTGAGGAGGCTGATTCCGCGATAATTCTTGCAGTCTTGTTGCGACCCTTTTCCTTTATAAAGCGGCACAATCACAGCCTTGCACCAGTCACCTGGTACACGGCCGCTCCTCCAACACATATTAAAAAGGCGGTGCAACAGACTAGCTACTATGCCTCGCCCAGCTCTCAGCATCTCGACTGACACTCTATCATATCCTGCAGCCTTTCCTAATTTCATACCCTTTAACGCTTTCAAAATTTCATCCATACCTATTTCATTTTCATCATCATTCATATAGGTTTCCGGAACCTGGTCCAGTGTTCCCTCTCTTTCAAATAAATTTTCAAAATATTCTTTCCATCTTTTCAACACACATTCTTCTCCTTTTATCATGCTTCCATCATGACCCCTGATTTGATTAAGCTCTGAGTTTGTGTTTTTGCCTCGAGCTGTTCTTATGGATTTCCAGAAAAATTTAACATTTGACTGGAAATCATCAGAAAGCCTTTTGTCAAACATATCCTTTCGTTCATCTTTCTTTCTGCACACAACTTCTTTAAATATCTTTTTCAATCTCTTATAATCCTTTCTTGCTTCACGTACATAATCATGCGTTGCCATTTGTACCTTTTGGTTAGCTTTTGTTGCTAACCAATCCAGCCATGCTTTTTTCTTTTCATCCACAGCCTTTTGCACTTCTTGATCCATCCACACGTTCCTTTGCATTTTTCCTTTTCGCCTTTTAGAAATTCCACACACATTGATGGCAACGTCTACCACTCCTTCCTTAAATTTCATCCACAATTCTTCAATTTCACTTATAAGTTCGTTTAACAACCACATAAAATCCTTGTAAAATTAATCAATTTACTTATTACGTAATCCAGCTCTTTTTGTAAGTCGTTCAATAGTTGGGTTCCATCATACAATTTTTTTAATAACGACCTCATCCACCAGCGCCACCGTTTTCGTCCATGATCACTAAAATACAACGTGAGTTAAGCAATGAGATTAACTGTAGAGGTGTTTTACTCCTTGAATATGAAATTTAAACATGGCAAATTCTATGCTACATATAGCTATAGAACACAACTCGCACAACGACATTAACTACACGACAAGATTAAAAGAACACGAAGATAGAAAGGGATCAATATATATTCGCCTGTGGCCGACCATTCGACCGCCAATGACAGCCTCGTTCTCTCTGTCGCTCGCTAGTTGTCTCGTTTGCGTAAGTGGCGAAGCGGCAACGTCGCAAGACACAAGAAGGCATTTTTTCCTGAATACGTGCTGCGTTGTTGCCAGACAGGCTGGAACTAAGTTAACTCAAGACAATCAGCTTGTGTTGATGTCGCCAAGCCAAGCGCAGTATGACGTATCTACCTCCATTTATTATCATCATTGAAGTCAAGCTTCGCCGTGGTTCGCCGATTGTCGACAAACTTCAGTGGATGTCCTACGGCTGAGATGTGTGAGAAGTAAAATCTTCATGGTGTTTTTTCTCTATGATATATTAGAAGAAGTTAGGTTTTGTCGTGTGTCAAGTGAAAAACAATATAGTTACATGAATAACGTGTCTGTAAAAAATGCTACAATAAATATATAATATACTAAAATCTCAAGTTGACTCGAATCGGGTGTCACGTGGAACGTCATAGAGGCCGGTTTTTCTGGCGTTTAATTAATTTGTGAAAATATCTTTTGTTGTTAATTTCATTCATATAAATAGTTTCTAGACCTCATATCTCATGTAGAGTAGTTGTTCACGTGTGTATTTTATATAATTCTTCGTTTGTCTGGTAAGTTTTGTGAATTGTTCATACATTTTATTGTGACGGATTAGTTGTCTTTTGTTTTAATGGACGAAGCTGGCGGGGGTGGCTGGCCCCCCGAAAATAGTCAGCCAACTACTGATATTGAGCTTAATGATGTAGAATTCCGGTCTGTACCATCCCCAGCTGAGTTTGTTTCCATAGGATCTGACTCATCTTCGTTCGATGTAGAACAGATACATAAGAACAGCAATGGTGCTATCGTTACAATCAAATGGAAAAAACACTCCAAAAAACAGAAAAGTTTAAAAAAGAGTAAGGAATTGTGTCAATCACAAGATTCGATCATTCCTCTCGGCCAAGCATCTTCTTCTTCAAATTTAAATATGATACATTCACCTGTTATCACCCAAATTACGGACTCGTTTGCTTCTCCATCTGGTACTGAAAGCCAAACTCCAGGTATACCTGCCTATGTCCCATCTGGGAGACAGGTATACAAGGAATCAGACAAAGGCCCATTTGTTATCCATGTACAAAGGGTTGATCCCACACAGTCATCAGCAACTTCCTACCTGCACCCCATTAATTTTGGCCGTTTTTTAAATAGAAACAACTTTATGCATATAGTTGATGGGAGTATTATTAAAATAGGACGAAACCGCATATCATTGTCCTTTTCAGACAGGGCATCTGCTAACAATTTTATAACTAATGACATTTTAGTTAAAAATAATTACAAGGCCTTCATACCTACATTTAATACGACTCGTATAGGTTTAGTTAAGGGTATCCCACTTGAGTGGACTGAAGATGAAGTTATAGAGTATGCAAAAATTCCTTTTGATAATAAAACTATCATTAAAGTTAGACGGTTAAATTATAAAGTGTATTTGGATGGTTCACATATTTATAAACCAACACAAACATGTGTTTTAACTTTTGACGGACAAATTCCCTTGTGGTTGAGCGTTACTATTACCCGACAATTCAATGCTTTAACTGCTGCCGCTTTGGTCACACCAAGGTGAATTGCCGCTCTAATCCTCGGTGTTTTAAGTGTGGGCAAGCTCACTCTGGAGATACTTGTAATGCAGAGGAAGGTTTTTCATCATGTCTTTTGTGCTCTGGGCTCCACTTTGCCACAAATAAGTGCTGCCCTGAATACAATAGGCAAAAGTCAATTAAAATATCAATGTCTGATAAAAACATATCATATGCTGAAGCGCTCAAACTACATCCACCTGCAAATAGGAGCTTTAGCGATGTAGCAAAAACATCAATCGCTAATGTGTCTCTTCCTTCATCATCTATAATTTCTTCTCATAAAAAAACAGTTTTTCTCAAACCTCGTCCCCCTCCTCCTCAAAGGCTTGGTTATGTCCGAGCCGCTCATCAATCTATAATCGCCAGCCCTCCTACTTCTAGCGTAAATGGTCTTGCATACCCTAAATCTGACTCTAACACTACTCTAAATGCCATCCTTGAATTAATCCAAGCATTAACTCAACTTCTCAACTCGTCTGTTAATAATGTACCGTCCAACGTTGCCCAAGCTAACTCATCTCCTGTTTTAAGTTCCTCTCATCATGGCCTCTCTCGGGCTCCAGTGGAATTGCAGAAGCATAAATAATAAAAAGCATGATCTTTTGTATTTAATTAATAAGTACCAACCCGTAGTGGTAGCCCTCTCTGAAACATGGCTTAGATGTGATTCCTTTTTTAAGGTTCCGCACTATCTTTGTTTCAGGGAGGACAAACCAATTGCGGGTGGTACTGCCATTCTTATAAAATCCTGTGTAAATAGTACTCCTGTAAATATTCCATTATCATCATTGTCCGACAGTTTCTCTATAGTTGCTGTCAGACTAAAAAACATAACATTCATTTCTGTATATACACCCAGGCCATCTTTAAATATTCTGAACCAAATTAATTGCACTCTTTCCAAGATTAAAGGCCCCTATATAATAATGGGCGATTTTTATATCCATCACCCAGTCTGGGGTTGTGAAGCTACAGATCCTCTGGCAGATAGTTTATTCAATATAATGGATAGTATAGGGTTGTGCCTATTGAATTCAGGGTCCCCTACCCGGCGTACAAAACCTTATGAGCAGATTAGTGCTGTTGACCTGACAATGGTGTCAGCTAGTCTAGCTCCATCAATGTCGTGGAAAATTTTACCTTTCTCTTTTGGTAGTGATCACTTCCCTATTCTGCTTGATCTTCCTTTTTCAAAAATAATCCCAGTTCCATTTAATCCTCTTTTACAATACAAATTGAACAATAATACTCAGTCTGTTAAATGGACCAAATTTGCATCATTGTTAGAACTAATGAGTTCTGATCTTCCTCCCATTATTCCCCATTCATTGAACAATTGTCTTAACTCATTTATGTCATGTATTCACTCTGCTGCCAAACAATCATTTCCTGCTAAGGTACAAGTTCTAAAACATAGATCACCTCCGTGGTGGGATCATGAGTGTTCAGTTGCTGTTGCAGATAGGAAGAGTGCGGAAGAAATTTATTCTGAGGACATGACAACTGACAATTATGTTAACTTAACTTCAATCTTGTCCAGAACAAAAGAAATTCTTCACTCAAAAAAAGCAGATGGTTGGAAAAAATTCTGCTCAACTATTTCTCCTAATGCGCATCCTTCTTTTGTATATGATATATATGAACCTTGTCCGCCATATCCTAGCGATAAAAACTGGATTGAATATTTTATGGATAGTTTAGCGCCTCCATTTGTTCCTTATTTTATCAATGCTGTTACTCTAAGTTCTACTCATGATGCAAGTTTTTCTTATTTCTCTTTAAAGGAATTACAATATGTTCTGTCTTCTTTGAAAGATTCATCCCCTGGTCCTGATGGTATCCCTTATTCTTTTTTGGTAAACTCTGGGTGTTCCACCTTAAGTTATTATCTTGGCATGATTAACTTGATGATAGATATGGGTATTGTTCCAGACCCTTTGAAAACCCAAACTATCATACCAGTGTTAAAACCTGGTAAAGATCCAGAAAGTTATATAAATTATCGTCCTATAGCCATGTCTTCTGTATTGACTAAGATTGCAGAGCACCTCATTAAGAATCGTCTTGAATGGTTTATTGAAAACAGAAATCTTTTACCTAACTCACAATATGGATTTCGTAAAGGTAAAGGTTCTCTAGAATCTTTATCTATGCTAGTTACTGATATCAGGCTTTCTTTTTCAAGATATGAGTCTGTTGTTGCTGCATTTCTGGATATCTGCTCAGCTTACGATAATTTAGTCCTTTCCATCCTTAAATACAAAATGGAAAACATGAATATTCCGGGAAAGATCATTAATTTCATTATTAATCTTTTTACGGACCGCTCAGTCCAACTCAGAGTTGGTGGTGAAATTAAATCAACCAGATTTTTAAACAAAGGTCTACCACAAGGCTCTGTATTAAGTCCTCTTCTATTTAATATTTACACTTATGACTTAAGCCAGTCTGTTCTGCCCTATTGTCGTATATTGCAGTATGCTGATGATTTGTGTCTATATGTGTCACATAGTGACATAGAAAAATCAGCGCAGAAATTATCTCAAGCTCTCTATTCGTTAAGCATGTGGCTTAATAGTAATGGTTTAGATATAGCCCCAGCAAAAAGCTCTATTGTCATATTTTCCAGAAAACGTTTAAAACCTAGACTTAATATTCTGCTTAATAACACAAGAATTCCTGTAGAAAACGAGAAAAAGTTTCTAATTATAGACAGCAAATTGAACTTTTCGTCCCACTTAAATTATATTTCAATAAAATGTGAAAAATACCTGAACATACTAAGATGCTTAGCTGGCGTTTGGTGGGGTTCTCATCCTTTTTACGTAAAGCTACTATATAATGCTATAATTCGTAGTGTAATAGATTATGCATCGTTCCTCTTAGATCCAGCTAATAAAAAGGCTCTAAATTCTTTAGATGTCATTCAAGCAAGAGCCTTACGCATCATATTAGGTGCAATGAAATCTACACCTAAAAACGCCATGCAAGTGGAGTGTGTCGACCCTTCCCTAGATTTAAGACGACAGTACCTTTCAGATATGTTTTTGTTCCGACTATTTCAGTTCTCTACGCATCCTATTTTTCCAAAATTACAATTGTTGTTGAGCTATATATCATTGCCTTATTGGAAACAAAAAAAGTTCCCTTGTCTTCTTATAAGCTACACAAAAATAATAAACTTTAGGTTCCCAACTCTTAGAAACCCTAAAATCCCCTTATTTGAGTTTGATTTTGAAACTGTTTTGTTTGAACCCACTCTACATCTTAACCTAGATTTAGCTAAAGGAGACATTTCTGCTAATAAACGTTTTTTGTGTATTCAAGATGATCTTTGGCGTGGTTGGCACTATATTTTTACAGATGTTTCTAAACAAAATCAAGAAGGTTGTGTTGGTGTTGGTCTATTCCACCAAAATTATAACATTAGTCAGGAAATAAAGTGTCCGCCTGAAACATCTGTCTTTACTGGTGAATGTAGAGGGATCATGGAGGCTGTTATCTACATACTTCTTTTTAAATTAAGTAAATCTGTTATTTTCTCAGACTCCTTGAGTGCTCTTCATTCTTTCAAAGCTAATCCATTTATTCATGGTTCAAGAAACTGGATTATATTTCAAACTAAAAAAATATTGCTAAAATGTTCATCTCTCGGTTATATGGTCCATATAGCATGGATCCCCAGCCACAGTAATATTTTAGGTAATGAAAAAGGAGATAATATTGCGAAGGAGTCAATTATTTGTGGTGATAAAGTCCCTTATCAGAATTACCCGCAAGACCTATCACTTATTCCTAATCACTACCTACAATCTAGATGGTCAAAAAGGTGGTTGATTTCTAGTAAAAGAACTGGTACTAACTTTGCTAAATATCAACGCGATATAAGTAGTAAACCTTGGTTTTTTAAATATAAATGTGATAGGAGAATTAGTTCAATAATTTCTAGAATGAGATTTGGCCACTGCTGTTCTGATGTCCATCTTAAAAAACTGAGAATTAAAGATACATCAATATGTGAATGTGGAATGGCAACCTCAACCATATATTTTTTTCTTGTTCCAAATTTGACCATTGTGCATTATATTCATCTCTTGTTGATCATAAATTTCCACTACCTGTACATATAGATAAACTTTTGTGTGACATCAACCCCTCCTCAGTTAACATAATAGCATCTTTCATACATTTAAATAACATAAAACTTTAGTTTGTATATTGCTTAAAACATAAGTTTCATCCCACTTCAACAAAGCATCCTGTAAGTAATAATGTAATAGGTACCCTGTAGATATATGTATAAGTAAGTAGAAGTAGTATGTAGTTTCATAAAGATATTTTCCTTTGTTTCAGATTGCCCTAATTTCAAAAATCGTTTATTTTATTTCTTTCAATAACTCTTTTGACGTGACACTGGCAATAATGTTCTAAACGTTTGCCAAAACAAAAACAAACAAACAAACAATATATAATAATGGTCGCAGTATTATATTACTAACTTCCCATACTCCAACAAAGGTTATGGGCATATTTAATGAAGTGTGGTGAAGTATAGGTACGTATTAAAGTGGAAAAATGTACGCGAACGTGAATATATTGCCGATACTAAAAAGCGACAATTACTCAAGCTGGAAGTTCCGAGTAAAATCCTTACTAGAGGAAAAACAGGTACTTGAAGTTCTAGATAATAATGATGAGGAAATTGAAAAATTAAAACTGGATGATTCAAAAGCAAAGGCAATAATAATTCAATGCATAAGTGACAAACATCTGTCATTGATTCAAGACTGTAAAATTTCGAGACAAATGATAGAAAAATTGGATAGTATTTTTCAAAGAAAAAGTGTATTTACAAAGTTATCTGCAAAAAAGAAACTACTTAGCCTAAAATTATCAAAAAATGAAAACTTGGAAGAACATTTTCAAAAATTCGAAAAAATTGTACAAGATCTCGAAAATATCGACAAGAAGCTGGATGATTCAGACAAATTCTGCCATCTTTTACTATCACTAAATGATGACTACGATTACGTCATAAAAGCCATAGAAACTATAAATACAGACATAACAATAGACTTTGTGAAGTCAAGGTTACTCGACGAAGAAATAAAAATAAAAGGCAGATATACAAACGAGACACAACAAACTTTCAAAGCATCAAGCTCAAACTACAATAATAATAACAGAAATACTACTAGAGGAAACAATTTCAGAGGAAGTTATTCTAATGTAAGCAGGAATGGTAATAGAAGTTACTCCAGAAGAGGTAATAGACAAAACTCTAATGGTGGTTTCATAGCGTTAACTGCATCAGTTGAAACTAATAAATTCATATTAGATAGTGGTGCTACCAATCATATGGTCACTAAAGAAATGGCCAAATATATGACAAACATTGAAAAACTTGAGAAGCCAATGACTGTCACTATTGCAGATGGCAAAGGACTAATTGACATTCTAATGAGAATGTGATAATATTCGAAGACACATACGAGACAAATATAAAAAAAAGTCAAATAAAAAGTCCTAGTGGAAGTTTAACAGGACAAAACGAGCAGGAAGATCTAAATGAATCTAATTACATGACTGATGACGATGATACTGGTGAAGTACAAGAAATAGAAAAGGAAATTTCTAATGAAAGAACAAGTTCAGAAAGAATAATAAATCAACCGAAACATCTGAACGATTATGAACTATATGCGGCATACTGTTTAATTACAACTGAAAATAATTAACCAAGTACATACAAGGAAGCCATAAAAGATGAAAAATGGGTGGAAGCCATAAACAAAGAAGTAAGTTCATTAGAAAAATTAAAAACATGGACTGTTGTTGATTTACCAAAAGGGAAGAAAGCCATTGATACTAAATGGGTATTTAAAATTAAAGAAAACGGTTTCAAGAACGCACGATTAGTTGCTAGAGGTTTTCAAATAAAACAACAAGATTATTTTAATACTAATTATTCACCTGTGGCACGTATGAGTACGGTGAGAACTTTTTTGGCACATGCTGTACAGCAAAGTTATTCAATACACCAAATGGATGTACCGACAGCATTCCTAAACGGTTATTTGGAAGAAGATGTCTTTATCAAAGTACGTGTCACAGTCAAAGGAAAAAAAGTTTTGAAATTAAATAGAAGTCTATATGGACTAAAGCAAAGTCCCAGATGTTGGAACGAACGCATAAATACTTTCCTGTTAAAATGTAGACTACAAAGGTCGAAAAATTATTTTTGTTTATATTTCAGTGAAAAAGTTTGGTTACTGATATTTGTCGATGATATCTTGTTGATGGGAATGACACAAGCGACTGACAAATTAATCAAATTATTGCAAAATGAATTTAATACAAAAGATATGGGAGAAGTTAAAAAATTTCTAGGAATGGAAATTGAACGCAAAAACGGAATATTGAAAATAACACAAATTAAACAAATTCAAAAAATGTTAGAAAAGTTTAACATGAGTGAATGCAAAGACAAAAATACACCTATGGAAAAAGGATTAAACATAGATGTTAATAAAATAAAATAATAAAAAGTTGTAGAAGTTCCCTACAGAGATACATTATAACATTAGTTGGGAGTTTAATGTTTGTGAGCACAGGCTCCCGACCAGATATATGCTATGCTGTATCCTATCTAAGTCAATTTTTGGATAAACCAACTGAAGAGTGTTGGAAACATGGCAAGCGAATTTTACGCTATTTAAGTTCTAAGAAAGACTATGGTCTTCGATATATAAAATGTGATCAGAGAAGCTTTGAATTATATTCTGACGCCGACTGGGCAGCCTGTAAAATAGACCAAAGAGCATTAGCGGATGTATAGTAAAATACAACCAGAATGTTGTAGCATGGTTTTCTAGAAAACAAAACTGTGTATCATTATCTACTTCAGAAGCGGAGTATATAGCAGCATCATTAGCATCATGTGAAGGAATAAACATAAAAGGATTATTGAAAGATTTTGGAATAGGGCTAACACCAATGCTGTATGTAGATAATAAAGGAGCTATATTTATTTCAAAGGACTATGAGAACAGTAAAAGGTCAAAACACATTGATATTCGATATCATC
Source organism: Selenia dentaria (assembly GCA_917880725.1). NCBI lineage: Eukaryota > Metazoa > Arthropoda > Insecta > Lepidoptera > Geometridae > Selenia > Selenia dentaria. The sequence goes on along the minus strand of OU862882.1, from coordinate 25,501,739 downwards.
ACATTAAAGATTTAATATTTAAAAAAAAAGTTGACTATTACCTATATAGAAAGTGAGAATAACGTGGCTGATCTGCTAACGAAGTTCTTAGCTATAACAAGGCATAGAATGCTCCGAGAGAGATGTGGAGTGTTGTTGTAAAGGAGGAGTGTGTACTGTATATTATTTTTTCATTACCGATTTATTCGTTACAAATTATTTTCACGTATGAATCGAGGAGGAGTGTGAAAAGTAAAATCTTCATGGTGTTTTGATTATTTTTTTATGATATGTGTTTCATAAAAATGAAACGATGAAACTACTGACATCTACAGCGTTAAGAACAAAATCTCAGGCTCTATAGTTTACACAAAGTTTGAAAAGATGGCACTAATTCTATTCTATTGACTTGACATATTTCAAACATTCAAGACATAAACTGTCAACCACACACAACTGGGGAGGAAATAATGTACAACCATAGTAATGCACAGCCAAATAAAATACAACCAATAATGCACGGCCAATAATTCATGTACATGGATTTGAAATACGTGGTCGGCTTTTCCTGGTCGCGTTTTATTGCTTGTACAAAATCGGTCCTTGTTGATAATTTACTGCCAATATTGTACAGTCAATAATTCATGTACATGCTTCCAATTGTTAAGACATATTTTAGACCATGCGTTGGTTTTTATGATAAAAGAAATCTAAGTCAGATATACACAACCAATTTGCTTATTACCTTTTGCCAAAGCATGGCGAAAAGTGAAACATAAAAAAATATTTACTTACAAAAGTCAACTGCACTGGTCTTAAAATCAACCCACAACCAACATCAGCGTCATCAACAGCTTGCAAAATGGTACAAGAGAAACATTTAGCCCAAGGCAAGGAGTACAAAAGTTAAGCATTTGGAATTGATGGCGCCAAAGTTTTTCCAGTTTGTGATTCTCCTCATCTGCTTAAAAGAGTTCGGAACAATTTGCTAAATAAGCACTTGGGGTTTATTAAGGATGGACAGGTTGTAACAACCCCCCCTATTTTATTTTTATTCTAATAATACGTTTTGGCCAATGATCGTCTAGTCTAGGAGGACCCTAACACCGTGTACCGCTGCTGTAACCTTGCTCTTTTCGGAAAGAATTGAAACAGAGAAAACTATTCAGAACTATAGATGCCTAGAGAAACCAAAAGCAACGCCTAGGTATTCTGATATTACGATGGATAACCTACTACTACATTACTGAACTGCTAGCTGATAACGAAAAATTGCGATGAACATACTAGATTGCAAATAGGTACTTAGTTCTTACAGACTGACTGACTGAGCTGATCCTAGATTTCTAGCTTATGTACTTGATTTGACTTCTAATCGTGGAAGATATTAATCATCAATATAAGTTTCTGAATTTAAGGTCTATGTTATTTGACCATAGAACATAGAAACAGTAGGATATTTGCAAGTTTTACTATATAATTATTAGCTTGCGAAACTATCTGTTAAATATGATAAATCAGTTTTGATTAGTGAAATAATATATAAACAACTCCATTAAATAATATCAGATATACGCATGATTTTCATTATTATTAATAACAGTTATAAACCTGTTAATTATATAACTAGCTTTCTTATAGATTTATGTGTGTTGCTATGAGCATTTAGCTGTTGATAAGATTGATACAATCTCTTGCAGATTAAGTGTCTCTATAATATGTACTATTTGTTTCGTTTATGAAAACTGCTAGGAAATAAACATGAAATTAAAGAAAAAATACACTTTATATGCGATTTAGAAATCTCTTGTGATCAGTAACTACTACGCTGATTATCCAATTCCTTTAGATAAATATTATCAGCCACTATTCCCTGTATAGTTCAATTGTTCAAGTTTAATCATTTACTTGTTTACTGAAAGCAATATATGGGAAATAATATCAGTAACTTAGAGAAATCTCTAGACCCTTGTTTGTGGTTTACAAGAATTCTCAAGGTGCTGCATTGCTTGACCAAGTTTGATAAGATTTACCACATACATAAATCTCCTTTTTATACGAGATTGCGATACTTAGATTACTAGTGTTTTACATGACATGTCATCTATTGAACCATTGTAGGAAAAGCAATTATTTTAAATACTTAAGTATTAGCAGAATCTTTGTTGTATTGGTTAACTCAATACTAGCAGGCATATATTTATTATGATGATTATTATATTAGTTAGTTTTCTTTTGCCGAGTAAATTATTGATAGACATTTCTATAATTTAAACATATAATATATTTCATTAATTTTCATATTGTAAGTAATTAGTTTGATTTCTTTAGATTTGCCGTAGAATTCTAGTTTTATTATGATTTAGAAAGTAGGATTCTTGGCATGTTCAAGGCTTAAAACTCGAATGCTGGATTAAGAGCTGCTCTTTACTGTGACACAAAATGTTCTCCATCATGCCAAGAACCTCTTCTATTTACCCCAAAATTAGTAAGGCCTTACTAAGTCCGTTTGGTAGTTTTCCAAATGTAGAGTTTGCGTCTATAAGCGATTATAATCTTATTTATCTCTTCTTAATATTATTATTTATCATTACGAATTATCATTTGATTCTAAATATTACATTTGATACTTTCAGCAAATAATTCAATTGCTATAATTTATTACCGCATTCTCATGCTAGGATCAGGGTAGACAATCTAGCCCAAACTCGATTCATTAGCAAATATATAATATATTATTGCAACAAATACATTACATTTCATTCGAACTAATATTTCTATATTCCTTTGCAGGCAAATATTTCTGTATTCCTTACTTTATACTGATTAAAAATACATTTATTTTGTCATTTTTATTTCGTAGTTAGTCTTTAGTTTCTAAGTCTAGCATAGTAATAGATTGTATTGATATGACGAATTCATTATTGAAACCTACGTCTCTAGTGGTAGACACCACTAGCGCGTAAATTTACTTATTTGCTCCCAATTGAACCATCACGAAGTTAATGTATAACCCGGTAAACAAAAATACTATTTCCTAGACCTACTTCGGTCCTAAATAAATTCCTAGTCTGCTAAAATGTGTGTAACTCCCCAACAAACCCCCCAAAGTTAATTGCGCATGAGCTTTCATCCCCCTGATAGGATGGCTCAAGTTTGATCCCTAACTAGCCTCTAAAGTTCGGTGCCAAGCCGAGAATCGAACCTATGGCCCCTAGGGTGTCCAACTCCACGCACCGAAATAGTCGCGCGACTATACCGCTATAGCCGAAGCTATGGAAGGCTGCAGAGCGACGTTCTAGTATGAGAGGAAATAAATACATATAATATACTGGAATATACTTTCCAATCGAAGTGAGGAGCAGTTAATCGTACCCATTGCAATAGGTTAAAGCGATTGTTGGCTCGCTCCCAAAAGTGTCCAACTCTAAGGATTGGGCGTTCCCTATCGAGGTGGATCTTAGTTGTCACCGTGAGGTATCCAACCCACGTCCGGAACCATGTCCGTAGCAGAATATATTACCTCACGGAAGTTCGAGAATTTAATAAGCATTTTCTCGGTCTTTCTACTGCTTATATACTTTCTCAAAATTGACAGTGACGCCGATTTGAGGCTGATAGGTATCCAATCAATGCCCTTTCTATCGGCGTTAAAACGGCTTCAGATCCACCTCAGCCAATCTCTGCCCTCCAGCGCATTCCTATTCTAATTTCAAATTCTCATCAAAATCCGCTCATGACAACACATATTTTGAATTTCGAATGACGCCGATCAGAGGTACGTAGATCCAATCAAAGCCCTTTCTATCGGCGTCAGATCGGCGTCAATACTCATTTGTTTTAGGGTTCATTTTGATGAAGCAAACTCAAATACACGGACACATAACGAAAATGTGTTCCTCACATTACCTTTGTATGGTTAGAAATATCAATGCTGCTTATTTTCATGGTAATTTTATTAATTTTACTTATAACTTTTATATATTTAAAGGATTACTCAACATTTCCTTTTCCTTGAAGTAACTTATCAGTTCTGTTTGAACAATCAATTTAAATGGTTAATACATAGAATATCTTGATAGCTTATTAAATATTCTATGCTGCTTATCATTTTCAATAAGTATAATTTTGCTATAAGAAATACCCGACTAAACATCTTAATCTCAATATCACACATTAACGGTTTCTTCTACTTTTGATTTTCTAAATTTCATCAATATTTGTTCATACCAAGATACTTTTTATGTCTCTATATTTGTGAATCGTGACGGAACCCTCATCCAGAGCCTGTTCCGTTACAAGGTGATGACTGCGAAATAGGAACATAATATTAAAAAGACATAAAGAGCTAGTGATCCGTGAAAACTTTATTTTAAAATCCATAAAACTGTTCGGTTCAACGCTGTATTAGATAGAAGACGCCTTTCAGACTCCTGGAATGGCAAGGACTTGGCACCAGTAATATCAATATCAACGGCGAGCAGGTACACACCTTGATGATGATGATGATGATTGCCTTTCAAGAATTTATTCTGATTATGAGTAATTATTTTCAGTTTTAATGAGCACATGTTATAATATGTAATATGTTCTAAATAAGAGCCATAAAGCTACACATAGCCTCTAATTCATAAAATTCTTAGATCAAAAACAGGAACAGAATGAATAACACGCATGAGCAATGAAGTGAGTGCAATTTTCTGTGTTATTAATGGGCTATTAACCAAGTGTAATAAATAATGTGTGAAATTGCCCATTCATTATTTATTTTTCATCAATAGAATCAAGTTATAATAGTTACAGAATACAGTTATAGTTACTTAGTAATATAATTATAGTGCCATATACCAGCCCTACAGGTCAATAGAAAGGTACAGCGCCATCTTTCAGGTTGGGAACGGTAGATTTCACAGTAGTTCCAAAACTAAACTCGAGTGGTGAAATTAAATGTATTCTAGTATTATAAAGTAATTATCTATGACAGCTATGCAGGTGAAATGGCGAACGATCGTGGCAAACTAGTTTTTATAAACAGTCTTGAACAAATTCTTCATGTACTTCGGCATAGGGAACCGCCTAAGTTTGTCAGTTCCAGTTCTTGATGTTCTAAGTCCTCTGTTGTACATCCCCAACGATGTTAAATCTGTGGTAAATCATTGACATTTGGATTTTTTATAGTGGTAATACTGCTATTTCTATTGACATTTGACATCACAGCTGTTCATTTCGTTTCGTGTGGTCTGTCTAAAGAAAATTGTAATAATTATTCTGAAAGTGAGTTAAATTTGATGTTATTTAGTGGATTTATGCCCAATTTAGGTAAAATAAATTAAGTTCAAGCATTTCTTTTTGCTCCACTGCCTTAAGAGCCAGTTTGCTAAACGATTTTTCATGAAGACAAATAAAGTTTCTCTTGCATTCTGGTGAATTTATAGTGGAAGTGTATAGATTATTACGTTCCTAGTGATATGATGCTATGCGACGATTCATTTATTGCAGGTACAATCTTATGTAGACAGCATTGCTTAGATCATCTGTCCAGATTATCGACATACTATGCCTCTTTTTGGAAAGTCTCAGAAGAGTCCGGCGGAGCTTGTGAGATCATTGAAAGATGCTGTAACTGCACTAGAAAGAGGTGACAAGAAAGCAGAGAAAGCGCAAGAAGATGTTAGCAAAAATTTGGTACGAAAATTTTCGTTATTAACCTCTTCAAGCTAAAACATTGGAGAACACAATACAAATTGAAGTATCTTGTTGACAGGTGTTGATAAAGAACATGTTATATGGCACATCTGATGCAGAGCCACAAACGGACATCATTGTAGCACAGTTAGCTCAGGAACTTTACAATACTAACCTATTGTTACTTTTGATACAGGTATGTACACATTGATAACAATCAAGGTTGCAAAATGTTTTGTTATTCTATTATGTTTATCAATAAATCATGAGTGTACTTTATGACTCATATGCATATTAGATTATCTCTATATGTATAAGTAGGTAACTGACCTAACTTTAAAAATACCCCAACCCCAAAACAGATATAGATAGGTTTTGTTATCCTTATGTCTGTTAGAATTTATACAGCTTCCAAAAAATTATGGTCATGGGCATAGCCAGAGTTTGGTTATGGGTGGCCTGGTCTAGGCCCGCTGGATACAAAAAGGTTTTTTTTTCAAATCATTCATCTCCATCCACTTCAACAACCGACTCTGTTGACTGTGAGGTTGTAACATAAATATCAATATATATATTACATAAATTCACACAAATGTTGAGGAAAGCTGATTCACCTCTGATTTTTGTGACATTGCAGAAGACATCCAACACTTTTTACACTAAACAAATTAGAATTAAGTTAGGTGACGGACTAAATTATTTAGATGCTGGTTAAATTTCAGAGTGTGATAGAGTCTACATCTAACACTGTTAGAAAACTTTATAGGCTATGCCATTTGACTTAAAAGTGTATTAAAATAACAATTGAATGTGCAGATGGAGCTGGTATGGCTGCAACCAATGTGGCTAAAAGCTTCTATTGTTATAATATAAAAAAAGAAATGTGTCTGACTGGATTTATAAATACTTTATTGCATTTTTCTAGAGCTGACCACACAAATGATCATACTAAAAGCTAATAATTTATATATAACTTTTTACTGCTGTGTGAAATGCTCCCAATTGTATCCACTTGTTAATCCTCCTTATAAAAAAGGTATATTTATTCCTCTTATTTATGATATTATGTAATGAGTCAGGTTTAATTAGATTTGCCTGATGAGTGGCATACACCCACAAAAGTTACAGTGTGACACTACTGGCAGAGAGTTTTTTATAGCATAACCCCTGCGCTGTCGTTAACCAGGATTACAATGGTTTATCTATTGCGCCTGGTTCAGCCACAGCTGAAGGATTAAGGCATATTGATATCTATAGTTTGTCCAATCGAATTGTTTGCATAATTATATATAGCTTAAGATCAGGAAGTTATAGATTTCCACATTTTGGCATTGTGTCTATTTCACAATTTAGATTGTACAGCAATCTTATTTAAACATATATTAAAATAACTTTAAATTTTATAGAATTTAAACCGCATCGACTTTGAGGGTAAAAAGGATGTGGCACAGGTGTTCAACAATGTGCTCAGACGTCAGATCGGCACTCGCTCTCCTACAGTTGAGTATATCTGTACGAAACCAGAGATACTGTTCACTTTGATGTCTGGGTATGTATAATCAATATAAAGAATATTTATGTATCAATTGTTTTTCTTCCTTTCTGGCCATAGTAAAATCATATAAAATGTAAGGTCAAAAACTGAAACCCCACTACTGAAAACTCACACTCTTAAAATAATCAAATAAGAAAATTTTATCATCTATAAAATAAACAACTTACACGTAACCTACATTAATATATTTAATACTATATATAATATTCATAGGGATGTTCAGACCATAGACTATAAAAATATTGAATAGCTTGTATCATAATATAACAATTTTAGATGAGAAGATTTTCTTGTTCCATACTTTTAGAGTGTGAGATTTTAGTAGTCTAGATTTAGCTTTTGTACTTACTTTTTATTTAAATTATTTTGGGATTATCATTTAATAATTAGATATTTTCAGAGTTGCATTAAATTTTGTCTGTTTGTAGAGAAAATATTTTAGGATCACATTTAAGGTGTAATTTCAGAAATTATGGCCAAATAGCCTATGAACAGTGGACAATTGAAATGCTTCCAACAATATTTCCTTTGTCAAATTATGATGTATGAGTAGTTTAGAAGTTATGGGGTAACAGCTGGACATACAAAACAAAGATACATACTGGTCAAAACCATAACTCTCCTTTGATTTTCCATGAATTGTTGTTAAGTGCAGTATTACCCTAGAAAAATAATTCATGCATTTGTGACCATATATCTGTATTCTGTTTTGCTATAACAGCATGTACACTCTAAAAGATGTATGAGAAGGTCTATTATTAGCAATAAAATAATGTAAACATAATTTTACGGTATTTTTTATGACAGTTTTGAAAATGTAAGGATAGTCATCATGCAGGCGCCTGTATTATCTATACTACTTGTAATACTAATATTATAAAGAGGAAAGATATGTATGTATGTTTGTAACGAATTGGCTCAAAAAGTACTGGACCGATTTCAAAAATTCTTTCACCATTGGAAAGCTACATTCACTCTGAGTAACATAGGCTATATAAGATTCATCATCATCATCCATCACCGCGCGGGTGAAACCGCGGAGAGCAGCTAGTAATAAACAAAAAACAGCTAATTTATAAACAGATGTGTAAGGCTGAAGAAATAAAAATTATAAACAGAACAGAGGGCTTTTACTTGCAATGGTCCTACTCTCTATCGAGTATTACACGTCTTTTACTCCCTATTTTGCTTTTACAAGCTCTTCACTTAATATGTTTCTATTACTGTTACAGTTATGAGCACCAGGAGATAGCATCTAACTGTGGTACCATGCTCCGGGAGTGCGCCAGATACGAGGCTTTGGCTAAAATAATGGTGTATTCAGATGATTTTTACAATTTCTTCCGTTATGTAGAAGTTTCCACTTTTGATATCGCCTCAGATGCCTTTTCTACTTTTAAGGTGTGTATTCATCATTTATACTATCAATAGTTGTATATATGTACACTGACATGTGGATATTATGTATATAGACTGCAAGTCTAAGCGAAGATTTTCGTATAAGTGCAACATAGTCGTTGATGTATACATGTACAAACCATGAGTTGTCTGTGCCATAGTTGTATAGATAAATAATCCTTTGTCAATAAGTTATCCGTGCCACAGTAGTACTAGATAAATGATAGTATGTATAGTATAACAATGTGCGTTAGTATAATAGTGTAAGATCATGGCTCCGAAATGAATGTTCCGATTTTGGTGTTTTTTGTTGTAAATTAAAGCTGAAATGTTGTGTGGCATTGTTCTGAGCTGTGTTGCATTTATTTACCATCTTAAAAATTCTTCATTCTTTCATCTCAACTACACCTTCATGCCATCCCTAAAAGATTCTGAGGTACCACTGCACTGGGAAATTATGATTTTGGTTAAACATTTTTAGTTTCCTGACATCGTAGTTGAGATTTAAACATTGGGGTCTTGTTAATATTCCTGGAGCCTGAATGCAGTATTATTTAAAAAAAATGGTATGCATCACCCCTGTCTATGACATTCTCAGCGCTATCAAGAGCTTTAAGTCAACTTATTAAATGTACCTCCTATGTTAGCTAGTAATGTCATGACATAGTTTGTTACTTTGTTTTTCCCAGTTACTTTACTTGCTATCTTGCCATTTAACCCGTTTGACTCGCGATTCGCCATATTTGACCAATAATACAATTGATTTCGCAGAAATCAACCTACTTTTCCAGGAACTGCAACGTGTGGTTAAACATACAAACAGTAATCCTTGCACACTACTTCATGCAGGCAGTATATCTGGCACTGGGTAGACATCAGAAGAAGAAGAATAAATCATTACTTATGAATGCATATGAATATTATGCATTACGTACTATTATTAATAAACAAGAGTTCTACCGCCTTTTATGATAACGATGACAAAACTAGAGATGTTCTGGAGAATAGTCAGGTCAAGAGTGCCCAAAACCATATTATGTTAAGCTTTTCCCAAATTAAGATGAATGTGTTTGACCTTAACTCACATGATGATCTGTGATGATGCGATCAAAGGTGGTTGTACAATAGACCTGGAATGATTAAGTAAATTCCTACTGAATATGGGGCAACATCCACACAAGGTTCTGGCATCTCAAGGACTACTGCTGTAACACAACATTAATAGCAAAATAGTCAATATTAAGAATTGCTACAATGGGTAAGGGCCCTACCTCCATACTGGCCGTAGATTTCCTCAACGAAGCTTAGTCCCGAGACAGGATTCAAACCCACGACCCTTTTTCCCCTGAAGAAGGTTTTAAAGGTGAATGAAGCAATAGAGGTATACCAGAATAGGATTGTAGTTGATCTTAGTGTTCCCTGACCATCGCTCCGAGAAACAGACAACTACTCTATGTATGCAATCATTTTATTTTCAGGAATTGCTAACAAGACACAAAATGTTAAGTGCCGAGTTTCTAGAAGCCAACTACGATAAAGTGTTTAGCCACTACCAGAGGCTGTTGAACTCTGAGAACTACGTGACCCGACGGCAGAGCTTGAAGCTTCTCGGAGAGCTGCTGTTGGACCGCCACAACTTCTCCATCATGACTCGCTACATCACCAACCCCGACAACTTGAAGCTTATGATGAACATGCTGAAAGAAAAGTCTCGTAATATCCAGTTTGAGGCGTTCCACGTTTTTAAGGTGAATATTTATAGTTGTTCTGTTCGTAAATATTAAGAAAATGGGTGATGAATGAACCACTAGTGTCTGAGCTTTTTCATGCTTCAGAAAGAATGTTTCAAGCAATTGTTTCCGGCTGATGTTTAAGAACAGTACAATGTATTTGACTTCTATGACTCTTCTAATTTCAAGAAGAATTGTAGGGAATGGAGTTGAAACTGGTTGAACAGGTCGTCCTCCATTATCCTCTAATGTGTTCGGGCGGACTTTTCGTTCAATGCTGTTCACGAACCTTTCCGCCAACACAGGGACACCCACCGGAGCCTTGTAGTGGCTTGTCATAACACTCATCTGAGATGGGAACCTTGTTGCAGTGGTGGAAATACGATTGCCTGACAATTATTATACTTTTGAGGATTATAATATTGTATGTTAATATCGAATATTCTTGCTAAACATGCCAATTAATTATACACCTCCATACGAGGCGTGAGGCTCTTTTATGTCTAAAATGGGATTTGGCTACACAAATTTGCAAAATAAACAACTGAAGATGAAGAATGAAGATACATATAGCCAGCATCAAAATCGTGTGAGGCAATCACCTCCTATAACGCTGTCGGACGCGTACAGCGTCACGCCGTACACTGCGTTAAGATGCTTACTATAGAAATGTAGGTACTGTTGTGGTCTCTTTCACACGCTGACGTCGTCAAGTGGTGGACGCCGTAGGCGGCTTCCAGACGCTTTGGGCCGCGTCTCTAGTCATTTCGAACCATTGCAGCGTGAAGGTCATGCTTAGCATCAGTACAAAATGTCGAAATTTGATCAATAAAAAAAATTAATAAGTTCAATGTTCATTTACAATAAAAGTGACAAGAACATACTTATAAAAATATTTATACTAGATGCACGATTGTTTTTTATCAACATGATAAGTAAACAACATGACGGCCATATTAGGTAGTCAATGGTAGCAGGGTCCATGTGTATTGGTGAATGAAAATCTATGAAAAAATTAGCCTTAACACCAAAAGTTCGTCGAGCTCTGCTCAGTCTGTAGTTATATTGTCTTTTCTCAATATCATCTTGGCTCTGAACAAATGGATAGGGTTTTATAAGACGTGACGTTAACTTAAATTCACCATTAAATCATAGAAAGGATGATCCTCAACCTCAGTCGGCGATCAAAAAGTTTTTTGAGTCAATGGCTGAACTAGTGGACAATTTTCCACCGCGCTTTAACCACACGCGAGTACTGTTGAGCTGACGCTTTGTGACTATGATGACAATATTTAATTTTATAAAAACTATATATAAGGTATTTATTACACAATATTGAATGGGGTGGTTTGGAATCGATAACTGGTCATGAAAGTAAAAGAATATACGGGGGATATCATTTAGTGGGTGGCAAGTCACCACCTCCCTAAATATTTTAAAATGAGACTGAAATTGGCAGGTGCCGTAGTCTCTTCCATAGCCCACTATCTTCCTTATCACTAATAAGTTCATATCAATAGCCTCACCATTTTACCTATTTTTATAATAGAAATACCATGTCACCATCCATCCAAAATGTTTGTTTTTTATACCACATTGTATTTGCTATACCTACCAAACAGGCCTCTAATAATGTTGGCTGCAGCCCCACTTATGCCTCTGTAAAGGAGCGGATTAAATCCGTGATAATACAGGGAATAATAATAAACTGTCCTATTTGCAGGTATTCGTAGCCAATCCAAACAAACCTAAACCAATATTGGACATCCTGCTAAGAAATCAAGACAAGCTCGTGGACTTCCTTACCAAGTTCCACACGGATCGCTCCGAAGACGAACAGTTCAACGACGAGAAAGCTTACCTCATAAAGCAAATCAAAGAACTAAAACCATTGGAACACTAACGTTAATTGCATTTCATCAATTCGCCACTTCCTCCTCAGAAAGAAGTTAGTTATAGATGCTATTATATTTAAACGCTTCTAAGTCACCCGAGGGTGTTGTGCGCCGCAAACACGAATAATATTGGAGACGGATGGACGGATTCTACATTCGGTATGTGGTGAGTCAGGGAAAAGAATATAGTGCTGCGAGCAAATTAACATTTCTTTAATTAATAAATATTCGTGAAAAACAGTGTAACTTATGGTTTGACTTATATCTTTTGTAAGTTGTTGAAATCATTTTTTAGTTTCTATTACCTACATGATAAGTGATGCACCCACGGCGTGTGTGTCGCGTAAGAACTGATGTTCGTCACTTTCGCGTACGAGTTCCCTTTGTTAATCGCAGCCTTTTGATACGATATTATTAAAATACAGGTTACCCCGAGATCTTTAAAAAGAGATTTGTATAATGTATATATTTATAACACTTTAATTAGAGAAGTTTTTAATTTTTGTAATCTAAATCAATATCAAAACTATAAATTGTTGAATGTGAAGGAAATTATATTTTATATTGTATATTATTATCAGTATTGATTTAAAACATCTGAATATTAATAATTATTTTATTGTTCTTGTTTTAACTGTAATTGATATTTCAGTTGTTATAAGCTAGTTCTGGAAAAGATAGATATTACATAACATTGTTTGTCCACTAAGTTAGATCGAAATTGTCTAAATTATATTGCTGTATCATATTTTATTTATTATATGTTTTTCTATTCAGCGCCATTAATGCAGATACATTCTTATAGAAACGGAATAAATATGATATTTATAATATCATTGTAACATTTTATTTAATAGCATTAAGATGTACATACCTCTCTTTCTACTAGTAGGTCCCTCATTGCAGAGGATCGTAGTCAATGGATTAAACCGAGCGGAGAATCTGTCGCCACTGGTTTCAGTACATAGTCGCCCTCACCATGTGATAGAAATTGTTTGCGAAGGTGGCTTCTTTTACGTGGTCAGACCATCGTGTTGAGGGTCGGCCTCTTGCCCTTTTGCCTTCAATGTCACACAATCAACAGTTTTTCCAGGTTGGTTAGTGCTGTCAAAGCTGTTCAATAACTATGTCAATGTTCAAGCCCCTTCCCTCCGGGACTCTGACCAGTACAGACGTGTCTAACCACTCTCTATTCGAATTTTCGCCGAAAATTATTCACAAATAGTCATTTAAATAAACTACATAAATTAGGCGATCATAAGCTACGTGGAAGTATAATTTGCACACATCGGCAACGCGGCACAACTACAGGCTACTCAACGTGTGTCTACCCATACACACACATGCGCTAATGTGAGTGTACAATATTATTTTAACCAGTGAGATACGCCGTGCATACAAGAACATAGCCAGAGTTCTACTTAAATTGGACGTACAGCTGCTTACGCTCTGAGTCGCCGAAAGTCACCACTCTGACTTGACCTCCGCTGCATTTAAGCTCGTGTTCACATCTTTGCGTTGCTGATCGCCTGGTACTTTTTTCTCGTATACAAGCAAGTTATAATGCCGCTAAGACGCACCCCACCTTCATCGCCCGCGCTCACTTTGAGCGCCGCTACGCCGCCGACGCCTTCGGGGGACCCTGCGCCGCCAGCGCCGCTTTCTGCACCCGTCTCATCTCTGACGGTGCCTTTTAACCAGCAACTCCTACACTCTTCATCAGAACCGAGTCTTAATGTCACTCTTCGAAGAAAAAAACAAGCGCAGAGTGATGAATATAAGTTAAATGACTTTATGGAGGAGATGAGATCAATGTTTTTGCTTTTTAAAGAAGATCAAAACAAAAGGGCGGATAGGCTATACGCTGCTGTTGATGACTTACGTATATCGGTGGATTTCTTGGGAAAAAATCTGGAGTCGGCTCAGGCCAGGATTGTTGAATTGGAGGCTATACGACAAGCAGACGTCCAGCATATCAAAGTTTTGGAAGATAGATTGGACGCTTTAGAGCGAGGCTGTAGATCATCTTGCTTGGAAATTAGAAACGTTCCAGTGGCCCCTTCGGAGACAAAATCTTCCCCTGTGGACAATTTAATTAAGGTTGGAGAGGCCATTAAGGTTTCCATTCAAAAGAATGATATAAAAGATATATTTCGCATTAGATCTAAAGACCCAGCCAAAAAAACAATTATAGTGGAATTGTGTTCTAACTTGCAAAAGGAAAATATAATAAATAAGTACCGAAACTTTAACAAAGGCACACTTAGATTAACCACGGAACATCTCCGCATAAGTGGCCCGCCGAAGCCAATCTTCGTATCAGAGAACCTTACTGCAAAAATGAAGAGGCTTTTCTTTTTAGCCAGGGACTATGCTAAAGTTAATGATTACAACTTCTGCTGGGTATCGCATGGAAAAATATTTCTTCGTAAAAGAGAGAATGGGCCTCTAATTCGAGTGACCAGTGAGTTGGACCTAGAGAAGTTGCAAGTTCAGAAATGACTAGGCTGTGGTGGTATGTTAGAAAAGTGGTGTCTTCGCACCACTCTCCTTCCTTATTTTATAAATTACGAAATATTAATTAGGCTTATGTTCACAATACTTGTTCGCTTTTATACATACTCACTACTTATAAACTCATTCACAGACACTAACATACACACAAAAACTACTGAAGCTCAATCTTTATCAACAAATTACTGCTCGTATTTAAAGCATTGGCAATGCATTTACTTTTTAGCTTTGCAGTCATATGTTTCTGCCCAATTGTTCCTTTCTCAATGTTACAATGGATGATATAAATCGCCTGATAAATGATATAGAACAAATATCTGTTTCAGACTCTGCTATATGTTCACCAGAAGCTGTTGATAATTTTATATCTAATACTAACAACAGTTTAAACGTCCTTCATGTCAATATAAGAAGTATAAACTGCAACTTTGATAGTCTTCAAATCTTAATTCATAGACTTAGCGTAAGGATTGATGTCATTATTTTGTCCGAATGCTGGTTAAGCAAATGCCCTTATATACCCGAACTTCCTGGTTTCGCTTCCCATCAATCTGGTTTTAAGAATCAAAATGATGGCGTTGTAGCCTACATTAGGAAGGATAAGATATACACTATTATTGAACCAGTCTTCAATGACGCTAATTGTTTAATAATCCAATTTTCGAATAATTTAGCTGTTGTGGCTTTATATCGATCGCCTTCATATAAAAATTTGAACCCCTTTTTTAACAGCTTGGACCTCATTCTGACCTCTTTAAAATCGTTCAACTCTCTAGTTATGATTGGAGATCTGAATATCAATATCATACCTTCAATGACTGACTCTAGTGTTGAAGAATACCTTAATCTAGTGGCGTCACATGCACTCCTTCCAGCTCATAATTATCCGACTAGAGAGGAAAACTGCCTTGATCATGTAATCGCTCGCACTCCCTTTAACGCCAAAACTTTAGTCCTAGATACAGTGATTACCGACCACAACCCTGTTCTATTTAGTTGCAATTTACACATGGAAAGAAGCGTCTCCAGCCATACCTCAAAAAATTTAGACATTGCAGCAATAGTCAAAGATCTGACAAACTTCGATTATTCTTCTATTTTATATTCTAAAAACCCAAATATAGCTTCTGAAATTTTTGTTCACATTATATCGGACATTATTAGTAAACATACTCGCTTAGTTAAAACTTCTAGCAAAAAAAGGTTACTTAAGCCATGGATTTCTCCAGGCCTTTTAAGATGCATTAGAAATAGAGACAAGCTCTATAAAAAATATAAAAAGAACCCAGGTAACTTAACCCATAAATTAATCTACACTCGCTACCGTACCTTCTGTAACAACCTACTAAAAAAAATAAAACGTGAGTACCATCAAACTGAGTTTCAGAAGGTTAGAGGAAATCCAAAAAAGGCGTGGAGTATGATTAATAAAATTGCCAATATAAACAAAAAACCAAGTTCCGCAAACAATCTATTAAAAATTCACGATGACCCATCTTTGTCGGTTGATTCGGTGAATACCTATTTTGCCAGTATTGGAGAAATTTTGGCCTCCAAAATCCCCTCTCCAATTAAATTAAATACTTCTAACTACACCTCAAATCCTGCTCAATTTACCGGTAAGCCTTGCCCACCTTCAAATTCTATGGTATTATATACGGTTGAATATGATGAAATTCTTCATGTAATACACAGTCTAAAAGACAATTGTGCTCTTGGCTGGGACGGTATTTCAACGTCTATTATCAAAGCCACCAAAAAGGTACTTACTCCTATTCTATGTCATATTTTCAATCTCTCCTTTACTACTGGCGTGTTCCCACAAATATTTAAAAAAGCTTTAGTTCATCCTATTTTTAAGAGTGGTGATAGGGACAGTGTCTCAAACTATAGACCCATCTCTGTGCTAATAGTTATGTCGAAGGTTTTTGAAAAGATTATCAACAAGCGCTTAGTGAAATTCCTAAATCAGAATAAAATCCTCTCCGAGAATCAATTTGGATTTAGAAGTGGAAGATCCACTGACGAAGCTGTTTTGAAACTCTCGGAAACGGTGATTGAAAATTTTGACAAGCTGAAGACTATTGGTATCTTTCTGGATCTCTCAAAAGCATTCGACACTGTCTCTATCCCTATTCTTCTTTCTAAACTTGAATGTGCTGGCATTAGAGGAGTTGTGCAAGACCTGTTTTGCAGTTATCTTAGCCATAGAACCCAGCAGGTTGTGATAGATGGTATTCATAGCCGAGAGGAACCACTTAGCTATGGCGTCCCACAAGGTAGCGTCTTAGGACCTACGTTGTTTTTAATTTACGTAAACGATTTATGTAACCTATCCATCCCAAATTGAAAATTAATAACTTATGCCGACGATACAGTTCTTCTGGTTCATGGCCACAGCTGGGCAGAAGTGCGGGAGTTATCTGAGAATGCATTAAGGATTGTTATGAACTGGTTATGTTGTAACTATTTAACTCTTAACCTATCCAAAACTAATTTTATTGCTTTTGCTCCCAATGTGACGGGTCAACCAACTGCTTCCTTTGAATTACACGCTCACCTGTGTGATAATAGCACAAGTTCTACAATCTGCAACTGTATTTCTTTAGATCGTTCCTATTCCATCAAGTACTTAGGTGTTATGATTGACAGTGCTATATCATGGAAGCACCATATCACGTATATGGTGTCTAGAGTGCGGAAATTGATTTATGTTTTTAAAAACCTCAGAGATATAGTTGACTTCCAATACTTAAAGACAGTTTACTATGCTCTTGCCCAATCCGTTATATCTTACTGTATCACTTCGTGGGGTGGTACCGGAATATCGAATATGTTATTATTGGAAAGGGCACAGAGAGCTGTACTCAAAGTCCTCTCCAAAAAACATTTTCGATTCCCAACTACTGAACTGTACGTGCTATGCCAAGTCCTAACTGTCAGGCAACTTTATATCCTGCATACGGTATTAAAGAAACATACACAACTACCATTTGATCCGACCCTCATGTATACCAAACGCAGATACGATTTGGTCTGTATCACTACAAAGAAACGGACAGCAGTAGCGCGCCGACATTATCAATGTATTAGCTCGATGCTGTACAATAGATTAAATAAAGAATTGAACATTTATCCCCTTACTACATATAAATGCAAATCAAAATGTATAAAATGGCTTCAGTCATTATCATATCAAGATACTGAAAATCTCTTGATAGTATTGAAATAATTAGCTTCACACACACACACACACACACACACACACACACACACACACACACACACACACACACACACACACACACACACACACACACACACACACACACACACACACACACACACACACACGCGCGCGCGCGCGCGCGCGCGCGAATACTCATACTCCCTGGCGTAAACACACTCTTTTATTTTCAACTCACAACTTTCCTCTCTGATTCAAACATATATTTTTGCAAAATTTTATTTAGTTTTGTAACCTTATTTATAGATATTCAATTATGTGTATACATACTAGAAATTGAATTAACTGTAAACTTTGTTTTTAATAAGGAACTTTCTGTACGATTTCTCCGGAGGAGGGCGTTGACATCTGCGACACAGTTATACACTTCTGCAGATGTCATCGATTCTCATACGTTAGTAGCTTAATAATATTATGGTTCCAAAAAAAAAATAAAAAAATAGATGTCGCTCCGTCACCGTGACACGGTTAAATCAGATACAGAGTTAAAATTCGATGCTCGGACCTCGGTGGCCTAGATGGTCATGGCGTCTGACACGGATAGTCAGAAGACGCAGGTTTGAATCCCGTCCGAGGATGTGATTTTTCCTCTATAAATTTCAATGTTTGTGAACGCCACGCAGGCGTTAGTGCTTTAAAAAAGAAATACTACAAAAATGTCACAATCTTTTTTATAAAGTGGAACAAAATGGACTGTCCATTTTACGGGCCATCTTCTGTTCTTTCAGATGGATGGAATTCATACAGATGTTCAGTATGTGTTCTGTACCCTTTGGTTCCATATTTTTCAGACGCTTGGCTGTAATTACATCTTTTCCTGATTATTTTCCACATTTTTACCAGAAGGTGTTTGATTTCAGATTCTACCGCTGACCATAGTATATCTGGCTTTAATGGCATACTTCTGGGAGGTTTTCCTGTGTTATACAGAGAACACAGTATCACTTTCAACGCTCTAGCACCAGGTCTTTTTCAGTAAGAACGTTCCTAGTTTCGTCCGTTGTGTTTTATTCTTTCAGATCTCGTCAGTTCTTTTACTTTCCGGAACAGATCATTGGTCTCATTTTTAAATGATTTTTTCGACATCAGTGCAGACGTTTTTAATGTGCATATCGTAGTCTTTTCGGCACCTTTGTACATCGGTTTGCGTATGTCTTCCTGTCTGCTTGTAATATTAAGCGATTTCCTTTTACTTCTCTACTCTGTAAAATTAGGGCACATGTTTCCACTGATATAAAATGTTTTATTTCAGATAAGGAAAGCAATCTTTGTAAGTTATCTTTGGTGGTCTGCACATTAATTGTACGTAGAGCCCTTCATGTGCAATCTGGATCCTTCATGTCTTTCGATGAACATGCAGATAACCCGTTTTCGATGGCGTTTTTGAACCCTTGTATATCAACAAGACGCATATCTGTTGTGTGGTTATGCGTCTAGATTTTAGTCCCCAAGCTCGCTGTAGCCCCTTGCAGTCAGTTGCCTAGCTAGGATTATGGTTTTACCACCAATGCCCAGTCGCCAGAGCCCCGTCAGTTTTTCAGCAGGGAGCACCACGAAACCCAGCCTTCACCGCGTCCAGGTGAGGTTGACATTTGGGCTGGAGAAGAGATTAAAGACCGTTCTCCCCATACTTCCAGGGTTACCTACGCTTTCACACTTCGCCACTTCATTTGCAGTCCAGTCTTTTTTTTAGAAACGGACGTGTTTTATGGCGGAAAATATACGACGCAATTACCGTATGGACTGGAGCAATTATAAATTGTTTTAAAAAGAGTTTATTTAATTTTATGATATGGAGAAACCCTTCACCGGTCCCCTCCCCTCATAACAATGTGCGCGGTTTTGTGTCTGGTAACTTAGACCGTTGATTGATTATATGAAACCACATCATCATCATCATCATCATCTCAGCAGTAGGACGTCCACTGCTGAACATTGGCCTCCCCATTCATTTCCAAAAGCACCGGATTGAAGCGGCCTGCATATAACGTCGTCCCGCGACCTTTGTCAACTCGTCTTTCCACCTTGTCCGTCCGCTCGACCTACGCTGCGATTGCCGGTCCGTGGTCTCCACTCCAGAACCTTCCGGCCAGAGGGCCGGTACAGAGGTACTGCGTGCTATGTGAATTGAAGAATTATCGCTAATGTCGGCTGCGCAACAGGCGTTGACTGCTTATATATATATACAAGAACGTCGCGTAGGTATACCTGTACCTACACGATGTTTTCATCGCACCAACGTTACATGAATATTTGCGCGCTAATGTCCCAGCATAACAATGGTGAAATAGCTACATCCAATACATTAGTTACCGAAAAACATGAATACTCGGTACGATGGATGTTCAGGTCCCAAAAAGGAGTACCTATACCCGGAGTTGAGCAACAAGCGGTTAGCAGCGGTTAATGCTGCTGAAAAGTAATAATTAACCTGTGATGATCGCAACTAAAATACATCGAGAAGGAAGGTCGTTGCCAACATCATGTTGTGTGTTGACTGACATAGTTGTAAAGAAGATGAGTAGCATTGTAGCGCACAAGATACAAAATTAAAAATCGATCTAAATAAATCTCTGGAAGCACGCCGCGTCGGAAAGTGTGGCAGAAGAGAATCACCACTCTAGTAAGATTAGGAATATCTGTCTCGAAAATAGTAAAAAAATAGTGTTGTCGTCTATATTACAATGATGAACGACGAAGAAATAAAAGTTTCCAAAAGGACAGTTCGTGTTCGTGGACATGCGTTTGGCCGAAAAGCACTTGATCGGCCGTCGAGGCCCATCACAAAACCATGCCTCACTGGAGCCATGAAGAAGAAGCGATTGCAATGGGCCAGCCAACGCCGAAATATGACCTGCAGACGGGTCGAGTAAGCATAACTTTTATACTTATCGGTATGGTTATTTTTAGTGATTATTATGATATTTTATAGGTATGCTTTTCGGACGAATATATAATATATATTCTAATTGTATAATATTCTACGTTTCAGATTTTGGCTGATCATAGTTAATTCGTCTGACAAGTCTCTGGGGAGCAGTTTCATCCAGGCTGCTTTGGCGAGAGAGTTAAGCATCCGTGTAGTGGCATGGTGTGGTTTATGATCTCAGCCAATAGCATGAGGCGCTTAAACTTAGTGGAAGGGACCATAAGGCAAGACCAGTACAAGCGAGTATTAGAAACTGAACCACAGCTCGATGAATGGTAGAAAGAGTAAATTTTTATGCACGTCAGTACCGTGTAATAATAATAATATGTTTTATTCAGTTCAGATCACAAAGTACATATCTTAACTATACCTCTAATTAAATAACGTATGTAATTAAGATAATTAACACAAAACTGTGGTAAGTAGGTACAATTGATATTCATTGACAACTGTGCTAGGTCGTACCTGTGTTACAGCTGTCAATGTCTTCCTCCTGTATAGTAACAGTTCAAACGGTTCATTCATTTACAAAATTAAACGCCTATCCAAGTAACGCCCATCGGCCGTTTTCAATATTCTATCTATCCATAGTTTTCCTTACTACTACTATTTATAATTATTCTTTAAAACCTTGTTTGGTTTTTAGAATTTCTAATAAGAATTCCAATAAAATTAAAAAACCAACAAGAAAATTTATATTTTATAAAAAAAAATATTTAGAAATCACCATGTCTAGAAAATAGGCCCCCAAGTTGAAAAAAAATCATTATTGGCCGAAATTTCAAAGTAGCTCTTATTTTTTATGTAATTATTAATAACCTAAGCATATGTTACTAGGTAAAAATAATATTTCTGTTCTAGACATTCAAAATATTTATAAATATCAAATCAAAATCCTGTCTTGGTAAGCATTATTTATTGATAGAGATATATATGATTTATTGACTAAAAAAAATTTATAGTTTTTTTATGATATATAAATTACAATTTTTTTCCACATCAACTCAATCTGAGTTTTTTGGCTACGTCAAGTTTGTCCTCGTGTAACATAACATTTTACTAATGCATTTGACATGAATGTTTATGTATCAGATTCCTTGGTTATTCAACCATCTCTGACAAATTTCGTCTCTTAACTCGCAAATAGGTATGGCACAAGAGCCATTTATTCCCAACTCTGCGCAAACTTTTGACGCGGGCGCAGGTCGTAACACTCAGGAGCAATCACGAGGGCGCCACAGGGCTCCTTAGGCAAGATAGTCGATCATAGGTTGACTTCAACAACGTTAAGTCTCCTATGTGCCTTATCCGTTTGAATATCACAATGAGTTTTCTTACCCTACCAGTCAAAACTTTAATATGCTCATGCCAGTTCAGTTTTTCGTCTACAGTTATGCCCAGATATTTGATAAAAGATACATGTTCTAAAAAAGAGCATGAACAGTTTTGAGAAGATGGAACCGAACAACGGTGTGCTTTTAGTGTCAAAACATTGTCAGGCTTGCAAACGGAGGAGTTGGAGAATGACAAGAATTTTGTTTTGCCAGCGTTTAGTGTAAGAAGGTTATTGCGGAGCCAGGACAGAACTTTGAGACCAATTTCAGCCAGGTCAGTAACTTCTTTCCAAGTTTGCGCAGAAAAAATAAGCGCTGTATCATCAGCGTAAGCTACAAGTTTAGAATTTTCGAGTATCAAATTACATAAGTCATTGATATATATCAAAAAGAGTGTCGGGCCGAGAATGCTACCCTGAGGTACACCGTAATTGATAGAAGTCTCTTCACTTACGTAGTTGTTAGTTAGATATTCTGTAAAAAGCTTAAGCGAAATATCTCTGACTCCTATCCTCTCCAGCTTGTTAAGTAAGATGGGGACAAAGACAGTATCAAACGCTTTTGCAAGATCTAAGAAAATACCCAGGCATTTTTTTGTTTATCTAATTGACGAATTACATATTCTGTTAGTTCTGAAATTGCATCTTCAGTAGATTTTCCAGATACGAACCCGAATTGGTTTTCTGAAATAATTTTGTATTTATTGAGGTACGAATGCAGTCGCCTGCTCAGTAGACGCTCTATAATTTTAGATAATGCAGGAAGGATCGTGTCACAAAGCCAACAGTGATCCTGCATTTATGGCAAAAAAAAATACCGTTTTGGCGTGGCACCTTAGCTGACATGAACCCGATAGTGAACATGTGCTCACTAGCTGGGAGATCGCTAAGGAAGTCATCACCACTATGCTCCAGTTGATTTCAGGTCTTAGCACACTTAAACGCGTCGCCTCCCACACGGCAAAATAGTACAGTATTCACCGAGGGAGTAAAGCAGTGTCTTACGTCACGGGCGGTTTATTGAACCCTAAGTGTAACGGGGACTCTTGAGTTAGCCCCTGAGCGCAGCGAGGGATTAAAATGTAATTCCCGAGCGAAGCAAGGGAGTTATGTAGAGTCCTGAGTGAAGCGAGGGATTAAAGCCGCCCAAGACGAAGACAGGCTTTATCCTCGAGGTGCATACTCTACTTTTCATACCTACTGCGAGACAATACAATTTCAGAGCTTTAAATAAGCAGTTATTTAGTTAAAAGTAAAATAAATTAATAGTTCATATTCAAGTTGGACGCATTTGACCCGTTATAGAGGGACAGAGTAATATTTTTGGAA
This sequence comes from Selenia dentaria, assembly GCA_917880725.1. Taxonomy (NCBI): domain Eukaryota; kingdom Metazoa; phylum Arthropoda; class Insecta; order Lepidoptera; family Geometridae; genus Selenia; species Selenia dentaria. Next base: position 25,478,145 of record OU862882.1, on the reverse strand, counting down.
AAGAACATTTTATGGAAAACACTGTTTCACGAGCCCGATATTTCGGTACAGTTACATGCACCACGTTCAAAATTATAACATTTTACGGAAGTTGTTAAAATAACACCAAACACAAAATCGCGGCACCTCTCTTTAACTATGACCTTGAATGCACAGATATGGGCCGTGCGTAACCCTTAGGGGGCGTCCATAAATTACGTGGTGTTATTTTTAAATTTTCTGTTGTATGTTCTGCTCCTTCAACTTTGTTCGTTTGACAGTCAGAAGATGTATAACGTCGAAGCATGAATGAAATTATTTTCTTTCGAACGAATTAGTGATTGATATTAATCGTATTACGATTACGCTTAAGGCGAAATGAGTTCCAAATTTCATGATTCGACTTCACGAAAACTTAGTTTTTCGACGCTTAAACCTAATAACCGAAGTTCGAAAAAAAACCTAGTCTAAATTGAATATACGTCCTTATGAAGTATGGGTACCAATACACGATTGAGCAAACTTGGCTCGATAGAAAAAAATCGGCAACATTCCCTAAATTTTGCAATTTTTCTTACGTGATTAGTGGGAAAAAGCATTTTTATTCGGTTATGGGCAAATATATTTCAATGAATGTATCATATTTCAATTCCCAATGAAATTTACTAGTGAACTATGGACTTCTTTATCATTAAAATTTAATCATTTGATTGTACGAAATAAATATAAAAAGTATTAGCACGTATTCAATTGAATTTTCGCATTAAATCGTCCATTCTGGTAAGCAATTCTCAACCTTATGTAAAGCACCGTAAATTGTTTTAAAATTAGGATTGGACCGCGCCTTAAGATAAAATCTTAAGCATGTACAATCTGGATTAAATGGACCAAAATAATATATATTTTTTTGTTTCGATCAGAAAAAAAAAGCGTGATTTGACTTGAATAAAAACATCTCGCGTATTTTATGAACGCCCCCAATAGCAACGCGGCGCACAACAAACACTCCCTATAGTACAATCGCGCCTTTTCGTATTTTTTTATGCTGTCTTCGTGCTAATAGTTTTCTAAACTAACGTTCCTAATCCAAATCACTTTACGTCCATGGGAGTTATATACAAAATTACAGCCCCGGGGATGTAATGCCTTGCTTTACGTTGATTTTACGTGGTATGTAATTGGACATTTTCGAGCAGGTGGTATGAAAAGAATATTATTCAAATATGGACTTTAAACATTGTTTTTTTAGATAAATATTTTACATTGGTAACATAAAATTATGAGACAGGTCGCTCGCTTGCTTGTTGCCAATGTAAAGTATATCTAAAGAGCAACGGTGAAAGCTCATATTTGAACAAAATTATTTTTGCCGGGTGGAAGGCGAGTAATTTATGTGTGCTAAGACCCTGAAACTCTCATCAAATAATGAGATCAAACTAACTCCAACAAATATTTGAACAAAATTATTTTTGCCGGGTGGAAGGCGAGTAATTTATGTGTGCTAAGACCCTGAAACTCTCATCAAATAATGAGATCAAACTAACTCCAACAAAATGCAAGTCTATATATAGAAAGCATGCATCGACACATATAAGCTATTATATCAGCAAAGGTTGACATCACTTAATGCTAAGAATTATTTTATTAATTTTATTTTTATGCATACCTACTCTAATTACTTTTAGAAAAAACACTATGTAGCTTGTTTTTATGATTTCAATAATATAGTATATAAATAATATAATGAATAAAAATACTTACGGGACCTACAACCAATTTGTTTTTGATGAATCCAATTAAACTAGAAAGCCCAAACATTTTTGCCTTCTGTTCGTAATAATTTCGCCACACACATATATTTTGTAGGCCTAGGTCCTCAAACAGGAATGGGTGGAACTAAAACACTGAATATTATTTCCTTGATCTTTATTAGAGACGCAAGCGTAATCAGAACTTTATGGTATATACTATATACAACGATCAAGACTAAACCAACTCTTGTATAAGTATAGTATATATTTTAGCTTTCATCTAAGTAGAAATAATTAGGAAGTGCTTATGCCACAAAGATATACACTTTGAATATCTATTGAAAAAACTAAACATGTTTAAATTCATAAAACTAATATAAAAACACATTTCTTTCCGCAAATTTGCCACGATCCGTAAACATTTCTACTTAATCTTAAAAATATTTATGAATTAAAAAAAAACATTTGGATCAAAATGAGGACAATGACCAAATGTATGGATATTATGGCCCAGCGTGGACATATACTTTAGGTATTGTAGGGTTGTTAGATTATATCAAAAGGTAACATAATATTATAATAACTTTGTAGCAAAATGTTTGGGAAGGCTATTTTTACATGCAAAGTAGATGGTCGACATGCCTGCTTTGAATTTTGGCTGTAATCTGTCAACCAATTCACAACGTCGCTATCACATTAAATTATCTTTTCTATCACAGTGAAGTGAATGACAGAGTGGAGTAGTGGCGTTGTTGTATGTGTGTGTTGGCATTACAATTATTCAACAAACATCAAGACGTGTGAATGTGAAACGTCAACGTCGCTCCGAGAAGCGCGGCCTCAAGAACTATGTTTAATGGTGGCACTTCACATGGCTATTTGTGTTCGCTATTGGGTGTTTGTTGTATTTGCAAAATATATGACGTTCATGCAAACATGCAAATATAGGCAAATACATCCACACTTGTCTTATCAGACAAATTATTAGGGGGGTTACGAGCAGCAGCTCAAACAACTTCTTATGAAGCTAGATTGGCTTTAATTTTTGTATCAAGAATTATGTAATTATTGCGTATATGTATATATTATATATATTAACTTTTGAAAGATACACCTTGATCCAAAAATATAGCACAGTAATTATTTTAAAATCGAAGTAGATTTATTGATAATTTTGATGGGCAACCTGTTCACGGAGGGCCAAAAATGGACAATGTCCTTTACTAATTAATCCACACATTCTATATAAAATGAATAGGCACAAGTAATACATTATTTTTATATAAATGTTATGTTTAAAATTAGTTTTTTTATTTTTCCTTTATAGACTAAAATGAGATGTATCTTCACAAATTAACTCACCATCGCTACTTATTCACAGCTTTTTAGTAAATATCTTATAATAATTATCTTTAAATGTTTTCCAAACTAGAAACTGCTTCTGCACAAAAAATCAGTCTGAATAAAACACGATATATTTTTACTACATTCATTCACTTATAAATGTCTATTAGCTTATTTAATAAAAATATAAATTCAACAAAGCGCTTAAAACAAAAATATGGCCGTATGCTTATTGCCATAAAAATTAAACTATTATTGTTATTTTACAAAAATAATCAAACTTTTTAAATGAAATGGAAGACCAAAATTAAGAACTCAAATATAATGGAATTGAACGCTTATAAACTGACTGACACAGATAAGTTAAACTTAAAAACAGCAATAACTTATGGGACGAATAAGAGTAAAAGCATGCTTAAAGAAATATAAATAAGACAATGCAGAAATAAAATAATGTGTACCGTTTTATAATACATTATATGATTAGTATTATAATATCTATTTTTATATGTATTAAATATCTAATTCTGACTGATCTGTCCAGTCAATATCTCGTGCTAGAACAAAAATATATCATAAATTACTACTATTTTTATATAGTATAGTAATTAATATATATAAAAGTGCGTGTATTATTTAGCCAGGTTAGTTAGTTTACGTTATTACAAGGGGCAGTACAATGAAGCAAAATTGTATGATACTGATTACTACCTACAACTTAAATTTACCTACATTTAAAATTAAACTCATGCATGATAATCGACATAGGAAGAAAATTTTAAAGTCTCTTTAGAACTAAATGGTTATAACATAGTGATCAATTCATGATTCAATTTATATGGAGATCAATAGAAAAAATAGACTTATGTGAGAAACTAGAGTTAGATAACACAATATTGTTACATAAGTAATCACACTATTTAAGCTTTTTTACACATTAGAATATAGGATTTATACATACAAAGAAAATACGACTTCGACACAATATTTCTTTTGTAACCGAATCGATTGTATGGTTAATATAGAGCCGTTTATATCTAATATTATATAGAGACATAATCCAACATGTGGGCCCAGTGTGGGTTGGCGGTCCCGATAATAAATCAAAATAGGCCCGATAATAGTTGGCTATTATATATAATTACTCTCGTTTTCAGATATACTCCACTGCTTATCAATAATTCTCCTAACAGAATTCAATAGTTCGTAATTAACATTTTTAGGAGTACAGCTAACTATTGTTGTTAGTTCAGAAACATGTCCTAGTACAAATAGCGTCTCGCACTGAATTTATAAAGTATTTCCGGTATTCACAACAATATCGAATCTTTTAGTAAATAGTCCCAAATATCTTCATTATTCATCGTTATGCGATACGGCAATTTATGTATGCGGGTTAATTAATGCATTAGCCCTATTCAATTTCTTTTATTTTGCCAATATAAGGATTTGCAGATTTAAAAAAATGCAACCCCCACTTGCAATTCAAATAAATTTGTTATTTCTTATCGCTTAGATGGCCCAATGTTGATTGGACTTCGTGTAAAGTGATAGCTTGTGGTCGGCGGACCTATGTTTAAAAATGTTAAATCTTTTTATATCAAGAATTTGTAACGCCCAAAGAATAGCCAAATTTAGCTTATAACAAAAGGATAACAATTTAATGTCCTCTTTCAAGCGCCATAGAGCATAATTAATTGATATTTCTGTCACCTTGGCGCTCGGAAGAGCAAACATACCTTATTCATTACTTTCTGCCATCGTAAAGTGGAAAATAAAGGGGGCGGAAAGGAACATTATGCTAGTAGGTTCAAATATGAGCACAGCAGGTATGACGAACATACGGGTCGCGGGAATTTTGGCCAAAGCGGCAATCGTGCCGATAAATGTGACCGTGAAAAGGCTACAACAAATGATTTCTACCTAAGTCAATTAAGAATCGATTGAGACGATAAGCTTTCGGGCATATTTAAATATGTATTAAATGTAAAATTCGTTAAAAATTTCAAATACAATCAATGTATAAGATACGGTGACACATTTTTAAGTGATACCGGAATTAAATTACCAAATCATGCCTGTTTGAAAGCACTTCCATGAGTGAAATTAATGTTCCCATAAACTTCGACATTGTTCATCTGTCTGTAAACAAAACAATGGATTATTGGCCCTACAGACTCACGCCGAGAAGCGTGAATATGAGAGGTTTCTCTACGTCTCGTTCTTATTCGGATGTTCTCCGTTCGGTGTCGGTATTTTTGCCCGCTTCAAAGGGTTTCTCCGGCGAGAAAAGAGAACGCTATCACATTCTTTTGCTCTTTGTTTGGTTTTAATAAGGTCATTATATGCTAATACACAAATAACCCAGGTGGGAGCCAGAACAGTAAGTGAGGAACATTGCGAGTGTGGACAGTTTTAATGTGTATGAGACTTCTTGCCGAGACTTCTCGGCGTGAGTCTGTATGGCCTATTAGATTTAATCGATTGATCAGTTGGCGCAGAGGTCAAACATTTATGAGCATGAACATGCCTGTTTGACCTCTCTGGTTTTGTAAATATACTATAGTGCAATAGTACAGGCTCTACCAGTTTGAGATCTGAAGAACTTGTCTGGATGTTGTCCTATATATTAAAATATCTGAATTAAATAACAATACACCGAATATATTTTGTTGCTTGTCATGTCAGGCTCAACAACACCTGAGTCTATATCAAACGTCTTTTCGGTCCTCCAAAAAGCATATAGGACAGTCAAGTATCAATGTGGGAATTGTACCGCTGTACATACTTTTTTGGAATGTCTTAAACTTCTTTATAGTATAACAGGTACCATTATGTGCCTCTTTAGTGATACAGTAACGAGCAGTGACTGTAACAGTGTTACATATCCCCCATGTCCTTCCATGTGGATGTAGTGAATAATGACAAAAGGACAGGTCAATGGGCTTGCTGATTATTACACGAGTTAGTTCTTCTCACATAAGTACAAACTTGCCTGGGATGGTATTTATGTAGTGGTGTATTTTGATAGAAGGTTAAGATTATCTTCAATGCACTTCTATTAGCTCATGATAATGAGTTGTCCAGTGTTGTTAGCATAGACCAGCCCCTGGCCTGGTTGCGGTGCCCACCGTAGACAGTTGAGGCTGGTGAAGCCATGATCCCAATGCTGCATCAACTCTTTGATTGGTGATAGACCGGTGCGGCTTGAGTTCTCTATAATATACATAAAAGAACATTACACAAAGTTGAGACAGAGAAGCTGATAGTCCTCATAGCATAAAACGTTACAAGGGGACCAGAGAGCTTGTATCGAATACAAACACGATATTTAGACTGTCTCACATGATATTAACCTAAGTACGTTAGTGTTGTACGTTAAATATATGCATCACTTGTATGCAATTCTCAAAGTGTAAAAAATTAAGTATATCTGGCATAGTTTTATCATCGCATATTGTAGGGTACTCCCAGTACTGAAGCAAAGTTTGTAAATACGAGTATCTGTAAGTAGAACGTCTTCCCTACTATAGCGTCTATTCAAACAGGTTTGGCGCGACACGCGTGTAGGGATGTCAACATCGCCACAAAACAAGTACACATGTTATATACGTTTTGTTAGTAGCATACCTACGCAACAGAAAACGATGACATTTAAAAACTGTCAACCCCGACCGCTCTGCCGGCACTCGCGTAATGGTTGCCGGCAAGCCCCGACCCACCGCCTCTTCCAACTTTTATCGCCTATTTATCGCGATGACGTTCTACTTACCCGAGTAAGTAGAAACGACCCGAGTAGTAAAATGTAATCTAATAATCGCGTTTTAATCTAAATACTTTAACTGAAGCATGAAATCATACTTCAATACTGGGAGACTCTTTAAGTTTATATGATACTAGCTGCGCCCCTCGATTTTACCTGCGTCATGATGGTTGATGTTAATGAAGATGATTTCATTCCTAATCCACCCCTGGATTGATGCGAACGAAATAAAATTAGAATTATTCAAATCAGACATGCCCTTTTCGAGTTTTTGCGAGACTAACGAACAGGATTTTTATTGTTTTTTTTTATATCTAAGTATTATAATATATAGAAAACAGTCTTGTTAGTTACACTATTTATAACTCAAATAAGAACGGCTGAACCATTTTTTATGATGTTTAATTTGTGTTTTTCCAAATATCATATCGGTGAAGGCCATAGGATACTTTTCATCATCATCAGCATCCATCACCATGCGAGTGAAACCGTGGGGCGCAGCTAGTTTTTATATTATATTATTATACGGGGCTTAATAGCGTTAAATTAACGCGATTAAGCCTCGTTAATATAACGCAAATATGTGTTCACATCGCGAAAGTTTAACAATTACTACAGCTAGTTTTACATAAGAAAGAAGAAGATAATTATGTGTTTTTTTATAATATTGTGTGTAAGATTAATTGGAAGCCGATATTATTATTATCTGGCGACTGCCCGCGACTAGAAGGCTCAGCTTTCGGCTTCGCCCTAACCTAAGAACCCCCAAAGCCCTAACCTAAAGAAAAGATGGGAATCTTTTCTTAGTTTTTCTTTCATAAGAACCTTCTCCTGACAATAACACAAGAAAAAACAATTAGCGAGATTGTTCCATCCCTTCTCAAGTTACAGCGCGAACAGGAGATATAGGGGTACACATTTTTTATATTATTTTTTATTGAAAAGCAGTTCTATGTACTTGCGGTGTTTTCGTTGTGAGGATCGGTTGTTTCGTTTGAGTAAATAAAGAATGAAAGTCACCTAGCGGGTCCAGTTTGTAGAGCAGTGCGATGATATTTGTTCGCGAGTGTGGCGCAGATGAGAACCGACGCGAGCCGAGTCCCACGGCCAGGTACCGCGCGGTGGGTGACAATGCGACAGACACTGCGCTTTGTTCAAGCATTGCGGTGTGCAGGCATTGCCCCAGTCGCGCCCACTCCAGCGAGTACACCCCTGCATTACAATACACAATAATATAAATAGTGATTATGATAACTTGCAACCGTGACTTGGCACGTGTTATATCAGCGAGTCGCCTAATAAAAATTCAAAATAAAAAATAAGGTAAGAGAGACGAGCCTGTGTATTAGAAAAACTCATGGTGTACATGTAGAGAATACAATTCCGGGATCCCGGTATTACCACAAACAGGTCTTCAACAGTTTGCATCAGAGTGACCAAAGTCAGTATTTTAATACATTTTCGTTATACAACGCGGTCACATCAATTCGACGCATCGCTGGAATGCGGGTCCCCGCCCGCTTGCCTTTTCTCGCCCGGCAAGTGTCAGTACGGTCAGCATCTTTGTTGCCGATACACGCGTCGATAATTTGGCTAATTTTCTTGCTAAATTTGGCTTGTTTTCTGTTTTTGTTATATAGTTTTTGTTTTGATTATTGTTCTGTTAAGTTTTTACTGTTGATTGTTGAATATTAACTGTTGAACTGTGTTCAAACCAGAATAACATGGGGAAAGTTATACACAGTGAAGGGAGAAATCTCGTGTTAAAAGTGCTACAGTTCTTCGAGAATGAGAAGAAAAATAAACGTTTTTGTTTACCTAGTGCCGCAACTGGAATATCAAAAAGTACTCTTACTCTTCGTTGTATATTACCTTTCAAAATAAATAAATATTTTTTATTCATTTAACAAACTTAATTTTTAATCAATTTTTACTCGATCTTAATAAAGGCCACTTGGCCGGTTTTTTTTTGCACACCGTACTTGAGCGCCAAAATGACGTCACATGGTCAAGCGTCTAGTTAATGTGACCGCGTTGTACTTCACATTGACTTATCCGAATATCACTATTTTTGTAGATACAGCGATCCTACGAAGCAGGCTTAGAAGTCAAACATTGGATGCTTTGATATTTCTGCTATTGTATTTACGAAATACTAAATAGTTTTTTTGTGTTGGGTTTTATCTTGCAAAAGTATAGTAATTTTTGTTTTGTCTATTTCCTTTCCTTACTATATTGTGATTTTTATTGTGCAGCGATATTGAAAATGATTTTTTAATAAATTATTCGATATTTTTTTTGAGCTTAAAAATCACATAGTCTTACGCATCAACAATCTAGTAATCCCAGGATTGAAATACATGCTCGAGATTGTATTCTCTATGTACATGTGACTTCTGATAATACCAGTCTCCAGTCTCGTAAGAGTCTAATCAGGGTATCAGGAGAAGACTATGAAACTATGTGTGCTTGGATGTGAGAGAGAGTGTGCGATTGTGTGTATATGAAGATGAGGTTGTGAAATTTGTATGTAAACTGTGAAATAAATTTGTAAATGATTGTATCGGTACATGTGTTCGTGATTAGAAAAGGTAAGTTATTTTGTATATGAATTAGTTTAGATTTCATGATTACCTGAATATATAACAGTGTCTTTATATAACTAAAGTGTTTCTTACCAAGCCAGCTGTTAGTATTCCTTAGCCTGATGCCCGCAGGCAGCAAAGCCACGAGAAGTCTGCCGTCTTTGGATATGTCGATACTGGCGTCATTATGAATTCTACACCTCTGAACTACCACGTTCTTTGTGCCTGAGGACAAACGCGTTCGTTTAAAACTGTCTGAACGAGGACCTCTTATGACGAGACGATCGTGGTGATATTGGGTGAAATATCATGTCTCACTATAGAATATCATGCTTGGTAATTAGGACTTTAATGGCGAAGGCGTTCGATAGCAGTTTCTAATGAATTATCGAAAATAGATTTCATATAGGTATTTTTCTTCATTTCGGAGTTTTCAATTACATTACAAACGAGAATAAATCTTACAAATTTGGAACGCTTTGCAGTTCTGTCGCTTTGCCAATTATGCTACATTAGAGTCGGTAACACAACTAAATATTAGTTTAGTAGGGTTGGTTTAAAGGTTGAAATATAACCTTGGGTTCTTTTAAGGACAGCGTGCTTATATTTTTAAATGGGTTTTTATTCACAATAAACTGACTTTATTGGTCAAATTCATTTTAATTAATTTGATGATCAGTGGTGATGCGGTCGATGCGATAGATATAATATGGATACTGGATATGTAATAATACATTCAAGAACAGCTCCCGAAGCACACCGTTAGTAGAATCAACACTTAAGTAGAATAGAATCGACTATGATTCTATCTTGAAGGTAATGTCTAACCAGGCAAGTTCAGGAAAGCCCTACTTCTGTGGTTTCTTCCCGATAGTAACGAGATAGAATGTAACAACGGATACATATTGATATGAATATTGACAGTGAGTATTTTTTACTGTCAAAGTAGAGCTCGACGTAATCGAAGATAGTAACAGGGAATCGATTCCACTAACTAAATTTAGTTCCAATTGCGATATAGATCATTAACGCGACATTAGGTGAAGTCGCGGACCAACTAGGCTTCCCCTAAATATATAAGAGCCCCGGAACATTATGAGGTAGTTGTGTACGAAGGCAGAGGCGAAAACCTCAGTTACCTCAGGAAACCGTTACATAACAATGCAACCGAGTGTTGGGGGCACCCTATCCCCGCTTCGACCACCAAAAGCGGATCGGAACGTCTCCAGGAAAAAGCAGAAGCCGAGAAGAACCAAGACCGCAGCCCGACCAAGATCAAGAGCCGAGTCACAGCGTTCCTGGCGTCTTTCAAAGCAGCGGCACAAAGTTTGTTCCGACAACCGTCTGAATCTGAAATCACATTGCCCGCCAAAAAGTTAGTCCCAAGCTCAGCACCGCTAAAACGAGCTCGGACTAGAGCTGACATGGGACAGGTCAGTCCGCTGCGATATATCACGACACTGGAACCACTGAGCCTCGTAGCGAATGCCTTTTTCGAGTTTCTGGCCACAACGAGAGCGACAAGAGAAGCAAATCTCAGGAACTGCGAAAACATCCTGCTGTCCTTCAGGCGAGTTATACAAAGGACGGACACACAACCCACATTCTTATTCTATATGGTGGCAATAAGTCCTGCACTGACGTCCCGCATGGGGTGTTTTATATTGCCCCTGCCAGCTTTTACCCAAGTATTCCAGCTCCTTAATGTGGCGAAGTAGGACTTTAGGTCGCTGGCATTGCTGCTCCAGTGTATTTTTAAACCGACTTCAAAAAAGAAGGAAGGAGGCTCTATGTTCGACTGTATGAATTTTCTTATGTATGTTCACCGATTTCTCTCCTATTTGTGGGCCGATTCACAAAACTCTTCCGATCCGAGGTGGTATATACCATTTAAATTTTATCAAATTCGGTCAAGCAGTTTTTGAATTACACTCCAATAAATGAAGTGTTTCGCCTGTCTTGATGATATCATCATTGACGGTGAATGACAATCGATCCCGTAAGTAGCAAGGGTCACAAGTGGTGAATTTATTTTTATAAACAAGAAAAATATACCAATAAATGGAACTTCAACACTAAAAAGTGTGAAAGAACTTCACAAAAGTTCACACTTTTTAGTATTGAAGTCGGTTCCATTTATTAGAATATTTTTTACACACAACACATAAATTTATATTTGATCATACAATTTTGTGGTGTAGAGGCGACAATTTTCTAAGCGGAACCCATTTAAGATTCACTATCGCCTATCGAAAACTTCTTAGCGAGGTACTGTAACAGCTACTGTTCTCACAGAAGCACCAGTTAAGAATTATACTTATCACACAATATTTAATAAAGCACAGCAAACTCACTATCAGCAATTTCAGGCGTCTGTCCGGTAGTGAAGTCCCAAGCTTGCACGCGGTTTGAGGGCGCTGGCAAAGCCTCGGGGATGATGCTAGCGTCGAGAAGGCCTGCCATGCCCCCCATACGACGTCCAATGCCACCCACATTTCCACCACTACCACCGCCACCACCGCCATCGCCGTCGTCTTCCACTACCATTGCATTCTGAAATCACATCACACTAATTAGTACGTATTTAATTACACTACTTAGAAATATAGGATAACTCACGTAACATTTATCGGATAGTGATTTCTTAAGGCGCAATCCAACCTCAATTTACGACGCTTTACGTAAGGTTGAAAATCGCTTGTTAGATTGGACGATGTAATGCGAAGAGCATTAATTTTGTACTTTTTCTTTATATTTTTCGATATATGCTAACACAATAAAAAAAACTGCTGGTTACAATATAGTACTTTATATTGGCTATGTATTACCTTAATAAAAAATACAGTGTTATCGTGACGTGAAACGTGAAAGTTCATTTTTATGGACCTTTTTAGAAATTATTTCTACAGAGAGCAAGTAATAATTATGAATTCTGTTCAGTTATTACTCTTTGCCTGTTCCTTTCCCTAACCTAGGTTCCTTAACCTAAGTATTTTTTTCATAGAATATTATCGATCTGTTTCGTTACACTAGATGTTTAAAGATTCTGATTTTTACTATTATCAGGATACGAGCGCGCCTTAAGCTTTCGCGATTCTTATACATTGAAATTATACAACTTTAAACGGAATTAATCGCGTATCATTTTATATTATTTTATCCCGACGACGTTTCGAACCCTTTTGAGTGAACATGGGCACGGATAGACTAGATGACAGCTGTCTGTTATAACGTTATGGAAATTATTTTTATGTACCGCCTGTGTTCGAAAGGGCGTGATAAAATAATATATAAAATTATACGCGATTTATTTCGTTTACAGTTGTATAATTTATTGGGTAGATGCGACTATAGTCCTTGAAAAAGACCACCGAATGTGGTCGAAACTATAGTCAGACCAATCCGATAAATGTTACGTGAGTAATCACATATTGCTAAGTAAAAGTGAGTGAAAACTACGTTCGTTTTTATGACTAGTTTTATAATTAGTAAGTACGTATTTGAAAAACATATTTCGGTTGGATACTGCCCAGCTATCTATATGATAATGTCAAGCTGTTCAATAGATGTCGCTCCATCTCCAGACGACGGGTAAAATCAAATAGAGTTAAAATTCCATGCTCTGACCACGTGCCTTGGTGGCCTAAGTGGTCATGGCGTGGATTCTCGGGAGACGCGGGTTCGAATGTGTACATTATTTGTGTTTTTTATGTGAACAATACAGAATTCTCTCTAAAATTGGAATGTTTGGTTAGCAGCGTTAGTGGTTTAAAAACATATTATAAAAAATCACACCAACATTATAAAATCGAAAAGGAGATCACCCAGCCGCCATACATTTTGGGGCTAATTTTTAAATTGCCGGCGAACTAAAATAAACTTAATATTCTAATAGAACATGACAAAATAAACATTTTTTATTACTAGAGGTAAGGTTTAAATTAGATCTGAAAGATAATATTCAAACTTAAAATATCTATTCTTTATGTGGAATAAAACCTAACTATTACTATATTTCTCGGAAAAATGTGCAAGTTGGAATGTACAAAAGGTAGGTACAGATCGCGCGGCGAGAGTTTGGCTTTGACCGTTATTGCGCAGAAGTCAAAAATTGGGTATCACAGGGTGGCTAGAGGGACGAAGGACTCTTGTCTCTCTCTGTCACATCGAAGACGAGGGACTCTTGTCTCTCTCTGTCACATGGCGCGACAGTACCCATGCGCAGTAATCCCCTCCACCCGAAGGTCAAAGCCAAACTCTCGCCGCGCGATCTGTATCACCGCAGGTAGTGGCCTGCGCTTGCGTCGCATGCTATCTCACTCGCACTCACCGCGACACTGAGTACCTTTCACCGCGCAACTTGCCTAATTCCTTTAGTTCTCCGTGCAACTTCTGTTACATCGGACGGCTACCTTGTTGTTTTTTTACTCGAGTTGTTTTCACGCAGATTGTTTTGCTTCCGCATAGGTCTCCTTCAGTTTCTTCCAATAGTTGCCGTTGTAATATAATCTGCTCAACAGTACTCCTGCAGTCTTCTTTTAGTCGTCACTCCATCTTTGATATGGTCTCCTACGCTGTCTTGTTCCTTCTCTAGGATACCATTCGGTTAGCTATTTAGACGATTTTCTTTGTTTCGAGGTTCCGATGTTAAATATTCAAAGCTAAATATAATCTTAAAAAATAACCTTAGGACTTTGGTGTGGTAATAAAAAATATTTATAATACTGAGTTCTATTAAAATAATGCGTTTATCTTTGTTGACCGGCAAAATAAAAATTAGCCCAATATGGTCACCCTCTCCTTTGTGTGTGTGTGTGTGTGTGTTTTTGTATGTTTGTTACTTCTTCACGCTCAAACGGTTGGAACAATTTTGATGCAATTTGGTTAGGAGGTAGATGAGGCGCTGGATCATCACCACGCGGGTGTCACCGCGGGGTGCAGCTAGTAGTGCTAGTATCATATATTTTAAATATATATAAAAACAGCTTTTTAATTTAACATCTTTGCTATTTTAGATGCAATATATATAATATATATATATTTATTTATATATGCAAACAACCTTGGAGGTCGGTCTGGTCACAAGAAATATTTTTATACACTGTATGTAAACACAGTATCATGTATTTATACTAGATGCTCTCCGCGATTTCACCCTCGAGGTGAGGAATGAATCAAATAAAGCTTATGTTGCTCAGGCATAATGTAGCTTTATACTCGTGAAAGAATTGTTTGAATCGGTAAGTAGTTTTACGTGTACTATCCATTAAACAAACAAAAAATACATATATGTTTCCTCTTTATTAGAAGTAGATAAGGATTAATACCAAGGTACGAATAATGTGGCCTTTATTGTATCGGCGTTACTATTGCATATTTCAAAATGAAAAAGTATTTATTGTGACATAACTGTAATAGTTAGACTATAGTTATGGTAATGTGGACTTCTTTGTAGATATTGACGTCTTCTATAAAACTGTAGAACGTCACTTTGCTTTATTGTCAATATCATAGACTAATATATGGTCAATAGTTTCCGCGGCGTAAGCGATATAGGTAAGGACTTTATTTGGTTTTTTTCCACACCTTGGGTTACATTATCAACGTTTTCATACGGATCCCTAACTTTTTTAAATATTATATAGCCTATATGTTCATCAGGGAGAATATAGGATTCTAATAGTGAAAGAATTTTTCTAGTCAGTCCAGTAGTTGAAGAGCCTATTAAAACAAACAAACAATATTTCCTCTTTATAAAATTAGTATAAGTATAAGGAATGCTATGAAACCCCAAAGCTTGCATCAAATCCAAAGTAATGTTTAGTGCAAACGTTAAATGTCTCGTGACATATCAACAAAGAAATATTATCCAACTACAAAAAGTTTTCTGTTATACAAAAGGTTATTCTAATTGTTTCGGTGTATGATCTATAACACAATAAAGGCGAAAGTTTGTGAGTGTGTTTATATGTGTGTTACTTCTTCATGCTCAAACGGTTGGCCCCATTTTGATGACATTTGGTATGGAGGTTGGATTAACACACAGGATACTTTACATCATCATCATCATCCATCACCGCGCGGATATAACCTCGGGGGTGTGTTTAAAAAAATTACCTGTGCTAGTATGATCGGCTGCAAGTATTCATGTATCCTAGGCAACCTCTGAGCCTGGTTTGCCTGCGCGGTTGAAAAAGGCAGGTCGTTGACCTGCATCAGAGGCATTGCAACGTTATTTAGCACGGCGTGGAATTGTGCCGTCTCGTTCGCACTCGCATTGGCCTCACTTGGGGGAGGGAGACGAACTTGCGGCCCATAGCTTACAAACGGCCTCCTACTCCCTTCAGCTTCATTCTGCGTCGACGTATTATTTTCCTCCTCATTTTCGTTACTGTTCGACTGCAGTGCAAATACAGACGATGGCGTGTAAAGACGTATCGTTTGCAAACGTCTGAACCTATTCCTCGCGGCGTTCCTCAGTCTGACCGCTTGCATGTGAGCGATCCTTATCAAATTGACGCGATTATCAAACTGAGTATTTTGAACTCGGTTGTACGGCGATTCTCGGTTGGAGCCATTACGGGCGTTCGACGGTCCAGCGATCGGTCCTAAATTTCCGGCTTCTGCCGCTGTAGCACTTCTAGTTCGACTGGGTATACTCCGCAAGGCCGGTATTCTGTGCGTCAAAACAGGTGGGAAACGTCTTTTTGCCATAGGATGGGCGACGGGATTGGTCCTGTGTAGCGCTTTCAGCCGTTTACACTCTATGTAGAGATCTCGTCGGGTTCGCGCCGTGGAGGAGTTATTTCTGTTTGCGGCTGCGATCTGGACCGCCAGGCGATTGCTCCATTTTTGAGCGTCGGCGCTGGAGGAGACAGATGGTGGATCGTTCGTTTGTGTGTCGCGTTCCGTTACAGAAACTTGAGACGTCGAGGGAACGTCGGTGGGAGGTTTACTGACGCCGGCGACGGTCTGTTCACGCGAAGTGCTCGCGGTTGGTTCTTCATTCGCGTGGCTAACTCTCGGCGAAGCGGGGTCGTCTGGGCCGTCGACGTTCACCGGCCCCGTATGTTCGGCATTCTGGATTCGGACCACGTCCATTGATGGTACGTTTTGAGGAGTAGCAGCGCTCGTGCTCGCCCGATTCCCATTATTGCGATTAGACACCATCATGAAGCACGACAGGGCTAACGCTTTTTTGAGAGCTTTCAGCATATTCATAATGACTTGACTGAGCCCCCGTTCTTCGAGGCACATCATCATCATATTGAACATCACGGATAAGACTTGCATCGCTCTCATTCGAATCTCGTGCCTAGTGGTAATCATTTCGAACGCTCGCGAGTGGCCTGAACGAGGTAGATTCCTTGGCCGGCGTGGTCCCTCGCCTGGATGCCATCTCTGGGAAGATTGCATTCGCCTTCTGAAGAATGCAGACACTCGTGAGCCCGGCGATCTCGAAGACCGAAGTATTGCGGGTCGGCTGTGGTGCCTACCCTCTGTAGTTGTGCTTGCAGCGGGTTCAGTAGTTGCGGTAGATGTATTAGCTGTATCCGAGCTCGTAGCAGTATCTCGAGCGTTTCTTGCGCTTCCTACGTTTCTGGAGGAACTCCTTGGACTCCTTGTACGCGTCGCGAGATCGGTCATCTGCGTTAGTATCATGCATCTTTCGATCAGCGACCTGGTGTAGTAACTGGGAGACTCTTGCCTCCCGGTCTCCCTTTGGAGCGCCAAGATTCGGCGCCGTAAGTCCTCCCACATCGTTCGCAACTGTTTCATCGTGAGGCGCTCCCCGCGGAGCCACGTCTGGGTAAGTTGGACTGTGTGCTTCTGTAGTGCGTTGACGCCGCAGCGGACTCTCCTGAATGCTTCAGCGGGCGGCATCTCGGGACCTCGCGACCAGAAGTTGTCTCTGCTCGTAGACGGCATGTTAGGATCAAAGTCGGGTTCTGTCCTTGGTTCTTGCCCTACTTCGTTGCTTGGCGGCGCGACACTTGCCTCGGGCTCGGGCGTGGCAGCTGGTTCGGTTGCAAGTGGATCATCAAGCGCTGACCCGCTTTGAGTCCTTACACGGAACTCTATACTCGACAGCGCCGCGTCACTGAGCTCCAAGAAAACCCGGTCAGTGAGCGGTTCAGGCGCGGGTTCGGCTCTCTCCGGTGCCGCTTCAGGCTCCCGAAAGGCTTCGTTGGGAGTTCTTAGGATGTCCGTGTGGCCGCTGTCTGAATCGGAACTCGAAGCGAGTAAATCCCGGCGCAGATCTCCGGTGAACAGACGCATGCGCCGCCTCTGCGCTGCACCCTCGCCGTCCTGGCGACGCGACATCAGATTCATCGACATATTCGTGATCAGATTCAGAAGTCTCGTCCCGGAGTCTCTCAAGATATCTCTGATGAGATCGAGGCTTTCGTTTATCGTCTGTGCGTCGACGTTGTCTGCGTCGGGGCTCATTTGCGTGGAGGAATTGGTAGTGGCGGGGCCGGATGAGGTGGAGGGGGCGGGTTCTGGCGGGACGGAGCGAGATGTCATGCTTCGTTGGAAGCTTTGAGAGTTGCGTCTACGCATGACAAAGTCGCGCCCTAAAGAAGACTCTGGTCTCGATGACGTAAATATACTAGTCCGAGAGGAATGCAGATCAGTCGTTATCACATCAGAACGTTCCAGTGCGGTCCACCTCGCGCGAGGAGTTAAAGAGGTCCGCGGCTGACCGTTACCCGACCGCGACGAAAAGGGGTTCGGTAGCAACCGCGTTCGCTCATTCTGGTCGACAGTCCGGAACGACCGTCCCGACTCGTTTAGCGGTTGAAACGCAGAGGACCTCGATCCAAACGGCGAACGTTCTTGAGCCGGGGAGTCTTGGGTTCTGTGAACAATAGATGATTCATACATTTACCTTGTTTATTATCACACATGGTTCAATATCATATATTATTATGTTCATAGGTTTTCAAATATAAAGTTCTGTTATCTAAAGCTGGCATCTTCACAATACTCACACTAATTCAATTTCTCTATACAGCATGTTTAAAAATTAATTAGTTTAATTGATCGGACAACTCAAATCTACTGTGTTATAAGGTTGGGTATTGTAAAAATATAAAAAATATATAACACTTTCAATAATTATGTATTGTGTAAATTATTGTTAAAATCTCAATCGTAATTTATATGTACACTTTCATTACTCGAAGAACTTGATGTTTCGGAATTAGAATCGTCGGAATGTCCTAGCGTTATTTGCAACTATTGTTGCCAAATTTTTTTTCATACTTCTTTATCCTGTATACCTACATACCCTAATTTATCTATGGTTGTAACTATACAAAGTAGACATGTGTAGGTGATGCGAGTAATATTACGAGAGAGTGTGATATGGCATTACGCATCACTCGAGCGCCGAATGCATTACAGTATCACACCATGACATGGCCACAGCACACTGCGCTTGCAAAACGGAACGGACGAAGTTAGCCGAACCATGATATTCGGCTAGCTTCGGGTATTGCCTTACTTACACCTCTATAGCTACAATTTAATAAATATAGATGTCATTATTATTATTGTTCCCAGATTAGTATTTTGTTTTTAGTATGAAGAAAACCCCAAAAACAAAATATGTATAACTACTTACTTACTTACTTACTTACTTACTAGATTGACGGAAAAACAACTTACAACAAAATATGTAGTAGTAATTTTTAAACTTTCGAGATTTGAACACATGTTTTAAATGTTTATCAGGTGACCCAGCTCGTGACCACGGCCATTGTAACATGGTCGAAACGTCGAGCGAAAGGTACATATTTTTACCAATATTAAATAATACGTGATAAGTCCCGATAAACATTTAAAACAAAATATGTAGTATACCTATTTACTTATATTTTCAATTTTAATGCAAGGAAATGATAATCACGTCTTGTAATATATACTTAGTGCCTATAATTAATGATATGCGCTTATGGGACGTGTGATATAAACATCTCCTGTGTTAAGTGTATGTCAGTGCAATGTGCGGTATCGGACATCTCATGTGATACGAATAATACTAAGGTCAAATGTTCTGAGTGAAGTTTCGAGTGATATCACAGTGTAATATCACTCGAGCTAAACCGTAATGACATGTCACATTACATTATAGTGCACTGTTTTGCGCATGTCTAATACAAAGCTTCTCTATGGTTGTAAGTCTAAAATAAATATCAGTAGGGCTATTTTGTATCTCAGTTGCGAACAAATGTTGATTGAAATCGAAATAAATGGCGGCTTTATGTCACTTTTGTCAGCTCCAGTAATCAACTTACTAACATTTTTGCTTACTGGAGTTGGCAAAAATTACATGAGCCGCCATTTTTCAAGATTTCAATAATCATTTGTAAGCAACTGAGATACATAATAGCCCTGCCGAGCCAATTTTATTTTCGTACGCGTGCTATTGTTATTGTTTTCCGACTGCAATTGGACTTTCGTTCGGTTTTTTGTGCTAGATCTGTTGAGTTGAGTTGTCGCAGACGGTCCTCCACCTTAGTATACTTTGTTATTTTTAGTGTTGTCTTTAGTTAATTTTTTGTGGACGAAATTATCTTGTACTTTGTTTTGTGTTACTTTTGTTGTACTGTGGTGTTGCAATAAAGAGTTTAGGTATTATATCTATTCTTACCCTTTGACTATTCGACCAGATAAAGTATCATAAAGTCAAATTACATACAATTTAAAATAGAAATACCTATAGGTATATACGGAGCAGCAGAGTTGTTAAAATATCCGCCGCAGAAGCTGGCGCTAATGTCGCATCCAATTTTGGAGGCTAAGATACCTATCTATCTCCAGTACACATAGGTACTCTAATCTATGAAAGCAACAAAAAAGGACCACTCTGTATTAATTACTTCGAGGGTCATTTGAAAAGTTCTTAGCCTAACATACTTAATGAAACCACACGATTTAGAGTTTATTTTTATTTTTCAACATACTCTCCTCCGAGCTCAAAACACTTTTTCCATCGACCCGGTAAGGCTTCGATACTCGTTTTAAAAAAATCTTCGTCTAACTCCTCAAAATAAGCGTCCACGGCGGCTATGACCTCTTCATTTGTAAAAAAATGTTTACCACCTAAAATTTTTTTCAGCTTTAGGAACATATAAAAGTCGGACGGTGCTAAATCCGGTGAATATGGGGGATGAGGTAACAATTCGAAGCCACATTGATGGATTTCTGCCATGGATTGCAGAGGTGTGAACGCGCGCATTGTCCTGATGAAACAAGACTTTTCTTCTCAATAAACCTGGACGTTTTTCTTTGATTTCTTCTCTCAAACGACGCAACAGGTTGCAATAGTAACCGGAGTTTATTGTTTCACCCTTTATTAAATAATCCACTAGAATTATACCCTTTGCATCCCAAAAAACGGATGCCATGATTTTGCCCGCCGATAAAACCACCTTTGCCTTCTTTGGGGTGGGCGATCCTGCTCATTTCCATTGTTTCGACTGTTCTTTTGTCTCGGGTGTATTGTGGTTAACCCAGGTTTCATCCATGGTTATAAATCTTTCAACAAATTCTATTGGGTCAGCTTCATATAACTCTAAACAGTCGCGAGAAGTTGTGAGTCGGTTGCGTTTTTGTTACTGAAAGCACTGAAACTGAAAGCAGTCGCGGTACCCACCGCGCAGACACCTTAGAGAATCCAAGTTCAGTAGTAATTATATGATGTGTTCGCTCAGATGAGATGCCTACAGTCTTAGCTATCTCCTCGACAATCAATCTTCGATCAGATAAAATTAAATCACAGATTTTTTCTTTATTTTGATCAGTGGAAGCAGTCGAAGGCCGGCCACTACGGGGGCTCATCTTGAATGGTCTCACGACCACGTTTAAACTCTGCCACCCAGTTTTTAACAGTCTCATACGAAGGAGCGGACTCACCCAAAGTAGCAGACATGCCTCCATGTATAGTTTTTGGAGTTAAACCTTTCAAATTCAGGTATTTTATCACTGCACGATGTTCAATTTTATCCATTTTCAAAAATAGCTCTGACTTGACTTAAGGAATCACGTGTAAACGAACAATGAGTTACTGTGAATAAACTAAACTGTGCATACTTGTTGCTAAATAATGTAACTACAAAATGAGGGTAGTTATAAAAAAAACCAATGACTTTAACCATGTTAGGCTAAGAACTTTTCAAATGACCCTCGTATTTATGAACAGCAGCAAAAGTAAGACAATAACTGTCTCCTTCATACTCATAAGCTTGACAGCGCGCGAGAGATGCGGATAGACTTTTCATGATACGCATACAGCGCGACGTCACGTCGCACGCTTATTTACAGACACTACACAAGCGCAATGTTTAAATGTGTTCAACGTGCCAGCTCTAGTTAACTGACCTGTATATAGGTATATATAGGCCAGCCATGGACTTCGCTAGCATCAAGAAGATCAGTGACATACTGACAGCAGCTCCACCTAAGGGTGCGAATGTGTTTTCAAACCATCCGGGAACTCATTGAAATATACAGACAAAATTTCATCCCAATCTGTCCAGCCGTTTAGGAAGAGTTAGGTGACAAAAACACGTACAGAAGAATTATGTACCGGGTGAACTTGAATTCATGGGCATCCTATTTAACCGAATTCAAAAAAGGAGGCAGGAGGTTATATGTTCGAGTGTATTTTGTTTTGTTTACGTTCACCGATTTCTCCCCCATTTGTGGACGGATTCTCTAAATTCTTTGGTCGGTAGAGTATACTTTCGAGGTGGTCCAATTTTAATTTCATCAATTTCTGTCTAGCACTTTTTTAGATACACTCCAATAACTAAAAAGTACTCATATTACGACTCTCTTAACTGTCTCCTTCATACTCATAAGCTTGACAGCGCGCGAGAGATGCAGATAGACTTTTCATGATATCATCATTGACGGTGTATGACAATCGATCCCGTAAGTACCAAGAGCCACTAAAAATAGTGAAAAAACATTTTTACCAAAAAAAAATGAAAGGGTTCCATTTTTGTTTTGTAAAAATGGTTTTTAAATTAAGGCACTATTGATGATACTAATTGCATCAAGGCTAATATTAAGCAAATCAAAAATATTATAGCCGGCCAAGTATGAAGAGAAGGTTGGAATAAATTATACAAAACATTATCAAATTATCAGCCACCTTACAGCAGCATGCACTAAATATGCGATGCACATCTGTCTGATCCTGATACTTTTTTTATTGCGTTTTTCATACTTGCATTATTAATATTTTTGATTTGCGTAATATTAGCACTAATACAATTAGTATAACGGTGTCTTGATATAAAAGGATGCCCATGAATTCAAATTCAACCTGTATATTAATAAACAGGGTGAATTTGAATCTTCTTAAGACGATATACCTTGAAGCGTCACTGTCGAACGACAAAACGTCTAGATTCAGAAACCGGCTACTGGAGGTGTCACCATCGCCGCTGTCACCGCCATCTTGTCTACCCGACGTGCTTGGCACAGGATTCGCTGAAATATCCAATAATCATATTATAGCAAATTAGTGCCCGATATAAAAAATATGATACAAAAAAACTACTGATTAGATCGCCAAGTCTTAAAATATTACGTGATTGTAGAAAATTGAAAAATGTTATGATTAATCCTTTAAGTACCTTTGACGTAAATGTACGATCGTTTCATCCATAAATCTTTTGTTTTAATTATCACGGTATATAAAGGGTTAAACTAATTTAATCCATATTTTATATATAAATGGATCGCCGAAACGTATGTACTCGCATAGCTTTCGAACGACTTTACCGATTTAAATAATTCTTTTTTGTTTTGGTCTCTCTGATACAGGAATGGATTCACTATAAAAAAATCTTAAATATCATCCATCATTAAGCGAGGCGCAGCTTGTAGGTGACAATAATTATAAAGCCGCGTTGTTACTTAACGCCTTTACTAATAAACGTTGCGTAAACATATATTAGGCGTAACATCCTTTGTCTTGCTTTCACGCGTGACATTTACTGTAAGCGAAAAGTTGACAGTGGATGTTTTAACTATTCCGGGAATAGTCAAGTTTATTAGTAAGGCCGTAACAGTTTTACTCCT
The DNA here is from genome assembly GCA_917880725.1 of Selenia dentaria. NCBI lineage: Eukaryota > Metazoa > Arthropoda > Insecta > Lepidoptera > Geometridae > Selenia > Selenia dentaria. The sequence continues at coordinate 25,454,620 of OU862882.1, read as the reverse complement.
CACTTGACCCGGTCTGTATATACAAAATATAGAGATAGGCACCTGCTGTAGAAGATTTTTAGTTGAGGCAATGTATGTTATCAAAATTTGTTAGAAAAATGTTAACAGAATAGAATCTGCAAAACGGTTAAGTGGGAGTTATATTCACTTTCCTAGGGGTTCTAATTTTGTTCGAACTTCAAATTAACTAAACCTTTTCATTAATATAACAAGTGCCAGATGATTTCTTACTCACAGTTTTGTTACTCCATAAAGACGGTTTGCAGGAGTATCATTTGTCAGAAATGTTATACATATACCGCCATCTAGTACATTTTATTTTCGTCTCAAATTTTTATTTATTTGAGGTCTCAGAAGCTATTTTCTCGCATATATTTTGTAACTATTATTTTCAGAAATGTTTTATAGTCACGTTGTAATTCTGTTCTGTTATAATTGTACCCTCATTTTTGATTATTATTATTTCCGTGTGATTATTTACTAATTCGTTAATTTTACTACACAATACAGAGTACAATCGATATACAGAGTAGATCATTGCACATTTAGAACGGTCAGTATGGGCAAGTATGAAACTATAAGACATACAAAGACCTGTTCTTAGCTGCCATGTCATCGATTTGAGTCGCAAGAAAATGTCTGCATTCAGATTTAAAAAAACTTGTAGGTATTCAGTTCGGGAATCAAATTCGATCATAAGAAGCAGTAAATGTTGCTATGAAACATGATATCTAAACAGAATAAAATGCGTTGTATTACATATCTTTTAGAAAATGTTAGCCCGGGTAGGATTAGACACACAGACGAGATTTTTTCTACGTGAGATTTCATCTAACTCGTATTCATATGTAAGGTGTCTATTTCAAAACATCATAATTGTTTATTTCCAGTAACGTAAAACAAATGCTTTCGCAGTTTAACATTGATGATGTAAAGATTATGTCACTGTCAAATTCCTAAGCCAAGAACAGTATAAGGAAATAATAAAATGCATACTATTGTCATTGTTTGGTTCTGTTCCGGATCCCATTGGACTCCAAGCGTTAGATCGTCGCATGCGCCGCCTCCGCCCAAGCTCGATCGGATAGGCCTCCATAGGATCTGTCCCACGATCGATCTGTAATCATAATATTACTACTTTACAAACGTTTATAAATATTTTTTTATTATTTATGAATAAACAATACAAGGTAAATGCCTACTTATATAAATAGGCTTGAACCATAAAAAAAATATTATAGTATGTAGTTATATTTATTTGTTAGCTAACTTGAATGGCTATCTGCATAATAGCCTTAATAATAGTGCTTTATTACATAAGTGCCTTGTATAAGTACTTTTTTACGTTATCGGGAAACGAAAACACGAGGCCCATTTCCTCACAAGTGACGAACTGCACAGCGCCAGTAACCCATTAAGAAGACATTAAGAGGATTGCATAGGTAGTACTTTCCATACTAAAAGAGAAAATTCTTTTCTACCTCTTAACATTGTCCGATTTAGTGATATTTTTTTTATTTTTTCAGTTTAAGTTTTAAAAAAGGTAATGTAGTACTTTGAAAAATTGATAAAATCAAACGTACGGGCATAGTAATAATGTGATGAATCCTTGAAAAAAAAAACACTGAAATCGGACAATGTTAAGAGGTAGAAAAGAGTTTTTCTTTTAGTACGGAAAGTACTAGCTATGCAATTCTCTTAAGTTGTTAAGTCTCATGTTCCCGTGATCGCCGGAAACCAAACCTTCAAATCGTAACACAGTATTGCGAACATTACTGATTCGCGGTAGAAAAAGATATGGTGGCAGTATTGCCCCAGACAAACTCATTCACAAATAGTTTGACTGCTCTAAGCTTGGCACAAATCACTAACCTTTGGTTGACTCTGTCGATATATTCTGCATTTGTTATATGTATGAGTATATAATTATGTAATATACAGAATGGATATTTAAATGGAATATAAAACTAGCGTTTGTAATATTCTATTATTATATTTGTGAGCCTTTAAAAGTTTTAAGATAATTATCTACAAAATATGTCCAAACTTTTAGACATACTGATGGCTTCTATTTGAGTAAAACAATCACAGTGTTCACGTATATACCTGTTAGATCAATAATTGAATTAATAGAAATCTAGAAAAAGGACACGACCATTCCATACATTTCGTATTTATTTCAAAGAACAATCGAATGTGTTTTTTTAATGATACGCCATTTCTTTTCAAAAAGGTAAGTATGACCTTTTTGAAAAGAAATGAGTACTTACTCATTCGAAATAGTTGAACAGTCAAAAATATTCTTAGTACTGTTGCGCAGGAGTCATTAAAGATGTTAACTACGAGAATATTTTTTACTACTTTAGATAAAGTTTTTGAATCACAGAGCATAAGCAATAACTTTTCCAAAGGTGTACATAACAGCACATATTTGTCGGTAACGTTTTTACTTCGAAATTTGTCGTGACGTCACAAGTAACGCCATTTAAACGTGGCGTTACATGTAGCGTCATTTAAACATGATGATATATATACATTACATGTGTTAAATTATGTTTTAGTAGATAGGGATACATTGTAATAACATATGGATAAGATTGGAAGTTTGCTTGAAAGTCCTTTGTTATTTTAGTATCGTTTAGTTAGTTCTATGTTTTGCTAACAAATATAACACTTTTGATGTGTTATATTACGTAATGTACGTTTACAGCCTATAATCCCCGCACTGAGATTCCCTGTGTTGCGGGAGGCATGAACATAAACAAAAACAAGACACGAGACGAAACATTTCTGTTCATAAACATTTTCCTTGGCCAGGGATCGAACCTGGAACTCCGCGCTGCGAATGCAGGATCACTACCAACTGTTTTTACTAAACATACCTACTAACATAGTAAGAGAAATAAGTACATATGGTATATAAGGTCTGTGTTAATTAGTGCACAATATTAAACAGGGTTCGGAATCGATAACTGGTCATTAAAGTAAGAGAAAAAATTACATAATTTATTCGCTGCTCCACGTCTAAGAGCCATAGTGCGACTGAAAGCACGACCCGACCGCAGCGACGCACCGCTACATCGCAGAATAGATAGCAGTAAATGCGCGAAACACACCTACCCGCTTAGAATAGGTACAACGTGCGGACGATGACCCACCCAGGCCAGCCGTCGTTTAGGCATAGACATCAGCTGCGTAAACTTTCGCGTGTAGGTAGGTTCGTACGTCTTTGTACCTATTCTAAGTGGGTAGGTATGTGTCGCGAAGTTACTGTTGTATATTCTGTGATGTAGCAGCGAGCGATCAGTCGCGCAATGGTATTAGCTGCGGAGCAATGAATATGGGTATATAATAAAAATAAAATACTAAAAAACATAATAATAAAAAATATATGTATTTTTTTTCTTTTAATTTCATGACCAGTTATCGATTCCTGTTCAATATTGTGCACTAATTAACAAATACCAAATACGACGTTTTCTCTTAGTCCTGCCCTTACTAGACCATCACAAATACTCATGTTATACCTATGTATTTATGAAAATAAAATAACTTAATTTTATTTCAAAAAAATATTCATTACTAACGCTAAATTCTCCTGCGAAGATTCGACAGGCGTCCAATCACGGTCGTCCCCATAACTCATAATCAAAATCAAAACCCAATTTACGTACAGTATTTGGCGGTGGCGGTGTATTGATGAGCCGGTGTCGTACCATGAACAGTCGCTGGTAGTTCCTGACTAGGCTGTCATATCTTTGCACGAGGGTCTGGTATGAGTTCACTATCATGTCCTGGGCCGCTCCGGGGTTATCTGGGTCGCGACTGGAGCCGGGAGAGTCTTCGTTGTTGTCTCCTCGCCCGCCGCCGTTTGAAGAAGGCCCACTGCTACTCGAACTCGATGTTGAAAGTGGATTGCTGTTAGCATTGGGTGGGCAAGCCCATAGCGATATGCCCGTTATGAGCTTGTAGCCGAGGGAGTCAAATGCCACGAATCTGAAAATGTTTTGTGTTTATTCATCAAAGTTAACGAGTAAACATTAATACGAGTATGTGGTAGGTACCATTTGTTTAACGTTCACTAAAGGTCTTTAAGGTTAAAAGCCGACATTTTTTTTTCGATTACAATCAACAATTGTTAGCAATTGTGATACATAATAGCTCTGCAGGCACCAAACTAGGCAGAGCCTTGTACTATGGTAACCTGATGACTGATATACATACATATACACACCCAGACACAGGTCAAACAGACATGTTCATGCACACATATGTTTGACGGGTTAGGCGACTTAGGTATAAACTATAAATGATAATTGTCAAGGTATACTTGTCCGGCAATCGAACCCAGGACAAGCAGTTCAGAAGGCAGGGATGTACCAATTGTGACAACTGGCCAGTCAGTATACTAGTAATTATAATGTAGTTACAGTAGTATTTGGCAACAATTATACAGATGTTGATGGGCAGCGTTCCGGAAATTTCACGAAGTCTTCTCGTCTAAAATACCTAAGTGCCTCAAGACAAGAGTCTTCGACCAATGTGTGTTACCAGTGATGACTTATGGCACTGAAACGTGGTCTCTTACTATGGGCCTCATAGATAAGCTCAAAGTCGCACAACGAGCTATGGAGAGGGCTATGCTCGGGGTTTCTCTACGCTATCGAATCAGAAATGAGGAGATCCGTAGAAGAACGAAAGTCACCGACATAGCCCAGCATATTAGCCAGTTAAAGTGGCAGTGGGCAGGGCACATAGCACGCAGAACAGATGGCCGATGGGACCGGAAGGTTCTGGAATGGAGACCAAGGACCGGCAAGCGCAGCGTAGGTCGTCCACCGACACGGACCAGACGACCTGATAAAGGTCGCAGGACGACGTTGGATGCAGGCCGCTTCCAACCGGTCCTTTTGGAAAACTATGGGGGACGCTTATGTTCAGCAGTGGACGCCCTACTGCTGAGATGATGATGATACAGATGTAAGAACTGTAGTATCTAGGTAAGCATCACAGATATATAATTATGTACAATAGATAACGCAAATGCGTGCACGTCCCGTGTACCGTGACCGACCCGTGGTACAACTGCGATGTCCAACTGGTTGTACTACGGAGAAGTAAAGTTACCCATGGTTCAACTCTTTTTTTATATATTTATGATTATGATCCATGGTACAACGGTGGAATTATGTCCAACTGGTTGTTCTATGGGGAAATATCTTTACCAATGATTCAACTCATTTAAAATAATTAATTCATTTAACTAACCTTTTTTTTTTTTTTTTTGAGGGGGGAAATGCTGTGCACTTCCCTTCCGCCACGGGGGTGACGGAAGGGGGCGTGTGGGGCTCAGACCCACTAAAACCCCCCCGTGAGCAGTCCTCCGCCAAGGTGGGGCGAGACAGGGTCGCGCTGGCAATCACCATCTCGCCCCAGCGGTAGGCCCGGATTGATCTCAACCGGGCCTCAGCGCCTGTGAAGGGATGACCTTGCTCACCAAGGTCACCCCCTAGACGTGTAGAGCCGTGCAAGCTGACGAAGAGTCCCCCGACTCTTCGCCAGTGACCCCACTACGGGGGAAGGAGGAGACGTGCGAACCGTCTCCTTCGTTCTCCCGGTCGTCTGCGCCGGGAGTTGAACCATGGGTAACTTTACTTCTCCGTAGTACAACCAGTTGGACATCGCAGTTGTACAGTTGTACCACGGGTCGGTCACCAAAAATTTCAAGCCCTCAAAGGCAAAGACATATTTCCTGTCTCATTAAAAAAGTTGATACGATTGGTTTCAATACAAATTGTGATACCTACTTGCGTTATCTATTGTATATATTTGTGTTAAGCATGTTGGTAATACATGTCGGATCTTTAACAGCATAACAATATCACAACTATGAAATTATATTTTTGTTTACTTGTATGAACAATATAAAAAAATTTAGTTATTTAGGTTTTTTTTCAATAGTTCTCTAATAAGCTATATAAATTAATCTACAAGGAGACTTGTTGAACATACCTCACTTTCTCATTAATATTATTAGTAGAAACTTTGGTGAACGGTGCCGGGTGACTCCAGTCCCAAAAGTACAGTTCATTGTAAGTAGCGATGACCAGTAACTGCTCCCGTGGGTGGAACGCAATAGACGCTATCACTGTCTCGCTGCGCACGTTCCACACTTCACTACCGCCCTGTATGGATATCAAACAACTAGAAATTAAAAAGACACAATATTATTGCGAACATTATTGCTTCACGGTAGAAAAAAGCATGATTTCAGGACTTCCCCAGATGAATTCATTCACAAAGAGTTCTAATACACTAAAAATGTGTTGGTGATTATTTAATTTTGTGGTACCAAGCATTAGCTTTTGAAAGCCAGTACTTAGTTTTTTTTTATTACTAGCCTTCGCAGATTCCACGGTCCGTGCCATTTTTTAGGTTTTTTTGCAAATTTATCAAATCTAAATACAATTAAAAAAGAGGCAAAAAAATGTGGAACGCTTCACGATTTTGCGTGTCATCCTTGCGCAGTGGCCATGCTAATCTTTTCTGTATCATTCCAATTTTAGTATGTGTACTGCCGAAGAAAGTACCCAGTACTTAGTTTAAAAGAAGTATGCTTAATAAAACTAAGTTGGCCATCCCAGATTCAGAGATTAATGTAGTATTAGTTGCCTGTAAGAGATTGTTGTAGCGATAAGGCCGCGAATTGTACAATCTACTGTAGCGCTTTTTTATTGTATTATGATGTTACATAAATCAGTGATAGAACGAAAATATCAAGTTACCTTTTATCACTAGATAATACTAGTACGAAAAAACTGCTACCTAAACATATGAATATAATTAATTTATCAATAAAAACAATTGTTTAACTATCTAATAATAGCAATTTAAATGAAAAACTTAATAGTCTTATATAATGCTTAACATACATTATTATTACTAATTATTTATTTCATACTATTAACTATTTGATTGAATATAAATAGTTTACTAATCCTGTACAGTAATGCCTAATTTATTATGAAATGTTTAAATTTTTTATTTTCCCCGACTTAATGTCTCATGAGTGTCTAATAGATCTATACAACCTGCACTCATCACTATCTAAATTTTATTTAATAATACACACATAGACATAAACACGGCTTACGTACTACATCGCGGACCAGCACCCTGGAAGTGAACTAGTCCTCAGACTCAGGGTATCCTACCGTGAGGACTAGATATAACTTAATTCATCCACTGTAATTACAACATGTAAGCTATTATTATTGACTATCATCTAGGATTTGCAAATATTCTTATTATCCCATATTATAGTTGTGCAGTATGCACAGGTATGGTTAAATTTATTTTTTCAAATACTTATTATATATACTGAATAATATATATAATCAAATACTTAATATATACTCAACATAGATGTAAGTTCTGTACATTTGTGGCTTTTAGCATAACTCGTAAGTTTTTGTAAAGGACCAATATTTTGAGTAAATAAAATATTATTATTATTGTATTGTCAAACAATATTGCATTCTTAAGTCCTGTCATTAACTAAGACGATGGTTTAAGAATATAAGTAATGTAATAGTATGTCTAATTTGTATTCCAGTGAGTAGCTCACTTGTGGATCTCGTCATGTGTGGAGATTTGACACACAATTGACTTAGATCTGTAATTGAGCTTGGATTAATTACTGAGCGTATTTTTGGAATACGACTCTTAGTGTCATAATAAACGAGAAATGAAGGCATCAGATTTATAACCATCGTAGGTATATAAACAAGATTTTTTTTCTTTGTACATTTCATTAGTTATACTTGTAATATTGGTGTTCTAAATTTAAAACATTATAATAAAGGCAACATTTACACACTCATGAAGAATATAATTAGTTTTCACTTACACTTGATATATCCCAAACTCTGACTTGACCCCCGAGACATCCAGATCCGATTAGTTGAGGGTGTGAAGGATGGAAGGCAACACACCACGGCGTGCGCGGGTGTCCCTTTAATATCCGCACATGTTTACCACTCGCCAGCTCAGATACATATACATTGTGGTTGCCATGAGTTGATGCCACTTTTGTACTGAAATCATTGAGTGACAGTTAAATAAGTAACTATTTAGAAGTAATAGAATGCTATGCGGGCAAGTTTCAAAACCTTACCCATCAGGACTAAACACCATCAAAAATGTTGACCGTGGATAACCGGGCAAGTCACAGGACTGAAAACATTTAAATGTGTTTAAATTTGATATGTTGAAAAGAATGTCTGGAAAAATAATTAATCTTTGAACTTTACCTATGTGAATTGAAAACCTAATCTTTAATTACCCAATTTCATAATGTATTGTCCCAGAATTACTATTTTGGATTTTATTCCCACAAGTAAAGGGTAAATTATCAATGTTGTATCCATCTTTCAGATTTTAAATAAATATGCAATATATCAGTTGTTAATTACTATGCACATCCTTTCATAATGAGAGTTTATTTTAATTATTACTTTTAATAAAATAGGCGTTTTAATAAAAAAAAAATAAAAATGTTGAAAAGTCGGAACTTTATTAGAAATATAATTAATAAATTATGGTTATTCATACATATTATCATAAAGTTAAGTGTCAGCTAACTGCAATAACTTACCCTAATCTGCAAAGGTTTTTGCACTAGAATATCCTCTGCAATGTTTTCAAAAACTGTTTTGTTGGGAGGATAGTTGGGGGGGTCAATGCCTCGCTCCCTCCACTGCCAGCTCCGAGAAACATTTCCAACAGCAGGTGTATCTTCTATGGGCTCACTTTTGATGCCGAGCCATGAATCATTGTCAATTACTGGATACATTGTGTCCTACGAGTATGTGACAAATAAAAACTCATTATACAAGACATTTAACATCAAGTCAACATCAAGAAGTCTCTGCGAGAGAAAGGCGTCCCGGATAAATAAATACGAGTACTAAAAAGTATACATTCAAACAACACATGCAAAATTCAGTTGGAGAAAAGTGGAGACCAATTTAAAATAAAGAAAGGAGTCCGACAAGGAGACCCAATGTAACCTATAATTTTTGAAGTTGGGATGAATATGGTCTAGATATATTGCTAGCTTAGCTTAGACATTATTTTGCTAGCTGATAGCTCCACAAAGTTGCAAAGGATGCAGCAAGAATTGGACAGAGAGAGCAAGAAAGTTGGGCTAAGCATGAATGCAGAAAAAACGAAATTGATGACTAATAAAACAAGGGATGCAATTAAAGTAGACTACCACCAAATTCAGTATGTCGAAGAATATACTTATCTGAGACAGATCATAGCTAATTCACAACAAATGGATAAAGAAATTGATAAAAGGGTGAGCAATTCTTGGCAAAAGTTCTGGTCCTTCAAAGAGATCCTAAAGGAAAGAACAATTCCGCTCAAACATAAAATGAAAGTGTTTAATAGCTGTATCATACCTATTCTGTCATATGGCTGCCCAATGTGGTCCTTATCAAAACAAAATTACAGAAAACTTCAAGTATGTCAAAATAACATGAAAATAAGTATACTCAATATAAAACTTAAAGACCAAATATGATAAGAAAAAATTAAACAAAGAACAAAGTCAAAAAGTACAACAGAATTAATAAAACTACAAAAGTGGCGATGGGCAGGACACAATCATGTTGAGAGAGTCATTCTCAAGTAATATCATGTCCACGGGAAATAGGCGACTTAGTTATAAATAGAGGTGCTAGGTGGTATTAAAGATCTGGGAGTAAATTTTGATCTTAAATATAGAATACAACATAAAAATGGCAATGAAGAATAGGAACAAAGAAGATTTTTTCTTATTTATTTTTGGGGACTTTAATTTTTCACACATTGACTATGTCAGTCCCATGAACCCATTACATTCATGTTACCATCAACAGATATCAATTGTCTATGGACAGCTTGTAGATGCCCTGATAGAGCAACCTAGCTGCACCAGATGTTGGCTCAACTAGAATGTTCTGGAGTAGACCATCAAGCTGTAAAAGATTAAAGCAGCATGAATTATGATATTAAGTCTCAAGTCAGCACTTGGAATACACTCCATAACAAGATGATAAATATCTTCTAATACTCCACACATGTTACAATTGGGGCTATCTCCTTTTTTCATTAAGAATTTAAAGCCATTCAGAGGCATATGTCCAGAACGAAGAAGTAGTGACGGCTCTCCTGTTATCGGTCTCGATGGCAGAAAGTTAAAATGTTATACTTAAATCTAATAATAGCGTGATAGGTTGTAAATTAATGTAAAAGAAATACCGAGAAAATAAAACAATATAAAAAAAAGAAGTATGCTGGTATATATGACTGGACTCACACTTAGTTTATAAGTAAGATATTTGGGGATAATCATTTTGGGGTTCAAACTGGTAATAAATAAATAAGTTTAACATTGTAAGGTAAGCGTACCGACCTAGTGTTTGTAGTGTGTAGGAAAGAGGGAGGATGTTAAAGGCAGTAACTTTATCCACAAACATGGGTTGGTGATGTGTGAGAATTGACTATTAAAGTGATAGATATACATAGAAGATTGATTCCTGTATTTACTATTTGTGACACATTATGCAGTGTCATTGCCCACCCTTTATAAAGTATTATATTATGAATTATTGGTATAATTGAAAAATGCTTACAAAGTTACCTTAGCTCTCAGGTTATACCTACATTCTACAGAACTGAGTAAATTAACGATATTGTATAACAGGGTTCGAGGATATATATCACTGGATATAAATCAAGTGATTTTTTGTCATATTGCTATCCGCTTGCTCGTTTGCCAGCCTATCCCATAAAAAAAAGTAAGTTTTAATCCTTAACTACACATGTTGCAGTTCCTGAAAAAGTAGCTTGATTTCTGCGAAATCTTTTGTATTATTGGCCAAATATGGCGAAACGCATGTCAATGGGTTAATTAATGTCAGTAATTCTCGAACAATTTTTTGGATTTTCTTTTTTGGGAGGTTAAGGTGAAGGCGAAGGTTAACCTACTACGTGAAAGAAGTCACGGGCAGACGCTAGTGTTTATATAAAAATGAATCTCTTTTTGCCTTGGTCATCGTATCACATGTAAACTGATGGAACAATTTTGCTTATTGTTTTTTTGTTGTGCTATTGTCAGAATTGATTATTATTTTCATAAGAACCCTTATGAAAGACAAATCAAGAATAGATGGGAGGAGGCGAGACCGAAAGCCGAGCCTAACACGGGCAGACACTAGTAAAGAATATTTAATAATTTATCTCTTTTTCATGTAAACAGGTCCTTTATAGGTACTTTAATAGGTGCAGGTTATTATGTTTTGAATAATGAAGTAGGAAACCTCACATAACATTTTTAGTATATATATCTATAGTTTGTAACTCTTGTCACTATGTCTGTTTATAACATTATCACACCTAAACAGGTGAACGGATTGTAATTAAATTTGGGAAGGAGATAGACTATACTCCGAGGAACAACATAGGATAGTTTTCAACGTCCATCAACATGCGAGTGAAACTGCAGGGGCAGTCAGTGTAGGTATATACTTTTTATACTGTAAAACTAAGATAAAATAGTAGTATTGTTTACTACTTACATGTCAAAGAGAAACCAAAAATTTTCATGTTTTGGGTATTATTATATATAGCAGTAATGTAATATATATATATATATATATATCGTCGTTGCGCGTGCGATACCGCGGAAGAGCAGTTTGTAAATACCGCGTAAGAGCAAAAAGTGCAAAATTGATATTTCGCGGCTACAGATTCTTAGCGCTGATTCGCTCATACTACGTCTCACACCATTTGAATTAGCCAATCAGGAACCTCATATTTCAAACAAAACAATAGCGCGGAATTGTACAAGGGTTTGAAGTTGGCGGCAAGTCCGCGTACTTACGGAATGGGCGAACAAGTTGAAACACGATCAGTGCGCGCTCCCGAAAATAATCATTTTACAGTGAATTTCAACCACGTAAGTACGTTTTTATAGTGTATAGTGCTAAGTTTCTTATTTATTTATGCTTGAATAGAGTACCTAAATAAGTATAATAATTTAGTATTTTCAAGATTGTGAGTACTAATAACCTGTAAGTTACGCGGTATTGTTATCACATTGTAATACTTTGGTATGTCATTTACGCGGTGTTGTATTAAATTAAATTTTATGTTTTTTTTAGGTAATTTCTTATTATTTGAAATACTGAACCGAATATAATGGAGGACGAAGAAAATGACGAGTTATTTTTAGAGAATGCTGATACTAGTGGGGACGTGGTAACTTTAAGAGATTTATGTGAAAGGCGAAAAATTTTATTGCAGAAAAACATGGAAATAATCAATAAACTTACTTCAGGTAACCAGCAACAAAAAAAAGTGTCTGTTCCATTGTCAGACGAATTACAGCAAATATTTCCGAACCAAAATTGTACATCCGAGTTTACCACGCTTACAACAATATTGGATCCTACTTTGTTGGATTTTTCTTCCGACGATTCAGTCACTGATCCTTCTTTTGTCGCACTCTCAGACATAACAAATTTAAAGCCACTTTCATCTGAAAACACAGAGTGGTTTCCCGAAAGGGAAATTGAAGACACACAAAAAAAAAAAAATAGGAAGCGTAAAGGGAATTCTAATAACTGGAAAAGAACAATTAATAAGCGGCAAAGGATGATGGGTGAAGAATATATAGGATTTAAAAAAGATGGCGCTAAATTTATTCAAAATGAACCTAAACCTGCACGAGGAATGGGTCCAATATGTATGTCAAAGAGATGCTTCAGTGGAAAGGCCATGTATTGCCCAAAACTTACAGAAGAAGTACGATCAGAAATTTTTAAAGCCTATTGGAAAATGAATTGGCAAGAAAAGAAAATGTTTATTTCTTCAATGGTGGATAAGAAACCAACAACTAGGAAAACTAAGAACTCAAATTCAAGATGCAGTGATACCAAGGTTTACTATTTAAAAGTAAACGATAAAAAAGAAAGAGTCTGTTTAAAAACATTCTTAGAAACATTGGCCATAAAAGAATGGACAGTACGATATTGGTTAGGAGAGAAGACTAATTTAACCAATCAATCTGAACCGAACGTTATGGTGGCCACAGAAACCAAAAGAGAATTAGCTAGAAAATACTTGGTGGCCCTACCGAAACTACCTTCTCATTACTGTAGACAATCTACTTCTAAGTTATATTGAGAACCCATAATACAAACAAAATCTCAATTGTACCGTTTGTATATTGACTATTCAGTTTCGCAAAATGAACCTGTGGCCTCTAGGAAGGTATTTGAAAGTGTTTTATTTGAAGAGAACATCGGCTTATTTCAACCAAAGAAAGACGCATGCGATCAGTGCTGCGCTCACAAAGCAGGTAACATGTCAGATGAGCAGTATATCAAACATATTGAGCTAAAAGACTTAGCTAGAACTGAAAAAGCTCTTGATAAAGAAGCAGCACAGAAAGGGACGATACATGTATTAACAGCAGATCTTCAAGCAGTCAAATTGTGTCCCTCACTCAATGCAAGTGCACTTTACTTTAAGACAAAACTTGCCGTCCACAACTATACTATTTACAACCTGGGAACCAATGAAGTGGCGTGTTACTGGTTCGATGAGACGGCATGCGACTTAAAAGCTACTACATACGCATCATTTCTTATAGATCATTTAACAAAATTACTGGAAAGGGATCCCAAGGATGTAGTATTGTTCACAGATGGCTGCACAGCTCAAAATATATAATAACGTTGTGTCGAATGCGTTGTTGCGTTTGGCTATGGCCAAGAATATAGTCATAACTCAAAAATACTTAGAAAAAGGTCACACACAGATGGAAGTCGATTCAGTGCACTCAGTGATCGAGAAAAAATTGAAAAATAGAGAAATATTTCTACCATCGCAATACGCAACAATCACAAAGGAGTCCAGAAAAATGCCGAGTCCTTACCAGGTTATTACGCCTGATTATACATTTTTTTAAAAACTTTGCTCGTAAAGATCACCTCATTTATGAGTCAATAAGACCTGGTCGTGGGGCAGGTGATTGTGTCATAGTAGACATAAGGGCCCTAAGGTACAATGCAAGTGGGACAATTGATTATTAACTCCACTTTGCACACGATTTTGTGCCTTTACCTAGGAGACCAAAAAAGATATTATCATGTGATTCTTTCATTGATAGCGTAGGTTCATTGTACGAAACCAGGCAACCAATATCCAAGACAAAGTACGATCACCTACAGGAGCTGAAGAATGTCATAATTTTTATGATAATTTACCTTATAAATAATGTTCCTAATAACCGAGATCTTAATGGCTGTGATTATTGATCGTTTTAATGAGAATTTAAGGAGTAACAAACACGTTTTTTTATTGTTGATTTAATACAAATAATTTTAAGTTATAGACATTAGGCAAAGCATCTAGGTAAATGATTCCTATATAATTTAAAGTTTCAAAGCTATTAATTATTGGTACTCTACTTTTTATGCCCTTGATTGCGAAAATTTAAATGCTGTTACTTTTATAAGTTCAGGCAGACTGTTTAGTTTATATTACTCTTAATTAAGAGAACGTGCACATTATTGTTTTAGCGCAATAAGCGAAATTAAAGGATTGTGTGATTTAAAAAAGCTAAATTTCATTAAAAAATTATAAACAGTAGCAAAAATTATAAAAAAGTTACTTAATATCTTAAGAGTGAGCGTTTTTGTTTGTTTCCAAAAAGATGTTTCATTTTGTATGTTTTTTTTTGTGTGTCCTAGTAAATATAATTTAATATTGACCTACATATTTTATTTCAAGCCCGCTTATCTACTAAAAGTCTAGTATTTTAGTGTAATTTGCTGTTACAAAACCGCGTAAGTGACTTTACACGAAATCTAAGCAAGTTTTTAGTAGATTTAAGTTCAAAATCGTTAAAATAAGTAGCAATAAAGCTGCTATTAAGTTCAGTCGGTAATTTAACTATTAGTTACAAAGTTATTCAGTTTTTTCTTCTTCCTGTAAAATACTAAAAATATAGATACGCGGTATTTACAAACTGCTCTTCCGCGGTATCGCACGCGCAACGACGATATATATATATATATATATATATGTATGTGTAAGCATAGATGCTTCTTATTCCCTAAAACTAGGATGAAATAAATGATGAGGTATTATAACTTTTAAATAATTAATATATTGTTTGTAACTAAACCAACCAATAACACATATAATATTGAACATCTACCAACCCAGTGCTACACCTGGACCACAGAGAGATTTACGAAGAGATTTATTTCTATAGTAGTGATATTTACTATGAAGCTTTGTGGTTGTCTAGTAACATAACCACAGTGGGTGTAATGCTACATCAGGACTGATTCCTGCCATACTGCAAAACTGCTATAGGTTTATTTGTTGGTTAAGCTTATCAGGTACCAAGCTTTATTTGAGCAATGTTTACGTTTGCAAAACTTTACATATTTTTATTTATTTTGTAGAGTTTTTTGAAAGTCATTTGTTTTCTCTATTTCTGTTAGATATTTACAGACTTTTTACTTACCTCACTTTACTAGGTTTTAAGGGTATTCCAGCGAAAGTAGTGACTCTGGAAGAGAAAAAAGTGTAAGTATGTTTAAATACAAGTACCTACCTACATACATAAATGGAATCTTGGAACTGGTCTTATGTAACCTAAGTAGGTAAAAAAATAAACAATGTAAGTAATTCTCGAACAATCGAAATGTCTACAAGAAACTCTCGATAAATAATATTCCCAAGTACTACTGATCGTGTGTATATTTATACCTAGAATGTACCTACGCGAAATGACCGGGGGTAAGCCATATTGAAAAAAAAAACATTGCATTGATTTAATGATAATGACTACAGAACACGGTCAGATTTTAGTCAAAATCAAGCAAAACATAAATATTACAGTGATTAAACGGTATATTGCAAGAAAAATACACAGAATCATCAGATGCATGATGTTTGTTGGGTGATATTTAAATGTTATTATTTTTACCTTGAACATGTTGTTAACCTAAACAATATTTGCAGGTCTCCAAGAATACGGCATAGTCATTGATTGAATACTATTTGTGGGCATATTACTACAGTAAAGGTTTATAATTTCTCCTACGACACAAAACCTACACAAACAGAAACAATCCAACACCGCCAGCTGCGAACTGTCAAACTTTGTCAACAGATAAAAAAACAAAACATCACTTTACTGGTTTCGTTTGTCCTTGTTTAATCGATTCCCAATCGATATATTTTTTATTTTTATATAACTTCACTCCACAGACTCCAGGGTCTTTTACCTTTGCCTTTTTAACTTTTTGCAATGTATTATTAGAAAACATTTATTTTAAAACGACAATATAACCTGCTCATTTAGGGGACATATGGGGAACTAGGTACTTATTAGTTATTTTTTAATAACTTAAATTTTTTTAAACATACTAATTAATAGATACACTAATTAATAAATTAATTAGTTAATTAATAGTTGGCCAAAGAGGGCCAGAACGTATAAGGGTACGTTCTGGCAAGCGCTGTCAACGCTCAAAACTGTTTAGAGTTCCGCTATGGACCAATGCTTGCAATGTTCAACCCAAACGGAACGGATACGCGTTCGCGAAATGCGTGCCAAATTTTGTGTCAAAAATCGAACGGAGCCTATATTTATTTATATGCTTTGACAGTGACAGCTCGCAACGACCGCGAAACCTTCGATCCGCGAGCGTTGAGGGTTGTTTAGTTGTTTTCTAACTCGCTCTGAGGTACGGAACGGCCTCGGTTGTTTTCTAACCTCAAACAGACTTCGACAAACTCGAAATTGACAGATCAGTAGGGGAGAATTGGGGCTTCTGCCTCACACTCTCGCTTCGCTCGAGTGCGATGCAGAAGCCTCAATTCTCCAGCACGACATCGGCCGACCTACCGCATCGTATCATGTCATGGCAAGCCGATGCGCGATGCTAACGTGCTTAATTATTATCGGCGCGCGATAGCGCATCGAGTGTCTCGAGTAAGACACCGCGCGTGCCGAGGCGATACGCGATACAATGTTTTCATTTGCGTGAAAGCTATTTTGTTACACGACTGGTTGATGTAACTAAGAGATCTTTCCTGTGTAAAGGAGACTAATCAATAATATGCTCGCCTCTATTCGGTTTGCAATGCGTTTTGATACTGCTGCGGTTTGTATAGAGACTGCATAACATTTAGTTGTAAAACATTTGACTTATGTAGTAGCCTTACATGTCTATCTAGGTCACAGTTAGCTTGTTTTGTAATCGTCCATGTATTAAATACTAGAAAGATTGATTCATATAAAAAATCTCTCCAGGGGTTGCTTTACGGAACTCTAGTCTCGGAAAATAACATTAAATATTTATCCATCGTATCCACGTAAAATATAAATCCAGCCTTCGTCATTTCACTTGACTTCCAATGTTTTTATTTTTTAGGTCAGAGTGACATCGTTAGATTATGAGATAGTAAGATTTTATATTATTGACGTTCACCTGATGGCCATTAAACACATCTGCTCATAACAGTAACAGATCCACATAAAACTTTGATCGACAAGATTTTGTACCGCCCTGCGCTGCGCTCCACACCCTCGTAGGCAAAAGATGTTATGCCTCACAATGCCCAATAATTTCACTGTCTACCATGCACTTCAAACCAAACACAGCGATGCTGGCACATAGCTGCTTGGTGGCGGAATAACTCGCAAAGCGGTGGTGTCTACTCAGACGAGTTTTAGCATACGAAAAAATCACCTAGTAAATGCTAAGAACTTTTATAGTAGGTAGGTAAAACTAAACTTTAGATCTTTATAGTATGTGAACTAACAGTTATAACTGTAATACTTAGACGTTTGTGCGATGTTAGCAGCCAAGATTGATAAGGTTATTTTCAATTAAACAACGTAATAACTACAATAATAACCTTGAAGCGATGATAACTCAATGGTTGGCGTGGTCGGCTAACGTCCCGAAAGGCGCGGGTTCGAACCCCAACAATGAGCATGAGCTTTGGAGACAACATCGTGAGGAAACCATAGCATGGTGGTAGGGCATTTTCTAGCTCGTGATCGCCTGGCTAGCTACTACCCTCTTGTAGAAAATCTGTTGACAAACACCTGATGGTGTGTTCCGGCAGCCTCACTCGAGAGCCAGTGTGCCATTACAGCTGGTAGCATTTGCCACCATCTTCGGCTACAGCGTCACATAACATCAAGTGACCTGGTAGCCAAATACCTAGACTGTGAACTGTAAAAAAAACAAAACAAAAAAGTGAATAGAATATTACTAGTTCTTGAAGTGTAGAAGTTGCTTTTTAAGGGGTATAATTTATTATGTGTCGCATAGATGTAATTAATCAAAATATAGTTTTAAATTCCCTACAGAGCCAAACAGTATATAGGGGCTTGTTTTTGGAACATTTTAAATTATCACTTTATGTATCTTATCTGTGAACAATAAGTAAAGCATAGACCGAGGTTTAAGGATAATTAAAAATTAGTTTAAGAATATTTAGCACAAAATTGTGATTTCATTATGTTTGTGACTGAAAATAAGGAAGGGCTATGCATCAAAATACCAAATAATTAGTAATTATTAGGATTTATTTCAAGATATGGGTGGTTTTAGACCAGATAAGTACATGCGACTTCCTTATAAAAATTTCGTCTCAGGTATCCGCGACGGCGAGGCGTCGCTAACATAAATGGAATTGTGAATAAAGCCTCGACCACGGTGAGCGTTCAATGCTTAAATAAATTTAATCTGTATTCGCATGCGGCATACAGTTCATTACGATCAGTATCATATAAATAACATGTCAGCACTTCAATATAAAAATTATGAAATGGTGTGTGTGTACGCGGTTTAATAAAGTGATGTTATAAATAGATGTGCATCGAATAATTTGCTCATATATTTTATTGTTCTGCGATCTGTGAAGTGACATTTGGATCGGAAAGTATGTAAGTGTTTTTTTTTAATTGCCCCTCAAATATGTTAACATTTCTATCCTGAATAATTTTAGTTTAACTTCAAATTAATAGTAATCATCATGAACTATTCCTTAGACAATATTGTTTTAAAATATTTGGCTATAAATTATTAATTTTTGATTTTTTTTATCACTTAAAAATCAGCCTAAATTCTTAACTTAGTAATTAATTTAGGTACTTATTTTGACATCATTTTTGATGGTATTTTTATTTGTTGTTTTTTTATACATTGAGCTTTCTTAACGATTGATAATTTCGATTTCGCAGGCCGGGTTGGTCGCAAAACCCTTTCTGGGCTGATGAAACGGACGCTGAGTCCGATGTAGAAGCGGGTGGTAGTCTACCGCTAATACAAGCAGCTCCACCTCCATCGGAAAAGAAAAAAGAAGGCGGTGCGAGCACTGCGAACAAGAAACGAGCTAACAGCACTTCGTCAGCGCCGAAGAAAAAGAACAAGACGGTTGAAAAAAACTCTGAAACTGAAGATTTGTCCCTAGGACAAAATTTATTTCTTGAGGTAAGATACATTTTGTTATCTATTTACATTATTTCATAGTGAGTAATATTATAATATATTATTTTTGTACTCAATTGCACTTATCACATATAAACTGAATTGAATATGGTGTCATTAAACGCTTGTGCATAGAGTGGTCTAAAATTAAAATATTTTGATACTTCTGTACTACGAGTGTGTGCGATATTTAATTGAAATCCTTACAATAACTTTATTTCGTATATTTTAGGAGGCGGTTGAAAGCAGCTTGAAGCAGTTGAAGCCGGTTCGAGCGGCATCACTGCAAAGCTTCTTGTCTCAGCGCGGGGCGAGCGGCTACACAACTCAGCGAGATCTCGTAAGAGCTGGTGAATACTACATCGAATTGAGGGTTTAAAACTGTCGTGAAGCGGAGACCGAGCCAGCCGACGAGCGTTGGAAGAGAGCGCTCGTCACCCTCAAGCTGTGCACTGATGCAGACACAGCTGTCTGGCGCGCTGTGTCCAGCCTTGTGCAGGCTGGTAAACAAGAATTTAAATCTATTCAGCCTATTATGTATCCGAAACCGCGCTGATGATATTTTTACATTTTTATAAATAAATACCATATATCTTTCGATTTTATAAGCCTAATTTACTTACTTTTGTTTCCTTTACAGCATACATATATGAAATACTGAAATGTCAAATGCAAATACTGAAATACAAATATTGAAATTCAAATACTGAAATTATAAACTCAAAATTTGAAATGACAAAACTGATTTAAAACTTAATTCATATATTATTATTTTTTATCAATTAAACATTATTAAGCAGATTTTGTAATTGAATGTTTCAGTTCCTAGTTGATTTCATGGCTTGGCTGTAAAAAAATAATTAGTTAATCATAGTTGTTACGTACTTACCTTGGTTTATTTACAGCTCACAAATATCAAATACTGAAATGTCAAATGCAAATACTGAAATACAAATATTGAAATTCGAATACTGAAATTATAAACTCAAAACTAGAAATGACAAAACTGATTTAAAACTGAATTCATTTTTTTAATTCATAATTGAATGTAACAACATTGACATTTCAGTAGCTAGTTGATTTTTGTGGTTTGGTTGTAAAAATATTATAATTAGTTTAACATAGTTGAAGTTAATTTAGCACTTATTTACATATCAGAAAAACAGAAATCTATGAACATAGCCTACTTTATCTTGCTCTTCTATAATTAATATGACTATGAAATTAATTCACTATTTGAATAAAATCTAAGCGTTATAACTATATAGAGACTGAGATTTACTATTTTGAATATTGATACGCGGGTCGCATTCTGAGTAGGATCAAAATGGTATTTTGTAATGAGTGCGGGGTTTATGTTTCTCACATATCTTCACATAAAAAGTCACTTTATCATAAATCAAAGTGTCTCCTTAACTCAGAGTTTCAAAATGTGCATATAATCGCTAGCGCCTTCAAAAACAGAATAGTGAGTTACAGAATAAATCCTGATACGGAAGATATCATCACAGCGCCTGAAATTTTCTTGAATAATATTTGCGCAACGGTCAATGAACTAATAAGAAAGTCCTTGTCTAAACACAATGCTTTAAAAGTCAATATGGAACTATTTGTGTCATATTATTTACCAAAAAACAATGAAAAGTCTATAAAGTCTTTTAACGTTCAATTTACTACAGTATTTCACAATACGGATTTACCTTCATTTTACAAAGAATTTTGTGAAAAGTTGATATCTAAATGCTCAGAATTTGAACAGTCAGAATCCGGATGGGCGATAGAATCTGTCAATTATTTAGAATTGAATATTAACAAATACAACCCATTAAGAGCGGGTACTTATATTAAATTACCGAATAAAATACAAAATACTAAGTCATGTATAAACATTAATAATGTGAATGATAAAAAATGCTTTTTATGGAGCATTATTGCGCACATGTATCCTGCAAAGAGAAATCCAAACAGAGTAACATCATATCCGCACTATGAAAACATTCTGAATATTTCAGGTATGAAGTTTCCTGTGAGTTTAAGTGATATTAAACTATTTGAGGAGAACAATCCAAATATTTCTGTAAATGTGTATGGCTTAGAGAAAAACTGTGATGTGTCCGGACCTCTTTATAAAACAGCTCATCGAAAATTAACACATGTGAACTTACTTTTAGTGCAAAATCATAGTCAAAACCACTACTGCTTGATAAAAAATTTTGAAAAACTTATACATAAGCAGCTTACAAAACACAGAAGCAAAATATTTTTATGTGATGAGTGTTTTGTTTATTTCGAATCGCAAGAAAAACTTTATGGCCACATTTGTGCGCGAGTTAAAACAGTATTGCCTCCTTCAGGAAGTAAGTTATCGTTTTCACACTTTGAAAGAACTCGAAATATCCCAATTGTAATATACGGTGATTTCGAAAGTTTACTTAAAGAATATTCTGATAAAAACAAATCACAGCATGTTGAAGGAATACAAATACATGAAGCCACCTGTTTTGCTTATTACATATGCTGTAAATCTAGACCGTCTCTGAACAAGTTTGTTAGTTATCGAGGTCCTGACTGTGCAAAAGCATTTGTTGAAACTCTTTGTAATGATGTAATGGAATTACACCAAATATTATCAACAAATGTAGATATGGTGTCATTAACCGAAAATCAGAAAAAAACTCACGAAAGCGCGACTGCTTGTCATCTTTGCAAGAAAGCTTTTATAAAAGGTGATATAATTTGTGCAGACCATGACCATTTTACCGGATATTATCTAGGCGCTAGCCACAATACGTGCAACTTAAACGCGAGAATATGTAAATTTATTCCAATTATATTTCACAATCTTACCGGATACGACTGTCATTTATTTATTAATGAATTGTCAGCTATTGTTGGTCGAATCAATTTAATCCCAAAAACAAAGGAAAAATACATATCATTCACTAAGTTCATACCTGTTAATGCCAAAAATGCTGCACAGCTAAAATTTATTGATTCTTTTAACTTTTTAAGTTGTGGATTGGATAATTTAGCAAAAACATTACATCCTGATGATTTTATTAACTTGAAGCACTTTTATCCTGATAAAAAATCATTTGATTTATTGCGTAGAAAAGGTATATATTGCTATGATTATGTTAATTCTTTCGAGCGATACAATGATATGTGTTTACCGGAAAGAAATTGTTTCTTTAATAAAATGACATCTGAAGAGATTTCGGAAAAAGATTACGAACATGCTAAAACTATTTGGAAAGAGGTTCAAATACAAGATTTAGGACAGTACACTGACTTATACTTAAAATGCGATGTTTTACTGTTATGCGATGTATTTGAAAAATTTAGATCAATGAGCCTGACTCATTATAATTTAGATCCTTGTCATTATGTATCCTCCCCATCCTTAAGTTGGGACGCAATGTTACTGTACACCAAAATTGAGCTTGATATGATTTCCGATGTTGAAATCTACCAAATGATTGAAAAAGGTATAAGGGGAGGTCTTGCACAATGTAGTCTACGGCATTCGAAGGCAAATAATAAATACTTGTCTGATTATAACAAAAATGAGCTAGATTCCTACCTTGTATACCTTGATTGTGTAAATTTATATGGCTATGCAATGATGAAATGTCTACCAATCAAGAATTTCAAATTTTTGACAGATGACGAATGTATAAGATTAAAAGAGAATATTAAATTTATATCAGATAATAATAATCAAGGGTACATACTTGAAGTAGATCTCGAATACCCGACAGAAATTCATGATTTACATTCAGAATTACCATTTGCACCTGAAAAATATATTCCGCCTAATGGAAAATGCGAAAAACTAATTGCAAATTTGCATAATAAATGTCAGTATGTTATACATTACACACATTTAAAAGAGTGTTTAAAACATGGTCTAAAGCTCTTGAAAATACACAGAGTTTTAGTTTTTGATCAGAAAGAGTTTTTGAAACCTTACATAGAACTAAACACAGCACTCAGGCAAAATTCGTCATCAGACTTTGAAAGAGATTTTTTTCAGAAGCAAAACAACTGTATTTTCGGTAAAACGATAGAAAATAAAAGAAATCAAATTGATGTTAAACTTGTTAGTGTTTGGAAAGATGTTTCAAATAGAACCAATAAAATATGTGGCGCTGAAAAATACATAAGTGCTCCGAACTTCAAAAATTTGTCAATTTTTTCCGAAAACTTGGTAGCTATTCAATTGCAACAAAGTAAAATAATCTTAGACCGCCCAATTTATATTGGTTTTACAGTTCTTGAGCTTGCCAAAACCCATTTATACAAGTTTCATTACTCAGTCATGAAAAAAATG
The DNA here is from genome assembly GCA_917880725.1 of Selenia dentaria. Lineage (NCBI taxonomy): Eukaryota > Metazoa > Arthropoda > Insecta > Lepidoptera > Geometridae > Selenia > Selenia dentaria. Next base: position 25,430,707 of record OU862882.1, on the reverse strand, counting down.
TATGAAGAAAACATTCAACTTTGTTACACAGACACTGATAGTCTTTTATATTTGATAAAAACTGAAGATTTTTACAAAGATATGAAGGGCAGCCTACAATATTTTGATACCAGTAATTTCAGTGATAATAACTTGTACACCATACCTCGCGCTAATGCTAAATTGCCAGGCTATTTCAAAGATGAATTAGGCGGTAAAGTTATTTCGGAATTTACAGGATTACGTGCTAAGCTTTATTGTATTGATACTGAAACCTCATCGATCAAGAAAGCTAAAGGGGCAAAAAAGTCTGTAACCAAAAACCTTACTATGGAAAAATTTAAACGATGCCTATTTAAAAACGTAGATATTAGAGATGATATGTATGTAATAAAATCTAAGAATCATAGAGTCTTTACCCAGAGGTTAAACAAACTGGTGTTAAATAAATCTGATGACAAGAGACAGATTTTCAAGAATACTGTGAATACCTTACCTTGGGGCCATTACGCCAATATATTGTAAATTTATAAAATACTTTTTCATTTGTAATAAACTAACGTGTGATTATTACTTTTAGGTTAAAAAGTATTTTACTTATTATTTCAAATGTTATCAGTTACTGTAATAGAATTTAAATTGAAGTGTTTATCTTATTTTGTAATCTTTAATAAATAAAATTGTACTTAATTATCTAACATTGTGTTTGCATTTATTATCTATTTCCGCTGACCAACCTAAATACTTAATATTCTAAGAAATTATTGAGATAAAACAACCAAAATACATGATGCCAGTTTATTTTTCAATTACAATAATTTATGCACAATTAAATTAATTTTAATGGATAAGGAGAAATATTTTTCATAAGTCACAGTCGTAAAGTTTTTTTCCTATTTGTCTTATAAGTGAATTTGCAGCATCCATTATTACATCATAGTTATGGTTTTCTTCAACAACATACTGAGCGCTTACACTCGAATTCTCACTATCACTATAGTAACTGCTATCATCTTCTCGATTCTTGACATCATATATACAGATCTTGATTAACTTTTGACCCGTCTTCAAATGAGTGCGACGCACAATATTTGTTGTTATTGAAAATGGAGGAGATGCAAAAGATTTTCTCTTTCGAAAAGGCTTTCTTGGTTTTACGAGCGATTCTTCCTTCAGTATTTTGAGAATTTTTAGTTTCATGAGTTGCAATTTTTGTGAAGTATCTTGAAGTATCATCCGTATCTTGTGCATAGTAAAATGGGTTGATGATAAGATCTTCGCACTCTTGAGACATATTCACCTAAAAAGAGAGAAAATTGATTAAAGTAATTAATATTAATTCATGTTAAAGTAGTTATTATTACAAGCTTAATTATTATTTTTTAATCAATTCAAATATATTTTTTAAAACTTACTTAATTTTAATGTGTTTGCTGAACAAATGTGAAGACGAGTGTCAGCTGCAAATGTGAGCAGTGAAATAATGAAATGTTTTTAACAGGATAATACTTGAACTTTCGCGGAACTACATAAATGGCATGCGCATATTAAATATTATTTATTACTGTGATGTGATCAAATAACCCCGATAAAATGGATCAAATGAATCATTACCTGGAAATGTAGAAACAAAATGATGGTGTAATTGGAACATATGTACATAATAGCATTACATTGCATTCGAGTAACAAATACGATGCTATTTAATAAGAATACGCTGTACACCAGTATCAGACATCATTATGAAGTTGGTCAAACAGCCCACTACCTTAGAAATTAATGATATAGAAGTGAGATCACAACCCAATACTGTCAGACACAGCGTTTTACTCCCTAACACCATTCGCTGTATAATTTGTGGGCCATCGAATTGTGGAAAAACCAACGTTACGATTAACATGTTATTGCATAAAAATGGACTTAAATTTCAGAATGTTTATCTGTACTCAAAAACAACGTATCAACCAAAGTACTGTTTTTTGAGTGAAGTGTTCAACTTGATTCCTAATTTAAATTATTTTATGTTTAAAGACAGCAAAGATGTCGCTGATCCTGAAAGTGCTCTACCAAATTCTGTTTTTATTTTTGATGATGTCGCATGTGAGAATCAAGTAAATATTCGCAATTATTTTTCTATGGGGCGACATAAAAAAATTGATTGTTTCTATTTATCCCAGACTTATTCTAAAGTTCCGAAGCAGTTAATACGAGATAACGTAAATTTGTTAATTGTTTTCAAGCAGGATGATATTAACTTGAAACATATTTACAATGAGCATGTCAATACTGATATAGACTGGTTACAATTTAAAAAAATGTGCTCTGAAACATGGAAAGGACGACACTCGTTCTTAATAATAAATAAAGATAGCGAGTTAAATAACGGTAGATATAGACATGGGTTCGATACGTTTATTAAATTTCAGTGACTTTATATAGAAAATACATGCGTTTTATATATTCAGTACAACAGCTTCAGTCCAAATTACTGGTTGTGAATATACTAAACTTCTAACATGGAAAAAAATATGAAAAAGCGAATACTTACGTCAGTCAAAACAATTAAACAAAAAATAAAAGCTATGAAAAATAATGAAGATACTATCAACTATAATTTAGATAAAGTATTTAAACCTCTTATTGACCCTTTGAATAAAATTGCTGATTGTAAGGAAATTAAGTCACCAATCAGTGATAAATCTACTCTTTACACAGATGTGGCAAAAAATTCCTCAATGCTCTCTAATGATTCTAGCGATATAAGTGAAGATAACTTTAACGATGATGCTAGTTCGTATAAAAGTGTCAATACAAACTTATCGTATGATGGCAACAAGAGAGAATATTTGACGCCGGTTAAAGATGAAAAAATTGTGACCATGCTAAATACCCCTTTAATGTCTATGTTAAACAAAGATAACTTACTTGAGAAAAAAAATAGTTTAAATGTGCCGTTTGGTATACGAAGTGAAAATAATAAATTGTGGATGGGTAGCGTACCAATTTCTTTTAAATTGATTGGCACTCACTCTAGTGGAATGCAAATATCTTTGATTTCGATAGGCGATAAAAGTTATGAAATAACAAACGGCATTAAAGAGCTATTGTTTAAAAAGAAACCAGACTTAAATTTAGTTTCAGAACAAGACCGGATTACTTACAAAGACATATTAGAAAACACTCATGCTCATAAACGAGATTTTAAAAGTACTAGTCAAATAAAAGGTGATAAAGGAATGAAATACAATCAAATAATTAAACCATTATTTTACGAATATGATCAACTCTTAGAAAATAAAGTTATTAAACGTGGTGGTAGTTTACCTTGTTTGAAAAAATCGTATAAAAAGAATACTGATTTTATTTATTGGGATGATCCTAATGAACTGATCGAAAGACTTAAACTATTAGTAGCATCCAGTGATGCTGGTAATACTAATCATGACAATGAAATTATATCATTAATAGAAGAATTGAAAGAAGCAGGTATAATTAAAGAATAAAATGACAACATTCAATGGAACTTGCTTAGTTTCAACATTCTGCTCAAAAATGAATGTCGATAAATTCGGTCTCCACATATACAAAAAACGTAAAAATAACTACGGTTTTAATATAGCTCCAGAATGTGTGATAAAGCAAATTGATGCAAAAAACTTAGATGCTCAAAGTAAAAGACTTAAAAATCTTGGACACCCTCAGGATTCATGTGATGCTGTAACCAAAGATTATGTTGACAAATGCATAACTGACCTCTGGAACAAAGTTTCGACGAACATTAAATTAATTACAGAAATAAGTAACACATTAACTAAATTAGAAGACCATTTTCAAAACAGTAATAAAAATGAGCAAAAGAAGCGTAGTAAATGAAATGCATAAATATGCAAGGATAAATTTTCCCAGAAGGCATGTTGTGATGAGAGATATTGATGATCTTTGGCAAGCTGATTTGATAGATATGCAATCTGTTTCAAAAATAAATGGTGGCTACAATTATATTTTAGCAGTTATTGATACATTTTCAAAATACGCCTGGACGATTCCACTGAAAAATAAAAATAAAGATTCAGTTTCCGAAGCATTTCAGTCTTTATTACAAAAAGGTCGTATCCCTAAAAATTTGCAAACTGATCAGGGCACAGAATTTTACAATAATAAATTTAAAATAATACTTAATTTGCGATCTTTATTGTTATCTCCAACTTGCGCTGGCGACATACCGATCGTTCTATGAACACTGTTATTGTAAATTTTGATTACTTTGTCCAATAGTTCATCCTTCCATTTGTAAGATCCTTGTAAACTGAATTCTTTGTAAATCTTATTTTTTATAGTTCTAATAAACCTTTCAACAATAGACGCCTTTTTTGTAGAGTATGTTGAGTAATGATTTATATTATGCAAATTAAGTATTATTTTAAATTTATTATTGTAAAATTCTGTGCCCTGATCAGTTTGCAAATTTTTAGGGATACGACCTAAAAATCTGGTCAACAGTTTATTACACTCCAGTTTAAGCCACCATTTTCCTACAACGAATTAACAAATACAGAAAAAAAGAATGTTTGTTGGATAGAACGAAACAGACAGATATTTTGGGATGAAGGATTTATACCATATTCATATCATACAATTTATATTAGAGGACTCATAAAAAATAAAACTATTTACGTTAAGGGCTTAGAGAAAGTGACATGGTTGAAGAAAATTTTAGGATATAATATGGATCAAAATTCATGTATTTTTAATCTAGAAGATAAAGGTTGTCCTAACCTGCTTAGTTTATATAAAGACTACAAGTCATGCTTAGATGTATATCGATGTATAAATCACTCCTCGCATTGTGCTTTACAAAATGTTACTTGTATGCAAAAATGGTGCTTAGAAAATAAATGTTTTTGAAGAAACCAATTTTATTTTTAATTATTAATTCCTCATATACCCTACCCTACTAGAATAACTCGCTCTCGCTTCTAAGATGCAGCAGGTTGGTTGTAGAGAATAAATTATTTTTTAAGAGAAGTATCTTTCAACTGATTGAATCAGATCATTGATTGAACAGAACCAGTTCAGATCAGATAGATAAAGTACAAGCTGTTCATGAAATAACAGACTCAGTTTTAAATGGTTGTGACCCGATCAGATATGGTTGACCGATGTCACGCTGGATAATTAGGACTATCTGCTTCACTTGCTTCTACGATGAAGCAGGGCGGCCGATGTCGTGCTGGAGAATTGTGGCGTGAGGCAGAAGCCCCAATTCTCCCCTACTCAGATCACTTGATCCTTACCTAATTTTCTTAGAGACGAGAAGAAGAAGAAGTTTTATGTAGTCTGATTGGTCAAAGTTATGTCATATTCGGGTTGCAACCTTTTACCGATCGATTTTGATGGTGAAAAAGTTGCGACGCTCCGAGGTTCAGAACGCTCTAGTAAGAACAACCGAGTGCCTTACCCTGAGGTTCGGAACGGCGGCGCGGCGGCGTTAGTGCGAAAAGTTGCACTCCGAGTGCGCTCTCACCGAGGTTCTGAACGCGTCCTTGTAGTCGCGACGTGAGCGTTTTCAGTGACGTCATCGACGACGTACGAGCTCGCTCACGGTGATCGTGAGCTTATAAGGGAATGGGTGTGCGAACGCTGCGAGTGATTTCGGTGCTTACCAGAACGTAGCCTAAATGGGCTTATCGTCAGTCTAATAATCAGAATAAAATTTGTAACTCCAATAATTTTTAACTTTAAACGCCATTTTACATTTAATTTTTGAACTCATTCAATGGAATATTGCTTACCTCCATCAAAAAATGCAATAATAGGTATTTATAGGAATAATAATAATACGTACTTAATACCACGGTGCCATTTTGTGGTACCTATAAGATATTCGTAACTTCTGTGCTTTGTGAGGCTTAAGAATCTTTTAAAATATTTTTGAATATCGCTGTGTTGCATTGGCTACGGACTTCGATAATAAAGAAAAGGATCAGCCAAGCACTACTTTCAGTACTAAATAATTATTTCTGCCACTTTTCGCGGGAGGTGAGCAAACCTTAGAGAATTCAGAACGGGAGTTCCCATGGGCTACTTGCAATATTGAATTATTTCTGTCACCTCGCAATATTAAATAGCTACATTTATTTCGCTCACACATAAGTGAAAGCTGTACACAAACACAAAACAAACACTAATATAAAGAATTACTGTAGTTACACCAATTTTTAGTCGCACAATGACACAAATGGTAGGGATGGGGTGTATAAGACGGATAAAGTGAATGAATGGATTGTATCTACTATTTTTCATATTATATTTTATGCTCTTTAATAATGCATTTATATGAAGATTTTGCTTAGTGTGGTGGGGTAGGAAAAGGACAGCAAGAGACTAGCTGATGCGAAGACGGGTTATATACGGGTAAAATATTTATAAACTTAGGTAAGGTTTTGGTTTTTTTTTATATTTTTGTTCGCATCGTGTGTAACTAAGTATCACCGAGGTAGGTTGGAAAGCTAAGATGGAAGCTAAGCTTTGCTCTCGCATTATCGTTCGTGGTAACTATTTTATAACAACCCAAACTATGTGTGAAGCTAAAGAAAAACAAAAAATACGTCCCAATACCTTAATATGTTTAATTATATTTTTTAAATTAAATTGCAGTAAAAGCAGTAGTTAGCCCGGTTCTAGGATAATTTTCACTAAACTTAACCACGTCCACAGATGAAATATATTTTTTGTGATAATACAGCTAAAAATGATGCGCATAAATCCGATTCAAACGCCAACTGTAATACGCAGATAATAAAAATGAACTGTATAAGTAATATAAGTGTTACCTAACTTCGTCTCTAAGCATCCGATTCTACACATTTGGGATTCTAATAGAAAGCAGAAGGGTTCACACTGTTCATTAATCCGTCTGAATCAGTGTCATCATACAAACATATTATGAGTTTATGCTTAGAAGATATTTGAACATGAGTCTATCCTAGACGAGTGGTAAATAAAGTGATTTCATGAATAGAATAGATAGAATACCATTTATTTGCATTAAATGTGAGTTCAACGTAGGGGGAGATAATTATTTACAATGAGACTTTACACATTTTGCTAATGAAATAGCATTGGTAGTACGTTCATTTTTTGAAGAGCGGTCCACACGAGTCTAAGGAGATAGATAGATAGATAAATCCTTTCTTGTAACACCACAGTACAGAAAAATAACACAAAAATATATTAAATAATTTTCTCAAAAAATTATGCAAAAATAAAACTTATAGTTAAGGGTCAAACTGGGTGGTCTTATCGCTTCAAGCGATTTCTTTCAGATAACCATGAACGGAAAGAAATAGGTATAAACTTATTGGTGGTGTATAAAGCAAATATAATTTAGATAACTTATGTTGTCTATTCTTGTCGAATGTCGAAACAATATATAAATATACATCAAATCAAATCAAATCAAATCAAAAACATGTAGTATACATAATTATACATAAACATATAAACTTATAGAATATTAAACTTATGAAAAGTAGTCTAATACATATATTAAATAATAATGATAACAATGAAAACAAGTTGCAGATGCAGCACGCAGCTAATGCGAGAGGTAAAACACTTTGAGACTTTGTTTGAAGATGTCCAAGGAAGGCGCATGTCTTATTTCTACAGGTAAGGCATTCCATAGGCGAACGGCTTCAACACTAAATGAGGAGTCCAAAAACGTGGTGCGATGCACCTTCTGAACCTGAACTTCGAGAAAGAGGTCAATCGTTGAATCCAACTCGGCTGAACAACGTTCCGGAAACTTCGCGAAGTCTTCACGTCAAAAATACCTCAGTGCCTCAAGACAAGAGTCTTCGACCAATGTGTGTTACCAGTGATGACTTATGGCACTGAAACGTGGTCTCTTAATATGGGCCTCATAGATAAGCTCAAAGTCGCACAACGAGCTATGGAGAGGGCTATGCTCGGGGTTTCTCTACGTGATCGAATCAGAAATGAGGAGATCCATAGAAGAACGAAAGTCACCGACATAGCTCAGAAGATTAGCCAGTTGAAGTGGCAGTGGGCAGGGCACATAGCACGCACAACAGATGGCCGATGGGGCCGAAAGGTTCTGGAGTGGAGACCACGGACCGACAAGTGCAGCGTAGGTCGTCCACCGACACGGTGGACAGACTACCTGATGAAGGTCGCAGGACGACGTTGGATGCAGGCCGCTTCCAACTTTAGTCCAATTGCACTGATCTACTTTGGAGGGGTATGTTAAATGCGATCAACTCGACTTTAGATTGTTTTGCTCCCGTAAGTGAAGTTAAACCAAGTAAAATTAAAAATAAGCCTTGGATAAGCAAAGATGTACTAGAGTTAACAATCAAGAAGAAAGTATTATGGGACAAGTATAAAGCATCAAACGAGGAAAATGACTATTATATGTACCGTGAACTGAATAATAATTGTGTGGCCCTGACCAAAAAATAAAGAAGCACTTAAGAGTCAAAGATTCTTGATTTTGGTGATAAGGCGTTCTATTCTCATATTCGGAAATGTATCACAACGAAAGTCTGCACCCCACCAGCGATTAGAAACCACAATGGAGACCTTGTGACAAAACAGAATGAGATTGCCGATGTATTTGCTGAAACATTTGAAAAAGCGTACTCTACAGAACTAGTGATTAACCAAGATATCCAAATTACTAGTATGGCCAGAGTCGAAGAGAGCTTATGTGACATAGTATTTGATACAAGCGAAGTGGAGAAGACATTGTTGGGGCTGGATACTCAGTCCTCTCCTGGTCCAGACCTACTTCCTGGCTGCATCTTAAAGAACTGTGCCACTGTTATTACAACTTTGACACGGATATTGAAGAGTTCGTTCGATACAGGATATCTCCCTCACAACTGGAAGGACGCTATTGTGACACCCATATTCAAGAAAGGCGACAAAACTAAACCTGAGTATTTCCGGCCAATCAGTCTAACGAGCATTGTGGTCAAAGTTATGGAGAAAATCATAGAGTGCATTATCTCTGTGAAACAGCATGGTTTCGTCGAGAAGAGCAACCATTACAAACCTGCTCATCAGTGTTCAGACTTAGTGCAAAGAGGTTGACGGAAGAAATCCTATGGATTACCTGGATTTCGAACGTGCTTTTGACAAAGTACCACATCAACGCCTCTTAATGAAACTGGATCACTTTGGCATACGTGGAAATTTGCAAAAGTGGATACAAAGCTACTTGACAGGTAGAACCTTCCAAGTCAGAGTTCGCAATACCTTATCGCGGCAAAATCAAGTCCTCAGCGGTGTACCGCAGGGCTCAGTCCCCGCTCCTCACCTGTTTGGGCTCTTTATAACTGATTTGGTAGAGCTCATAGAATGTCAAACCACCTTTTTTGCGGACGACGGTTAATTCTTCGCTAATCCACTCATCAAATCAGGCCAGCTCCAAGAAGATATCGAAACAATACAACACTGGAGTAGAGATTGGATCATTACGCTGAATACTGCCAAGTGTAGTGTTCTACATCTCGGAAGGAATAACCCACAAGTGACATACACATTGGATGGCCTAACCTTAGCTTCTGTGAGGCAGCAAAAAGAACTTGGTATCATAATCTCCACTGATCTCAAATGGGCAGAACATATTGGAATGATTGTGAAGAAGGCAAATTCCTTCAAATATTTGATTCGTAAAGCTTTCCAAGCATTGTCAGTTGAAGTATTTGTCAAAATATATAAGACATATATCAGACCAATGCTGGAGTATGGATATCAAGTCTGGAGCCCGCATTTTCGAAAGGATATAGACCTGCTTGAAAGTGCGCAAAGAAAAGCCACCAAGATACCGCAAGCCTTGCGTCGCAAGAGTTACGACCAGAGATTGGAAATCCTGCGTCTCACTACTTTTGAAGAAAGAAGTTTACGGGGTGATCTCACAGAAACATTCAAAAATCTCAACGGATTCTACAACCTCCCAGACCTACACAACTGGTTTATTAAAATTAACCGCAATGAGGAAGCCAGAGGCCACAACCAGAAAATTCAGCGTGTACTTGCTAACACCAACACTGCACACCATATCCTCAGCAACAGAGTTGCTCATAACTGTAACAGGTTGCCGGAGGAGGTGGTTTGTGCTACATCAGTCAACATGTTTAAGAACCGACTGGATGGCTGGCTGCATACAAGGAAAAAATATCTTGCCAACCTCTAGCCAGTGAACTAAAACAGTGTATTTATGGATATTACAATATTTCAACACAGCAGGATATAGGCACATCAGCACTATGCTGCTCGCCTATAATCAAATAAATAAATAAAAATATATTTATAGACCATAAACGAAAGTTTATTATGGCTATAATTATTTTATCACAAATGTTATTAATAACGAGAAATCTTACTGTTACTTTTGTCCGGGTAGGGGAGATCGTCCTATTCTATTACTCTATTACTGTGCTGCAAACCTGGGGCCTTACCATGAGCTCTTAAAGCAGGACTTCTAGACAACTGCCCGGTTTATTCGTACCATGACAACGTTATAGCAGGCCTGCCCAGACCTACTATTCAAGAACCGCAGAAAAACTGTTCACCTGTTTTTTTGTATGGACTTTCGTTAACATGTCGCTATAAATCCGCTCAGTTTATACGCTTACAAACATCTAAGCGTCCGCAATGTTGGTTATAGTAAATTGCTAAAATGCCAGAGACAACATTATCCATTCACCTTTGAGAAAACAATGTTCAAACAGTTCACCTGAATGAGCGAATTTTGAATAAAATCATGCTATGATTTTATTCAAAACTGTTTATGCCAGTTTTAAGAACTGCACGGAACTTGCATGGTTTTTATGAAGCTGATATTAAGGCCCCTGGACATGTAAAGAACTGCAAGATGAAGCGCTCGCATCGCAGCTTCACTTGGCAATATTCTTGGCAGGCTTCAGGAATAATAAAAGTATAAGATATTTGTTAATCATTCATATTTTTTTTCTTTTACCTTCATGACCAGTTATCGATTCCAAACTACCCCATCCGATATTGTGCACTAATTAACAATGGCCTTAAATATCAAGTATCTGTTTTTTTCCAATTGTCCTTTCGAAAAAGATTATAAAAAGTATTAAAAATGCAATAAAATTGCATGTTCATTTTTGAGTATTTATATACGAGTATTTTAGAATATGACTTAGGAAACATTTTTGTTTTAATAATGTATTTAGACATAACTGGGGGTAAAATGTTTTACTTTTTATTTTATCCGGTAAACGAACACTATCAGATTCGCCTCAGATATATTAAATAATTTAAATATCATCGATCCCTTGGCGGCGCGGCGCGGCGGCGGCGGCGCGGCGTGGCACTGCACGCGTGCTGGACATAATTATGGATATTGGATACGTTTATTTAGAAAACCTGAGTATTCCGAAATGCATTTTCCGAAAAGCTGTTTTATCTGAATGTAGGTACTGTTAGTGTTAAATTAATGAAATGAGACTGAGCAATTTTCCTCAGCAAGTTATTTCCAAAAAAAACATAATCACATGATGATAGGAGTGTAACTTTTTTTGGATAACTGTGCAAAGCTGTACATACTTATAAAAAATTATAAGTATAAAAAAAATTACGAATGTATTGTCCTGAACAAGGTGAAAACATGAATACCTATAGTGTCTAATACGTCAAAATTAATGAAGCAAAAAAATGGACCCCTAGGAGGGTTACCTACTTGGATTTCAACTGTCAAACAAATTCAAAATCAGTCGGCAAGTGCACAGATTAGGAAGTATATGTATAAAGGCTGTGCTCACTCGCTGTGAACATCGAGTTTGTTCAAAAATCAATCCTATCGTTATTATATGCGATTCATCATCACATGTAAGTACTAGCTGACCCGCCCGCGGCTTCGCTCGCGTAGCCTCGTGGGATATGGTAATTACAGATTTTTTATTATCCCACGGGAACTCTTTAATTTACCGGGATCAAAAGTATCCTATATGTTGATCAGGGATATAAGCTACCACCATACGTACCAAATTTCATTTAAATCGGTCCAATCATTTCGGAGATTAGCCCGTACAAACAGAAAAACAAACATACAGAGAAACAAACAATTAGAACTTATTTTTCACTCCTTACATCCCCTGACTCGGTTTTTAGCATACTTTTCAATGTACAGAAATTTGACCTTAACCGTTTATAATGACCGTGTAGTAGTTTTTACATCGTTTTACCCCCTTAAGTCATCCCTGACAAAAATATTGAAAGCATCACTATTTATTTTAAATTACCTATCCAGTTATCAATTTTTATCACTGTAGCTCCAAAAACAAAGAAATTTGAAAAAAAAATATCCTCCGTTTCACCCCCTTAAGTCATCACTGCCAAAAAAAAATTATTGAAATCATCACTTTAAACTGTCCAAATGCTAATTTTCACCACTGTATGTTCGAAAACAAAAAACTTACCATACAAACTTTCCCCCCTCCATTTCACCCTCTTAAACCACCACTATCCAAAAAAATAGTCCAACATTTTTTATTTGAATTACCTTTCCAAATACAAATTTTCACAACTATAAGTTCAAAAACAAAGGAGATTCATACAAACATTTTCACCCCTTTTGACCCCCTTAGGGGTAGAATTTCGAAAAACCCATTCTTAGTACATCTCTACACATCAAGGACAATCACCTAGATATACCTAGGTACTTAATATATTATATTATAAATATAAGTATCTAGCCAAAAATAGGTAAGTATATAGTATATATCTATCTTATACTCATACTTTAGCTTGGTTATGGTGTAGTGGCGAGAGAGTTATTCTTTAAATGAAACTTTTATTTATGAACCGATTGACACGAAACAAACATTAAATGTTAAGTGAAGCTTACCACAATATATTAGTGACCACACCTAAATCACATATATGTCAGATAAGCCGTTTCTGAGATTTGTGTGCACAAACAGACAAAAATTCTAACATTAAATTTTTCATTCTGTTTTCGTTTATAAAATTCCCAATAATATTTTATCTCATATATCTTCCACGTACATACAGCGATACGTTACTTGTTATTATATGTATAGATAGGTTAAACAGATACCTAATCGTACAGTATATCCCGGCATTCGTGCATTATGTTCCAGAGCGACAACGAGCCGCGACCGCGCCGCGCCGCCGTCATAACGAGTTTTTTTCTCAAAGTTTGATTCTCCGCAATTTTGTGCGTATAATGGATTATTTTATTCAGATAAAACTCGCGATGTTGCGTTTACCCTGATTTTATAAAAACCTTGTCATAACTTACACTTTTATTTTATTTATATTAATTATATGAAATTTTTCAAATTGCACTTGTTATATAATATATTATTATTATGTTCGATGTTTTGTAATTTTAGAGAAATTCTCGGACGGGACAGGATTCGATTCCGCGTTTTCCGACAATCCGTGTCAGACGCCATGCCCACTAGGGCAACCAGGCGAGTTAGCGAGTTAGGGGTGATTGAAAAAAATTACATATTTATGGTTCGTATACTTCACACTCGTACTGTAATAATATTGTATACCTACTCTTATAACATTACAAATTAAAAAAGATAGGCTACCTACTAGTTTTAATCCGATTCAATAAGTTAAAATAAGTATAAAATATTTATTTATTTAATCTCATTCGGTAATATTCTAAAATTACCTATGAAATGAATTACAGACTTTTATTGGCATATTTTATTTACATACTTCTTTAAGAAAATTAAAAAATTCAATTAAAGCATTATTCTCCTAACAAAACAATGCTTTAAAACAATTTTTTAATTATTAAAGTACAATGTGTCCCGACCAAGGAGGTTTCAATTCAATTTAAGTACACATTATCTGTGGTAAGCGCGCTGGCTCCGAACCAATAGACCAATAACAGACTTTTTCCACTGATATCGGATAAAATTGTGGTTACGCCGCACAAGCCATACAAACAAGAAGAAGAAGAAGAAGACTTTTTCCATTTTGGCGCTATTTCGTACATACGAATTTGAGTAATATTTTGTTGGATAAAACTTTAGTAGCCAAAATGTCATGAGATTAAATATAGTAGTGTATGCAACTGCTAAGAATTAGGTATTAAAACACTCGTGTAATCTTATTTTGAAACTCGCCTGGGGCTCGTATCAAAAAAACTAGGTACACTCATGTTTTAATACCCTCTATTATATGACAGTTGCATAAACTACTATTATTTATTTGGGTTATGGACGAGCAGCACTATGTTGATGTGCCCATATCACACTATGTCTATTTTTTTTATTTAAGATTTCACATAATGTCCACAATGTTTAAAGTCCACTGGTGCACTGATCACATGTTAGCAAGAGACCCCTTAGTTTTCTGCAACCAGCCATCGAGCCGGTTCTTGAAGTTGTTCACTGATGTAGCACTGGCCACCTCATCGGGCAACCTATTCCAGCTGTGAACCACTCTGTTACTGAGGATGTGATGCCCCAGTATTAGCAGGTTCTCGCTGGATTCTCTTGTTGTGGTCCCGGTAAACATTTAGAATCGTGGCGCCTGAATTCGGGGGGAGGGGGGAGGGGGGGGGGGTTCGGGTAGTGCCCCCCCGCAAACCCCACCCGCCGGAGACCATTAGTTTTCGAGTTATGTTTGTTTAAGTATTTTGAGGCTAAGTACTGCATTTCGATCTACTACCACCCCCGCGTCGGCTCTGCAATCCGACAAGATGCTTGAAATCGGGGTGCTATGAGTCGGTTCTGTCACTGACTTCGACCTATTCTAACTAACTATAACTAACCTATTAGGTATGTCACAGACAAGTGACTTTGTCAATTCATTAGATAGCTACTGATATACTATTGTGCACAAATTTGGAACAAAAGTAGTTTGATGAAAAGTAGCCTGGTGGGTCACAGTTCAAACCTAACCTAACCTATAGGTTTGTGCATATTTTCCCTTTTTGTTTGCACTGGCCTTTGGTGCACACCCAAGCCCCAAACGATTTGTTTGTTTTCGATAAACGCATAGGGGTGCGATGCGTGCGGCACATTTTTTGGCGTTGCACCATGTTGTTTTCTTCAGCGAATTTTAGACACTGGTCAATGGTTCCCAATTCGCGCACAACTTTGGGTAGGCTCCACATTTGTACAACTTCCTCCGTGTACAAATGCCGGTCCGAAACGGGTCCGTCATCTACAAAGTCCGCCCTTGATGAAGGTCCAGGCACAGGAGACGCCATCGCGATGACTAATGAGCACGTCGAGCTGGTACCAGTTATCAAATCTTCCAAAGGCAATCGCAGTGTCCAGTGAGCAAGCAGGTGTCGTACAGTAAAGCAGCAAAATCGGAGTCCAAAATCGTAGCAAAGTCGTTGAGATATCAAAAGAAAGCGCAGAAAAACAGGAGAAAACATTCACGTACACTCGGAAGTAACGGAATGACGCGAGTATTCCGACAGTGACATTACGCTATCTTCGATGTTTGCGTTCCGTTTCAAGAACTTACATACAACGTACATGTCAAAAAAGGCTAAAAGTTACCTAGAAACGTTTCGTTTTACGCATTAATGTCATTTATGTCACCTGTCACTATCAAAATTACGGTGTTTTATTGAAACTTTAAAAAACTATTTAGACTATTTTGGCGTGTCTCCGGCAGCTAAAAATGTTGTAAATACGCTTTATACAAACCCCTTCAACCCACCCACAGTTATTGTTTCACCAAATTCAGGGGTCACGATTCTAAAGCCAACCCGTGGCCCCTGCTATGCTCGCGATTACAACATTTAAACCATTATTGAAACTTAAGTATTGTAATTTTAAATATAAAATTAGGTACAATACTTAAGTTTCAATAAGTTCCTGAGGGAACGCGATAATCTAAGCACGCAGACGAATCCACGGGCAGAAACTATAATAATATAAAAAGTGTGTTATCAAAATGTACGGTTTAATCATTTTGTCGGATAGACCTGTTCAATATATTTTCTTTTGCGGGACACGCTCGTACATCTCTAGTTTTGATATGGGTATGATCGAGGGCGATCGGGTGTGAAATAGCATCGCTGATCCTTCAGGTGTATAGGTATTTGAGCCGAGAAATATTTACCTGTTGAGAATACCAAGATAAAATATGATAATCGTTTATAGATTTTCATGTTTTAATAGATGACGAAACGTGTATCCCGTTTAGCATATGTTTTATGTAGTAGATATCACTCACTCCCGCTATCGGTAATTTTGAAAACTTGCGTAGGTATACCTACCTGTCCTGTGTCTGCCATGGTACCTACAGTGTAGGTACCTCTGATATACCTACAATGTTGCACGTGTCACCTCGTGCCGTTAGGGCTAACTCACACCAATCAACCCGGCACCGTCTCCTAATCGCTTCGCTACGTCCGTCGTCGTCGTCGTCCTCCATCCGCCGCGCCGAGGCGGTGACTCAAACTCCGCGGTGCCGATACGGAGCTAAAGTGTGAAGTTCCCTATAATGGCTATAATGAACGGCTCGTGTTGTCCCGATGCTGATACTGTGCCATGCAATGGTATTATATATATAAACATCAAGGACCATTATTGATAAACATAATGTAGTTAATCTCATTGGTGCCGGGTTGATTGGTGTGCATTAACCCTTATCCTTTAAGTATATCATTTGCAATTATACAAAACTGTCTACGTATTGTCTAAGACAGGTGTTATCCTTGTTGAAGTGAGTTAGAACGAGATAGGATAAAACCTACACAATTTGCATACCTAGGTAGATATGCCTTGCGCAGGGAAATGAACAATAATGAACAGGATGAAGAAAATGGGGGAAAAACAAAAATATATCTAATGCCACAAGACCAGTTTATAGTGCGCACTCTGGTTCTCCAGACACGCGCCGAGATGCCGAAACGTGGACAGTGCGAGAGATTGAAAAGAAGATAAAACTCGCTCTAGAGATGTGATGTTGGAGATAACACTTGGGGTACTGCCAATATTTGTACAAACGTCTTGATACGTACTTTAAACTACTCTGCACTATTGAGTTTAGTACAATCCGTATACTTATATAATGTATTCTCTTACAGGGCAAGGTTGAAAGCACTAGACAGCACATAAAATCACCAATGGAATTGACTGATCGCAAATCGATTTAGCGGTGGGCGGCCCCTACGTCAGGATCAGTGTGTCCAGTGTAGGTCAAACAATGATTCGAATTTAATTAGTTGGTAAGCGCTAAGGCAAATTTGAGTAAAATAAAAATGCGTATTACTCGAATATTATACTTAAAAAGGATCGACACCGTTTTGGTTTGCGTGCTTTTGGCTCTGGAAGAAGTAAAAAAATAACTTCATCATGATCATGATTTATGTATAATTTGTATAGCTGTAAGCGCATGTAGTTGGATCGCAATCCAGCTTTACAATAATTGTATCTATATTTTATATTATTTTGGTTGTGATCTGTTTTGTGCTTTAAACAAATAAATGAATAAAAATAAATCCATAAGGTTCAATAATCATCGTATTAACTATACCTATTCAGTAGACACAACTCTATCTAAATAAATAAAACCTCTTTATAATATATGATATTATATACGTAAAAATAGCAGGTGTATATTCTAGACAGTTTACAGTTTCCACTGTCCAATTACATTCAGTTATAGTTTCCAATTCTCCCCATTTAGACGCAGCTTCCTTGTCTTCCGCCGGAAGCCTTCTCATTCCACTAAAATATTCATTCTATCCCAGAATAACTGTAACAGATGGTTACGACCAAATATCCTTCGAATTGGAAAGTGGCTCAATCGGTCTAAAGTTTTGTTCCTTATCGATTATAGCTTTGAAACGTTTTGTTAGATTACATTTGCGAATATCGTGCCGAAAGTAGGTCTTCGGCAAGGCGTAAATAGGTATATACTCGTATATATATACTTATGATAGTATATTGCTTATTTATATTATAAGTCATAGATAACAACGCCAGCACAATTTTTTTGTACGGTCCTATTACTTAAAGCTTGCTTCACTTCATCTTCATATTATAGGGGTGCATTATTTATTTGTCCTCTAATCATAATCATGTTCAACAATAGCTATAAACCACAACGTAAAATCAGTATTTATGGAGTTATAACTTTTATGAAGATTTACAAAAAGTTTTACGTAACAATTAAGCATGGAATTAAGTTACTTAATAAATAGATTATATAAAAAAATTATAGTTAGGCGCAATGTGTTCTCTAACTCTAAAATAATTCCCAATAGAATGTTAAAACTTGTACGAACGACATGTGTTCTTCTTGTACCTCCAATAAAATGTTACGTTGGATGACCGTGTTAATATTTTCGTGTAGGTACATTAGTTTCAAATTACGTTCTACAACATTTCTAAATCATACCTCCCAGGACAGCTTTTGAGTGGTGAATGAACTAGGTATTAAGACTAGACAAATTAAGTAATTGAAACATAGTGTATATACCCTATACCTAATACATTATTTAGAACAAATACGTACTTATGAATGTAATTATTTGGAAGGAACTATCTAACATGATACGGGTGTGTTATACGTCCAGTTGGGCAGATAGAGCCGCAATGTATAATGATGTACTAAAGAGAAATAAACTAATTGAATTTGAACTTATAATAGTTACCGATTGTGCGAATTACAAAACGAACTCATTTAATAGTAGGTAAATTATAGCCACAGAATAAATAATAATATTACGGTTTAGCTATGTAATCCTAAAGAAGTACAAAAACGAGTGATTTAGGCAGTTAACCGGCAACCGTGCATTTTAAATCACTCCTTTTTAATTTCCTTTAAGCCTATTCTGAAATTATTGTTCGGCGGTCCCAAGACGCTGATTAAAATGCATGGCCAACAATAGACTGTTCCAGATCAAACATTTTTGTTCTTTGTGTTTATATTAACCGACAGCGGGATGGGGACTTTCAATTTGTGATATTCTTTGCTTTGTTCTTAGCTTACAGTCAATGACAAACGAAGACAAACTCTCGCTTCATGACGGCTGAAATGAAATAAAAGTTCATGGTTTGTGTTCTTTGTTAAAGGGTACATATTAATATCTACTGGACAATGGAGAGTTATTGGATATACTTTTGTTATTTTTTCATATATACTTTACCACGTAGTACGTACGACTTGAACGAGACGGTTAAAACGCGCGTCTGATGATGGTAAGCAACATCATCCCCAAGACAACAGCGGGCCTAGCACGAATAACTGCGTAAGTGTAACGTAACGTGTCGTTCACGTGAAATAGTATTTATAAACTGTCATTTATCTAGGACAACAGTGACACAGACATAGTTTGTACGCCGAAGCGTGACGCGTTAACATTTACTATACGAATATTTTGTCGCAATTAGTTTGTGCTACGTGCTCAGAGCTTAGAACTGAAGTTTTGTGCAGCTTGCGCTCGGCTCGGCACTCCGAGACATTGGATTTGAGTCCCATATATATATATAGTTGAGGGAAGAAGGATGTGTACCTATCCTAGCTTACACCATCAAATCATACAAGTGAAATCGAACTAGGTAATTTAGATTTTTTTAATATTTTTTGTTTCTCTGTTTGTCTATTCGTCTGTCTGTTTGTACGGGCTAATCTCCGAAACGACTGGACCTATTTATATTTTTTTATGGTGGTAGCTGCTTATATCCGTGGTCAACATGATATGATACTTTGATTCCGGTAAATCCGGTTCCTGTGGGATAGTTAAAAAACTGTAATTAACCGTATCCCGCGAGGCCATGCGAGCGAAGCCGCTGGCTGGTTAGCTAGTTTAATAATAGAAGCTTAATACTTAGTATAACAAAACCAATCGAATTGGTTCGGTTTGATTCAGAGTGAGTTTGTTTTTAGTTCACCACGTCTATCAAACTACAATTGCTGGTTAGGGTTAACGGTGGAGTCGGTTAAAACGGAAGCGGCGAGTGGTTTTGTAAATGTTCTGCTCCCCGTTGGAGAGATTTTGTCGCGTTTAGTGTGGGAGGTTGGAGTCGCTGGAGGGCCGTCTGGATGAGGTTTCACTGCTAATTGTTAACCTCAGGTTTTGTACGTTTTACTAGTGGCTTTTTAAGGGCTTTCAGCCGGCATGTCTCTAAACGTGTAATGTATCTTCCTTTGGCATAGAACAAACGTTATGAAATTATTTGAAGTTGACATTTCACAGTAGTGACTATTCATTAATTTGTACTGCATCAAATTGGATTTGAGTAAGTAAATTGTTTACGTACTACACTATGCGGGCTCAAATTCCCTATGGCAATTTTTATGACGAGGGAGATGATATGGTGGGCAGCGTGGTAACAGTGATAAGTAATAATTTAATATTTAATAAAATTGTGTTTAACACATTGTTTTACTTCTCATGTTCTTGTTTATCTAACGAAGTTTGAATAGGTCATCAATAATCTTATATTATACATTTACCCCTATTTATCCTGGTCACGCTATAACTTGAGAACAGATGGAACAATCTCGCAATTTTTTTTGTTGTGTTAATTATTGTCATTTTTTTTTATGTTTGTTACCTTATAACTTTCGACTGGGTGAACCGATTTTCAAAATTATTTTTTGTATGAAAGCTGGTGCTTCCCTTGTAGTCCCATTTAAATTACATCAAATTCGGTAGAGCAGTTTTTGAGATACACTTCAATAACTGAATAGAATGGAAGTCGGTATTAAATTTATCAAATTGTACTTGTATGTGGTTTCTGATTTTAAATTGGCGCACATGCATCCAAAGCCTTAATCATAGACGTAAATAGGGTGAATTTTGTGGTCTTAATAATAAAACTATATTACAGTATTACTGTTTCATATCCTCGCATTTAAATTGGAAAGCTGAGTATAGAATTCGTGTTTAGAACCCATTTTATCCTCGACTTAAATATCAGCCCTTGCCTTTGGCTCGGGTCTATTGAACATCTTGGACAAAACGGCTTGCTACATGCACTAGTTGTAAAATGTACTATTATACAATATTAAACAAAACAGTAATTATAAAATAAATACATGGTTACATGGTTACAACACATACAATAAATTTGAGATATAAAATAATTTCAAAATGCATGGTTCAAATTAAAAAAGACAATTTCGTCAGTCACTTTGTCGGAGGATATTATGAATCCCGGATTAGGAACTATTTGACTGTGGCGCACTATCCTAGCGTCTCTTTTCAGTCCCGTTTTTACCCTTTGGGTACGGAACTCTGAAAGGCGTAGATAACAAAGATGATCTAAATACGTACGGCTGAAGTCGAGGATGCAAAAAAAACCGAAGTTATTTTAAAGATATTTAATTAATTAAAATAATACATTTATTTTATAATTATAAGACACGACAATCCATTCGATGTGAGAATAAAAAGTGAGTGTTCATCGATACAATGGTCCGCAAGTTAACAATTTCGTAATGCTGACACGATGGTTCCACGATGCGCGGTGGTCTGATTCCGTGTAGCACTTGGTAGGTCGAACGCCGGTGGCTTGATTGCGAAACTGCAGTACCGTCCTCATGTGAGTTGGTAATGTGAATCTGCGTCATCGGTTTCCATGGTGGGTCGTTGCTTAACATCTCCCTCCGCAAGATCTGCAACTATTTGCAGACTTTCTTCGAAAATAGTGCAGATAGAGATATTGGATCGCTGGCTTCTTTAGATACTTCTGCATCTTTATTTTCTATATTGTGCTCATCTTGCGACTTATTCGTTCTGTGACGACAAAGTATGACGATAATGATAAGCATAGTTGCGCCTAATAGAAGGATGTATACCGGTATTGTAGTGTGGTATACAGAATCTATGTTTAAGGGTTTTAAAGTTACTGGCTCTTGTAAGGCGATTTTAGTATTACTCGAATGCAGGTGACCCAAGTCTATGGTGTTCAGCTTCAAGATCCTCTTTAACGGTACGTTATACGGCTCCTTGTTACTGATTGCTATATCCATAATTTTCAATATCTGCCCTTTAAGTTGATCGTGATGGTTACTTGCAGTCAAAGCTGGAGTACGGAGTGTGCATCCTTTTGGTATGACGGCTAGGTAGCTTCCTTGCAGCATTCTATATCGGTCTTCAGAACAGGTTAATTGAACTTTTGTTGAATTAGGAAAGCTGAGCACGTAGTGGCGGTCGTCTAGCTGCTCCATGGCTTCAGATGACAGGATAACCGAGGTAAAATGACAGGACTCGTGGACACGCTGCTGGAGTATGAGGTATCGGAGGCAGGTTGACTGGTCCCCGTGGTGGCGGCTGGTGTCGTCCTCGCAAAGGTGACCATGATTATACTTCGGATATTCTGTCTCTATGTACAATAGACCTTTCTCGTGGATTGCTACATAAGGACAGGCTGGGGTGAGTATTTTATTATCGCGGTTAGGGGCTAAGGATAGTCTGTAAAGGATGTAGTTAGTGGGATAGACAATTGGAAACTTGATAACCAAGATTATATCGTTACCCTTATAATAATAACCTGTTTTAAGTATATCAAAGTAATCCCTAAAAGTAATATCTAATATTTCTTTCTTATTATATAAAACCTTAAGTCTCCCCATAATACTAATATAAGAATAATAGTTAAGTAAGGAATGGTGAATACTTTTAGCTCTTATGAAAGCTAGTAAATTTTCAATTTTTGAAAACTCGCTAGATAAGCTATCTATGTTGTCTCCTAGTATAAGAAGTAGCTGAGCTAGATGTGCATACTTAATCATGTTCGTTTCATGTCTTACGTCACTGGCTAGAATAGAATTTATAACTTTTTCTAATTTCGCTTGATTGTCAATTATTTTATCTGTGACATTAGAACTACGTGAGACCCACTGCTTGCTTAAACTCATTTGATGGTTTATCTCAACAGCCAAGCTGTTTTCGTTTTGTTTTAAGGCTGAAATGGCATTGTCAAACTTTACAGCATCTGTATAGTCTAGGTTACCGGAAATAGATTTGATGACCGAGCCTAGACCATCTATGAGACCTCTCTTTACGCGTTTGATCTCAAACGTTTCTAACTGTTCAGATATTTCAGCTAACTTTGTGTCCAAATAATTAATATGTGGCGAGTATAATGAAAACGTTTTCTCATTTAGCTTAGGCACAAAATCTCGTACTTGGGTTCTAACAGATTCTAATCTGCTACGCACAGCTTCTAAATTAATAGTTTGGATAAAGGAATGGTAATGAGAAATAACCCTGGTCCCATGTTGAACGGAAGAATGCCTGGTCCATCCCTAAGGCTTTCAAGTGATATTTCTTCCGCTAGGGCCAGGTTCAGAGCTCGGGTCAGCGCCAGTACGAACAGTATTTTCGGTGTCCTGTAACAAACGAGCACTGTTAGGTACCCGTTTTAAACGCGATTTTGGTACTGCGGCATTTTTCTTTTTCGTGTAGATATGTATTGGCAAATCCGCTAATACTCTATCATGTAAGTAAGGAGCTGCTAGCATTTGCCTATTAGATAACGGATTTCTAACGAATACCTGTTGGTCTGGTGTGTAAACCACTTCGGGTTCGCGGTCTTTATTTGCATTTTCGGTTATTTCCGTTCGGCGATGAAGTGCGGTTTCATTGATTATTTCGTATACGTTTTCCATTCGTTTCCGATGATCCTGAATATGTTGTTGTTAGAGATGCTCCGTTATGTTCATATCTAAAGGATCACGAGGATCTAGGTGACCGGTTATTATATCGATGGGTCTACACTTTGTGAAACTGTGTATGGAGCTGTTGTATGCAATTACAGCGTAAGTCATGAGGTTAGGAACTGATTCACCGCGAATACGCAAATGCTCGAGTAATGTAGAGTGCAAACGCTCTACCATACCATTTTCGTTGGGCGTGTAGGGGCATGTTTTGTGGTGGTGGATTTTATGTAGTCTGGTGAATTCTAGAAATAGTTGGTTAGCAAATTCGGGGCCGTTATCTGTTATGATTGTCAGAGCCACCCCGTGATGAGAGAAGAACTGTAATAAGGCTTGAATGATGCTCACAGCTGTTGCATCTCTTAGATAATATGCCTGCCCATATTTAGAGAATGCATCTATGATGGTCAAGTACTTGTGAGAATCGACACTAAGTAAATCTAGATGCACCACTTCAATTGGCTTTGAAGGTGGAGGCACGATTTGCAACCTAGGTCTCACTGGGTTACGGTCATATTTAGCTTGGCCACAGATTCTACACTCATTTATAAATTTGGTGACATGTTCTTTCATTTTAGGCCAGTAATACCTTCGCGATAGGGCTAGATAACACTCGTTGATACCCCTATGATTCGTTTTACCTTCGTGATAGTTTTTGAGTATTTCTTGTTGCTTGAGGTAGTTATTAACGTTTTCTATTTCAGTTTTGGCAAGTACTAGGTTCATTGCTGAACTCTTGAAACTATTCTGTAGTATAGGTATTATACTATACATCTCTAATGCGGGGATGATTAAAATTCCGGTTTTAACTTTTGGGTTAACGTGTTCTTTGATTGCGTTGACAACGTCTTGTTCCAGATTGGATTTTGATACCTGGATGCAAGTTCGCGTGTGACTATCAAAAGGCTTAGAGACAGTAGACTTACTCTTAATGTCACCTACAACAGTGAATATAATTTGCCTCGTAAATCTGTTGAGGGGATCGTCCGTGATAGGTATCTCTAAGATAGGGTTTTCCGCGTCGCTATGTGCACTCTCAGTTCTAGAATTAGAATCCGATTTTTCTGAGGTGTTGACTACTACCGAACTAAACTCTTCATTATGAATTTCTATACGCGAAAGGGCATCGGCATTAGTGTTACTTTTTCCTGGTTTATAGACAACTGTATAGTCGTATTCGCTAAGTCGTAGTCTCCAACGTGTCAAACGTGAGTTGGGTTCTTTGATGTTCATTACCCATTGTAAAGGACGATGGTCTGTCACTATCTTAAACTTTCTCCCAAAAAGATAAGGTCTGAAATACTTCGTCGCCCACACAATAGCTAGTAATTCCTTCTCTATAGTGCTATAGTTTATTTCGCTTGTGTTTAGAGTTCGCGATGCATAAGCTATTTGTTTGTCTGTCCCTATTGGTCCTTGGTACAGGACAGCGCCTATGGCTAGATTTGAAGCATCCGTAGTGAGATTAAACTCTTTTGTAAAGTCCGGATACTGAAGGATTGGATCGTTAACTAGCAGGGTTTTACATTTTTCGAAGCATTCAATGTAGTTTCTATCAGGATTGATTTTAGATCCTTTCTCCATAGCTTTTGCTATCTTGGCAAAATCAGGAATAAATTTCCTATAGTAGCCTAGCAATCCTAGAAATCGTTTTATTTCTGTTGTAGTTTTTGGCAGAGGGTACTTTTTTAATAGCCGCTATCTTGTCTGGGTTAGGTTTAATACCATCCTTGCCAATAACGTGTCCTAAATAAGCCGTTTCTAATTTTAAAAATTCCGATTTGTCCATTTGTATTTTAAAATTGGACTCACTTAATTTTTGAAATACTTTTTCTAGGTTTGACATATCTCTTGAAGGGATGTACTAAACACTATTATGTCATCTAGATACACTAGACAAATAGTGTTTTGGAGCTCTCTAAGTACGTTATCCATGACTCTTTGAAAAGTGGACGGGCTATTCTTAAGTCCCATGGGCATACGTAAAAATTCGAAATGCCCGTGTTCCACATTAAATGCCGTTTTAGGAATATCCTGTGGGTTCATTTCTACTTGGTAAAAGCCACTAGCTAGATCTAGAGTAGTAAAATATTGGCAGTTACCTAATTTGTCTAGAACATCCGCGATGTTTGGGATAGGGTACTTATCATCGACAGTTTTCTCATTTAACTTTCTGAAGTCAACTACGATGCGCCATTTGGTTTTTCCCGACGCATCAGCCTTTTTAGCTACTACCCAGATCGGGGAACTCCAAGCTGAGTTTGATGGTCTGATAATGCCCTGGTCTAGCATTTTACCTATCTGTTCTTGTACCTCCTGTCTATGAACGTATGGATATCTGTAACTTTTGGTGTAAACTGGAAGCTCATCGGTTGTTTTAATGGAATGCTTAATTTTGTTTGTAAAAGTTAGTTGCTCGTTGTCTAAATACAATACATCTGCATATCGTGCACAAAATAGCTCTAGATTTGTCCGTTCCTCAACGTTTAAATGATTTGTTCGGAGACGCGCGAGAACTTCTTTAACGCGTTGTGGCTTTTGATCATGAGGTGCCCACTCAATGTTATTTATCTCCGCAGATACCGCTTGATGCATCGAAAATATGACATCATTACGAATTGGGTTCTTTACTTCAACTATTCCCCTATTGTTGCTAACTCAAGTCAAACATTCACCTATGATGCATTTAGAAATAGTTTGTTCTTCTATAAATGCCTCTCCCTCATGTAGGTTAATAGGGATTCTTATTAATTTGGAAGTACCTGCTGGGATAATGTCCTCATACAGATTGGCATTGCGTGAATCATAGACTTTGATAGGGTTTGAAGCAGTCTTGGTTGAAAGAACCTTATTCTTGTAATCTATCACAGCTTCCCATTTATCCAATAAGTCTGTACCAATAAGTCCATCGAAAAACTCGTGGAACTTATAGACGTAAAATGTCA
The DNA here is from genome assembly GCA_917880725.1 of Selenia dentaria. Classification (NCBI taxonomy): domain Eukaryota; kingdom Metazoa; phylum Arthropoda; class Insecta; order Lepidoptera; family Geometridae; genus Selenia; species Selenia dentaria. The sequence goes on along the minus strand of OU862882.1, from coordinate 25,404,098 downwards.
CGTCACTTGAATCACCGAATTCTTTAAAGCTAGGCAAAGTTATGGAATAGTCACTTCTAGTCGTACCGTGAACATTGCATAGGTACTTCGAAAGGGTCGTAATTCAACGGAAAGTTATTAAAGTACTGTTTTATTACTGCAGGACTCAAAAAACTTTGGTTCGCTCCCGTATCTATTAATAGCTTTAAAAGAGGAGATGAGATTTGGATATACGGAAGTTGCCGCTGTGTTAGAAGATTTATTTCTATTTTGACTTGTCGGATCGTGTGGCTTTCTGAAAATCCTGTTACGTATTATTGGCGACGGTGGCGTCATCGGTTTCAGTTTGAAGTGGCTGAGGATACTCAACAAATTCCTGAATGGAAGGATCGCATTCGTAAGGCCAGTATTGATATTCAGAATAGTCAGAATTGTCGTAATAAGTCTCGTAATGATCAGTGTAATATTCAAGGTCGTTATAACAATCATTAAAATTTACCTCCCTAGTTTTGAAATAGTTCGTCGGGGGTGGATTTCCCGATTTCCTCCAATCATGCCCAGTAAGTGCATTTACTGGTGGCAGCGTCCGCGTAACATAATAGCTAACACCACTCATCGGACGAGGGTATTGTTGAGGCCGTGGTTGCATTTGGAAAGCGTTATTTTGGGGGTTGTAATTTGCAGGAGGCGCCCTGAAAATCTGCTGGGTGCGTGTTGGAGCAAATTGCCTAGGTTGGAAGTTGTTTGACTTCCATTGTTGTGGATACTGTGGCATCAACTGTGGTCGCGAGGGCCCTTGCGTACCATAGGTTGAAAAGGCATTTTAAATCCACTAGTAAAATTTGGCAAAGACATAGGCACTGAATAGTTAGTAGGTTTCCTGTCGGGAATATTTTGGTTTCGATTCTGTATGTAAATCGTATTTGATTCCTTAGAACAAACTCTAACGTTTTCTCGATGGATTCGGGGCGCATACAACGTATGCGCGATCCTAGAGGGTCACTTAATCCACGCACATACGCCTGAAGCGTTAACTTCTTATACAGATCTCGCTTAGCATCAATAGTAGTTTGTAACGTGTCATGCAAACTAACATACGTCATAATGGTGCTGAAGATATTCTGACACCGTTCGTAAAATTCCTGAGGGGAGCTAGTGCCTTGTGTCAAGACAGCTAAGTGATTGTATAGAGCGGTCTCATCTCGCTGATCGGCAAAGTTATGAATTAGAGCACTGCGAATGCCTGTCCAGTCATTAGGGATACCATTTGCGTTAATTAAGCGAGCAGCAGGACCTACTACTTTTTTCAAAATCCCGTTAAGTAAAGCGCACTTGCTCAAATCACTATTTTCTTGAGTAGAAAACTGTTGCGCGAGTTGGTCGCATAGTTGTATGAACCTAGTAAGTACGTTTGGGTTTCCATCAAAGTCAGGAACCAAACGGAGAGCTTTATAGATTGTGTCTAACTGTGACATATCAGTGGTGGCCATATCGGTTTCCTCGTTTATACTACCTAACTCAATTTTTCTTTTATTATCTAGGAATATCTGCCTACTATTTCTAACTAACCTAGGGTTCTTCAATTTTCGTAAATGAAAAATCTTGGAAATCTTATTAGTAAGGGCTATGGGCTAGGAAATGAGCAACCACTAAAAAGAATCTAGTGTACTCACATTGATTTTCGGTCTCTTTGCGCTATCGATGGCTGGATACCTCTGCAGCAGCACGACGTAGATTCGGATACTCCTTGGCGCGGCTTGACAGCCAGCAAGGGCGGCTTTTGCGTTTTGCGGATATCTTCTAGGCGAATACGCGTACGCGAAACCGACCGTGAGTATCCTACCGACTGCGCCAAATACGTACGGCTGAAGTCGAGGATGCAAAAAAAACCGAAGTTATTTTAAAGATATTTAATTAATTAAAATAATACATTTATTTTATAATTATAAGACACGACAATCCATTCGATGTGAGAATAAAAAGTGAGTGTTCATCGATACAATGGTCCGCAAGTTAACAATTTCGTAATGCTGACACGATGGTTCCACGATGCGCGGTGGTCTGATTCCGTGTAGCACTTGGTAGGTCGAACGCCGGTGGCTTGATTGCGAAACTGCAGTACCGTCCTCATGTGAGTTGGTAATGTGAATCTGCGTCATCGGTTTCCATGGTGGGTCGTTGCTTAACAATCTCATAATTATTAGGCACGTGACATTCGTCTAAGCATTAGAGATAGTTGTAGGGCATAGACAATTAAACATGGTTAAAATTACTGACATATTCACCCTGTGATATTGGTTTTTGAATCACATTCGACCGGTAATTTCACTTGGTATACACATCACCCTTACACACTTGCTCGCGTACTATTAGGTACTTCGCGGCTCATGTATATCTGGTAATGCGGCGGTAGAAACAAAAACGGTTCCATGTACCACCAGACCCACCATCGAGTTAATCGGGTTTCCTCGTTTGTTACGATCAAAGCCTTCTGTCACCCTAATATTATAAATGTGAAACTTTAGATGTAAGATATTTGTTACTCACGTTAAAACGACTAAACAGATGAAATTTATTTAAAACTGTAAATTTTTCCCGTTACTTTTATCCAGATTCAACGGGTAACTCCGAAGGGATCGCGATAACCTAATAACCTTAATAAATAATATTACACGCGAACGAAATCGCGAATAAAACTAGTATCTTATATAAAAGTCTTAGTATTGACATCTCGACTGGTGAGGAAAATTCTTGTAGCCCGTCTCCTCAAGGAGTAAACACTCTACTAATAACGCCTAAACTTTAGTTTCCAAGTTTACCCCACGTCACTACTAGCTATTTAGCCACAAGCCCTCTTATCCGGTACTTCTCACAGCTTCTTAGAGCGTTACACAAACTTGTAATAGATCTACTCTCCCAGGACATATCATTTAGGTGAATAAAGCCGGTTTGCGGAAGCCGCTGTAAAAGTTCAACTTCTCTAATGAATGTCTTTTCATAAAGCCCGTATCGTTGAGGTATACAGTACAAACTATGAGTTACCTGTGTCACAGTTGTAGGTACTAGATAAATGATATTTGATACTGTATACGCTAACGATAGAATTACGTTACATTTACGCAAATGTTTGTGCTAGGCCCAATGGACTTACTGTCAAACCCCATCAAATCGCCCTCTTATGCCATTGCATACTTCCCATATATTGCTGAACATGCAATATAATAGTATACCTTGGAACTTTGCTAGTTTGCTATAAGTCAGTCTGTTTTCAACCACAGTCGGGAACGGTTGCCAAAGGTCACTTAGAGTAAATTCTCAACAAAGTTGGTGTCTTCAAATCTCCTTTTTTTTAAATAAATCTTTATGGGATCCTATAACAGTACGCTAGGTACAATTTGAATCTACGCCATAGACACCCATAAATTACCCTAATTCATGTATGTATTACGTAATAGCTGCGCCTCGCAATTCACGTGCGGGTGATGATTTTCATGAAAAGTAGTCTATGTGTTATTCCAGCATCTCATCTAAGTACATATGGTAACAAAGTACTTATTTTAAAATTATCTATGCACTACGTTAAAATTGTTTAATTATTTCCATTTTACACCATGCATCAATTCTAATGTACGTATATAAATTTCTATCCATCCCAAGGTTGCCTGTAAGAAATTGCTTATAGCGATAAAGCCGCCCATTGTACAACCTGTTTTGTAAACTATTCTCATTTGTTTTCCTTTATAAGCTTGAAGTTTAATAGAGTATTATTGTATTGTACATACTAAATTTTAACCAAATCGATGTGCCGCCTTATTGTCTAACTTGAATGAGAATGAAATTTCACTTCATTCTCATTCTCATCCATTCCAGCCAATAAGATTGCAGGGTTTTGCCGAGAATGTGTTTCAAATGTCAAAATGCAGCCCATTCCTTTCTCCGTAAAGATAGAAAATAAGGCCGCTGGTTCTGACGTGATTGAGCAACAAACCTTTATCCATCCAAACATTCCCATTTATAATATTAGTAAGATTAACGTATAATGCTTATTATGCATGATACACCAATACAACCAACAAGCAAACAACGCCGTCGACTGTGTAATAGGGCTTAGGTAATTATAATAATTAGGCAAATCAATGTGCTTAAATGAATGTCGATTAGGCTTTGCGTAAGCCCTATAACATAATGCTGGAGTGCGGATTATTCAATTAGCTTAACTAACATCATTGCTATCCATTACTTGAGTGCAAATAATTGTTCATTCTTTAGGAAATATGGATAAAAAAAAATTACTGAGCCTCATTAAGCAAGTTCTATGTAGCAGGTTTTGTAGCCAATATTCTAGCATTTAACGTTGAAAAAGTACATATTGTACTGTCTCTCTCGTGTTAAAGACCCGTGTTACTACCACTAGTACCTATCACTGGCGTTTTTTGCTCGTGATACTACTATCAACACGTCTAGTAGTATCACTGGTGATTATGTGCTAAGTACCCTTTTTATAAATCGTTATATTAATATCAAAACTGATAGAACCAGATGTCATTCTGTGTCATTCTTTTTGTTATTATTATTGTGATGATACTCAAGAGCATTACCCTTAGTAACGTAAAAGAAAGAGATGCAAGGCTTTGTAGAAATTAGTATCGATGTGATTAACGGCCTGGATAGCCATCAGGATAACTCCAAGGTTATCGTAACAACATCCACAGAGGCAGCAAAAGACCTGAGGGAGAAGCTAGCGCACCGAAATGGAGACCTGGTGAAAACCAAGGTGCGCACTATGGCCTCAGTTCTAGTAAATGGTTTTAAAAAGAATGAGAGCTACGCCCGCCAAATGGTGGACGAGGCCCTCATGAACCAGTTTGGGGCCATAGTAATGGCTTCTAGGCTGTCTGGAGTTAGCGAACTCGTCCTCATCGGAGACGTCAACCAACTACCTTACATAGACAGGGAAAATCTGTTCGATCTAAGCTATAACCGCCCCAACCTGGTAACGAACATCAGCCAGGAGTTGTTATGTACGTACCGGAATCCAATTGATGTCGCGTATGCGCAGAGGGAAATACTCGTATACTCCGGTATATACTCCTCAGATTCCAGTATAATGTCCCTGCGCCTCGAGAGTTACACGGGCGCGAAAATCTCTAAATCCGTTCCGAACACCCTTTTCAAGGTTCACCCTCAGGAGGAAAAGGAGACCTTGATCAGCCAGGGCTACGGAAAGGGAGAGGGATCACGCACCCTAACCATTCACGAAGCGCAGGGGCTGACGTACGAGTCAGTCATAGCAATAAAACAAAAAGCAAGATGAAGCTGCACGAAAGCGTCCCGCACGCAGTCGTTGCTGTTTCCCGGCACACGAGACTACTTCCGCCGACTACGAGGATGATGCCATCGAATGGTTTGTGAGGCAAGCGATGGTTGCAAACGAACAAAACATTCATAGTTACAACCTGAAGATGGCGATCAGGGTTCGTAACAATGTGGTGATGGAGGTCCTGCTTCGGCGCAAAGGGGGTTGACTTTCTTAGTTTTAGTTTTATTTTGTGTAAGTTCTGTTTATTTTTTAAAGTTGTTTCTAATTGCATGTAGTTTCAAAATGTATAATAACATTAAGTTCTGCCTAGTTTGTAAATAGAGTATAAAATTGTTGAGTGTTAATTGTTAAGTGTAAGAAGTATATTGGCAGGCGGTGGCGAGTGTGGCGGGTCGCCATCTTCCATCACTGCTGCACAGCTGTGACAGCGAAGGCTTGTCACATACGTTAACTCATGAACGGTTACTGTCTGCGGATACTGGTCTGCTATGAATGCTTACAACAATTCAGAAGAAACATACACATATATACAAAATAGAACTTCCAATAAGTGTACTTTGTTGAACGTGATAATTTTAGTGTAATCGTTATAAATTGTGGCAAGTTAAATAGGCACGAACCCTGGAGTTTGTGGAGAGAAGTTTTAATAGAAAAAAAAGGTAGTAAGTAGGTAAAAAGCTTACCTACTTACTAAGATGATAGCTTAGAGGTAGCAGATCATTGGAATATCTAGCTTCGTATGTTCTTATTATTATCAGCTGACCGAGCGAGCAAACACAATGCAAAATTCTAATTAAATCAGCCTTTTTTGTCCTACGTATTTCATGAGAAGCTTTCAGTCAGCGAGTAAACAATCAGAGCAGTACGAGCTCGTTATCCCATCAGCTGCAGTGCCGGTGGAAGCGAAAATGTAATTGGGCCATGCAATTTCCTCGAAAATTTGATTCAACCTGTGCCCTGCGCCCATTTTAGCTCTGTTGATTTACTACTCTGTGTTAAAAGAGATTCTCGATTTTAACACCTCAGTCGACTCACAAATACTAAATTCTTTGATTTTTTTATGTTTAATCAATTACATGTCATGTATTTGTTCCATCCATATGTATATTATGTTTTGGATCGAGCAGTAAAATTTGATGCGTTATTTATAGATGAGTTATCTGTCCCATAATGCTACTAGATAAATTATAGTTTTACTGAATACGTTAACGATACGATTACACTTACGAAAACGTTCGTGCTAGGCACACTGTTTTTGCGCTGAAGATTACACCTAACTAATAACTACTACTCTAACACCGGAATATTTTTTACTATACTGAGGGTAATTAACAGCTACCTATACTTAGTATAGCTAATTACTCCTATATCTTAGTTCCTACATATCTGCTTGGTATTGAGACCAATCTTTAAACGGGTGGTTTTGCATTAGATATGCCTTAAGGTCTTAGCCCACTTAGACGACTCCGCTCCGACACCTCTCCCATCACCCAACACCGCCCTAAACGCGCGCGGCGACAGCTAAAGCTTTCCGCGATAGACACAGCAGTGCGATTCTCTAATAATTCGTCGACGAGCTCACTTATGTCAAATACTTTATGACATATCGTCGTTTTGCAACGTTTCTTGTCATCTCGTCATTTGTTTCACTGATGTTGTCAAAGATGCAACGATGTTTGCTCATAGATAATCGCATGGCAGCATAGACTAAAATATATATTTATTATAGGAGTATTATATTATAGAAACACGGCACTTCGTAATCAGTTTCCAATGAAGCACCGCGGCGACCACTTGGATAATCCCAGAACTTCCCAGCGTAACTTGAGCATCTCTTCCTCCAATTCGACTATCTTTTCGTCGGTCCAGCGTACGTGTATTGTATGTTGCCAGGGCCAGGGGTCGTTTTGGGATTGGTAACCGGATCTCTGCCGGAAATTCTTCGCACTTTCGCAACTGCTCCAACGTTACAATGGCCGCTACCGTAGCCACGGATAGCAGAGCTGCCGGGGACTGGGGGACGTGGTTCTATGTTTCTGTTCATGGGGGGATTTGCCTTAATACACCACGCTTGGCAGGCGTCTTGGTGATCGCAGTGGATGTTGACCAGACTGCGGGAAATGCTGCTGCCCATTTCCCAGATATTCCCTTAGTCGCCTCTTACGGCACCCACGGGAAGAGATGGAGGGGTACAATTCTAAGCCGGTACCCCACGGCATAATAATGATAATGCCGGTTAATAATGACAGTTCAATATGTGTTAAACTAACGAGAACTTCAATACAATAAGTATAATTATTTTGTGTTTTATTAGTATTGTTTTGTGTATAAAAACACAAATCTAAAATAGGTACGGACCAAAGAGTCTGCAGTGTGCAAGAATCATTAAAAAAAATGCACTGATATTAAACAACTTTATAAACGGAATGAATCGTGTGCGAACGCTTTTCAGGGTTGTGATCTCGGATATACCAATAGCTGTAGTTGGCGACGTCGGGATAACAATAATGACAATAAAAACAACAAAAATAGGCGATTATTAAGTTTTAAAGTTGTATTGTGTCCTAAAGTTGTGAAATTAGAATTAACCCCTAGTGTTTTAATAACAGCACCGTTCCGCTGTTAGAGCTGAGGTGGAGATATGGCAAGTTCGTTTTTTTATTTTATTACCCTTCTTACTCTAATAAGTAGTTATAATTTTTTTTAAATGTTTATAATTGCTGCGACATTGTAAAATACATTTACAAATAAAATAAAATATACTAACTCTACCAGAAGGCAACGTTCCCGAAACGTAGTTCTTAATACTTTGAATGACAATCTTGTAGCATAATCACTTTTATGTTACACCCACTCAGAAAATGTCTCATTACTCGTTCATAAACGGGTTATAAAGTTCGTCATTTCTCCCATATATGCGGCGAAAAACTTATATGGAATTTAATTTCTGCCTTCTGTAGCAGGGTAGAAATGTTGTATGAAAATTTTTTTCTGCCCTGCTAGCTCTTTTGTTTTTTAGCAGAGAACTGCAGCGAACATAAAAAGAACACACACGTCAAATATAAAAAAAAATATATACAATAATTAGTCAAAAAAGGTGTGAGTTATTTTATTGTACACGATTTTTATGAAAGGCGGTTAGCAACCTTTTTCTATACTACGAAAAAAAACATGCGGCCATTTGTTATGTAATTGTTAAATTTTGTTTTTTACTAAATTGATAATATAATATTATAAATATATAAACAGTACGTACGCTTTGAAATATTCAAAATAATTTTCCAAAATGGCATCTGGTAGTGAAAGTGACGATTTTATAATGATAAAGCCACCAGAAAAAAAATGTCTTTGATTCTTACAAAATGCTCTAGACAACAATTATTTACAAATGAAGGTAACTATTATTGTTAACTAAAGAAGGTAAGTATTACTTTTATCGAAGGTGTAGTATGAAGCACTATGTATCACTCGGAAGAAAGTTCTGTTTCTGTTCTCGAGTTTCCTTTAAGCCCTCCACTGATCGTACACCAATGTTATATATTCACACATTCACTATTACAAATAGTGAAAATTTAAATTTACAATAGTACATTTAAAATAAAAAATGTAGTTCTATATTATATTTTGACAGGGATGATTAACGGTTGAAATAAAGGATTAATCTTTGTATTGAAAACTCTTTGATTTTTAACTTATTGGTGTAACATATTTGTATTTAGATAGGATTAAAAAAACTCTACGCGGACGAAGTCGTGGTCAAAAGCTATACTTAGTTCGTCTATATCTAAAGTACATACTACAAAACCTTTAAATAGTTATCTAATTAAATTAAGGATAGCGTATACTGTAATGAACATCGTAATATAAATAAGCTATGGAAAAAAAAACAATATAGCTAACAGGTTAAACATCCGAACATCCACATCATCAATCTTGGCTGATACTTTCGCTAAATGGATTGAAGCCGAGGTGGAGCGGAAATTGGCATCTGTCGTACAACCAACCTGCTATAGATAACCTACCTATCCGTTCGACGCCGTCAATTTCATCCATGGCAGTTACTACTTCCTATTATCTTTAATTACATAGGAAATATTCGTTCTTGATATTTTTCTGTTTTGTGTTACGGAAGTATTATTATTATTATATTGAAAAAACTAAGTTTTAATTTTATTTTACTACTAGCTAACCCACCAGCGGCGTCTTGCTATAGTGGGGAATGCGCCGCTTTGTATTCTCCAGCAGGGCTATTATGTATCTCAGTTGCTAACAAATTATGATTGAAATCTTGAAAAATGGCCGCTCTATGTCAGTTTTGGCAACTCCAGTAAGCAAAAATGTTAGTAAGTTGATGACTGGAGCTGACAAAAGTTACATAGAGCTGCCATTTTTTTCGATTTCAATCAACATTTGTTAGCAACTGAGATACATAATAGCTGTACAGGTCCTGGGTTCATTACCCGGGTCGGACAAATATTGGGTTTTTCTGACAAATAAATTCTAAATACTACGGACGGTTACGTAGGATTTTAGCCGTAACGTAGAAGTTCATGCGCGCCGCCTAATTAATCGAGGCCCTAGTTTTATATGAGACCGTGTAGCGTAGAGAGTTCAAGCTGCCATCTTGAATTTATGTGACGTATCAGGATAAAAAGTTTATAGTTAAGAGCTCTGGGCTCTATTCTATTCATACACAACATTTCATTGAAATCTGTGCGGTTATTTTTAAAATATGCGTGAACATACAGACAGACAGACAGACATTGTTTTCAGAAACGTCATATTCTTATTCAGTAGGTAATTTTACTTCTTCTGACCCACAGCTTTTTTATTTTTCTTCCAATTACAGACTTTTTGTCCTGTACTCCTTAACAATAAGTAGGTATGGATTACCTCACATTTGATCATACACATTCTCGTCTAATTATGTGACGATGCATTTGTGTGAAACGATTGTTTAGAAGATACCTTGTGTTCGAAAACACATAGGCAAGCGAAAATATTGATCAGGATAAAAATAGAAGCAAAACGCGCGCTAAATGGAATTGCACATTCGTCGAAACGGATTAATCCTTCCTATACCGTAATAATGAAAACAAAAGATTTATGAAGGAAACTGACGTATATTTATTTCTCTGGGACGCAATTAAAGCAATAGTATTATTGCATTAGTGCATTGCCTTTTAGAGATTAGAACTTGACAATATATTTTTAAACACAATGTATATAATGTGCTGAAGTGGAGCCATACGTGTTACGTATGGCTCCGCTTCAGCACATTATATGTATACATTTACAGCACTAGTCTAAAAATATTCCCACACCACAGGTTGGCATTAATAAAAGTTTTCCCCCTTTTTGTGACGTGTGCCGATCTTTATTCAAGAAAACATAGTCAAGATCGGAATATTAAATATTCACAGTTGTGCTCAATCACTTCACACATCCCTCTAACCATTTCGCTTTGTGTCTCCCACAAATTAGGTTACACACCACAGTTACCAGGCCGAAGTATGGTAAAAATGAAAGAGGTCAAACGGTCAACCAAGGTGAGGCTGACATAATTCTTAGAAATAAGGTTTTAAATCGACATGGTCACTAATGCAAGAATTAACGTTAGAAACGGGATATTTACCATGTATTGTATTTATTGTGAGCTCTCGATATTTCGGCACAATTGCATCCAAAAAAAGCTAGAGAGCAGATACCGTGAGTTATGTGTGTCGAGACCCAGAACTTAAGTGACTGTTGTGTCATTGGTAATAAGCCGGAACGCAAGAAACGTGAAAGGAAGAGGGTAGACCGTTTCGTCTGCTCATAAAAATACCTATCTACCCGCAGATACTTCAGCTTACTCGTGAACATGGCGCATGCAACTGTGCCGAAATATCGAGAGCTCACAATAAATACAATACATGGTAAATATCCCGTTTCTAACGTTAATTCTTAGAAAGCTCGATGTCCATAGACAAAACCGTCTTCGAATCTATTCTCAATGTACATCCATCCATCCATCCATCTTCATTACACAGTATTATTATTTATTCTGTGCCTACACAGTTTGTATCATTCTATTTATCTACATATATGGCACATTCTTCTTTCAATACTTACGCTTTTTATCCGCAATGCACCAGAATACCTAATCTGAGGGCTAACTTGCCGTGTTTGGATTGAAACAACTGTAATAATGCATCTGAGTATTCTGTAGGATAATTTCATCACAATAGAATTGTAACGGCTCAAATCTACAAAAAATTGTTAGTCGCTTTAATTTTTAACCGACAACAAAAAAGGAGAAAGTTATGTGTTCGTTTGTATGTATTTTTAAGCGTATGTTAGCTGATTTCTTCCCCATGTGTGGACCGTTTCTCAAAATTCTTTTGTTTTGTTTTGTTTGATAGAGTATACCTCCGAGGTAGTCACATTTAAATTACATCAAATTCGGTCAAGCAGTTGAGTTACACTCCCAAATCTGAATTGTGTTGATTTATCTTGATGATATCATCATTGACAATCTATCCCGTAAGTAGATAACCACTTCAAAATGGTAAAAAAATATAAAAAAATGGAACCGACTTCAACACCAAAAAGTGTGAAATAACTTGTCGAAGTCGGTACCATATGCAAAATAAATTTTTAGTTAAAATATTTTTTATCAACTCATCGTGTAGTGATGGATGATGATGATGAAAAGTTTCCTGTGTGTTATTCCAGCGCCGCGAACGAAGTGCGCTATAGACACAAGATATTAGGTATATCTTGTCTATCTCTATAGATATAAGATAGGTTTCGGTCCCAAAAGACTGGCCTGCAAAACTAAGTATCACACTTTTAAAATTGCAATAACTTTTCACACAAGATATACTTCGAAACAAAAAGTACTCGAAGCAGAGTTTGATGTTGTACTTCATACTCGTAGTCCTCCAAAGTTTGGTAACCTTCTTTTAAGAAATGGCTGAAAAAAACTTTGAAATCAAAAACAATCCTTTTTGAATTACAATTTTACCATTAATTTTTTGTTTCTATTTTAGTTTTCAATTTTTTTCTTGAACACTCATCGTTCAAGAAAAAAATTGAAAACTAAAATTCTTACAAAAGCTAAGTTAGACAACCAGCACATAAACTTATTTATCATGCCTCTTTCACCTGAAGAATGGGCTAGGATCATGACTTTTCTGGAACTAGGCATCAGTATGCGTCGTACTGCAAGAATGGTGGGTGTGACGTTACGAACGGTTCAGAAGGTGAAGCGAAGGTACAAAGACACTGGAAACCACTTGAGGAGACCTGGTAATGGCAGACACAGGTGTACTAGTACTAGACCGTTACATTGTTTCCACTGTGTTGAGAAATAGCCACCTAAATGCAGTTGAAGTCCAGCAACAGCTTCTTCAGACCCGAAGGGACTACAGTAAGAAGAAGACTGGCTGAAGCAAACCTGAAACCCCGAAGACCAGCAAGTGGCCCCAAACTCAAGAGAGAGCATCGAGTAGCTAGACTGCGAAACACCCGTGAGCACATATAGTAGGATCAAGAAGAATGGTCTAGAATTTTGTTTACAGATGAGTATCGATTCTCACTTTAAACATCTGATGGAAGGCGAGTGTTTACAGGCGACCTGGTGAGCGATACCTTCAAGCCTGCTTCAGAAAGATTCCAGTACGGTGGAGGCAGTGTACATGTATGGGCTGGTATATCTTCAGAAGGTCGCACAGAGTTAGTGGCCATAGAAAATGGCCCTTTGACTGGGTAACGACCATGGTATGCCTAACTAAGTAACACCTGGGCAATTCTCAATGAGTATGCAGGGCCATATTTAATAAATATCGGTGATGGATCGATGCTGATGCATGATAATGCCCGGCCACAAACGGCTAAGGTCGTGCAAGAGTATATTCAGGAGGTTGGTATCAGCGTGATGGCTTGCCTATCAAAAAGTCCAGATATCAACCCTAAAAAACTAATTAATGGTTTTAGCTAGCCACCTGCCTGACAACATATCAGTCGCAACTGCGTCTGACCCTAACTTTACCTATAATACTAATAGTTTTGCTTTAGTTTCGTTTAAGTTAGCCACCTGCCTGACGACATATTAGACGCAACTGGTTCTGACCTAACTATACCTATATAACTAATAGGTTTGCTCTAATTTGGTTTTAGCCTGAAGCCACATCAGTCGCAACCGGGTCTGACCTAACTATACCTCTAATAGTTTTTCTCTAGTTTGGTTTTAGTTAGCTACCTAGCTAACTAAAACCAAATTAGAGCAAAACTATTAGTAAACTAAAAACTAATTAATGGTTTTAGCTAGCCACCTGCCTGACAACATATCATAGCTACCTAGCTAACTAAAACCAAATTAGAGCAAAACTATTAGTAAACTAAAAAACTAATTAATGGTTTTAGCTAGCCACCTGCCTGACAACATATCAGTCGCAACTGCGTCTGACCCTAACTATACCTATATTACTAATAGTTTTGCTCTAGTTTAGTTTTAGTTAGCCACCTACCTGACGACATATCAGTCACAACTGGGTCTGGTCTAACTATAACTAATAGTTTTGCTCTAGTTTAGTTTTAGTTAGCCACCTACCTGACGACATATCAGTCACAACTGGGTCTGACCTAACTATAACTATAACTAATAGTTTTGCTCTAGTTTAGTTTTAGTTCGCCACCTACCTGACGACATATCAGTCGCAACTGGGTCTAACCTAACTGTAACTATTAGTTTTGCTCTAGTTTGGTTTTAGATAGCCACCTACCTGACGACATATCAGTCACAACTGGGTCTGACCTAACTATAACTATAACTAATAGTTTTGCTCTAGTTTAGTTTTAGTTCGCCACCTACCTGACGACATATCAGTCGCAACTGGGTCTAACCTAACTGTAACTATTAGTTTTGCTCTAGTTTGGTTTTAGTTAGCCACCTGCCTGAAGCCACATCAGTCGTAACCGGGTCTGACCTAACCATACCTATATTACTAATAGTTTTGCTCTAGTTTGGTTTTAGTTGTGATGATCTTAGTAGTCGCCTTCGGCTGATAAAGAGTGACTACCACAACATAGTAGACGCTTTGCTTGGTACCGTAAAACTGTATTTTTCTATATTAACACTATACTGTATATTTCGGCAAATTTTGTTTGCTTGAATTTCTGCTTATTTTATTGTTCTCTCTATAGACTAACGGTTGTACTGGCATATAAATACATTGGGGCAATAAAGACTTTGTATAATTTAGTTTCTACGCAGGCGGTTGATGAACGTGTGAAATGATCCGAGTGAAAATGCCATATATTTAGACGGAAGGGTCAAAGAAGGGATAATGCGTGGCCACGGCCCGGGCCTGACGCAAATAGCTGCGACAGCAGGCGGGCGACCGCTCCGTCCGGAAGGGCTTCTCATCTCAATCAGCGACTCAAAATAGCGTTAATGGCTCGTGATTTTATGCTTTTTTATTTGATTTTTTTACAATATGAAACGTCAACAAAATTTACTGATCAAATAGAATTCAACAGCAATTGTCACTTTAGATGTCAATATTGAATTGAATTTTCGACCGCTGTCATAATGTTTGATTGTATGTGAAACATTTGTATACGATACTACAGGATTTTTCCAGAATAAATCAAAAACCATTCAAGCCTTTCTCCATGCGGACGGTGTTACCTGAATGTTTTATTACTAGCTGAACCGTGCGCGGGGACGCCTGATAGCATTTGCATTATTGTTTATGTAAGTAAATATGTCATGGTACGGCCCGTTCAAGTCATCTCATGAGCTGAGATGATAATGATACCTCCAAGAAGACTATGCGCCTTCGTGGTGCAAGAGGGTCGGATTGTTTTTTATGGTTCCTTATGTATTTATAATAATACCGTTATAATGTACTGCACGTGAAATAGGGCTCACCAAAGTGGCTTTCAATTGTAAACCTCTTGATATTTCTAAACTATGCAACATATACTGCAATCTAACAATGCAGATGACGAACAGTAGAAGGAACAAATGGAATGACCAATATGACGTGTATGGCATGATCAAACCTTTGGCGACAAGTGGAGAAATACTCAATAAATGCGACGTAGCTTCTGTAAGTAAAAGTGATAAAGACATTCTGGTCCTGATATTGGGATCCAATGATTCAAATCCATATTCAATGTTTGCCAACTTGTGTAGTTTTTTGCATCGCCTCAAAGGGCAAAAAGTATTCATTGTAGATGTACAACAAAATCGCTACTTAAATGAACGAAAACTTAACAGCAACATCAAATTGTTGGTCAAAAACTATAATAACTGTAAGTTTATTGAAATGAATAATGGTTATCGTAATTTATTATATGTTAGAAATCCTGTCAGTTTTACAAAAAATCTAACTTATAAATTAAACATTGAAATTGATAGCTTGTGTTATAACGAGCAGTTCTTGAACATAAATACTCAAAAGTCGGTATGTACAATGGCGCCAAATAATTTAAAGTATGTGTCTGTCAAAAAAAAAACAGAAACACATACATCCCAAAAAGGCACAATTCCATACTACTTCCGCAAAGTAACGTGTCAATCGCAGGCAAAAGGTAACAGTGGAGCGAACGCACTTGCGTCACTCGATGCAGACAGGAATAAGCCCGAAAAAGTACTCAGAAGGGGATCAATTCCTTACTATTTTAACAAAATGAAAGCTGTAGCCTCGGGACGGCAAATAGTTTCCCAAAGTTCCCAGTTATCATTTTTTCGTGCAGAACTCTAATAGTGTGACAATATTGCATCAGAATATTTCTGGCGCAATAAATAAATCTGAAAATATTCACGTAGCCTTAACAGAACTTCACAATAATGGTACCCCTGTGAATATTCTGTGCTTAACTGAAACTTTCATTCTAAAAGGTCATGAGAGATTTCTTAAAGTACCAGGTTTTATACTAGCATCGTCATACTCGCGTACTGATAAAAAACGGGGAGGTGCATGTATTTTATTAAACAAAAATATAGAATATAAAATTATACAATTTATAAATGACATAGCTTGTAAATATTGTTTTGAATGTACAGGTATCGAAATTCTGACATTTAACATCGTGCTAGTTTGTATTTATAGAACGCCTGACAGTAACAAAACGGTATTTTTTAATAAGCTAAATTTATTACTCAATAAACTAACCCTTAAGTATCGACATATTATATTTTGCGGAGATTGGAATGTTGACATTTTAAAATCAAACAAATATAGTGATGAATTAAAAAGTACGCTCAAGAACTTTAACATGGAAATCCATGTCAAAACACCTACTCGAAACAGTGCTTGTTTAGATCTGTTTGCGAGTAATATGAAAAATGTTAACGGGCAAGTCCACTATCTGGCACTATCAGATCACGAAACTGGGCAAAGCATAAAAGTACCCATCACAAAAAAACGTGAAACAGTTTTTTGGTTTGAGGACAGAAGAGATTTTAGTGAAGAAAACAAAAGGAAATTCTGCAATTGCTTAGCAGCTCTTTATTTCTCAGAAATCTCCGAAAAACGGTCACTAAATGATGCTTTTGTCTACTTTCATGATTTATATGTTCTATTTTTCAACCTGTGCTTTCCAGTATATCGTATAAGAAAAACGAACAGAACTAAAAAGTGTGCATGGCTTACAAAAGGCTTAAAAAAATCATGCATAAAGAAACGATTTTTATACTTAAAATTAAAACTTGCAAGCTCTAACAATAAAATACTTGCTAAAAAATACAAGAGCTATAGCAAAGTACTTAGAAAATGTATACTTAAATCACAACAAGTACAAAATATCAAATATATACGAAATAGCACCAACACCTGTAAAGCCGTGTGGGATGTCATAAAGGAGAATATAGGTGAGATACAACCAGTTAAGCAAATAGATAGCATTATTAAAAACCAGTTGACATATACGAATCCACTTGAAATTACCGAAATATTTAATAAATATTTTATAGACATAACTAATAATACTAATTTTAATTTTCTATCAACTGACATTAATACGTACATGCAATCGAGCATTTCATCATCTATATTTCTCCAACCAACGGACGCAATGGAAGTTTTAAAAGTTATAAACCATCTTAAAACACAAACTCAGTAGGAATAGATGGCCTGAATACCAGAATAATTAAACTTAGTGCCCATTATATTTGTAAACCACTAAGTGACATTATAAATAGATCTTTCGAAGAGGGTAATTTTCCCGACATGTTAAAAATATCAATCGTGAAGCCACTTTTTAAAAAAGGTATCAAAACTGACGTGAAAAATTACAGGCCGGTAGCACTATTACCAGTTCTTTCAAAAATATTTGAGAAAATTATGTTGACAAGACTCCAAAACTATGTAACTACGCATGACATTCTTAAGCCAGAGCAATTCGGCTTCAGGAAAAATAGCACTACTTCCTTAGCATGCTTTAACGTTATAAAAGAGATCACGGAAGCCATAAACGATAAAGTTCCTGTAATAGCACTTATGTTAGATATGTCTAAGGCTTTTGATTTTGTTGACCACAAACTACTGCTCTACAAACTTGAAAAATATGGTATTAGAGGGAAAGCAAACGAATGGCTTCATAGCTATTTAAATGATCGCCTACAATGTGTTGAGGTATCTAAAATCATAGGTCGTAAAAAATCAAATGTGCGATCAAACTTTAGACTTAACAAATTTGGAGTTCCACAAGACAGCATTATTGGCCCGTTATTATTTCTTTTATATATAAATGACCTACCTAATATAACGAGACATAAAACAATATTATTTGCTGACGACACCACGATCATTGTAAGGGGAGAAAATAAATTGACATTCGAAAGAGAAATTATTAATACATTAAATAATACAATTAACTGGTTAAATCAAAATAACCTGCAAGTTAATCTTGATAAAACTAGCATAGTACAGTTTGGGACCTGTCGCCAGTTGAAGGAAAAATTGGAGATACAACATAATAATACTCCAATTGCAGAAGTTGAGACAGCAAAATTTTTAGGGATTTGGCTAGATCAGCATTGTAATTGGAAGACACATACAACATGTTTGTGTGACAAATTAGATAAAAATGAAAGAGGTCAAACGGTCAACCAAGGTGAGGCTGACATAATTCTTAGAAATAAGGTTTTAAATCGACATGGTCACTAATGCAAGAATTAACGTTAGAAACGGGATATTTACCATGTATTGTATTTATTGTGAGCTCTCGATATTTCGGCACAATTGCATCCAAAAAAAGCTAGAGAGCAGATACCGTGAGTTATGTGTGTCGAGACCCAGAACTTAAGTGACTGTTGTGTCATTGGTAATAAGCCGGAACGCAAGAAACGTGAAAGGAAGAGGGTAGACCGTTTCGTCTGCTCATAAAAATACCTATCTACCCGCAGATACTTCAGCTTACTCGTGAACATGGCGCATGCAACTGTGCCGAAATATCGAGAGCTCACAATAAATACAATACATGGTAAATATCCCGTTTCTAACGTTAATTCTTAGA
Organism: Selenia dentaria; assembly: GCA_917880725.1. Taxonomy (NCBI): domain Eukaryota; kingdom Metazoa; phylum Arthropoda; class Insecta; order Lepidoptera; family Geometridae; genus Selenia; species Selenia dentaria. The sequence goes on along the minus strand of OU862882.1, from coordinate 25,385,287 downwards.
AAGCTCGATGTCCATAGACAAAACCGTCTCCGAATCTATTCTCAATGTACATCCATCCATCCATCCATCTTCATTACACAGTATTATTATTTATTCTGTGCCTACACAGTTTGTATCATTCTATTTATCTACATATATGGCACATTCTTCTTTCAATACTTACGCTTTTTATCCGCAATGCACCAGAATACCTAATCTGAGGGCTAACTTGCCGTGTTTGGATTGAAACAACTGTAATAATGCATCTGAGTATTCTGTAGGATAATTTCATCACAATAGAATTGTAACGGCTCAAATCTACAAAAAATTGTTAGTCGCTTTAATTTTTAACCGACAACAAAAAAGGAGAAAGTTATGTGTTCGTTTGTATGTATTTTTAAGCGTATGTTAGCTGATTTCTTCCCCATGTGTGGACCGTTTCTCAAAATTCTTTTGTTTTGTTTTGTTTGATAGAGTATACCTCCGAGGTAGTCACATTTAAATTACATCAAATTCGGTCAAGCAGTTGAGTTACACTCCCAAATCTGAATTGTGTTGATTTATCTTGATGATATCATCATTGACAATCTATCCCGTAAGTAGATAACCACTTCAAAATGGTAAAAAAATATAAAAAAATGGAACCGACTTCAACACCAAAAAGTGTGAAATAACTTGTCGAAGTCGGTACCATATGCAAAATAAATTTTTAGTTAAAATATTTTTTATCAACTCATCGTGTAGTGATGGATGATGATGATGAAAAGTTTCCTGTGTGTTATTCCAGCGCCGCGAACGAAGTGCGCTATAGACACAAGATATTAGGTATATCTTGTCTATCTCTATAGATATAAGATAGGTTTCGGTCCCAAAAGACTGGCCTGCAAAACTAAGTATCACACTTTTAAAATTGCAATAACTTTTCACACAAGATATACTTCGAAACAAAAAGTACTCGAAGCAGAGTTTGATGTTGTACTTCATACTCGTAGTCCTCCAAAGTTTGGTAACCTTCTTTTAAGAAATGGCTGAAAAAAACTTTGAAATCAAAAACAATCCTTTTTGAATTACAATTTTACCATTAATTTTTTGTTTCTATTTTAGTTTTCAATTTTTTTCTTGAACACTCATCGTTCAAGAAAAAAATTGAAAACTAAAATTCTTACAAAAGCTAAGTTAGACAACCAGCACATAAACTTATTTATCATGCCTCTTTCACCTGAAGAATGGGCTAGGATCATGACTTTTCTGGAACTAGGCATCAGTATGCGTCGTACTGCAAGAATGGTGGGTGTGACGTTACGAACGGTTCAGAAGGTGAAGCGAAGGTACAAAGACACTGGAAACCACTTGAGGAGACCTGGTAATGGCAGACACAGGTGTACTAGTACTAGACCGTTACATTGTTTCCACTGTGTTGAGAAATAGCCACCTAAATGCAGTTGAAGTCCAGCAACAGCTTCTTCAGACCCGAAGGGACTACAGTAAGAAGAAGACTGGCTGAAGCAAACCTGAAACCCCGAAGACCAGCAAGTGGCCCCAAACTCAAGAGAGAGCATCGAGTAGCTAGACTGCGAAACACCCGTGAGCACATATAGTAGGATCAAGAAGAATGGTCTAGAATTTTGTTTACAGATGAGTATCGATTCTCACTTTAAACATCTGATGGAAGGCGAGTGTTTACAGGCGACCTGGTGAGCGATACCTTCAAGCCTGCTTCAGAAAGATTCCAGTACGGTGGAGGCAGTGTACATGTATGGGCTGGTATATCTTCATAAGGTCGCACAGAGTTAGTGGCCATAGAAAATGGCCCTTTGACTGGGTAACGACCATGGTATGCCTAACTAAGTAACACCTGGGCAATTCTCAATGAGTATGCAGGGCCATATTTAATAAATATCGGTGATGGATCGATGCTGATGCATGATAATGCCCGGCCACAAACGGCTAAGGTCGTGCAAGAGTATATTCAGGAGGTTGGTATCAGCGTGATGGCTTGCCTATCAAAAAGTCCAGATATCAACCCTAAAAAACTAATTAATGGTTTTAGCTAGCCACCTGCCTGACAACATATCAGTCGCAACTGCGTCTGACCCTAACTTTACCTATAATACTAATAGTTTTGCTTTAGTTTCGTTTAAGTTAGCCACCTGCCTGACGACATATTAGACGCAACTGGTTCTGACCTAACTATACCTATATAACTAATAGGTTTGCTCTAATTTGGTTTTAGCCTGAAGCCACATCAGTCGCAACCGGGTCTGACCTAACTATACCTCTAATAGTTTTTCTCTAGTTTGGTTTTAGTTAGCTACCTAGCTAACTAAAACCAAATTAGAGCAAAACTATTAGTAAACTAAAAACTAATTAATGGTTTTAGCTAGCCACCTGCCTGACAACATATCATAGCTACCTAGCTAACTAAAACCAAATTAGAGCAAAACTATTAGTAAACTAAAAAACTAATTAATGGTTTTAGCTAGCCACCTGCCTGACAACATATCAGTCGCAACTGCGTCTGACCCTAACTATACCTATATTACTAATAGTTTTGCTCTAGTTTAGTTTTAGTTAGCCACCTACCTGACGACATATCAGTCACAACTGGGTCTGGTCTAACTATAACTAATAGTTTTGCTCTAGTTTAGTTTTAGTTAGCCACCTACCTGACGACATATCAGTCACAACTGGGTCTGACCTAACTATAACTATAACTAATAGTTTTGCTCTAGTTTAGTTTTAGTTCGCCACCTACCTGACGACATATCAGTCGCAACTGGGTCTAACCTAACTGTAACTATTAGTTTTGCTCTAGTTTGGTTTTAGATAGCCACCTACCTGACGACATATCAGTCACAACTGGGTCTGACCTAACTATAACTATAACTAATAGTTTTGCTCTAGTTTAGTTTTAGTTCGCCACCTACCTGACGACATATCAGTCGCAACTGGGTCTAACCTAACTGTAACTATTAGTTTTGCTCTAGTTTGGTTTTAGTTAGCCACCTGCCTGAAGCCACATCAGTCGTAACCGGGTCTGACCTAACCATACCTATATTACTAATAGTTTTGCTCTAGTTTGGTTTTAGTTGTGATGATCTTAGTAGTCGCCTTCGGCTGATAAAGAGTGACTACCACAACATAGTAGACGCTTTGCTTGGTACCGTAAAACTGTATTTTTCTATATTAACACTATACTGTATATTTCGGCAAATTTTGTTTGCTTGAATTTCTGCTTATTTTATTGTTCTCTCTATAGACTAACGGTTGTACTGGCATATAAATACATTGGGGCAATAAAGACTTTGTATAATTTAGTTTCTACGCAGGCGGTTGATGAACGTGTGAAATGATCCGAGTGAAAATGCCATATATTTAGACGGAAGGGTCAAAGAAGGGATAATGCGTGGCCACGGCCCGGGCCTGACGCAAATAGCTGCGACAGCAGGCGGGCGACCGCTCCGTCCGGAAGGGCTTCTCATCTCAATCAGCGACTCAAAATAGCGTTAATGGCTCGTGATTTTATGCTTTTTTATTTGATTTTTTTACAATATGAAACGTCAACAAAATTTACTGATCAAATAGAATTCAACAGCAATTGTCACTTTAGATGTCAATATTGAATTGAATTTTCGACCGCTGTCATAATGTTTGATTGTATGTGAAACATTTGTATACGATACTACAGGATTTTTCCAGAATAAATCAAAAACCATTCAAGCCTTTCTCCATGCGGACGGTGTTACCTGAATGTTTTATTACTAGCTGAACCGTGCGCGGGGACGCCTGATAGCATTTGCATTATTGTTTATGTAAGTAAATATGTCATGGTACGGCCCGTTCAAGTCATCTCATGAGCTGAGATGATAATGATACCTCCAAGAAGACTATGCGCCTTCGTGGTGCAAGAGGGTCGGATTGTTTTTTATGGTTCCTTATGTATTTATAATAATACCGTTATAATGTACTGCACGTGAAATAGGGCTCACCAAAGTGGCTTTCAATTGTAAACCTCTTGATATTTCTAAACTATGCAACATATACTGCAATCTAACAATGCAGATGACGAACAGTAGAAGGAACAAATGGAATGACCAATATGACGTGTATGGCATGATCAAACCTTTGGCGACAAGTGGAGAAATACTCAATAAATGCGACGTAGCTTCTGTAAGTAAAAGTGATAAAGACATTCTGGTCCTGATATTGGGATCCAATGATTCAAATCCATATTCAATGTTTGCCAACTTGTGTAGTTTTTTGCATCGCCTCAAAGGGCAAAAAGTATTCATTGTAGATGTACAACAAAATCGCTACTTAAATGAACGAAAACTTAACAGCAACATCAAATTGTTGGTCAAAAACTATAATAACTGTAAGTTTATTGAAATGAATAATGGTTATCGTAATTTATTATATGTTAGAAATCCTGTCAGTTTTACAAAAAATCTAACTTATAAATTAAACATTGAAATTGATAGCTTGTGTTATAACGAGCAGTTCTTGAACATAAATACTCAAAAGTCGGTATGTACAATGGCGCCAAATAATTTAAAGTATGTGTCTGTCAAAAAAAAAACAGAAACACATACATCCCAAAAAGGCACAATTCCATACTACTTCCGCAAAGTAACGTGTCAATCGCAGGCAAAAGGTAACAGTGGAGCGAACGCACTTGCGTCACTCGATGCAGACAGGAATAAGCCCGAAAAAGTACTCAGAAGGGGATCAATTCCTTACTATTTTAACAAAATGAAAGCTGTAGCCTCGGGACGGCAAATAGTTTCCCAAAGTTCCCAGTTATCATTTTTTCGTGCAGAACTCTAATAGTGTGACAATATTGCATCAGAATATTTCTGGCGCAATAAATAAATCTGAAAATATTCACGTAGCCTTAACAGAACTTCACAATAATGGTACCCCTGTGAATATTCTGTGCTTAACTGAAACTTTCATTCTAAAGGTCATGAGAGATTTCTTAAAGTACCAGGTTTTATACTAGCATCGTCATACTCGCGTACTGATAAAAAACGGGGAGGTGCATGTATTTTATTAAACAAAAATATAGAATATAAAATTATACAATTTATAAATGACATAGCTTGTAAATATTGTTTTGAATGTACAGGTATCGAAATTCTGACATTTAACATCGTGCTAGTTTGTATTTATAGAACGCCTGACAGTAACAAAACGGTATTTTTTAATAAGCTAAATTTATTACTCAATAAACTAACCCTTAAGTATCGACATATTATATTTTGCGGAGATTGGAATGTTGACATTTTAAAATCAAACAAATATAGTGATGAATTAAAAAGTACGCTCAAGAACTTTAACATGGAAATCCATGTCAAAACACCTACTCGAAACAGTGCTTGTTTAGATCTGTTTGCGAGTAATATGAAAAATGTTAACGGGCAAGTCCACTATCTGGCACTATCAGATCACGAAACTGGGCAAAGCATAAAAGTACCCATCACAAAAAAACGTGAAACAGTTTTTTGGTTTGAGGACAGAAGAGATTTTAGTGAAGAAAACAAAAGGAAATTCTGCAATTGCTTAGCAGCTCTTTATTTCTCAGAAATCTCCGAAAAACGGTCACTAAATGATGCTTTTGTCTACTTTCATGATTTATATGTTCTATTTTTCAACCTGTGCTTTCCAGTATATCGTATAAGAAAAACGAACAGAACTAAAAAGTGTGCATGGCTTACAAAAGGCTTAAAAAAATCATGCATAAAGAAACGATTTTTATACTTAAAATTAAAACTTGCAAGCTCTAACAATAAAATACTTGCTAAAAAATACAAGAGCTATAGCAAAGTACTTAGAAAATGTATACTTAAATCACAACAAGTACAAAATATCAAATATATACGAAATAGCACCAACACCTGTAAAGCCGTGTGGGATGTCATAAAGGAGAATATAGGTGAGATACAACCAGTTAAGCAAATAGATAGCATTATTAAAAACCAGTTGACATATACGAATCCACTTGAAATTACCGAAATATTTAATAAATATTTTATAGACATAACTAATAATACTAATTTTAATTTTCTATCAACTGACATTAATACGTACATGCAATCGAGCATTTCATCATCTATATTTCTCCAACCAACGGACGCAATGGAAGTTTTAAAAGTCCATAAACCATCTTAAAAACACAAACTCAGTAGGAATAGATGGCCTGAATACCAGAATAATTAAACTTAGTGCCCATTATATTTGTAAACCACTAAGTGACATTATAAATAGATCTTTTGAAGAGGGTAATTTTCCCGACATGTTAAAAATATCAATCGTGAAGCCACTTTTTAAAAAAGGTATCAAAACTGACGTGAAAAATTACAGGCCGGTAGCACTATTACCAGTTCTTTCAAAAATATTTGAGAAAATTATGTTGACAAGACTCCAAAACTATGTAACTACGCATGACATTCTTAAGCCAGAGCAATTCGGCTACAGGAAAAATAGCACTACTTCCTTAGCATGCTTTAACGTTATAAAAGAGATCACGGAAGCCATAAACGATAAAGTTCCTGTAATAGCACTTATGTTAGATATGTCTAAGGCTTTTGATTTTGTTGACCACAAACTACTGCTCTACAAACTTGAAAAATATGGTATTAGAGGGAAAGCAAACGAATGGCTTCATAGCTATTTAAATGATCGCCTACAATGTGTTGAGGTATCTAAAATCATAGGTCGTAAAAAATCAAATGTGCGATCAAACTTTAGACTTAACAAATTTGGAGTTCCACAAGACAGCATTATTGGCCCGTTATTATTTCTTTTATATATAAATGACCTACCTAATATAACGAGACATAAAACAATATTATTTGCTGACGACACCACGATCATTGTAAGGGGAGAAAATAAATTGACATTCGAAAGAGAAATTATTAATACATTAAATAATACAATTAACTGGTTAAATCAAAATAACCTGCAAGTTAATCTTGATAAAACTAGCATAGTACAGTTTGGGACCTGTCGCCAGTTGAAGGAAAAATTGGAGATACAACATAATAATACTCCAATTGCAGAAGTTGAGACAGCAAAATTTTTAGGGATTTGGCTAGATCAGCATTGTAATTGGAAGACACATACAACATGTTTGTGTGACAAATTAGATAAGTTTATTTATGCAATAAAACGGCTTAGACAAAGAGTATCTATTAATGCAGCACTGGGAGCATATCACGGTTACGTTTCATCGGTGTTAGCTTATGGGTTAATTTTGTGGGGGAACTCGGTTGATATACAGAAAGCCTTTAGGATACAGAAAAAATGTGTACGAGCCATCTGTGGAGCATGGAGTACGGATAGCTGCAAATCATTATTTAAAAGGTTTCACATACTCCCATTAGCGTGCATGTACATAAGGGACATTTGTGTATTTATGAAACAATATCCTCATTATTTCAAAAAACATTCGGATACTTTAGCCAGGAATACAAGGCACAAACACAGACTGTATGTACCCCCATGTCGTCTGGACCTTGTCAAACGCAATGTTTATTATCATGGCATTACGATTTTCAATAAACTGCCAAATGACTTCTCTGAATCTCTCTGATGAAGATCTACCTTTAAACATATTTAAATTGAAATTAAAAATATGGTTATTAGACAAGTGTTTTTATGATGTTAAGGAATATTTGACTTATAAAAATTAACTTTGCTGACATTTAATATTTGACAATTTTGATATTGACATTTAAATTTAAGCAGACTTCTATGTGACTAATATAATTTCTATGTAATCTAAATCTTTCAATCAAAGCTTTCAATTTGTTTGCATGATTACATTTAAGGTTTGACATTGTTATTAATAATTTTGGTAGGTTCATACATTAAAATACTTTATTTTAAAATTGTACTTAAAACTATTTTTGCACGCCTTGATGAGGCAGAATGTAATGGATCCTTTCTATTTTAACTATAAGAACTACTGTACCTACATTTCTCGCAAATAAAAATTTATTATTATTATTATTATTATTATAAACTCATAAACTAGCAAACAAAACCTTACACGAAACTGTGGTTCTATATATTGTATTTTTTTAATGCTGTAATCTATATTCGTGTAACGTCTTAGCATTACAATTCAAAAAAATAAGATTATTCTATTTAGTTATAAGTAATTTTACATTAGAACGAAGTTACATGACGACTTTAATCTGCGTAAAACCGTTAACGTCAACGGCGGCGAAACGCAGCTTCGAGTTCAGCCGTGTAATTCTCTAATGATTCGCCGTTGCGCTCGTCGACGAGCTCACGGAGTCAAATACTTTATGCAACGATCTCGCCCCAATGGGGTTGAGTTGGCATCATCAGCTCTCACGGAGCAGCTGCAGTGTTCTTTTAAGGGTTTCTGGATACCTGGACGTAACTCTTGTGTATACAGGTAGCGGTTGGACGTGTGTCCATTCATATTCGGAGAAATTTTCCCTTATAGTGAAGTAAATATTAATTAAAGAGGACAAAATTGTAGGAAATTTAATTCCCAATAACTTTGATCGTAACAATTTTCCGTGTAAAATTGAAAATAAACGTAATAATGCAATGATAAGATTTTACCCTCACCGCTACTCCGATATAAATCTAAAAATATCGTAATTACAAAAAAAAAATTAGGTATTAATTTCAAATAACATTGGTGGTAACAATGTAAAATTTAAAATATAAGTGATAATGCAACTATATGATTTTACCCCACCTTTTTTCGGGTATAATTGGAAAAATATTAATCCTACGATTTTTTTTATTTAAAACCAAATCTGTAGAAAACTTAATTTTAAACAAGTTTATTCATAACAATCTTTCATGTAAAATTGAAAATAAACGAGTTATTGATCAAACAAAAATTTGGTTATAAATCGAAAAACATCAATCTTAGGAAAAAAACTGATACCGAAAATATAAAAAAAGTACTTTACTACGAGTATAAAATGGAACTTCGTCACCAAACAGTGTGAAATAACTTGTTGAAGTCGGCACCATGAATATTGTGCGCATGGTTCCATTTTTTGGTAAAAAAAAATACTTTCACAACATAAGTGACTGCTACTTACGGGATCGATTATAATTCACCTTCAATGATTATATCCTCAAGATAGGCGTAACATTTTTAAGGTTTTTTGGAGTGCAACTCAAAAACAGCTTGACTGAATTTGATGAAGTTTAAATGGAACCATCGGAAGTACCATATTGGTAATGTAACCAAAAAAAAACAATTTGAGAATCGGTTAATGAGGGATAAATCGGCTAACATACACAAAAAATATAAAATTGAACATATTAGTTATAACCTCCTCCTTTTTGAAGTCGGTTAAAAATCTGAACTATCGGATTCAGAAACTGTAAAATCTGGATATGAGTTAGTTAATTGCGTAGTGAACTAAAATGTAATTTTGGTAAATTATCGTATTTCTTATTCTGTTCAAACTGGAATCCAAATTATTATAATCCTAAAAAAAATTGGCTTTTCTTCTCAAACTGTGTGTATGAGATATCGCTCTTGTACATAAGGTTGTTTTTCCAACGTTTCTTGTCAACTCGTCATTTGTTTCACGGATGTTGTCAAGTTGTCAAAGATGCAACGCCCTTTACTTACTTGTTCAGCCCCCATAATAATGATAATGTAGGCCCTAGCCCCAAATTTTCATCTATCTAACAAGACCTGGGAAGTTTTTAAATAAAAGCTTCCAACTGAAATTCCAATTGAAATATTACTCTTAATAACTCACCTACTTAGTTATCTACACACGTCGCATTTCCTGGAAGCGTAAAGATAAGAGAAATCAGAAATTAATAGTCAGTTATTTTTATATTTCCAATAGACACTATCCACTCAGTCTCAGTTGATAATTCTCACAACGAGCGAACTCTACGTCGAAGCAATAAATCTGAGGTTTGTACGGTCTGGAGTACTGCCAACTCAACTAGACGACTTCTAGACGACCAATTTATTGTTCATAATGATATATTATTATCGCTTTATTTATACCGAATACACTCAATTACTTTGTTTCATTTATATGTACATAACTTTATCTGTAGATAGGTAGTTTTTAAATTGGCAGCTTGCTTTCAACGTTTATTTTCAATTAGCTGTAACAAAAGGGAGCATAGCGTTTGGAGGCTTTTTGCTGATTTCGTCGGAATTCCTATCGGCAGTGCAATCTGCTTGGCAAACTGGACGTCGCGTCGACGCCGGCAATCGCCTAATTTAATGAACACTTCCCTAATCGAGTGACGAGTGGATGCTGCTTGGGCGAAAAAACATTTTCAAATTCGATTTACCTACTGCTGACATTTGTATGTTTGTAGTTACAATATATCAGTGAAGTTATACAGACATTACAGTTTTATCTGAAGATATGTAGGTTGGTGCCTTATAAACTTTAGATTTAGATTATTTCGATTTAGATTTGAAATGGTGTCACAGTGGTACAGACAAGTGAGGTATATATAAATACGAGTAAGAAACCAGAATATGGCAACCTTTGAGAATTGGACTGTGCGATGCACCGTGACTACCAGCGCGACATCATGGTAACATGTTTTTAAAAATTATCAACCTATCTACGCAGAGTTCAATATGTTTATAACACTAATCTATAATCTAATGCAAATATTTTATTAATTATAAACATAGTCCTAAACCTATTGTCAAACTCAAGTTTAGACATGCGTAAGAAAAATGAAGGTTTATTTACCCTTATTGTTATGGTTGAAGTCTAGACATCACTTTTGTCACAGAATTAATAGTGTACTTACTTCTTTACCGCACTACCTCAGGTAATATATTACTACTGTCGTAGGTTACCCCATTTTCCACGAAGTAGACGTTTTTGTCGTATTACACAGATTTATTCAAAGAAGAATATTAGCTACATTTGTAAGCAGGTCAGACAGACGATTTATCATTGTGGAGATGACGTTTACTGCCGATACCAAATGATTTGTTCCAGATCAAATGCGAATCCGATATTTACGCAACGTAATCATACGGATGCGGAAATATTTACGTCATATTGTTATGGTATAGGGTCCTGAAACCGCATTGCGTAGGGGATGGGTACTGTATCACTAGGTAATGAGCATTAACGATAATATGTTTTAATCTTTATGGCTATTTGTGGTTGGTTTAAGTTACTTGTCGATTAGTTTAATTACATTTAGTAAATTGATAACTTTATATAAGAACTAAGTATCTATTGTAGCGCACATCTGGTTTTAACTACAAGCGCTTCACAAAGCAGCTATGTTAAGACAATGCTGAGGGAGCAAGGAAGTCTCTCTTATCTCTGACAGACAGCTTGAGACTGGCACGAGGAGACGAGCAATGAACCTCTGATTACCTCTGTGTTTACTGCCTATGATTTATGATGAAAGATTTTCTATATATTCCGCCCAAAGACACATGTTGAAAATTTGGTACCTACGTAATATTAATTTACAAATTTCAACTAGTAATGATATTGTAGTTATATATTATAGTCGAACTGGCAAAAAGAGAATATAACTGTAAATATGCAACGTGCATATGTTCCATACCTTTTGCTTTTAGTTTGTGTATTTTTACATTAATTTTAGTACCATTTTAGTAAGAGATTAAAAAATATCCAACTGCTTGCGCTTAAGGGTTCCGTCGTGCCTATTCACTAATAACGATTAGATCACATTAATATTGTTATACTCTCCGAGAGAATAACATTTATCGGATCTTAGTCACTTTTAACATGTCCTTATTGCATCTTGTCTAACTCTAATCATCAGAGAATCGCACGGCTGTACACAAATAGTATTACGTAATATATTTCGGCAAAGTACTTACATATAAATTATATGACGAACCCGATTTAAGTTATGATTTTGTCAGTAAAACCAAGTTATGCACATAATGTGAAGAAAAACGCGGCTGGCATAACCTACAGAACCTCGAGATACGAGTCTGATCCGCTTGTCCCAACTAGCGGAATATGTATGAGCATTCGCTGAGCCAGTGACGCGGAAACGCACGTGTAGTTCAATTTTTCATCACACGTTGAGTTTGTATTTTCCCTCGACGTACCTGCGAATGTGATTCTACCCCGTTTACTGTCACTTCCTGATTTCGTAAAGTATTGCTACGTTTTTACGGCTAAAATTATTTTTTGACTCAGAATCTAGTCTACGGTACATTCTGAGTTATTAGGTTCTTATAGGGAGTTGAGAAGTACGTATGCATTGTCATAGTCGTTATATGGATGGACAAAATCAAACCAAATATCGTAAAAAAATGGTTCAGTGGATCATCTAATGGAATAGGAAATAGATTTCGCGTTATACCATTATCTGTTTGCATTAAAACGTCGGATTACGTAGAGTGCTACGTCGTAGAGTCGTAGATATTGCTACGCACGACTCGTAAGCGAATAATAAATTGAAATTTGCAAAAACTCATATTAGTTTTTTCCTGCGACTCAGCGTTAAGGCCGAGATGAAAATAATATCAGTATATTTTTATGCTAACATTTATTTTTAAAAGCATTTATACACTGAACGGATTATACTCTATTTCATTCGTTTATACGATATTTTATGTTGAAGCGCTTGCAACGGAGCTTGACTTGCGGTCTGAAGTTGGATGGGTGACCGCTTGTGAAATTATTCAACTAAGCCCCTATATGCTTCGGATGACCCGTTCAGCCGTCCGTGCCGGTTGTTTATTGTAGGTTGGTGTCTTAGGACAACAGTCGTTAGGTTATGTCGAAGACCTTCGGGCAGCCTGTAAATTTCGACATGGGTTCGCCACTAGCTTATCCACCAAGCCGCACTGGGGCCCGCGTGGTTTATTATGGCCCAACTCCTCTCTCTACGAGGAAGGCTCGAGGCTCAGCAGAGGGAACATTATGGTTTGATTATGTTTACGATATTTTTATTCAGAGCTGTTGTTGATAAATATTTTTAATTCAGTTTATAATCATTATCATCATCATCCCTCGCTGTGACGACGTCTTCACAGATCTCTGCCATGAGAATAGGGTTGCTTATTCTAATGGTTCGGTATTCAGCTCTCTGGTTTCTACCAGCATACAACAAATGTTTAACCAATGCAGACTTTAGTTTGAAAATTCTCGTGAGTTTGACACATAATTATTTATTATGAAAACCGAAGTTACTCACGTAACTAGCCGACGTTATCGACCTCGGTTTTGCGCCACGATCTTGCAGCGTAAGCATGTCCCATACCCATACTCAGGGAGAGTATGGGTATGGGACATGCCCAAAACCTAGGTTGATAACGTCGGCTAATAACGTGAGTAAAGTCGGTTTTGATATTAAATGAATACAGACTTCTTCTATAATGATACAAAATGAAGTGGGTTACAATAATAGTGAGTTCATAAGTCAAAGCTCGCGTAACGAATGTAAGAGCGCGTAATGTGAACGATTTAAATTGAGGCGAATTAAGAAGACGGTAGGGGCGTGTTCGCATTCGGTGTCGCCACGAATGTAGGCACATCGTGAGTCGTCGCGTCACCCCCACTCTGTTATTGTCGCGAGCTTTCCAATTACGCTGGAGACGGATATTTGCCCCGATGCCACCCTAAAGGCGTACGCACATAACGTAACTAAACGGGCTAGTCCCTGATTTCTGTGATGAAATAAACAACGTTAGTATAAAGGTGCATTTTTTATATATTCTGTTCCTTGAAAACAGACTATTAACTTATCAAAACAAGCCTAGTTTATGTTTAACAGATAAAATAACCAATCTATACTAATATTATAAAAAAGAAAGGTTTGTATGTAAGTATGTTTGTAACGAGTTGGCTCTAAAATTATTTCACTATTTGAAAGCTACATTCACCCTGGGTAACATAGGCTATATAAGATTCATCATCATCATCATCCATCACAGCGCGGGTAAAACCGCGGAGAGCAGCTAGTTTCAATATAAAAATGCAGACTGGCCGGCTGGGGCGGTTGGTAGCAACGCTGCCTTCTGAGCCACAGGGTCCAGGTTCGATCCCCTTACAGGTAAACATTTGTATGCATGAAAATGTCTATTCGACATGTGTCTTGGTGTGTTTATGTATGCACATCAGTCATCTCGTTACCATAGTATATGATCTGCCCTGTTTAGGACTTGAAGACCTTGTATAAACTTATAAGGAATAGGGTTTAACTGAAAAAAATTAAGCTACATGACATAATCAATTTTTTTTTATGCAATCAAGGTAAGACGAGCAAGTCGTGCGCCTGATAGTAAGCTTTGATTACCTGTGACAGTTGTAGTGCAACTCAGAGATTCGAAGTGTAGATTTGCGTGATGCTGTACTGCGCTCGGCACCCCGTGATTTTGATTTTTGAGTTTCTATCGCCCACTTGCTACATTGCATGAACACGCTAACGCAGTAATGCTTGAGCACTTGCTTTGCGGCAGAATATCTGGCTGTCTGAAGAATATCTGTGGTGGTCCCAATAAAGACAGCTTATCACCTAGTAAGTCAGGTTTTCGTTGCCTCTAACGACTTTGCTCATACGATTCGTATCCCGACATTGCCGACGGTGGAGGAAATATTCTTTAACTCCGTCTCTTCACAGAGTAAATCTATTCTTATTATATATTAAGTATATTATATTATATAATTATTATTTCCCAAAAAGTCAATACAATAATGTCTAAAAATAAAATTAGTCAAACAGCCCCTAATTGTTCCCGGAGCAAAGGTCCCCAAAACACTGGCCGCATTACCCCGTTGAATAGCAATGGCCAATCTTTGCTCCAGGAAACAGCTGGCGCGGGGGTCACCACACTTTTCCGTTATCCGCTGGCCAATCTGTCGAATCAACACCCTGGCCTCGGTCCCCCAAGCGCCCAAAGTTTCAACAGCGATGGGCACAAAAAGATATTGTGCCTCCAAAGCCGCATATTTTTGACGCTTCCGACACGCAGCGTCCTCAGCAGCCGCCGCTGAGGAGTGGATGGAGCGACTCAGGTGACAGGCGGCAACCGTGCTGACGCATGTGGCATCCCACACCAGGCACTTGCCATTCTTCCACGGCACCAGAGTTAGACCATCCGGCCTCTTGCCATCAGACCTACTGAGACCCGGTGGCTCCAGAACGCAAGGTATATTTGCCGAGACAAAGGCTCTCCGGACTATATCGTTGAGGGCATGGTGACGCGGAAACCTTCCTGTACACCGACGACAACTCAATGCATGGTGGCCATCGGCCTCCACTACGGAACCGCAGATGCAAGTATGTGGTTCACACACCTTGCAGCCCAAGCGGAGACCTACTGCCACGCGCAAAGAGTCATCGTCCAAGAAGGTGCCCAGGTGTGGAGACGGAAGAGCGTGCAACCATGCCCCGGATTCTGACCGCGATACAGCCCTCAGTCTTGCCAAATCCGCCCCCGCAGCCTCGCTCAACAATTGCTTCTGGACTCGATTAGCTCCAACATCGTCCCACGCACGCTGTACGTGAGGAGCTGCAGGGCTTTCGACACCCGAGTTAAGGGTCGACCAAACTGCCCTAGCATCTGACACAAAAGGTATGCTCGCCTCATCACCTTCGTTATGAAGAATGGTAGAGACAAGGCCAGCAACCCCAAGCGCCGACGCCAAGAAAGCAGGCAGACCCAGTTCACCCATGCATCGCACCCCAAGACCTCCATGCCGAATCGGCAGTACCGCCTGAGTCCACTGCGGGTCATTGAGTGACACGTTGAGTATTGACTCTATAGAGGTTTTCAATGTCTCGTCAAAAACTGCAACCTCGTTAGGACACAGCCAAGTAGGCGCCGTTCGCAGCAGATACGTAGCCTTTGATATAGCGAAACACGTTCGCAATAAAACCAACGCCACGTGCGCAGACAGATTTTGGAGACGTTCCCGAGCGGTAAGAAGAAGTTGATTTTGGGAAAGAATAGCCTCCGGTAACGCATCCTTACTCATTATATTTATGTACACCTCCCAACTCTTGCACATTTGAGTAGTTTACATCTTAAGGTTGACTGGAAGACATTTCAGCAGTTTCAGAGATAAGTCAGCCCTTTGTACTGTAGACTTAAGGGGATTGCATAGCTAGTACTTGTCCATAATAAAAGAAAAAAACCCCTTTCTACCTGCTAACATTGTCCGATTTACTAACGCCTATGACGAACTATGCCCGTACGTTTTGATTTTTTCAGTTTATTTAAAGTTAAACATTTTTTTTTTATAAAATACTGTAAAAATCAATACGTACGGGCATAGCAAACAATGTTCTGATTGCATGAAACAAAAATCACTAAAATCGGACAATGTTAAGAGTTTTTTCTTTTAGTACGGACAAGCTTTTTTTTGTTTCATGATTTATTATTTTATATGTACCAAAAAATTTATTGCTATATTGAAAGAAAGCCATCTCTTTAAGTCTACCTTAAGAATCGAGGCTACTAGAATTATATACCTAATATCGAGCATAGAAATATATCTGTGCACTTCAGGGGTTCTACTATATAATATATATATATATATCTATTCTACTAGGTATATTAGTGCTTGGTTCTCAATACTGACTGTATTAAATTAGTTTATAAGTATGAACTCTAGAAAGCAATAGACACAACTCAATCAGCAGCTGAAGCAGTGTACATCCTCCCTTAACGCCTGTTATTTTGGAAAGGGCTGCAAGGGTTCTCTAAATAAAAGCTCGCGCATCAGCCACCCTGTCTACATAAAACAATAAATCCTTAAATATAAATCCTCAGCTTTATTATTTTCTTTGTCGGTACGGTCGGCGTAGATGTATCTATTTTATTATATGCTCCAGTTTCTTTTAGATAACGTTGAAGGTAAAGAGAATTGAGAAGGTAATGTGCGGAATATTAGGGTGCATATAAGGAGAAACATCAATCATGAAAATCCATGACAACGAGCCGGTTTGTATGCAACTGGCAACGTGATTACAGACGCCTCCGACAATTTAGTAGGAACTGTTATGATTGTTGATATGACCATATTCAAATTTTAAAAGGTGGTACTAGTGCATTTGTTTCAGACTTGGACGAGTTGCCCCCTAACCAGACATACGTAGGTACAACGACTACCTACCCATAACGCTCGAGAAATGATAAGCTTAAAATTGTAATAACAATTTTCTCCCGACTTCCAAAAAAGAAGGAGGTACTCAATTCGACTGTATATTATTTTTTTTTGTTACTTCATAACTTTCAACTGGTTAAACCGATTCTCAAAACCATTTGTTCTTGTTTGAAAGCTGGTGCGTCCCGTGTGATCTCATTTAAATTTCATCAAATTCGGTCTAGTAGTTTTTGAGATACACTCCAATAACTGAATAGAATGGAAGTCAGTATTAAATTAAATTAAAAAAATACGGTCGGTGTTTTCAAATTGTACTTGTTGTCATTGTCGGATCTATAAACGGGTGACTATATATAAATCGCAAAAAAAACAGTTTGTGTGTGTCGGTCTGTCGCAACCACAGACCATATAACCACTTGACTGCTCATACGGCTTCCCCTCAGCTGCCAAGACTATGACAATAAAAGGCTAACATATCGCTCCAACACGTCAGTACCAGTTTGACTTCGCGTGGAGAACAAGCGGATGAAAAATAATTAAAACAAATCAAATTATGCCTTATTGTTTAGTAAAGTGGTATGGAAAAAACAGGCATACATCCAGGTATGCAAATGGATTTACATTTCACAGATAATTTTAGTTTATTAATTATTGGAAGAAAACAAAATACACAAATTAAGTAATTAAACAGCGACTCAAAAATAAAAAAATATGGGAACGCGTTGATGTCTTTTGCCATCCCGTACTGTTCTTTGCAGTTGTAGATAACGCCGTCTCTTTTACCCACTGGCACGTGTAAATTAGTGCAGTACTCCCATATTAACGGGCAACTTATCGATTGTATATATCGACTTAGAGGAAAATAATTCTTCTATACAATACATTTATTATTTTAAGAGTGCATAAAAATACAAATAAATATTCGGTGTTTTATTTATATTTAGATGTACTTTCACGTTATCATCAATTATGTAGTAACATTTATATAATATCTTATCTAATAATAATGTAAATATACACGTGAAATAACCCGAGTGTAATGTGAAATATAATTAATAATGGTCTTAAAATATAATATACTTTTTTTTAATATAATCACTATACCTAGCACCTACTCTGTGTGTGCCTCTGTAAGTGACTATTTAGTTTGACTAATTGGATGATACTACTACTTCTTCTCTGATCAGCTGGCATCTTCTTAATATGATTTAGACATACACACATAGTTATTTTAACAAAAACATGGAACCGGTTTCTAAAAGTAAAAAGTGTGGGTCAGTCAAAAATATATATAATTTGTAGGTGTCGTCCATACATTGACAAATTTTACGGTCGAACAAATCCAGTATTGTATAGAATGAGGTGTTGTATCCTTGTATCCTAATGACTGTATAATATACAGTGCCCAAAAAAGTATGTAAGCGATAATTTGTAATGAACTTTATCGACAATTAAGGTGATTACACAATGCTGTACCACAACACTATTTAGGTACTATGAGTAGAGCTACATTTTGAGCCGGCCAATCAAAATCCTTTTTTGTACGTAGCCCCCCGACCCCCGCAGTAGTGACTTTTGTTCTTAGAAGAAATTGACCTACACGCAGTCAAGTGGTTATATGGTCTGTGGTCGCAACACACGAAAACTTCTTACGGATTTGATTAAAGTTTTTATATAAGGTTTGATATCCAGTATGGTCATATTTTTATTCCTCAAACGTAAAGTTTTACTCATAGAGTAGTGGAGTACATATAGTCAAATAATTTTGATTTATGTATTTTTCAAAGATTTTCCTCTGCGTGATAGCTGGTATACGGTAAACATAACTAATTAAGGTATTCATTTCTGTATACTTTTTCTATAATTATAATGTATATTTATTTTATTATATCAGCGTCCGATTATCTTATATTAACACTATATGAGTAGAAATGTATAATTAGCTTTTATTTTATTTAAATTAAAACATTAACCCTGTTAATTAAGCCTGTTAGTTTCTCTTAAATAAAATATAATAGTAATCATAAAATGTATCCTTAATTGGTCTAACTATTAATCTGCATGCGAGTCTGCGGCGAAGCCGTGGTGAGTCTGCCTGTTTTGAAACAGGGTTAAATTAAGGATTACTCGTATGTTACAATGCTGGTCTCTGCTTTACTTATGTCTTATATACCTACGTAAGTACAACATACATTATGGCGAAAAATTGGGGTAGGTTAGTGTACCTATGATCTTGTGCTTAGATCTACGAACAAGGCTTAGATATATTTTTATCAACCTTTGAGCGAGACAGCTCGGAGTAATGAGGCTTGAGTTTTTGTTGAAAGCAACATCGTGATGAAATCCACAGTACCTACCACCCTCGAGAATTAAAACCTGTCACAAAGCACCTGTGTTCAGACAGCTGTCCTTGAGAGCTAATGGCCATTGTAGGTGTAGCCGCATCGTCAAGTAAGCTAGTGGTTAGACACCTATTTATTAAATATAATTAAAAATACAATTTTTCAAAAATCGAATGTAATTTTGCCATAAAATTTAATGTCTAAAAAGTATCCAGAAAGTGAACTCTTCCGGAGACTTATTTACAACTGTCCAGTAAGAAGCGAGATTTTAAATTTGGAATCTCCTGCTGTCCAAATATATATTTATCTCAGTTTTATGGTATAGCATTTTATGAGATAGCTATATTTTTGGAGCCTTAAGAGGATTGCATAGCTAGTACTTTCCATCCTAAAAGAGAAAACTCTTTCTACCTCTTAACATTGTCCGATTTCAGTGATTTTTTTTTCATGGTATCATGATATTGTTTACTATGTCCGTACGTTTTGATTTTTTCAGTTTTTTTAAGTTCTAAAAAAGGAAATTTATAGTACTTTGAAATACTGAAAAAATCAAAACGTACGGGCATAGTAAACAATGTCATGATACGAGTACCATGAAAAATAAATCACTGAAATCAGACAATGTTAAGAGGTAGAAAAAAGTTTTCTTTTTTAGCATGGAAAGTACTAGCTATGCAATCCACTTAAACAGCCATTTTATGGTCTGTGACACTTAACGCGACGCAGAAAAAGTATGCAAGATGTATTAGTACTTAGTAATGTAGTAGAAGTATAGTGTGGGATTTTATGTTTGTGTTTAGTAATTCCAGATTATAAATCATGTTGGATTAAAACTTTCCATTCTAAAATTAACATCGAGATTCAAAAATTTAAATTAGTTGCTAAATTTTCTCAAAGCGTTATTCATACAAGCCTCAACCAGTAAGAAAGCCATCCTGGCCTCATATATAACCGGTTAACTCATACTTGGCCAGGAAGGCTTACTTACTGGATTCTGCAGTAATGTACAATTACTATGTGATCTATCTTTAATTGTTTATAGTTTTATAATAATTTTTGTAACATTTTACCTTCAATTTTATTTATTTGCTGTATTCTTTTATATGAAGAATTCTATATTTCTGAAGAAATATTAATCTTAATAACCTTGGAACCTCCTTAGATAGTTCTCATATTATTAAAAGCTTGTAAAGTTATATCATAGAGACCTATGTAAATAGGGCGAATTCTGTGAGTTATATGTTCCTTCGTTTTTGATTTATATTGACAATTACTAAAAAGCATAAAGCGTGTATAGTTGAAGTTCGATTATATTCATCTGATGATTTAGATACGATTGCCAACAGAAAAGCTTTTTCATTTGTATATCGATACCAATCGATACTAAAGTCAACCTTATTATAAAAAAATAAATGTTTTATGTCTTCAGCGCTTTTCGGTTTCGTCATACGTTATTATACAATTATTACAATGCAAGCCACGGCTCATAGTGCGGGAAAAAAGCATGCTTTGTGGTAGTTATCGATAACCGACCTTTACATGTGCCAAGATAAATATATTCTTATCAATCGAAACTCTTTAATGGCTGCGAATAAACAATACATGTCATGACTAAAATAACAACAGCACTACCATATAAAAGCATGCCATAAATATTTAATTGTATTAAATTTTATGTTGATATAGATTAATAATTAGTTTATTTTTTTCTTTTCTTTTCTGTTTTTTTATGCTTTGCTATGCAGTTATATGTTTTTCATCTGAAGTGATTATCTAATTAAGGCGCAACCAATTTTCTAATATGATAAGATATATATTTGTAAACTTCATAGGTACAGTAATTTTTGGTATGAGACTATATATGTATATTTAATTGGTACTTTATTACATATACCAATTATTATAGTATACCCACTCCTAATCGATAGTTTCATCTGCATCGATAGCAATATGCTTCTGACAGTAGTAGTCGCATCACTAGCGCATCGTCACACTACACAGAACATTATGACAAAAATGCTGCTAGCTTCACATGACGGAAAATTTGGGGTCTTCAAGGTTACGGAGACGTCGATAACAAATGTCATCGCGAGCATACATACAAACTCCTGCTCTGGCCCTAAAGCTATGTTCAAGAATGTAGCCCGGGTAGGCAAGGTATGCAGCGTCAGCTGGGCATTTGATCTGCGTCTCCGTGAGGAACAGAATATAAATATAAAGCGTATAAAGCGCTTTTAAACTTTCAATATTTATTAATGTACCTATAAATCCCACTTTGCATTTTTCTTCTACGACTGGTTTATAAAATCGCGTGATGACAAAGACTGGTCGACCATCTCGTATAACTTTCCGCATACTAACTACACACAACAATATTCAATACAGATACACCCTAAAAACAAAAGACTTCAATAGAATTATGGTTTATTTTTACATATATATACATAACCGCCTTCAATATGTACGAAATTGAAAATCCAGTGTGAAATTAATGCGAGTCCATATTAAAGGTATCAGGTTTCCAATAAAAAAATAATTGTTCAAATCGGTTTATAAATAACGGACTTATGAGGTAACAAGTATTTAAAACAATAGAACCTAATTGCGAACCTACTCCTTTTAGATGTCGGTTGAAAAAAAACTAAAAATAAAATAAAAAAATTGCCTATTTTTTTTAATTTGCTTTCAAACGACGGAACCGGTTTTGTATAAAGATATTGCGTCGAGTGTCATACAATATTATATTTAAAGAAAAGTCTAATTGAGAACTTACTTCTTTTTTAAAGTCGGTTAAAACACGTTGATAAACTATTATTAGAACGTACCCGTATTAATGTAACATATATACTAAATATTAAGATTACCCAATAATAGGGTAAACCTTACAGGCTTTACCATGGCAACACTTTCTATGTTCCAAGCAATAACCTTTATTTTTATTTATTTAAAATATTGCTTTCCAAGTTACTTACGTGTGAAATGTGATTCCATCCTTCTTTTTATATTTTGATGTTTGTTTTAACACCGTTTCACGACACAATTCGGCATTTTGACTGGTAAATTTGTTGATTTACTTTACGTGTTGCTTCCACGCGCAGCGATAGTTCGACTGACGAGTCAAGGCGTAGTTTCCTGTGCGTGTGTGAAGCCGGTAAAACTACGCCTCGCCGTGTACATACACAATGTACACGGCGAGGCGTAGTTTTACCGGCTTCACTTTTCTGTTCACAACATTCTGTCTTGACTTTTTTATTTTGTCTGAGAAACTATGTTATTGAAACTGTACTGGTATTTCACTTGTAATAATTTTGTTCCTTGCAGCAAGGGCTGTGGGTTTTTTTATTATTGTTTAGATTTATTATTGTTTTATGTAGTATTAAGTTAGGAAAGTAAGTTTATGAAATTCTAATATGTTTCGTAAGTACTTAATATTTTATATAGTATAAGTAATAGTAATAATGATTTAGTTTAAATAATTGCCTTATAGGAAGGTCTTTAACAGCGTAACACAGGCTGACCTAGTACGCTGTTAAAACTGTTAAAATTAAGCAACTCTTTTTAATTATGTTGTAATGTAATAACTATGTAATAAGTAGCTATTGTTTCTTTTCTATTATTGTAAAGTGTTTTAAATAGTTACAGTATTAATATATGTATAGTATGGTTAGAATATGCTGTGAATAAATAAATAAATACGTACTCGTATATCTCTTGCGATGTGTACAAGCTACTACTAAACATTATTATACTTGTGATAGATATACCTATACATATAATAAGTAGTTACGAAGGACGAACGACAGAAGTTAGGACAGCTCGCCCGCTTAGTTCGAGTAGTTGGTAACAATCTCGTCCTTGGCCACGTTTCGGACACTGAGATTAAAACAATGATTGATTATGATCTAACTGGTCCTATAACTGCATAAATAGTTAAACATCTCTATAACTGAAACAGAAGAAGTAGTTTTAATACAGTCATATTAAGTAGGTACCTACTTAGTATGTTTTATACCCCCTCATGTTTCAACTGGTGACATAACAATGTAACTTCTATTGTATCTGGTAGGTTTAACACTTGATGCAATATACAGTACTTATCACATCTACATCTTACATACACTTATAATTGAATAAGCTACGAAACTACTAGACGATGCTGGTGAAATAGATTGGGTACAAGTTCATAGCGCCAATAATATCGATGACAAAGTATCCATATTTAATTCCACTCTTACACAGCTTTATGACACCCATGCTCCTTTGCGGGCCATAAAAATAAAACACCTTCCTGCACCCTGGTTGACTGAAGACATAAAAAAACTAATGCACAAAAAAGTAGCAGCAAAGTCTAAGTTAAAGCATTGTTCTAATGACGTGAATAAGCAAAAATATATTAAATCTCGAAATCGCTGCAATAGAATGTGTAGGGATGCTCTACGTCGCCACATCCATGACTCAGTAGATAATGAAGATCCAGCTAAAGTCTGGAAGTTCTTGCGATCATTGGGAGTAGGGAAATCACGTCATCATTCAATTCCGCAAGATTTAGATATCAACTCACTCAACCAACATTTCTCTTCGTCATCCAATGTAAATTCAAATGACAAAATAGCTACTTTGACTTATCTCTCTTCTCTCCCTACTCTTGATCACTCAACTTTTGTTCTGAGTCAATTCACTGCATGTGATGTTAAAAAAAGCATACTATCAATATCCTCCAATGCAGCAGGCGGTGACGGCATCAGCCGAAATATGATTGTTCTTATATTGGATGAAATCCTCCCTATCCTATGCCATATATTAAACAATTCTATTTTGGAGGGCACCGTACCATCTTGCTGGAAAGAAGCTCAAATCATCCCGCTTCCCAAGAAATCTAATCCCAAGTCCTTCTCCGAATATCGACCTATTTCTATTCTTCCTTTCCTATCAAAAGTCTTGGAGCGCCTAGTACATAACCAACTCAGTTCCTTCCTCAACCAAAATATGCTTCTTAATCCACTCCAGTCTGGGTTTCGAACCGGCCATAGCACTGTCTCTGCACTTGTCAAAGTAACTGATGACATCAGACTAGGTATGGATAACAGACAGCTTACCATACTTACCTTACTTGACTTTAGCAATGCTTTTAATTCCGTAGATTTCGACATCCTCCTAGCATTGCTTCGCTCTATAAACATATCTCCATCGGTAATTGACTGGTTTCGAAGCTATCTATTTGGGCGACGCCAACGTATTCGCATTCAGGATACTTTCTCTTCTTGGTGTGAAACAAATGCTGGCGTTCCTCAAGGCGGCGTACTGTCACCTCTTCTTTTTGCCGTATTTATAAACTCTATATCTTTCTTTCTTACTTCTTCCTACCATCTCTATGCAGACGATCTTCAGATATACTCTCAGGCTCCACTAGATCGCTTAGCAGATGCTGTTGATGAGGTCAACGGCGATTTACTTCGTATAGCTAACTGGAGTAGATCTCACGGACTTACAATAAACCCAATAAAAACTCAAGTTATCATTGTTGGAAGCTCCAGATTAGTATCGAAGATTGATTTCACAACTCTCCCCGAAATCGTATTTGGTGGTATATGTGTGCCTTATAGCACTCAAGTTAAGAACTTGGGAATAATCATGGATAACTGTATGTCTTGGCAACCACAAATCCAATCTGTAGCACGAAAAATGTTTGCATCAGCAGCCTCCCTTAACAGACTGCGTAACTTTTTACCCACTGCTACCAAAGCTGCACTTGCACAATCTCTCCTTTTTCCCATTCTTGACTATGCTGATGCCAGTTACATAGATCTCACAGAGGACCAGCTTAACAAGCTGGAGCGTCTACAGAATCTCTGTATTCGGTTTATTTTTGGTCTGCGAAAGTACGACCACGTTTCCGAATTTCGCTGTAAACTTAAGTGGCTCCCTATACGCCTTCGCCGGAATTCTCACATCCTCTCTATTCTGTATAACATATTGTTTAATCCTTCTACTCCCTTTTACCTAAAAGAACGATTTAGATTTCTCTAATGCTCTTCTTACTCTCTTAGGTCATCAGAAAACTTACTTCTAACGACTCCTGAACATTGTACTATATTCTACAACTCTTCATTCACAGTCCAGGCAGTTCACCTTTGGAATGCCCTCCCTACTAGTATCAAACGCGCGCAATCGCTGAATAGCTTCAAAGCTCAAGTAAAAGACTACTATCTCTCCACGTTAAATGTTAATCCCTGACATAATTCATTGATTGATATTATTTTATATTATTGATATTTATGTATGTGTAAGTATATATGTTCATGTATGTTTATAGTATAATATATGTATTATATTATTATTACGTGTAGGTAAGTGTAAGTATTGTTATATTTAAGTGTATTTTTATTAATTTGAATTTTACCCTTTTATCTAGTATTATCTAGTGTTACATCTGTTTCATGTAATACTAGGTAATAATATATTTCTTCGTGATGTTGCACCACCGTCCATGTCAATCATGTAATCGATATCCATCCAAAGGTTGTCTGGAA
This sequence comes from Selenia dentaria, assembly GCA_917880725.1. Lineage (NCBI taxonomy): Eukaryota > Metazoa > Arthropoda > Insecta > Lepidoptera > Geometridae > Selenia > Selenia dentaria. The sequence continues at coordinate 25,359,328 of OU862882.1, read as the reverse complement.
GAGATCGCTTTTAGCGATAAGACCGCCCATTTGTGCCTACTATTTAAGTTTTTTCCTTATGTTGTATTTACTTTGGTGCAAATAAAGAGTTTTTGTATTGTATTGTATTGTAGACTGATTTGAAAAATTATTTATCCCTGATAAACATAGGCTATAAGATATTTAAAAAAAATTGGAATCATTATGAAAACTTCGATAATGTAACCCAAGGTGTGAAAATAATACCAAAAATAATCCTAATATCGCGTATGCTGCGGAAAATGTTGAATCCATATATATAGTATACTCCATGCTTTTGACAATAGACCAAAGTGATTTAATACCTTTTTATAGAAGAGTCAACAAAAATGTCTGCATATGGGTGCTATCCGAGTCGCGTCAACACTGATTTTGGCAATATTATCACTTTTTCCGTTCCGATTCTATATCGCGCTTTTGACAGGTGATACTTGTCAGCCATTCGGGATGGGTTGAAATCACGCTCACGTTGCTCACGGCATGGAATACACGCACACACAGACATATGCTTGCTAGCGCATCAGGAACACACCAAAGAACTGTCATTTTTGACGGACTGCTCAGTCACGGTAATTTCAGTTTGTAGCGTAGTCGTTGAAATCACAAAATGGCGTCCTTGGCGACGTAATCCATGACGTCACATGGGTCAACGTCGTCGCGCTTTCGTTGATTTGAAATGGCGATCACAGCGTTAGAACCAATTTTGCATTCAATTGGAAAACACCCAATGTCTGACTTAAAGTTATGACAAAGGTATTATTTTCAAGTATTTAGTTTGACTTAAATCCTTTTTCATGTTTAAATATGTAATTGTATCGCCGAAAATCCTTATATCGCGTACACAGGGGAAAATATTTCAAATAGAGCAAAGTAATGTACTACAGTTTTAGAATACATCAATATCTACAAAGAAGTCCGCAATACCATTATGTCTAACTATTACAGATATATGTCACAATAACTACTTACTCAGTTTAAAATATGCAATAGTAACGCCGGAACAAACTATAGGCCCCATTATTCATACCTTGGTATGAACCTTATCTACTCTAATAATAAAGAGAAAAGAATTGATTGTATGTTTGTAATGGATGAAATTGGAGCTTTAGGTGTTTAATTATTTATTTTATAGTTTACTTATTATTTACTAGATTTGTGAATCGAAAAATAAACATTATTCATACAAACTTTACCACCCTGTGACCCTAAGGGAGTTGATTTTTTTATAATTAGTTTAGCCTACATATTATACGGAGCTTAAATTTTCTACATTCCAAATTTTACCAAAATCGGTTTAGTAAATATGGAGATACATGTTAACGAACATTAACACAAAAAAACTTTTATAATAATATTTTCACCTTTTAATATAATAATATTTTTACTACATAATACGCCTGCAGGTGTCGAATTTTGGAAAAGAGAGCTTGAAACACGTATATACTTACTAGATAAGTATATACGTGTTTCAAGCTCTCTTTTCAGAACTACTTGTGTGAAGTTTTAAATAAAAAACACTTACCTTTTCTTCCGAGTTTCCCACTCAATCTTCAGACCCCCGTTTCATCTCCTTAGTTGGTGAATTTCGGGAAATCCCTTCTTAGCTGACACCTCCGTCATAATAACTATCTGCGTGGTGAATTTTAGCGCAATCTGCCGTGCCCTTCTCATGGGCAAACATCGTTGTATCTTTGACAACATCAAGACAGATTGAGATGACAAGAAACGTTGGAAAAACAACCTTGTGTACAAGGGCGATATCTTATCAAGTGTTTGACATCGGTGAGCTCATCGACGAGCGCAACGACGAATCTTCACACGGCAGTTCAGTGGTTTGAGCTGTGTTGATAGATCGATCAGTCAATAACGATTGACTTTTATATATGCACACAATAATAACAAAGAAGATAGACAGGAAACCGTGAGGAAACATGAATGTACAGCCACCACACTAATCACACAATATGAAATATGAAACCGTGGTCGATACTCGATAATCAAGCACATATCGTAAACGACTGGAATATTGTCGACGTAGCTTTTTGTGGCGGATATTTAGCGCCAAATAAAATATTAAGGATCGTAGCGGAGTAAACAATAAAAATGTTTCGTACTGATTTATCGGGCCCGTTTATCCCGGATGATCCTATGCGGAGGGCGCCAGTAAATTATCACCACATTCTACTTTGATGGCACCTTATGTCGGCGTACGGCTCAAATATGCCAGTATGAGCTAATCGTTCAGGGTCACCTACTAGGACGCAATGAAAATGAGTATTATACTAGTAGTTCTGCGAACGGTAGACCTCGCAAGCGCAAATTTTCTTAGAATTGGTAACTCCAATTCCCACAATCAAAATACCTCGATTACCAAAATAATTTACAGAATTGTAGAACCTATATACCAAACTAGCTGACCCGCCAGCGGCTTCGCTCGCATGCATGGCCTTGCGGGATACGGTAATACAGACATAACAGATTTTTAATTATCCCACGGGAACTCTTTAATTTACCGGGCTCAAAAGTATCCTATATGTTGATCAGGGGTATAAGCTACCACCATACGAAATTTCATTTAAATCGGTCCAGTCGTTTTGGAGATTGGCCCGTACAAACAGACAGACAAACAAAGAATTTGGACTTATTTTTCACTCCTTACATCCCCTGACTCGGTTTTTAGCATATTTTTCATTGTACAGAAATTTGACCTCTACAGTTAATCATATGTAGCAGTTTTTACATCCCTCGTTTTACTCCCTTAAGTCATTCCTGACAACAATATTGAAAGCATCACTATTTATTTTAAATTACCTATCCAGTTATCAATTTATATCACTGTAGCTAAAAAAATTTTTTTTGAAAAACAAGTTATTCCCCGTTTCACCCCTTAAGTCATCCCTGTCAATAAATATTGAAATCATCACTTTGAACTGTCCAAATGCAATTTTTCACCACTGAATGATCGAAAACAAAAAACTTTCGAAACAAACTTTCACCCCTCCATTTCACCCTCTTAAAACACCACTATCCAAAAAAAAATAGTCCAACATTTAGTATTTTGAATGACCTATCCAAATACAATTTTTCACAACTATAAGTTCAAAAACAAAGGCGTTTCATACAAACATTTTCACCTTTTTTGACCCCCTTAGAGGTAGATTTTGAAAACCCCATTCTTAGTACACCGCTACCCATCAAGGACAATACACCCTCCAAATTTCAAGTCTCTACGATCAGTGGTTTAGTCTGTGCGTTGTCTGTCAGTCAGTCAGTCAGGACATCTTCTTTTATATATCATATATAGATTTCGTCAAGATTAGTTGAAAAATTCATCCTGTACGCGAATACCAACGTCCGGACGGATGGAAGCCAATTTGGCGAGTCGAAGCAGAGACTTGACTTCACTGATTCAATCAATAAATAACTAGCTGATGATTATATTACGGAGCAAAAATTCGATAACACAACTTTTGTTAATCTTTTTAGGGCTCCATATCTCAAAAGGAAAAAGGAACACTTATACGATCACTTTGTTGTCCGTCTATCTGTCAGTGCAGCTTTTCCTCAGAAACGCGTAGAGGTAGTAGGATATTTATATTAAATACTCGGGTCTACGGGAGACCATAGACCATAGAAAAAGTAATTACTCAAATCGGTCATGCCGTTTTTGAGTTTATGCGAGACAAACGAACAACCATAGTTTATATATATATATATATATATATATCAAGTGCACGTCCTTGTATTTTCTGTTGTAGCTATACTCTACTCGTATTTATACATTACCTTTAAATTTTATATGGCGCTGTAATTATCGTTCGTTTACAATTCCACTTTTTATGTAGGTCGGCATTCATTCATACAGAAATATAGCCTTAAGGACCTATTCTGCCGTCGGCCAGAATGTTTCACGCAGGCAGTAGGTACTCTACACTTGGTAATAAGGTTAACGAGATGGGAGAAGGCTCTAACGAGGGCGGTTTCCCAGTTTATTGAATTAAAAAGTCCGCAGAAATCCACGGTGAAACTGTTGCGATATAAAGTTAGCGGAACTTAAATAAAATAGTGCTTATATGGCAAAGATAAAAACAACTTCCAGGGCTGATCAGTTGCGGATGATGAAATTGGAACACAACTCGTGTCTATTCTACTAAAAGTCGGATAAAGTAAGATCTTTCTCGCTGGCTCTTCGGAAAGTTTTATGAGTCGGATGAGATAGATTTGGGATCGGAATGCATTATTGGCTATTCAAGATTGAGTCATATCCAACGCAAAACTTTCTATTAGTTGTGAAATGTTGCGTAAAAATAACTTGTTGTTTGCAATTTTTCTTGTCTCGATCGAACAGGACAAAGTAGGTGGTGTAACAAAAAGGTCCCCGATGAATGTAATCTAAAGTTAAACTTGTATTCGGGACCGTCACAATGAAATATCGATCCCAGGTTCAATTATAAGATTGAATAGTTGGAAGGTATCATCCTGCACTTCGATGAATGGTTCCGCTGAGACGTCATTGTGAACCGAAGTAGCTGAAACTTTGTGAAATCACCACTCTAATCCTTCTGCAGGACTGTTTATATTCCGGGCGCGAGATTGAAATTATTAAGATCGAGCTGCGATTGTGCTAAAACTTGTCGGAGCACTTGAGCCCCGGCCCGGTTCTCATTCAAATGCAGATTTAGGTCAGACGTCGATTGAGTTCGAACAGTGTAATTAAGGGACTTTCTGAACTCGGATTACTTGCTAAATATTAATCTGTTAAAGAAGCATCCATGTTTTATGCACTTAATTCTAAGTGCATATAACATTAAACTGCGCATAAAATATGATCTTTTTTAGTTTATTGAAATTAAGTTTACCTATATTAGTGTTGTGATAAGACAGTGAATGAATGATATATTATATATGATATATAGTGCAAAAAAAGTTAGTATATAATACATATAACATGGCTGCCAGTGCTGCTCTGCCCGCGCGAAAATGGTTATTCTACAAGAACGTTTTTCCGGGGTATATATATATATATATATATATATATATATATATATATATACATATAAGCTTTTTATGATAATATCCTAGGTAGGTCACATTTAAAACATATGAATGAACATGATTTAAAACATATGCATTTCTATAGTTTTACACTCATCCAATAAAACACACTTTTTATTAATTGCTAAGCTAATTGGTATGCGTATTAATCTCATACGCATAGTTACAAATTTGCTTGGCGTCATTAATGGAATTACATAACTACTAGTACTACTTTTTGTATGATATGAGGCACTACTTGTGTTGCTTTGATTACTATGTGTTGATAAACTTTCAATATTGTGTTTTATATAACCTAAAAAAATAATTTGGTTAGCTATTTATGCCACAAGTGAGGGTAGTAGTAATTTCCGACGAGTGTATGAGTCGACAAGAGTCGGAAATCATCTATACGAACGTGTATAGTACAACTTTTTACTGTGCATTGTGCGAGAAAATAAAAATGTATATGCTTATAGGTATTGCGAGTATTTTTATTTTGATTCAGATAGTAACATGCTATTGTTAGCAATTAATTGATTCGTCACTTGAACTCGATAGTTTCAACAAATTTAAGACAGGTAATTAATAATATTGCTAATAATAATGGCACTTAGGTACCGCACGATTTTGTTTGCTTATTGTTATTTCCAGCACACAGATTGTTAAAAATATTTTATGAAGCGAATGCTTAAATAAAGAAGGCCTATTTAAAAAAATAATAAATATTTTTACTAAACATCGAGGATATAACCACTTATATATTTCTTTACTAATTTAAATGTTATTGGCGAACCAGGCAGTTGTATCTTTCTTTAGTGCGAAATCTGCTGTGTACTATTACCAGTTTGAAAACAGTAATCTAATAATACATGTTATGATTTATGAATAATTATAATCTTATTTATATAATTTAACCCCTATTTCTCTTGGTCACTTGACAACGGATAGAACAATCTCGCTAATTCTTTTTTGATGTTTATTTTTGTCAGGAGAAGATTCTTATGAAAGAAAAATTAAGAATAGATAAGAAGTTATAAGCGAGGCCGAAACCAGAGCCTACTACGAGAACGAAGTCGCGGCCAGTCGCTAGTTAAAATATAAAGTAAAGATTCTCTTTCGCTATTCATCTGTGTTGGTGAGGATTTATTCAAAATGATAATTATCTTTTTAATTACATTAAAGGTACTTAGTAAGCTAGCCGTTTTGGAAAATTGCTAAAGGAGATTCCATTGGGGCATATTAAATATATTAAATGTATACCATTAAGAGAAATATTTAAGTGGCATTGGACTGAAATCGTTATTGTTGCTTTTCACTGCGTGCGTTGCGTATGGAACGTACCTAACCGTCACAAGGGAATTCTGAATAACATCCACCTCTGACAAGAGTTTTACGAAGGGGCATGAAGATGCGCAGTAAAGTAGCTTCAACCTGTCAAGTTATATCTCCTGATATTAACTATGTATCCATGATTCTATCATTTATATCGATTTGTAGGTATTTGAGTATATGATAGTATTGTTTCAGTTCTTGCTTTGGTGATTGGGGCGGTTCCAAAACTCCTACACCGTTAGTAGAGCTGGCCACTAACTTATTAGCCAAGTAGCACTGAGACTGTGTTGCCATATGTAAGTATGTCTCTCTCTCTTATCGAAATGCAATGCCCCAGTTCTGGGAACATAATGGCTTAGGTATTAACATTATACTATGCTATATACTTGCATAGTAATTCCATTGTTATTTGCTTTGACGAGTGCCTAATACCAAGGATTATACCTACTACAGCAGAAATCATCCTAGCTAATACCAAAAACCGTCCGAGTTATAGCTTATTATGTTTCTTATATCTATCTGACATAATATTTACATGATTGTTTAGCGAGTACCTATTTAGATTTTATCTATAACGGCCTTAACATGTCCACTAAAGTCTGTATGCGCTCATTAGGCAATCTAAGTAACGATCACCCATCGAAGCCGTGCCCGCAAGAAGGGTTGTTAACCTATACTTAGTCGATAAGTTGAGAACACTGCTGTTTGCCTCTACCGGCATTTACAGCGTCACCGGATGAGTGATAACACAGATGTTGTGGGTAGAACGATAGGTAAGGCAAGCTCTGCTGTAAGTGCCTCCGCCGCTTAGTGGCAATGCACATTATAAAAGTACAATTTGAAAAATTTAATACCGACTTCCATTCTATTCAGTTATTGGAGTGTATCTCAAAAACTACTTGACCGAATTTGATGAAATTTAAATGGGACCACACCACCAGGGAAGCACCAGCTCACAAACAAATCAAATAATTTTTATAATCGGTTTACCCAGTCGAAATGTATGAGGTAACAAACATAAAAAAAAAACATACAGTCGAATTGAGTACCTCCTCCTTTTTTTGGAAGACGGTAGAAAAGTTAAGTTATAGCCTCTGATGTACCTAAATTTAACACTAATGTTTCTAAATATATGAATATTGTTCGTATATAGGTATCCACATCATCTACAATTAAAAGTGTGAAATGGAAAGATTTGTTTTTTGTATATAGGTATGTAACGACTCAACTCAAAAATTATAGAACCGATATCAAAAACTCGTTCACCATTAAAATGCTACTTTATTCCTGAATAAGCTATATTTTGTATCATCATCATCCATCATCACGCGGGTGAAATGCGGAGCGCTGCTAGTAATACATAATCTTCTGAGACTCTTCAAATGGGATTTGGCTGAAGTCTCTTACTTGACAATTGCGTTAAATCAATGTATAAGGTTCACGTCCATTACATATATATAAGTACGAAGGAACGTTTCTCCAAAGTGAATCCTCCGCCAATGCTTGACTCCTACAATCCGGACCTATAGCCACAGGCAGGTCGTTAACGTCTAACTCATTTTACACGACGCTGACGGCCGAATCAGATATGCGTCGGTAACAACCACATAAGTCATACTCGTATAAGCACGCGCCTATATGATAGAATAATATATACGTACATACGTGGCCAAACTATATTTTGTTATACTCTATATAAGTCGTGAGGTGCGAATGTAGGGCACGGTCAGTCATGCACAGTGTAATCACACGCTGACTTCACCTTCAACTGTGTGATTGGATTATAGACTAATGTAGAGTAAGTGTTTGGGAACCGTAGCCACTTTGATATTAAAGGTAATTATGTATAATATTTTTATGATGTTTTATTTTCTGGTGCGGGTCAGTTGCCTTATGAGCTTATTTTTATAGTGCAGTTGCACTATAAAAATAAGCTCATAAGGCATTCCGGAACTTTAGAGTGATGTAAAGTTTGTAATGCGATACGTGGCCTGACAGAATTTCACTTTTCAAATTCCCACTTTCTTTACATGATCTCCCTCGGTTTATAACTGGATTCTCTTCCTCAATATCAGCCGGATTACATCGAGCTAGTTTTTTTTCATGTGGTACACCTCCTTGGTGCTGATAAATTTTCTTGTTCTTTCTCTTAAATATAAAAATCCGAATTTCTAGAAGTCTGATTTATTTTTTCTTATTTTTCAATAATCTCTCGGGTCTTAATCCATCTAAAAACTTGTTGTTTTTCCTTGATATTTTATCAAAATACCGGACCAAAATCCAATACCCCGTCTATTAGTCTCCTCGTTTTCTTCACGATTTCTCACCATCTGACTTCTTCATGTCATTCTTTATTGTATGTTTAATTTTTTTTAAATTTTGCTTATCGCTGGTCAATTACTCGTAAGTTTTTAAATATAAAAAATACATTGATTTTAATGTCTGTATGATGATATGAACTAATATGATATTTATATTACAAGGTATACGTCCCAAGTTTAACATGACCAACATTTTTATTTCTAGTTAAACATTGAAATAGAATTATAAGTAAATAAATGCTTATACCTGGGCACATAAAATGGCTAACGCAAAAGAGCATTTTCCAAGATGAAAATATCTACCGATGTACAAATTGCAGTTAACTAAGTGCAGTAGTTTTGGCATGAAATAGACAAACATCCATCCATCTATACATACATATGGATTTACACACATTACTTTCCCCGGAAGCTCAAGCTCCATCCAGGGCTTGAACCATCCCCCAAATCAGCGGCTGACTTCGTACCACATTGTAAAAAATATAGGCTGAGCCACTACTTAGAAAAACAAATAAACCATTAGGAAAACTCGGTAAACAAAGAACCAACAAAAGAATTAACATTTTAAACAAATTTCGACACTCGACACACAACGAGCAGATCGAGCTGCACCGGTTCAAAATTCATGATTAGATAAAATAAGTACCTAACTAGACATATATTTGGCTACTACAAGTTGGTATGTTTGATCTTACAAAGACACCTATACTTTATCTATCATCCTACTATCCTACTAATATTATAAACGCGAAAGTTTGTGAGTATGTATGTGTGGATGTTTGTTACTCTTTCACGCTCAAACGGCGTGACTTGACTAGTTTTGACTAGAATTGACTAATTTTGATGAAATTTGGTATGGAGGTAGATGAGACGCTGGATTATTAGACATAGGATACGTTTCATCATCATCATCCATCACCATGCGGGTGAAAAAGCGTAATATTCTTGGGAACAGCATAGACAAAATAACAAGATTTCCGCCTACGTAAGGTATCGTCATGATGACAGTTCTGTCTAAGTTGTGTCAGTTTCAGATAGCTTGTTAAAAGCACGCTATCATTTTGACAGTTCGATTCACTAGACATGTTCGGCGACCGTACCGCATGTACTCTCGGTAGAGAGTAAAATATTCCTTGCGCATGTAGGAACAATTTATCGAATAACTGATTTGGCCTGATTAGTAATTATACACGAATCAATATTTGTTGTTACATAATTTAATTTAATATAAAGATGGAATATATACCTCAAAGAAGTTAACGTGACGAAAAAGTATATAATATACTGAAATACGCTATATTTGCCCCATACAGGAATCCAACCTAGAACCCCGTGCGTCGCAGACAGGATTCCACCAATTAAGCGAATGGGGCCGTCGTATAAAATATAAATGAATCAGAAGTAAACGCCGTGAAATGAGTGAACTTTGTTTTGAAGCAAAAAAACAGTAAAAGCGCTCTTTTAGAGTAAAAAATAGGGGTGCTTTAATAAATGCCGGGCAGAATGTGTTTATTATGTTCAGCTTAAGCACTATTCTGTGAAATATTAGAACGATTACTGTGATGATCATCGTATGATTATTATTAATATTAAATTTTATTATTTATAATACCTACTAAATATCATTATTTTTATTTTAAGCTATTTATATATCAGTGACACACAAATACCTATTTCTATGCCAGCTGACAAATTAAATATGTTCTATGTAATATGTATATACTGTGCGACAGATATTAGTACTAATGACCCTAGATTAAATTCCTATGTGCTCTATGGCTATTAATATAATATACCTACTTGATGATAAGACGCGCACAACATCAAAGGGCCGACCATTTAATGAGAGGCAAACATCGGTCACAAAATTTAAAATAAGCACGAGCACATAAAAAAAGAAAAAAATATGAGACCCTCAGACAGTTTGAGGATTAAATTTAACCTGTTTATTTAATTTTCATAGTTGATAAATAACTATTTTTTTAATGAAACACCCTTCATGATTCATAATCATAATCGTAATCAGCCAATTTTGTTCCCACTGCTGTGACTCGAGCCTTCCTCTCAGAGAGAGGAGTTGGGCCATAACCCACCACACGGCCACAGTGCGATTTGGTGGATAGGTTAGTGGCCAACCCATATCGAAGTTTTCAGGTAGCCCGAAGGCCTTCGACATAGCCTAACGACTGTTTTCCTAAGGACCGACGGCTTAACGTGCCCTCCGAAGCACGGAAGCGCTCAGTTGAATAATGCCACTAGTGGTCACCAATCCAAGTCCTGACCGCAGAAAGTCGAGCTCCGCTACGAGCCCTGCGTGATTAATTGGACTGAAAATAATAGTATCGTAACTCATATAATATTTAAACAGACGTTCGAGCTTGTTCAGCGTTCGGTGAGTCAACAGTTTCTGAAGATAACACGTGTTTAAGAGATTATGGTAAGTTGCACGTGTTACAATTCTGTTTTGATTCTCAATGTGTGTTGATGATAATGCGCGATGCATCTTGGACTTATGGATTTTTCCAGTGTAATTGTCACATTTTTTTGTATCGTATATTCTGACTTTATGATAGGTGCTATAGACTGTATAAAGTCTCAAGGGGATAGATTTATGATTTACTCACGCCGAAGCGCGCGTGCTACCATAAAGTTCCGTATATTTACGTTGTTTGTGTAGGGGACGTAACAGAACACCCTTTTGTACCGAGTTGTTTGTAGGCAGTTTATTTTATCTCTATTGTTGATATGATGGCGAATATACGTCGTTAGTTCCATGGATCACGCTAAATAATGTATCGTGGCGGGTAGGCGCTGAAGCACGCTGAAGGCTGTAGACGGACGACTCCCGCCCTGCGGGGTCATCGACCTCGCACGCCCGCCCTACGCCCCACATTTTTCTTTTCGGACAGCGTACGGCTTGCGGGCTCTCCTCGTGAAATGTGCTGCGTCGTCGTCTTGCTGAATATGCAAGTGCGACCATTGTTCCGCTTTTGCAATTTCACGTGTAATCTCGTCCTGTCTGTGTGTTGTATTGTAATACTAGTGAGGAATAGTCACAAGGACTCTTACCAACAAAAGACTTTCGTTGTACCTATGCATAAAAAGGCATGAGCGTAGTTATGCCTTTCAAAATAGTAGAAGTCATTATATATATATATATACTCGTATATACGTAGATTTGCAATTTTTAAAGATACAATTTAATAAGACGCGTTATTTCATCTGGTGAATCCTCAGAAAACTAACAACTGGTAGGAATATATAAAACAAATAAAAATGTCGTAAGAATTAGTTGAAAGAGTTAGCAGTTTCAGGAATTTTCCGATACCGTGTGATAGCCCGGCTGCAAGCGATAGTGACCAAGCGAAGTTCATTATTCATTCTTTACACAAGGACTGCGATTTTCTCTTGAATAATACATAGTTTTCCACGAATTCATGAGGTGCTACATTTTTATTTTGTAAGGAGGTTATTTGAGTAATATCTACTCATTTTGTGGGATCATGGCCAGTGGATGGGATGATTTCATAAAAGAGAGCTGAATGAAGGAGTCTCATTTACGAGGTATTCAGTATAACGAGAGGGTGTGATTCTCAGCTTTGGGTTCTAAATTAGGTGGGTAGTACATCTGCCTTGTAAATACGTATAAGTACAGGCATTCTTTGTGGGGAAATCTTGTGTGGAAACATCATGATGCCAAAAGCGCCTACTATGTGTCTGCAGACAAACTTGATAACGATGTCTCGAACGAAAGTAAATAACATTGCAGAAAACGAAGATTAAAAGGAACAGATAGAAAACAGACTAATGAACGAACGAGGACGTTCTTTTATCCTTTAAGATAATAATAAAGATAAAGCACACTACTACCTATAGTACTAACTATTTAGGTATATTTAGGTAATAGTAGCCTTTTCTCATGAATGTCTACAAGACTGTGACTAGCGTAAGCTACGTTATGCGCTCGTATTATCCATTTACTGCACAGCCGTGAATGGTGCTCTAATGATACATCGACGAGCTCACCGATGTCAAATACTTTATGAGATATCTCCCTTGTACATAAGGTTGTTTTTCCAACGTTTCTTGTCATCTCGTCATTTGTTTCACGGATGTTGTCAAAAATGCTCCTTCCTATAGGAAGGATTAAGAAGGTTAAGGTAAGGTTTTAATTATCACGGTATACAATATACAAAAGATTTATGAATGAAACTGACGTAAATATACGTCTCAGGGACGCAAAGGGTTAAGAGGATTGGATAGCTAGTACTTTCCATGCTAAAAGAGAAAACTCTTTTTTACCTCTTAACATTGACCGATTTCAGTGATTTTTTTTTCATGGTGTCATGACATTGTTTACTATGCCCGTACGTTTTGATTTTTTCTGTGTTTCAAAGTACTATAAATTTCCTTTTTTAGAAATTTAAAAAAACTGAAACAATCAAAACGTACGGGTATAGTAAACAATGTCATGATTCCATGAAAAAAAAATCACTGAAATCGGACAATGTTAAGAGGTAGAAAAGAGTTTTCTCTTTTAGCATTAGCATGGAAAGTACTAGCTATGGAATCCTCTTAAGGCTAAGGCTAAAGCTGATTTGGACATTAATAAAAAATTTAAAATAAAAATATCCAAATTGGTTTTGCCGTTTTCAAGTTATGCCAGGATTTCATTTTTTATTTATATGGATTATGGATGCATTTAAATTAGGGGTAGTAGTGGCAAAATTCAGAATTGTTAGTCTTTGTTTCCATTTTTAGTTAATATTCTAATTTTACCGAAAGATTTAACTTCCATATTTTTTTTATTTTAGTAACTAAGTTTTTTATTGAAAGACGAAAATCTCCGCTAACAAAGTAAAAAAATATTCTAATTGTTGATGATGTCACGGTAAAATTTACCTTGATGATGGTGTCTATACAGATTTCTGCATGATGCAGAAACGAAAAACAGACAGTAATTTCAAAAATCCTGTTTGTAAAAATGTTTTATGTAAAGGAACAACCCCGTCATAGTTTTACACTAGCTGAGCCGCCAGCGTCTTCGGACGCTTGGTCTATGAGGTTCGAAGCCACATAAATTGTTGCCTCCTCGGTGCAGTGGTGTAAGCGCTGCTTTGAAATGAAATGTCGAGGTCTTGGGTTCGATCGCCGGGTCGCGGAATTGTGCTCCTTAGATTTGGACTATTACATGGGGCCAACAACTGACGAAACGTGGGTGTTTAGAGACACCTCCTCCTTAGTCATTCACTCTTGACGGAGTGGTCGTAGTTGAAGACGATGCCATTTCTTTAAGCCGGTCCGGTTAACTCATACTTGGCCAGGAAGGCTTACTTACTGGATTCTGCAGTAATATACTATAAATGCATTCATATTAGAATCATTCTGATGTAAATTTTAAAAAAATTGAATGCTTCAACTTCAACAAGTTATTTCACACATTTTAGTGTAGAAGTCAGTTCTAATTTTTGATAAAAATGTTTTTATAAGAAGGTATTTTTAGACCAATATTACCTACGCTACATTGTGATAATGTCAAATACTCTACGAACTCTTAGTAATAGGGTGCCGGTTTACCCTTTGGGTACGGAACCCTAAAAATACTAGACTGCACTCGCGGCTTAATCCGTGTGAATTTTGAGCCGAATTGACCTGCATTTACCAGCGTTCCAAATTCTCCAATTAATGTGGGAAAACCAAAAAGATGTTTTAGTGGTAACACTGAAAGTAAATTGCTATATTCGGTGTTTTATTTCAGTTTTTGTATTATTTATGTAAATATAATTGCATAAACAGTAAACTTACGTGTGAAAAGTTATTCCGCTAGATTTATTATGTTTTTTACCTTCGATCGCACTCTTTCACTCCGCATTTACCCATTTTGGAGTTCGTTTTTGTCGCGTGTCACTCGGTTGTCATCACGCTGAGCACTGAACTGATGCTAGCTAGACATATGGCTGTGGCCATATGTGCAGTGGCAACGATTTGCGGTAATTACTTATCTAGTGTAACATATAAATCAATGATTATGATGTGCTGAATAGCTATAGTGACGAGATAGTTTCTTACCAATAAATGCGTTATAACATTGACATGACTGTATCATATTTAATTTAAAATAACAGAACGGTAACGTCGCATATCATAGACAAATCCGATAAAACGAAGACGACCTCCTTGGTATCCATATTCAGAGTATTGCTTAGTAATTATAGAAAAAGAAAATAGTGGTTAATACTTATATTCTGTGCTTATAGCGAACTAAACTTATACTAGGGTCGGGGTTGATATAGCGTTTGCCAGTTAATTTATGCCGTCCTTATTCTGCATTTATTAGTATTGAATTTGACTACACCGCCGTTATAGTAAGTATAAATATTTATATCGAGTTTATTGTTAGCACAGTTAATGTTTGGTATCGCTAAGCAGGTGTTAGGTGCTTTTAAAATAATATAATTAAAAAACGGAATACTGTATGTGCTATATAATACGGCCCATAGCACAATTCCCTTGAGTTAGGTTAAATGTCTGCCCGTTCCGCAAGGCACTGTCCAGTCGTGGTGGAAATCAGTTTAGCAGAACCTTGCACCGTGAAGCGAGAGCTCGCGCCTATTTGAGCACCCCGAGAGATGCTGAGAGCCTTTTAGCTTTCACGTTATAATTATTCCTTTTCATTCTTAATGAGAAATTACGCAGCTTTCTACATTCGTAATAAAGGGTAACTATAAGACTATTTCGCAGTATTTAAGTAAGGTAATTATTGTGGAAAAATAAACAGCCATGCTTGGCTACGAAAACTCTTATAAGGATTCCGGACTAACCCGAAACAATTGTCGTAGGTATGTGATATTGACAGCCCTACTCCCGTTTTACTAATACAAATTAGTTTTAATTTCATCTTTATTTCATAACTTTTATAATATTTTTTATTATTATAAACGTGAGTTACACTTATTCACAAATTATTTCCAAGGGTGAAAATGCAAAGTGTAGAATTTCAGAAAAGTGATGAATCTGTCATTAAATTAAGTATAACCTAGAGAAGAAAAACTTGTTTATAAAACCCCAAAACCAGAACATTAAAATGACCATCTAGAAATGCGCTATAAACGAGCTATTGAAGAGGATCTTTATGTTATTAATCACTTTAGCTTTTAGACCGTTTACAATGACGGCCACAATTTTGCTTCAGAATTTTTTTGCTCCTTGGAATAAAGAAAAGCAATTCATGAAATGGGCAATATAATTATTGCTTATGAGGGCTTTCAAACACACAAAATTAAACGATATTTTGTTCCTACCGTCATTATTTACTCGTACTTTGCAGCGAAATCATAAAATTGTGCTTATTTTGGCACTTGCATCGTTGAAACAGGCAAACGTAAGGAAACATAGAATGGGTCGGATAATCGTTAAGTATTTAATTGATATAATTGGCCTTTCGGACAGCCATTAAGGGAGTTCAGTCGACCTCATTGCCCGGGTCAGGCCCTTTCCAGAAACGGACCCATATTTTCTCTTTACTCAAAAAAAAAACAAAATTGACTCTTGCTTTTGCCGCCACTCCCTTTCAGAGCCCTTCATTATTCAAAGAGCTACCTAGATCCTTTTTTTAGATTTTGGGCAGGTATTGAAGATAAACATTGTATGCATTTATTTATTTATTTAATAAGGCTTATCAATAACAATTACACTTACCTATACATACACCATGTACTTAGTCTTAATTTTTGTAGCGAAATGTATTGTTTTAGATAGATACACACACCATGCATTAATTCTTATGTTCGATATGCAAGAGAATATTAGATATAATTACTGTTAACTAGCTGCACTTCACTGTTTCACCCACATGATGAAGATGATGATGATGATGATGAAAAGTATCTTATGTCCTTCCCCCAGATATAATCTACCTCCTTGCAAAATTTCATCGAAATCGTTCTCAAGTTATGGCAAGGGTAATAGGAATTCATTTTTATAGTGGTTCACCAGCCTGATTTTCTTACGAAATCTACTGTAGGTGGTTCACCCTCCATCACGCGGGTGACCTAAAGTCTACACATACTGTGTGTTTACCCTTCCTTAGTAACTTTTTACGACACTCCTACCATTGTGAAATGGGGTAGCTCTATTCACAACCGCGTACTACATGGAGCACCTATCATACCGGTCAACAGCTGGTCTACCGCTAGTTCACAGCGACGATGACGTGATCCATGGATTCCTCTCAAGTTAAATACTATGTGGTACACCGTACACTGTACATATTATGTACTTATTAAGTTAATAAACTTTATTCTTATGCTTATGAGGGTCCATACTAAGACTTGCAAATACATTCTTCAATCCTTAACTAGATAAGTTAAGTGATGCCAACAAAAAAAAAACATAATTGTATAATAAAATATGTCTAAATGTTTATAAAGGCGACACAGTCTACGTAACATAAATTTCATGATTTGTATACAATAGAATAAGATTATTTGTAAACAGCATTGTAACAACGTTTCTATTAATAAAGACCTTGAAATCAAATCAATCAAATCTCAAGTTAAATGGTGAAATTTCCATGTCTGTAATTCTGTTGTTATGTTAGCACCTGAATGCTATGCTGTAAAAACATGGGAATGATGTGGTGACGGCAGCAGAGGAGAGGAGCAGAATAGTTATTTGTGCAACAAGAGAGCAAAGTCGTTTTTTGCTGAGAGTGCCGATTTTGAATCCTGAGTGTGGCGAGGGATTGAAAGGCACGAGATGCAAGAAACTTTGCTCTCGTGTAACACACGTAACTTTTCACTTCAGCAGCGAGAACACTTTAGGAGATAACATTAAGGCGCGCTCGTACCCTGATTAAAGGAAAAGCAGAATTTTTAAACACCTAGTGTAACGAAACAGATCGATAGGATATTATGAAAAATATACAAAGGTGAGAAAATGAATAGGAAAAGAGTAATAACCGAATAGAATTCATAAATATATCTCTCTTTCAGCAGAAAAAAATGCTGAATAACTTTCAAAAATAAACTTTCACGTCCAAACTCTCAGAATTTTCAGCGATAACACTATATTTTTTTTAGGTAATACATAGCTAACGTATAATACTAAAGTAATAACCAGCAGTTTTTTCAATTGTGTTAGTATATATCGAAAAATATAAAGAAAACGTCCAAAATTAACGCATTTTCGCATTACATCGTCCAATTTAACTAGCGATTTTCAACCTTACGTAAAGCATCGTAAATTATTTTAAAATTGGGGTTAGACCGCGTCTTAAGTGAAATTTGAAAAATTTAATACCGACTTCCATTCTATTACTTTGGTAAAAATTAGTTATTGGAGTGTAACTCAAAAAACTACAGAACCGAATTTGATGAAATTTAAATGGGTCCACCTCGGTAATATTTATACTCTACCAAACAAAAAAAAATTGAGAATCGGTCCACAAAAGGGGGAGAAATCGGCTAACATACACATAAAAAAATACATACATACATACGAACAAGGAGCATAGGAGGTATAACAAGGAGGTTATATGTTCGTATAAGTGTTATTAGTGTTGTAACCGACTTCAAAAAAGGAGGACTTTTTTTGATAAATTAATGATTGATGATTCGATAAAATAAATGCCAAACACAAATCTGAAAATGATGGGTTCCGTACATATCTTCTAAATGTAACGAGAATTTTTATTCATTTATGGTGTATCAGTTTTTAGAAATTATGTTATTGAGTTTTGCAATTTTTGATAAAAAAATACATATTCTCGGATGGAATATTCTATAATGTTGCAAAATTTGGTCTCGCTAAGCAGGTTTTCAGCTACTGGTGTTTTAAAAATCATATATTAAACATTATGTTATTATGTCATAGTGAATAATCACAAATTATAGGTGTAATTACGAAACTACTGTAGGTGCCTTTTTCACCCAATCCTAAAAATGAGGGCTGTTATACCAGGCCTATACAACAGGCGTATTCGGTGAACTTTATTTCATTTACGTTCCGATGCAACAATACAGCAACTGCTAAGGAAGTAGATGTTTTCCTATCTATAATAATTTAGGGAAACCGACAAGTTGGGTTTGTATGCTTGTTTTAGAGCTCTTACACACGAGCGGCGTCATGCCAACGGCTGAGGTAACTGCAATTGTCGACACGCGTCGACGGCAGTCGTTGACGCTTCGGCGGCAGCCGTCGACTTTCTAAGTTTGAAGATCAACAGCGGCCATCGTCAGTACGCTACAACTGCAAGTGACGCTGTAGGTCGAAGGCAGCAGTTACCTCTGCCGTTGGCAACGTGCCGCTCGTGTGTAAGTACCCTTAGATATACCAGTTTGAATTTAGTCTTATTTAAAGCTCTTTTTCTTTGACGAGACTTATAATTATTTCTAATTTAAAATATATTTGCATAAAATAGAGTCTGTTAGTGCCTACCCGAAAATCCTACTTTCCAAATTGAAAAGCTAATAAGAAACCAATTCTCTACCTACTTTTCGCAGAGTTCATCGTCGTTATTATTTTTGCGAACGTTGCTATAAAATCAAATGATTGTGGCGCGGATAGAACATAACTCGGCAGACCGGTACCCAGACGCAGACCCACGTGCTACAGGTAACATATGGCTAGTAAATCACTTCCAGTTTTGTGGACGATTGTCCAGTTGTGCAATGCTTGACGCCGTAATAAAGAAAAATAAATACTTACCTGACTGAAATATTATTGGAAAATACTGACATATTATGTGCGTTCGTGATTTTGAAAATGTTTAGTTATACCTAGTTAGCAAAGTAGGTATATTTATAAAAAAATAATTTAGTATAGTTTTCTTAACCCGTTGACTCACGATTCTCCATATTTGGCCAATAATACAATAGATTTTGCAGAAATCAACCTACTTTTCCAGGAACTGCAACGTGTGTGGTTAAGCCCTACCTACATGCCGGCGTGACAAGCAGCATTTCAATCCGTATCAATTCCTATTTTTATTAGTGCGGGACTACAACGATATTGTCGACATCACATTATTCATCTCTCTATTAGAATGATAATATAGCACATGGTAGTCTCTTTGACTAACGCCTGCTGATCGAATATCAAATACCTTCAATTTGGCAGAAAACACACCTAATGATTTGAACATAAACACAACACACATAACACAAACAACTAAATTAATAAGACTCCGAATCCAAGCGTTGCAAATTAGACAATCTCGTTAACCTATGGGTAGGACTTCGGGTAGGAAGGACAGTATCTTCGAAGCGTGGGGTTCCGAGTTCCATCCCTGGTCGGGGCAAATATTTGTATGATGAGCAGTGATGTATGTTTTTGGGGTCTTGAATGTTTTTTAAGTGTTCCTGTCAAGTTTCCATGGCTCCCTTGGCACAGGGAAACTAGTGCTGGGTATGTAAGTACCTTAACATTTATATATTTATTATAATTGTATCTTTATTATTTTAAAAGTTATGTTAAATTCTTAGTTATCCTTTGTACATTACTGCGTTGCTGGCAACGGTCATGATGGCTGATAGCAGTGGTCCAGACCATCACAGCGCGATCAGCAGTGCAGCCGTTGATGGACAAACGGGAATGAAAACCATCGGTCTCGGTATTTATAGCGCAAACAGCAATGGGTACAATGATGACCAAACATGAAGGCCGAGAGCGTAGCTAAGCTTAGCTCGAAGCCATCATACTGTGGCTAGCGGTGCACTCATTGAGACCAAGGCATGTATGGGGCTTTACACAAATAATGCGAGTAATTTAAATAAACCGACTTAGTATTTTTCCTTTGATTTTGATGGGAATACATTTAATCACTAATTTCACTTTTTTTGTTATGGCTGCGGTGCTAAACACATTCAGTTGGAAGAATCGTCGATTGAAGAGCATTTTCCAATCTTATTTTAAAATTACGTACCTATTTATAAGTAATAATAATCCATTTTTTGTTTTTAATAAATTTATGCAATACTGCCTATATACTCGTATACAGCCAAATTATATCTTTTTGCACTTGATTTTTTTGAAACAAAACTCGACGATTATTTTCAAAGGAAATTGCTGGTTGCTAAAACTCACTACCAATGAAATTTCATACAACTTCTGGGTAGTGTGGGAAGCTCGACTTAGCTTTTAAGAAAATAAACCATTTTTGAGTAAAATATTGTTTCACCTCACTACCACGAAATAGCTTCGTTTATCATAGAAATCTGCGCTATAAAGTCCTATTTATCGGCTAGCGTTAAAAGTTATTTGAAATTATAATGTAATATATTAATTTAAGTTTTTATTACACCTAGGATTTTCCTCATTGTAGTGCTCGGGTACAAAGTTATTCTGCGTCTCGTACCTAGCTGAAACCCTCGCTACGCTCAGGATTGTAACCTAAAATAAGGAATCTTCACTAGCTCAGGTTTCAATACCGGTACTCGCAACAAAAAGAACTTTGCAGCACTGCATACCAAATCTTCTATATATGTAAAAGAAGATGTCGTGACTGACTGACTAGCAGACAACGCACAGCCTAAACCACTGATTGTAGAGACTTGAAATTTGGAGAGTGTATTGTCCTTGATGCGTAGAGGTTTACTAAGGATGGATTTTCCAAATTCTACCCCTAAGGGGGTCAAAAGGAGTGAAAACGTTTGTATGAAACTCCTTTGTTTTTGAACTTATAGTTGTGAAAATTTGTATTTGGATAGGTCATTAAAAATTAAAAATATTGGACAATTTTTTTTTCGGATTGTGGTTTAAGAGGGTGAAATGGAGGGGTGAAAGTTTGTATGGATAAATTTTTGTATTCCAACATTCAGTGGTGAAAATTTGCATTTGGATAGTTTAAAGTGATGATTTCAATGGACAGGGATGACTTAAGGGGGTGAAACGGGGGCTAATTTTTTTTCAACGGTTCGTTGTTTTTGGAGCTACAGTGATGAAAATTGATAATTTTTTTTTTTTTTATTTCAATATTTTTGTAACGCGATTATAGTGCATAGATCATATTTCTTATCTCCTGCTTCCAAAAAGACACACCATAATGTTGGGACACCATTTGTGAAGTCATTCGTAACACTAAGGATCAAACAGCAATCCCATTCCCGCGAGAGTTCGCGAAACAGGCGCTAAATAAGTAAGGTAGTAACGCACTTATAAACGTCAATAAATAATTTATTTGCTTGAGGCTTAACTGCATCACTAAGGACGGCCATACCAACCCGGTAACGGCAAGAAGCGCTAGAGTCATTATTCTCAAAGGGTTTTTATAATGTATGACTGTGCTCTACACTAATAATACTCGGTTAAAAAATCTTTCACCTACGATAAGCCACATTATTCTGGAGCAAAATGAGGTATATTTTGTTATGAAAATTGTATCCCGCGAGAACAAAGACAATATAGGTACAATAATAATATATAATAATAAAACAATATTTTTGTCGAAACGGAGTTTAGAACAGCTAGTATTTTATATAATGTTAATCATTAGTATTATAAACTTGCAAGCAAGGCTGTGTGCCTCGGGGGCCATTATTCTTTTACTTACAGTTAAATAATATACCTATGTAAAAACGTAAAAAATGCTATTATTTTCTTCGAAACAGGTGGGGTGTTGGTGCGGCTGAAAATTGACGATAAGTTACGGAAATGAAAGCTGGCGTGTAGATAAGTTGTTATTGCTGTCGGTTACCGGAGGATTAGGTTAGTAGCGGTGGAGGCCTTGCGGGTTGTGGATATATAAGGTGACATATTTATTTTTAAAATTACGCTCTAATTTAAAATTCGAACTGACTCTTGACGAACACCATTTTACACCATTGTAACAGTAGGTCTAGGTGCAAAAATTTCTAAACTCAAATTCAAAAAGAAAACGCTCTGTATCTCGTTTTGCACTCACAATCACTTCAGGGCTTTCATAATGGCAGAACGGTTGTCAGAGGCAGGTAAGATAAGATAAGATAAGATAAATTTATTTACCCAGAGTAAAAAAAGATACACAATATGAACAGCCTACTGTAAAAAACTTAACTAACATAGAACACATTGTAAGTGAAGTAGTCATCAGCAGAGTCGCCAGCCAGCAAATCGACAGAGACAACTCTTCGATTTAAGGTACAACAGTCCAAAAATGTTAGCAACCATCGGCCAAGAGTTGTTGTGCACGCACCGGAATCCTATGGATTTGGCACACGCTCTTAACCGGGCATATATTCGTCAAGAACACAGGTTAAATCCGTAAAACTAGAGAAGTACGAGTACACAGGCACCGTAGTACCCCAAATCTCTCCCGAACACCTTATACCTTGTGCTCACGCAAGTGGAAAAGGCATCCTTCACCAAGCAAAGATACGGAAAAGGCTTAGGGTCGCGCATTTTGTCTGTACACGAAGCTCAGGATTTGATCTATAACTCAGTGTTCATAATCAAGACTAGAGAACAGCTCAGCAAGCTCCGTGAAAGTGACCCGCATGCAGTGGTTGCAGTGTCCCGACATTCGACCATCTGCATCTACTTCACAGACGACAGCTCGGACGCTATCGGTTAATTCATCAGGCGGGCCATCGAAACGACATCGGCTAAAATAAAAAATTACATCCTGAAAATAGCCACAAAAAACAGAGACTTGGCGACGGTGGAAACGATGATTTGCTTGAAGTTGGTTTCAGTAGCTGGCGGTTCAGAAAAATAGTTATATCAAATAGTCAAATTATTTATTTTATAATACAGTAACATAGAATAGTCATAAACTAATGTATAATGTACTAGCTTCGCTCCGCGGTTTCGCTCACGTGTTTATGGAGATGATGAATCACAACTTAAATGTACCTATGTTCATCAGGGATCCTGTAGGATTCTAACAGTAATTTTTCTTTTTTTAAACTTTAAGGCTGATTATGTGATGTACCAAGGTCTGCCTTTCTTAGGTACGGCTGCTCGCTATGTCAACTTAACGTCCATAGTGAAACGCTCGTCATTTATATACGTTCCGACTAAAAGTCCGACATGCCTATTTCCGAAACAAACATACGATGAAATAAGCCTTTCTTGAATCTAATTAGGTTTCCTGAACACGTTAAGATTAAATTTAATGCAATAATAATAAGCCAAACATTCCAGCATCATTTTCCCAAACTATTTATTCTTAGTTTCAAATGATACTTTGTTTACGGTTGCCTAAATTGTAGCCTTAACCTTAATTTTGCATCATACCTTCAAAATTATAAAACTGTGTTCTCGTTCCCACCAGTTAGAATAAAATTTAATTAGTCCATTTAACTGGCAGGTTTGATGTAAGCATGACTCAAACAGTCACACGTACACCTACATACAGTAACGTGCGTCAAGTGTCAAAATATTACATTGCAGGCTCGAGATAGTCTGCAGCCGCTAATTAGCCGGTCCACTTGTGAATACTTTCCACAGATTTTAAATGGCTTTGCATCAGTGCTCAAAGCATCGCTCGCCGTGTTCTCTTATTATGCGCAATGTAACACTGGATAAATACAAGGTCCGTAGCGGGGGAACCAATGCAAATGAATGTTTTTATGTCTCCCGACGCGGCGGTACAGTGGCAGCATTGCATTCGCCTGGTGAGAATTCAACCGTGCATTTGAAAAGGTTTAAGATGAATGAGAGCCGTACGTTTACAGTGAAACAACAGTTTACAACAACTATTCCTGTACTAGCAAATGTAAACAGTCTGCGTTTTATCTGCAAAACGACGTGGCTGGCTCGTTAGCGTGAATAGGATTTTGTTATATACCGCTGAGAAGTTGTATGTTTTTGCAATGCTCTCGCACCTTAAGCCGGTCCCAATCGATTTGTAATATGACGGATATTCCGACCGTACATTTGCGTGTTAGGGGCGCGCGACGTCTGTCTGTACCGCGTCTGAACAGGAAATGGCCTGGAGATGAGCACTGCCGTTACGTTATGGGGATTCGACTGTACCTGTAGGATTGCACAGGTGAGTTATTGGATTTACCCCAATATTTGATTTAAGGCATATAAAATGCGTAAGAGGAATGATTGAAAACATATATGTTACAATTACGATTATTAACGACTAGCTTGCCTAAGGAGCCCTGTGGCGCCCTCGTGATTGCTCCCGAGTGTTACGACCTGCGCCCGCGTCAAAAGTTTGCGCCGAGTTGGGAATAAATGGCTCTTGTGCCATACCTATAGCGAGTTAAGAGACGAAATTTTTGTCAGAGATAGTTGAATAACCAAGAAATCTGATACATAAACATTCATGTCAAATGTATTAGTAAAATGTTATGTTACACGAGGACAAACTTGACGTAGCCGAAAAAATCAGAATTGATGTGGAAAAAAATTGTAATTTAAAAATTTTACATTAATACCTATAGGTTTTTTGCGGTAATTTAATAGTAAAAACACATATCTATCTAATTACATTCAAATATTTGAATTCGTAGAAGAAATAATATCATAAAAAAAACTTGCAATCTGACCACAAAAATTAAGTTTTATCAATAAATAATGCTTCCCAAGACAGGATTTTGATTTGATATTTATAAATATTTTGAATGTCTAGAACAGAAATATTATTTTTACCTAGTAACATATGCTTAGGTTATTAATAATTACATAAAAAATAAGAGCTACTTTGAAATTTCGGCCAATAATGATTTTTTTTTCAACTTGGGGGCCCATTTTCTAGACTTAGACATGGTGATTTCCAAAAATTTTTTTTTGTATGAAATATAAATTTTCTTGTTGGTTTTTTTATTTTATTGGAATTCTTATTAGAAATCCTACAAACCAAACTAGGTTTCAAAGAATAATTATATATCAGAAATATTTAAAAAAAATTACAAATTTTGAATTTTTAGTACAAGCGAATTTAACTGTCACGTGACTTCGATTTTTTATCGATCCTGACATGATATGGCGTATTTATCATATTCTGAGTGGGTGTAATTACTTGACAACATTATTTCTGTGATATTTTACAATGTAAAAGTATAATCTATTCAAAATAAAGCAAATTATAACCAATCATAACAATGAGAAATTAGCTTACCGAGTGTTGTCGGTTCGTGACAAATTTATATCGTAAAATTTTGATGTCAGAACTTAAATCACATATTTACAGTATTCCTTACACATTCACGATCATATTCATGTTTAATTTTTATCAAAATCATGAGTTTAACCCGATTAATTCACTAAAAACTATAGCACAAAACATAACCTCGCCGCCAAACACAGATGAAAATATAAACATTGATTATATTTTTTTTTTAAAGTTCACAGATAGAACATGTCCGTGTGTAGTGTTGCCATAGAAAGAAAATATATTACGCTAAAGAATTAAACTCTATGGTTAAACATTGGGATGACTTTAAAAAATAAACAAAAGAAAAACGCGCGTGACACTTACTTGCAACAATTGTTGCGCCGACACTTTGGACCTCAAAAATCCTTGCAGTTTTGTTGCGCGGGCAAACTAGTCGTAGTAGATGGTTTCTATCAGTGTAGATAGTAAGTAGCTACCATTAAAATGATAAAAACATATTAATTTCTAGACTTCTTGTACTGGTATAATCTCTTTATGATCTTGGATTTTGTAAGTATCTTCCAAAATTTATTTAGTTTTGTTTTGTTGAGTTCTAACGGAGTCCTCTTGCCGTTGCAACTTTCTCCGTCCCTCCGTAACTGAGGCATATGAGAAGGAGCTTTCTTATGGTACTTCTTAGGGTAGGTACGAGTACTTGCATAGACAATAAAGAAAGGTACAATAATATGCACCCATTATTCTTAGACGTTGTTCTCTAGTAATTAACATCTTTCTTTGTCTATTGTTGAACATAGCTTTGAAAGTAGGGCGTCAAATTTTAACTCAAGTGTGAGTTGAACTCACACTTTGTCATTTTGTGGTAGTGCCACGCTGCAACCCCACAACCGAATAGGCCGGCACGACCGGAAAAGTACCACACTCCCTCATAACACCGACGTGAAGTAACATAGCTTGCTATTGCGTTTCGTCGGTTTGTGGGACGTTCCGGAGGCCCGATTCTCCCCTTCCCCGTTCTCCCTCTCCTTCCCCCTCCCCTCCACCCTCACCCCTTCTATTTCTTCCTTCCTATCATACTTCATCAAAGGTCGGTAACGCATCCTCGAGACATCTGGTATTGCGAATGTCCGTGGGTGTCAGATGAGCCGCTTGCTCGTTTGCCAACCCATCGCAATAAAAAAAAACGTGAGGCGTCGCACTATACCTATGTCACAACATTATATTGATGAATATTCAAAAAATTCGATCATTAATACTAATACTAAAAAGAGCAAGTTCTCATTACATGGACTACTTTAAAAAGGGCAAATGTTATAATTCTTTTGAATGTTTATAACTTGAGTCTCTGACGTCTTACGGTTAGTCTTTTTTTTTCGTGGGGGTACCGACATTTATAGCGTCACCAAATGGACAACCTACGAATATCTAACGTCGATTGGAGTAGGTTCATCCTACTAGAGATAGATATTTGACACTATTTCTATGGACGTTTTGTCTTATTTCTATCCATAGTAAGGAAAACTGAGGATAGATATATTTTACAAGACTTTAGCAATCAATTACTCATTTATAAACGACACGTTTGCGGTCCTTCATATTTCGTACAACGCCACTCAAGGTATTTTAGCAACACTATGCTTTGTAAGTATTTTTTTCCAATTTAAATTTTTATATGAAAATTGCAATTTGCAGTTTATGTAAAAACAGCTAATAGGTTTATTTGAATATTACATATAGGTTCGTTAGAATATTGGAAACCACCGAGAGATGCAAAAGCTTCGTTCGTATTGTTTATAGGTATATTGTTATAGGTAACTTTGGTCTAAATGACCGTTTTATCGTTCTCACTTGATTATGAGTGCTGGTTCGATCGAAGGCAGTGGCAAATGGCAGTGGAATGGCGAACTGGCTCTTAAGAACTGCTGCCAAAATACACCACTGCCAAGGTAGCTACCGGGAGCTATAAAGTCCATTACCACTATTCAACGTAAAGGAACATAATAGGCTATAGCTAGCTAAACCCACTTAGGCTGAGTTGCGCCATCTAAAGTTAACACGTTAGCTAAAATGTTAAAGTTACCGTCAATTACGTCAAATCGTCAGAACTAAGGCTTGATTTGCTAACTTCATCGCCAACTTAAAGATGGTGAACTAGATTGTGAACTATTTATTGTGAACTAGACACCTAACATTTCGTTTATGCACTATTGTATTTGACTCATTGCTTTTGTTATTTAATAAATATAATTTTTGTATACATAAATAATAGATCAACTACTGCTCCGCGTGTAAACCTTTTTTGCTATGAAGTTGGGAAAAAGTATTGCCAAAAATTAAGAATATTCTGTTGATATTTTTTTCAAAGATTTTCGCGCTCCAAAGAGAATGATGCTCCGAAAATAAGTTAAGAAATTATATATACCGAATCTTTTATTATTTGTTGACAAGCTAAGTGTGACCAATATATGAAACCATATCTGCAGTGAAGTAATTTTTTATCAATGTCTAAATTACGAAATGGTAAAATGTGTGAGGCCATAACAAAAAGGCCATATTCCGTCTGGTTCAAGCCGCAACTATTGCGTGTCCAATGAGTTCGACATTGGATATTATTTTCTCCGTTGAGATAAACGCTGGCGGCGATGGACGGCTTTCTTGGAACTTGGAGGCGGACTGTACCAGAATCCACCACTCAGACGACTGTAGACGGCTACCTGCTGCTCGCTCCCTGCACTTCATTCACCCCCGCGCGTACCTGGTCTACCCGACGGTATCACGGATACAAACTTTATACTAAAACACTGAGGTAACCAGTGTGTTACATATTCTGTGTTAAAATCGGTCCGTAGGTATCCCAAAAGTAGCACGAGTTTTATCAATGTATTTTTGTAGCATGTCTAGTCTAGTAGTACAATTACTAGGTATAGGTATTAGTATTACTACTACGAGTACTAGTCCGTTGTGGGTTCGAAAATTCGTTATCAAATTATGTACAAAATATTCGTCCTTGCTTAATAACGTTGCATACATTAATTTTATAAATATATAATCAATCATAGTCATTTAATTTTATAAATTGCGCAGTAGCTACTGTACTGGGCCGTAAATGTATTTGTAAAGTTTTAACTTAAATTGATTGTTTTGATTAGTTGATTGTTTTTTTTAACAAAGTAATTGTAGTAAGTAAAATAATATCATATTAAATGAGTCTCCATCCAATTGCTAAAAGTAAACAAAGTGAAGCAAATAAAGAGCCGGACTTCGGTACAAAGACTTATTTACTCTTAAAACGATATGAAAGTCTCTTGAGACTTGACTCGCACATTTTTAATACCAGGGTTCTTCATGAAACTCTTAAAGACTCTCCTCGCTGATAAATGAATGGAGAAGTGACACTGACACCTCAGGTTGCACCCTCGGGCTCCGGAGCCGACATAAAGACTCAATCACCTGCCCCTGACTGCCAGTAACTTTCCCTATGATATATTGAAGTATCCGCAACAAATAATATTTATCATCTATTATTATGGATGGTGTGCTTACTGCTGATAAGCCCGTATTTTTTGCAAGTACCGTTTTTGCTTTGAAGATGAATTCAAAAGTAGATATCAATATTACTGGCGTGTATATGTCAGAGCAGTACCTTCGTATAAATATGGCTTAAAATGAACATAATCGTAAACATATTTACTATTTATAATTAGTACTCACGGGATGTACACCACGATTAGGCGGGTTTTGGAGTTCCTGATCTATTTCGAAATCACGAGATTTCGGAAGAGATCAGGAACGTTAATGTCCAAATTTCAATCGTGGTGATGGGTTCCAACTTGCCAGTGCGTGGAATCCAGTGGTAGGTTGTCTAAAAAGGATTAACAATCGTCAAAAATGTGATCAAACCAACATTCGCAGTGATACAGTTAGTGTGTATTGTCGAGACTTACAATCGAGTTCGAGGGCCAGTGGTATCCGCAGTAAAAAAGTGAGAAAGAGGGTAGACCGTTTTGTCTGCTCTTAAAATTTCGAACTTTTTCACATCAACCCGCATATTCAATCTACCCGTGAACATGGTGCATGTAACTGCGCCGAAATATCGGGAACTCCAAAACCCGCCTAATCGTGGTATACATCCTGTGAGTACTAATTATAATATTTACTATTGTGGTATTGTGTGAACAATAATGTTTAATTTTTAGAAACAGCCTATAAATGTGTGTGTGATTAATAATTCTTATTATCAGCATCACTTTATGAAGCTTAATTTTTTCAAGCGATTTTTTTACTCTCATTTTCTTGCCACCAATCAATGCTTACCTTTTTCCAATGACTGATTCATATTTATTCGATCTAGGATTTAGATCAATTATAAACCTCATATAAATATTTATAAACACTTCACTGACTATTGCTATACTGCATGTTCTTGTCGGGATTGTTGGCCTTTTGCCTAAAATAACAGGATTCGATTACGCAATGGAAATGTGAAGAAATTATCAAATAGCTGCATGAAGCGGATGGAGTCTCTTAAACATTCATGTTTCCACTCTATTCATTTTAAATGATTTTTATTTTTTTGGTTTATTAATCAGTCATATTAAAAAAAGTCTTACGAAACTTTGCAATATAATTTTAAAAGATTAATATGTACCTCGTCATTTAATGTATGAATTTGTGTGACGTGTACTTACTTCTAAATAGGTAAGTAGCTGCAACTAATTTGGGCTACTAAAAAACAACATTTGTACTTACAGTTGCATTGCAAGTAACTCACCGATATTTTGAAGGATAACTTAGTGTCTTCCAGGCTATTGCGGAAATAAACATCAAGAGCATATTGGTAAATATTTCGGCTGGAGCGGTTGAATAGGCGCGCGCAGTTGCCGTCAGGCGCGGCGGCGGCGGAGCGCGGGGCTTCGGCCTCGAGACGGCACTCGACTCGCGGCGCCCTCGCGGCTCGCTCAGTCAGCGCCTGACCACGGGCTGCGGCGTCGCGCTCGTCTTCTGACCTTACGACTCTCGGAATACCAACAACTCATTTCAAATCATAACTCAAACTATCAAATGCGACTTACAATTCTGTAACATCAACGAACTTTTTAAAGGATAGA
Source organism: Selenia dentaria (assembly GCA_917880725.1). Taxonomy (NCBI): domain Eukaryota; kingdom Metazoa; phylum Arthropoda; class Insecta; order Lepidoptera; family Geometridae; genus Selenia; species Selenia dentaria. The sequence continues at coordinate 25,328,468 of OU862882.1, read as the reverse complement.
GCCGGCTCCATAAACTTTTGTAAAACCGGCTCCGAACTTGACCTGTGATTGTTGTCCAAGCTGTCAGTGCGCGTGTTGTGCTTTATCGATAACATAACCTGTACGATTTCAAGGGCGCGGAAGACGTCGCTCCTTCGCGCTGTGCTGGTGAAGTAGAGCTAGATCGGGACACATAGTTATTCCCTAAATGTAAGTGGGCGTATTCGAAAGTTTGTAAATCGATCGGGTGACGTGCGTGCGTGGGATTGCGTTTACGTAATCTTTGTTTACCTTGGGAATATTATGCACCGTGGTGACCGCCAGCCGTGCCGCGTCTCATAAGGAATCTGCAGATTTTCTTCTGGATGGAAAACTTTGAAGGTAAGTTGAGCATTGCTATCTGCATGAGCACACTAGTTTAGTTATTGCTTAAACAAACATTTAATTAAAAAATTAAATGTTATTAGTTTTATTATCTGGCTATTTAAAAAGTATATTATGTAAATTATGTAGGTAGGTACTTACGTATTTTATGATTTTTAGTAGACGATAGTTTAGAAGAGTACCTAGATCAAAAACAAAAACTTATCCTATAACGCTTTGTTAGCAAGTTGCTTTATATTGTTTTTTAAAGTAGTTGTAGAGTAGATGTTGAGATAGGTAAGTATACCTGTAAGTATACCTAACTATTGGCGTCGACTTTCCGTTTGTATTATTTTCAGAGCAAGTGATGCTTTCACTTGCTTATTCATATTAAGCCTTATTCGAGGAATACTTATAACAAGCTTATGGACAAAGTGTCGCTACCCACACTTAGTGAAAAGTTAAAGCTCGCGCGTGGGATGAATTACTATCCGTTCTCTACAAAAATGGTTGCTGGAGTATTATAGTAATCGTAAGACGAAAACGGAAAAACTAACATTATGCCACTAATAAATTCGATGTATATGGAATTTGAAGATTACTAAGGACATAATTTAAGGTTTCATAAATAACCAGAATCTATAAATACGCGAACAGTAGACACAATTTGAATATTAAATATTTTAGGACGTATGAAATCTATAGTTAGTCTAGAGTAATATATTCTATTGATACGCTTTGGAAAAGTGTTAAAAGCAAGAAACATCCCTTTTGTCAAAGACTTCATGTCTCAAGTCTAAGAAGCGTTTGGGATCTCCCTTAGATATGGAAATGTCAATCTAAATAAGAGGGTACTGCGTGTGAACCGATGTGCATCGGCCAATCCACTTGATTACAAGTACAATTTGAGAAATTTAATACCGACTTCCATTCTATTCAGTTATTGGAGTGTAACTCAAAAATAACTGGACCAAGTTTGATAACATTTAGCCAGCTTTCAAACTAAATAAGAATTTTGAGAATCGGTTCACCCTATCGAAAGTTATGAGGTAACATACATAAAAAAATATTGTCGACTTGAGTACCTCCTCCTTTTTGGAAGTCGGTAGAAAAGATCAGGAAACTTTGTGGTTTAGGTACCTATTTTGCTGAACATTTTAACAACTTGCGGAGTAAGATTTCATCAAACACCTAGGTGGATATACCTTACACAAAGTTGATAACCGGTTAAATATATGAGACAGTACAATAAAAACAGGTTTTGAAAATATATGAGACTGAATGCGAGTTCTCAGGACCGTTACAGGTCAATATGAATACGGCAAAGGATAGAATAAAACCGGTTGGATAATTATAAAATTGGCAAGTAATTATGTCATTAAAGGCTGTCGTTTGACAGGAGCAGTGAACAAGTCGAGGGTAGGGTGGGCTGGGGGCGCTGAGTGCGGTGTGCATATTTCATGAGCACTGGTCGGGCCACAATGGTGTCGCGATGGGATCGTCTGGGAGGAAGCTTACCTTTAGCGTTTCATTATGAGTACGTGTTCTTTTAAGTACCTATCTTCCTTTTATACTGTACGTACGTACGTGAAAAAGATTCCGTCTAATATTTGGCTAAATTTACCTCTGTCAACATTAAAATGTATAAAGTTGGTATCGCAAAATGTTTTGTGGGAATCATTCAACATTTTGCTTTCTAATTTGTAGCTTTACTAAACTGAATTGATATTTTACAGCAAGTAATTTAAATTTAATTTGTCTCAAAGCTCTCACATGCCGCGGTGTCAGGAACCGAAATAGCTTTTAAGGATATCATTAGCCCCGCGGGAAATTAGAATGAATTACATAATGTCATTGTTGTATTATGTTTTTAAGCCTTGTATATAAATGTACATAGACGTAGGCACTTAAGTTGTATTGTACCTGGAATCATGCATGTAAAATGAGGTTCTGTTTCGCCTCGTAGTCTTCATGAATGTGTAGTCTCGATATTTTTCTTTAGTGATTCTCTAAGGATTTTTGAAAAGTTTGCTGTTCATTAGGTAAGGCTATATGTAGTTACTGTTTGAGAATAGTTGAGCGATGATCGGTAGCGGGAAGCGTGGCCTGTTTGTAAACAAACCCAGATGGAAGCCGGCACTAGCTGGCTTCATTCTATGACTCAGAATTAGAATCATGGCCAATCATCCGCTCGTGAGCACGTGCGTCGCCGTAATTAGTTCAGTATAAGAGTACGTATTACCGATTAGGAAACATACTGCATGTATGTAGTTCTAGCACAGTCTATGTAATTTTTTATGCTGTGGTTCTAGCTTCAACATTGAGCACTGACTTCTATCATCTATCAAATATGAACTCTTGCTTAAGTTAGCTAGCAAAGGGTCGACATGAATTCCTGCCAGTGCCCCTGTCACGTTAGCAACACACCCCTGGCTAATGTGAGTTGAATGTAAAGACTACTAACGTCCCATATTACCTCTCCCGAGGGACAGCACGTACTCAGTGCTTCCATCTACGTGGGAGTAGGAGGTGGCTTCTCATATGTCGAGCTATAACCGCCTTTCATTGCCGTCAAAAGGGAAACTACAAACATGAAGGTAAGCAAGATGTATCAAGTTAACGATGCTTGTAAAATAAATGTTATAAAGGCACACGTTTTGTTGTTCGAGTATAAAATATATTATCATTATTTGCAGAACGCGGTTTGGTCGATGTGGGCAGGTAAGGCGTGGACATTAAGTTGCGGGTTTTTGGCCTCTAACCCTCGTGAAATGTAAAATAAATTGAAGGGGTTGCGAATTCAGTTTCACTGCTAATCTTTATTCAGACAGAAATTAATCTGGTTGATGAATACGGCACAAAGGATAATTTTTGAGGAGCATGTACATGTTCCCACTCAAATACAGTTTTGCACTTTACTATAATTAGGCGTAAGGCTACATGAATTTGAACGCAGAACGCGTTTTTAGAATTATTATGAGTTCCTACCACTAATTTTATGCAGATTTCTTCAGTTTTTTCCAACTTTAATTTATTTTTATCCAACTCCTTTGAAGTATATATCTAGTATGCTTGCGAAGCTTTCATGCCCGTAAAGTTCGTTAAATGAAAGATGTATTGGTACCCCTTCATTATTTATGGTTCAAAACATTACCTTTTTTTATGGTCCAAAACATTACCTTTTTACCCGACTGCCAAGAGGGATAATGTGTTTAGCCTACTATACATATTTATTTGTAGGTAAAGGTTTTTACAATACAGCCAAAACGGCTGATATCGATTCTGTAATCATTCTCTTAACTAAAAATCTATAAATTATGGCAGTTCTTATACTGTTTAGGCTAAAATCCAAAGTTGGTACTTAGTTTATCACTTTCGAATGACAACACTAACATTTGATATGAGGGTATGTTTTAGACAGATTGGTCGTAACTTGGTGCTCTCTCAACTAACGTAATTAGGTACCTAAAATTAAATAGAAAAAATCCTATTATAAGAAAAGTCATTCTAAGTGTTTAATATATATAGCATAAGTTTAGATTTTAGTGCTAATTGTATAAGGATATAGGCATAATTTAGTTTTCGCCTAGAACTGAGAGTGCAGACTCTGGTGTTATTCGTCAAGTCATCGTAAATTTTTTTGTTTAACACAATCGTCAGGGTATCTGGTAGTGTCTCAGTTACAATGAAATGTTGATTGAAATCTTGAAAAATGGCGGCTCTATGTCACTTTTGACAGTAAGCAAAAATGTTAGTTGACTGGAGCTGACAAAAGTGACATAGAGCCGCCATTTTTTTTAGATTTTAATCAACATTTGATTGCAACTGAGATATATGATACCCCTGTCGTTTTTTTCTATATTATTTTATTCTAGCTGCATCATAGCTTGCCAAGAGTATATAAGTTTACTAAACGCATGTTTAATCCAAATGGATTCAAGTTCCTATGACTTAAAATCTTTATTTATTTAAATAAGCAAGGGTTAAATACGTTCCTGACAACAGGTTAAGTGTAATGAGTTTTCACGCGACATCATTTTAATTCAGCTCGGTTTCACTCAGCAGAGAGGTCGAGGTCAAACTGATTAGATTAATTAATGGATGACTGTATCTTGAGGAAAATGAGATAACATAATCTACATTATTTATTCACGCAGATGGTACTTGTAAGCGTTTGTTTACTAAAATATATCGAATTATGGTACAGACACGCTCTCTCTGTTTCTCTGGCTCATTGAATTGAATTGATAGCTGATTATTGAACCAGATACAGCAGCTGATCCAGTTATAACTAACTGTATCTGTCTACGCGATACGTTGAGGTTATGACTGTGTCACTAGAAAGTGCTGAAAGATGGTCATGTAGATCGTAAAACTCGCTTTCGTTATCTTTGTAAGTGATGCTGAACACGAACAAAAACAGAGTTTGTACACAAAAGATGAAGCTAGTTACTGGTGAATGTAAAATCTGTTTTAAAAGCAAATCTTTTTGGTATTACAGACGATTGATCTTAAATGCGTATTAGTTTTTTTTTATAGGATAGGATGGCATGTGATAACGTCGCCCACGGACATCGCAATACCTGAGGTCTCGAGAATGCGTTGCCGACCTTTGAGGAAGAGATATAAGTGGTGAGGGTGGAGGGGGAGGGAGAAGGATAGGGGGAGGGGGGCATTTGACATCCGGAAACACCCACAAACCAACTGAAACGCAATAGCAAGCTATGTAACTTCATTCACCTCGGTGTTATGTGGGAGTGTGGTACTTCCCCGGTCGTTCCAGTCCATTGAGCTGTGGGATTACAGCGTGGCACTACCACCAAAAAAGTTGCCACTTATTTAGTTCTATTAAGTAGGTAATAAGTATAATAATAACATGTTTGAGAAAGCTCTACATCCTTCACATTAATGTCCAGTTCATGATGTATACAACAGGATAGACAATGAAGATTTATAACCTTAGGATTACCCCTATCCGATGACATAACGACCATAATTGGATTGATCGTAACAATACGGCAGTGCTCCATATTGCCGCATCACATTATTACAGAATAAGCGGAGTGAGCGCTTTATTCTGAAATAATGGAGTTTAATGGCGAGACCGTGTACCTGTAATTGTTAAAGTAATGTTGAATTAACACATCTGGTAGTATATCTGGACCGAGACAGAGCAACCGGAACCGCCGCGTGCAGCGAAGCGTACATAACCCAAGGTCGGACGCTAACACGCCTAAATTATTCAACCAAATTACTCACAAACCACATGCATCATAAGTTATAATATCCATTTAGTAATAAAAACAGCTATCTAAAAAGTAGACGTTTAAAAGTAAGACATCTTCAAAAGTCATTGAATAACTTTCACTGAATACGGTGTAAGTATATGCGTTTCATATGTGTGCATCTCGTATTCTTTATATCTAGTATAGAGCTAACTGACTTTAGGTTCGGCTTAAATGTAAAAAAGGCCAAGTGCGAGTCGGACTCGCACATGAAAGGTTTCGTGGTTTCGTATTATCTATAAATCTCCCATACAACAGACATGATTTTTTTGCCGTTTTTATAAATAATGGTACGGAACCTTTTGCGCGCGAGTCTGACTCGCACTTGGCTGGTTCTTTAGCATTTGCTGTTATAGCGGCAACCGAAATACATCATCTGTGAAAATTTCAACTGTCTAATTATCACGGTTCACGAGATATAGCCTGGTGACAGACGGACAGACAGACAGACGGACGGACAGCAGAGTCTTAGTAACCTCGTTTTTAGGGTTCCGTTCTACCCTTCTGGTACGGAATCCTAAAAACGATCATAAATTTCAAATACACAATGCAATCAGCAAAGAACTCCGGAAAAGTATGAAATGTTACATAAATAAGTCTTTAACGATATGTATATAAGTCGACATGGTAGTATACGATACCATATACAAGAGTATAGGGAATTTTATAATATTGCTTTAGAATATAGATGACAGTTCAAAAGTTGTCCATGACGAATCACCTGCGAGTCCTGAGGAAGAAACGCTTTCTAATATTAAACGTAACATCCAACTGCACGAGTTAAAATCGACCAATCGCGACATATTATTCTAATAGTGTTGTTCCGGATTTATTATGGAAAATAGCCGTTGCTGGTCGTCACGGCTCATCAACCTAATGTCACTTTGACAGCTCTGTTTTGTGATCGAACGGATCGCACTATACTAACTATACTAACGCTATTACAACGGAACTCTGTGGGGCTATTATGTATCTCAGTTGCTAACAAATGTAGATTGAAATAGAAAAAAATGGCGGCTCTATGTCACTTTTGTCAGCTTCAGTCATCAACTTACTAACATTTTTGCTTACTGGAGTTGTCTAAACTGACATAGAGCCGCCATTTTTCAAGATTTCAATCAATATTTGTTAGCAACTGAGATACATAATCACTTCACTGGATGTCTTTTGAATGTAATACATCACCACTGACACATTTATTAGTACTATATATCAGCACTCGCGTAACCATCCTATTATACGGCTGGATGCCTACTCCTAGAAACGAACTATGAAGTTTCGGTTGACAGATTTTATAATTTCTACTGTAAAAGTGAAAAAGCGCAAACACAGTCAAGGGTGATGAAATGTGATGACAGGCTTTTTTCATAATGATTAATTATATTTGTATTTAGTTATTTTATGGGCAGTTATTGATTGATCTACTATATAAATAAAGTATTTATTCATAATACTGTGTAGCAATTGTTATAGTTTAAGCATGTAAATATTTTACACTTTTCACTTCTTGTTGTATGTATATATTCTATACAGGGTGTTTGGTAGAGGGACCGACAAACCAAATGAGCGTGTTCGGGAGCGCACTTGGAGAATACAAGTTGGCCAAAAAACATCCCCGACCCCCCAATATTTTTAAACCTTTTTTGGTGAATTTTCCCGTTTTCTCCGAAATTATACCTATTTACCACCATAACATTTGTAGAATCTGTTTTAGACCGGATGTTTTAGTTGAATTTGGTCTCTAATACACCTTCAGGCCACGCAAAATAAAATTGGATACAAAACAGAGCTAACTAACTGATTTAGAGCTCAAAGAGAGAAAAAATGAAATAAATTTTACCTTATAGTTCAACTTTCACAGTAACATAAACCACTAATCACTTAAATATGTCAGTACATTTCATCACCCTTGACTGTATTTGTGATTTTTCACTTTCACAGTAGAAATTACAAAACCCGTCAACCAAAAATTCGTGGCTCGATTTTGGGAGTAGCCCTCCGCACATAGAAAGGAATGTGGGCTATTCCGTCAAGTGGACTTGGTGCTGTTTCATGGATAAGCAAGTGGTCAACCTTATAGTGTCGAGGGTGTTCAGATCGTCCGAAGGCTTCCGACGATTACAACTTTTCATGCATCTTAATTACCGACCGCACACAAGACCACAGCATGCTTTGGATAACCTAAGCTGTGAAGTGAGCGCGCGACGCAATGTTACTCGTTTTGTTTTGTGTAATGACTATAGGTATTTACTTGCTATATTTATGTATTCGAGAACACTACTGTCTAGACAAATCTTACAGAGATTTTAAGACGGTATCATTCAAACTGATGATGTGTATTTCTTTGTGATGTATAATAAATAAATAAATAAATAAATAAAATAACCACGAGCGCCATATTTTTAATGTCATTGGGTTACGAAATAAGCAAAGAGGTTCATCTGGTGTCAAGTGCTAACCTCTGCCTTTAACAGGATGCATTCTGTTCCGATCTACACTGCGCCTATCCCCTTAAGATATTATGTTGATAAAACTCATGTGCCTGTAATTTAACCGGCAACCATACGCATCAAACCGGCAGTAATGCGAACTACTTACTACATTACTGACTCATGGTAGATAGTTATGGTGACACTGCTTCCCCAGACGAACTCGTCCACAAATAGTTCTACTGCTCTATATACACTATTATATATGCAATATTTATTTACTAAAATATTGTAATATAAAATAAAGCTTAGCAGCAAGTATGACACGTACATATCACTTACATTGGAGTTATCTGTTATGTTTATGACATTATTTCTAATCGTACCTAGTTGCTCTGAATATGTCAGCATTATTGAGTAATGTGAAATGCAATAAGAATAAATCATTACGAAGTTTATAAACAGTCGCGTGACCGCTGATGTTTCTGACGAGATTTCTCTGCAAAAACGAGATTGTTTCAAATCACTGGTATTATACGTTGAAAGCCGAAATATTTTCTTTTTTGTTAGTTCTTGGTCGTTTTTAGAGAAAATGTTGGCCAGACATGCGATTTCAGCTTATCTTTTATTGCTTCCTCAATTCTGTGAATGTGTAAATTTATTTTTATTACTTTTTGGTGAAGCATACATATTAATAGAATCAATTTGTGGCTGACTTGACAATTTTATGTAATACCTACGGCTTTTTGTATAATTTATATTTATTAGGCTCCTGTGACTGTGTCAATTAGATTTATTGAAATGCAGAGCGGAATTAACGATGTTTTCAGTGTATGTATTTCATGTATATACGTTATCTAAGAATAAAGTGAGTGAAAGTGCGGCTTATGGTCACCTGAGTAAGTGTAATTGGTTGAGTGTAAATACGAATAAGTGTTGGTAGTGAAGTGTGAAGTCGTCAACTTGCCGGGGCGTTAGTGGATTGGCAGATCACGTCACAGCGGGACGTGGTTTTGTTAGTGAGAACAAAGCTACTCCATTGATAATGTTCTTACTCACAAGCCGAATGCTTTTCACTTTGCGAATCTTTTGTATTCATAAAGATGAAATACAAAACCAAAACATTTTTACTCGAAGAGTCATACTCGTAATAACACTAATATACAATTTAGTAAATTTGGAACCGAATTCAACGTCATATTGTTTTATTATTCTGTTATTATACATACCAAGGATGACTCTTTTACTATATACCCTTGTACATACCTAACCCACAAACATCTTGATCCGATATTAACGAAATATAAACGGGGCCTTATAGTAAGAGTAACAAAAAAAAATAACCATTCAATCCACCTAGAAATCGGGTAACGTACACCCTAAAATAGCAACAGTATTTTGCTTTCTGAAAAACCTGGAAATCTGATAAAAATACAAATTGAATACCAATGCAGACGCGTGAAATTTTTACAAGCGAAAACGACGATTGCCTGCTTATTTTGTGAAAATTAATGAATTATTATCTAAACCGATCTACTTATTCTTGTGTTACTACTCTACAGTTTAAAAGTGTGGAGTAGAGACGTAGAGATACATTCCGATAAATTATTCAGACAAGTCGTATTTAAAGAGTTTCGTTTTCATATCTATATTACTCGTTCTATTGACTGATATTTGTTATAAAAGGTAAAGTAAGGTACTAATAACCTCGTCTATTAGTTAGCCTATTTAAGTATAGTAAGAATTATAATATGGCTAAAATATACTAAAATATAATACACCACCAGAATTTGTCTTCGTTAGACACGAAAGATTTATGTTGTAAGTAAATTTATTAGGATTAGCTTAGTCACGTTCCAACAATGCATCAACCCAAGCAATCACTGCTTCAGTCGTTTAGTGGAATCATTTAGCAGACGGTACGCTTTGTTCAGAACTGGTTGAAGAGTTTTCTATGGCTTTTTTAAGTAAAAGTGCCGGATAAATCATTAAATCCGTTCACGACGAAATTTAGAGCGCGGAGTGCGTATCAAGTATTGATCTGTGAGTGACTTGGTTGCGTTGTCCCACATTTTACGCTCTTTGCAACTCGATTTACCTGCTTCGCATTGTCGTGCACCGCGGCTGTTTCGTAGTTTGGCTTTTGTAACTGGTTTTATTAAACAGGACGCCGAAATAACGGGTCGCCAAACATATTGTATCTCTCCTTTCCATGCTAGGTACGTGTCGTAAGTCATTTAACTGTGTATGCGCATTAAAAGGTTTAGTTTGGATGGATTATAGTCTTCATGAACAAACTATTTATACGATATTATGATACGTGCATGCTTCACCACGATCTGCGAAAGTGGTTGATACATTTATCAACACAATTGTCAGTGTCACAATTGCAAAAAACTTGATCATATAGTTACTGCTTACAAATATATTTTAATGCATGAAAGTGTAACAGACACCTACTACTACATTATTCGTATGCTAGCCTATACAAATATGATTAGAGTCTTTGTCAATTTCTAATTCATTCAGAGCTGGCTATACCGTGCCTGTTCTTGCATAACACCAGATGTTTGCTGACTCATACAGAGAGTAGGTGTCGCACTATACCATGATATAAGTAATGAGTTTCTATTTAAATCTGTTCGTAATTATTGAATCCGTTATGCAAATGATGCAAGCATGTCTAGGCCATAGTTGATTAGGCCTAGATTATGATATTGTTATTAGGTTGAGACCATTTAGAGCTTACGTAGAAAATGGCATCGTACGTTATCATCAGTATCGCTCTGAAAATATATGATATCATCAACAGAGTTAGCTGTATTGTCCTATTTGCCGTAATATCCACTAATACCGTTAATAAACGGCAATAAAGCGGCATTACATATACAGTGGAGTGACTCGGGAGTCAGGTCTGACTGCACAGCACTGCTCACTCCGCAATAATGTCTGGTTTGCAAACATCACCGTGAGAAACATTTGAAGCAAATTAACTTTCCGCCATTACAGTCACGCAACAGAGAATAAGTTGTAAACTACACATATTAAAGTTTTTGTCTGGGTTGGTTACGTGCTGTGCATAATTATTGCCAGTAATCGTTTAACATTAAAACTATTCACGTATAAATTTCATAATGATAATTGTTATTTGGGCCATTGAACTAACGGGATTGAGTGAGATGCATGTTTGAAGTCTCGTGTAGCTAGTTGCGGTGTCGTGACCACTATCTGCAATTACTTTCTTTATGTATAATTTTATTTAGTTGTGTTTAATTTTAATCTATAAATTTGCAGTAATATCGTATGTTAGATTAATTCCTGTATACAAAGGAAGTGTAATATTTTATAAACACACAAAAAAATACACAATGCACACTGAGGAAAGAATATTTGTTCACACGTATAAAAATACGTGTGAACAAATAACTGATGACACCATAATACTGGTAAACTCGTCAATGCTGTTCGTTACGAGTTATTTAAAAGGCATATACTTACGTTATTGTTTTATAAATAACTTACAAATTACTATATATAGTTACGTGTAAAATATTAACTCAGTTGGTACTGAGCCATTGGCAATTTAGTTGCATGATTAGTTGATGGACTATGTTGATGAGAGCAAGTTTGTATACTCAGTCTTGCTAAATAGTAGGTCTATTTTCTGATTCTGGCAATTCATCAGTGTAAATTGTTTGTAGAACTGGTACCAAGACTGCTCCTTCTGGAACTCTTGCTGCTAATGGATGTATTTCTGCGGTGGTATCATTCACTTTTACTTTAAACAAATCTTCTATCTGTTAGGTACGAGCTTTGTTGGAGATATAATATATTTACAGGAGCATCTCTTTTTAATTAATTAAAGAGGAGACCTTATTGTCACACCTTGCTCAATCAAAAGCTTGCTGGACATCAAGGAAAGCGAGCAATATTGCTTGTTTTCCAGTGTTTTCCGCACTTTGTCTGCTACTCTGTGAGCCTGTTCGATTGCAGAGTAGTGGTGTATTAAACCTAATTGGTGGTCTGGGATTAGTATTCGTTTTGAAAATACAATATTGAGTCGATGTAGCAGTATTTTTTCAATAACTTTGCTTATCATAGGTAATAGACTAGTTGTTCGATGTGATGTCACATTGTATGTGACCTTAATAATTAATAAAGCGCAAGGGGAAATAATTATTATTGCTACATACAAATATTTTACGTGGCTACTGTCCTCAGGAAAAGTTTTATATCATTACGAAGAATCTAAACATTTTTTATTATTATATACTTATTTAAAGCGAATATTTCGTAAAATCACGATTTTGAGCCCCTACAATAAAGCAGATAAGCAGTATATTGAGTTGAAATCTATTATATGTCTGTTTTTAAGGTTCCAATATTATTAAAATTTAAAGTTCTTGCATATTCTGAGTATCGACCGTGATATCGCCATCGCGTTCACGTAAAATTCATTCATTGCAAAATGAGCGTGTGTCTAAAACACAATTTAAATTTTATAATAAAACTTTTGATGGATTCATGGAAGCCTCACTGTTATGTAAACCCGTTACAGCATGTTGTATGTTGTCATACGTATTACTTTCTAACTCTCATATAAACTTATTGAATTACGTAGCATGTGTTTTTCAAATCAATGCCTAATTTGCGCAATCAGAGTTCGTGGCAACTTCGCTTGCCTCTACATGGCGACATAATGCCTGTATTGTTTGGTCGATTTTAATTAATATTGAGCGTTTGTGACACACGATATCTTCTTTGGACAAACAAAAGTACAGCGATGTATGTATGTATTATACGTTTTCATAGAGCTATCGGCAATGACTGGCGAGCTGATTAGCTGTTTTCATAGTAGCAGTAGTGTTAATGTAGTTACATTAACTTATACGTATATACTACGTATAAGTTAAAGTATAAGTCTTCGCTTCTATCGCTTAACAGTAGCCATATTATTTTCGTTGACGGCAGTTGAAGGCCGCCCTTCACGAAATTCGTCATGTAAAGAAACTCGACCTCTCTCAAATTCAGCAAACCAACGCCTCACGGTGCTCAAATAAGGTGCTTCTCTCCCAAAAGCATTTTGAAGACGAGCGGCACAATCTTGCGGAGTGAGAGAACTTTTAAAACCTAAAAAAATCATCGCTTTAAAATCTTTTCGACTGAATTCCATTTTCGTTGCGTACGTAGAGCTTTGATGTGTGATAAAAAACAATTGACAAATGATTTTCCGCCAATTGTTTTTTTATTACTAAGAAGGTTGCAACGTTTCAAAAAATATTACATTCAAAATTCAAATAGTTCCGATTAGCTAGAAGTGCAAAACTTTTAGTGTGCCCCATGTATTCTGTTTTGTATTTTATTTAAAATATGTAACAGTCAAAATAAGTTTTTCACGACGTCTTGAAGAGTTTTCATATTTTTGATGTATTAGGTAGTTGAATACATCAAACATATGAATATTCATACACTTCACATAAAATTACACTGGTAATTGAATTAAGATAAATACATCAATCTAGCTTCCACCGGCCGCTTCGCCTGCGCACTTATGGACCATTATTCATTGAAATCGGCCAGTAGTTCCATCGAATAATAAGAAAAAAAAGATATAAAAGAAAAGAAAAAATACAAGATAAACAAATAAACAAAATATAAACTGATTACCACTTATTAATTTTTTGAATAAATTTGTTGCCCTGCATTACTACCAGAGGATAGAATGTAGAAGGTGCCTTACTACACTTTCTTTTGGCTACTGGCTAGTTATAGTGGGTATTAGTATGTATTTAAATTTGGCAGCCAGACACTTATCTTAACTACGAGTATTTTCCATCTTAAATAAAAATAATTATACCTAAGTAACACTATAACATATTGGTAAACTTAAAAGTCAACTGAAGTTATTTTTGACATTGAACAGAATTAGCTTCCAACCAGTAGGTAAGTATTTATGGTTGTTCAAATATTGGTACTGATGCAAGCAAACATGAAGCACTTTGTTGACCATGTTTATGTATAAGGTGCGACAAGGTCTCAGAATAGCCAGTGATATCATATCGATGTTATGACGAACAATTCAATCAAGCATAAAATGTAAGTGCCTAACTACCTATACTATATTCCTTACTCCGATGACGGCACATGAGCTTCTGTATGTTACAGTCATCCGTATTATGTCTGAACTTTTTATCAAATGTTATTATTTTCATAACGTATACACTAATGCATCTGCGTTATTAAATCTCAAGTTCATGATAATAACTGTGCCATAGACAACGCATAACTCTTCACTTTAAACTAAACATATGTAAGGTCTTTTCGTTATTAATACCGTTACCGTATACCCGGTTTTGTATTTAGAAAACTTTGCGTGTAATCCAACTTACTCGTAACAAATAATTAATTGTCTAAAGAACTATTTGTTTCGATTTTAATTATATTTATAAGTACTTACACTTTACAAAAACATTTTCATAGTTTTCATTAAATTCACGAAGCTGATAGTTAATTAAAAGAACAACTCATAACAATCAGTAGCAAAAATAACTAAAAAAAAATTCTCCTTTTTTGAAAGAATATTTTAATGTTTAGGCTAAAATATACAAATATTCAGAAAAAAATGTATGACTCTGAATCTATAAAAAACCGCGAAACATACATGGGGCTGATTCAAGAACCCCAGGGTGTTCTATTTCTGGACTTCCGCTTCCACAATTTTTTAGGACACTCAGTATAATATACGTATTTGTATCTTGCTATAATGAATAATGCTATAATGAAATAAAACATTGCGGTTCTCGCTACTTATGTTACTATCTGCCAGCAGCCAGCCTGATTTAGGTTGGTGTATTAAGTAATTTGTATCGAACCTAAACTGACTAAACTATATGTGAGCAATACAATAATTAAATATAATTTAATAAAAACACCGAATGAGACCGAAGATCTCAGTATCTCGTCACGAGTGCAGTGCCAAATGAACCGTTGGGTAACACATCAACTGTTTTGGAGATGTGTGACGTAGGCGACCGTCTTCTCACTTGATAGTCTTACTTCATTTTGATTTAGCAATAACAAGTGATCATACGGTTTTTAGTATTTTTATTTCGGTAATTTTTTTAAAGTTTTTTAGTATAAATAGTTAAGACATAACTCCTTATAGAGTTTTGGAATAATATTTGAAATCCTTTTATTTAGGCCTAGTCATTTTTGTCTCATATAAATGCTATATTATTATGTGGATCTACAGCTGGCATATAATTATTTATATCGGTTATTTGATAGTAGATCATGATTATTATGCTTAAATTATGCTACTAGAGTGACTCCAGCTTACCGGACAATACCTCGGCCGTTCAGGCTGTAAAACGATCCTACGAATCTAACATAATATAATTCATCTTAAAAGCTCCCCTCGGTTAGTCGGGTAATTAAGAACGTGTTCATTAACACTTTCCTTACTGTTCCTATTTTAAGGGAAGGCTTTTTAATCATGCTTTTCTTTATTATCATTATTAGGCTTTGCCTGGTAGGTACTTAAATTAGGATTCGTTTATACAGCGCTATGTATTTGGTTGAGCTTAAGTTAATAAAATATTTCTTTCATATCATTTACTATTATTAAAATTGCTTAGTGATACGCAGAAATGGTATGGAATCGACATCTTAAGAATAAAAACGTAAAAGGGACGCGACAAATAATACAACATAATCGCATAGAAAGTGCGCGCACAGCATGCGTTCGGCGTTTAAAGGTTAAACATAAATTTGTGACCTTCCCATTTCTGTAGCGAATACTCTACATATTCGCGTATTAAAGGTTGTATCGATTTACTATCGGGCTTCCTTTTATCGTTCGTTATTCGTCTCGACGTGGAATCAATCTTCTGATTATCCTCTTATACAAAAGACGTCCCAAGACGATGCCTGCTTAGAGATCATTTTCCTTTATAATCCGCAAGACATCTAAGTCTTATTATGCAATACTTCAAGCTTCTCATAATCATATATAATTGTTAGAGCTATTTTTTATTGGAGAGAGCTGGGGGTTTCTCTACGTGGTCGAATCAAACATCCTCATGTTTGATAGATCCGTATATATAGATAGATCCGTAGATGAACTAAAATCACCGACATAACCCAGAAGATAAATCAGGTGAAATGGCAGTGAGCAAAGCATATAGCACGGAGAATAGATGGCCGATTGGGCCGGAAAGTTCTGAGAAGAGACCACGGACCGGCAAGCGCAGTGTTGGTCGTCCACAGCCATTATGGACAGCTGACTTGACAAAGTTCGCAGGACGACGCTGGATGCAGGCCGCTTCCAAAGGGTCCTTTTGGAAATAAATATTCAGGGGAGGCAGAGATGATGATGATGGATGATGATATAATAATTTGTTTACAAAGATAAATACATTTTTGCAACATATTTCTAACTTTATTTTCTCTCTTTATTACTCTTAAATTTTCTTTTTTAATAATTATTGACGTCTAAATTGAATAACTGATTTCATTTACAATTTTTTTCCTTTCATAAACGATCTATCGTTCTATGTTGTTGTTGTTCTAAGGCGAGACAAAAACGATGCCCTCCGAAGCATGGAAATGTCCTCAGTCCTAAATGCAACCAAAGCCCTAGTCTGAGTTTGTTTCAGTGTTCAGCGTCACTATCGAAATTAAGGTGAGAGGTTTTTGTATTATGCCAAGAAAAGCGTCCCTGGTGGATAATTTTTGTATCTAGAACATGTGGATGGAGAAACCGTGAGTATCGAATATTCACGAATCGGTCATAATATTGAATCTGAGTATGTCAGTGCCGCAAAGAGGTTATATCAAGCTGGGAATACCTATTTGTTATGCAGCGGTGCAAATTTGTTGAAACCTGAGCAAGCGAATGGAATAGAGTCTTGAACGACGCATATACACATACTAGACGCAGAAAACTTTGCTGCTGCTGCTGAGCAAAACACAACTTATCACCTCAATACACACTATAGTAAAGAAAATGCTAGGTGCAAGAAGAACAGTTTAAATAATTCACTGAACGAGAGCGGAGAGCGAATAAGTGATTAATTAATTATAATTATTAATAATAATAATAGTAAGTGCCTCTTAGCTTGAGCAAAACTTTTTATTTATTTATTTATAAATCCAAAAACTTACATCTATCATTACAGGGAATAAACCCAATACAAAAGAGTAGCTATATTCACTATCATACATAATAATGCTTTAGTATAACCGGATGTCCGGCTGTTCTTTAAAATTTCACAAGAATCGTTTGCGAAATGCGACCTGCCATGCGATTCTCTAATGATTCGTTGATGTGCTCGTCGATGAGCTCGCCGATGTCAAATACTTATGAGATATCGCCCTTGTACATAAGGTTGTTTTTCCAACGTTTATTGTCATCTCGTCATTTGTTTCACGGATGTTGTCAAAGATCCAACGATGTTTAATCTTAGAGAATCGCACGGCTGGTGCGCTCAGACGCAGACGAAAGAGATAACTATTGACTGGCATTTATTTCAACCATTTTGACTGTCCAAGTAGTGAGTCTTCACGGCGAGCGTTCGATCCCTAGTCAGGCTTCCGTCACTCCATGTACTTGCGCGCTATAACTGCCTACCGCCCAGCCGAGCGGTCTCGGTCCGCCGGCGGATCAAATTCAGTGCGGTTTTCGCAAGCGAAGCGCGCGCACGCCGTTCAATTTTAATAGTGTGGTGCCTTATGTGCTGTAGATGGGTGTAAATCAAGCAAAAGAAGGGATAAACACCTAACATTTTTCCATTTACCTGTCAATGAAGAATGGTAAGTGATAAATTATTACTAGTTTTTGTCGTTTAAATTTTTTTCCATTCACATACCGTCATTAGAGACATAATTAAAAGACAGTAGGTGTGCGGACACCGGTATCCACTTAGAATTTGACAGTTTAATAGGTATATACTAAGCATTAGCTTGCCTTTCAGACACAGATTTACATAATTTTGTTGCATAGAAACGTTATACCACAGAATAATTAATAGTACAAGGTACAGAAGATGCACTCTTCGAAAGAAAACATTCGAATATAAACTGCTAAACTAACAACTGCAATAATGTTCATAAAACATTGCAAAGCACGGACGTGACCTTCAAAAAATGTGCCTACAAGTCCTTGACGCACTCGTAACGAATCAAAATGCGCTTTAAGTCTGTGTAGCGAGAGTTCTTTTTCTTACGCCCGATGAAAACCTTTGAACAAGCCGCGTCTGTTGTAAGGTGACTTGTTGCGAGAAAACGAATCAAATTAATTAATATTAATAAATTTGATTCGTGATAATTGGTAGTAGTACAATACACCTAGATATGTACAACTAGGAACTAGATATATTTTTTTATTTTGAAGGCCATCGACTTTTCGCGTGAAAACTTTCGAAAACTGCAGTGTTTATGTATTTTTGTGTGAGAGTGTTACACTCGTTAATAAAATAACTTACGGCTTAGTGCTTTATTTGAAGTCGGTTCTCTTTTTTAAGGCTTTTTTTTTCATTTCTAGTGAACATCTCCGAAGATCATCATCAAACTAAGAAGTATTATACTTATTTTAAAACGTTCTCCTAAATGTAACAAATCCTTTTCTGAAAACCGCATCGATATCGGTTTAGCCAAACGCGAGATTATCGCGCACAACATACATACCTACAAACCATACAAGTCAAACATCTCAGTTTGGCCTGTATGTCTGATCACCTCCTTTTTTTTAAGTTGGTTAAATATTTTATAAATGATAAAAATTTTAACTGCCACATAAAAATCAAGAACATATTCACAGTTCTCAATAACATAGATAAAAAGTTATGTTAATTTAATTTTATCAAAGAGGCAGCCCTGCGATTACTGTGGAATCGCGGTGCGAAGCAATCACTGCTGTACGCTTGAGCATTTAGGCGCATTTTAGCATACAGTGATTGTTGACGCGAGGGAGTAGGCTATTATCGTAATAGGTATTGGAAATTTTCTACTGAGTGAAGTATCTGTTCTTATTCAGTAATCTGTGCCCTAGTTTACGCTTTCGGTTTGCTCTGCGACTGCATAGAGTGAAACTGCCACGTAGCGAAACTAAAACACAGCTCGATCTCGTTTGTCACGAAATTTTAATTCCTATGAATGTCGTTTCCATTTCGACGTAACAAAAACATTTAGGTCCCTAGAAGGCTTATATACTCCTAACCTATGATACATTTTAAAATAAATATGTGTGAAGCCATGAAGACAGAACGACAGACAGGCAAGAAATTTTTTTTTTCTTTGTTACACATTTCTATATTCCTTATTATCTTACATGTACAGATATAATATAAGATAAGATGAGATATAGATTATCGTTCGAGCGTCCTTGATGTTTGAATTAATATTGAATTTGTATTTCGAAACTTATTATTCACCAAGATAACATTTTTATTATAATGTCTATAGTTTTTAGACCTTCGTAAAATAACGTGTACTCCCTCATGGCCCCTCACGACTAAAACCAAAGCTATGCCGCTGGCTATACACGGTCATTGTGAGACCAGTCCTCACGTACGGATGTAGTGTGGTGGCCAAGAACAAATTGGTAACCACAATAGCCAAACTGCAGCAAACCCAAAGATTAGCTTGCTCTCTTATTAGCGGATACACAAAGACCACACCGTCGGCAGCCCTAGATGTAATCTTAGGCCTAACGCCATTGCATCTTCACATACAGCAGGAAGCAATGGCATCAGCGCTACGGATAAAATCTACGGGCCAGTGGTAGGACTCCGGACCTGATACACACCATAGTAAAATTTTACATAAGGTGACAAAAAATATCCCAGAATCATCACAAGGCACTGACAGGATAGTCAGCACGCACCTTGATGAGAGAAAGTACGAGCTGGTCACTGAGAAGACTGCTTTGGATGGTTGTTCACCGTCATACAACATGTTTACGGATGGGGCGAAAAATAAAGCGGGAGCTGGTTGTGGATATTTCTCGCCGGAACTTGGTATATCAGATTCAAAGGCCTTAAATAAGACCACATCACCAGCACAAGCAGAGGCTATGGGCCTACTGTTAGGAGCAAAAGCTATACCATATAGAGACGAGGTGGGCTCCATATCATCACCTGTGGAAAGAAAACTAATCGCATTCACTCTAGATAGTGCGGCGGTCATCTATGCACTCAGAAGACCGGTAACCAGGTCAAGAGTGATAGCCGAGTGTCACGCGACTCTACAAAAACTATCAAACAAGTATAAGATAGTGGTAGCTTGGACAAAAGGGCATGGTTCATGCCCAGGAAATGCGAAAGCAGATACCCTCGCCAAAAATGCGACTAAGAAACAGGTAAGTGGAGATGTAAATGATCTCTGCAAGCCCTCAGCGATGGAAATACGTAATCTACTCCGTCGCTTTACTGAAAAAGAACAACAACACATTTGGGATAACAAAAAGGACTGCAAACAAGCAAAATCTATGTTTCCAACCTTGAACAGATATACAACTAACAATTTGTTGAAACTTCAACGACAGGATCTCCGCCTAATGGTAGGCATTATCACAGGTCACTGCAATCTCAACTACCATCTATATAAAACTGGTGCAACAGATAGTCCACTGTGCAGATCCTCTGCACAGTGGACTATCTGTTGCACCAGCAGTTTGCAGGAGAACGAGACCGTGAAGCACGTGCTGTTAGAGTGCACGGCTACGGAAAATATACGGAACACTACCGGTCTACTAGAGGATCACTATAGTTCTAAATCAACATCGGTTTTAACACCTCAAATATCACTGGAGCAGTTGTGCCAGCGACCCAGGGTCATACTCCGTTATCTAAAAGAGTTGGGATGGCTAGGGTAACTGGCGGGGGAAATGCACAATACACCCCAAGCGGGACGTCAGTGCAGGACTTAGCGCCCCCAATCAGAATAAGAATAAGAATAAGAATGGCCCCTCACTATGATTCCTTATGTCACGAGAGTCTTGGACATATCACATACATTATCACATCACAAACATCCAAGCACCAGAGTAAAAACATGACACCTCACTTATTTTTTTAAACTGACATGGTCAGTAATGAAGGAATTAACTTTAGAAACGATATATTTGCCATGTATTATATATTTATTGGACTGACGACCTGATAAAGCGTCGCAGGACAACGTTGGATGCAGGCCGCTTCCAACCGGTCCTTTTGGAAATTTGTGGGGGAGGCATATGTTCAGCAGTGGACGTCCTACGGCTGAGATGATGATGATATATTTATTTTGAGTTCTTGGTTTTTTTAAATAAAATAATTACAATACATGGTGAATACCCCGTTTCTAAAATATCTGCTCTTCACACACACCTCATTTTTAAGAAAGGGTTTACCAAGTAGGCGTGACGGGGCGGTCGATAATATAATACATATACTAATAAAACATGCCAAATTTACACTGATATTATAAAAAGGAAAGATTTGTTTGTTTGTTTGAATTGAATAGGCTCCGAAACTACTGGACCGATATGAAAAATTATTTCACCATTGGAATCCTAAATTTTCCCTGATGAACATAGGCTATAAAATATATTCAAAAAAGTAAGTGATCCGTATAAAAACTTCGATAATGTAACACAAGGAGTGGAAAAATTACGAAAAAGGCCGTATATCGCGTACGCTGCGGAAACTATTGACCATATACGAGTAGCTTTAGTCTATGCTATTGACAATAAAGCAAAGTAACGTACTACAGTTTTCTAGAAGACGTCAATATCTACAAAGATGTCCATATTAACACAATTTCCTATTACAGTGATATCACAATAAATAGGTACTTTTACATTTTAAAATATGCATTAGTAACGCCGGTATTGATCCTTATCTACTTACTCTAATAACAAAGTAGAGATATAATATGATTGTTTGTTTGTTTGTAATGGATACACGTAAAACTACTTAACCGATTCAAACCGAGTAGGTATAAAGCTACATTATGCCTGAGTAACATACGCTATATTTGATTCATCATGCATCACCACGCGGGTGGAACCGCGTAGCGCAGCGAGTTAAAAATAAATCGAAACCAAACAGCTACCTTAAATAAATTAAAGACTATCGTCACTAAATAAAGGAATCAGGGGTTTTTCAAAGCAACATTAAAACAAAAACATCAAAACCAGAAATTTTGCTGCGTTGTCTTTTTTTTGATTCCATACTATTTTACAAGTAACGATGTTGATATGATTTAGATACGAACACAAGATAGCAACACATGTGCCGTGAGAATCTTGACACTTCATTGACAATCAGGATTTTGTAATGCGACTGTTACGCCATCTAGTTTAAACGCAAAGCAACAAAGTTTGGTTGTAGTTTCGTGAGCATCTTATCACCGCGATTTAGGATTTTGCAATGCGACTGATACGCCATCTAGTTTGAACGCAACGATCAAACTGTTGTTTATTATTGCTGAAAACACGGATAAAACAACGTTTTCTAAAAAATAAACCTAGCTAGATGGATTTATAGCCCCCCGACACCCCTGCATGCTAAATTTCATGAAAGTTCCCGGAGCCGTTTCCGAGATCCACATTAAAGAATTTAATAATTGCATGAATTGCTCATTTAAAGTATTAGATTGCGTTAGACAAGTAATAAAACATTCATAGAGTTTTAAATTCGAAGTGTAGGTGCCAGGCTTCAGAAAGTACAAACTTCACGTCTTATTTCTTACAAAGGAAGGAAAGTGAACGCACATGTTTGAGAAAATGCATTTTACTAAGAAGAAGTTCCCAAAAATCGCCACATTTCAGTATTGATTAACGACGTTGGCTAGTCCCGACTCACAAGGCGTTTATTGAAAGCCTTTGTCAGGGCTTTCACGTGATGATTGACAAATTGCCGCTGATCCCCACTGATGGCTCGTCAAGGCACAGTGCATGATAGACGTAGCCAGGAAAAAGGTCTAGGGGTTTAATATTCTTAGAAACTATATTGTTGCTGACCTCCAACGTACTTATTTCTTCTCGGCCTTTTATATTTTTAGTTAGCTACTTACTCTACACGAACATAGTCACGGGCTACTGCCCTTTAGTTAAGTTTATAGGTAACGTAGATCCTGCCGTGCGATTCTCTAATGATTCGTCAACGAGCTTGTCGACGAGCTCACTGATGTCAAATACTTTATGAGATATCGCCCTAGTACATAAGGTTATTTTTCCAACATTCCTTGTCATCTCTTCATTTGTTTCACGGATGTTGTCAAAGATGCAACGATGTTCGCTCTTACAGAATCGCACGGCTGAGAAATTGTTTCCTTATTGTTTCATATTATTTTCTAATTTGTTTTGTAATGTCAACCATTTATATGAAAGTTTAACCCTTTGCGTCCCAGAGACGTATATATACGTCAGTTTCATTTTTTGTTTTAATTATCACGGTACATGAAGGGTTAATTCTTGAAAATATTGTGTGATTGATGCTCTTGAGAGCATCATAAAAACAAACTGAACTTGAACAAGTGTGGCGTAGTGCACGTATATGTTGTTTTAAAAATATCACCATTAAAAATTTTACAAAAACCACAATACATGTGGCAACATACTTTTCTCAACAACATTGGTAAGTAAACTGACACAAATAAAAACATACCAAATGTTGGAGATACTTACATTAAAATTGACACCGTTAGCAATGTATTTCTTTATTATAAATATACATATTCAATTTAGAGTACATTTACTTATCTGGTGAGGGGTTAATACATAAGTTAAAAAGCAACATTATGATATAATGACATTTTACCAGCATAAAAAATTACTGACTTAGAATAAACAAATAAAACATCAAATGAGTCAAATAAATCGTTCAAAATAAAAAAGATACTTAGAATAAGATACCAACACGAGAAGTGTCACTACCGTTGACGCAGTCGATAAACTTTTCACTAATCTAAAAGAAATATTAGTGCTACCTCTCTGAGAGTTTCAAACATATACTGTGATTCTTATTCAGTTCATAGATCATGATATTTTACGTCCCTTTCAACTTATAGTGGCACTTAAACATTTTAAGTTGTGACAGCCTTTTAGCGTGTGTACAATATGCTCCTGATTCGGATTAGAAATCGATACCGCAACACAAGACACCAAACAATGTTTATCATAACCAAGGATTACATTATATAATATAAACGATCCCCCTATTTTGCAAATCCTTGTTACGCCTATGATTTGCGGTGCCAACAATGTTTAACCCAGCCCCGGGTTTGGCCTGATTTGGGTAGGCCGCATTTTTCCTATCAATGAGGTTAAAAGCTTATGATCCGGATAAGGTAACGTACTTATATTAGATCCTTTATAAGTCATATATTTTGTTACCTTGATACAAATCGTCTAAGATATTTTTTAAATAACCATATTTCTTTAACGTAAACGCATCCCTTTATGTCCTGTGTTTCCTATTCGAAGCGCACTAAATATAGAATTAAATTATATAGAAATAACTCCATGCTTTCATGCATGGCTTATATAGCTTCATGCACACACGGCTCGGGTTGTGCAAAAGTATATTCAGGAGGTTGGTATCAGCGTGATGGCTTGGCCATCAAGAAGTCCTGATATCAACCCGATTGAACACGCCTGTGATGACCTAGGGAGGCTAGTCAGAAGCCGCAGACCATCACCTACTACCCTCAGGGCACTAAAACAGGCACTACAAGAAGAATATTCCCCAACATCGGCTCTGAAACCTCGTGTTTAGTATGCCAAATCGAATTGAAGGTGTAAACAGAGCCCGAGGAGGCGATAGAAATAAATAACGTGTAAAACGTGTGTGTAAATGTCAATTGAGTTTTAGGACACTAAGCAGAAAATGGCTATTTTTAATATTTTGTTAGATTTAAAAATGTTACAAATATATAATTTACAATAGTTTCAAAGAAAGCTGATAAAAATTGTTATATAAACGTTTTTTATTTTAAATCTCTAACATCTATAGTGTAATAATAATGTACCTAGTACTTATTTTTGCGGGCCATTGTATTTATACATTATGTTGCAGCTAAATCCGTTTCTGAAACCTATCGTAAAATTTGGCTCCTGGCAGAAGAATAAATGATTAGTTTTATATTTATTCATATTCAGTAAAGTGATACTCATAAACTGAAAAGACAGAGGGCACAGAATAAATATCATGTACTACTCCTAGCAATACGTCTGAGGTAAGCGATATATCAGTCCAAAAAAGATAACCATCGATATCGCATGTTTACTGTTTTTGTTTAGCAACTACGAGTATATAAAAATATTATGACATAATATGGAATGATATCATCGGTGGCGTAAGTATATATTTTGCTGGAATATTTTGAATATTTGAATCACATATTTGCGACATTTACCTTTGGTAATCTGCACAAAGCGCTAAGAGTACTTTAGTATTTTAATACAAAAAGTATATTCCTGTCTTATGGCTCCAGCACATTGAACGCGGAACGTGCGAGGTGCGTTCTATCGACGGACCACGCGTGTTGTCAAATACAGCACATCAAATAAAAGCGTTGCTGTTGTATTTGTTGGGCCGTGTTTGATATATTTCGATGTAATACTCGCGCGGGCCCGTCGATGGTAGGTACGCACCGCGCAAGTTCCGCGTTTAATGTGCTGGAGCCTTTAGATCTTTAGATTCATCTATGAGATTCCTGTGAAATCTATATAAATGGGACATTAAACTCATCGTTGAATCGTAACCATAATAGATACACAGACAAATATCAAGAGTGTAAAAATAGAGTGTGAACTATTAAAATCAATACGAACGATGAACTCACGAGATCACTGCGAACTGCAGAGTGACAGAGCCTTCAGATTCTACGAATTATCGACTGCCACATACTTAAATACGAAAACATTGATAGAATTAATACATAAGACTTTACAAATCACTCAATTCCGTTTTCTGAGGTTTGTCAAGTGTGCTAGCCATTAAATGAACCCCTAAGTTAAAGTGCACACTTTTAGAGTTATCTCGATTACGAGTGGTTTTAGTTCTACAAAAAGGTTCCCCTTTAACGAAATCAGGGACTATTGTATGGGAAGGTAAACCAGTTTAATACAAATACACTGGAAACTGGACACACTGTTTAAAAATGGATCTCTTATCTCCGCCTAATATACCTTTTGTGTCAAATGTACTTTGTGTTTTGGGTTTTTAAAGTTTCACTAGGTACATAGTTATATTAAATTATTAAAGTACCACAGAAGTTGATATATATTTTTTATAACAGAATTCATGCATCAAAAAGTCTCGAATCTGTAAATCTTCTTACAGCCAACAAAGGATTTCGACAGACGTTCATTAGTCGGAAAGAGTTTTGTAAGACTTAACAATAAAGTTCCGAAGATACAAAAGTTCTTGACATAGAGTTGCTCGATTGAGTTGACGTTCGTTATTTCATGCTATTATTAGATGTGCGAGGATGGTAGAATGATTAAAGTTGTGCAATCCCAAACGAATATTCCTCTGACAGGTCTAACCGGTCGTTAATTCGTTTTTTATGAGATGAATCTAAATAATAACGACGTAATACTTTTATGGCTTCATTGTAAATAATTATAATTACTAGAATAAACTTTTGGTAGCGAATTTGTTTCAATAGTGATATCTAATATATGTTTATTTACCTAGTGCTTAATATACGCTCTGTTTCTCTGTTTGTTGGAGTCGATGTATTTATATAGATACTTAAATCATAAAACATTTATTACATTCCTACCGTTAAATTGCCCAGAATCCAATTCAATTAAGCAGTATAAGTGTTAGGTGATAAAAGCTTCATATTTTATTATTGTAATCGTATTTTCAATTATTTTTAGCCGCTGAATAGCAGCAAACCCTTTTATTTCACATTTTATACATAAACAAATTTTACAATATAGGAAACTTGAAACACTCGCTAAGGCGGGTCATCCGACCTGCCTGTGGTTGAATGAAACTTGTTCATATATTAAAAACATATTTTAGACGCATATTAGTTTTTATGATAAAATTAAGCGAAACCATGTGATTTGACACATAATTAAGTAAGTACCTGACCGGCAAAACACTCACGTTAGGAATGGAATACGTTGAACTGGGTTTCGAGCATATCAGGCACTGATCTTCAGGGTGAGTACGCAACAGAGTTTGTGATTATTTAATACCAAGTTTATTAGATTAAATAATCTAACTAATGTATGTTTTTCCGAAGCTAACGCATTTCTCATGGGTAGAAAGGAAAGAAAGCGCATGCTCATAAGGCCGTGGTGCCAACTGCCGACTGAATAATAAGGACCCGTTGTGCAAGTTGAACGTAGGTCACATCCTGCCATTGAGGTTATATCCTCTAGAGATCAATGCCGTTGATTTGATTCCATAAACAGATTGTTCATTTGCTGTAACCGTAACCGTGTGAACAGAGAAATTTTGCAGTAGGTATACCTGGTCACAAATGTAGAGCAAAAAGGCTAGTGCAACGCAATTGAACAGTAAATATCAAGACACGCGTTATTTGTATTCTACGATTGCTGGTTTACAAAGCTTCATATAAATATGTACCAGCGACTAAGGCAATAAGAGCGTATTTATCATTGAGCACTATTATCTTTTTTTTTCGGTTTGCCTTACGAGGATATACATTGTACACAATGTGTATGGAACCTATAATGTCAAATATCCACAACCTCGAAAGGACAGGACCATCGATAGACAGGTATTGAAAACCAGCCATAAGAAAATACCATCTCGAGGCATCTGGCTGACCAGTGACCAGTTCGATGTCCTGCACCTCAGAGCAAACAACTACAAAAACATTTAATCTACAAACAGTTTAATTACAACAGGCACGACTAATCACTAATTAGCACGCACATAATAACATCATGTCATGAATATTGAACGAGAAAGTCAATCAATCACCGTGTTCGAATCTTCAATCAAACACTACGCAATAACGCGACGCAAGGTACGGAGTAAATAAGTAAAACCCACTTAGTAGTCTAGGAAGTGTTGCTTCTTGTTTGTCATGCTCTTTAACCAACACGACTGGCGTTTTTGCCGCAGAACGATAATTCAACTCATTGCTTGTCGAAATTATAGCTACTTTCTATCCAGAAATATATGGTAACACAGCGTCAAATTATTACTTTACTATTCTTAGAAACATTTTGTATTCTATCAGTCAGCTCAAGAAACTCACCTGACTACCTGAAAAACTAGTGGTAATCTTTCTTTGGTGAAATATATATCCATAGCTTAGACTACAAAGCCATAATCGATTACCTTACACACACTATGATGGCTTCAAAATTCAGCGGTACAATGTACTGCATTCACCACCTAATGCATAGTTTGTCTGAATCACCCAGTATATACTTTAAATTGCTAAACATAGCAGTAATGCTCTAACTGGCTGCAGTATATCTGGCATTGTTCGTTGCGATCTTCGTAAAAACCTGTGGTAGGTACTCACCGAGATCTAGCTTAAAAGTTTCGTTGTACTGCGGGATAAATTAGTCGCGGAACGACACTTTGCTGAATGAGTACTAAACTACTTTGTAAGTATTCAAAAGAAACAAAACACTTGCTGAGTCAGGTGCACACAACTCATTGCTTCCCAAGGGGTTTTTGTTCGTCAGCATTCAATCCTTGTCCATAACTGTAATAGAAGTGTAGGACTGAACAACAAAAAATGCCCAAGTGGTGTAATTATCTCGTTCCAAGGAAAGATCTTCGATTGTTTATTGCTTTCCCTGCCGGATGTTCCATGATTCTATTTATGTTTTGATTTCTTACGATACGTGCGGATGTTTTGTGAAACAATAGTCATAACTTCAAAGAATTATTATTATACTTATGTAAGAAAACTAAAATAATATATTCTTAAAAATACTACATTACTTCTCAGATTTTGATCCCTATAACATATGTTTATAACATAAATACAGGACTGTACGTTTCCGTTGTACTATCAATTAAAATAAAATGAGAATTAAATTAAAACTTGCTGACATTTTTGTTAAAAAAGAACCTAAAATAAACGGACGTACAGTAAATAGAACAAAACGATTACTTTCGGATCTCCTTGTGATCCGCTTGCAAGTGCATACTTAAATGATATTCTCATTTTTACATGGTAGAAAGCGTTAACATTTCACTTCGGCGAGATTTAGCATCGAGTGGCGTGGTGTCTGGTGTCATGGGCTTTCTAGTGAAATCCCACAGCTCTAGTGTGTCCGGCCTCGGCAGTCGTGACCTCTCATTCATATTCGCTGAAATCATTCCCTGTAATATGAAAGGCAAGTCATATTCTAGATTCCAATATTTGGAGCGTTTCGTCCCTCGGCGGAGATATAAACCTTTATGTTACGTAGGCGTAGGGTTTGAAACTTATAATAATGGTCCATAAAACTTCATTGCACGGCAATAGAAATATCATTCGCAATGTCATGGTCATGACTATTGTTTCACACGATATTGTTTATATAAATAGGTATTATTATTATTAAACCGGTTTAAGGCTTTGCTGGTTTGCCGTCGGTGAATATTATTAGAACTATTTCTCCGATTAAAGATATGCTTATGTGGTTCATAATTGGTTGCGACAGGGCCTCAAAAGATAACGGATAGCCCAGTTGAAGTGTTGGCACGTCCCTGCCGTCACGACAGAGCCCCGTACACTTTCGCCTGCACGATCAACCTATTTAAGTGTTTCTAAACTATAGCGAATCACACTTTCTTCGATAATTTATTTTCTACGCATAAAAAAAATATACATTCAATGTTCTATAATAGACCGAGAAGCTACGAAAAGAGAAGAGCCGCATATCATGCAAACGTAACCCCATATAGTTTTACATACGTGCATAGACGACATCAGAAGCCTAGAAGGGTTTTCTTAAGGTTGAGTGAAAAAAAAAATAACATTCATGCAGTTTTTATAAAGTGAAAACTTCTTTAGACGCGTTGAGCAATTTTTGGGTGAACAAAAGTCATGGAACTCGCGTCGTCACCTAACGCTTGAATATACTAAGTTTTCACTTTATCGGCAGTCCCCAAAGCAGGCCTCGCATGATTTTTTTACCGGAGTTCACATGTGGATTTTAATTACAAGTCTTTACTAGGATTTAGTACAATGACAAAACAGAAAAAGAAATTATGCGTATTAGAGTTTTGTGACTTTGCAGTGCCAAGATTAATTTTGATCTGAATTTAAGTTTTAAAGCTGATTAAAAATAGTGAAAGACTAAAAAAAGTACCAAAATCTCTAATTTTATTTTTTATTAAACTGTCATAAGTATGAACTTATGACAGTTTAGCAAAAAAGATTAAATACCTAATTTTTCCCGTCTCAAATATTTTAGAAACATTTGTGCAGCAGCATAAATGTAAGGAACAATATGAGTATTTTTATTTATAGCAGAGGTCGATAGAATAAAAATATTCTCAGGAAACGGCGGAGTGTAAATTTATCGTGTCGGTTGTCGGTTCTAAACATGGACATAGAAGTAAGCGTTGTTTGCCATTGGATCTGACTGTCACCTTTAGGGACAGTTTTATCTTTTAAAATACATAAATACTCCAGTTCGTTGAACTTGAGGTGGGAAAGTTGCTTGAAGCTATTAGCCATACAGATAACGAAAGTTTATCAATTGGTTATAGATATCACAGGTCAAAGTCAACACGTATTACAATATCGTTTTATAACTCATACGTTAGTGGAATAAGGTCACACCTGCAGTGCGATTCTGTAATGATTCGTCGACGAGCTCGTCGACGAATCATTACAGAAGAAAGATGCAACGATATTTGCTGTTATTGAATCGCACATATTGAATATATCGAAGAAAGGTACTATGGTGAAACTAGCTAATTAATTTGTAATTTCCTACATTAAGGGCAAACGTCAGTACTCTATAACTAGTTCATCGATATCGACACAGATGTAATAATATTATCTCTACATCTCTACTACTCGACTCTACCACAAAAAGTTACGTAAATATACCGCAGTTCTCTGATATACGCCACAGGACTATTTGAACAACTTGTGCTCTACATAGTTATATGTAGTTACAGCTACATATTTTAATAAAATGTTAGTAGGATTAATAACCAGACAGCCTGTCTCCCATGCGCACATGTGCGGGCTTGCCATGCGACGATGGCGAGTTTAATTATGGGATGCAGCCCTTTGCAAGAGGTAGATCTGCGTAATAACAGCATGTTGCCACCCATACGCATAATTCATAATTTATAATCTAATAAGTCAAGTTTTTCCGGCCAGCTCGCATGAGAACACTTGCGCTTTCGCCCGATGCGATTAATTACCGATGTTATTCAACATGTGGTGCATTATTTTACGCTCTGCATGGCCGACGCTTTCCGGTGGAGTGCGAGCCGTGCGATACGATACCATGTAGCAGCTTGCCTGCACTCGCAGCTCTATTCCCAAGGCGAAGTATCAACACGATTTTGACATTTTTAGCTCTTGGAAACTTGCATCACTCCGCTTGAGAATGCCGCGCTGGTGACGAGTGTTGAAATATTAGATATATATACATTGTTCGTCGAAGCGCTTGTAGTGGAGAATGTCTAGTCTTTTGTGGCTTTAATTAGGTTAAGAGGATTGCATAGCTAGTACTTTCCATACTAAAAGAGAAAACTCTTTTCTACCTCTTAACATTGTCCGATTTCAGTGGTTTTTTTTCATGGAATCATCACATTGTTTACTATGTCCGTACGTTTTGATTTTTTCAGTTTTTTTAAGCTCTAAAAAGGTAATGTATAGTACTTTGAAATACTCAAATAATCAAAACGTACGGGCATAGTAAACAATGTGATGATTCCATGAAAAAAAAATCACTGAAATTGGACAATGTTAAGAGATAGAAAAGAGTTTTCTCTTTTAGTATGGAAAGTACTAGCTATGCAATCCTTTCGCATTTATGCCTAAATGCGAAAGGCTGTGAGTGAGTGAGGATGTAAATGAGTTGATGTTTGTTACTTCTTGACGCTAAAACGGTGTAACGGATTTGGAATAGGACAGCGAATACCCAGGATTAAGGCATAATAATTGTCAATCCCTATTTAACGGATAGTATCCGACTAATCCCGATAACCTAATTCCACGCCGACGAAGTCCATACTGTAAAAGGATATAAATAGGATAGGATTGCCTGGTGAATTGGGTACATTTGTGGAATTGCTAAATTTCGTCGTTTACTTTTGTGAAGAAGCTGCGTACTGTGACAATTGTCCACAGTATTGAATAAATGGGAAAGTAACTTTCGTTGTGGTTCAGTCTGACTGTTACCTTTGTTTGCGCCGCTTATGGCAATACAATCAATAGATAACCAATTTCACCCGCATGTCTAGATATTTCTTTTTCGGTGCACCGCAATCGTCCACTCAAATTAAACAAGACTCTGCGACCATCCGCCATACTGGCCGCCCGCGTATGTCGCTAATAAAAAAAAACCAGCACCGTGCCTGAAAATTACCGCTGTTATATTTATATATTGGACTGTAGTGTTCAGGACGTAACTTTTAATCAATAGGAAACTGCTGTACGGCCCCAACAAGGACTCGTGCAAGACCCCAACAAGACTACCTTCAGTGGTACATTATTTTTGTAGTTTTAAGATTACATTAGATAACATTATTGACCCACCCTATAGAATCGCTATAGCCCACTGGAACTTTAAACAATCCTATTACTTGTACTACACAGCCGATCAGTAGGCGCTACAACCTTTTCACGACTAAACGCTTAACAGGTATTCATGTAATATGGTTACCTTAGTTAACCCTAGTTCTTGAAGTTTCTACTTCAAGAACTAAAGAACTTCAACTTACTGCATAGGGCACTTTGATCATCATCATTTTGATAACGCGAGTGCTACTGCAGCTAGTTTGATATAAAAAGCAGTGTCAACGTTCAACATATAAATACATAGTATGTCCACAGTATTACACACCGTGTATGTATTTGCAGTAAAGTCATATGTGATGTGAGGAACATTTATTAAAAAGTGTTTACGTCAGGTCGTTTTAATTTCACTAACTGGTTTCTACCTACTAACTGAATAATTTACATATTTTATTACAAGTTAAAGGTTAGAGGGTCAGCTAATGCATATGTATTTATATTCATTAGTGTGAAGGCAGCGAGTATATCATACCTTATTCAATTCACGTCAAAAGTATTATAACGGCCGATTATTTGATGTTTGGCAAAATTTTCTATTGTTACATAACCATTTCTATTCTACAATTTTTACTTTATTATAAACAAATACGTAATATTAAAGTTGTACTTATGACTAGTATATGACATAATCAAATCTTTAAATTAAACTAGAATATTTATGAAGACCCTTTGAAATAAGTACTCCTTTGACTAACCTAACCAAAGTCAAATTTTTTAAACAGTTGTGTGCTACGAGGAAATAGTATCTTGTGTGTCATGAAACAATATACATCAAAACAATATGAAACAGAAAAACATAAAAATAAATAATATGGCATGATTTGTATGTTTTTTATAGGTGTTGATAATTCCGGCGCAGGGCGAATAAAAGAAGAAGATCACAGTTGCACAGTTGTATTTGGTTCCAGTTAACGTATCCGATCGCACTTCACAAAACTTCGATTTTCACATAAATTAGCCTACTTAAGAGCCGCATTAGGTCGCGCAACTAGCGCCTTACTTTGACCGCGACTACGGTTATATGAGGGAGATAGCGATATGCTCGGTCCCTGTCTACGTCATATTCAAGGTCATCCGAGAAGGAGGATATTGCTATCTCTTACAATTTTGCTTACTTTACGTTACTTACAATGATTTTACATTACTTTTATTTAAGACTTAATCAACTATTTTCTATCTAGCTTAGTCTAAAATATAAATAGGTAAATGTTGCTGTGCTTCTTAACATTTCCCACCCCCTGTGTGAGAGTTCAATCGAGCACATTATCTGTTGGAAGCACAACAACCTTTACTACAGGTCGTCGCAGGACCCCATTTGACGTGGTTATATCTACAACCCGCACTACAGAGTCTTTACCGTGATGTAAAGCTTTCACAATGCCTTTTGGCCACTGATTTCGCGGTCTATTGTCATCCGCGATCACTACCACGTCTCCTACTTTCATGTTAGGTCCACATTGAGTCCACTTTTGACGCCGCTGCAGGGTTGGTAAATATTCTCGCAACCAACGCTTCCAAAATGATTCCGCCAGCGCATTAGCCTTTATCCATTGCCGGCGAGCATCAACGTCGGTGGCATCCAAGCGAGCAATTGGGGCGCTTCCCGAGGCGGTACCCAGCAGTAAATGGTTCGGTGTTAAGACGACCGGCTGGTCGCTGTCATTCGCTACGTATGTCAACGGCCGGCTGTTTATGACCAGCTCGGCTTCAGTCAGGAGGGTGTATAGTACCTCCTCGCGCGGCGCTCGTTCCTTTAGTGTGTATTTCAAGGCGTTCTTCACGGAGCGCACCAGTCTCTCCCAACTTCCTCCCATGTGAGGTGCTGCTGGTGGATTAAAAATCCAGGTGATGCCCTTAGCAGTGGCCTCATCCTTCACTTGATCGTGTTTCAGCTCTCTCAACGCCGCCCGAAGTTCGGTATTGGCTCCGACGAAATTAGTGCCTCTGTCGGAGTATAAATGCGTTGGCTGTCCTCTTCGCGCTATGAGACGCCGCAGAGCCAGGATTGCAGAGTCAGCGCTTAGTGAGGCCGCCAACTCCAAATGTACGGCACGTGTTGCGAGGCAGGTGAATAATACGCCCCATCTCTTCTCTCGGCGCCGTCCGATAGTGACCTCCATGGGGCCGAAGTAGTCCACGCCCGTGTGGATGAAGGCGCGTCTGCCTGTCTCCAATCTTGCCGATGGCAAGTCTCCCATCTTTGGTGCGATCGGTTTAGCTTTCCGTATGCGGCAGATTTGACACTTCGCTACCACCGCTTTCACCGTCGCTCTCAGGTTGGTCACCCAGAACCTTTCCCGTATATTATTCACCACGGTCTCTTGGTTGGCGTGTAGCGCAGCCTGATGGTATTGATACACCAGTTTCCTCGCCAGTGGGTGATGACCATCCAATATTATCGGATGCTTCTCGTCGAACGTCAGGGTAGTGCTGGCGTTGAGTCGTCCTCGTACTCGAAGCAGGCCATCATTGTACAGCATTGGGTCAAGGGATCGCAACTTACTCGTCGCAGGTAAGTGTTGTCCTTTTGTCAATGTTCTCATCTCCTCGGGGAAGCTCTCCACTTGGATGCATCTCAGCAGGTGGGACTCGGCCTCCTGCATGTCAGCCATGTTCAGTTCCGTAGTCAAGCGGCGCTTCCGGCACCGGTCAACGAAGGCGAGTATGCGCGCCATGACGCGCTGAGCACGCACCCAGGTAGAGTGGCGCGTGCTGTCCAGCAGCGACGGGGTGGGCATCGACACAACATGCACCCGTTGCGCTCGTTCCAAGTCCTCTTCACGTGCCTCGTTGTCGTCACACGTCGGCCATAAGTCCTGCGGATTGACAAGAAAAGAGGGACCAGAAAGCCATTTACTGCAATTACCGGGCCAGTTCCATCGGGTTGCCTCGTCAGCCGGGTTTTCCGCCGATGGAACCCAGCGCCAGTTACCTCTCACTGACTTCCTATCTATTTCCGCTAACCTATGGGACACGAATTTCTGAAATTCGTGCGCGTCTGAATTTATCCATTTCATGACGGTTCTACTATCCGTCCATAGATATTTTGCCTTTATAGGCAACCCCAACTCTTTCTCAACTATACAGGCTAATCGGCTAGCCAATACAGCTGCTTGCAATTCTAACCGTGGGATCGATACGACCTTTTGTGGAGCTACCCTGGCTTTACCCATTATGATGGCGGTTTTTCTGCTCCCATCTGCACCTTTACCTACCAGATAGGCTACCGCGGCGTAAACCAGCTCGCTGGCATCTCTGAAGACATGCAATTCAAGGTCATCAGTTTCGAGCCCGTACCATCGTGGGATCTCGATATCACGCAGAGTTCGCAGACTGTCAAGCCATTTGAACCAGAGTTCAGCTTCTGGTTCCTTCAGTTTGTCGTCCCAATTTATACCTGATTTCCAGATCTTCTGCATTAGCATACGAGACTGTATAATGCACGGGTATACCAGTCCAAGTGGGTCGAACACGGACATTATGAAACTCAAAAACTCTCTCTTCGACGGTACCACCTTTCCCTCGGTGATTTCGTTAGGCAGCCGTTTGAAGGAGAGATCGTACGTCAATTGGTCTGTGCCTGGCGTCCACATCATACCCAATGTCCGCTCCTTATCGCACTCACCTTTATGAAGCGCAACTCGCTCCGGCATCTGCACGTTCAACTTGTGTCGCAACTCTGCTGAGTTGGTGACCCACCCTCGTATTTCGAAACCACCTGCTGCGTGGATCTTGGTCACCTCCTCGATCAGTTGGCCAGCTTTCTCCACGGACCACGTGCTGTCCAGGTAGTCGTCCATGTAGTGTTTAGCTTTTATGGCTTTGACCGCATCACTGTGTGACTTTTCGTACTCACCTGCATTTTTGTTGAGCACGTAGATCGCCGTTATGGGTGAAGATGCGGCGCCGAAGATCATGGAGCTCATAGCGAATACCTCAGGGTCTTTCTGTCGATCTGACCCTCGCCACAAAAAGAGTTGAGCCCCTTGGTCTTCCGGCCTGACCTTTATCCGCAGGAACATATCGGCTATGTCCCCTGAGTACGCTATAGGCCCCACCCTAAACTTAAACAATACGCTCAGCAGTGAGTTAAGCAGGTCCGGGCCCGTGAGCAAATTGTCGTTAAGACAAGTGCCTTGAAATGTAGCTGCAGCGTCAAATACCAACCTTAGTTTTCCGGGCTTGTTGACATTTACCACACCAAAATGTGGTAAATACCAAACCCGGTTAGCATTGATGCCGCCGTCCACTTTCCTCGCGTAGCCTTGGCTTACGAGCCGCTCCACTTGCTTTGTATAGGCCTCTGCGAACTCAGCGTTCCGGTCCATTTTCCGCTCGATCCCCTGCAAGCGTTGACGAGCAAGACGGTAGTTGTCCGGCATCTCAACATCATCGCTCTTCCACAATAAACCTACCTCCCATTGCGTGCCATCAGCTGTACGTCGACTCGTGCGATCTAAAATGGCTATGGCTCGATCGAGATCACGATGTCGTCGTGGTTCCTCGGAGATACCTATCGCCTCCAACTCGAACTGGGCCTTAACTACATCGTGTAGATCGGGTAGAGAAACCGCCAAGCAATTTACCGTGTGATCACCACCCTGCGCGTTACCGACTGGACCGTGGATAACCCACCCTAAATCAGTGAGAGAGGCAACTGGCTTACCGGATTTTCCACGGCGGACGTCCTGGCCGACGAGAAGCTCCCAATTGTCCTGACCCAGCAGCAGCATCGGCTTGGCTCCCTGCATTTCTTCGCAATCCAGACCGCAGAGATGAGCGTTATCCTCAATAGTGGTCGCCGACAACGACTGTGACGGCAGGTTCATATTGGCGAGCGTTCTGCACTTCACTTTGTGATCTCGCCCGTTTGATCCATGTAAAGTCACTGTCACTATGCGTGATGATTTGTCCGACACTTCGTGTCCACGCGCACTTTTAATTATTAGTGGCACTAATGGTCCTTTAGCGTCCCCAGCTAATGAACTGTCCAACAACGACACTGTAGCTCCGTCATCCAGGAGCGCGTAACACTGTGTGTCCTGTTTCACACCACTAACGTCCGTGATTGTTACCGGTATCACTTTTAACAAGGCTTTCGCTTCCCGCTCCCCCACATTCGTTACACTTTCAGTTTGTCTTGACTTGTCAGTGTGTAGCATCACATGGTGGGAGAAATTACACTTCTCGCATCGTTTGGCGCGGCACATATTCCTTGAGTGTTTCTTTATCAGACACTTGAAGCACAGTCTTTGTTTCTTCACCGCCTCCCATCGATCGTTGACACTCAGTTCAATAAACTTGGTGCACTTTGTGATGTTGTGATCACCTTCACACATTGAGCACTTGGTTTTTGTTTCTGCTTGCTGTGAATCCTCTTTAGTTGTCTCACTTTGAACATGGACGCGCTGAGCTTGTCGCGGCGGTATGCCTCTTTGATTTTTCATAAATGACGCAGCTTGTCCGGTTGTTCCTGACGACAAGTCTATTTGCACGTAGTATGACGCAGCGTGCGAGAGGTGCTCCAAAAATTCCGCAAATATTTCGAGGTTCGGGGACACTCTTAGGTCCACGCCCTGTCTATGGTCCAACCCCATCGCGAAGTCGCCATACTTTTCTCGCTGACTCTGCGTCAGCTTGTTGAGTAACTCGCTGACTAATTGCGGATTGTTCAAATATCCATCAGCTCGGATGTTCTTCAATAGGGATACGCAATTGCGCACTGCTGTGGCACACTGACGCAACTCCCGTCCACTTTGAGAGACTTTTGGTAAATTCTTGATTTTGTTTAGCGCACACTCGAGGACCATGTTAGGGTGCCCATAGTTCCTTTCTAGCGCCCTCATAATCTCATTAGGGTTTACTGATGAGCACAGCAAATCTTCCACCGCGGTTTTGGCTTCGCCTTGTAGTGAGGTCTTGAGCCGGGCCATATTTTCATGTGACTTGAAGTCGTATATCCTCGTAGTCTCTTCGTACATGTTTTTGTAGGAGATCCATTCAGCTGGGTTCCCATTAAAGTAAGGTAGTTCGTACGCCTGGCGCGGGACCGGCCTTGGTCGAGCCAAATGTGTTATGGCTTCCGCGAGTTTGTCGATTCGCCGGTCTCTTCTGTCACTAGAGAAATCCCTTCGTTGTTCGAACCAATCACTCCGCCGGCCGTTATGCACTTCCTGGTTCTGACGCACTTCTGTGTCGTAGTACACACGGCGTGATGCCGACACGGGTGGCATGCGGGGTTCGCGCGCCTCGCGGGGCGCGGGGGCTGCCGGCGGCGGCGGGGCGCGACGCGCGGGTCGCACGGGCGACAGTGTGCGGTGCGCGACGGGCGCCGCGCGGGGCGCGGGGGGCGTAGGCGACGCCGGAGAATCTTGAACCGCAGCAAGAGTGTTCAGCGCGGGCGCACGTAACGTTGACGTAGCCAGTGGTGCGGCAGTGTCACGGAGCGTCGTGTCTTCTCGTGTGTTTTGCGGTGTGGTATTAATCCACTCTTCTACACGTCTCGCCGTGCCTTCCCCGTCACTGCTAATGTCGTCGTCCGCTGCGGCTTCAATTTCGGCGAGTTCCACTTCCAATTTCTTCTTTACCAAACTTTCCCTTATTTTCCCTATTTCCCGCTCAGCTTCGTACTCGGCGCGCTTCTTTAGGTAGTCCGCGCTTCTGCGGCTGCCTTTGGACGACGCGCGGCTAGAGCGAGATGTCCTATGTCGTGCTGTCTTTGTCTTGTCTTGTGCCGCTTCCAGTCCCGGCAAAGGATCGATCATGCCGTGATCGAATGTTCCTCCTTTCACTGTCGGGATGAGCGGGGTAGACACTGAAGTAGTGTTCGCGACTGAAGGCGAACCCGGCGCCCGTTCGGAAGGCAAACCGGAGTCCGTCCCCGTTTCCATTTCGCGGCGATCGGCCAGCCTTCTTAACTGACCACGAGTCGTCACAGAACTCCGAATACTCATTTTCTTCTTCTTCTTCAGATCCGGCAACGAAGGACCAATGTTGATAATTCCGGCGCAGGGCGAATAAAAGAAGAAGATCACAGTTGCACAGTTGTATTTGGTTCCAGTTAACGTATCCGATCGCACTTCACAAAACTTCGATTTTCACATAAATTAGCCTACTTAAGAGCCGCATTAGGTCGCGCAACTATGGTCTGTGGCTGAATGCACGAGCGGGCCCGCGCCCCCTGCCACCTGTCGACGACGGAGGAACACCGCAGAGGTTTGGTGGGTAGGTCGCCCTTCTGGCGGAGACTCCCACACGCGCACCATATCTCCCCAGAGCTGGTGACCAGGGTATAAAATCTTCCTCTGCGAAAAAAAAAAAAAAAAAAGGTCGCGCAACTATCGCCTTACTTTGACCGCGACTACGGTTATATGAGGGAGATAGCGATATGCTCGGTCCCTGTCTACGTCATATTCAAGGTCATCCGAGAAGGAGGATATTGCTATCTCTTACAATTTTGCTTACTTTACGTTACTTACAATGATTTTACATTACTTTTATTTAAGACTTAATCAACTATTTTCTATCTAGCTTAGTCTAAAATATAAATAGGTAAATGTTGCTGTGCTTCTTAACAATAGGTGTTGTTATTAATTAGACATACCTTACAGACGCTGCGTCATTTTACGGCGCAGAACAGTTTTGTAGTGCGCAGTACTAAATGACGTTATTTAAATTCATGTAATGTTTATAATTAAGGCCGAAAGTGTTTGATTTGAGCAATTGCAAAGCTTAACTATCCTTTGTATTAAGTTGAGAAAAAAAGTTGTAATGCTTCTTGATTTCATCAAGGAGTCATTTTGCTGAACCAGTATAAAAAAATATTAAAAATTTAAACGTTTGCTTTCCTAATTTGAGATTATTGTACGTGGCGCAACGCATCGCAACAATTGAAATCACGGGATTGTAAATCCACAACTTGATGGCTATCATTGCTTACGGCAGGTAAGGCTCAGAAACGTCAGAGCCATTTACGGTATCCGAGATCGAACTCAGTGTTTTTTATTGCTGATCTCATGTAGCTACGACGTGAGCACAATAATCGTAAAAGCCGGTCCCCTTGTCGAGAAGTGCGAACTGTCCGCGCAGCGATAAAAGAAAATGCATTAC
Organism: Selenia dentaria; assembly: GCA_917880725.1. NCBI lineage: Eukaryota > Metazoa > Arthropoda > Insecta > Lepidoptera > Geometridae > Selenia > Selenia dentaria. The sequence continues at coordinate 25,287,556 of OU862882.1, read as the reverse complement.
TTCCCTTGCGAGGGCGAGCAGGGGGTTCTCTTCAAGCAGCCCTCTAAAATGGCGGCGGCCAAGTCATTAATGTTCGGCTCAGGAGCTCCCAAATTTTAAAAGTCCACTCTCAACTTGATTATTTTACTTTACCAGAGTTACACCTTGAGAAAATCGTGAGGGAAATAGGTAATTAAAAATGGGTAATTTTAATTAAAGTTCTGTTCATCAGTATTTACAGGAAATATATTTTTGTAAACTTCTTTTGTTTATTTCTGGAAAATAAACGGGCTTTGTTGCATAATGAAGTTAGGGTAAAAGAACCACTTTTCCTTATGAACAGAGTACTTTAACTGGACGTTTTGCAAAAGGAGATCCATTCCAAAATCAGGGCTTTGTCCCTTGATCCCGTGATGTTTTTCTATTTTCATCAAGCGAAGAAGAATGTTTCATATATAATCATAATAACATGGGCGCATTTGCTTTTCATGGATCTGGGTTTACATTTACGTCTGTAGTTTGCCTTAATAATTGACATCATGCGAGCACAACTGGGTCACTGTAAATACGGGATAATGCTAATTGGGTTAAAGCTGCAACAATACCTATTGTTTTGATGCCAGGCACTGATGTTCAGTGCATTAATTATGCGGTTTTCTCTACTAATGCAGCAGATTACTGACACATTATGAACTGCTATGTGTTGTCCCACATTGGTACAGAATATCAATTCAACAACTCTTAGATTGTACAAGCGAATATTGTAATAATAAATCAATGTCTCAACGGACACAAAACTGCATAGAAGAGAAGAGAAGTAAACGATCGATATGATGTAAATTTAAAATGTATTCAAAACATACTATTCTGTGAAATGGGCTTTTAAAGAACTTTATTTTGATATCCCACACTTGAAATGTTTTGACCGGTTTAAGTTTAATTAGAAATCCAATACACAGCTTACAGCTACCGTATATACATTACGTTTAAAATAGTGGCACCTGAAATGTTTAGCCTTAATTAAAAGCTGAATTTTTAATGCCAAAATAAGATCACATTTTTTACTAATTACGTCGTGCTTTTGTGTGAACCTATTTAAATACCACGTCAAATGTGGTAACAAGTTTAAGGGTCATTGTGCCACAACAATAGCTGTTATCATGTTACATCTACCTTTTTAGCACAAGGCTTAGTCAAGTAAAATTACTTTAGTATTCGGGCTCACCGTGAGAATGGAAGTGTTCAAATCCAAGCAATGTCGACAGCGAGAAACAAAAAGAATAAAAGGTGCTTTGCCGGTTGTTTCGTTTACTTGTGCTTGTGAACCATACTATATCGTCGTTTCGCAGGGAGGTGGCTGTTTGGCGCCGATGTCACATCCACTTGCCTTTCAAGTTTTATAGGGCTGTTACACTTGATTTGCTTACCTTGTGAGAAAAATAGGTGCGTAACGCCAGTTGTAAAGGTAAACGTCGTAAAACAGAGTGAGAAATGGCTTTCGATCGTAATTATTCGCCAGATATTTTTTTATTGAATGAGCAGCTAGGTGAATGGGAAATTTGGAAAACTATTGATTTATTACATTCTTTTGTAAATTATAGCATTTATATTTAGATACAAATATTTACAAAATACTAAAAGTAACAAGTACAATTTGAAAAATTTAATACCGACTTCCATTCTATTCAGTTATTGGAGTGTATCTCAAAAAGTACTAAACTGAATTTGATGAAATTTAAATGGGGCCATACGGTAAGCACCAGCTTTCTAACAAAAAATGTTAACAATCGGTTTATCCAGTCGGTCGTAGTTCGACCGATGATCGATGAATCTATTAATGAGGTAACAAACATGAAAAAAAATTTAAAAAATACAGTCGAATTCAGTACTTCCTCTTTTTTTTGGAAGGCGGTAGATAAAATAAAAACAAACTGACACACACAGAAATGGTGGCCAAAACACTGGCAGCATTGCCACGCTGGATTACAATGCTAACCTTTTGTTGTAGTAATTAGTTTTTACGACCTGTATGGCTACCGAAATTTAAGTATCTAGTGATTCTCGATTCTCTCTCTTCCAGAATACATAGTTTAAAAGTTTTAATATCGTCGAAGAAAACGAGCTGGTCAATGTCTTTCACAGAACGTTCAATATCTTGTAAGTTTTTCTTTTGTTCAAGGTGAGGTATTGACGTATTGCTAGTTTTTTGGTGGATTTTGATTTGGGGGCTTTGCTATGTACAATTATTACTGTTAAAAACAGCTTTAATATTTTCACGTTCATCTGAAGATATGAGATGCTTATGACTGCTACAGTTAGTTAATTACCAATTTGAGCTCAAACGTTTTGTTTTGTAGGTTCCATAACTTATCACAACTTCGAGGGTTTCATGGTGACCAGGTGAAGCACTCGTACCGGAACTTGCCAAGTTGAACTGCATTATTCGACTAGATTAACCATACATTCCAGCGGGAATATTTGGTTGCTTGACCGGTGGTATTTTCAACTGAGAGCTTCCGTGTTTCGGAGGATACGTTACACTGGTTTTGTCATAGAACAACATTCGTTAGGATCATGTTACAGGCTTTCAGGCAGTATAAAGACAACAGTATAACGCATGGGGCTAGCTTTTCGACCGATCCTTCCTGGGCTCGTGGTTGAATGACCCATATACTCTTCTCTATATGAGAAAGGACCGAATGTAGCGGATAAGCGAAAAGCTGGGACTTTCACTGGATGGTGGTGGTGGATAGATCTGGGAGGTTGGAACTCACTGGCGCTTTAGGTCTACAAACAGTGGACAACTTTGTATACCTGGGTTCCAACATCAGCAACGATGGTTCGTGTGAGAAGGAAGTGCGCAGGAGAATTGGCATGGCTAAGAGCGCCATGTCTCAGCTTGGAAAAATCTGGAGAGATCGCAACATTTCCGTAAAAACTAAAACCAAACTGGTACGGACTCTGGTTTTCACGATCTTCTCTTATGGTGCTGAGATCTGGACTCTGAAAGCTGCAGACCGAGAACGCATCGATGCCTTTGAGATGTGGTGCTGAAGAAAGATGCTCAGTATTGTCTGGACAGCATTCTGGCCCAACGTCTCCATATTGCGAGAACTCAAGATCTCTTCGAGGCTGTCATCCGAATGACTACGCAGAGTCCTGGAATATTTCGGTCACATTGCTAGGAAAGACAGTGGCAACCTTGAGAAACTCATTGTGACCGGAAAAGTAGATGGGAAAAGGCCTCGTGGTCGCAGCCCAATACGTTGGTCCGACCAGATCCGCACCGCGCTCGACTCTACGTTTCACAATGCCCTCCACGCTGCCAGAAACAGAAACAGATGGAGAACAATCATACGAAAGAAGGTGATTCCAAAGGGAGGTCACGACCCTCATCACTGAGGAATACGACGCAAGGAGGAGGAGCATATGAGAAAGATCCATGTCGCAAGAGTAAGAACGGATCAGGAATGGGCTCATTATGCTTTATATAGGATTCAATCTTCAAATCATCCTTTTCAAATTGGAGCTTAAATATAATAGTGATACAGAGTATTAGTGTTTCCTTACAAATTGGTAATCGTTTTGCAACGTAATCCCCTAAAACCTTAACATATCTAAGCACATCGGTTTGTGTATTACCTGCACGTCACAGACGGATTTCATAAGATCCGCCTAAAGAAGTAAAGACGTCGCCACCGGATGCCTGAATTACGTGTCCTTGGGAGGTTTTAGTGGGGGTGGGTCGAGCACGTGACATGTTTCTATGATGGAAATAATCAGAACCTGTGGATACCACGTCCGGTGCGCGTGACTGTTTAGCGGCTCCCTGAATACGGGGTCCTTGTTTACAGGTTGTTAAGGTATATGAAATGATAATAGATAGTAGATACATGCTGATACACTTACGCACGGTAAAGTTGGTACTTGGCACGGGTTAGCGTGAAACAATGAACGCACACATTCATCTCAGTCACTCGAAGCGATTAGCAATAAGCATTATAGCATTTATAGCAATAAATATGAAAGTAATATCACTTTCAAGCTGCTTACCGGAGTTGAGTGAAAATGGTGATAGGCTTAGGAGAAGAGGATTAGATAGATAAGTCTTTGTTGTGAATAAAAACATGTATGCATTTAATATATAATTATTAATACTGTTGTACAATGGGCGGTCTTATAGCTTATACGCGATCTCTTCCAGGCAACCTTTGGATGGAGAGGAATTATGACACAGGAATAGATTACTTTATATTTATTACTGTGGGAACAAATTTTTTCATGCAGGGGAAGTCGCGAGTAACAGTTAGTTATATTACAGACCTATGTTCTATCAAATGTTACGAGTATCAATTCTGTAGCTCAGGAGGGGTAGTAAAGGAATAATATTTTTCCCATAGTCCGATCAATGTTATACGGGAGAAATATTTCCTATGAATTTATATTCCAATTAATCAGTCTTCTGTTCCATAGAGTGAGTGTATTTGGTTTAGTCAACTGTATTACGGATTATACGAACAAAACTGATGGTACATGAGTGCTCCACTGATAGAAACTACAATGGCCTGGTCAAAGTCCGGTTATCAAAACTGCCAAACAGGGACAGGTAGTAAGTAGACCACGCAACTGTACCTACCTACTGCAGGCAAAGAACGAACGAAGATAAAGACTATAAAAATATCATGTAAGATGACGCGATTCGAGGAAACCGAAAAGCATGGTCTTATTTAAGTATATTAATTTGTATTTTGGTAAGTATCTATATATTTTCAGTATAATCTCTAATCATTATTAAATTACAAATGTTTTAAACCGATCCCTTCATGAGGGGATGAGATTAAATAAATGGAGAGAAGTAATGTTCAAGTGGGGTGTACCGTTCATCCCAGGCGAAAGTGATTAGCGGTAGATACTGACTACAGCCTGCCGTGAATTTCGAGGTCAACGACCGGCCCTTACCCCGCCACGTGCCAGTTGCATACATTGGTTAACATTATATCACACGTGACAAACATGAGGAACTAATATGTTAATGTTACGACATATTTTTATACGTTAACGTCATCGCAGTAATTTATATGCGAAGGTGTGTGAGCATGATTTTTGGCCATCGCGCCAAAACTACAGAATTGGCTTAAAATTTTAACATAGGTAGATGATCTGAAATAATGCTTTTATCACGTAAAATTGTTCCTGCGCGATTATTCATTGTAACCAAGTGTGACGCTCGTATGTTAATGCATACAAGCGTCACACCAGTTCTATTGTTTTGTATAGACAAAATAAAACGTTGCAAAAACACGTTTATTTGCATTGGGTAAGTTATGATTTTCCTTTCCTACAGTTTTCATTCGTTTTTTTAGGACATTCGACGTAACTAATTTGTACCCAACCATGCTTAGGATACAATCACTTTTGAATTGCATCCGATAAGGCTTATATATGTATAAAACGGTTCATTAAACTGTCGAGTAATGTGTACTAGAGGCTCGTATAGAGATTTGCATAACCATATTCAATATATCCACCAAATAAAGGACGTGGAAAGGATTTACTATGTCTCACCTCTTTTTAAAAAAAATATGCCCTTGCGAAACCGGGATGGGTCGCTAGTTTTTTCATAATAAATAAGAAGTGTTGCGATTATTATACCATTCAAAATAGCTCTATAAGTATCTAAGACGTTTAAAACGCGTGAATCCTTTGTCTGGTAACTTGTTTGTTCCTTATTAGTTGAATAATGCAAAAACTTTGAACGAATGGATGTTTGTTTTCTAAGCTGTCAAATTAACCAGTGTTTATGCGGCTATACCTACTATGTTTAGCTTTATACCGCGTCTACAGATTTTTGTACGAGAAACACCTTGGAAATGTTAAGTTAACAAATAAGTAAAGTAAAGGTACGGACCTTTTTGAACACAATTACGGTAATTTTATAAATATCTAGATATATTTTTCAGTTTAGTATGAAATACCATTACGTATATACACTCACTACATTGTGTAAAACAAAGGACAACTTACGACTAGGTACTACACTGGGTCATCATGTACTATTGTACTCACTACATTGTATAAAACAAAGGACAAATTACGACTAGGTACTACACTAGGTTGGTTGGGTGCAATCACTTTTCAGTTCCAGTCAGAAAAGACATATGTATACATAAGTATACATATACAAATATACACACATAGTTTTAGACATTGCGTATTCTTCATGTTTCTTATATCATATTTAAATATATATTTAGTCATTCTATATACGGGTCACATCAAGAGTTACTCGAAACCACACATGTCGCAGTTCCTGAAAAAGTAGGTTGTAGGTACTATTGTATTATTGGCCAAATATGGCGAATCGCGAGTCTACGGGTTAAGCGACTAACACGTGTAAGGTGGTTAAGGCAAATAATTCGAGGTTTAACAAGACAGCAGCGGGTACAAATCCGACGGGAAGAATATTTACTTTATTTAATTTATATTAAATAGCTGTGCCTTGCGGGATCACCCGCGTATTCAGGACAAACATAGCCTATGTGTAGCATGCTAGTTAGAACAAAATCGCATCAAAACACGTGAATTTGGCTTCCATAAACAATAGTTATTTGTTCAACAAGTTATCAAAGTTTTTGCTTTGAGTGCGAACTTTTAATCACGAACTAGCGAAGTAGTAGGTTACTCACATTAGAGTCTAGACTACTCACTTTGCTCTGCTGCTTCTTTCTATGCTTTATGCTCATGATACACATAGTGTCACTTCATTTAAAGGTGCATGATACACAGAGTGGGTGCACAGATGCACATGTGTTGGGATAGGAATACTATTCAAACAACAAACAATGTGATGAGCGCACCGGTGCGCTTTGCAGAAATAGGGTGACACTCTTAGAATACTCTACTAAGTACTACTCTAATGTATACACATAAGCAAGTATAGAGCGCGCGTATCACTCCTGTCTGGTCGTGCCGATCTTAAGCCAATGTTTTATACAGCGCTTTATTAGATGATGATACTACTTACCAATGAAAATCAGTTATTATTCCTTGTATTTTATTTACGGGATTTACACCCGTTTTTACACCCTGGCACCGCACGTTTCAACATTATAATCACAAAAACAAATGACGACTCGTATAGTTTTGCTACTGTACTGTTTATCTGCTTACGGGTCATACTTATAAAAGGGCGATCTATAGCTTGCGTATACATACTCTAAGGGTGACACTATGATTCTAGTGTATATAATTAGTTATAATTGCAGAGTTGTAATGTAAACGAGACGCCTGCAAACGAATTATCAATTTTGTCAAGTTTAGAAGAAAATTTAGTATATCAATACCAAGTTTTATTTTACATTCCTCTTAGTAGATGAACATAAATGTTTGAAAAATAGTTTATTGAGCGGATTTCATAAGATTAATGGATTACTTTGGAGATTGAAATATGTTTTTGTAATTAGAATGGGTATTATCTCCGACAGTAACAGTAAGTAGATAAAACGGCCATGTGCGCGGTACAGCTGAGCGATTACCTTTGGCATGCTGCCACCGGATAATAAACTAATTTATCTACGTAGTTTGTTCTATAATAACATATACTACACTATGTCTTACTGTGCACGAAATGTATTTAAAGAAAATCTATAAACTATCGGCCTTACTTATAAACGCTGCTTAACTTTAACTATACCTTTAAATTACGTTATTTACATAGCAAAGTTATTGTGTGCAGTGTACCTACATTATTTGAAATTAAGCTTTTATAAACTGTGTTTATTATATTTAACCTAAATACATATAAATAAGCTATACCTATTGTAAGAATATTTGCATTTATTAATGAATTTTGTAATATATGTGCTTTATTAAAGTTACGATGAGAACTTAGAATACAAACGAGAAGTCGTAATAAAGTAGTAACTATTCACGGAATAATCCGAAAACCTGAATACCAACATCATTTACTCGAGTTTATTACACGATGTTTGTAGTATTATACATTTAACAGGAAGTTTAATGTGTTTTTGCGTGTGAAGCACGCTGTTTGGAGTAAGAAATGTTCATTTATAGCAAGCCCATTGCGCGGCGGAGGACGGGCGGGCGGTATGCCCGTCTTATCCCGCGTTTTCAAAAGAAACGACTCTAAACAGCCGTGCGATTCTCTAATGATTCGTCGACGAGCTCACCGATGTCAAATACTTTATGAGATATCGCCCTTTTTCATAAGGTTGCTTTTCCAACGTTTCTTCTCATCCATTCATTTGTTTCACGGATGTTGTCAAAGATGCAACGATGTTTGCTCTTACAGAATTGCACGGCTGATAAGTTTTAGAAATATTTGAAAGCTTCCGATTTTGGGTTAATATTGTTTTACGATACAACGGACTCATTCGCCTGATGATATAGATGCCGCAGAAACATTGCAGTCGTCCGTTTACAAAGGGCCGGCCTTTGTAGAATGCCGTAATGAATAAATTTAATTGTTTTTCACAATTGCGGGTTAGATAAGAGTTTCCTAACATTGGTGTCATTCTATTTCAAAAATCTAATTACCGACTTCATTCTAATAACCGAAGTCATTTCGTAATTTTCGATATGCCGGACCCTTTGTAATAAAACAAGTTATACATTTTGCCTACGACATTAGATATAATGTTTTCTCTTGACCCTTTTAGTACACTTTCGAGCTCTGCAATGCCAATGGTACTGCGTATAAAATTGCTACATATACAAATTTTAATAGGTTTAATAATTACTTTATACTAAATAATATAATATAAGCCGATATAGTTAACCTAAATTCGGGCGTTGATATCACATCTTTCTATAATGCGAGGAATATTTATAGGGGGAATTAGGTCACCAGCCTCATGTAATACGAGAACCCCTGAGTCACGCGACCGGTCATACATCTCGCGGAGGTCAAACATACATTTTTATTTGGCTACTCGGTGATTGATGACAGATATTGATGGGCCCGTGTTGTACGCGCAGGCTCCCTAGTAATTTGTCGGTGATCGAGCCACGGCCCGGCTAATGGGCCGGGAGTTATATTTATATGACAGGCCTATAAAGAGAAGATGCCGATAAATATGATCAAAATTAATGGGCGTATTCGATAAGTTAGTTTTCCCCCAACTTAATCAATCGAAATACATTTCCGTTTTCCTCCACGTTCCCTGAGACAGCTAAGCCTTCGCTCTTTTCGTCTGACTGCCGGCCAATAAAAACTTTGTGTAAAAATAACATGGTATCTCGCCGCTTTATAAACAACTTTATGGTATTTCCACTTACCAAAGCGGCCTTTTACGGATAATAATATCCGAAACTCCCCAAGGACTTTGACGTCAGCGGAACCGTTATGTCTAAAGTGGAAGCCACGAAAGTTATAAGGGTAATAATGAAACAATTAAACCCATCCGAAGCTCTCGAACACGGACGCTACAGCGGTACAATAGCTCTGCGCAGGACGTCGTCGTCATTGAGGGTATAAAGAATTGCGCAAAATTTTATTATTCAAGGCACTTGAATAGGTGGAAAAGTGAGACGGTTTGAGTGGGCATTGTGCATGAGTGCGTGCTGCGGCAGTGGTTAGGCCCGGAACTCTCCAGGCGTGTGCCGCTCTGGGAGCAATGCTAATTAGGATCCCGTGGGGTTGGACGCATACATCAAACAACGTAATCTGCAGATTGCTACTGCGATAGAGTTATTGTTTCATAATTTTAAAGATGCCTAACTAGATCTACTCCGTGATTTATAAGCCGTTCTACGCACTACCTACTAATTATATGATTGATGTTATAATGTTATGGATTATGGCAAAAACTGTAATATTTATATCAGTATCAAATCATAAATTGTCAATTTATATTTATATTACATTTACTGTATAATAACCGGGAAAAACAAGCGTGACCGCGTGCTGTTAATAGTGAAATGGTCAGATTACCGCTGTGAATTTCGATAAAATAGTGTTTGTTTTCAGTTGAAAATTTTAGAAAACTTCATAAACCGCCATTCATACGTAACATAAGTCATTCGACACATCAGCATTATTGGAAACGAGAAAACAGCTATACAGTAATTATGTCAGCAAGCAACTATTGAAAATAATATTGATTATCGTAATGTTGTAAGCAATTCAACTAGGACTAGTGATTAGATCAAATCGATGTGATGTGATAGAGGATAATCAATAAAATAAAGATAACCACTATAAAACATAGTACTGTATATTAGTTTTCATTTCTCATACTCGGAAAGTAGTGTTGTTTTGATCTGATTATTAAGAGAGAGTGTAGTGTGTGTGTAATAGAGAGGGAAAAACTCATACAAATTACTTCCCACCTAAGGAATGAACTTTGAAAATAGAACTGCTGTCAGCTGTGAAGAGTTTTATGTAAAAAAACTAATAAAAATGCTGCGGCCATGTGACTTTCTAAACAGCCAGTGTGAACTTAGCGCAAACTTCTTTGAGCGGAATAAGCCGCAACAATTACCCGGTGAGTTCCATATTTAAAATTTAAAAGTCGACATAAATTGGCGGGATACTAATCTGATATGTATCTGAGACTGAATTCAAAAAAATAGGTAATCTAGTCTTTTATGCTAAGATTTGAATATTAAAAATGAGTTCAAGCGATTCTGAAATGTTGACACCAGATTCAATTAAAGACGAGGCAAATTGTGTTATTGAAAATCTTTTGCCAGAAATCTCCAAAGAAAGATATATAAACACATACAATGATTTTATGAAGTGGCGAGCAGAGAAGAATATAGAATCGTTTTCCGAAAGTGTATTTCTTACATATTTTAATTGTCTGTGTAGTAAACTACAGCCATCTACGCTATGGAGCCGATATTCAATGCTCAAGAGTACACTTAGTGTAAAGCACAATGTGAATTTGAAAAAAATCCATAATTTAACATCATTTTTGAAAAGACAGTCGGGTTCAAGAGTAAGAAATCTAAGGTTTTTACCTCTCATGAAGTGGATTTAGGTGATGCTCCTGACGAGATATATTTGGCAGTGAAGGTAAGTTTACCTAAGTATTTATGGATTTATTCTAAAAATGAACGTATTTATTACACAAATACTAAAAAAATACATGTTTTTCACAGGTGGTATTGATACTCGGTATAAGCGGCGCTTGCAGAAGCAGTGAACTCACAAATTTGACAATTAAGGACATTGAAAGTCAAGGCCAATTATTACTAGTAAAACTGACTAAAACAAAAACAAATATTGAGCGCTCGTTTGTAGTACAAGAAGAGTTTACACATATAGTAAAGAAATATCAAAAAATGAGACCCAGTGATGTAAAAACGGACCGTTTTTTTCTCACCTATCAGAAGGGAAAATGCTATAAACAAGTGATCGGTAAAAATAAAATCTCAGGTATGCCGAAGAAGATAGCAACATATTTGAATTTACCAAACTGTGAGCAGTATACCGGACATTGTTATAGACGATGGTCTGCAACACTTTTAGCCGATTCTGGAGCAAACATTAAAACCTTTAAAAGACATGGAGGCTGGAAATCCAGCACTGTCGCCGAAGGCTACATTGAGGATTCAGTCCAAAATAAAACTAAAATTACAACCAAATTAACTGAAACTATAAAAATACGCCCCAATTCGCCTCAGCCGACAACTTCCAGAGAGTATCCGCCATGGAATCCATCGTCTGATGAAATACCAGTCTCCTACTTTTACAGATATCCAGAACAGCCAAATTTGTCATAATAAATCAAACAGCATAAACATTCCAAACAAAAATGTAACTTTTAATTTCACGAATTGTCCTATTTTGAAAATGAAAATGAAAAATGAAAAAAAATATTTATTAATGCAAAATACTAAATCTAATATACAAAGTGCAAACTTAAAAATATCGTACAACACAATATAATAAGTATTTTGCAAGATGGTTTTATAAACTAAATAGAACTATCCTTTGGTTTCCTCACTAGGCAAGCCTGTATCGAGGAAACCGGATTTCTTAAAACATTGTTCTGTATTGATCCTCATCAGACATCATATCGATATTAATACTAAAGTTAAAGTTAAGCTTAAAAATAAAGTTAGCAAACGAACATATGTATTTTTTTTTATTCTAAATTATCCAAAATATTTCAATAATATTCTCAAAATTTAAAATGTAAATAAAAAATTTAAAAACTAGTTATCCTAAAAAATTTGATATGACGGTAAACACTACCTAATTTAACATGTTCAGTACACCTTCCGTGTCATTATAATTTTAATAATAATAATAATAATAATAATATACCGCAGGGGCGGCTTTGTGGCGAGCCGTCGGTGAGTGGCGACACCGTGGACCCTGATTCTCCCTGGGGCTAAATGAGACCCCTGACCCCCGACTTGCCTTTATTGGCTGTCTGGGGGTGGAGACGCAAGAGCAAGTAACAAAAAGCTCCAAGGGTGGAAGTGTTAAAGGGCATAACGCCGGTAGTAGCGCTCTAGTGAAACCGCAGCACACCTCTCGACACCCTTTAGCCATTCACACCAACGTTGCCCCTTTTGTCACCATTGATGGTGGCTTTTATGGGGGGCCCGTTTAGTGAGTGGCAAGTCACCACCTGCCTAAATATTTTAAGATGAGACTGAAATTGGCAGGTGCCGTAGTCTCGACCATAGCCCACTATCTCCCGTATCACTAATAAGTACATTTCAATAACCATGCCATTTTACCCATTTTTGTAATAGATAACCTGTAACCTTCCATCCAAAATGTTTCTGTTTTTATACTACATTGTATTTTTATATCAAACAGGCCTCTAAGTGTTGGCTACAGCCCCACTTATGCCTTTGTAAAGGACCGGGTGAAACCCGTGAAATTAGTTGAATAAAAATAATAATAATATAATTTATTCTTCAGACAACATGAGATCCAAATTTGTTAGTAAACACAGATTAGAAAGTTATTTGGTTAGTGCAGTAGAAATTTAATTAATTATATTATTTAGATAAAAGTACTCAGCCATTTTTTAAGTACTCGGCCACTTACAAATTACATGTTTTGCTTGATTAACTGTTTTATTTCTAATGTCACAGATTTTGATTACTTTGTTATACACAAATATTCTCACAAAATCACCAAAACGATGTGCAAACTTAGTGTTAACAACAGGTGTGGTCAGCTTGTAAACTCTACGATTTGCTATAATCTCGTAGTCACGAGAAGAAATCACTAATCTGTGGACTGAAAGAGATGTTTTCAGTATGAATAGCTGACGTACAGTAAGCACTCCAGACTCATTATAGAGGCTAGAAGTAGGGAACTTAAAAGGTTTACGAAGCATAACCTTCAAAACTGATCGTTGGGCTCTCTCAGCAAGAATAATGTGAGTTTTGGCCGCACTACCCCAACAAGTTATGCAGTACACTATTAATGACTGACAAAGCGCCTAGTAAACTAAACTAAGCGTTTCAATGCAAGCCACATACCGAAGATTTCGCATTACATTTATAACTTTTCTTATTCGACCAGATAGAACTTCAATGTGATTCTTGAATGTAAGATTATCGTCGATTTGCACTCCGAGATATTTCAAAAATGCTGCGCGTGTTAAAGTTTTACATTGACAATCAGGATGTTTATTGCACGATTCATAGTGTAGTTGGATTTTAGTTGTCATATCAGGTGCTGAAGCAGAAGTTTTATGAAAACATAGGTATGTTGTCTTCGTAGTGTTTAGAGTAAGAAGATTTTGCTGCAACCATCTATTGATTACGGTCATACCTTGTTCAGCAACGGAACGTACTGCAGGCCATGATGGGCCATGAAAAATTATTGAAGTATCATCAGCGTAACACAAAGTGTCAGCATTTTTCATTGAAAGGTTGTGAATGTCATTAATATATATAAGGAACAATGTAGGTCCTAGGATACTTCCTTGTGGTACACCAAAATGAACAGTTCTAAGGCTACTTATAGTCTCACTAACCCTTACACACTGTCGTCGATCTGTGAGGTAACTTTTAAACCACTGTAAGGGGTTACCTCGGATTCCCATTCTCTCTAGTTTCTTAATAAGTATCTTAGGGGAGACAGTGTCAAAGGCTTTCGCCAGGTCTAAAAAGACACCAATACAACATTTTTTACTATCCAAATGGGAGGATACAGTTTTTGTAAGTAAGTTGACTGCATCTTCAGTGTTTTTTCCCTTGCGGAAACCAAATTGTTTAGAAGATATTAAATTATGAGATTCTATGAAATTCACAAGGCGTTGGTTAACTATTCTTTCTAATATTTTTGAGAAAGTTCCTAATAGTGAAATTGGCCTATAATTGTCTACAGAATATTTAGAGCCATTTTTATAGATCGGCGTAACCATTGCAGTTTTCCAATCTTGTGGGAAAATTCCGCTTGAAAGACTTAAATTGAAAATAAATGTAAGAGGTAACGCAATTTCATTTTTAATGTGCTTAATAAGAGAGTTAGGAAAACCGTCAATTCCCGGTGCTTTGTCATTTTGCAGGTTTGTTATAATTTTTCCAACTTCTGCTGTGTCTGTGGGGCTCATGAAAAAGGAATTCGCTGGAGATTTGTTAACTCTAACAGATTCTGAGAGATTTATTTCAGTTTTATTCAGTTTAGATAGAATTTTATTTGCTAACGTTTGGTCTATAGAAGAGAAGTGAGTATTCACATGATCAATAGATTGTTGGGCGTTCAGACAATTTGGTAATACAAGGAGTTCCGCGGGTTCTTTATTATAAGAAGCTAAATTACAAATGGTTTTAATAGACCGCCAAAGCTTTTTAGGATTATTTTTGTGCGCTTTGAGCTCTCTATCTTCATAACTAAATTTTGACAATTAATTTTAAATAGGTATTGCTAATATTATTATATATTATCAATAAATAGTTTAGATAAACAACTAGTTTCATTTTCCTCATATTCAAAATGAAAAGTAGTGTTTAACACGGGTAAAAGAATCAATTCCTACTCGGACTATAGCCGTATTACGAGTAAATATAGTCTGAATACCTCGGGAAATAATTCTTTCGACCCTCGGTTAACAATCTACTATATTCTGTGGTACGATCACAACTCGACGAGAACGTGTTCCTTACTTAATATTATATATATTGTTTCAGATAACTGGCAGTTTAAAGAAACCTACTGAGGTATGTATTAAGTTATGAATTATATAACATAAAATGGTGACTTTTTTAACTATCGCGGTCACTTTTACAAAGGCTTAACTTTAGAAATGGGATATTTACCCTGTAATCTGTGTTTGATCATGGCCCTTGCAACAGTGCCGAAATATCGAGAACTTAAACAAAAAAGGATTACACGGTAAATATTCCGTTTCTAATTTTAAACTTTTAAATTTTAACCTCAATTTATGTCTTATTAAAAACGATTTAGCTATAGAGTATATATTCTATACTCATTGTGACCGGAAAAGTAGACGGGAAAAGGCCTCGTGGTCGCAGCCCAATACGTTGGTCCGACCAGATCCGCACCGCGCTCGACTCTACGTTTCACAACGCCCTCCACGCCACCAGAAACAGAAACAGATGGAGAACAATCATAAGACAGAAGGTGATTCCTAAGGGAGGTCACGACCCTCATCACTGAGGAATACTACGCAAGGAGGAGGTATATTCTATAATAAAGAAATCCAAAAACTCCTTTGAGGGGAAGTCTCGAGTCCGGAACATAATGGGTTGATTATGCTAAAGATACCCAAAAATTGATACTTGCCCCTAGACAATACACTTTGGTTTTCCATGGCATTATTTTTACCAGTAGGACCCGAAAGAGGAAAAAAAATACGTTGGGTGATCCACATCCCTTTTTGGTTTTAAATTTTGTAGAATACTGCAGTAGAACTCCAAGGCAGTCCACGAGAAAGGGCAATCCTATTTTATTTATGCCTTTATTATATTATTAAAACGTATATTCTTTTGGTAGTGAAACACGTGAACGATATAACACCTAGGTGAACCATCGGGAAACAATCATATTTACAACTTGTTAACTATTCAGCGTCGTTCGTTGATTGTTTTTATGTAATTTTTTTATGAATTGTGCGCTCTGTATATACGAGTACTTTATTATTGGGATTTTTTTATTAACCGACTGTTGAATTGATGTATGAAGCCTACATTGCGATAGCCTATATTGCTAAAGTTTTAGATAGTAATTGGAGTAACCAAGATTTATAGTAGAATAGTTTAGATGGTATTTCTAAATTCAATATTTTTTTACTCCTGAAATATATCTAGGTAAACACTCAGTCGCATAATAAACATATTTTAGATTTTTCGATTGTGTCCTAATAGTCTATTTCTATTATTAATTATGTAGATTGTCTAGTTTCTATTATAAGCTCATTACCCTTATATTATCATATCCGACTAGGGTAACCTAAACAGGTTACCCTAGGACCCTATTCGGATATGATCAATTATTGATATTATTTCTTTGTTGTCATATTTCAGTTGTATTCCTGAAGAATCCATCTAATTCAAAACTCACTATTCAAGTAGGTACATAATCTTGAAAAAAATATTGTAAGCCAAGTAATTTTTAGGTTGTTTAAAACTAGTTACATCATTGTTGGAGACAGGACCGCCCTAGATGGAAGTTTGTTTGGTGTCCGTGTTTGTCGCGTAGGTACTAGTCGCACGGGACGCCGACTCCGCTGATTTAAGGGGAAAGTTTCCTTGTTTTGCATTTTACGGCAGTGGGGGCGGGGGCAAAGAGAAACTCGTGCCGGAGATTTAAATATTTAAGAAGTGGCGTAACTTCGCTAAGGTGCGTCCCTTTACGCGCCTTCAGAGATACAGCCTCGCATGCTTTCAAGGAAGGTAATTGAAACACTCTTAAGGCAGCATGAATTTACTAAAAAGGAAACGAGGAAATTGAAATGGTTTCAATAAAAAATGTAACAGAATCGTTCTCGTTTATCTCCGGGACACTCATTTATTTGGTTTGTCCGTCCGAGTGCCGGTGCAGTGGCTATGTGGAGTTAGCGCAGATATATAGGTCCTTCTGAATCAGGATAAGTAAATATTCGGATCTCTATTCAAAAAACGGGCGACTGAAATTTCCACGTCTGAACTTACTTTGCAATTCAGTATCAATCAGTAACGAGGTTTTGCTGCTCAGTAAGTAAACGGCGAGGAGTATAGTGAGCCATAAGTAGTTAAATTGAATTGAATTAGTAGTAGCTAAAAGAGATTTCTCACATGATGGCGGGTAAAATAAGTAAAATACAAAGGCGGTCAAAGCTGTACGTTTTACTTTTGTAGTGGTGTGCCTGTAATAATCCATCAAAGCTATCAACCGCAGGAAACACTGTTCGCTCTCCGGCACGCGAAATGGTTCATATCTCAATATCAATTCACCGAGCATATGGCGGCTGGCAGTTATTTATACATATACAAATACGGCAATGGAGCTATTTGTACTCTTTTGGTAGATTCAATTTCGCTTACTTAATATAGAAACGAGAAGGTAAATACCGTTCAGTACCCGCAAAGAGCTTAAAATGCATAAATGTGTTATGATATCTGTTTTGTTTAGTATTAATATTGTATTCTCATGTAAATACCTAAAAAAAAAAAACAGAATATTTATTAAGTAAAAAGGAAGAAAGAGTCTAAAACCGGTTCTTTAATTGGATTACGAACTAGAACAGTGCTTCACTACAGCCGTATAATAAGTGTACCTTGAAGTCGTTTTGTACAGGTAGGTATTGACATCAAACGAAACCGTTGTTTGTAATGGTGGTATACAAGTTGTCTATTTAACCTACTTCAAAAAAGGAGACGGTTATATGTTCGTGTGTATGTATTTTTTTATGTGTATGTTAATCTATTTCTCCCCCATTTGTGATCCGATTCTTAAAATTCCGATTCTTAAAATTCTTTTGTTTGGTAAAGTGTACTTCCGAGGTTCCATTTAAATTTCAAATTCGGTCAAGCAGTTTTTGAGTTACCCTGCAAAAACTGAAAATTGTTACAACTATCTAGATGATATCATCATTGACGGTGTATGACGATCGATTCCGGAAGTAGCAAGGGTCAATAAAAATGGAGAATTTTTTTTTTGCCGAAAATGGAACCGCTTTCAGTACCAAAAAGTGTGAAATAACTTATTGAAGTCGGTACCATGCGCACAATATTGTGATAAAAGGTACCTACTTTTGAACTGTTATGGTACCGACTTCGATAAGTTATTTCACACTTTTTGGTACTGAAATCGGTTCCATTTTTTGGTTAAAAATTGTATGTTATGGTATCGTGCATATAGGTAATCATATGATTCGCTCATTGTTCAGTTTTCTATAATTTTTTTATAGTTACTGGTTACTTATTCAAAGCTAAGATTTAAGATTGTACGGATTGTATTTCAGAAAATCTGATACAACTCTAGCTTAGCGATGAATAGGCCAGTTTAATTAGTTGTTTAGTTACGTGTATGTAGGTACGTATATAAGATAGGATATAGACTTGTGATAAACCATGCGTGCTTGAAGCTCGAAGCCTACTGATGGTGCTGTCAGACAGAGAGCGGTCAGGCGTTCAAGCGTTCAACATAATACAACACAACGAACGCAAAAATGACCGCGTGAACGCTTGACCGATCTCTGTCTGATAGCACCCTGAGTGTATACGTTAATTGCAAAACAGTGTATTGAAGAGAGATTTATATTGATTAAATAATCTGTATTCATTTATTCATCAATGCAACACAATTGACAAGAAGTGTCGCATTTCACTGTTTTTCTATCGAAGTTTCCGCGTCGCTGCAACCCATTTGTATATTTTTTTGTGAAATAAACGACATCCGCAACGAGCTTTTTCAGGTTGATTTTCTTTGTGGCGCCTATGTTGCGGTGATATTGCTTGCCCGTTGCATGCTTTTATTTTTATCGTTCTGTTTATCTGCAGTTCAAATTATTTCCCTTAGTTTGAGTCTATGCCCGTGTCGCCGCTTGCCACAAATTGGCGGTTTCTCTTTCGCTTTGTCGAAGTCTTATGCTGATACACTGCTTTAAAAATTAATGATTTAAGTCTTTTTTTGCCATTGCTGGCAATCAAGCAGACGGGCCGCCTGATGGGAGATGGTCACCATAGCAAATGCATATGTTTAGCACTCGGGGCATAACAAATACGTTGCCGACCTTTAAAGACTATTGACTCGCCTTGTGAAGAACCCCAAAGTTTTGTCCCATTCTAGAGCCTATAATAAATATCATTATCTAGATTCCCACTTTGCGTTTCCGTTTCCATGTTTATTACATGTATTATTAATATAACGGTACATGCTATCGAATGCTTGAACGTATCGAACATGCCTTAAGTTTGCTTTAGAGAGTTGTGTCACTGCGTTTCAAGCTAGCAGGTCTGTGCAAACTGTGTTAATCGTTCAAATTACGTTGTTAAGACGGTGATGAATCTGGATCGAGTTATGGCCCGACCTGACGTGGATGCTGACCTCTCCTCCCCCTCTCCGCAACCCTCGCGCAGTCCGGCCTGTAATCCGGTTAGGGTGACCGCACGCGCCGCCGCCACCATCGCTGCGAGCTCTGATCGAAACGTAATTGGGGGTGCTTATCTGGCTCACCGCAAACCTGCAGTTTTAAACTATTTAAGAATTGATGAAAAATATAAATTATGCATAATTACAGAATTGGTTTTCACTTTACCTTTCAACTCCTCGGTAGACCTAGGGATAATGCCTATCGATTCGATTCAGTTAGCTTATTTTTGGACCAAGTCCGTGATTATTGTACAGAGCCATAAATATTAATAGAACACAAAGTCGTAGAGGTCGTGAACCATAACCACCTTCGTCATTAAATAAAGCAATAAGAACCGCTCTGTAGCCGTGGAAAATAACAATAAAAAATATAAAGGCATAAAAATAATAATTAAGTACATCTTTTTCGTAATTTTTCGTTGCAGTCTAAACGCGATAAATTATCCGAGATCAAGTTTCATAGCCTCCGCATGGATATTTCAATTTGCGGTATATTAATTTGGTGGCTCAGCGATCCGTGATGAAATAAAAAGTTTATATTAATAAATCCGATGCAGTTACCTATGAACTAACATAGGTATTCAGGCATACTTATTACAATATGTGTGTTGGAGTTGGACTGAACATTTTACTCCATGAGAGGACAGAGTTTTTAAATATTACACCCGTCATTGGGAGGCGAATCGTAAGAGGTGATCCTACTTACTAGATGGTAGCGCGTATTGTACAAGAAGCTGTCTTGGTTAGTACCACCGCAATGCCACACATTCTGCGCATAAAACGCAATAGTGCGCAAATATTACTGTCACAGATCACAGAAACAAGGGAGATATGAAAAAGGGACGGGGCCGGTGTCGCAGCAATATGACCAAAAACAGAACACATTACTCGCGGCGGTTCGCAACTTTTGTATCATGTGACTGAACGTCATTCACCATATTGCATGTAAACAGTTTACAATGCTTGCTCTGTACTTACAAATATTCAAACGTTATGTTTTAATACCGCAGTGGATAATGAACTTATTGAAGCAGAATACGTTGAATAGTGGAATACGACCGCTGCTTGCGACACCATAGGTTTTGTACTTATTGGCATCTCTCTAGATCTCTATGATTACTGTGTTTGGGACGAAATACTCCAATGTCTCGGGGGTGACGAGTGCAGTACAGTGTCACGCAAACAGTTCTAAGCTCAGTGTGCCGCTGCAACTGTTATGGGCAAGGTTAGTGCATACCATCTCGTCACGTCACCTGATAGCAGGAAAAAAATCCAATGGTTATAGACCGAAATCACCGACTTTCCGCATGTTAAGTATATCTATAAGTTTCTAAACAAAAGGTAGAAATACCACGACTGCCCGGCTTGGCCTTTGGCCTCGCCATAACCTCCCATCTTTTCTTAGTTTTTATTTCATAAGAACCTTCTCCAGACTATAATTAACACAACAAAAAAGATTTGGCGAGATTTTTCCATCCGTTCTCAAGTAATAGCGTGATCAGGAGAAATAGTGGTTAATTTTTATATACATAGATTTTGTAAGGCGTTAAGGGATTCTATATGTGTGTGTGAATCTGTTGTTCAAGATGATCAAGCGCCGGTGTCGTTTATCTCGCGTCAAGAAATGCAAGTCAGCCTTAAGACATCTGTATAACTTCATGGTTACGAAACTCTGTCTCAAGTCAAATGCATGATCATTAACTTGAACTGAGGGTCAGTTCATTAACTTGAACTGAGGGTCTCACATTTAACTGGATTAAATTATCTGGAAACAAAAACCAAAGCCGTTGATTATGATACTTATTTTATTCGTAACTAGCTGAGCCTCGCGGTTTTATCTGCCTGATGATGGATGATGATAAAAAGTATCCTATGTGTTAACCTAGTGCCTCATCTACCTACTAAATTTCATTCAAATCTGCTCAACCGTTTTTACGTGATTGACACATCCATCCAACTCTCACATATAAATTCACATGTAAGCGTAATCGGTCTGAGGCGTAAGGTTCGCAAATAATAAAATAATAATATGTTTGAAATAAATATTATTATTGTCAAAAGTTTTAAATTTCCACCTCACTTCTTTTACATTACAACAGAAACTTACAATTTGGGCAATGTATTTAAAAAAAAAGAACCTCTTGTTTCTGTGAGTGAGTAGATGTTTATAATAGATACTAGCTGGTCTCCGAGGTTTCACCCGCGCGGTGATGGATGAGGATTATGATGTTGAATCTTATATAGTGAATGTAGCTTTCCAATGGTGAAAGAAGTTTTGAAAGCAGTCCAGTACTTTTTGAGCTAATTCGTTACAAACATACTTAAATACAAATCTTCCCTCTATATAATTTTAAGTATAGATTAATCATCAATACAATAATTACTTTAACAATACCGATGTGAATGGTGAATATTGATTGGCAAACATATTTGTTAGCCTAGCACTATATACATATGCTCGAATTTCAAATGAAAACAGATTGTTTTTCATAGATACGAATCAGTTTTCATATCCTTTGTTTCCCTAAAAGCTGCCACAAAATGGCCAAATATTTGTTAAACCGTATTGGTGTATCGGTATTGGCACATATACGGTTCTACTCAGGTACGGGTATTCGGATGTTCGGTATGGCCGCGAGTAAATGTTGATTGCGATGGTTATGCCCGCTAATTGACAGATTAAACGGGTGCAAACTCACTCCCAATTTCGATTAATGTGTATGTCTACTGTGTGACTAAATTTACCTATACATTTTCGATTTGTGACCTCAACTGTAGCATCAGTTTGAATGTGCAAACACCATTGCGAGCAAGATACCGTTTTGGTGAGTATCACTTTAGTGATTTTTTTAATTTTATTGTGTGACGAGACGGGCACCTGATGTTGAGCACTACGCCTGCCCACGATAATTGCAGAGCCACCATATAGTATTCGAAGCTGAAGGTTTGCGTAGTATATTGAACTGCACTTGCAGAAGAAGAAAAAGAAAAACGTAAATGAGAAGCGTCCTACGAATTGATGTTCTACGTTTGCTAATTTACGGTTTTATAGTTTTATCAAGTCGAAGTTACAAATAGCTTGCTTGGGTTGGGCTGGCATAAGAAAATCTGAATCTGAAATTTGAGATTAGTTTCCCGTAACGGCACAACTTTTCTCTATTTGCACAGACTCTACCCCAATCCCACTAATATTATAAATGTGAAAGTTTGGATGGATGGATAGATGTTTGTTACCCTTTCACGCTCAAACGGCTGGGCAAATTTTAATGAAATTTGGTATGGAGAAAGATGAGGCGCTGGATTAACACATAGGATACTTTTCATCATCATCGCCATCATTATACATCACCACGGAGGTGAAACATCAGTCTAGCAGTCTTGAGTAAATCGCCTGCAATACTTACATGTTATTTTAAAGTCAACATAACAAATAGTTTCGCGTTCGATGTTTTAAATGCCTACGTTTCGGCAGACATTCTTTTGGTATCGTGTATGTAATAGGAGGCAAGCCTATTGCCATCTACGGGCACTGTTCCACACTCCGGAAACTTATTGAGAATTTCTGTCTCATAAAATCCCAGTAACTGTCCAACCCGGGGATCGAACCCAGGACCTCGAGGTTCCATAACCGCACTTCCACCCCTACACCAAGACTGGCGGGTCAGCTAGTATATGTTTTATATGATGCCTATATGTTTTGAATGCTCATTCGTAGAATTTGCAATAAAGTAATTTCACTTGCTACTGTGCCCTTCAAAACTTAGTACTTTGCACCATGCAGTAGTGCATGCACTTTACTCATATTTTTTGGAAATGTAGTCGTTTAAGTACCGGCTAAGATATGTATGTATGAATCTTCCGCCCACAGAGTAAAAACATACCTTTTTATAGACCGCGTACATGCTGAGGTTTGGACGACGCTCAAAGTAAGCTATTTCCAACGCGTCATACACAGTCAGCATAGAGCTCGAACTTGAAGCTCATTCTAGCATGGTTACAGCTGTCATCCACAACGATCAAAACTCGCTCGTCTAGTCGGTGTACCCAACCGAAACAAAGTCAAATTGAAACGCCACTCGTTCAAAATAATCAGTTGACGTGGCATGACTGCTTTAGATGGGCTCTGGTACTTCGTTAACTTGATTGTAACACTGTTATTTGTAGGTACAAAGGTTGCCATAATGGATCTGTTTTTTCTGTTGTACCCGAGTCTCACTGTGTACTACCCATTTCCATTTTAGTTTAGCGGTCATCTGAAGACATTTACATTCTTTTGCGTTTTGACGTAGTTATATTGCGACTGTTTGAACGTTCTTGTAGTTATAACCCCAGCAAACTTTTCTCTATTTTATATTTGGCGAATATGTTGTCCAGGTATAATAACGGGATCTCGAAATATAAGAATTAACTTTAGAAACGGGATATTTATCATTGTAATGTATTTATTTTGAGCTCTCGATATTTCGGCACAGAACATGGCGTTTCTTGCATTAGTGACCATGTCAGTTAAAACAAGTGCAATTTGAAAAATTTAATACCGACTTCCATTACTTTGGTAAAAATCAGTTATTGGAGTGTAACTCAAAAACTACTGGACCGAATTTGATGAAATTGGACCACACGGGAAGCACCAGCTTTCAAACAAAAAATATATTATGAGAATCGATCCACCCAATCGAAAGTTATGAGGTAAAATATATAAAAAAAATATATAATAATAATACAGTCGAGATGAGTATCTCCTCCTTTTTTTGGAAGTCGGTAGAAAAATAGAATCTATACGGGCAAAAAAAACTCCTGTCTTACTACTGGTAGTAAGACTGGTACATATAGGTATAGCAAAAATAGTACCGAAGGTCTTCACTAAGGTACAAAACGAGCTATATAATTACGTTAATATCCCGTTTTAAACAAATATTTTCTTAATAAATTCTTGTTTCGCTCTTTGGAAGAATCTAATTTTCAATTTTCACATGTTAGGTAGAACCGGCGCGCGTTTGAATACAGTAAAATCAGTAGAAACGTTGTGTTGAAAATATTAAACATTTATTTAAATAGGAACCTATACCAAAAGTAAGTCCATCTGTAAGTAGAACGTCTTCCCTACTAGCGTTGATTCAAACAGGTTTGGCGCGAGACGCGTGTAGGGATGTCAACGTCGCCACAAAATAAGTGCACATCGCATCCACGTTTTGTTGGTAGCATACCTACGCAACAGAAAACAATGACATAAACTGCCAACTCTGACCGCTCTGCCGTTTCTTTAGAGTGGTATTCAATTGACAAAGAAATCGTTCATTTTAACCGACTTCAAAAAAAGAGGAGGTTATGTTCGTGTGTATCTATTTTGTAAGTTAGCCGATTTCTTCCCCATTTGTAAACAGATTCTCTCTAAAACTCTTTTTTTGTTTGGTAGAGTATACTTCCATGGTGGTCCCAATTATATTTCATCATATTCGGTCATGCAACTTTTGAGTTGTACTCCAAAAACTGAAAAGTGTTACACCTATCTGGATGATATCATCATTGATGGTGAATGACAATCGATCCTGTAAGTAGCAACGGTCACAAAAAATTGGGATTTTTTTACCAAAAAATGGAACCGACTTCAATACCAAAAAGTGTGACTTATTATTAAAAAACAAATAAAATAGCTGAAGCACTCGTTATGCATTCCTAAATATTATAGATGATTGGAGGTAATCAAATAAGGCAGGACGTGACGTGACGAGTAATTTCTAATTGAAAACATTTATGATGCTACACTCAAGAAATGTGTCTGTGCAAGCTTAACATCAAACATTTTATTTTCTGCTCAAAAACTCATAATCCTCAATTCACTGCGGGCTGTGGTTGTTTCCTCCACTTTAATAGGGATTATGTCTATTCATTTGAAATTCAGACGAGGCACCATCGCTTTCTCATTCGTTGCCATGCAACAATTTCTTGCTAAAGGCAAAATACCGAAGAATTTCTCATGGCATCGTTGTTTATATTTAATTAATAGAAGAAGTTCAACGGTTGGATTTATTTTGGTACTTAATTGTCTCGTTCAGTGTCAATGTGTGTGTTTCACTTATAAATTTAAAATTGATAGTTTCTATCATGTATACCTACTTAGCTTTAACAAGCTGTCATGACTAGTAGTTTCAAAGAACATTTAAATGGCAAACAGTGTCTACTTTTTATTTACCTGTTTTTCTATAACAAAGGGTTTATTCCCTTTGAAACGCGAACTCTTTGTATGAAGACTAACAGTATGCAATGACTCAATCCAATCGATATGGCGAGAACAACCACACAAAGAGGTGGACGGAAGGCAGCTGACGCTGGTGACTTTCTGAATGCCAGCTGTCTATTCCTGACCTTGACCGACTTACAGTTATATCTAGCAGTAAATGTGACACAAACGCGTGCAAAATTCGCCTTATAAAAAGTCTAGAAAGGAACTGTAAAGAAATGAAACCAGTGTTTAATGTTTATTGCTTGGAGGTCCGGTTGCTTTGTTATTAAGTATCGCAGGTAGTCCAAGGATTCTTCTAGCTTCTGCGTCATCGTCTTCTGACTAAAAATAACACGTACTCGCTATTAGTTTTTTTTTTATCAAAGTACTTAAATAATAGACTATAATATAATTTAAAAGTGGTTGTCCTTTTTGGAGTTTTTACAAATCTGGTGCTTTCACCGAACCATCAGTAGTGAACGCCACTATTTCTAATATTAAATTTTAAACGTGTTCCGATTTTGAGTTGTCAAGACAGATTAAACAAATTTATACAATGTAAGTACCTAATACTTTTTTCTGCATACATGAACAGTCTCCAGCATAAGAAGTATAGTTAAGGTTTTTATATATCATGTTTATATATACAGGCAAACAGCTTTGTCGTTGACTTATACCTTTATCTATACTAATATTATAAAGCGGAAAAATTTATATGTAAGTATGTTTGTAACGAATTAGCTGAAAAAGTACTGGACCTATTTCAAAAATTATTTCACCATTGGAAAGCTTCATTCACGTTGTGTAACATAGGTTATATAAGATTCATCATCATCATCATCATCATCCATCACCGCTCGGGTGAAACCGCGGAGAGCAACTAGTCCTTAATAAAACCTGAGCTTAGCATATACAGCTCTACCATTTGGAATGCTCTAACAACTGCTTTTCTAAGATAGCAACCAGGACCGGTGATTCAACTTGCCCCCTAAGCACGAAAGGAAGCACTTAGTCGAGAATGCCACTAGCTGTCACCTATGCAAGAAGTGATGGCCATGAAGTTTGCTTAAACTAATTGCTCAGCTACGAATGTTAGTTAGGTATTAACTACTAATAACTAACTTATTTACCTGTTCAGCTTCAGAGGGAGCATGCTCCAAGCTCAGTGCTTCTGGTTCGTTATCCTAAAATTTTTTCAAACCTTAAATTATAATATACATTCATACGATATAATCATTTGGAAAAAAAATTATAATGAGTTTTTGTATTATACCATTTGAACTTCAGGGTTTTCAGTCACATCATCATCAGAATTAGCCGTCATTGCTGGTGTAGTCAATTGAGCTGAAACAACGACATATCTGTTGAAAATATATGTAAGTAAATATAAATTCTTTCTTTAATGATGGGATAGCTGCTAATATCAACGGTTTTCATCATAATAATCGTATCTCTATAATTCTAATGGGAACATCTAATAAAACGGGAAAAGTGCGATGATTTGATTCTAAAACTCTGACTTTGCCTACTTTTTTGATATCATACTACACATTAATTCTTATAAAGAGCATAAGCATCAATAAGAGCATGTTGACTTCTAAGTGTTTGTTTTCCGCATAATTGGCTTAACATATGTAATACATACCTTCACTTTCTACGATTTTGTTGAAGTATTCTGCGAGACTTTCGATCTTATTTGTGTCGCGTTCTGTATAAAAATAAAGGAAATAAGTAAGTTACGTTGGTTGATGAATATTGTGTGCGTATAATGAAACTCTCTTAGTCGATTCACTAAAAGCATGGATCGTGGCATATCGAGGTCTTAGCTTCTCCCGTACGATGTGCCCCGGCTTTCTTCAATATCAACCGCTTCGGTAATGTTAATGTTGAGGATAGTGCGGATCTGTTCTGTCCTCCTTCCTCTCGGTCTATTGCCCTCTATTTTACGTTGACGATCAAAGGCCGTAGCGCAATCAATTTGCCAATAAGTATTCGTACCGCAAACGTCAACACGTCACGCTTCGACGTACAAACTATAAGTTATCTGTGTCACAGTTGCCCTAGATAAATGACAATTCATACTGCTTCACATGAACGGTACGTTACGTTACACTTACGAAGTGATTCGTGCTAGACCCACAGGTTATCGCCGTGCAATAACCGTGCGATATTGTCAAAATAGGCAAATACCTACCGAGTGCACTTGTTAGAAAGAAAGTCTATGTATATACCAACATTAGTTATGGAGTTATTTGACTTTCTGTTTTACCTATCCCAAAAAGGGGGGAAGTTTGCTGTGGCGCTATTTACCGACCGTTTTTGATAAAATTTGGTACATACACTATATAATTTATAATTTATTTATTTACATAAAATAATTTATACAATTCAATTAATGCTACTAACCTTGATTTTCTCTTAAAAGTAAAATGTGAGCTTCCACTGAAAAATAACGTAAGGTGTTAACTATAAATTAATCTAAGAGGTATTCAAATTATCAACGGGATATAAATTAATCATCTACAATCGTAGCAACTACGATACGAGTAGTTAGGAGTCTCACCGATTTTCTCTACTTCTTCGTCTATGACGTCTACTCCAACTGAAATTGTTTATGAAATACCTGTATCAATGAATTAAGTACACCTTAATATTATTTAACAAGAAAATATGAAAGTAGATACTCATTCTTCGAAAGTCCCGTAATTTTTCATCTTCATCTAGGAATGAAACTGTGAACAAGAAAAACATTTCAATATTTTGACGGGCTCTAAGGAATTGTGGTAATATAAAAAATATTTTCTGGTGCTATTTTGCGTAGAATAGTAAGGTAAAATCTTTACAAACTCATATCCATCCTTTAAATACATATTTTGATGTATTTAATCATAAAAAACACTTATGAAATACAATGATAGATTATGCGTAGGTACACGTTTCTGAACATTTCGTGAATTATTGAAAGTAGGAATTTTAGAAATTAAGTTAGTAATTTGCAAATAAGCAGATTTTTGATAACAGGTTTTACGCATAGCTTTTTTTGAGCTAGTGAGGTGGAAATATCTAGGTATTATTATCATTGAATAATTTGTAAAGTTGTAACAATATGCTTACTTACTACTTTGACCATCAGTTTCCTGTTTACAAATTCGATGCAGTCGGCATGAGTTCAGATTGACCGGATTTGAACATTGATATTTCCATCGGCAAATTAATTCTGTATAACAGAAGAGTAAAAGCAGATAAGTTGAAAAAAAGTGTTTTATTGTGTCTAATAGAGGATCCCAATAATCTATCTATCCACAGTTTTCCTTAGTACGGATAGAAATTTGACATAACGTCCATACAAATAGTGTCAAATATCTATCTCTAGTAGGGTAAACCGACGGTAGATAGGTTATTGGCACCGACCGTTAGTGTGGCTAGGCGGAATATACTAGCATTCTAGCAAAATTTGTTATAATGCTATTTAATATGACTGCCAAACACTTAATTAGCGCCCTCATTGCTGGTTTCTCCAATGTACTCTAATAGTGCCGGCTCTTTTCTACCGACTTCCAAAAAGAAGGAGGTACTACTAATTCGACAGTATTTTTTTATTATGTTTGTTATCTCATAACTTTCGATTGGGTGAATTGATTCTCAAAAGCTGGTGCCTCCCATTTAAATTTCATCAAATTTGGTTCAGAACTTTTTGAGTTCCACTCCAATAACTGAATAGAATGGAAGACGGTATTAAATTTTTCAAATTGTACTTGTCAGTTCAGTGGACAGTTCAATTTACTTTGAACTTTCACGACTTATGCGCTTTTCATTAAAAACCACACTTTTAAATTTATAATTACTACCTACACATACGTATCCATTAGTTAAAACATTTCTACAGAAATCACTCATGTGTTAGTTGATTGTTCCAGCCATATAGTATAAATCCCCACCATAGCATTTATACTGTGGTTGACCACATCCGATATTATATTACTAAAAGTGCGCGGGACGCTCACGAGTGTGTCCCATCTAGCACTCATTACGTTAGTCATTTTTAAAATAAGTAGAACATATTTATAATTTTTATTTCCATTACTTAATATACTTTGGCGTTAAATGTTTTTCTTACAACCTAAAAAAGGAATGTAAAGTTATGCCTAACGCAAAGTTTAACATCTTCAATTTCTGGATGAATTAATTTTGCGTACACACAAAACGCAGTCAAACATGGGTTATGTTTTGAGTACACGGACATATTTCATTTGTAATAACGTAAATTTTAAAAATTCGGCTTGGCTTTTGCATTGTGAATAATACATACATATTATTCAGTCATGCAATTCCCAAATGCTTAAATAAATAAGTTATAAGTAAAGTTTTTCACCAGAATGTCTCACCTGGTGTTTTCTTGTTTGTCCTCGTCAATGTTTTCTTATTGACGGATTCCAGTTGGGGCTTTTTGTTTTGGTCTGGATTTAGTTTTTCTTTCTTTGTGCCTGTTATTTTGGCATTGTTTTTATCGTCATGGCGGTTACTTTTATTATTCTTTTCTAGTTCTCTACGGCCAGGATTAACAACGAGCTTTCGATTCTTGCCCAATTTTTGCTTTAACTTGGCGGCTGTAACAAAACGTAGATTTAGCAACTATTGTAAACTCCAGCCTACTACATTCTAAGGACAAAGTTGTGTTTACCTTGACGACGTTTTATGTTTTTGCTCTTATCATTCGCTTTCTTGTCAACCAGTTTTCTTAACACTGAAATGAATTTTAGTTACAAACAACACTAGGGCTATGATATATCTCAATTGCTAACAAATGTATGTGTAATGTGATTGAAATCTTGAAAAATGGTACCTCTATATCAGTTTTAACAACTCTAGTAAGCAAAAATATTAGTTACTTGATGAAGTTACTAAAGTTTTTACTTACTCTGTACTGTTTTTCCATTTCAATCAACATTTGTTAGCAACTGAGATAGATATTAGGTCTACAGTGAGATATAAACTGATATATTTTTCTTTTTTTTTGTAGATAACATTTTCTTAACCACACAGTGCACTTTGATATGCTTGCGATTAAATGAAATGCTATTTCTTAAGACACATAGTACGACTAAGTTTTAGGTTATTATAAAATCTGAAAAAAATATTCTATACCTTTGTAGTGACATTTCCGAGGCTGTTCGTCGAAAAATTGTCCTGAAATTGTTTAAAGAATCTAAAATTATGGAATTTATTAGTAATGATGTATGTGACATTATATTAATTTTATTTGTAAGATATAACATAATGGTACTTAAATATAAGAAATTATAGATTTTATATAAAAAATGCTAATACATATATAACCAAGTGTATTAATACAATTTATAATTTGTAAAGTAATACTTACATATGTCTTAGACAATATATATACAAATTAATTAATGATATTATTATTATTATTTTTATTCAACCAATTTCACGGGTTTCACCCGGTCCTTTACAAAGGCATAAGTGGGGCTGTAGCCAACACTTAGAGGCCTGTTTGGTATAAAAATACAATGTAGTATAAAAACAGAAACATTTTGGATGGAAGGTTACAGGTTATCTATTACAAAAATGGGTAAAATGGCATGGTTATTGATATGTACTTATTAGTGATACGGGAGATAGTGGGCTATGGTCGAGACTACGGCACCTGCCAATTTCAGTCTCATCTTAAAATATTTAGGCAGGTGGTGACTTGCCACTCACTAAACGGGCCCCCCATAAAAGCCACCATCAATGGTGACAAAAGGGGCAACGTTGGTGTGAATGGCTAAAGGGTGTCGAGAGGTGTGCTGCGGTTTCACTAGAGCGCTACTACCGGCGTTATGCCCTTTAACACTTCCACCCTTGGAGCTTTTTGTTACTTGCTCTTGCGTCTCCACCCCCAGACAGCCAATAAAGGCAAGCCGGGGGTCAGGGGTCTCATTTAGCCCCAGGGAGAATCAGGGTCCACGGTGTCGCCACTCACCGACGGCTCGCCACAAAGCCGCCCCTGCGGTATTATTATTATATATATTATATTAATAATATATATATTAAAATCTACTTATGTAATTATATTGTCGGTGCTTTTTACCTTAAAAAGTTCTTACTTACCCTGCGGAAACTCTATTGGGGAGTCGGTAAATGAGTTCAAAGGTGTCCTTTGCGAGTCCACGACTGAAACGGAAATAATGAATGTGATGAAAATGCCCCCATCGTTACCCCTAAGGATGTGAATAGTAAAATAAAAATATAGGTACGCAAAATATCTACCATCGCCAGTAAGAGAAAGTGCTTGTAATGCATCAAGTCCAGCAATATCGACATCTGTAAGTAAAAAATATGACTTAGTTTATAAGTCACTTATATTTTTAAGGTATATATCATTTCATTGTTTGCCATAAAAACGAAAGGAATACTTGTTCTTGTTTTTTCTAAATGTAAGGGAAACATCGTCAATGAGACAAAATATTACCCCCACGAAAGAAGATAAGCTAAGACTGGTATTGTTTTAACTAGTGCTGCTCAAGTACTACTTATCTCCGTTGATCCATTTTCGATCCCTTTTCGATCCAAAGAATCGTTTTTCCAAACTTACAAAACAATAGATTTAATAGTTATGAAATATCAAATTACCTCGAATTATCACAATCCTCTTCAAAGTTAAAACTGGAAAAAAAACCTTCGCTTAGAATAACATGATTTAACAGCTATTGCAACGTGTTTTATATGTTTGTTCAAATACTTACAATAAGCTTCAAATAGCCTATCCGCTAATTCATACGCGTTTTTTGCCGACGATACTATTCCCTTCCCTGCATGTTTCACTGCAAAGTAACAAACATTTCATGTTATTTTATATCTTACTACACACAATTACATATATTGCAAAGCATATAAAGCAGTTCATCACCTGATAAAACACATACATACCTTTTCCTATCAGTCTTTTAGAAATTTCCCACATTTCAGTTGTTGTAAAAGTGTCACCTGTCAAAAGTAATTAAAGTTATTAAGTATTGAGTACTTGTAGAACAAATAAAAAGATTTACCGACTATTTAATATAATCATTGTGAATCAGAGTAGTGTAAAAAAATAGTTGGATCGTCCGTTCCAACTATAACTTTAACCAAATTAGGTGGTCTTTTTCAAGACAATACGGGGTGCTTGCAATATTAGTTTACATGATAAAAAGGTTTACCGACTGCGAGCGATCTTGTGTCTTCGACAGCATGGTCTGAAAAGTAAAAAAAGCTTTACTAACGATGTGTCTGAATAGAACCCATAGATATATAGCATATTTCATGTTTGTGGGCATCTCGTAATGTTTACTTTGGTGAGCTTCGGAGGATGCTGGGTCACTGTTGTTATCTACATCATGTTCATCTTTCACATTAGCTACGTTGTCTTCTTCAGTCTCAACATCATCTGATTTTTGTTTAGCACTATTATCTAAACTTGCACTATCTTGCGACTCATTTGTGGAACCATCGCCTTCTCTTTCCGGTGGTAGGTGATTAATTTCGATGCTTTCAGCTAAACCTTGTCTCAAGCTTTTTTTCTGACTTTGGAATTTACCTAAAACATTGAAATGCATATTAAAATGTTATGTGACAAATAGAAATATTTATTTAGGTAGTAAATTTAATTTTAGTTATACTTACTATGGACAATATTTCCCTTTATTTTTGGAACAGCATGAACCTTAAAAATAAATAAACTGATAATTTAAGGACAATACTAAAATACGTGTAACTAGGAAAATGATCTGCTTACAAAACCAATAGTAATAACTAATAATAAGAACAAATATCTAGAATTTATTCTGTCCATGTTTTCCACATTGAATGTATTGTTGTGCTCACAGATGTATTGCTTCACCGAGAATGTTCACGTCTGGAAACAATTATAACACTTAATGGAAATGCAGAGGGCGTGTAATTCGACGCACTTATTAACTTTTGTTTCATTAACAACACGTAGATATTTCCAAGATGGGGAAACTATGTACACTGCAATGTAATTAAGCAATAGTCAGTAGTTACTTTAATCTCACCTGTGAGACATTTAAAACAAGTATTAGTAGCGGTAGAACTCTTTGTGAGTGAGATCGTCCCGGGAAGTAGTGCCACCATATCTATTTTGATCAATATTGTATCAAAGTCAAAGTCATTTATTCAATTTAGGCATCAAAGACGCATTTATGAACGTCATCTTTTCATTATAATGTACTTTAAAGACTCTACCGCCACGTTCCAAAATATATAGAGTCCACCGAGAAGAAGCGGCAAGAAACTCGGGCCATTCTTTTTATATAGATGTTTACAATGTTTCTACTTAGTTACTACAAATATTACATTTTATGGGTGGCAGAGTGACAGCTTGCCAGAAGTGGAGTATTCCAAGCATCTTTATCTTCTATATAATGTCGAACTTTATAATAAGCTTTTTTATTAAAACGTTTTTTACACTCAACTTGAATTTGCCTTCTGTGAGCTCAGTTATGTGTTTTGTGATTTTATTGTAAAAACGCACACAATTTCCTAGGAATGACTTATTAGTCTTCGCAAGTCTAAAACTAGGTACAGCTATCCTATTTGTATTTCTATTATTAAAAGTGTGGTGACCACTATTTAACTTATATTTATGTATTTTTTTACGAACATACATTATATTTTCAAATACATAATAAGGCAGGCAAAATTAATATATTGATTTCTTTAAATAAATCTCTCAAAGATTCACGGGGACCCATTCCGTATATAGCTCGAATAGCACGTTTCTGTAGGATAAAGATGGTCTCTATATCAGCCGCTGAACCCCATAGCAATATCCCATATGACATTACGCTGTGGAAATATGCAAAATACACTAACCGCGCCGTAGAAGCGTCTGTTAGCTCTCTTATATTTATAGGTATAAGTTATCAAAATGTAGATGTCTATCTCTCCAGCACACTTTGTTAGTAGTATATTCTGCTCTCTTTAAAATTGTTATTTATAGAAAATAAATCCGTTATTGGATGTAAGCGCTAATATTATATAATGGTTTAAATTATTTTAATATCCGTGGATTTTGTGATAACAAAATAAAAATAAAATGTAAAATTTTATCGCGAAACAGTAATGTTTGCAATACTGTGTTCTGGTGGACCTGTAACATCGCCGGCACCCATACACCCACTTGAAGTGTGTGGGTACCGGCAGGCACTTGAGATTTAACAACTTAATGTCTCATGGTTACGGGCACAGTACAGTTCGTCCTGTGAGGAAATGCATCTGTTGGTCTCGTACTTGTACCGTCTGTTAATAACATTAAAAATTCTGTTTCACTTGCTTATCTAGGTGGCTAAGTCTTAGGAATACGAGTAGTTGATGTTTAACCGAAGAAGTTATACAGGGTGTCCAGGCGAGGTAGGGGGGATCGGAAACCAAAATTTAAAAAAAGTACAAATATTTTACACAAAAATTTATATTTTTATTAAAGAATATTAAATGGAAAATTAAGTAGCAAAAATTATGTTATCCAAATGTCTTCCCTCACGCTGCAAGCACTCCTCTAATCTTACGCGTAAATTTTCAATAACTCCTCGACACACTGCTCTCGAAATTGCCGCCATTTCTGTGACGATGTTCTGCTTCAATTGCGCCAAAGTTGTGGGTTTATTTTGATAAACTACGCTTTTCAAGTATCCCCACAAAAAATAGTCCAAAGGACTTAAATCTGGACTCCTGGGAGGCCAGGTTAATGGACCCTCTTCGAGAAATAACCTTGTTTGGGAACAGTTCCGTAACAGCCGCCATGGACTGGTCAGATGTATGGCAAGTAGCGCCATCTTGCTGGAACCATGTCCTCGAATTGAATCCAGCAAATTCTTGCAACTGTGGGGTCAAAAAAGTTCTCAGCATTTCACAGTAACGTTCGCTGTTGACTTATGTCGTTTGTGGTCTAAGTTACTGCTCGTTCTCTTATGTCTTCAAAAAAATAGGGGCCAATGATGCCTTTTGAAGATATTGAGGCTCATACAACAACTTTAGGGCTGTGAAGTGGCCTCTGGTGTTTTAATTGAGGATTTTGCGAAGACCAAAAGCGACAATTCTGCTTATTCACGTGACCGTTCAAGTGAAAATTGGCCTCGTCACTAAAAAGGATGTTTTCAAAATTCCTAAATCGATTCATCATCTCTTGCACAAATTCAACTCGTTTTATGAAGTCTGTTTCCTTCAATTCTTGGACTACTTGGATTTTGTACGCTTTGAGATGCAAGTCCTTCTTTAAAATCACATGTAAACTCGATTTTTTAATTTGAAGTTGTTGCGATCGTTTTCTTAAAGAAAGTGACGGATTTTGACGTACCGACTGTCTCACTTCTTCAACAGTTTCTTCGTCTCTAACTGTACGTAAATGACTTCTGTTTGGGATTTGAATCGTTGAACCAGTATTCTCGAACATTTCTATCCATCTTCTAATGCTATTCTCGCTTGGAGCACTGCGGGTTTGATATTCTGCTCGAAATAAACGCTGAGCAGTAACGATAGAATTACGATTTTGATAATACGTGCGCACGCAGAAAGCGCTATGTGCTCCCGAGTACGGATCCATGGCTACTAAATCTCCAAAGTGGTGCGCGTGTCATTTACCGCTCCCCACGCCCGCACACCACAGCCTTACAAAGTTATCGTCGAATCACACCCCCCCTACCTCGCCTGGACACCCTGTATTTCTTAGTGGTAATAGGCCAGTTTAATATCTAACAAATCACAGTGATATATTAGTAGATAAAGTTTATCTATAAGGTAAACAATACTGCTCATCTTCTAGTACATAAGTAAATAATGAGCTTTTATTCATTAGCTAAGAACTTGGAAGAGAATCGGTTTACAACAGTTGATATAAACGGATACATAAGCAACATTAATCGAGGAAGCCTTTGTTTTTGATCCTATTTAAGACGTGTTTACATCAACGTCGGTTTAGATTAAATTACCAAAACATTCGCGTTTAATTTGAACTCGGTTACGTAGCTTGGCTTTGTTATAATGGACTAAACGTTGGATACTTTAGACAGCTATCTAAGCAGTAATGCAATGATCTAAAACACTTAATCCACAATACGCGTAATATAATTATAATAATGATCTTAAGAGGATTGCATACTAGTACTTTCCATGCTAAAAGAGAAAACTCTTTTCTATCTCTTAACATTGTCCGATTTCAGTGTCTTTTTTTCATGGTATCATGACATTGTTTACTATGCCCGTACGTTTTGATTTTTTCAGTTTTTTTAAGTTCTAAAAAAGGAAATTTATCGTACTTTGAAATAATCCTCTTAAGGATGACTTTTCATCCGACTTCCAAAAGAAAGGGGGAGGTTTCAAGTCGAGTCGTAAATATTTTATGTACTAACGGCCCGTCCCAATAATCTATCTATTGCCGGTTTACCTTACTAGAGTTAGATATTTGACACTATTTGTATGGACGTTATGTCAAATTTCTATCGGTAGTAAGCAAAACTGTGGATAGATAGATTATTGGGATCCCCTATTAATAGTTTACAGAGTAGTCCGATTTTGATAAGTATTTTTTTTTTGTTTGGTAGAATATACTTCCCATTTAAATTTAATCAATTCGGTCAAGCGGATTTGACGTTACAATCCAATAACTGAAAAGTGTTCCACCTATCTTGATGATATCATAATTGATAGTGAGTGACAATCGATCCCGTAAATAGCAAATGTCACTAAAAGGGTGAATAATTTTGTTTTACCAAAAAATGGAACCGACTTTAACACTAAAAAAAGTGAAATAACAATAACTTGTCGAAGTCGGTACCATGCGCACAATATTGTAATGATAGGTCTCCAGAGTAAGTATCAACACATTTGTTGATACTTACTCTGAGTGATAGGTACTTTTGAACTATCATGGTACTGACTTCAACAAGTTATTTCACACTTTTTAGTGTTGAAGTCGGTCCCATTTTTTGGTAAAACAACAAGTACAAACATGAAAAATTTTATACCGACTGCCATTCTATTAAGTTATTGGAGTGTATCTCAAAAAT
This sequence comes from Selenia dentaria, assembly GCA_917880725.1. NCBI lineage: Eukaryota > Metazoa > Arthropoda > Insecta > Lepidoptera > Geometridae > Selenia > Selenia dentaria. Next base: position 25,249,755 of record OU862882.1, on the reverse strand, counting down.
CACTAGACCTAAATTTGATGAAATTTAAATGGGACCACACGGGAAGCACCAGCTCATAAACAAAAAAATAATATTGTGACTCTGTTTACCCAGTCGAAAGTTATGAGGTAACAAACATAAAATAAACATACAGTCCAATTTAGTACCTCCTACTTTTTTTGGAAGTCGGTCGAAAAGGAGGTTATGTTGCTAAAGAACGACTGTTACAGTACCACGATTTTCACATACATCAGAAGCGGTCATTCTTGATGCATTAGTTGACCTTTCTCACACAAGTCACTAAATACAGTAAACCGTAGAGTTCAGTCACACTAAACTTGGTGCCATAATCACCAGCACCTCAGCATTTGTGGCATTGTTTGTACCTACAGTTTCGCCACTTAGCACAACTCTCACTCAGAAAGTTGCTAACACTTCTCAAATTACTTACGCGTTTCGTAAAGAACGTATTGTCCGCCTGATCTAGATTTCTTTGTGCTCCTGGGTGTAATTATTGTGCGGGTTATCGTGTGCGACCTCCAGCTCCGTTGCGTTGTGCAAAGAAACTCCCCACTTTATAACGAGCGTATATATTTTATCTATGGTTATGCAACGTCGTAAATCGTATTTTATTACAAACTTATCAGTGGGATCAAGAGCACAAATTTTGTGAAATAGCTACTCTGTTGAATATTTCGTGAGAAGTAGAGAAAATTCTCTTTGCTGTCGGGACGTGAATCGTAATAGGCGAGGAATCCCAGCTTGGTCTTACTCACAAATGTATATGTACAATAGATAACGCAAATGCGAGAACTTCTCATGTCCGAACCATGTTGTTGCCGCCGCGAAAACTTAATTGCATGATAACTAATAAACTGCAATAGCCCAAAAATTTCAATCCATATGTTCTTGCTTTTGGGTAAGAACATATTTCCTATTACAGGTAATTTATTTTAAAATTATATTATGCGTAAATTCACGTAATTCAATTCATTGAAAAGACGGCACGCTTGGTTATAATACAAATCGTGATACTTTCGTTATCTATTTGTACATATATAAAATACTTATCTGTGGTCTTACTTAGTGCCAGATATAGTCTGCCGCGATTCAAGAGTTGACATTCCTGATCCGTTTAGCACAGAGTAAGTTTAAGATATAAATGGAAAAGTTCTCTTATACCTCTAGGGGGAGATTTTGTGAGATTGACTTGGCTAGTACCTATCCAGTAATGGTGGGGGGGAGGCTTCCGTCTGCCGATTGCAGTAATCTGTCTGCTACATGTTCCGAATTTAAATCTAAGTACTTACCACCTCATACCCCATAGTCATAGGTTACTTTCAACTAAGTTTTTGAAGTTTCTCGAGCATTCTTAACTAGTGTGAGAAAACAGGCAAGCATTTACTATCAAACTGTAAGTGTTTTGAGCGTTTTTTTTTCAGGAACGATTCAATGAGTCAATATTATTTCTACATAAAAATAATGATGCGGGGCAGTCTTTTGGGGATGGCCGATAAAAGATATATAATTTACTCTATGGATAAAAGCAAACTATTTGAATTATTTTTAAGAGACACAATCAACAACAATAAGTAGTCATGGAAACCATTATCGCGCCTAAAGAAGTTTTCACTTCATAAACAATTTCCAAAATTTTGAATGGCCAGTATGATATTAGAAAAATATCACAGACCTGTGATTATTTTCTATTCCGAAAAAAAGGGTTTACGAGATAATCATACGTCATAGAAACAGAACCGCGAGTTGCAGATAAGTATTAATATGTACAATAAAATATAATTTTTCTATGCAAATACTCAGACAAAATAAAAAAGTCAAGACAGAATGTTGTGAACAGAGAAGTGAGACCGGTTTTCTAAACTACTAATAATTAATAAATTTAAATTTAATGATAATTAAAAGTTTATGTGTTGCTTCCACGCGCCGCGATAGTTTGACTAACGAGCCAAGGCGTAGTTTTGTTGTAGGGTTTGTATGTAAATATGTATGGACATGCCGAGGCGTAGTTTTACCCGGCCTCACTTCTCTGTCCACAACATTCTGTTTTGACTTTTTTATTTTGTCTGAGTGTAAATATTGCCAGTGTCCGAGTAGTATCTTTCTTTATACTAACTACCATAAATCATGAGGCGTCTATACCTACTCAAAAGACGACACAATTTGAATGAAAGCAACATAAATAACCGCAGTCCCTCGCAATATTGAACTGAACATTATTCAGAGACATTATATTGTATTTACTGAGAACTTGGAAGTGAGGCAGATACACACTCGATCCATCGTTTGAAAGTGCTTTAACAATATTGAAAGAAACTCTTGTGCAAAATCGTCTACAATAATTCAAAGACGTAAAACCTCCCCAGGGAGAGCTTTGTGAGATGTTTCATGTTAGTTCAACCTTGAATATCGGACAGTTCGACAGGTTTGCCATAAATTAAATAAGTGAATAAAGATCGGATTCAGGCGGATATCCTAGGACGGTACGTGGCCCGCCCACGTCACATAATTTTACAGCAACCGATAGGGCCGCCCGCCGTCTAGACGCGACAGAAGCACTAGACTTGTTTTACAACCAGTCTTGCGATCCACCGAGCGTCCCGCGGAGTTCCGGACTCATCCGCCGACCAATCGGGTTTCTGAAACGCGGAAGGTGGTGCGAGATTCCATTTTCGAGCCCGTAGCGAGTCTTGCACCTCTCTTGAATGCGCCTTGGGTATAAAGTGGATTGACATCCTATCAACCGAAATGCGATCGCATATTGACGACGCGTGATATATCCCTCGAGATTTTAGAGCATTTATTTGAATTCTAAGTATGCTTAGAGCCTTACGTTGGACTTGTCATGCATTAAGTAAAAATGTGAAGTTACATTGAAATTAATATTAAAAGAAGTTTTAACCCCCGACGGCAAAAACGACGGGGTGTTGGTTAAGGTTGGTTTTCCAACGTTTCTTGCCATCTCGTCATTTGTTTCACGGATGTTGACAATTATGCAACGATGTTTACTCTTATATAGAGAATCGCACGGCGGGTTAACCGATTTTGATTGTTTTTTTTTGTTTGAAAGGTGAATTTTATTAGTCGGGAGTGTTCTTTGATGTTTGATGAAAATCGGTTCAAGATGGCCGCCGCCACAAAATAGCGAATCACATTTTTTTCACAACTCCCTCAGTAGGTTATTCAGTAGGTATTTCATACTATTTTTTTTATTTTGTGCTGGGGATTTTTATATCGTCGGGTATAATCATCACAAGAATTCGAAGCAATCACTTTAAATTTCATTTTGTTGGAACTAACGCATAGATAAACGGCCAGTTTCTATATCGTATCGACTTCTAGTTTACTCTATTTTGTTATACTATTATTATGCTACATATGAATAAAATGCGGCAAAAGGTCGATAGACTGATTTGATTTTCACCACAGACAGGCAGTGATGTAAAACATACATTTTATGGATTCGCATGTACTAGTATATTGTATGATAGAGTAATATAGAGTAATCCTTGGTAGGTAACCTAAGCCAGGATTGGCAGGAAAGTGTAAATCAGATTAACAATGGCTTCAATTGATTTCGTTCATTTTTCCTAGTTTGTATTTTCTCGAGTTTTGACATGTATGGTAATTGTGGATTATTAACCGATAAGTTTACATGTACCTATTAGTGTAGACAAGGTGTATAAAATAATGAAACGTTGTTTTTAAGATGCCTTCGTTAATAGCCCTAAAAAGTTTTAGTTATGCATCCACCGCTTCATTAGGACGTTACTTAGACTAGACAGAACAGTGATATGACACACTTATAAGTAACTGTGACTATTTTAAAAAAAAATGTGCAAAATTATATATTACATAATATTTAATTTCCGAAATGTAAAATGTACAAACTTACGAATCCACTAATAAAGTAAAATAAAACTAAGCCACTTTAAGTAGCATGTGTCACTTAATTGGCTCATACCTATGTGTTCCCTAAAATTTTAGCGAAAACGTTAGTCTTACAAGAAAAATTTGAAAAATTTTGAAACCGTCTTCTTTTCAGTTATTCTATTCAGTTATTGGAGTGTAACTCAAAAACTACTTGACCTCAATTGACCTGATTAATTTAAATAATTTAAATGTGACCACTCGAGAAGCACCAGCTTTCAAACAAAAAATATTTTTAGAATCGGTTCACCCAGTCGAAAGTTATAAGGCAACAAACATTTAAAAAAAACAGTCGAATTGAGTACCTCCTCCTTTTTGGAAGTCTGTAGAAAAGTACATTAACAATGTCTTAAAATGACATTGAGGTCAAACCAATATTACAGCGGTAGTGTACAAAGTAGTTACTCGATATTTTGTTCAAGTAGGTGATTCAGTATCATTACGAACAGTATGCGGCCGGCGGAGGCGGCATCACAAACCAATGCATTGTTAAAACAAAACAAGCGAGTCCATTATCTGGAACAGAACGCTTCCTTTCACTTCAAACATACAAGCATCAATTCGTGTAATCTCAGACCACTTACCTCAAAAACAATGAACCATTACACGCCTTCGATAAAGTACCTAGCCGGAATAGCCAACTTTATGAGCGAAGCTTATCAAACTAGTCCATGACCTTTTATCAAATCACACTTCACACTATAATATTATAAAGGTGAAAGTTTGTGAGTGCGTGTGTTTGCATGCTTGTAACTTCACGCTCAAACAGCTAGACCAATTGATTGTTGATTTTGAAAAATTTTGGTATGGAGGAACTTTTCATCATCATCATCATCCACCACGCGAGTGTAATAGGATTGGCACATTCTTAGGAAGAAACATTTCTAAGGCTAAAAGTAACTTGGTAATCTCACAATCGAAATCGATCGATGGCTACAGTTGATTTTTGTTCAAAATTTGGTAAATGCACATATAATAAACCGATCATCTTATGTATCGATAGGCTTAGCAAAAGTTTAACTGTCCGTCGATGAATATAAAGATCGAAATCATCGATTATCCTGAGCTGTGAACATTGTTATTGTGTCCCACGATCGAAATTCGGTATGTAAAGTTTTTTTTTTGGTATTTTTTTTATATTTTTATTTCGTAGATTAGGTCATTATAAGAAACTAATTTCAATATTTTTGTTTTATATTCAGTAGTTATTTTATAATATTTTTTTGAAAATTTGAATCCTATGACGTCACTTTTTTGCACAAATATGTAGTTGCGTTGAGGAGCCAAGAAAAGCACGCGAGTAAAAAAAAATAAACTAGAACACTTGACAGTGACACCTACTAATTCGTAAGTCTCTATTCAATCAAAACAAAAGTGCAAAAAAGTGACGTCATTTAGAGGTCAATGAAAGTCGAATTATTTCATCGTTTTTTGTTAAAATAAATGGCATCTTATCGTTTTAAAAGGTCAGAGTAGAAAAATAAGGGTTTGTAACATAAAATCTCGAAATGGTTTCGGAATTGGCATAGGTTAATTTTTTTAGCATACCGAATTGTCCATGTCATCCATTTGAGTTTGATGCTACGGATGTAACATCATTCTAAGGGGAATTAAATTCTACCCATTTATTTAAATACCACCAAGTTAAGGAAAACAAAAAGTATTTTGAAAGTTTTTATAGAACAAGACACCACAAGCGGCAAACGTCTCAGTACTCGTAATCTAGGATGAACACGAACTTGAAGAGCAGTTGAAGATATCGCTCGCCGCAAGTGCTCTTCTCTAAAACGCATTCCCAACGTCTCAGTGTACTTGACAAACAGAATTGAAATCCACAAGCTTCTGGTCCTCGTTGTGCGGCTCACATTGGCTCAGTGAAATCCTCAGAGGCAAACTGGATAGACACGTAGCTTAGAGCGTCCGAAGCGGTGATGTCATTGCAGAATAACAACTTTTTGCGGCTTTTATGTTTCACGTCAAACTTCGACACGCTATACAGGTTATATTTTGGTCATTTTAGATAGTTTTATTTTATTACTTTCAAGTCAACTAGTCTCTGGCTTGGTGTTCCAGTAGTACGCTCAGTTAATAATCTCGACGTGATTACAAATCTGAGTAAATATTGTATAGCATTTACTGTAAACTATGACATAGGTACGTGCATATGCATTTTAATGTTAAGGCGCGCTGGTATCATAAAAAGCGGAATATTTAAACATCTAGTGTAACAAAACATCAGATCAATAATATTGTATGAAAAAGTACTTTGGTTAGAGAAGTAACAGGAAAAGAATTATAACCGAATAAAATTCATAAATATTAATCGCATTCCGCACTCAGACCAAATAAAAGACTTTTTTATTTGGTCTGAGATTCCGCAGAAAATAATCGTAAATAGGCCCACAAAAATAAACTCTCAAAATTTTCGTTTATAACACTAAATTTTTTTAGGTAATACATAGCTAGAGTTTAGTATTAAAATAGTAACCAGAAGTTTTTTTAATTGTGTTTGTATTAATCGAAAAATAGAAAGAAAACGTACAAAAATAATGCATCTTCGCATTACGTCGTCCAATGTGGCATTCCATCCAATCCATCGTGGCAGCCGCGCGATTCTCATAAGAGCAAACATTGTTGCATCTTTGACAACATCCGTGAAACAAATGAAGAGATGACAAGAAACGTTGGAAAAGCAACCTTAGGTTGGTAACCAAGGGCGAAGTATTTGACATCGGTGAGCTCGTCTGATACTGACGGCTGATAAGCAATTTTCAACCTTACGTAAAACATCGTAAATTATTTTAAAGTTGCACCGCGTCTTAATGAGGTATTGCTACTACATATGCTATCAATTCAGTCAGCAGCTTCCTTTACTTCCTTGACCGAGTGAGTGCGAAGCACGAGCGCAGCGTCTCTGCAAAAAAGTGTTATCATATGTTTGGATGTACGGCAGTTTTCCTCTACAGGTCGCATTTCTCAACCGATTCCCGTGAAATTTTATGAGCAGGTTCGATAATTGTGTAGATTATTTTTGTCATTTCAGTTTTTGGAAATTTTTCGAAATAACGTTTATTTCATAGGTTTTTAGTATCCTAAAATGAAACTAGATGGCGTTGGCAATGAAAAGTGCGTGTTGAATATTTATTCAGTTTTTGCAAAGAAATACTCGCGCGGTCTACAGAGCTACTAGTATAACCATCAACTTAGCCATAGGAACTGCTGAACATATTACAAATATTACAAAAAAGCCCCCCCATAATTTTACAGAAGGACCGGTTGGAAGCGGCCTTAAACTAACTTAATACTTAGTAGAATAGTACAATACTTCTTTATAACTAACTAACTTGGTAACGTAATTAGGTTTTCTTTCATACCGTTCTTATTCAGCTATTTGTGCAGCTTGTCAAAGTTCTATAAGTACAGTGGCTAAGCTCAGTGTAGCTATATTACTTTGGTCCTAAAGAAGCACAATAAAATGTAGATGTAATTTTGTGAAACTAGCGAGCATGTTGCGGTTGCGATACATTTGACGGCTACATTTTGTGTAGCAAATGAACTGAATCAGGGCAGCTCTCGCCCCAGGGTTTTTACCTAGTTCCAATGAAATAAAGCTCCCGCGCTCGATTGTCTATGGCCACGGGTCCACAGGCTTTAGCTGAATGAAACAATAGCAGTCGGCATTTTATTATATATTCTAGTTCTGCCTGGCATGCGTTGCAATGCCTCTTTTTTAAGTAGGATTACAAAGCAGAGAGTGGTAAAATATATATGTGTTTTGTTTGATGCACTAAAACCTTTTTTCATTTTGGAGACTAAAATATTTCCTCGGGTGGGGTCGCGTTCCGCGTATAGAGTCGGAAGATTACAAATAACAGAGAAATGGATAATGTACTCGTATTTACTTTGCAAGTAGCATTGCCTTACCCATTATTAGCTTTGCCATATCTTGAAAGTTATGATTAGATTATTATTTTACATTATTATCTATTCATTTTTAAATTATTACTGAGTTTCTGTGAAAAATTACAATAATTTGGATATTTTATGACAATTTTAAATATTCTTGACATTTTTTTATTTTGACATTTTTACTTTTTCCCTTAGAACTCTATCTTAACTTTCCAGTATACACGCACAGATAAGAGTTGACAGAGTGACAGTTGGTCGAAATTTAATTATTATTCCTAATGTTGTTAAGTTATTATATTTTTTCATTAATATTTATGATGTATAATAGTTATTTAATAATAAGTGTAAGTGGTGTATGCCGTGCTTATTGTAACAAACAAATAAAAATAATAAATTGTATAAATGTATATTTCTTGTGTTCTTATGTTTACACGAAACTGTGTGTGACTAGAAACCGATGATTCTAGTCACACACAGATTCGCGTCTACATCTTAACATTACTTAAACATATTAAGTAAAATAATAACATCTTGATAACCTCGAGATGGCTGATCCTAGCCTCAAGATAACAAGCTGACTATTGGGACACTAACGTGGTCAAAGTAACTGTTATTCAGTCTGTGGTACAGAAAAGATATAAATAGGATTGAATTTTGTTCGATTACGGAAATGGGTAAATCAGGTCAACATGAATTGTGTACAATAAAGGGTACATAGTTAAATTTATGCCGAATATCGTAAAATCTATTGATTTCAGAAGGGTACGCCGGTCGGTCGCTATTCAAAACACAAAAGTTGGAATCGGTATGGAACAATCAAAAGCTATCTAAATTTGTACAATAATTTATGACATAAAATATTGTGATTTATATTTATTAAATCGTACACAATTTACTATGATGATATGGTTTGTTTTATAGTAACATTATACTAAAATTCTCACAAATTTAAACAACAACCACTTTACACAGATAATATTTATATTTTAAATGTACAATGGGTAAATCACACATTCATGTATACTATACTTACACTGATTGATCGTGCGAGCGAAGCTTGCCAAATTGGCTTTCATCTGTCCGTATGTTTGTTAGGTTTTATGTTGGTCCTCCTGTACAGTGGGCCGAGCACGAAAATCTGCTTATGTGTAACGTTATCGTATCGTTTACGTATTCAGTACAAACTATGAGTTATCTGTGCCACTAGTGTACTAGATAAATTACATTAAAATTGCGATTACGTTACACTTAAACAGATTTTCTAGCTCGGCCCACTGGTCACATTTTTCAAGCGATCTTTACGAAACTTGCAATAGAATGTTCTGCTAATTAATAGAAATTTTTGACAAAGACGATTTTTGAGTGGTGGGGTACTTTTCCTAAAAAGGGGAAAAGTTTGCTGTGGCGCTATTTAGCGACCGATTTTAATAAAATTGGTACACACATTCGGCACCTGACTTTAAAGGAGAATTTTGAATATTATACTTGGTCAACGATATAATAGGTTGTGAAGTTTATAAACTGGACGATTTAGGTAATATTCGGCAAGAACATTTGGTACCTACCAACAAAATACAATTTAGCAAAACTGGTCAATGTCTTGTCTAAATAAATATTTGTTAAATATTGTTGTATTACTATCAAGTTAACATTTCGCGAGGCTTACAGCTCACGAGAGCCGTAAGTTATTAGCCATTAGTTTTATCACAGGTGGTTATCAGTTTTGGGTAAATGGCCAACAAATATAATAAAAAGAATTTACCAAAAATTGGAACCGACTTCAACACCAAAAAGAGTGAAATAACTGGTTGAAGTCAGTAACATCAAGTACCATGATAGTTCAAAAGTAGGTCCTTATTATTACCATATTGTGCGCATGGTACTGACTTCGACAACTTATTTCACTCTTTTTGGTGTTGAAGTCGGTTCAATTTATTGGTAAAAATTTTTTTCACCATTTTAGTGACTCTTCGTACGCGATCGATTATCAATGATAATATCATCAAGATAAATCAACACTTTTCAGTTTTTGAAGTGTAATTCAAAAATTGCTTGACCGAATTTGATGAAATTTAAATAGGACCACTTCGGAACTATACTGTACCAACGAAAAAATAATTTTGAGAATCGGTTCACGAATTCGGGAGAAATCGGCTAACATACACATAAAAATATAACACACGAACATATAACCTCCTCCTGTTTTGAAGTCGAATAAAAAGTATGTCAAGTTCAATTATGATTAAGAGTCAATGTCGCGTCAGTAGACAGTGAGAGCGCTCTGGGGCTTCTCCCATGCTAGGGCTCCGCGCGACAGCTGCGTCCGGATTAGTGAAGTCACAGCCGCACCGTGACCACATCACGAGGGAAAAGTTCGAAAAGTACTTCCATTTACCAAATATCTTATTATTTTTCTATTACGACATTTTAGCGAGCAATATTTCGCACATAGGTTGTTAGTTATCGTTTAAAAACTATGATTTTTAATGCTAGTCTCGTTGTCTTAAAAATTAAGGCCTTTATTAATAAACGTTGCGTAAACCTATATTAGGCGTAACATGCTTTGTCTTGCTTTCACGCGTGACATTTACTGCAAGCGAAAAATTTTCAGATAGATGTTTTAACTACTCCGGGTGTAAGCCAAGTTTATTAATAAGGCCGTTAGTGTGTGATGCCTTAAAAGTACTACAATTAATACAAAATTATTTTTTTAATTTTTAGTCAAGTTCCCTAGGTATAGGTACGTGAGTAATTACTTCTTTGTCCGTATCAGCAGTCTGTCGTTCTCGTTTCGAAATATCATCTGTTTCGTAGTTATTGTGTTGTGTTGTTCTCGTTAAGCCTTCGTCATCTTGAAAGCATCCATTAATCGTGTACTAATATACTATCAGTTATAGTACTAGTACTGTATAATAGTACTAGTATAAATAACTCAATGTCTGTAAAAATATATAATAAATTGCCTAATGTCCTTGAATACGTGGAAAATGATGTTATTTGGAATTCTTTTCTGTATTGGAAATTTAAATAGTACTCGTATTCTAGAGAATAACTGACATTATTCGTTATTTATTTTTCAATGATAATTTTGATGAAATGAAATAAATCGTTCCGCACAAGCAAACTATTGCCATACACTAACATGGTCATATATTTTCATCTTGAAAGATTTTATTAAGACCTGCATGTAATCATATAGGTATATGTTGCAATAGATGATTGACTATTGAGCATTGAGTGATGGTTATGATGTTAAGTATTCTCAACATACTCAAGTTTCAGCCAAATCCGTTCAGTCGTTCCGGCGTGATTGAGTAACAAACCACCATCCATCTCAACATTCGCATTTACAATATTAGTAAGATCGCGTTGATACCGCATTGTACTAGTACTACTATTTCAGATTATTAGCTTTTTCAAGAATGTTAACAATTGACGAAAAAGAAAAAATTAAGTAAATCCGTTTGAAAATTGTCAGGCGTGTTAATTTTTTTTAACTAAAATGAAACCGACTTGAACACCAAAAAGTGTGAAATACTTCTATCTTAATAAGTCGGTGCCTAAGCCATGATACGAGTAGTTCAAAAGTACCTACTAACGCAATATTGTGCGCATGGTACCGACTCCAACAACTTAATTCATATTTATTTATGTTGAAGTCGGTTCTATTTCTTGGTAAAAAAAACAATTTTCACCCCTTTTTAGTGACCCTTGGTACTTACAGGATCGATTTTCATTCACTGTCAATGAGGATATCATCGAGATAGGCGTAACACTTTTCAGTTATTGGAATGTAACCCAAAAACTACTGGACCGAATTTGATGAAATTTAAAATGGGACCACCTCGGAAGTCTACTCTACCAAAAAAAATATATATTGAGAATCGCTCTATCAATTGGCAGAAATCGGTGAACATACACAAAAAAATACATGCAGTCGAACATATAACGTCCTCATTTTTTGAAGTCGGTTAATCATTTAATGATGGTTGCTTGTTCGCGATCATAATATAGTGTTCTTAATTAAACCTCCTCAAACTTTCGAGCAATTCAATCTGTTTAAGTTTGTTTCATTTCAATTAATTAATCAAATAAATAAAAACCTAAAGAACTTTCATTATGCAAAACAGATTTGCATGAAAACCATTCGTGTCTAAGTAACCGTGTGTTACCCAATTTGTGGTCAAGTATAATAAAACGGTCAATGACATAACAAAATGATACAACGTCCAAGTTATATGTAAATACATTAATACGTTATTTTGGTTTTATGCGCACAATAATGAATAACGATGCTTTTATATCGTGAAGCGGCAATTAAGCAGTTTTTGAATCGTAAATCGTATAAAACTTTCGAAAGAAAGAAGTTATAAACGGTTTATTGTAGGTACGAATTCTGACTGGTCACATTTTATACAAACAGATTGCAAAAATATGATCAGAGTTTTATAGCGTTAATATTTGCATTTAGATAAATATGGCTAAGGTGAGTAGGCAAGTGAGGTTTTGTGTTGAACAGTGACAAAATCATAAAAATGATTGCGGCTTTACTTCACAATGCACACTCTCTCACTTATAATTAGCTTTACAGACTAAGTACTTAAGCCTTTATTTGGAAATTACACTATGCGATATACTATACTTGCGATTTAATATACTATATATTAAAATAAGTACAGCAAGAATAATGTAATAATTCGTATATAAAAACTAGCCAAGTCAGACCTTAGGCTTCAATATATAATCCTAAGTTATAAGAAGGAATCATATTTTAAGTTGTCACTATATTTGATGTTACTTATAAATACATTTCAGGACTGAACATTGAACTTGGCACCGATTTAGAAGATCTCACTTCTTGTGTCGTTGAAGTCTACAACCGAGCATGTATCATAATATTGAACTTGGCTCTTATTTAACATTTGATGTTTTTTAATGGGATATTATTACTTTTTGTACTCAAATGAGTAGTAGGTAATATAGGTTTATAGGTAGGTCAATTTTGATTGTTTATTCTTACATTACAGAGGCACTATAAGTAAGTGTTCCTAATAGAATCAATTAATTAAAAATTATAAAAAAAATTTAACGTCTGATTTATTCCTTTGTATTCATCCAATTACCTACCTGGATGCCAAATTTGAACTTTATAGGTCATCTGAAACGACCGAGACGAGACGACGAGAGTTTTGATGTATAGATCAGTTAGTGATAAAACTAAAGTTTTATGGTCGTTAATATTTAGATATATTAACCGTTTGATGTGTGTTTATGAAATTTGGAAGCACAAATGTATGTCACAATTCTCAATATATGAGCCAAATTTGTCATTTTTATGTGGAATAATTTATGAATTATGAGGGGGTCAAAAGTGGCTCCAAATGGTTCGTGCAATACACACGATGCTGCTCGCCAGTTCTGTTAGCTTGAACTTGGCTTGACACGCTGCCGAGTGCCCAAATAATAGTCAATGGTGGATTAATATGATGGTGGAGAAATAGGTTCAGTAGCTAGTGATTGAGGCCTAAAAAGGTGTTGCAGTACCTATAACTAAGACTGGGTAGCTTAAGAATATACTTATCAATAGGTTTGTCTTTTAGAATCAGTGGAATGTCTAAAGTATCATGCATCTATACATAAATCTCTATAAATGGACAATGGTTCACATTGGACACATTCTATTTGGGCATTGTTTCCAGACCCTTTCTACATGAATTATATTCAGGCGCGCGATTTTCAATAAATCTTTTCTTCGGTCCACTGACTTTCTGAAATATTAAATTGTATACTCTCATGCCTATATAGATTGATGAGTCAATAAAGACTATTTTATTGGAATAAAAACACCTGTTATGTTTATTTAAAATTTACCTTAATAGGCATATTATAAGCCTTCATCATCATCAATTTGCAATCAATTTGAATTCAAGTGTTTGTTGTTTTATGTTTTTACTTGATGTTGTTGTTACCCTTTTATTTGTATTTTACCATGAATATTCTAATTTTAAATTAATCATTATCATAAGTATAAACACTTTTAACTACGTTAAAATATTTGGAATTATTTATTGATTGAGAGTGCTTATAGTTATGTTATAACTAAAGTTATTATTTTACAGTTGATTTTTGGTTCAAGTGTTAACAAAAAAATGTACAGGTACCTACTATACGCACTCTTGCTAAATATAGTTTAGTGACCTTTGCAGAGTCTAGTGAAATACTTGGCCCTCTATCACAACAACAACTGTTAAAACGTTCGCCCATCGATTAGGGCCAAACGCTTTTTGCTCTTTTTGATCCATTAGCATTGAGGCAAATAATAAGATCGACATGCCCGTCCAGCCCGCCGCGTTCCCAAGTGGTTGCGTTCCCAATAATTGCAACTTTCGTATCACAACAAATACTTATTCTTAAACTAGCTGCTCTCCGCGGTTTCACCCGCGCTATGATGGATGATGATGATGACGATGAAACTTACATAGCCTGTGTTACTCAGGGTGAATGTAGCTTACCAATAGTGAAAGAATTTTTGAAGTCGGTCTACTAGTTTTTGAGCCAATTCGTTTCAAACATACATACAAATAATATTATTAGTAAAGATATAGAGTAACAATTTCAGCATTTACGATCTAGAATGAATTGAATGTACCTAATTATGTACATGGAGCACAATGCGATTTTATTATCTTTGGTTGAGTCGTAAACCCTAGAAATACGTCTTACATTGAGGGTTACAGTCAAAGTCAAATCATTTAAGAATAATGTAGGCATAAAGTACGGTCTTAAGAAAGTATTAAGAATTTGAGAGCGCTAGTTTAATGAAGCATTTTTAAAGGTTTCAATTGCGTGTATTAAAACTCCGTTTCAACTTGTTTGATTTCGACTATAAAGGTTAACAAATTTATACTAAATAAATTACAAACTGTCTATTAAATTTGCGGTTTTGTAATGATAATTTGAAGCCAGTTATTCGCGCATCTTGCGGTCAGTTTATAATAAAGTAGTTTCCTATAAATGCCACTATTGTATCACTAAAAACGCATATAGGCGATTTATAAATTTACACTATTAGATTTCCAGTTGTAGTAGTTACACAACAAAGCTCCGTAATAACCACTAGTTGCGACTCCCGGCTCCACCTACGCGTAAAATGACTATCCTACATAAACATACTGTGATAAAATTACGATATGTTAAATATATCTATTTCCATATCCATTCCAAATGTCACTCAATTACATTGAGACTTTTCAGCGTAAAAAATTAACAAACATACTCACTCATAACACAATAATTATTTGTGCAACAAGAGAGCAAAGTCGTTTTTTGCTGCGAGTGCTGATTTTGAATCCTGAGTGTGGCCAGTGTGGCGAGGGATTCAAAGGCACGAGATGCAAAAAACTTTGCTCTCGTGTAACACACATATCTTTTCACTTCAGCAGCGAGAACGCTTTAGGAGATAAGATAATAAACAGGAATAGATTGAAATAACTATTTATTGTGAATCAAAATAATTAACATTGTAGGTATAGATACCAATTCAATAAATTACATTAAAAGACATAATATCTTTTTTGCAAAATTTCTTTATGAAATTCCGAACGTGTTTGTCTTTGAGGTCGAATTCAAAATCGGAACTTCGAAAGGGCTGGTCTTTGTCTCTTTCTCTTTCTAATGAGAAAAAGAGATAGAATGTGAAAGAGATAGAGTGCGAATGTTTCGAATTGTATGATTGACCCAAGGCTGAATAAGATATTCGCGGCTATCTGAAAAAAAAGATACATTGTCTCACTCACAAAATTGCGTGCATGACACTACCGACTTCGACAAGTTATTTCACACTTGTTAGTGTAGAAGTCGGTTCAATTTTTTGATATAATTTTATTTTTCATTGTTTTTAGTGACCTGCTACTAACGGGATACTCCGTCAATGATGATATCATCAAGATAGGTGAAACACTTTTTAATTAATGAAAGTAAAACTCAAAAACGGTTTGACTAAATTTGATGAAATTTATATGGGACCACCACGGAAGTACACTCTATCAAACAAAATAAAAGAAAATCGGTTCATAAATTACGAAGTTATCCGCGAATACACTTAAAAAATATATATACGGTCGAATTGAGAAACCTTCTTTTTTTGAAATCGGTAAAGAAAAATTCGGATCGCAGTCTGTACATCGAAGATATATGAAAATAAAATTTATTGGGATTATAAACGAAAATAGAATGAAATAAAATTATTCTTCGAATTTTCATCTGTTTATCTGTTTGCCTATTGGTCTGTGCGTTTGTGCACGCTAAAATAACATTTGATGTAGGTGTAGTTTTCACTGTGTTTGTTTCATGTCAATCGGATTATAAATAAAAAAGTTATTGAAACTTAAAGAATAACTCTCGCCATCAGACCAAGCGAGAGAAGCCGCTGGCGGGTAAGTATCGAATAAAATAATTCAATGCTATATTAAATTGAAGGTTCTCAACCACTTCCTGTCTTCGCTTCTGACAAAGCTGGATTACAATCTCCCGCGGCAGTGTAGAGGAGGCTCGAGCCTGAGTGACTTGAGCCGCGATAGCTACAGCCCTCGAGGACCCTTGAAATATCAATGTATATTTCTCACAGCCCCATTTCACCCCCTACTTCCACTCCCGCCACTTATACTTATGTTAAAAGCCTAGTCCCCGATACGCTTCAGTTTATAATTTCAGACTTTAACATAATACGCCGAAACAACGCTAACTTTAATTTGTAAGCCGTCGTACTGATTTTCCATGTAATAATGGAGGCCCAAAATTGACGTCGCTTTTTCATATTTCAGTAGAACTTTGAGAATATTTCAAATTGTTAATCTTTCGCATTTAACATTATAAAATAATCGGCTTCTTTGTTATGATTAGTGTTAGCCTGTAAGTGATTATACGAGTACATTAAGCACGAGTGAAGCGCATTGCATGAAACTATATTTGCATGTAACAATGTAGTAATCGTTGGTTTATTTATTTATGGTTACATAAATAAATAAATAAAAAAATGGTTGTTAATTATTACAAAGATAAAAATACTTATGTATTATGATTATGTACTTTGCATTTTAAAATGGTTTGTTCGTAGATTTGTGTAACAACCTTTAAAATTATGCACTTAAAACAGTCGGTATACTAATTTTGACTTAAACTTTTTTAAAAGGTTCTTGAGATGATTTTTTAACGAAAATATATGCGTATAATGGATTTTCTGTGACTTTTCCCAGCTTTCCGATCGAGGGAGGCAATGCATTTTCATAAAGATTTTATTGGATCATATACAAGAGAGTCGGTAAAGGCAACTGGCCTCACGCCAAACGAAGGCAATCCTGGCGCAGAGTCAGGATATTTTGATACTCACTCCTTAGCAGTGAAATTATGTATTCGTTTTTAGGGTTCCGTACCCAAATGATAAAACGGAACCCTATTGCTAAGACTCCGCTATCCGTCTGTCTGTCCGTCTGTCACCATGATGTATCTCATGAACCGTGATAGTTAGACATTCGAAATTTTCACAGATGATGTATTTCAGTTGCCGCTCGCTCAACAAGTTCTAAAAAAAACGGCACAGTGCGTGTTGGACGATAATTATATATAATGGTAAGGAACGCTTCGTGCGCGAGTTGACTCGCACTTGACCGGTTTTTTATAAAAACCTATGGTAAATTTGTGTTAATTATTGTCAGAAGAAGTTTCTTATGAATGAAAAACCAAGAAACGATGCGAAAGTTATGGCGAGGTCAAAGGCCGAGCGTACTACGCGAACGAAGTCGCGGGCAGGCGCTAGTTATTACAAATTTTAACGTAATGGTGTATTACATCTAGATCTAAATTCCTCGGGTTATGTGCTAAAAACATTTGCCGATGCCCATCTGACTAAGTGATCTCATAATTAGAACTGTTTACAATAACTTTACTTCTAAGTATTTACGTTTATGTATGTAGATACGGAGGTTTGGCTTTTACCAAAAAGATCAACTTTTTCCTGTGATCCAAATAAATCCTAAAATAACAATGTTTCGATCCCGATCGATATATAACCAATTAAATTCTATTTTTATCTCGGCCACCATGCGAGCGAAGCTGTGGGTGGGGCAGCTAGTATTGAATATATTCATATATTCACCTTACACACGGTACCCGTTTCCTTCCTGCTCGCAAAGCTACTCGTATATGTGATATTTTACTTATAAAACTTGGTGAAAATATGGAGTTTGATTTCAAAGAACGAAAGTCAATATTGTTTTATTTTTCTACGTGATACGACACCTAACTGTGAGGTTTAGTCCAGGTCGATTACATCTACAAATGATTCTATGGTATAAAATTATTTGTTCGATATTATAGTAAATAGGAACACATTATTTTAAATTCAACCACATCAATCTAGTTATCATGATTGAAACTTTCGTTAGTATTTTATATATTACACATTTTAATATTATTTTGAGGGTTACCTAGCGTTAGACGGTTGACTAGTGCGTACGCAGCCGGGTGCGTAAGTACTCCATAAAGAAATAGCCCGGACGGTCACGAAATCGGTCGAGATACTCGACTAAACCTACCGCGTATGTTTATCGTCAAAATACTATATTAATATCTAATCATCGTTCCATCAGCCCTATTGTTCTTGGCAACACTAGTGCACTAGAAACTAGTATCGAGGTTGCCAAGAACAAGAGGGGCGATGTGTGGAACGACTCAAGGTCCATAAAGAAGAATAAAATCAATAAGGAATTGATCAACGTATTTTTATTTGACAACTAGCTGCCCGGAGGTACTACGTTCTGTCAAAAGTTAATATTAAAATTATAAAATTTCCGAGTGATCCTGTTATTTAAGTCTCAACAGTAAAACATTCTAACCATGTAAAACAATTATTTTTGGTTTAAAACTTTCCATGTGTCTTATGTCACGTACTAAAAAAATTAGTTGAATTGGTCGAGCCGTTCTTGAACTTTGCGCTTAGCTATATTAGCTTAGCTACATTAATTTTTATTTAGATATCTATTCAAGCGCAAACATCTAAGTAACAGTGTTTTCTACCAACTTCCAAAAAAAGAAGGAGGTACTTTTTTAGGAGGTACAATTCGACTGTATTTTTTTAATGGGTGTTCCCTCATAACTTTCGACTGGGTGAAACGATTCTCAAAATTATTTTTTGGTTACAATGCTGGTACTTCCCGTGTGGTCCCATTTAAATTTCATCAAATTCTGTTTAGTAGTTTTTGAGATACACTCCAATAACAGATTTTTACCAAGGTAATAGAATGGAAGTCGGTATTAAATTTTTCCAACTTCATTTGTTACTAATCTCGACGTTTCTTTCGGACATAGAGTAACCATACCAACCATAGATACCAAGATACTGCTTGAGTCAAATACGCGAAAGTTTTTAAAGTAGGTACTGTCCAACTATGTAATCATGAAATCACACTGAATAAATAATAAGTACAAATTAAAATAAAATATAAGCACTCACAATTTAAAAACTTGGCGTGATCCTATTTATTTATGTTGAATAAAGCAATAAAAAGTATTTTATTATGAAATGACGATTACTTACTGAGTGTGAAGAAATCCCGGGACGGCTTGTAAATGAGTCACCATTAGTTTTTATGGAGTAGGAGTTTAACAGCTCCGTCGTTGAATGACGGCGAAATAACTTTACACGCTTGCTCTAGTTTTAAAACGGTATTAGGTTATATTTATAGCTGAAATAAGATACTGTTTCAAAATTCTGAGTTCATAACAGTTTATTTTAATTTGATAACTCATCTTCCTTGTCATAGTTAATCACGTCAAGGTAAGCAAGCACTACATTAGCGTAGGACGCTGTCTGCAGATGCTGCGGTCCAGACTTAATCAATACGCAGCTCTGCAGGGCTATTATGCATCTCAGTTGCTGACAAATGTTGAATGAAATCTTGAAAAATGGCCGCTCTATGTCAGTTTTGACATCTCCGGTAAGCAAAAATGATAGTAAGTTGATCACTGAAGCTGACAAAAGTGACATAGAGCGGCCATTTTTTCAGATTTCAATCCACATTTGTTAGCAACTGAGATACATAATAGCCCAGCTAGAGTACACGTGGAGTGCAACCTCTTAATTGCTTAATTTAGCCAACGCTTAAACTCCATACATCCGAGGAGCGTTTACATATCCGTAAGGCGTTTAATGACAATGTTCCTCGTTCATTAATTCCACCGAGAGGAACTGTTTTGTAGCACGTCTCTGAAATGCTAATTTGGCCCGGTACACTCAATATGGGCCTGTAACTGAACCCTTTGGCCGCGTTTTTACAGACACGCCCGAGTTAGGAAAGTTAAACCCGTCCATTTGTTTATGTTGATGCCGAGGCGAGCTTTTCCAAAACTAATCATGTGAGAAAATCGTATGTGGGTCGCGATCGTGTGCTGCATAGCAAAACAATGCGGTCCTTTTACCGAATACCTTTATGCTTCTATTGTTAGAAATTGTTTGATGTATGATGACCGGGAAACACCATACTGCTTCCGCTGATCATTACGAAATATTTAACCAACGTTCAACAAGGCGATTTTCCACTCGACGCGCAATCACAATAAACCGTTTATTAAAACGGGTGTGATGTTTATTTGAAAGAACAAGTATTATTTTTGAAGGTGTTTACCGTTCTCCGAGTAGAATTAAATTAAAATAATGATGGCGCTCGTATTTCTCATTTCAATTCCAAGGCTGACATCAGCCATGGCAGTAAACTCGTACAAATAAGTATTTAAGCGGAACCCTCGTCAAATTGCCGAGGGAGGACACCCTCAAACGTCGTTGTGACGTTTTTGACTTTATAACTTTTAGTGAACGATAAAATACGAGTAGTTTGCTGTCAGCATTATTTACAAGTTTGACGTTCGCTAGTTGTCTCTATCATGTTTTGTATCGAACGAGTGTTCAATGTAGTGTTCAATGTAAAAACTGGTGATTAAATTAAGCATAACTTTACAAGAGACGTGTAATTTTACTGCACGTTAGTGATGCTTCATGTACGTAGATAATGTACCTACTGCACTATATTTTAAACAATGATTTTATACAGTAAGGACATTTAACGTTGGTTTTAATAAATATTTCCATAAACAAGAATGCTTTCACAAGTGGTGAACATAAACCAACGGAGTTAATAACAAAATACTTATTTGTTATGCAAAGTTGTTTTTTGCACCAGTACTTGTATTGAACCTGAGCAAGAGTTGAGAGTCTAATATTAGTTCAAATATAGAATCATGAGCGTAGCGCGGGTTTTGTGGGTTTCAAAGGTACGAGACGCAGAATAAATTTGATGGCGCTTGAAAAACACAAATTTTCAGCTTACTATAGTGAGGGAAAGCTAGGTGCCACGCTAGCGGATAAAATGGATTTTAAGCGCAAATTTCCAATGATAAACAAAGCCTTTCCGAGTAAATAAAAAATAAAGAGATAAATAAAAATAAATAAGATAAATAAATTTTCCGAGTATCTTTTGTCGGTAGGTAACAAAAAAAAGATATTTTGTACTACTTTGAAGAAATTGTACTTATTATCCACTATGTTACATTTTGGAATTTTCGATAAGTTTGGCAAAATCGCCTCGCATGACGTAGATGCAAAGATTGGCAAAATACATCGTTTTTTATGCATAGTTTTTTTTAAATATTTAGTCTGATTTATAACAGCACGTTAAGACTCACTGTAAACAAATTTCATTATTGTCACTATTATGTGTGTTAGAAACGGTTTAGTAATAGGGTAATTCTATGAGCGCGATGCCTTAATGTTTACCATGTCCCAAATTAGGAACGTGTAGTTTATATTGAGCAATAAAATTATCGTTAAACGTTAGGGAAAACTGTGTTACAATAGCTTTTACGTTTCGTGATGTCACTTTTTGCGTTAATCGTTATATTTTTTCCGGCGGTTCTTTACGTTAAAACATTCCTGCTAATTACAGTTACAACAAAATATTTATGAATGAAACTATATTTATACGTATATTTACGTCTTTGAGACGCAAAAGGTTAAAATAATGTTTGTTACTTCTTGCCAAAACTAATCATCCGAATTCCGTGAATCGGTATATATAAATGTAATCATTATTACATTTACGTATTTTTTATTAATTACATTATTCACTCGATAGTAACCATGTCATTTGATTTGAGTTACCAATATTTTGTTCCTGATCACGGATGAGTTCATTTTAATATAACATAAAATAAAAATACATGGTAACTACTCAGACAAAATGAAAATATCAAGACAGAATGTTATGAACAGAGAAGTGAGCCCGGGTAAAACTACGCCTCGCTGTGTACCTTTAGTATATTTTAGTACATATACATTTTAGTACCTTTCATACTTAATTACACACAACACGTAAAACGAAACTACGCCTTGACGCGTCGCGTGGACGCAACACGTAAAGTTTTAATTATTATTTAATTTCAATATATTATTATTTTATAATTTTAATAAATTTAATTTACATGGCATTGCCGATGCACGCACATGTAATTTAGAAAACCGGCCTCACTTCTCTGTTGACGTTATGTCTTGACTTTTTCTCTGAGGGTAACTATCCCGTAAATAACATAAACATTTCTTATTTTTTTGACCATAATAGTTTAAAAACGTATTCTATACTCCCGTTGAAATCTATGTTGATAATTTCAAAAAGTATATACGCATAAAAGATGTTTCGATTGTCTCGCATTAGCTACGAACAAATCGAAGTCTGAGGGCAATTGGGAAAACATTTATTCACACTCAAGGGTGAGTAATAAAGCTAAGGATATTGAAAATAAATCCCTACGTATCAATAATAGCTTTAGAATTGTGTCGAATCATTTGTGTCTAAGTTATGAAACCGTTTATTGTTGTTGGCAGGGAACAGGGTGTTAGGTTGCCTAGATCTGTCTAACAGTGTTAAGAGCCTTTCATGCTAGGTCGCACGTGTTGTAATCTAGGTCATCCAGCCTCTGCCCACTGTTTAATCAATACTAGATTTGATATAATGTTTGTAGAATAATAACTAAGTTGTGTTCTTACTTTCATTTACTTTTAATGTCTAGTTTGTACGAACTAAACTAAATAAATATACATACGTAAATGATCTATCTCAATTAGCATTTTTATTGTGTAACTAAGTATAGACAGTCTTTCCTTCTCTAACTAACATATTATTCATAACGCGGTTATCACTGTTTTACTGTGAAAAGTTTCAGACTGAAGGTTTTAGTGAAAACTAAGGTCAGACGAGTGCGTATGAAGTGGTTAACTTATGTTATTGTAGAAAATAATAATATATGTAAATGTAAAATGTATTAGAGGGTACATCATAAAATTGTAAATAAATAAAAGAATTACGACCAGATACCAACTGATATTAAAGTCTCTAGATCTAGACCATAGAATGTACCTATACTCGTATATAAGTACTTTTTCGAAACACGTACAAATTCTTTCTAGTTAATAAAGAAACGCGGGTGAAAACACACGCAAATTGTTGGTTTGATTTCCATCGTGATAGCTTTGTATTCAGCCATCGTAACATAGTGAATAATATGTCTTTATTGTGGCAAAGTTCAAAGAGCCATAAGTAAATTACTTCATCCAATTTACAGCGAACAATGCATGCATTGTTTCCGAGACTATTTATTTGCAGAGAGCTTTCACTGAGAAACGGACTTTCTTTCACGTAAGCTATTCGATTCGATAACAAACTTGGTTTATATCGAGGAGCTTTGTATATATATCTTTCCTATTCGTGCACCTGGTCTGTCTGGTGTGACGACGCATACACAAAGAGTTAACTTTTGTGAGATGCATCTGTTTTCAATTTGCTTTTTCGTTTTTATTACTTTACTTTTCTTTAATACCTACGTAGCGCAGAGGTATAGAATAGTTACTCGTTTTTATAACCTCTTCAAAAAGTTCTGGCTTTGACAATATCATTCAAATTAACTGTATTGTTCTGTTGAAACAAGTTGGTAGCCTACACAGACGTCAAACCGGTTGAATGGCCGGTTGGCGCAGTTGGTATGGCCTTCGGAGCCGGTGATCCCGGGCTCGATCCCCGGGCAAGTCAAGCCTTTGTGTGCATGATCATGTCTTTTTGACCCGTGTCTGAGTGTGTATGTATGTACTCGTATAGCAGTCATCAAGTTACCATAGTACAGGCTCTGCCTAATCTGGGACTAGACAGACCTTGTTTGGGTGTTGTCACAAATAAAAAAAAACAATACTCACACTGGGGACACAAGCCATAAAAACGGGCAGCTCTTTCACTCACAGACGCAAAGCTAGAAAAGTCGCACCAATAATATAAGTGACGAAAATTCATTTGTTTGCTTTGAAAGCGGTTGCCGAAGCGAGGTTTATATTTCAGCTGCTTTAAATATAGTGTAGTTTGCATGTACCTAACATTTGAACTAGCTAGCGCCCTCGCAGTGAGGGGGCCGCCCCGACGCTTCTCTCTATGTGGTCCCGTCTTTGATACACGCCTTTTGATGTCTGCTTCCGCGCGACACAATGCCTATGTTTACCTTTGCTCCTGAAACAACGTTGCTTTACCCTCGAAAAATGGACTTTTAACGAGATATTCAAGGGTTTGTTTGCGTTACAATTTACAAAATATCCTTTAAAAATGTGAGTGTTAAGTGATTATATTAGCTTTTTATTGTTAAACAGTTCCCGGCTGGAGCTGGACTGTTCCACACTCTCTCATGTTTATTGTTTTTATAGATATTAGGCTAGCATTTCACGTTCTTACTTGTTGAACAGTGATTATGCGGTCCGAGATGATAACGCTAGATCTATTTTGGCAACTCGCTTTGCGGTTAGTAGATAATCAAGCGAGCACTAATAGTGAACTGAGGAAGGAAGGAGGCTACCTTCCGTGTGTTCATACGACATGGATTTGGAACCCACTGCTAGTGATCAAGAAGTTCAAGGTAATTTCATGTGAAAATATTGAACAGAGTAATATTTTTACTACCCGTCATGGTTAATTGTGCCTTATTGTTGCGAGATTCCCGACGTATATTGTGTGTGGAATTGTAACTATCCCGACGTATATCGTGTGTGGGTACAACTTCGCTTTATTATGGCATATTATTCCAGCATATATTGCGTGTGGATAAAAATAAAACCTACCCACTTTTTATAGTAAATTGAGAATAAAGTAGATTATCTGTAATCCTCACTCAATATATATTTTTCCCGTCGTTTCAGACGAGATCCCACAAGGGATACCCACAGTCCAGCTCGATTCTGACGAGCTGGACCCAGACATTCTGCAATTATTGGGCTCAGACCCAACAAAAACCCAATCCTATGGCGAAAACCTACATAAAGACTTGGTCACACGATGGCAACACATTCTAAGAAATGGGCTACAGAAAGAAGAAAAACAAGATTTATTAAATAAATATCTACCGGCGGAAAATTGTATATTCATGAAAGCGCCTATTCTTAACCCGGAGATAAAATCAGCACTATCTGATATTAACATCAAAAGGGACTCGTATAGTGAACAAAAGCAAAATCAGATGGCGAGTTGTATCTCTGCAATCGGAAAAGCCCTAAACTTGACATTAACACGAAATAGTGTACCACAAGAGGTTATAAAGACGCTGAGTGATGCGGGGCGGCTGTTATGTGATACACATCATAGAGAATCCCTTTCAAGACGATTCGCCATCATCAATTCTATCAGCAAACAGAAGCGAGAAGTCATAAAAAATACTATAATAGACCAAAATTTGTTTGGATCAAATTTATCGGAACACCTGAAATCATCTAAGGCCATATTAGCGTCCGCTTCAGAGTTGAGATACAATAGGGCTAAATTTAATCAGCCACGCGCGCCGAACAGTTCTGCTCTTAACCCAGGGGCTTTAAACGCACGGAGGATACCGCGGGCACCAGCTGCCGAGCCACGAGTGTACCCGAACCAGTATCGGCGACCACTGCCGTCGGCACCCGCGACGTGACTTCAGTATTTTTTTACATGAATGGCGTCGCATCACTAATGACGAAACCATTTTATCTTGGGTGGAAGGTTACCAAATTCCTTTTTATTGTCAACCACATCAGATATGTACAACAAATAGGTCATATACATGTAAAGAAGCTGACATAATTGATGAATGTATTACGGACATGTTAGTATCAGGTTTTATTTCCACATGCGTCCCTTGTGAAAATCAATTTATCTCGCCAATTTTTACAGTCCCTAAGCCTAATGGAAAACATAGTGCATATTATTATAATGTATGATACTCACACGATAGTTTTCAAACTCTAACGAAGAGCTTTATGTACTGGCACTAATCAGTTGTATATCGGGGTGCTGAGCATAGTGTAGGTGGTACGCTGTACTATGAAGTTCGGTCACACAGCAACAGTCATGGGCAGTTGTGACCGACCAATCAGGTATACAAAATTTAGAAAGAACACATGTTCTTACGCAATAATACTAGAATCATGTTCCCATTTAACGACTCGCACTGATCCCTTGATGCGATTTAGAAACAAGCAGAGTAACTCGCAGTGTCGACGGATAATTGCTGTACTTAAGTAGTAAATACTACTAACACCCCACTCACGCTCGCAGCCTTGCCGGCCACGCACGCCTGCCTCGCTGTAATCGAGCTATAAAAAACTTTTACTATCTCATTTCACGGGCCGCCTTTGAAACAAATGACCTATTTCATGACAGGGATCTTCGGATTATATTTCAAAAGACGTGTTATCTAACGGAGTGAACATCAACACAATGCTATTTATGGACTTTTTGTGTGTTTAATGTACGAGTAAGCGATGAGACGGGCAAGTCTTTCGCCTGAAGGATTTGCAACACACCCTTGAGCGATTCAGTGCCGCCCAGTGCTTAAAGCTTCTAAGTTCTGGCCATGCTCACAACCTTAATTCATAAATATTGGTTTATTTCCCATTTATCCGGTAATTACTTGCTACAATGCCTTTTATAGCCTAACGCAATGACTAGACAGTATAGTTTCAGAATATCACTGAAGAAGAACAAGAAAAAGAAGACGTTTATTCAAACAAGTACTATACACGACAACAAGCAGTAAATAATGTTTCTAAACGAGTATCACAAACAAACTAGATACAGTAAAACTTAGTCTAGATATTTTAGGATAGCTGTTATGTACAGTGCTGTCAGAAAGGGTCAGAGCTCAGCATAAAGCGGATTTATCCACAGTACTGGTTTCACTGCACAATAGCACTGCGGTGGTGAGTATCAAGAGTAGGTAAGTACCACCATTTATGTCACCTGATGGGTAACAAGAATCGCGTATAGAGATTCCCTGGAGAATACCCGTTTAAGGCCGCTGCTAAATCGGCCCTCAAAAACTATATAGGTAGTTATTGATCACCTTCTTCACTATAAGTAATTAATTTCCTTTCGCATTTCGAATACTGATACTGAGTGTTGAAATAAACAAACCTCTTCAACAGCAAATTAGTTTGCCAGTCAGCAGCGGGCTCATCTCTCTCATCAGATAAGAGTTGCCGACTTCGCAAAACTAAATTTGCATTCACTTTCAAGCCATAAAATAGCTGTCATAGGGATCCGTCAAATTTCCATAATACAAACTTTATATATTCATAACTTTTAATACTTACCTACTTATATGAGTTTTAAAGCACTAATACCTGCTTAGCGAGACCATACTTTGCAATTTTGAGAGCAAAATACACATCCTCGGACGTTATACGAACCAGCATCTTCCGACGATCCGTGTCAGACGCCATGCGCCCTAGGCCACTGACGCTCGCCGTTCAAGCATTAACTTTTAACTCTCTATTTGATTTTAACCGTCGTGTGAGGAAGATATATATTCATGTTTATATTTCTGAAGCTCATTAAAGTGAGTTCATGTTCATGAGCTCGTTAATGTGACTATAGAACTTACAAAATGTAGTAAAACTGCCTCTGTTAGAAACGTACACTCACAATTAGACTAATTTTAGCGAAAAATGGAAATGAGTTGGAGTAAGGCCTGCAAAACGGAAACGGATGTTGTCAATGATGCAAAGATGTTTTCTCTAAGAGGAGAACGATGTTATCATCCGTGAAACAAATGAAGAGATGACAAGAAACGTTATAAATAAAAGCAACCTTATGTACAAGGGCGAAGTATTTGACATCAGTGAGCTCGTCATTCTAGAATCGCACGCCTGGTGAGCATAGTGACTGACAGTTTTCAGTCGTAATTTGTGTAGTTAAGAGATGTTCCGTTGTGAAGAAGGAGTGGACCAATCAATTGACAAGTCTCGGTTGTTTCACAGTGAGCTTGTCAAATGATTGAGTTGTTGTTTGTATTCTGAGTTTATTCAGTTTTTGTTCATTTTCTAATCTTTTTCTAACCGACTTCAAAAACAGGAGGAGGTTCTCAATTCGGGTAAGGTCTTGAATCGAGTCGCCTGAATTTAGGGGGGGAGGGGGGAGGGGGGTGGGGGGGAGGGAGGGGAACCCCTCCCCACCATTTTCCCTGCCGGAATCGCGTAGTTTTTTTTAAATTTAATATCAAAGATCAATTTTTCTACTCTATTTTAACACTTTTACACTTAACTTTGGGGGAGGGGGAGTGGGTAGGAGGGGGGGTTGGGGGCAGGGAACCCCCCCCCTACCATTCCCCCTGCCGGAATCGCGTAGTTTTTTTTAAAATTTAATATCAAAGATAATTTTGTCTACTCTACTAACACTTTTACACCTAAATTTTGGGGGGGGAGAGGGGGGGGGGGGGGTCAGAGTTGGATTTGTCACTAATTTCGACCTAACCGGTCTGACTTGGACTCCGGGTGGGCTCCCGCCAGAAGCTCTAGCGGTCGCCCCTGAACGTTGCTTGAGCTTCTGGCTCCCGCATTATTTATAAACACTCTAGGGGTAGTAGCCACAAGAATAGGTGGAGTCGGGCTGCTCTGTGTCGGTTTTCTGACTACTTTCAACCTAACCGGTCTGAGTTGGTCTCTGGGTGGGTAAGGGAGGAAAATAATTTTCACAAAACTATGTAGGAGTATTTATTTTATTTTGTAAACATAGTTAATTACATTGATCAACTCGACAAAGGGATCTTTTTTCTGCTTGAATAGATCTCGCCTCCACAAATATTCAACTATAGCATCACTAAAATCACACGGATTATTATAATTGTCTTTTTTAAAAAACCTTTTCACTCAACGTCACATACGTCAAACACCACAAACCTCAAAAATAGCGATCAAAACGTTTCGTTTCACGAACATAAAAATAGCAGACGTTCAAATTTATGCAATATTTCCTGATATTGCGTTCCGTTTCACGCATCCGCAT
Organism: Selenia dentaria; assembly: GCA_917880725.1. NCBI lineage: Eukaryota > Metazoa > Arthropoda > Insecta > Lepidoptera > Geometridae > Selenia > Selenia dentaria. The sequence continues at coordinate 25,220,533 of OU862882.1, read as the reverse complement.
GTTTTTCGTGTGAAATTACAGAAACTTTAAATATTAATTTAAAATACTTTCGCGTAACTCCGGCAGCCAAAATCGAATTGGGAGGGTCAAGACAAAGCCCCTTGACCATTCCACAGTAGCAGAATCCTCAAATTCAGGCGACTCGATTCAAGACCCGACCCCTCAATTCAACCGTATTTTATTATAACTTCGTCGTTTATAAACCGATTTTGAAGATTCTTTTTTTTTTGGTAGAGTATACTTCCGAGGTGGTTTCATCAAATTCAGCTCAACAGTTTTTGAGTTACATTTCAGTAACTGAAAAGTATTTCGCTTATTTTGATGATTTCATGATATCATAAAGGGCCCCATATACGGTACAATTCGTCTGTACGATTCGTCGCTTCAGACGGATCGAAAGGACGAATCGACAGTGTATGCCAAGATCGATAACGATTTACTTCATCGAAGACAATGTCGTAAATCGCAACAAAAACCCAAGCAATAATATAAATATCGTAACGATGAATCGACAGTTCTTTACCGCTAACGATTCGATTTTGTCTCACTCTGACGCCGGTCACCGCACTACCGCGACTAACGTATGCGTGACTACGTACACTCGATGAACGAAGCAAAAAAAATTGCTAAATGGAGTAATGATGATTTAATTGAATTTATTGAATTATTTAGAGAGCAAGATCGTAATGGAAAACAAATCATAAAGATCATACAAACGTAAAGAGGACAGCGTGTTATGAAGTACTTTTGGAACAAGTACAATTTGAAAAAATTTATACCGACTTACGTTCTATTCAGTTATTGGCGTGTAAATCAAAAACTACTGAACCGAATTTAATGAAATATTCCCGTGTATTAAGCTTGTGTTGATGTATAAAGCACGAGCTTCCAAACAAAAAAAAATTTGAAAATCGTTTCAGCCAATCGAGAGTTATGAGGTAACAAACATAAAAAAATATATACCGTCGAATTGAGTACCTCCTCCTTTTTGGAAGTCGGTAGAAAAAAAGGGAAGTATATACAATACTGCAGATTTAAATAAAGTCAAAAATAAAATCAATAACTTAGAACAGTCTTTCGGAAAGAATTGAAGAAACAGATTGACACTCTGGTGTCCGGAAGCACGCTGTATGTTATACAATGTGCACATGCCTAAACTAAGTTTTTTAATAACTTAATGTTTTTAAAAGACCAGGAAATACCACATGAAGGAATGAGTTAAATGGCGGCGCAGGTTACTGGGATGACTTTGCCTAATAATTGTGGTGAAATTATTGATGAGTACTTTAAATCTTCATATGATCGACCAGCGGCTAGAAAACGTAAAGCTACACTAAGATGCTTTTGATTACAAATACTGGTTTCGCTTTAATAGCCATTTCTTCACACACATATTTCTAGGCTTTCTTTTGACTTTTGTAGCAGAATAAAAGTTACCGCCACATACGAGTAGGTAAGGAAAAGAAGTTCATAGTCCATTTTATGGGATACGTATTGAATTCTTTGTATACGTCTTTATCCTTCCAACACAAACAATTAAGTGATCGATCGTTATACGGCCAATCCTTTCCAGCTGTAGGGGCGTCATTTTTGATGCGACCAATCATGACGATTTTCATCAGATCTATCGTACAGACGAAACGTACTGTAATCCCGTAATTAGCTAGCACTAAAAAGGGCGAAAATAGTGTTTTTACCAAAGACTCGACTTCAAACTTTTTGGTGTTGAAGTCGGTTGAGTTTTATTAGTTATTTTTTATATCTCGACGAATACGAAACAGTATCGTTTTATCATTAGATAAGTTAAAGGTTGCTGCTAATGTCGACGTGCATGGTTTGAGATGAATCATCTTCTACTGTGACTTTCAATGCATTATTTTCGAGTTTAGTCTCCTGTAGGCCACAGGGCTCATTGTTCCGATAAAAAAATCCACAACGGAAAAACTCGCCGACCGTTCACTTGCGGTGCCTAGTACAATACACGTCTTTGATATCTCAGACAAAATAAAAAAGTTTGATATTGCGTGCCTTTAGTGCCACGGCGGTATTCGAAAATAACACGATATTTCACGAAATGAAATCCCATGGCCACAAAAACAGTGATATCAAAGATAAATCAAAAGGCGGAAAAACAAACGAACAACGGAAAAAAAGTCATGGCTATAATTATAACATTAAATTGAATTTGGAATACTCAGCAAAATTTATGATACATTTGTAATTATTATGTCGGATTATAGTTTTTGAAATTATTTTTTACTATTGTTTAGGGTTACATAATCCTTCCTTTTGCTTCCCCGTAGTCAGGTAAAAAGTTTATTTATAAACAATGCTAGCAACGCTGTATAAGAATTACGTAGAGCTCTGTAAAACCAACACTGGATCTTATCTCGACGTAATCTTAGTTTCTTAACCAAACTTCAAAATGGTCCGAGCTAAATGTAATTTTAAGGTAAAATATAAACAGCCTCTCCAGGCTGTTCATATAATAATATTTTCTACTCCAAATATGCCCAAAGGAAAGCCGAGTCTATTTGTGTACCGTTGAAAGTGGCCGCGTCAGATTGCGGCTGCAAGTGCTCTGCCGATAAGGTGCAGTATGACAGCCAGAGTACATACTTATTATTCATTGTTGCAAGGTACGAGCTACCACAACGTTACATTGGGAAAGACAATCTTTTGAATAGTATTTTGTAAGTAATATCTTCAAATACATTTGTATCTAACAATGAGTTTGTGTTTTATGAAACTACCTAGGTATAATTACTTCTGTAAAATGTACTGAAATATTATGCATTATAAAAACGAATAATTTATTTATTTACATCTACATTTACACTATAACAATACTATAAAGAGGAAAGATTAGTTTCGATGTTTGTTGTTTTGTTTGAATTGAATAGGCTCTGAAACTACTGTGTCGGTTAGAAAAATATTTCACCATTAGAATCCTACAATATCCCTGATGAACAAGGGTATATAACATGTTCAAAAAAGTTAGGGATCCGTATGAAAATTTCGATAATATAACCCTTAAGTTGTGGAAAAAATACCAAGAAATGTAGTTATATTGGCCTTATATCGCGTACGCTGCTGAAACTATTGACAATATAGAGCAAATTGACGTAGTACAGTGTTATAGAAGACACGTCAATATCAGCAAAAAAGTCCACATTACCATAATTATGTCTAACTAATAAAGTTATGTCACTATAAATACTTTTTTATTTTGAAATATGCAATAGTAACACCGGTACAAATCAGGCCCTATTATTCGTACCTCGTACCTCCTTATCTACGCAAATAATAAAGAGGAAATATATATGATTGTTTGTTTGTTTGTAATGGATATACGAAAAAACTACTTCACCGATTTAAACAATTCTTTCATGAGTATAAAGCTACATTATGCCTGAGTAACATACGCTATATTTGATTCATCATCATCATCATCAGGCATAGGCAAATAATAAAACAAACAAAAAGTTTAATGTCCCATCTACGGAAATAATTAAACCTCATTTTTTAATAAATTCATGTCACCATATAGTGGAATTCACTCCATCAAGACGAATCTAATGATGTACCTATTATTCAGCCTTTGAGTTGTTACGTCTGGACATAGGAACAGACATACATACGTCAAACACATTCTTTTGAGCTCCGTCTCCGCCACAGTCAGTTAAAAAACTGAACTAGGAGCTTGATAAGAAAATTATTAGCCCCAATGTCAAGAACCAGACAGGAATTAGGAAATAAGCATGTATGGAGAAGACTCCAAACATATACTAACTAGTTACTAATCTGTGGTCGTTGGTATTTTCTTTTAAGAATTCGATTATTCCGCATTCAGTTATCCTTTAAAACGAATATTGTAAAGGCGGAGGGGAAAAAGGATGACAATAACATTTTATTGTTACGGTAGCTGCCACCACTTCGCGTGCGTTTCGAAAGATAATGACGATGATGCTAAAAATGTCCTGTTCGTGGATGTATATTCTGCTATCTGTATAATAAATTTCACCTTCATTTCAACACCCTTCTGGTTAGCCGTTTTTTTATCCGTGAATCTTTAGTTTCGAATCTCTAGATCAGGAATGAAATTCAAGATCAAATACTTTCTAGAGGGCAACCATCTAGCTAGAATATTAACTTGGAATATTACATTGCAATATATTCAATAAGACTTTTCGTCATTTGCAAATGCAAAAGTGAGTTTGTTTGTTTGTACGCTTTCACGTCTAAACGGCTGAACGGATCGTTATGAAATTTGACAGAGAGATGGATTATATCCCAGGAAAGGACATACTTAGGATACCTACTTTTCATCAACATTTCACCACGCGGGTGAAACCGCGGGGTGCAGCTAGTCTACACTTACATTATACAACTTAATATTATAACGAGGAAAGTTTTGTTTTTTGTATCTTTGTAACGAAACAACTCTAAACTACGGGACCTATTTTAATTATTTTCTTTCACCATTGTTATGCTACATTTGCGCTGTTTTTTTTTTTTTTTAGGAAGTACATTGAGGTTTTTGCCACTGCGGGCATTAAAAGCGACACAGGACTGTTGGTGAGTGCACGCAGCACTCAACCGAGGGACAACAAGGGCGCATAAAGCGCTAGACAACGACAAGGGCGAATCCTTGCCTAGTAGGGAATAGAGGTGCCGGTAGCCGCCAGCACTGTCTGAAAGAAAACAAAACACAGGTTAATGAAATAAAACACAGGTTAATATTGATGATACTTATAAACTTTCAATCGAAAATCGATACGTTACCTTTACCTTAATACACATTACCAAAATATAATACAGATTACCTTGTGTCTGATTTAGGATTATTTCGAAGTCGCTTACGACGACCTCGATGTCTAACTGTGAAGACTGGAAATCCAAAATCAGACATATTGTGACCTCTCGTGGCTCGGCGAGTAGACCCTGAAATACCTGAAATGCCAATATTACCAGGAGGCTGACTGATCGACGCTAGAGCTGTCGTGATGGGGTCGTCCGGGTCATCCAGGAGGTGTCGTGGGCGGCGGCGTGGCGGGGTGAAGTATGGATCTGATGTGTGTGTTGAGTAGTTAGCGGTTTGCACCACTAGTGGGTTGGGATTATGTGGGGCCGCATCGAAGTAGCGGCGAGAACAGTCTTTCATGAACTGTACGATAGAGGGGAGTTCTAGGTCGCAGTGGAGGTCAGCGTTCCGTAAGTACCACGGTGCGCCTACTGCCTTGCGGGTAAAGCGATTTTGAATCACTTGAAGTCTATGAATGTGCCTATCTGAAGCATGACCGAACGTTACAGACGCGTAGGTCATGATCGGACGAATGCAAGTTTTGTAAAGTGTCACCTTATTTCTAAGGGACATTTTACTACTCTTGCATATAAGGGGATTGAGGCGACCTAGGATAAAAGCTGCCCTATTGCGAACACTTTCAATGTGTTTGGCGAAGGTGAGTCGCCTGTCAAGGATTACGCCTAGATATTTGGCGGACGTAGCCCATGGTATCGGTTCGCCAAAATACATAATGGGATCTGGCGGTTTCCGTGGACCAGCACTCTCGTGAAAGTACACTGCTGTACTTTTCTCTGGGTTCATTTGCGCTGATTAACATTGATGATTGATTTATTCAAATAGCAAGACCGAATGAATATCACAGACAGCACAACTTGTAGTTTTTCTTTGGCAAGAGTCTATAATAGAGTTGCCAGTATCAAGGTCATATTTGGCAGTAGTGCGTTCGATCACTTCACTTGCACATGCTCGAATCAGAGCTTGAAAGAAGTATCTATCTGTGAATCACAGTATATGGTTTTCTGTGGCCTCGAAACATCGCCTGCGTCAGGTTTGCGCACTAATTTAAAGTTTTAATACGAGATGGCGACCATCAACAGCAAACACTGAACATCAATCCGTTTTCAAAATCCGATTATGATTATGAGCAAATAAGTTATCAGCTACAAAAGAATGCATCGTGTTACAATTTTAATTTAATTGCATGGGGAATGGACGTCCGTCGATGCGGTGTTTCCCGGTCGGCGAATATGAGGAGCATACGCTTCGTGTCACTGACCCGATTGTTTCTTTATTTTGTTTTCAGTACATCCAGTGTTGTTTAAAAACAAGCAACAGGAACTAAACTGGTTAGCACACATGGGCGGCTTTGATTGCTTTCTCTCTGTTTTCGCTGGCTAACTGGGACACCGCACGCTCTGATATAGGGCAACATTCTAAATAGAAGCGCCCACAATGGAGCTAACCTAGTCATTCGTAACTATTTAAGGCGCGCTCGTATCCTGATAATACTAGTCTAGTGTAACGAAACAGATCAATAATTTTGTATGAAAAAAATACTTAGGTTAGAAAAGGAACAGGCAAAGAGTAAAAACCGAACAGAAACCTAAATATTACTCGCTCTCTGCAGAAAAAAATCCTGAATAGATCCATAAAAATAAACTTTCACGTCCAAATGCTCAGAATTTTCAGCGATAACACTATATATTTTTTTAAGTAATACATAGCCAACATATAGTACTAAATTAGTAACCAGCAGTTTTTTCAATTGTGTTAGTATGTGTCGAGAAATATAAAGAAAACGTATAAAATTAAAGCATTTTCGCATTACATCGTCCAATCTATCAAACGATTTCAACCTTACGTAAAGCATCGTAAATTATTTTAAAATTGGGGTTAGACCGCGTCTTAATTAGATTAAGAAAAACTTACTGCAGTCTCTATTTGGCTGGGTAACCGCTAATATCCGGTCGTAATATCCTCCATCAATAAAAAGATAATTTTGTACAACAAACGTCAACAACATTCCGAAAATCATTATCTTATGGTAAATTAGCAAAGAGTTTGACAAATTTCAATTTTCCCTTTCTACAAACCTGCATCATATTACATAGGTACATTCTATATTATGCATAATTTTGTGATTGCTTTTGTAATGTAAAAATTTCTTAGTAATAGGTAACTTTCGTTTTAATCAAAACTGCGCTCTTTCTTTCTCAAGCAGGACTTTTAAAAGTCATATATCTTGCCTATAAATCATTTTGATAGTGGACCGTATTCTCGATGACTCTACTAGATTTAATGTGTCAGTTTCGAAGAAGTCGATCCGTGGCTGAGGTTGGTATATATGCCTATTAAGGCCATTTTTATACTTTATATATTTTGAAGGGCCAATCAGCAGGTCATTTTAATTACGTTAATTATTACAATTTTTGCATTCGTTACCTAAACGGAGATAGCCTATAATACCTTCCTATAATAATAGATAACATTCTTGAATGGGCATAGGGTAGATGGAGATAGTTCCATTTTACGTGAATAAGGAAGCAAGTTAAAACAACTAATACAACACAGTAAATTTATAATAATAATAATAATATCGTTTATTTAAACTTCACAAGCATGATCGTAACATACGCCTATTATTTTAGTAATTGAGTCATGTAGAGGTATATACATTTTTATTAGATAGTGCATAGCTTGTCGTAGGTACCCTTGAGAAGCTCTGCAGCCCTTACTAAGTCTCTGTTGAGCCTGTATAGAGGGTTTACAGTTACTCACCATTGTTACTCTAATATATGCATTCTTCCTTACCATTGCACTAACGTTGATCTATGTGCGTATAAAATTATTAGATCTTTTATAACAAATAGTTAATATGATACTAAAACATAATTTTGTTAGTTTGGCCGTAATATGGGTATACATTATATGATTTTACTCCGTGAACAAATTAAATTACACTTATCATACTAAAAAACAAAAAGATATGAGAAGATATATTGAGAAACATCATACTTGAGATACATCGTAAGTGTCTGTTGAATGTGAACGGTGAAGAGGGAATGTTGTATATATACATGCGTGTGTGTGTATTAAAATGTGAATGTGTGTGTGATTCAAACTAAAATAAAATAGAATATATTATATAGTAACAGATATCGAGCGCCTCCCAATACGGTAGAAGTAACGTTAAACACGCAGCTGGCCCTACTGATAGACAGGTTCAGCCGTACGATTCTCTAATTATTCTCACCGATGTCTAATCCTACTTTAACCTATTATAAACGCGAAAGTTTGTGAGTATGGATGCGTATATATGTATGGATGTGTGGATCTTTGTTACTCATTGTTATATTGACAATTGACTGGTGAGGGGTTAACGCACAAGCGGCGGGCAATTTTAATGAAATTTGGTAAGGAGGTAGGTGAGGCCCTGGTTTAACACACAGGATGCTTTTCATCATCATCATCATCCATCACCAAGCGGGTGAAAAAGCGTAATATGATTGGGCACAGCATAGACAAAATAATAAGATCTCCGCCTACGTCAAGATTGTAATAATGACAGTTCTGTCAAAGTTTGTGTCAGTTACTGATATCTTAGTCAAAAGTCAAGTCGATTTAACAGTTAGATACCCTATACGTTTTCGGCGACTGTCAAGGGTGATGAAATGTAACACAAACACCGTCAACCCTTGACGGTATTTGTGTTACAATGAATGAAATGTAATGACAGTTTTTCCATGGTGATAAGTTTTATGTGTACGTAGGTGTACTGTATTTTATATTTTTTTTTATTATTAGTGTTTACTGATTGATATACTTACTAAGTATTTAAATTTGCTCATATAATACTATTATAGTAATTGCGTTTGTCCACGAACATATTTTATGACCTTTTGGTATAAATATAGCTTTGGAGAAGATAATAAGCTACTCGAAATACTAATCCCGCGCACACATAGTCACGGGCACCAGCTAGTGCTTTATAAGATATCGCCCTTGTACAAGTTAATGGTTAATGTAAATTGTTTCACGGATGTTGTCAAAGATGCAACGATGTTTGCTCTTGGAGAATCGCACGGCAGGTGCAAAAAGTTCAGGTATAAGCAATCCGTTTTCAAATCGCTACCATTCCCGAGAGCTCCCGAATAGTTAGTCTCTGACGAAACAAAAGAAAACGTGCTCGAGATTTTGTATTAAAAAGGTAGGTAGGCTGCAATGATAACGGACGTGCTAATGCGCTTTTCTTTCTGAGGCCGCACTTTAGTTACATTTTAACGAAGTGCTTCTGTGCTTTGGCGGTTCATGTGTTAGGACAACAGCTTAGATAATTCAACAAACAGAATCGTCTAAGGTCAGCGATCGTTAGGATATATCGGAGGTTTACGGGTGGTTGAAAAATTCTGACACTAAGAGCCATACTCCCAGAAGTGCGCTCAGCCGTGCGATTCTCTAAGAGCAAACAGTTACATCTTTGACGTCATCCGTGATACAAATGACGAAATGACAAGACACGTTACAAAAACAACCTTGTGTACAAGGGCAATATCTCATAAAGTATTTGACATCCGTGAGCTCGTCGACGAGCGCATCGACGAATGATTAGAGAACCGCACGGCTGATGTGAATCCGGGCCAAGTCTCTTAATTATTGACAAACATCACGCTATAGCGATGCTTCTGCAATTGAATTGAACTGCCTTTAATGTCAAATTCGGTAGTCTGTTGCAGTTATATAGCAATCGCATCCTTGTTACATGGTTGTGCCACGGCTTGCGAATGTTGCCACTGAAATAAGATTGAAAACATTCTGTCTATCTTGCGTCATTCAAAATATCAATACAGTGGATTTCTAACATAAACAGAATAAATAAATAATACTTAGTTTAATCATTTTCACCCTTAAACCTCCAAAATATCACTGAATCTTAATTTATGGACCAGACTGCCAATGTACGCCACTGAAGCAACGCAATAGTTTAGAAAATACCAATCGAGTCAAAAACCATCTACAGAAAACCGCTGGCTCGCGAGCGAACCCTAAATAGCAAGCAGACTACGAAAACTGACATAAACTAAAATTTTCATACAATTGCTACAACACGGTTCAATGGCTACGAGACTTTGGCTCCAGATCTGATCTAATTTTGTATGAATTTTGCTATCAAATCTCCACTCAAATCGAGAGCCACGACTGAGCGTCTTTCGATCTTGCCAATCCGCATCGAGCCCGCGAAGTGGTAGTACTCATATTCTCCACTATCTCAGAGGGAAAAGTTGATAATGTGTAATATACTGTTCTTCAATACAGTAAACGAAACACAACGTCAAAAATAATGTTACAATACCCTCTAAAATTCCAATGGAAATACAGCACATTGTGTATTAATAAAATAAACTAACTATTCTCAACATTTTTAATCAAATAAACTTTTAGTAGGTAACTTAATAGGTAAATTCAATTTCAAGCCTGGTGTTTCGAAATAAACATTCTAACATTTCAATTAATACTTTTGTAAATTCTAAAATGAAATTCGTTTCATTTTCAATCCTACCCGATAGTCTAAAAGCCGTACAATGAAAGCCAGCATACATGAACCATTAAAATTAGGTATTCGACAGTATTCGTTCGGCAGTAGTGGATGTGTACATGAAACAGTAAAGTTTTATCGAATGAAGCTTGGATGTAGGTCGCGGGCCGGGAGTGCCTTTATTCCGAATGCTGCTGTAAATTATCTGCATTCCGTTCTCCTTCATAACTCTGTATCGGAACCGACTGTATGTCAAAAATAAAACTCGACCATTTATTCTTTCGCAGTGAGCGGAGCTTCATTGTGCGCTTCCTAGTTTTATTAAATTAAATATTTGCGCGTACCTGCCGCCGGCTCTTATTGCGCTACGGCCTCTTTTTTATCGTGTGTGGAATTTTCAATACTTTTTTTTACTCCTGTCCAATAGGCACAGGGATTTGCTTTTCACGTGTACGTATGTCCATACGTGAACAACGAAGGAACTGGCAGTTCTGGAAACCTACTCCCAAAAACGAACTATCTAAGAAGTATCGTTTGACGGATTTCTTGTAGAGGTTTTTATCATGGCGGTTAATTATATTTGTATTTAAGTTGTGTGTTATATTCTAATCAAGTATTTACTGGTTGGTCTTCTACATTCTACTCATCTACTCATGTTATATACTGTTTAGCAATGGTTATACTTTGTTAATTTAATATTTATATAATCGTAATAACATATTTAAATGTGCAATATTTTATTACAATTTAACATGTTGTACCTATTTGTTCTATATTATTATGTATCTTAAAATTATATTATACACTATATAGTATTAGTGTTGACACAATTTTAAGAAAATTAATGATGATTTATTAGTATTTATATATATTTTACAAAATTAATACAGTACATTATAGATATGTACTTACATTGTTAATAATATGCCTAAGATTTCTGTTAAAAATATTTAATGTTATTAGCAATTAATATAAGCTCCACAAGAAAAATTAGGGGAGGGCGCTGTATGCTGACAGGCGTAGTTCGGCGTCAGACACTACAAATTTTTTTTGCGTAACATTCTAGCCATATTAAATAAGTTTCAAATCCGTGCAAGTGCTAAAGTTGGGAAATAAATTATTATTTAATTTATTATTATATTTATCTGAGGCGATTATTAGATTACTTCTTTACGAAAGCTGAAGGCAAAACAGAGAAGTAAAATAAAAATCAATGAAAATGAATGAATAAAGAAGTATTTGAACTCCTATATATGATACGTTATTGAAAAATTTTCTCATTATAAAAGTATTGAATGAATAGGTTTATTTAGGAATACCTCAAATTAACGTCAAATTAAAAATATAATCTAGTCTATACCTACTTCAATCTTCGTAAGTAAAAATATAAGGAGACCTAAGTTTTTTAGTTCTATTTTTCGCATTTGGAGTAAGTTGGCGCTAAACCTATTGAATTTTGTAAGTTTTGATTTGCACATCTTGTGTTCTGACAGTGTTGTGGGTCGATGTGAAATTTTATCTGAGTTATTAGTATATAGGCATATATATATCTAAATACTCTTTATTGAACGGTACCGACTAGTATAAGTTTTCGCCTCACTCGAATAAAGTTAAGTGACGTTCTGATGGCGCTAAGATTCGCCGACTGTTAGAACCACAGTTTTGTCAGTTAAACAGGCGTAAGCAGCAAATAAGAAACCTTTGTTTCGGTCCAACGAAATTTGGCATAGTTTTATTTATACATTTTAATTATCAAAGTCAAAGTCAAAATCACTTATTCAATTTAGGCATCAAAGACGCACTTATGAACGTCAACTTTTCATTATAAAGTACTTTAAAGACTCTACCGCCGCGTTCCTAAATATATAGAGCCCACCGAGAAGAAGCGGCAAGAAACTCGGGGCCATTCCTTTATATAGATGTTTACAATGTTTCTACTTAGGTACTACAAATATTACATTTTATGGGTGGCAGGGAGACAGCTTGTCAGAAGTGGAGTATTACAAGCATCTTTATCTTCTATATAGTGTCGAACTTTATAATAAGCTTTTTTTATTAAAAGGTTTTTTATAGTCAACTTGAATTTGCCCTCTGTGAGCTCAGTTATGTGTTTTGGGATTTTATTGTAAAAACGCACACAATTTCCTAGGAATGACTTATTAGTCTTCGCAAGTCTAAAACTAGGTACAGCTATCCTATTTGTATTTCTAGTATTAAAAGTGTGGTGTTTAACTCATATTTATGTAAATTTTTACGAACATACATTATATTTTCAAATACATATAAGGTTAACAAACCATGTATTTTTTTATTTAATTGTATTTTAGCTGAATGTTCTCTATTGAAATTAAAAAGTTTCGCTCAATGAGGAGTAGTGAGTTATCTTACTGCTTTGCTTTCTTTGAGTGCCTGTGCTATTAAAACAATAATTCATAGTTTTTTATGCTACATATTAAGTGCTGAGACGAGCAAATCGTGCGTCTGATAGTAAGCACTACGCTTGCCCATTACAGTTGTAGTCTACAGATACTATTGTCAACCGTTCATTGAAAATTTTTTCAGCTAGTTAATTATATTTTTCTCCGGCGGCTCTGTATAAAAGTGACATTTGAAAAGTTGGAAAATATATTACGTTGTGTATAATCGTAACACATTTTACTACGGGCTCAGGTGCTGCGTGAAAAAGTGCAATTTTGTGTGATCGTAAACAGACTTTTATGTGAGGGATCCAGGGGTTTTGAGTGGGCCTAAGCGTGAGGTAACAGAGTGCTTATGGACATGGTTCCGTGAAGCCGGCATCTCGACTAATTCACAGGATGGTCTCATCTAACTTTGCACAAAGCGTTACACACACACGCGCACAACAAATAATCGAATCGGTGATATAGTATGAACCACGCCTAACAATTGGAGTCGCAACGCCACTGTCGCAATTTATGAAGAAGATAAAAAGGAGGGGTTTCAAAGCAGTTTATCTCATAAACAATAGTTTACTTAAAATTACAAAAAATATATGATATTTCTAAGACTTTTTAGTAACACATTGACGGAATCAAAAACATATTTTAACATACTTGAATACAGTTAAAAAAATCAAACATACCACTTTTTTTTAAAACAGTTTTTATCTTTATTCACAATTGTATTTGACATGAAATACATGTAATAAAATAGCAATTTTTAATACACATACACACATACATAGTGAACATTATTTTTTTTATGAATTTTTATTTTTATACGTTTTTCCGAGGTGCAATTGCCGGACCTCACCGACGTTCGCACGCGCTATAACAGCTGACAGTGCCTTAATATGAAATGTTGCTTGGCACTGTACTTTACTCGTCACCCTTTACCATGGTACTATTACGAGTATCTATCGTGCCCCTACGCATTTAAGAGTCTCATTCGCCCAGTCATTTCATTTGCTGCAAATTAATATTATTCATAGCCCTTTCATGCTACCGCGCCGATCAAGACAGAATATCTAGATCCGAGGTGTTATCAACCAAAACTGTATCTTGCACTAAAGTTCTTCCATCTATATAGTGATTCTGTTTCCTCGTCTCTTGCGATTCACATGCCGATGGTGGAGGGCTTTATAGTTTAACTACCCACGGAGAGCTAAAAACAATTGCAATTTTATTCCCAAATCTCGAATTTGGAAAATGTCGAAGGAATTTGGATTAATTCTTGAATATGGTTAGTTCTTTTGTTCAAAAAATCTCGGATTAGCTAATTTATAGCCTACAAATGTTGGTGCAAGATAAAAATATACTGATTTAAGCAAAATTGAGTTTAGGACTAAACCTCGTATAAATAAAAACGTAACTTATGGAATTTTGGCGCAAGGGTTGTAAGGGTTGCCCTAGGGATTTTCGTAGAGTATTCATGCACGCCACCAAGTAAGTTATATACCTAGTAAAGTTTTTTAATTCGTTCCGAGATTAACTCGTTCATAAGACACTAAATATAATCGCCTAAGGTCTACTGGAACGTATTTTCTACATGTTTTAATTTCTGAATGAATGAATGAATGAATGAATGAATGAACATTTATTTGTAAAAACATGGGTAACATATAATAGACCTTAAGTATAAATAGTAATATGAATATCCTGCAAGTTTTGCCTTATGACTTACAAATATGTATAAAACATCTAATGTAACAAGAAATGTATTTAATTATAGTAACGTATTATTCAATTTATGTAATATATTATATATTATATATATAGTCATTTGAAATGTTATATTAAATTTGTGCTTAAGCTTTTGGTGCAAGTGGCTCTTGATATTATAAGAGTTTGTAACATATGGGAAGTGATCCGCATTATATACGTACGAGTAGCTTCTCAATTTGTGTCATCACATCACAATTCACAGTATACTGTATACTGTGTGTCACCGGGACGCAAAGATGAGCCCAGGTGACTCGACCATCATTCTATTAGTTTTCTTATGGCTATAAATACCTCAACCGAGAAATGTCTTTAAAATAACCTTCGTTTTCGCACCCGCTACATAGTGAGAATTATGTAAAATTGGCACATAATAATAACTTACTTAACTTAACATGTACCACAAGCTTGGTAGCCAAGTAAAAAGCTTTCAATTTCTTTATTAAATTAATAGGTTAGCTTAATCTAGCTTCAAGCTGTTTTGGTGCACGGTATAAGTAAGTAACAAACTTATGTAAAAATCCATCCAATCATTAACATTAATTGTAGTAAGAAGTAGGATTTCAAGGTTTATGTTTACAATTTTTCTGAATTACGCTCAAGCTTTGTATTTTTTTTCACTGTAATTAACATCATATCATTTGCCAAAATGTAGCGTAATATTATACCTACACTATCAATATCCAGAATTGTTATTACCCCTAGAAGCTAAAAGAAACCAAAAGGAACTTTAGAGTTAATATAAAGTTTGTAATGCGATACGTGACCTGACGGAATTTTTCTTCCTTTACTCGCACATGATCTCACTCGGTTTCCAACTGGATTCTCTTCCTCAATATCGGTTGATTTTTAAGTGATGGACATTGACATTGATAGAATCTTCTTCCAAACTGGCTGAGTTTGGTATTTTCGTGTTTTATTTTCGTTTGTTGTAATTTTGTATCAGTGAGATAATTTATTACAGTACCCTTATTAATAAATACAATTAACTTGCGTTTACTATTTACAGAACTAGTGGCTCTGTGAGCTGTAGACCTCGCGAGTATGTCTATGCATAGATTAAACATTCACCGCGCACCTTTAAACAAAACATGAACGCCTACTATTTGTTTTATAATAACGACAACATATGTACTCGTATAGACATCGCCAGATTTTAATAATCCATCCGCACCAAAAGTGTCAAAATCAATGCTACGAGCCGTATACCATAAATTACCGCCGCTAGAATACTACAAACCTATGAGAACGATTTAATTTTCAATAATTTCAATAAACTGAATATGACTGAATGAAAAAATAATTATCGAAGCGGCTCACAAAATTGCACGAGAATCTGTTGAGAAATTTGACATGTAATTCTCTAACGGCCTTATTAACAAACTTGGCTTACACCCGGAGTAGTTAAAACATCTATCTGTAAATTTTTCCCTTGCAGTAAATGTCACGCGAGAAAGCAAGACAAAGCATGTTACGCCTAATCTATGTTTACGCAACGTTTATTAATAAAAATCTTAGAGTAAACATCGTTGCATCTTTGACAACATCCGTGAAACAAATGAAGATATGACAAGAAACGTTGGAAACCCTTATGTACAAGGGCGAAGTATTTGACATCGGCGAGCTCGTCGACGAGCACATCGACGAATCATTAGAAAATCGCACGGCTGTAGAGGAATACAGCCGGACATCCGGACAGCGAAGGCATTTTTACCCAAGCTGTGGCAGAGACGCTTCGCTCTCGTTCGGACAATAACAACCACTAAAAGTAAAGTAGTATTCATATTTATTAGTATTTTTTTAGTCAACCATTTATATATTGCAGAATTTAAACGTAAATAAACTATTTCATTAACATGGAACATTAACAACAAGATTGATTCAATTGGATTTAATTGGTTAACGCAAACATTCAAGTTGGCAAATACAATAAATATCCAACATAAATTATTTATATGAGCGTTATTTCATATGTATCTTGTTTTACAAATATTTCACAAATTTGTACTTCAACAACCTGAAAAGGCTGAATTGAATTTTATGTGTATATATTTAAGAATTAAAATATAGTAAAATAATAAAAAAATAAGTTAAAAACACCGTGCTATGAAATTAATCCTTTCAATTCGTATTCCTTTAAATATCACGCTATACCGTGATAATTAAAACAAAATATTTAGAGAATGTGAGAATGAGAAAAAAAACTGTCGTATATTTACGTCTCTGGGACGAAAAGGGTTAATCAGTGGGACTAGCACAAAAACTTAAGTAGCTTAAGCATACATAATCGCATCCTTTTAATGTGTACAAAACAAACTATGAGTTATCCGTGGAATAGATAAACTAGATAAATTACAGTATTTACTGTATACCTACGTCAAGAATACAATTTCGGCTAATTTTGTGCTACGCACTTATAGATAATCGGTCCAAATATCTTTCGAACAAAGTATTTAATTAATAATATACGTACTTACATACGTCAAGTCGACAATCACACTATATGCGAAAGAATGTCTATTTAGATATAGTTGAATGGATCTATTAATATAAAACAAGGTACTGAAGCACTGTTGCTGTATTTTGTATAAAAATATAAAAAGGTGCAGATAAAAAATAGAAAAAAAGACGTGTGGCACTCGGAGACTGCCACGGTAAAGCTATTGTATAGCTGTTTTTGTCAACTTATGCAATTATAATTATTTAACCAATGCCATCTAGAGGCGAGTTGCTGAACTAAAGAGACAAGCGTGATATTTCAAAAAGTCATTAAAAGTTCTGCTATTCATCGATAGATGGAGCCGGAGTGGGGGTGTTAGGTTATTTTCGTTACGGAATTTCTGGATTCGGTCTCCACGCTCAAGTCCCGCGATAGAAGCTATGCAACAGCTTTAAAAATCTAAGGAACATCATTTTCCTCGCTGAAGAAGCCGCAGTGCGCAGCTATTGTATTATATTATTTATTTATATGACTAACTCTTTAAAACTTGTTCCAAACATTGGTATAGTAGTAATATACAAGCTTAATAGTATGTGATTTCCTTGCTTACATTGTGTAATATATAAATCTACATATTAGTTATCTTTGTTCCAGGTTCCACTCCAACGTCAAATCCAAGAAACTGCACATTTGGAATGAGCCAAACTAAAAAGCAGCATTACCGACCCCCTGATCGAATGTCCAGGTAAAACAAATTGTTCTATACAACATTGTACTTAGCCACACATGATTGCATATTAGTTACAGCTACAAACGTTATATGATATAAATCGAGTTATACTAATGATATTTAAGCACACAACACAAATTAGTTCGTCGGCTGATGCACGGCACACGTCGTAACGCTCGGTTTGCGTGTCGCGCCGAATTATTGCCCGATTTTACGCGATATTACAACCCAAGTGAAAGCCCGCCAGTAATACGGCCTGTAATCCACTTAAAAGTTCATATTCCTGATATATCGTCACACGAAACACGTGCTGTTTTTATTTATGATGTGTTTTGTTTTGTTTGCGACTCGTAACAATTTCGCAAATGTTACTCTACAACTCCGTGAATGGGTTCCGTTAATGAGTTCTTAACTTTTGAAATAAACATTAATTCTAAAAGGGGCATAGTAAATAGGAACATTCTTGAAGGTTTAGTTTAGGTGTTTATGTACAGTTTCCTAACCATGGTTTTAATTTATTCGTACTGTGGATACAATAGGTCTGATTCGTGGAGTTTGTACTATGTTCTCGTTCCATCCATTCTTCGATGTTCGTATCGAAGACAAAACAACCGTGCAATATTGATGACCGCTTGACAGCCAGTTTGTGATTTAACTATTTCCCGTTCCTCAGCTTTGGCGAGACTGATCGCCTCACCGCTCGGCAACGCTTGGCTCTCATAAATTTCCTCCATGGCCCATTGTCTACCTATCGCCGTTGACGTCGCAATTTAGACCCTATTGCACGCTCAGGCACTCGGATAATCTCAACTGGCCATCTATCAAGTTCTTTTGTAAATTCATCGTTGATTAAGTTGTTTAATTCTGTTTATGGTTAACAATTGTTTTACTACTCATTAAAGTGATTTATACGATGTTTGTCTATGCTTTTGACCGTGTAAATTTATGTGTTTGCTATCCTTCGAGGACTCCCATGGAGTCGGGTTAAAAAACCTACGTCTAAATATAGAGTTTAAAATCTATCTTCATTCTAACATTCTCTAAAATTTTGTGTGTTGTCTTCTGTGTTAGTCCTGAAATGCTATAAATGTAAAATTTTAAGTAGTGATCGAGTCTGTGTGTTTGTTCGTTACTTCTAGAACGATTCTACTGATTTTCTTGAACTTTGGAGTGGGATATCATCCTTAGATTATTTACTTAATTTATCAAAGGTTATATGTAGGATTTAGACGTAGGCATTTACCCGGATTTTTTTCTACATGATATAGCAATGCAATACAATACCGCGGCGATTTAACTATTTATGAATAACTACTTTTTCGTATCATAAGAACATGAAATAATTTAGATTAACAGTTAAGCTTTGACCATAAGGCCAGGTAAATGAATACCACAAATCCCGGAATAAAAAGTACAAATATTGAAATAGTTTAAAAGTTACGGCGTAAAATAATAAATATTAATTATTTATTATTAATATTTATTATTAATTTATATTAATAATATATTACTATCCATAAGTAAATATTAATTAGATATAGTACTTGCTATAGTTTAAAATTACTATTAAAACTAAACTCTGCCAAAGAGGTTCTTACAAAATTTCGCATTACCTAGAGAATACAACAGCTTGGGGCTGATCACTCCAGAATCTATCTCTACTCGTGTATTACGATGTCAAAGTGTAGCGTGTCTTGCCCTACAAATACCATTAGTATAGTCTCTTTTATAAGGTAAAAATAAACGGACATTTGTTATATACATTAACATATTGGCTATAAAAAAAAATTAAAAAGCAAGCCCGCTGAGTTTCTTGCCGGATCTTCTCAGTCGTAGTCGCGTTCCGATCCGGTTGTAGATTTAAGACAAAATAAATGTTAAATTACAATTTGTTAGTACCCCCGTAAGCCTGTACGGAATAAATGATTTGATTTGATTTGCTTTATATATATGAGTGACAAAAATATTTTCTCCACTTACTTTGTAATCAACATAATACTAAGAGGTCGTCTTAGTAGCAAACTGTTCCCGTGACCCATAAAGCGAATTGCAGGAGTCATTAATCTTGTCCTTGTCCCATAATAGGGTTTATTACGTAGATCATACAAGATGGGAATATCCGCAAGATAAGTAGTTTTGGGACAACCGGCTGATAAATAGTAATTCATCTCGATGCCGAAGAGATTTTCGAAGGAAAGATATTTAGGGTGATGAGATTACTTACACAAATTAGGTCGGTATCTTTTATTCGTTATTTTTGTTATACTTACTGGAAAATATTTAGGATTAGGAAAAGTACCATACAGGTTAGAACAAACATGATTGCCAACAGGTTCATCTTCATCATCGTCTATCAACTATGCATTGATCTTGACCTTGGCCTTGACCTTATCAGAATAAAAACGTTTTACCAGATCGGAGGGCTATTTCTTATTACCTCCTATTCAGCAGCTTTCAGCCTCTCGCACTTATAGTTTTATATCCTATTCAAACACATCCGGCTAGCTCAAACAAGCCTACTTAGATCTGCCACGAATTTGTTTTTCTTTACTTACTTTATTATTTATTTCTAAGAGACTTTTAGGAACATGAATCTATTTCATCTGTTCTACATCGCGTAGCCAACGTAGGCTGTTTTCCAACGTCATATTTATATTCGGCTAGTCGAGTATTTTTTTATAATAAATTAATACTTTTTAACGAGATCAATCCGGCTGCGAATAGAACACCAAATTGAACTAAATTATAAATGCTATGACAAGAATATATGTACTAATATTATTATATAGTAACTAATATTTTATCTTATCTTATATTTTTTTCTAAACTGTATGCAGTATAGAAACATATAATACTACTACTACTAATACTACACTATATATACAGTATTCAATAAACTTCCTAGAAGTATTAGAGAGCTCCCATTAAAATTATTTAAAATTAAGCTTCACAAGTGGCTCGCTGAAAATTGATTTTATAAGTAATTTGAAAGAGTTCTTCAATTTTAAATATAATGGTATACAATTATAAAAGTCTTGTACTTGTTTTATAATCAAGGTTTGGGCATTTTTATAAATAAGTTGTGACATATTTTAATTGACATTGACATGAAGTATATAATATTGACATTTTCATGATTGAATTTGAGTGCTATAAATTTAATATAATTATTAATTATGTCACTATTAAATTGTATATCGTATTAATAATTGTAATTCATTATGTATTCTTTAATTTCAAATGTGTAAATTTAACTAATTGACAATATTTTGTATGCCAGTCTATGGTAGAACATGCAGAACAAATGTATAAGAAAACACCTCATTGTAACCATGTTTCGTGCAATAAATCGATTTCTATAATATTACCTTACGATATCCACAGAATAACTATAATAGAAGAATAGTAAACAAACTCTTTTAAAATTAGACGGTGCATTACGAGATTATAATTATTCAAGTACCTACCTAATAACAAAACTGCAAAATACTTAAAACGTCTTAGGTACTTTATAGGTAGTTTATGTTAAAAGAATTGATCTTAGTAATAATACTCCAATAGCTTCTTATATGTATAGCTTATTAACTTCTCCCTTCCTTCTCGACACTTCTATATTTCGGAAAAGTCTGAAAGTTTCGCTAAACCACCCATACGACTCTTAGGTTTTTTTGATTGTAATCACAGCTACGGAATAAAAAACGTTATAGGAGGCTGTGACACCGCATGCAAGTTATTTCTGAATTATCTTGCATTGATTATCAGACACTAGTATATTCATAATATAAGGTGAAGCATATGTTGAGCTCAGATTAAAGTATGAGGGAAATATGTATTATTTCTGAGCTCGTATATAACGTCTGACAAAACTAAGTAGCCTGCAAGACTGCAGATGGTGGTTTGAGACCGGTAACAGATCACTTTCGCCTCGTAAAAAAAGATTAATTACTTTCACGCACTAACTGCTAACTAAACTGTGGGACAATATATAAAATACTAACTTTACTGCACCAATTCACAGGGTACGAAGCCTTTGTCGGAGGAAGGCTGGATTACTTAATACTCATGGTGAGGCCATAGGTTAATTACCTTTAACGGCACGATGTGTCTAGATGTGTTATGTGCTTAGATCTCTATAAATCTGTAACAGCTGAAGATCTTCGAAATGGCTGGACTGATTTTGCATAGCACATCTCCGGTATAAGCTTATATCCTGTGAGTTGGTGCAGTATAGTTAGCAGTTACAGTATATATTGTGTACGCAGTTTAGTTCGCATTCGACCACTACGAAAATACCTACTCTATACAATATTTCATTTTTTTTACCAAATAATGGAACCGACTTCAACACCAAAAAGTGTGATATAAGTTGTTGAAGTCGGTACCATTATAGTTTAAAAGTACCTATTATAACAAAATTGTGCGCGTGGTGAAGACTTCGATCAGTTATTTCACACTTTTTGGTGTTGTAGGTTCAATTTTTTGGAAAAAATATTTTTTACCATTTTTAGTGACCCTTGCTACTTACTTTTACGGTTGCTTTACGGTATCGATTGTCATTCACCGTCAATGATGATATCACCAAGATAAGCGTAACAATTTTAATTTTTTGGAGCGTAACTCAAGGAATTTGATGAAATTTAAAGGGGACCATCCACCCGGGAAGTTTCTACCAAACTAAAAAAGAATTTTTGAGATTTGGTCCACAAATAAAGGAGAAATCGGCTAACATAAGCAAAAAAAGTACATAAAATCGAACATATAACCTCCTGCTCTTATGAAGTCGGTTAAAAACATTGAATTCAGTTTTGCTACTTTGGCCATAGCGTTGTTTATGATTATGTGGTCAAATAAAAAACTAAGTTTCGAAATAGTGTAATATTTTTGAAGTTTCTCCAAATCACTCATCCACGTCACTTTTTTGGTAAATTGAAACACAAATATTACCCCTGTTGTAACAATGCTATATAAATTGTTTGCGAGCGAACTCTGGGCGTTTCAGCTTATATAAGTATACTAGCTGCGCCCCGCGGTTTCACCCGCGTGGTGATGGATGATGATGATGATGATGATGAAAAGTATCCTATGTGTTAATCCAGCGCCTCATCTACCCCCATACCAAATTTCATCAACATTAGCCCCCCCGTTTGTGCGTGAAAGAGTAACAAACATCCATACATCCATACATACAAACTTTCACGTTTATAATATTAATAGGATGAACGGGAATTACGAAGAAAAGGCACGTGAGTTACTTTGAGTCATTTCGTAGAAAAACTCTTGCACACAATTTTGGCGTAACATCTAACTAAATAATAAATAAGCACGATCCCAACCACATTTAACTAGTGGTAAAAAGATGCGGAAAAGGAGGTCCGGAAACGTCTCAACGAAATGGATGGCATGTTTCCAGGGTCCCTGCGGTAAACTTCAGGGTCTACTGGTAACCCTTATAAATTCGATCACGCATACGCGGTAATAACACAGTTACACTACTGCAACATTTAGTAGAGTTTCCCAAATATTTACAATACTTCCAGTGTAGAGTCTGTGCAAACAAAAAGAGAAGCGTTGTAGCAATTAAGGCGCGCTCGTACCCGGATTAAAGAAAAGCAGAATTTTAAACAACTAGTGTAACGAAACAGATCGATAGTATATTATGAAAAAAATACAAAGGTTAGAAAAAAGAACATGCAAAGAGTTTTAACCGAATTGAATTCATAAATATAACTCTCCTTCAGCAGAAAAAAATCTTGAATAGGTCCACAAAAACAAACTTTCACGTCCAATCTCTCAGAATTTTCAGCGATAACACTATATTTTTTTTAGGTAATACATAACCAACGTATAGTACTAAAGCAATAACCAGCAGTTTTTTCAATTGTGTTAGTATATATCGAAAAATATAAAGACAACGTACAAAATTAACGCATTTTGCATTACATCGTCCAATCTAACAAGCGATTTTCAACTTTACGTAAAGCATCGTAAATTATTTTAAAATTGGAGTTGAACGCGTCTTAAGATCGCAATCATTGTTTTAATGATAGTAAATAAAAAAGCGGAGTAAAATTGCTGCTTGTAGTTTAGTTGTTTTTTATAGTTTTACCGAATCCAAGTTTACACTTGACAGTTGCGTGACGTACAGTGTAGCCGTGCGATTCTCTTGATTAGTCGACGAGCTCATCGATGTCAAACACTTTATGAGATATCGCCCTTGGACACAAGGTTGTTTTTCCAACGTTTCCTGTCATCTCGTCATTTGTTTCACGGATGTTGTCAAACGATGTTTGCTCTTAGAAAATCGCACGGCTGCATTAATGCACGCATTTTATACAAAGTGTTCTTGTTCGAATTCGGATGCGATCAGGTTTTCCGATTCGAAATTTCGTGACACAAGCGCAAGCGTATTTTTTCATTTTGGAATTTATTAGTGTCAGTATGTTAATTAATAACTTCAGGAATTGTTTCTGAACGAAAAGTTACGAATAAAAATCGAACGTATGTGACATGCACACACACACACACGAATTATTAATAAATAAGTTAGAATATTATAGAATGATAGAATAAGTTTCCGAATTCGGAAACCGTACACGTATGCGGCCAGCCTTAGGCTGCCATAGAACAATCGGAATGGTAGGTCACGGTAACGCCACGACGGTCCCCTATTTGCAGAAGACTGGTAACAAGATTATACATAATTAGATCAAATTTTGTTTCTTATTCTGGATGGTTCTGAAATGTCATTAGGCACATATTTGGCTTCCGATGAAGACTACTGATTCTCGGCTTAAAAATTGGAACTATAACCTAAACTTAGAAAGCTGAGGTTTGTTACTCTGGGGCTTTGTTTTGCTTTTCATTCGCCTTAGCGTTCTAACTTACGGCCTGTCCGAGCCAGATTTGTCCCAAACATAGTGTACAGCCGTGCGATTCTGAGCAAACATCGTTGCATCTCTGCAAATATCCGTGAAACAAATGACGAGATGACAAGAAACATTGGAAAAACAACCTTGTGTACAAAGGTGATATCTCATAAAGTATTTGACATCCGTGACCTCGTCGACTAGCGCATCGACGAATCATTAGAGAATCGCACGGCATTATTGTCAAAGCAAGTGTGGGTTTCGAGCGAATAAAAGAGCTTACAAGCTTTAGACCAACAATCGAGAAGATGAGCTTATCTCCTTTGATGTATGCAATTGTGTGATAACATACATTATCACACAATTGCATCACATTGATAATTATGTTTATAATCTTAGATATTGTTATTGAAAATTCATTTGAATATTTTATTGAAGAACCAACATTGAACATTTTATTCACATACTGCAGATAGCGTCAAAATTACAGTCATATTATAGACGCTTAATTCCGAGCTCAGAGCTAAACCATCATCTTGTACAAGCGGTGACACCGCATTGCCAGAATACCTTCTGCATTCAAAGTACCAAGAATTTCAGTTTAACGGTTTCAAAAAGGCTTATGGTAACGAGCGAGAGGTGCCACACAAAACTACAGCCTAAAATGAGCCATCCTTCACTATAACTATGTGACTTTAAGGCCCACTTGCACGCTTGCTGGGGTTGAATAAATAAGTCTACGAGTTTGTCAACTTGCGTTAGTCATATCAATTTTTAACTCTCATTTTGCCTTGCACGACTATAAAAGATCAGCGGTTTCGCTAAACTGAAATTTGTAATCTTTAGATGGGAACATTGAATTGTCTATGCGTTTATATTGTAACCTGACCAATAATGAATGAATCGAAAAAAAGTGAATCTTATATCTATCTCTTTGGCACTACAGAACAATGTATATAGACTTTCTTGTTTATCCTTTGTTGTATGAAATTTGACGACTTTTTATTTTATACGTATTATCTCGTATCATTTCGTCCAAAGAGTACATGATACAGCAGAATGTAACCTCAATTTCTTTTGACACAAACTTCACTAACCCTAGTTAAAGACTTAACCCTCCCACATTGCTGGGTTAAATATCAATAAATAACCTTAGATTTACTCCTAACCTTTAATGGTGCAAGATAAATTAATTATAAAACCCCTTTTTAGCAGCTGACTCTTATTTATTGAAGCTAACCTGGAACGTGCAAGTGGGCCTTTGTCACATTATTTACTCGCCAGTATTAAGAGCATTGCATAGCTAGTACTTGTCCACACTAAAAGAAAAAGCTCTTTTCTATCTGAATATCATATCTGCATGAAAAAAAAATCACTGAAATCGGAATATGTTGAGAGGTAGAAAAGAGTTTATTCTTTTAGTGTGGACAAGTACTAGCTATGCAATCCTCTTAATAAAGTTTAGATTTGGTTCTAACATTGCTACAGCGCCCGCTACTACCCACTTGGTTCCTAATAATACTCGCCTTTAATAATTTCATACTCCCAGATGAATCGTTATCCGTTTACAATATGTACTTGAATTTGCAATAAAAAGCAATATTCACTGTTGTATTTAATATTAATTGTAACGGTTTATTTCAGGGCGTGGGCGTGAGATGGCACGCGCGGGCATGCTGCATAGGGGTGGAAAAAATGGAGCCGAGTGAGTACTAACCTAATATATACATTTATTATATTTTTAGTGGTACGAAAAACTACGAGACTCTATTATTTAGCATACGCCACCTTCCTTTTTTTAGACTATGAGTAAATAATAGGTATAGACTGATTGAAACTTTCATAACCACGTAAGTTAAACCATCAAAATAATAATACATTACCTAATTAAATCTTAAAATACGTTTATAGTTGGTTGACTTTTTCATATGATATTAACCATATATATTTTTACATATAAAACGGATAAAGATAAAAGGAAGTGAAAATCTTCAGCATACCATAAACGTGTTATTTTCAATGTTTTTCTTTTCGCTTAATTTGTAAGTCTATAACTAAATATCTAAACAAAAAAACTCTAATCTGAACACTCTCTCTAGGTTTAAAAGGAAGGCTCCCAAAATTAAATAAATACATTTGTCTGCTAAATATAATACGCAGTACTTTTTTTGCTGGTGCGTATCCCTCGGACCCACAGCTCGGATCAATTCACACTTGACTGGCTTTTTTATTACAATTCGGTCGTGTATCTGCCTCAAATACATGGTTGTTTAATTACTGAAACGAACTGCGTGTTCGTGACGACCACCACAACGTTAGATCGACCATGTAATTCATGGTGATAATAAAAATAAAGATGCATGGCAACACACGCAACGGGTGAAAGTTTTGAATGGATTCGGACGTGGATGTGGATGGAAGTTTTTAGTGAAAACATTATTGTTTTGCTATTCATCTAACGACCCCAAGAAATCGCTGTGCCAAAGAAACATTTAAGAATTATAATTTGCAAATAAAAGTTCAAGTAAGTAATAGGGCAATCTAGGTAGCACTGTAACTATCTCTTAACTGTAATAATTTCATGCGTGATAGCAATCTGAAAGATTAACATAATATTATACCCCAAAAAGTTTGGAATAAATACGCGATAACTAGATGGAAAGACGACCTGCAGAAGGCGGCTGGCATTAACTGAATGCATACAGAGAGCTGAACACCGAGTGTCACCGAGCACTGTGACGTACTTTAGGAGAGGCCTACGTCCAGCGGTGGACGAATGTGGGCTGATGATGATGATGACACAATAGCAGACCATTTAGTGAGAGTAACAAAACAGACAATACGATCTACGAAAAAAACTTAGCAAAAATTAAGTAATGCGTCCAATAATCTTCTCAGTGAGATCAGCCATTATTCTCTTTAATATCTCAATTCATTTTGTCCGCGTTTAGTCAAGGACGGTGTAATGGCTTATTTCACAGTATTATCCGGCTATATTCTCGCCACTTTCCCTGACGGACATGATTAAGCACTTTGTTTAATTGACGTTATATATTTTATGTGCTTTCAAGTAACTGGATGACGAATGCCTTTCGCACATTCAGCTATTATTGGGCAATCTCCACTCCACAATAAACGAAGAGATAGCCCAACCATTACAGTGTTTTTATGGTAATAACATGGGGATAAAATAAAGTGTTCACAAGGTCAGAACTTGATTTGAGTAACGACATACTATTATTTGTATACAGGATGTTTAGACGTTAATTGATAACTGACAGGTACTTGCAGGGAGTGATACAAGTACAATGAAAAAAGCTCTCCCAAGTAGCGCGCCAGTGCCTTAAAATACTTACAGAAATTTGTCCTTATGTGCACATTATTAAGACCTTTTAATTAAGAAACTATATAAAATATTTTTCAACACACCTACTAGAAAAGGGGCTCTTATTGAACGGTAATTAGAATCAAAATACAGCGTATTTCGAACGCGCCGTGCTTTTTACTTTTCACTCCCGCACGAGTGCAAAAATGAGACAGATATTGACAGATTTTGGGACGCAAAGAGTGACAGATTTTTTCAAATTATCAAAAAGGTAAATATACAAGTCAATGCATTGTAATAAATAAATTTGGTGCCATGCCGAAAGAAATCTCAAAGTTTCTAGGTTTTCCAGATGCAGAATCATATACAGGACATAGCTTTAGGCGAATGTCAGCCACATTATTGGCTGATTCAGGAGCTGATTTGCTTACATTAAAGCGCCATGGCGTATGGCTCTCCAATGCAGTGGCAGAATCGTATGTAGAAGACTCTATACAAAATAAAGCCAACATAAGCGCCAGGATAACCCAGGATATCAATTTAGAACCAAAACCAAAAAAACTATGTCCAGAACTGCTTCCTTCAACGTCCTTCTATGTCAAGACCGATTTAGCATCTGCTACTTATAATAATGATGAAACACTTTTTCTTACTCACTACAAGAGCAATCCGCAATCTCCAACATTTACTCAAGTCACCCAAGAGCAAAATAATGATTTTTTTTAATAGCAAAGCGTTAACCTATAATTTTACCATTTGTACTTTCAATAATTGTTTTAATAAATAAAAAATACTATGAATTGAAGTTTTTTTCAAGCAAGAGTGTTGAAAAACATCGTGAAACTCGTGCGCGTCGTTTATTACAATCTCTATCTAAAACCCGTCTCGATTGTAATAAACAACTTTGCGCACTTGATGCATAATGTACTATTTAAACAGTTAAATCCCGTGTAACAAAATTTTAACGACGCCATGATCACTAGGCCACCGCTTCTGGTAAGCCGCTGGCCTACTACCAGAAGACGTGGATTTGAATTCCCTCCGAGGACGTAATTTTTTTTTCAAACATTTCAAAGTTTGGAAAAAATATATTTTCCATAAACATTTATTTATCACTTTCTAACGCGCATACAAGTCATGGCTAAGTCGGCTTGTTTTTTCCTACTGTTGTTACTAGTATAAAAAGTTGATCTTAAAAGAATCGCATTGCACGCCGTATGTGCAAGCCTAAGTCTCAAGAATCAAAATGAATAGATGATTTCAGCGATGTTGAATGTATTTTCCGCTCGGAGGAAATAACACTGATGACAAGCGACACCAAGGGAGGAAGGGGGCATCTGTCAAGCAAGCACTTGCCGACTGAAAAATTCTAGACTACCAGGCGTTCAATTTTTATTTTCAGAAACTAAGTAGTGTTAAAGTTTCAAACTGCCACGAAAATGTCGAAAGCTTTTCAGTTAATTTTCGTATCGTAAATTATTTGATATAATAAGTTATATTTAATCATAAAAAAACTTTTATTTTTATATATTTATTCCATGAGTTTAAGAGACCATGTAGTGCAAAGGCTTCTATAAAAAAGCGTAAAAATACTTCGAAATGGTGTCATCAGCATTACAAAGTTCCATTTCAAGCCGTTAACGTTCGCAACATTCCCGTAGTTTTTTTAACCTTCAAAAAAAGAAAGAGTATCTAAATTCGACGGTTTTTTATGTGTGTCAACTTTTTTCTAAGAGCCGATTTTGATAATGTTTCTTTTTCATTTGAAAGCTTGTTCTTCTCATGTAGATCAACAAGATCTGATCAGTAGTTTTTTGATAATAATTTATCGTGAACATCAGGTTAAATAAAATATTGAGTAGGTATATTCAACAAAGGAATGGAAGTCTAAAACACTGTTTTAAACTATCACGGTTGTTCTCTAAAGTTATATGATTATTAACGGGATATTTACCGTGGTAAGGTTGTGGAATGAGCTCCCGATATTTCGGCGCAGTTACATGCACCATGTTCACGGGAAGACTGAAGAATGCGGGTGGTTGGTCAAAAAGTTTAAAAGTTAGGTGCAGACATAACGATCTACCCTCTTTCTTAGTCTTTTGTTACGGTTATCACTGGAACTCGAACTCGATCCTAAGTCCCGACAAAACAACCTTACCACGGTAAATATCCCGTTAATAATCATATAACTTTGGAATGGAAGTCTGTTTCAAAGTTTTCAGATTGTAGGTTATCTAGTCTTAAATTAGCATTATAGGCACTTTTGGTCGCGCAAATTTCGTTTACATATTGAGTTCTACTGCTCCTAAAATGTTTACAGCCTACACGTTGAATCGTATGAGAACATTCTGCGTCTGCTATAAATGAAACACCGTGTATAAAAGAAAAGCGGACGCTCTCTCGATTGCCCTTATCACAAAGTACTTAAGGGTGCGGCGGCGTTTAGGGCGGGTGGGGAGCGCCTGGGCGGGCGGCAGGTGCAAACCTGATAGAGCAATTACTTATTTTAATATTTTTAATGCCAACCTCTACAGACCGCCCCGTCTCTTTTCACCCTCTGATAAAGTTGCGGGTATTATTCAGGTGCTACAAACAAGATATTAAATCTGCTCCGGAATAATTAAATTAGGAGACACAAAAATCTTCCAAATTTTCTCTGCCATCTTTTCTAACTTTTAAATTAAAATAAACATAATGCACCTTGAGATGTTTACGAATTGAGATAAGGATCGCAATTTGAGATTGCTTTAGAGTTCCAAGTGTTTATATGGAATATTAAGATTACATTAGACATTGTTTGAAACTTATAGTGTTGCAAATCTAGTGAAGTAATACGGTATTATACATTCCTTGAATAATATCTTTTTAAATACGTACCTAGCTATTAACTTTGATAGACATGGATGTAATAAACGTAAAAGCAGTAAAGTATTTTTTGCTGGGTGTACCTTAAAGGCGATGTCCAAACTTATTTAATTAGATTAGTTAGATGACGAATTAAAAGACAACAATTTAAGTTTAAGGTTCAACCCAACCCGTCCAGTGTCTATTTTTTTTCGGTTTATTTCCGAACTACGCATAAAAGTTCAAATAAAAATACTACCCTTCAATAGTTTGACCAACTAAAAGCAAGTTTATACCGGTCGAGTGTATTTGATCTGATAAAATTAGTTACAAACTCGAGGTCTAAAATGTGTATACACTTTGTGTACGCGCAACATGACTGAACACTTTTTTAAACGTACACATGGTGTACGCGCGACACACGATGGGTTAAATACATTTTATTCTCAATAAGACACATACAGAGTCACTTACTTGAGAACTTAACTATTTATAAATATTATCATGCACCATATAATTTCTAAAAATACATTCTAATATAATTGTATTATATAACACATATCCAATACTACAGCCAACCTCACACATTTTATTTGCTTACTCATTATTCTAAAAGCTTGATGTCCGATATCAAATAATCAGCCAGGTGCTTAACAGATGAATGACGTGTATGTAGTTACATAGTTGTGCGTGTGTAATTTGTTGTTTAAATTTATATTTTAATTGGCGTTGTGATTGTAATGAAAATGGATTTATGTAACACAGTTGCATTATCTACCTTATTTAACCTGTTTTAAAGGTGTTATATTTTACCGCTTCAAGTATATATTTCTACCAATATTTCTACTAATAGAGGTTAATATTTACAACTTTTTATTTATGTTTTACTTATAGCTCGTGTTCGTGATAAATATATATTCAGGCATAACTACAAATATTTGCATTTGGCTAATTTATAATGAACACGAAAGGCGCGCAGATTAATCTTATTGTTGCGTTTATGTGTGAGTTGGGAAGTAATATCGTCTTAATCCAGTAACTGTCTTGTCTACAGAAGCAGCGTTTTACCAACGCGACTGAATGGATCATAATATATAGGATATATATACCTATAAAAATCAATCGCTTATCGTTAGTCTCGCTAAAAATCAAAAACAGCTTGACACATTTGTTTTTTTTTACTACGCTTTTACAGATGTGGTTTAGGTATAAAATAACAAGTACAATTAGAAAAATTTAATACCGACTTCCATTCTATTCAGTTATTGGAGTGTATCTCAAAAACTACTGAACCGAATTTGATGAAATTTTAACTGGAAGCACCAGCATTCGAACATAAAAAAAGGATTTTGAGAATCGGTTCACCCAGTCGAAAGTTATGAGATAACAAACATAAAAAAAAACAGTTGAATTGAGTACCTCCTCCTTTTTTTGGAAGTCTGAGAAAATCAGAAAGTAGAAAATCATCATCAACATCATGCATCACCACGCAAGTGAAACCGCGGGGTGCAGCTTAGTATATTTTAGGAATATTTTTAGTATCACGGAACATATTTTCCGTACGTATATTACTGGAATCAATTTTAATTAAGGTCGATTGTGTTTTGTCAGAAATTCACATAATTTATTTATCACATCCAATATTCGTTATAAGATGTTCGTCTTATATACAAAATATAAGAAGTCTTAGTTATCATATTGAAGGGAACATGAAATAATTATTCCACTTAGATTCACGGTTAGTTATACCATAGATAGGTAAAAGGAATATTGATGAATCCTCCTTAATTCAGTGCCATCCATCTTGTAGTTTCAAGTCGAAGTTCGCAGACCCTGTGAATTATCTCATTCCTTCACTTTGTTATACATTCACTAATAATAATAATAATAATAATAAATCAATTTATTGCCACTAAAATAACACGGTTAGGTACAAACAAAACAATGAACTAATTAACATTAAGTCAGAGTATGGATCTTACTTAATAAGCCTAGACAACAGTACCACATTTAGGGCAAAAGGGGTAGACTCAGCTTGTGTTGCGTTTACATTCGTAATGTAAGCGCAACGCTGGTTTTCAGTCCATCCACTAAAGAGCTTAGCTCTGGCTAAGTACAAAATTAGTTTGATATATTATTTTTAATTTGCTACAAAGGTAGGGTTTATAAAATAGAAAGTTCGTGAATTAATTGTCTATTACAGTTAACTCAAAAACCCCTTTTTTATTAACACGAAGATGTAAAAGGACGCTAAGAATACTATTTTTTTCCTATAAATATTAATTAAATAAATTTAGGCTGCTATTAATGTTCGATATACAAGAAACCCTTATAAAATCATTCTGTCCTTCCATCTGTTGGTCTTAACCCATTACAACTTAATACATTTCTATACAATTGTTTACGTAAGGACGTACCTGAAATAATACACGATAATAATTTAGATATAGAGACCAATTTTGATTAAATTCAAAAGCGCAGTTGTGTATTAAAGCGCCTGTACATGATAGTTGGGATTGTAAGCGCAGCCACCAAATGATATGGCAGACCGCGCAGTACAAGGGGGAGATCCAGTTGGGTGGAAGAACAACGACTGACCTGGTGTTCCTGGTTAGTGAGCAAAGCATGATCGTCGTTGTTCATAGGATGATGAGTGTGACAGGAATAGGTGTGTGAAAGAGAGAGAAGAGCTTCATAAAATGGTGCTAACAGCGATTTTGTCGTTACGTTCTGCGTGTGATGCATTAGTAAATAGTGTATTGGAATGAAAGTAACATTTCAAATACGAGTAACTTTGTCTCAGGCGTGCCGTTTGAGAAATATCGCCATCCAGGACTGTCTACAAAGTGTCCCCTTTGCCATCTCGAAGTTCTATGCAACTTAGATATTCGCAATCTTTCGCGATAATTAATGTTAGTTATATACTTTCTCTAAGCAGTTTTTAAAACTCTACAATACTTTAACCTTGGATATATTGATATACTCTTTATTGAACACATTAAAATTAAATATTCAATACAGTTAATTAGTTAACAGTTAGTTAACAGTTAATACCTGATAGGAAGAAAGCTCCAATATACTGAGACGTCATAAACCTTACAGACCTTATAGATTTACCAGCATTTGCTAGTAAAAAAGAATTTTACTTAGCAAACAATGGTCATTTATTACGTAGTCATGGCATGTTATTCTTTACAATATAAAATCGTATTACATTAAATCTACCTACTATAGTTTATACCTTAGTAGCTTCGGACTAATTTAATAATAAGTAGGTAACCATATCTAACTAATATTATAAATAGGAAAGCAAGTTTGTTTTTTTTGTTACGCACACCTAAACGGCTGTACGGATCTCGATGAATTTAATTTACATGTAGGTATATTTGGCCAAGAGAAATTCGACTTCAGATTCGTGTGCAGCTGTCATATACAGGGACAGGCTTGCCATTAAGTACGCCTTGCCCGGCTCGTTACTAGATAATACAAAGTTAAATATTTTCAATTATGACAGGTACAAAGTACCAAGGTTGGGTTGCACTCGGCTTAGTTGCTTACGTCGGATTTCAGTGCAACTTTGTGGTGCCATATAATGGTGTCCGATGGCCTTCCCCCCTCCACTTCCCGCATTTTCTCACCTCGGCTCACGCTCTACCGTCTAGACTAACTTTAAATTGTTAGCGGCAACTTTGCTTTCCACTCGACTGAACTTTATTTGTAAATCGCATGCCGCTCTCCACTTGCAACGACAATTTTGCGGATTCATTTATTTAAAGTTTCATCAAACACCGTCTGCTCGCTATTTACCCGAGTATCACATTTGCATACTTAAAAATTGCTAACATAAAATATATGTTGCTCTCTTTTATTTAAGTAATCTTTATGCACCCTTTTGTCTACAAGAGCACGAGAAGAATTTATACAAATATTTCTAGTTTTTATAGTCACGGATGCGAAACATTTTAATATGCAATGAAGCTATGAAGGTGGGTGTAGTGAGTAGGGGTATGTTGTTACATCCACGTCACCCTTACGATGCCACGAGTAATATAGGTATACCCACAAAGGAAGGCTTTCCCTAGAGTACTTACACGATATAAGATTTCATCTTTCTGTGATCCTTCAAGGCCTTGTTGTGACGTGTTATTGTTATTACTGTATTAAAAAAGATTTACCTAACGTTACGTTTATTTCAATGATCATTTATATGAAAGAAAAAATTGAAGTTTTTTTGATTATATAATATTTTTAATTTAGGAGGCCGATTCTACATGCACAACCTATATTTGACAGCTAAGTAAATTATATCCACAAATAATTTCAAAATTCCGGTATTTAAAAAAATACAACAAAATTAATATGATTATGTATCCATGAGTATCCAAAAGCTTTTTTTTACCTGCCGTTAATAATAACTTTGTAGTAATCTACAATGTAATTTGTAAACTGAAAAATTAGATTAGTTATATAACTGTTTTTTTGAAGTGATAACTCCTTATGGGAGGGTAAACCGATTCGTTACGTAACGCGTTACGGCGCCAGTCTGTCTGGCTTCCCTTTCTCTCACGCATCCTCTCTCACTCTAACCCACAGTGCTAGATTAGTTTAAGTTAACACTTCTGTCGGTCGTACCGAGACGCACACCTTTTTTAATTTTTTACCTTTGTAAGTGGACTCTTACGTTTGTATATTTTTCATTTTTCGAGTAATATCATTTCATATTCAAGTAGTCAGAGTCATGTCACAGGCACATAAGTTTGTCCGTCATTACTTCACTGTCACTTCTGTTAGTCACGTTCTAGTAAAGAGGTGGATCCATTACTAAAACTTCCTAAGGGAATAACGAGGAAACCACAAACACAAAGTTTCATGATTCTGTTTACTTTGCCTACACTCATGCACAAATACGAACAGCCATCCTCTCTCTAAGAGCAAACATCGTTTTTGACAACATCCGTGAAACAAATGACGAGAGTGCAAGAAACGTTGGAAAAACCACCTTATGTACAAGGGCGATATCTCATATACTATTTGACATCGGTGAGCTCGTCGACGAGCGCATGGACGAATCATTAGAGAATCGCACGGCAGTTAACGGTTAATTTTACACCATAATAACGGGTTAGAACTCGAAGAAACATAAATCTAGGAAAAAAATATAGTAGAAGAATATCATACAATTGGTGATGTAGCTATTAATATGAGGATATGAAAAAGTGAAACTTTTCGCAAGGTAGGCAAACTGGAGTTTGCTACCTTACGAACATTTACTATCGTCAGAAGACAATATATGCGCAGATCTCACTGGAACGTATATCTTTTTGACTGTACTATCTTCGTGAAAATGTGCGTGGTGCCATTTTTGATTGTACCACTTTGTCACCTTTCTTTAAGTTTTGTGAAACTGCTTCCAAATTTAAAAAAAATAATATGCAATTTACGCATTCAGTGCCTCGTTCGATTTCCGTAATTTAATTATAAAAAACAATTAAATAATTAAATTCCATACTCAAATTTCATAACGGATTTAGTGTTGAATACTTTCAGAGCATAAGCGATGACAAGTCAGGTTGTTTTTCATTTTTAAGTAGTAGACTCTTAATATACAAGCAAATATACAGGACGCACCGAAACTCAACGATAACCTTAGTACCTGGCTAGAGGCCAAGGTATACCAGTAATGTAAAAATAAATAACTGAATCCATTTTTTTCTAACATGGAGCTCAAAGTTAACTGACAACATTTGTAAACCATTACTCGTCAAAACTTAATTTATTTTCCTTAGTTAACAATGTTTATTACTTTGATTTGTGCTTGCGATTAATAGCACTGTTATTTGAGATTACATTATTTAAAAATACACTGTATAAAAATTTAACCTCTATCAAAAAATCTCTATCATCGCTTGGCTCAGTGACATGGATTTTTTTTCATAACTGGTATACCTTGGCCTCTCGGTACTAGGTTATCTAGGTTATCGTTGAGTTTCGGGACACTCGATATATATCATGTAGGTCTCATCCAGTGATATTTTTATTCCAGTACTGAGTCCCATAAGTGAGTCTGCCATTAAGCTATTGTCCTGTCTTAGTCACTTTTTAAAGCGGCAAAACAAAATCAATTACAGCCACTGTAGGGTGTTTTCCCGCGCTACGAAAGGAAGAATTAGTTAGACTAAAAATATGAAAGTGTGTTTGTCGTATATTTGTTTTTCGGTCCTTTTTAACGCTTAAATTACTAAATTACTGGTTTTGATGCAACTTGGCACAAAGATAGTTTGTAAAAGTACACAAATACTTTTTATCCTGGATATGTATCTATGGGAGAAATTTAGGAACGCAGGCATAGCTGCGGGACATAACTGGTTCAACTTATTTCATGAACCATCAAGTGGTCGTTGAGGGTAATAAGAGGGGTTTGTGTTATTTATGATTCGACGGCCTGTCATAAATCAGAATCTCGCTTTTATGTTCCGAGGAAATAGCTCATAATTTTGATTGGCGTCTTCATGCAGCCGCATGGTCCGAATTTCCCGATTATGGTCAATATAGCTTTCAGACGTCTTTGTGTGCTTATTTACACTACCTCCTTCGGAAACTACCTACTCATTAGTTCAGGATAAAAATACAAATATATTACATACACATACGTTTGTTTATATGGTCTTAATAAATGTGCGATCAATTTTAGTGAGTTTTTGACTCTTAAACTAGGCTTGAGGCCTATATAGCCAGGTCCTTCTTGACTGTAGTAGGTATAATGTAACCTAATAGTAATAAACAAAAACCGACCAAGTGCGAGTCGGATTCGCGCACGAAGGGTTCGGTATCTATAAAAACGAGCACTAAATCACGTTTGTTTATGGAAGCCTCTTAAATATTTATTGACGTGATAACGTCTTATAAATCGATGAACGCCGGCTGCACGTACGAAAAAGCTTGACTCTTGTCACGTTACGTTGTCACGTCACATTGCCACGTTACGCCTAAGCCGAGTGTGCAAGCGAGAGCGCGGAACAAGCGATAGAGAGGCACGATCCTTGTCTCTGCGCCGTGTGTGGTGGGTTAAGGTAACATAAGTTTTACATTCGACGCTATAATATATATTATATCTTAGTCGTGTGTGATGGGCTTTACGCTAGCGACGAGCTGTTAACTACATGCATGGCTACACGTAGATGAATGAAGTGGATGCGATGTAGAGTTATGAAGTATAAGAGAGAATCATTAAAACTTAATTATTTTTTTTGGGAAATTTGTTTAGTTTTCAGTAAAGTTCTAGAACAAAAGATGTTTGTTTTGAAGTACAAAATGTGCCCTTAACAGGATGCTAATTGATTACCAGTAACCCTGTATATAAGAATCAAAATCCTGAATGATTGACTGACTGACTGACAGACAACGCACAGCCTAAACTGCTGGTCGTAGAAACTTGAAATTTGTAAGGTGTTTTTGTCTTGGTGGTCACCTCTAGGTGTACTAAGAAAGGGATTTTTGAAATTAGACTCCCAAGGGGTTGAAACTGTATGAAAGTCCTTTATTTTTTAACTTAGAGGGTTGAAATTTTTTATTTAGATAGTTCAATAAACATAAAAACTGGTGTTCTTAACATTTTTGTAAAAAGAGATGACTTAAGGGTGTAAAAAGGGGGATTAAACTTTGTATGGCAAATTCTTTGTTATTGAACCTATGTGAAAAATTGTATCTAGATATTTCATGTTATTGAGGCCCAAATATTAACTGAGGCCAAAGAAGAAACATGGCAGTCTTCGTGCCGCGTAAACACTTGATCCGAAATGACCTTCCAGTTGAATTTAAGATGGCGAGTCCTCATTTTTTTCGCGATGGATATTAATAAGTCACAGGGACAAACTCTGAAATTTGCTGGAGTTGATTAGTGGCAGGACTGTTTCTCCCACTGCCGCTTAAGTGTGGCATGCTCTCGTGTGAACTCTCCAACTAGCCTGGTTAGTTAAGTGCCCACCTCCGAATTACTGAACAACATTGTATAAAGAAATACTGTAACGCTTATATACATGAACTTTTGTCAAATATCACACGTAGTGGCAGGCGGTAGCCATGAACATATCTTTATATTGTAAAAATCTTTACATGGACGAAGTCGCGGGCAAAAGCTAGTATAAGTAAAGGCATGTACAAAATTAAATTCATATAATCGCTTTTCTCGAATAACCACCCCCAATGTAAGCTAAAGGTAAAATTATAGATATTATATCTACGTGTATATAGATATTTTAAAAGTCGCTATTCAAGACGTTCCCTCGGTTTCCCTTCCGTACCGAATAATGGCGTTCTGAAAAGGTTGATAAGTCACAAAAGCGGAAAGTTTTTTTTGATATCTACGTCATAATAAGAAGCTCAAATACCCAATTTACATTCATGCACATTAATGAGAGCTGGATGAAATTCGTGAGCCATTGTTATGGGATCACAATTCTGTAGAATAGGCCTCGTTGTACAACTTTACTGGTCGTTTCAGATGTAGGCCAGTGTCCCGTAAAAGTTTCCGCGAGTGTGGACCACAGCCGTATTACCCCTCGTCGCAGTCGATCAAAGCGGCTGCCTCTCCGTATGATGACCCTTATCCGGAGAACTCTTGAAAATCATGCGTTTCTTTTATCCCCTCGTCCCGTATCCGCGACATGATTATAATATCCTCTCCTCTCTAATTTCAAGCGTCAGGCGTCGACACTCTACGCTTGGTGTGATGAGTTTTAACTCAGAACATACAATAGTACGATTTTAGTATTATTTTGTATGAGTAGGATGCAGTGTGGTGTGCCAATGTAAGGAGTGCGGCGCTTGAAGTATAATTATTTTTAATGTTGGTCTCCCATTAAGGGCCTTAGGTCGATGGAATCGAAAACATTGTAACCATGTTTTTGCTACACTATGTATTTTTTAATAAAGAAAAAGTATAATTATAATGTTAAAGCTGCGTTAGTGACGTGGTTCTTTTTAGGACTTAAGAGTATAAAAGGAAGCAAAAATAAAAGGAAGAATAAGAATACCTATAATATTGTATTTCGGCCAAGATGCTGGGCCATTGATTGTAGCCACTTGTATTGCGCGCATTTTAACGTTATTTCAATGAAACTCCCATACGTATTAGTATCGGCCCGCATGATGCTGGATTGGTGATTGCATTCGCCTTAACATCTGTGAGCTCTCAGTTACAGGTGGACTCCGTGCTCAATCTTCTAAAGCTTTCTGTAATCCAGCCATGCAGAGTAGCGAGTAACACCCGTTGCATAATTTTCACTGTAATTAGATATAACACAGATAAATGACTGCTGCACAAGAATTTTAAATAACCTTCTGAGAATAATTTAAAAACGTTAGTTGAAGGACATCGTTGCCTTTTCAGACGCTTAAGAATGCAAATATTTTAAAGTTAATCTATAATTATAATATTATAAAGAGGAAAGATTTGTATGTATGTTTGTAACGAATTGGCTGAAAAAAAAATGGAACGATTTTAAAAATTCTTTCACCATTGGAAAGCTACATTCACCCTGAGTAACATAGGCTATATAAAATTTATCATCATCATCCATCACCGCGCGGGTGAAACCGCGGAGATCAGCTAGTAGTCATATATTTTCCTAAATGCCGTTACAGAAATATTTTGCAGATTTTTACAGACGACTAAGAATAGAAACATTTACATATAAGATGGAAGCGACGTACATGTAAATTTTGCTGACTAACTCGGCCCGGAAAAGCAATTATGGAGTGTAGGGTCGAGATTTGCATGTTTCATCTGCATAGCCCGTCGTAAATCGATGGGAACCTATCGTACCCTCATACACCTGTGCATAAGTATGGCATATTCTTAGGTAACACCTGAAGCAGGTTATTCGTAGCTGACTTATATTATACCCTGTTTTTAACATAGGTTCATTTTAATCTCGAGTAATTTACCTCGCTAAGCCACGGTTTTCAAATTATACATGGAGTTTTTTAACTTTGTTTGCAGTAAAAAAGTCACAGCTACCAAATTACACAAAGTCAATTTCAAAAACAAATTTTGTTCACTAGAGAGCGTAAACATGCTACAAATTCTTACACAGTGACATAAAAGCGTCCCCACACTCCCAACAGAATGTTCGCAATTTTGCTATAAAAGTAAATAATACGCGCAAAGGACCCATTTCAACAATTTGCTTAGGATCCGATATTGTGCTGTCCTGACCGCAGTACCCTCCCACACGTAATCTAGATACAAACCTCGAAGAAAAACATATTGCTTACTCAAAACCTCTTATAAAGTTCCATTACGTAACAATTGGTGAGGCTGTTGTCGATGAGTTACTAGAATAATAGCTTGGAAACGGGAAGAATAGTGTGTTCTTTAATTATATCAATCGTAACGGACAACAAGGACTTGTTAGTCAGTCTAATTCATAATCAGCCCATTACGTTCCCACTGCTGGCCCTCGAACCTTCCTCTCAGAGAGAGGAGTTGGGCCATCCACCACGAGTACCCAAATTTATTGCCGGCTTGGTGGATACGCTAGTGGCCAATCCATGTCGAAGTATACCTACAGGCCGCCCGAAGGCCTTCGACTAGCCTAACGACTGTTGTTCTAAGACAAACACCCGGGACGGATGGCTTAACGTGCCCTCCGAAGCTACCGTGCTACGATAAGCCGTTGAATAGTGCCATTAGCGGTCACCCATTCAACTCCTTACCGCAGCAAGCGTTGCTTGACATTGGTGATCATTTAAAATCGCCAAGTCAAGTTCCGCTGCGAGCGCTTCGACTGCTGTCTTCTTACTCTCAAAAAATACCACAGTGATTGCTGGACAATTTAATTGCCAAGATGCATTATAAGTTACCAGATCTGTCTGAAATCTGTGGAAAATATCCAAACTGTTTATGAAATGACAACTAAGGTAATCGTTTCTGATAAAGTTTTAAAGTGTAATATCTATATACCCATGTTTTTACTATAGTCAGTCTAAACTAAAGTTTTTAAGCTTATCGTATCACTAGTTGTATGTGACATAAAAGCGTCGTGTCACTCGTAAACAATACTTTCACTGGATATTAAATTTCGCTTGTGAAACTATGATAACAAAATTGTTATGCCAAAGTTTTTAACTGTGATATTTACCATGATTTTGTACACGCATTTTGGGTTAAATTGTTGACACTCAGAATTAAGGTACTTTATGACTCGTAATTATTATGTCTTTTGTAAGCAATACTTACAGAATAAGCACTGTACTAGAATATGTCAAATAGAATATTAGAATAAATAATGTCGGCAACAAAACTATGTACTAATATTTCACTTTATTATTAAGCAAATTCCACCAATAGCTAAAGTATTCTTCTTGTTATGTAAAATCGCGATGTTTGGAGAACGAAATCTCTATGCAAATGTTCTTATAATTAATTCATAGATCTAAAAAAGGTACGAACCATAGTGTCTGTTCCGTAGTGTGTATTATTATTATGAAAAAAGTATAATTTTTCATTGGAGACTGCATCCGCACCGTCTTACGAATCACATATTTAATACATATAACCACAAGATCATCAGTTGGTAAGTACAAATACCTAGTTATGTATGAAATACTGTCACGATGTGTTAGGGCTTAGTTAGTCTAAAACAAAACATAAATTTCATATTTGCATGCAATAGCCGTTTCACGTAAAATCGCCAAGTCAAGTTCCGCTGCGAGCGCTTCGACTGCTGTCTTCTTACTCTCAAAAAATACCACAGTGATTGCTGAACAATTTAATTGCCAAGATGCATTATAAGTTACCAGATCTGTCTGAAATCTGTGGAAAATATCCAAACTGTTTATGAAATTATGACAACTAAGGTAATCGTTTCTGATAAAGTTTTAAAGTGTAATATCTATATACCCACGTTTTTCTCGTAGTCAGTCTAAACTAAAGTTTTTAAGCTTATCGTATCACTAGTTGTATGTGACATAAAAGCGTCGTGTCACTCGTAAACAATACATTCACTGGATATTAAATTTCGCTTGTGAAACTATGATAACAAAATTGTTATGCCAAAGTTTTTAACTGTGATATTCACCATGATTTTGTACACGCATTTTGGGTTAAATTGTTGACACTCAGAATTAAGGTATTTTATAACTTGTAATTATTTTGTCTTTTGTAAGCAATACTTACAGAATAAGCACTGTACTAGAATATGTCAAATAGAATATTAGAATAAATAATGTCGGCAACAAAACTATGTACTAATATTTCACTTTATTAATAAGCAAATTCCACCAATAGCTAAAGTATTCTTCTTTTTATGTAAAATCGCGATGTTTGGAGAACGAAATCTCTATACAAATGTTCTTATAATTAATTCATAGATATAAAAAAGGTATGAACCATAGTGTCTGTTCCGTAGTGTGTATTATTATTATTATGAAAAAAATATAATTTTTCATTGGAGACTGCATCCGCACCGTCTTACGAATCACATATTTAATACATATAACCACAAGATTATCAGTTGGTAAGTACAAATACCTAGTTATGTATGAAATACTGTCACGATGCCTTAGGGCTTAGTAAGTCTAAAACAGAACATAAAATTCATATTTGCATGCAATAGCCGTTTCACGTTCCGAGAACGTTTGTCCATTCTGCTGATTGCCATGATACCAGAGGATCTGAAATAAAAACAAGCCCAATTGAATCGGGTTAAAAAGTAGCCTTTGTTTTAATAGTGAGTATACGCTATCTATATATCTACCTCTCTCTCTCACACACGCATACATACACATACACACACACACAGACAGAAACTTAAAACCAAGATTAAGATTTTACCTTCACTGAAATATCTACGAGTAGACAATTGATTGATGAAGTGTATATTATGAGATATTCATATCTGTTCGATCACTAAC
This sequence comes from Selenia dentaria, assembly GCA_917880725.1. Taxonomy (NCBI): domain Eukaryota; kingdom Metazoa; phylum Arthropoda; class Insecta; order Lepidoptera; family Geometridae; genus Selenia; species Selenia dentaria. The sequence continues at coordinate 25,176,892 of OU862882.1, read as the reverse complement.
TTCGTAGTCACAGTCTGTAATAAGTAGACTAATTTTATTTTAATATTATACGGTGCTGATCTGAAATGTAAATAATAAAATAAATTTACGGAATCATAAAATGTGCAACTAAGGTCTAAATACGCGTCAGGTGCCCAATATTCGGGTTCCGAGGGACTGGTCAATTTGTTTAGGACCTTAGATATCGGCGGGTAAATATGCCTTATCCAGCAATGTTGCCTCACTCGATATATTGTTTGTTACGCTTTTTGCCCGAAACTTTTATTATATAAATAGTAAAAAATCGAGTCTTTTTTGTAATAATAAACGGGGGTTAACGTGAACTTATCGATGTCACTGTTCGTGAATAGTTTTATTTTGGATTAGTCCGTGATATATCGACAACGCGTAACTTCACTTTAATTTCGTTTTCCGTAACAGTAATTCTTATGAGCGTGAGTTTTAATATTTTTTTGTAATTTTTAGATAATTTCAGTTAACGTTATTTAAAGTAACTCAATAAACATAATTGAATGTTGAGTTATATCTATTTTACGTGTCGTAAGTGAAATAGTTTGGCTTAAATATCGTTAGTTTAGCCCATTGTGGAGTCTGCACTAATAACGGATTGTACGAACACACAGTCGTCTTGTCTACCTTACACCTGAAGTCACTCAACACCTAAAACCCCTACAAATGCATAGAACTATAGCTTCTCTAAGCGTTTTACCGTTTGTTTCATGGTGAATGTTCTGAAGAGCTCTTTAATCTTATTCCTTCCTCTCCATTCCGATCCCAAACTACTCGTTCCAGCCTAGCATTGGATCCATATACTGTTCAAAACTTCTTACCACGAACCAAAAAGTTAGGCAGTTCCTACCTCTGTCGTGTAAGTAAATTGTGGAATGCTCTGCCGGCGTACGTATTTCCTTGCAGCTATGCCCTGGGTCTTTCAAAGCGGGGCGTGAAAAAGAATCTCTCAGGTCATCATAGGGGTGGCGATTAGTGCAGCTTACGACTGCACTAATGGTCATCGTTTCTTGATTTCGTCTTCGAATTCCATCAGGCGAGAGGGAGTCACTGATGAACCATTATTAAAAAAACCTGTCAATATTAATAGTTAACCGATGTTGGCCTTCACTTACAAGCTGTGACGTGACATACGCTGTTCCTTCCTCCCAACAATACAATACTCAGATATGTTTGTACCTATAGTATAGTCGACCGTGTATGTTTTGGTGGTAATAATAAAATGCATCCATGCATTTATCTTGAACGAGTAAATTATTCATTCAAGAGCTATGTACACATACAGACTCTAACAATATTTATTTGCATATGATATTGAACAATGTGCTTACACAAATATATAATTTTCGTAATATTAGATGATAAGAACATCCGTATAATCTACTAACGCGAACAAGGCATAAAATTAAACTTGGGTAGAGTAGGTAGCATCTCGTTTCCATACGGGAAATGTAACTTTACCCTAGTTTAATTTATATCGAACAATGCCTAGTTGGAGCGAGTAAGCACACTATGAGTTTGTACTTTGAACCGACGTTACATACACGCGTAACTAACCCCATATTTATGTCACATTCGTGTAACATTCGTCATATCCATTAATAACACTGAAATAGATTTACGTTTTAACGATGAAAGATTTAAGAGTTCTTTTGATTACCGCCAATCAAAAGCTTCATGGAAGGAAGTAGTGAGAGACACGCAAGATAAGGTGAATAGTATCGCCAATGAGTAGTTTTATTTGGACTGAATGCAACGAAGGAATTGCTACAAAATGTCTTTTAGGCTCAGCATTTTTTGGCACTTTGGCCTCGTGGGACACACAACTGTACAGCTAATTACCGAGAAAATATAAGTGGCAGTCGTTGTAGTTGGCTTTAATTAAATTGAAAAATAAGTACCCACTTGTATTTACACTTATACGATATTGATTGCGTACTAGCGACTGCCCGCGACTTCGTTGGCGTAGTAGGCTCCAGTAGTTTTCCAAAGATTGGGAAAAATATTACTAGCCACAGATCATCATCCTTCATCAACCTTATATAAAATTTGTGTTAGTACAATACAGTGCTAAGAACATCGAGACAGAACTGGTTAGGAACTATATAATTTTTTAGCCATCTAACTATGGGCCTTAAAGTCGTGAATAAGTATGCTACACTTCAAATCATAGTTCAGAATATCGTTTCGTGTTGAAAGTGCACGAAATATCAATATCGCAAGAGGCATAATAATAGTTCATGGATTATTGTTATTTAGTTTGTTGCGAAAGGATCTGATCGATTTGGAAAGCTTCATGGAAGGTCGGCAATGCAGCGAGAGGAGAGGCGGGAGGGGTGGACGAAAGTGAAGGTTCCTCCCTTCCTCCCACAATCACCCCACGGCGGACGCGAGCCGCAGATGTAAGGGAAAGTACTTGAAAGGGAATTCATATGTGATCTTGGTTGGAGAGGGGGAATAATAATATTTGAATTTTACTCTTCTGCCAGTATGTAACTGTAGTAGTAATAAAACAATGATATTATTGACTGAAGAAAAATACTTTATTGCACAAACGTAATTTAGGTTCGGCGAGCTATACGCCACCGAGCATACTTTTAAGCTAACCTCAGTGAAGTGTGGCAATTTTATGCAGTAAGGCAGAGAATTCGAACAATGAAACACAAAACAACATAAAACATAACGTTGGTAAATTTGTGGCTCAACACAACAATTTTTATAGAGGCTTTAGAGGATTGGAATTTTCTGCAAGAGTACAATGGCCTGCAATAATATGTAGATATACATTTCACAAAGTCCCAAACTACGATACATTACTATACGTGTATGTAATCTGTTTGTATTTTTGTATGTAATGAATAAACATAAAAACGATTGGACCGCTTTCTAAAATAATTTTGCCGTTAGAAAGCTACATTATCACTGAGTAACATATATGGCTATAGAGTGGCTATATATTTTGTTTCATCATCGTCATCATCCATCACCACGCGGGTGAAAACGGCGGACCGCTGCATACGAGTAGTAAGATAATATGTTTAGTAGTACGATAGTTTAAACCCGTTGACTCGCGATTCGCCATATTTGGCCAATAATACAATAAATTTCGCAGCAATAACCTACTTTTCCAGGAACTGCAACTTGTATGGTTAAATAACATTATTTTAAAGTAAAAATGTACTACATTTTTATGAAATCTCGTACATGTTTTTGAAATGGAATCCTGACATACTTTTAAAATTTATAGAAGGTATACATCCTATTGCAGGCAACTGTATCTATGTAACTAGAATATGTAAACACCATCGCATGGTGACCGATAATTCAGTATCTAAGTTGTGTATGGTTGTTTATTTAAGTTGATTCGACTGTAGCAAGTGAATTAATGTTGAACTATGGCTAAAGAACTACGTGTTTGCGTATCGAAAAGAGAATAGTACTACGGACTCTAAAGCAGACTTGTAAATTAAAATCCGGTTAATTTTCCCGTCGTCTCCTAATGTGATATAACGAACAACATAAACTTCAGTATTTTATTTGCATACAGTTGCTTCTTCTTTTAATTATTGTTTTACTAGGTATCCGTGACTTTGTCCGTGGAATTAAGTTCTTGTTATCCCGCGGGAATATGTGGAATCAGGATAAAAAGAGGCCTGTGTTGAATAAACTCCTAATAGTACTTTGTTGCAATTTTAGAAGAATAATTCACATGGCGTCTGACACGGCTTGTCGGAAGTCGCGGGTTCGAATCCCGTCCGACGATATCATTTTTTCTGTCTAAAATTGCATTGTTTGTTTTATTGAGAAGCACTTGCTTAAAAAACATATTATAAAATATATAACATGTGTTGATATAGGATTTAGGATTTAGCACTAGGATCATTCAAATCCCTTCAGCTGTGTCAGCATGAAGAAGTAACACTTTCCAAAATTCCGCATTTACAATATTAAGTAGTGGGACAAACCTTAAGTGTAACTAACAAAGCTTAAACAAATTGGACCTGAGATGATGTTGAAGCTAATTAAATTTATGTTTTATAATACATGTTCGAATGAAGGCAAAATGCTTCAAAGCCGACTAATTTGTAACATTTTTCCTTCGCCAGGCGTATTATAAGTAACTTACGCACATAAGGGCCATGGAGCGAGGCCGTTATTCAGGCTCTCTCGTTAACGAGCCGGCACTCAAGTCGAGCCGCTTCTGCAGATATTGTGATATTTGTAAGCACATTGTTTATGCACGCATCACCAGTGTCACAGTACGTTTATCTCATACATAAGTACATAAACTTGTGCAATTTAGAAAGCTTGACTAACCAGCTATACGACCATTTTATGATTAGCAAAACTACATGGATGAAATTGTGATAGGAGAAAATACCTAGACTTGTCAATAAATAGACATGGATGAAGAAAAAAATCTTAAATCACAGCTCGTGATTTACGGTAAAAATCATATCATTCATTCTTACAATACCTTTTAATTTTTAATTAAACTTACTTTATTAATATTCTAATAAGAATGTCATAACTACTTTTTACTGACTTAAAAAAAAGAGGAGGTTATATGTTCAATTGTATGTAATTTTTTTTGTGTATGTTCCCCGATTTCTCCCCCATCTCCGATTCTCAAAATAATTTTTTGTTAGGTATAGTATACTTTCGAGTTGGTCCCCTTTAAATTTCACCAAATTCGGTCAAGCAGTTCAGTTAGACTCCAATAACTGAAAAGTGTTACCTCTTGATGATATCTTCCTTGACGTAGTACGTATCCTATAGTGTAGTGACGTGTATGAAAATCGAACCGAAATAGCAAGTCACTAAAAATGGTGAAAAACTTCTGCGACTTCGATAACTTATTTCACACTTTTAGGTGTTAAAGTCGTTTCCATTTTTCGGTAAACAATATTGTTTATTCTAAAATCATAAATGCAAATAATAATTCATTCAAATAGTATTGATGATATAAACAATTTTTTTTTTACCTTTATTACATTGTCACATATCTATAAATTGTTTACAGGAGCAAATAAATACGTAATAAAATCAAAAACGAGTTGATAGAACGACCACAATGAATTGCAATAGGAAATAACTGTTCAGGGAGCCATAAAAATGAGTTCAAAAGTACCGAGCAAAAAATGCAATCGTTTCGCCGTAAAGGTGGATAATGATAATTCTCGGAACTACGTTGTTGGAAACTGTTACATTGCATTCTGCAACAAATAAGTGAAAGAGCAATACCGGTACTACAATCTACTAACATAATTAGAAACACAATAAAAGCGAGAAACATCTACGGCCTTATTTATAAAACATAATTATTCGTTTCTAAAGACCAATTGTATGTACCTGAAATTCCTTTAAATCTTGGTTTAAACTCGGGACTATTTTTAGTCCACAATTCTCTATCCACAGTTCTAACATAGTTCAAATTATGTTGTGGCCGCCGGCGATTTGTGCGTCTGATATGCTCGTAACCCGGGTCGACGGTTTCGATCCCTAGCGTGAGTATTTAATCCGGTTAATAATCTAAGAATGTATGACTTCTAAGATATAAATTGAGGTAGATAAGATAAGATAATTTATTGATAACTTCAGAGTTACAGGTTAAATTACAAAAAATAGTCATACTACCAACAGTAATATAAAAAATAAACATTAAAGGCCTTACTTATAAACGCTGCTTAACTTTAAATGACGTTATTTAGTATTGCGCAAAGGAAAAATGTTCTGCGCCGTACTAAGTGACGTTATTTAAATTTAAGCAGCGTTTATAAGTAAGGCTGTAATTTTAAAATATAAGATTCAATAATAATTTTTTTTAAATCAATAATCACTTACTATTAAGTAAGTTTCAATGTCATAAAATAACTTATCTAGTAGCCACACTCTTAGCTTAGTTTGAAGCAGGCAGTGGAGGCTGCATCCTAGATGTGGTATACACAAGAAACATACAAATATTTTTTTATGAAAGATTATTTGCGAAGGCAATAATATGCCGACAACAAGAGTAACAATAATGAAGAGCTCGCAGAGGAGGTTGACTTGGCTACCCCAACGCATCAACAAAGTTAAGCAACGGTTGCTGCGGTCAAGAGTTGGATGGGTGAGCGCTAGTGGCATTATTCAATTGAGTGCTTCTGTGCTTCGGATGGCATGGTAAGCCGTCGGTTCCGGTTGTTTGTCTTAGGACAATAGTCGACATGGGTTTGTTCACTAGCCTACCCACTAAGCCGCACTTGGCCCACGTGGTAGATTATGGTCCAGCTCCTCTCTCTCTGAGAGTAAAGCTCGAGTCCCAGCGATGGGATCATATCGGGCTGAATATGTAATAACACAGATGGCATATGCCACTTTTTTATCTACACTTCCAAAAAAAAGAAGGAGGTACTACATTCGACTGTATTTTTTATTTTTTATGTTTGTTACCTCATAACTTTCGATAGGGTGAACCGATTCTCAAATTTTTTGTTTGAAAGCTGGTGCTTCCAGTGTAGTCCCATCAAAATTTCAGCAAATTCGGGTCAGTAGTTTTTGAGATACACTCCAATAACTGAATAGAATGGAAGTCTGTATAAAATTTTTCATAATGTACTTGTTTTTGTATCAAGATCGCTTGACGCACAAGTCTGGCAGCGATGTGAAGTAAGACGTTGGTAATCAGCTCGGTTTGAGGGATTCAGGATTTAGTGCGTAGGGCGAGACTACCTCTGATTTATATAGAAATCTTTGGTTCATAGTAGTTTAATAAGAGTCAAACTCACGAGACTGTCATTTCAATAGTAATTTCTTTAGCTGAATTTTAGAAATTTTCTATTACGAACTGAATTGGAAGCTTCGTCGCTGTGTTGTACGGCACCATCATGCTAAACTGAACGCATCCGCGCACTCTCCCCCATGTACGAGCGCTATGTTGAAGCGTTATTGTTTCAGCGCGTTGACATCCGCACATATTGTAAGGCGCTACTTTTACTGTAGACAAATACCATGTACCATCAAATACAAGTACTATTAATTTATAATTTTACCATCAACTTTTTGTTGTAGGTATATTTCATACTATGGTCTAAACAGCCATATCTTATGATCGCGATGACTTGCAAGTGTTAGCGACTGACTTCCGTCTCTGACCTTACGTCACGTCCAACTGATTCATCATACTATTTTAATTCTTACTATAATTATATTAGACGTTGTATTATTTCTTCGATGTTATTAAAATTAGTTATTAGCTCTTGGTTAATATTTGACTCCTAAATTTGTCATTTTTGTTATGGCGCCACAATAAGTGGCGCCAGTCTATTTTTCTAATCGGACTGAATTACTATCAAGCAACCTTAATGATGTAACTAAATTATTCTACGTTCATTATTTAAATGGGTCACGTATTGTCTTATTACGAGGGGTATAGATGCAAAAGTGCTTCTATCCACATTCTTAAATTTTTCGCCATACCCCATAAATCCATAAAATGTATTGTACTCAAGCTATATTCCATATTTAAATTGAATATCTTCGCAAATTGATATTACTTTCTATACTACATTAAACTTATTTCATAAACAGTGTAAAAATTTGAAAAAAATGAATTTGAAATCTGGATAGAGGCCCTTGTGCATCCAACCAGTGGATAAAGGCGGTTTTGCAACCGCCACTACTGGATAGAAGCGGTTTTGCTCCTTTATTGCTCGTGTGGATGGCTTTATGCAGGCGATGGGTCAGACTGATTTCTATTATGTTAACATGTTCACATAATTCGTACTAAACCAGACACCAAGAATAAAGTTTACTAAAAATGCTAAAGTTAAAAACTGTGCTATTAAATTTACTTAAACTTTTATTAAAAATAATCAAAATTACACTTTTATAATGGACTTCTATTAAATATAATCAAAATTTTAATTTCAAAACTTTTGTTTATAATAAAAATTATACAGATAATCCAGCCTCTTCCAGATATTCACAGCGCTCTTGATTTTCAGGTTCACCGATATTTGTGTGTTGCAAAATGTTTTTGTAAAACAAGAGCTGATCAGACCCTAATTCTGATTTCCAATTTGTACCGAAATGTTTTACCAATAGTTTGTCAACATCAGTAAGTTTCAAACCAGATACGCTTGTTTGAAATGGTGGTATATCCCTGATACCAAACTCAGATGTTGAAGATATATTTCGTTTAATTACGCTTTTAGCAATTCCTGTGTCATTTTTATAATGAATTTCTCCTCTCAAAAGAAACCGGCCCGGCTTGTTCTTCACTCTCGTCACGTAATATCTTTTGCAAGCAGCAAATTGGAAGTGGTAATTACCGGGGGGTTTCAATGTTTCACCTGCATAGGCCTTCCAATCTTTCACAGAAAATTCCTCACTCAGTTTGTGGACAATGCCGTAACGATTATATATATCTATATATTCCGATGGATTTATAATTACCTCTTTATTTTTTACCTCTTTTTCAATATGTCCGAAAATACGATCCGCTGGCATGAACGAATGCCCGGGAACAGGAAATATGAGTTCTACCATCTTAACATGTGTGGGGGCACAATTTGTTAGCCAGTACGCAACCATAGCAATCATGACAGTATTTTTGTTTTGAGAGCCGCAACCATCTGCCATCATTCGCAGCTTTTTTTTGCCTGTGAAATTGGTCTGCGAAAGTAAATTGAAAACTGCTGACGCAATCTCGTTCGCAGATTTGGCATAGACATTTTCAGTCCACGTATATATATGGACATTTTCTTTTGGAAATTTGTTTGTGCTATTTCCCACTACAATAGTAAAATTGTAGATGTAAAGTTGACGTGAATAATAGGCAGCTTGGTCTGCAACCTTTGGCAAAACTTGGTTTTTCTGGCAATCGAATGATATTGAAACCGTGTTTTCGTCATGCTCTCGCAAAAAGGTATAAAAACATTTAGCTTTTAATTTGTGAATCCGCAATGTAGCCATTATTTGAACTTTTTCTTCATTTTGTGCATTTTTTATTTTTTCAGACAGTTCCGTACATTTGGAACAAACGTCTACTCGTGGTGTTTTAAATCCGATGTTATAATTTGTATTAAAGATGTCTCTAAAATAACATTGTCGCACTTTGAGGCTTTCATCGACTTGTTTATCTTGATACAGTCTCCACATTTTACGAATGTTCAAATCAGATGATACATATTTTCTTTCTGATGTGGCTGATCGGCAATAATGCGACTCAATACACGTAAAGGACTCAATGAATCGCTTTACATTTTCTTTTTTTGCTGAATTTATACTTGAAACTCTGTCACCGCCTCGATTTTCTTGTGGGATAGTGCCATGTAGCAAGAATTTTTTTGAAATATTACGAAGTCTATGTATACCGACGCCAAGAATCTTCGAAAAGGTTCGTTGACAAACTCTTATCATTTTGTATGGTTTCGTGTATGTACGGACATAAAACTTTGTATAAGTTTGCGATTCTGCTCGGCATCCTATTTTACGTCTTCGACGCTTCGGTGTGTGAACTTTCATGAATTTTAATAGAAAATTGTCTTGAAAGGTTTTATTCGGTTTAGCATAAAATGATTGATGAAATTGTCTGATATCTTGAGGATTGAGAACATTGCATTTTAATTTTTCACTCTTCTTATGCGTACAACTTCTAACATCCGTTAAATTTGGTGGTCTCTTAGCTGAGTACCTAAAACAATTTAATTAAGTAAACAACAAGTTACCAATCCTATTTAATCCTAGACCTCAAGTAATGGCAATAAAACTATCCTGCTAGTTCAAAGGATATAGTGCTGTGACTGTGACAGACAGAGCATAAGTTTAGTAATAATGTTCCATTGGTATCTTTGGTAACGGAACCCCAAAAAGAATAATAGAAAATATAAATAATATTATAATAAATTATAATATAACATTAAGAATATACTTAATGAAAAGAATACAAGAAAATAAAAAGGATAACCTCTTGTTTCAAAGTAGAATATAATAATAGTAAACCAACGAATTGGATCTGTCCCGTATCCCACGTAGGTAGGTATTGCATAAACACGACCAACAGTAAAGCAAACGAAACTTACCTTTCACGCTTTTCTACGTTGCGCTTCCACACATTTTCATTCCGAATCCTTTTCCTGGATTTATTCCCTTGTACAGGGGCAATATTAATTTCCATTTTGTGATGATTTTCTATTTAAAATCCGCAAAAGAAAACTACACAGTGACCCAAAACAACAGCCCGACGCCATTACACTCCTTACAAAATACTGTGCTGTGATTGGTCGAGCCGCGATAGTGGCGCTTTTGTTACTTACGTTTTAACAGAGGCGGTTTTGTACCTAACTTCATGTTTCTCATGTCTTTTTCTATAGGATAGAGGCGTTATTGAACGTATTTTATCAAACAAAACCAACGACGACTAGAAGAGGGTTGTCAACAATAAAAAAAAAAACTGACTTAAAAATGGGATAGAAGCGCTTTTGCATCTATACCCCTCGACAATGTATAATTGCCGAATATCACTTTCCGAGTATTATATTAAGTACACATTTGATTTCCATGCAGTAGTTCGTTCTGCAGCTTGGCGCCACATGGAGTGGCACCACTGTACTTCTCTAATTAAACTGAATCACTATTAAGTTAATCTTCACCTAAATAATGTACCTAAATATATAATGTTTGTTATTTAAATTGCTCAGCTATTTGTTTGTTACTTATAAAGTATAATTGTGGATCATCATTGTCAGATTATCATAATAAGTATATATTCTGATTCTTATACGGTAGTTCGTTCGAAGACCGTTATAAAACCCAGTGGCAGCTATGGAAGCGCATTCTTTTCCAATCGAGCAGTGTGGAAGGTGTTAACGCTGCAGGAATAAACGTATATATTGCACCCATCAATTTTTCATTACAAGTCTACCCCACTAACTGAACACAAGGTAGATTTTTCACAGAGACCATAGACCCGAGTATTTGATGTAAATTTCAATTTGAGACTTCTACGCGTTCTTGAGAAACGGGATCTTGACAGCGCTATGATGATATTTTTTTTAATAATACATAATTACATAAAAATTAATTATTCAATTGGATTCAGCCGTTTTCGAGTTTTAGCGTCACTCCCGACCGCAACAGATTTTTCTATAGAAAAAGTTTTTATTTACCTATTTTATGGAGCAATATTTTGTATTACACTTACACACCTACTACACATAATATTATAAAATATATTACTAGTCGCTTTCTGCTCATTTAGCGTGTTTATTCCCTTAATCGCCTTTTATAATCTTCTAATGGGATATTATGAAACTGTCCTGCATTCTTAAGACGGTAGCATCAGAAATATGAATATGTACTGGTATATAGTAACCGCCAAATTATATTTTTAAAATTAAAGAAAACCCACTATGTTGCGTTGTATATCAAAACCATTAACGGTGGCGTTTTATCTACTTAATATTCAGTTATCAATATTCGTTTACTTCATCGTGGTATATTTCATTAAAACTAATCATGGGGCTTACCGTTCGAACGGTTAGCACGAACCAGGGCTGGTATGGCGGGGGAGAAATTGCCATTTTAGGACGTCTTCCCAGTTCCCCCTGTCGTCCCCTTGCACAGATAATTAACTGCAGATAGCTACACCCTACCAGTATGGGATCAAGTTTTATCTACCGCTTTTTAAATAGCGTTGAGTGAGGCCGGAGCGGCACGGGAGTTTGCGAGCACCGCCGCACTGGGGTTCAACAATTTGTAAGGGTGGCTAGGTAAACGACCGTGATTATATTGATTTTCAAAATGACATCTCTTTTCTTTGGCAACCCTTCCAAATCGAGATTAAATTGAATCATAATTTTCTGTTTTTGTACAGATTGCATTTCTTCTTTTAGGTACGGTAAGTCTTTGTAGTATTATATCCACAGCACGAACAAGTAAGTACTTGCTTGATACATTGGCACTATTATTTTACAATAAAAGCATACTCATTGATTATTATTGAAAAGTTCGTTAGAGTGACGCTCTTGTAATTAAAACATTCAGATTGTCTGTATTTGTATACCAGCACTTAATAAAGCAACCAAACATTGCAATTTAGAGAGAACAATACACATTCTCGGACGGGATTCGAACCTGTGTCTTTCGACAATCCGTTCCAGACGCCATGACCACTAGGACACCGAGGCATGTCGTCCGAGCATTGAATTTTAACTCTGTATTTGATTTTTGAACCGTCGTATAATGGGGACGGAGCGACATCTATTGAACAGCTTGACAAGCTTTATCCGAAAGAAGAGTTTTTTCTTACTTTCGTATCGATGTCGCAACCATTCATTATTTTATTATATGATTGTTAAAGCGCTAACGCCTGCTTATCGATACCCAACATTTCAGTTTTAGCCAAAATACGAATAATTTTTGAGAGAGATGGTCATAAAATAAAAACAACCAAACATCGCAACTGCAGATTTATTTCTGTGATTGACCATACCAGATTTAACGATGATAAAGACGGCAGTATTCCCATACCATCATATACATGTAAGTTTATAGTAAATATCAAAATTGGAACCCTTCGAACAGACAACTATTTTGATCGCTATCTGGAATGTTCCACGTCAAAACGTTCCGCGTGGTAGCACTTTGAAGTTCCGTATTCATATTCAAATTCCACCGGGGCAATCTCTCTTGATATGTTGCTCTATAATACTTAATTTGCATGTTTATGGTGTTTCGAATTTTGTTTCTGTACTTCATAGGCGACGGGTATTGTCGATTCGTTGGTGCGGCCCCTCATGCAGTATTGTTTGTGGAATTAACGCAGCACAGCATCGTGGCCGCCAGACGTATAAATCAGGCGGCTAATGCCGCGGCATCCGGCGTGTTTCTGGGTGTATGCGAGCGGCGACATTAGCCTATGTTCCACAGAGCTCTGCACTAGAGCTCTTCCTCCCTCGGCTCCAGCACGCAGCCGTGCTAGCGACAGCCGGGAAGAAGGGTGCCGGAGATTTATTAATTCGACGGAATTACTTCTCTGTACGTGCGATTTACTTTGTTTTGTCCTTCGGGGATAAAAATTGCCAGCTTTGTCGGCTAATATGTAGTCGAGCAAATCACGCGTGAGAGAGATAAGCGTAACGTTTGTTACGCTAGGTTTATCTAGTGAAAGTCTGAGAATAAACTGTACAAACGCTTTAAATTCTCAAGACTGTTAGATTTTGCGATTGCGACCGTATCTATTATTGCAAACGTAATAAATACTGTTAATTGCCTTGATATTGAATGCCGCTTGCTGTGCTGTGCATGTGTGTGTTGTCCTGTTCAGGCTCTAAGGAAGTTAACTAATTCATCTTGCTTAGTATTGTCGGGTAATGCCACTTGAGAGTTCGGACATAGCTTTGCGCATGCCCAATCGCAAGTTTGAACGGCTTGGGTAATTGAGGAAGTAGGGACCCTCCATTCTATTAACTGTTATTCGGTTATTGTCTTGCCCATGCCGTGTTACGGTGCTTAAATGTTTGCTACAGTATATTTGTTCAGAAGTTGTTGCTGTATATACTCATACACACGGTGTCAATTATAATGAGATCTATCTACATATCAAGATTAGTAGCTTTCGTAAGACTTTTTGTAAAACCAGTAGGTTTCATCGTTCTCAACTTAGAACTAACAAGTACAATTTGAAAAATTTCATACCGACTTCCATTGTATTCAGTTATTGGAGTGTAACTCAAAAACTACTGGACCGAATTTGATGAAATTTAAATGGGAACACACAGGAAGCACGAGCTTTCATTTTTATAAGATTGTTTTTATTATAATCTTAGCACTTGGGTCTCTTTGGGGAAAATAACTAAATACTTTTAAATTGATAATATCTGACCGTGGGACCCAAGATGTTGTTAAAAATGTGCCACTTATACGTATATGTACCTACTTTTTAGTTTCCATAAAACGGAGGGCTCTGGCGTCTGAAATACAGTTTCATTACTAGTTCAGGTGTCATCAGTTCCTACCATACACATTACTATTTACATTAAGGTGCATACTTTATTATATCAAATAAGTAGTCCTAAGTCTGTAAATTGTTAACATGCCCTTTTTATTTAATGTCAATAAACTTCTTATTATTATTATTATTTTTATTCAACCAATTTCACGGGTTTCACCCGGTCCTTTACAAAGGCATAAGTGGGGCTGTAGCCAACACTTAGAGGCCTGTTTGATATAAAAATACAATGTAGTATAAAAACAGAAACATTTTGGATGGAAGGTTACAGGTTATCTATTACAAAAATGGGTAAAATGGCATGGTTATTGAAATGTACTTATTAGTGATACGGGAGATAGTGGGCTATGGTCGAGACTACGGCACCTGCCAATTTCAGTCTCATCTTAAAATATTTAGGCAGGTGGTGACTTGCCACTCACTAAACGGGCCCCCCATAAAAGCCACCATCAATGGTGACAAAAGGGGCAACGTTGGTGTGAATGGCTAAAGGGTGTCGAGAGGTGTGCTGCGGTTTCACTAGAGCGCTACTACCGGCGTTATGCCCTTTAACACTTCCACCCTTATTATTATTATTATTATTATAATAGATGTGGCTTTAAATCTTGAGCTAAAATTTAATTTTTTCACACCTTGGGTTACATCAGTTTTCATACGAATCCCTAACTTTTTTTAAATATTATATAACCTATGTTACTCAGTGATAATTTAGCTTTCTAACGTCAAAAGAGTTTTTAAAATCGGTCCAGTATTTTTTAAGTTTGTTCGTTACATAAAAAAATTCAACAAGCACAATTTGAAAAATTTAATACCGACTTCCATTCTATTTAGTTATTGGAGTGTATCTCAAAAACTACTACTACTGGTGTGGTAGTTTTTGAGATACACTCCAATAACCACACATGAAGCACCAGCTTTCAAACAAAAAAATAATTTTTAGAATCGGTCCACCCAGTCGAAAGTTTTGAGGCAACAAACATAAAAAAATTGTCAAATTGAGTACCTCCTCCTTTTTTTGGAAGTCGGTAGAAAAAATAAAAATACAAATCTTTCTTCTTTATAATGTTATACATATATATGAAAACTAAGTAATAAGTCTAAATATTTATGACAAAAATCAATTAGGTAGGTTGGTAACATACTATGACTGCAGAGTTCGCGTGTTATATTCACAAATAAAACTGAAATGTTCTGCAGTTAATGATATGAAAGCCATTTTTCTTGCATTGATCAATTATAATCCATTAATTACCCATGCCGGTAGCAAACCCATAAAAAATATATAAACTTCTATTTCAGGAGCAGTTGGAATGTTTAAGATGTAGGCAGATATTTTTATGTACGCATAATAACTACAATTTATCCCTGTAATTTGGACCACCGAATATAATAATTAAATCTTGTTAGATTCGTAGGTCTCATTTCACACCCTTATGTTCCCTAACGCAATTTCGAAGCTATCTCCACGACGTGATTTAGGGTGAAATTAAATCTAAGTCTACCCACATTCTAGAAATTTCATGAGCTGTATTAATTCCACTACTATATATACATAAATTGCATGTCACAGGTATAGTCAGTTATAAATAGTATTTCTATTACTGATTACTTACTACATGTTATGAGATATACAAGTGTAAATGTAAGTAAATCTAATTCAAAATAAAATTATATGGAGACCGTTTTTTCGATTGTAATTGCATGACTACAAAAGTATCGCGTATTTTTTTATGTTACATAGTATTTTATCTAAAGCAAAACGACAATAATTTTGAAACTTTTGCCTATACCCTTCGCCCTTTAGCCTAAAATAGCATCACATGCTTGGGACGTGGGTTGAAAATTGATTGGCATTTTAAAGTTCTACGCTCGCTAAATGAAACAGCCCATAACAACAGTAACTCATTGGACCATAACGACCATTTCACCAACAGATTCTTAATTCTAACGCCCTTGTAAATGTTTTTAGCATTATTACTTTTTATTTTTGCAACTGGAGCCTATCTCTAAATTCTCTTCATATGCATACGCGTGTATCTATACAACTCTGGTTTCCTCCATGATCTATCTATAGCAATAATTAAAAACGGAAAGATTTGTATTTATGTATGTTTGTAACGAATAAAATCCAAACCGATTTAAAAAAATCTTTCGCACTCACTCTGAGTAGCATAGGCTATATTTTGATTCATCATCATCATCATCATCATCTATCACTACGTGGGTGAAACCGCAGAGCGCAGCTAGTAGATAATATAACTCCTGCCATACCTGCCTTGACTGACTGATTCTTGAACGCAGAGCCTGAAAAAATGCATGAAAAGTTATCTAACTGATGGTGAAAACTCCATCAAAATCCGTCGCTTAGTTCAGGAGTTAGCGGATATACAGACAGATAGACGCGGAAGGCGATTTTATACTTCTTATGGATATATTTGAGAAGCTGGTGGGGCTACTAACTTGAAATTTTAGCAATCGATTCCTTTTATGTTGTAGCATCCGCTTTAGTAGGTATGAAGGTAAATTTAGTTTATTTCTGTGGCTTCGTATCCCATAGATAGACCAAGGGGACGATGCCGCGAGTGGGTCTGCTAATTTGTTATAATTATATAGACACTGGTTACAATTCTCAAACATATGCTATGATTTCTAATATATCGTTAAGGTTAAACCTACTGTTAAATGTTTTGCATAGCTTGATAAGTGACCTAAGTTTAGGTTACCAAGTGCAATTTGAAAAAAAAATACTGACTTCCATTCTATTACTTTGGTAAAAATAAGTTATTGGAGTGTAACTCAAAAACTACTGAACCGAATTTGATGAAATTTAAATGGGACTACACAGGAAGCACCAGCTTTCAAACAAAAAAAAATTGGGAATCGGACCACCCAATCGAAAGTAATGAGGTAACAAACATTTTAAAAAAATACAGTCGTATTGAGCACCTCCTCCTTTTTGGAAGTCGGTAGAAAATACTTTCGTTTCTCACAAAATCACACTGTTAACTTATGATGAGATACAAAATTAATAATATTTATAAAAAACATTCTTTTATATGGAAGTTATGAGATTATAGTTTTATTATTATAGTTTAAGAGATTAATGCCAGCTAATCAAGTAGAGTTTCTTAGTGACAACTGACCAGTTTCAGTCGTATTGAAATCATATGGGTACTATTTTAAAGCCATATATATCTCACACCATGTAATTATTATATAAAAAAACATGACCTATATATTTTGATTTGCTCGAGCGCGTTAGTGAAATTAAAAAAACATCTTCATATAAAATGATTTCCAACTTACTGACGAGACGATCATCAAACTTAAGACATGTCAAAAAAGCTGTCACCTGTTATCGGTGGCATTAAAAAATCACACCATGGCCCTTAGCACTGTTGTTTTTAAATCCGTTAATATATAAGTAGAACAAAATCGTTGCAATGCAAGTTACGTTAATTATCGTAACTTACTGGAATAAGATTGGGCCAAGTGGAGTTGATCAAAGATAAGCTCGCTAGAGGTAGCTTAATGCCTTAATGAGGATTCCTCAGGCAGACAGGGGGTTGCGAGTGACGAGACCCAGGTAATGACTTAATTAACGCGCAATCAAAGCTCGTCTAGAGGTAACCTATCTAAACCATATCTACACAATTATATATCATGCTTACAACTCAGTTCCATATTGACCACAAGTGTTATATACAAACTTCAGCAAAAAATGTAGAATTAAATCCGGACTCAGCATTCTTCGCAGTAAACATTGATTCTTTCTTTTATTTGCACAGAAGTGACGAAGGAAAAATAAAAGGGGAAATGAACTTGATAGATTAGGTGTAAGTAGGTATGTATACTCGATTTTGTTACTGCGGCACACATCGCTCCCCAAGAGTTGAAAAGTTCAATATTGACTCGCAAAATTGCTTTAAGTCGGTGCAGTTGATAATAGTGAGCAGAATTGTGAACCTTATATCCTGTGTTGAAGTGTGGAATTGCTTCCGGGCATGGTGTACGCGAGGTGTTGTCACAGCTCGCCGCGCTTATTGGCATGTCCTCAAAGCTTCCTTCCGACGACAACGAAGGTGCCAAGGATTTTCCGCTAAAAGCCAACCGTCCAATAACATTTATTTATAAGGTAGTGCTTACGCTGTGTAATGGATTAAGTTTTATTCTGAAATTATTGGTATATTTAATCGCAATCGTGGCTAGTAAGGACGGAGTGAACCGAATCTTATTTGATAATATGTATGTTGCGAAATTGTACTGAGCACTGTTAGAAAAACCTGTGTTTTCCAACGAATTAAATGTATTTCGCGCACACCGCATTCAAGATCCTGCCACTACAAAAGCCTAACAATCGCTGAAAATATTTCTTTTGTGAATGATTTCATTATCTGATAGAAAACAAATTACAAAGTAGATAGACCGTACATAATACATGTAGAGTCCGAATAAGTTAGTCCATGTGAGTCGGACGCAGACAGAAATGTTTCGTTTCGTCTCGAAACAAAGTTTTCAAAGTTCAGTTTTTGCGAGCACTCGAGCGCGTAAAATTAATGGCTGAGCGCCTGATAAAACAACCGATAGAAGTAAAGTTACTTTACTTGCATCATTAGCGTTTAGGGTATCATATTACAAAACTTCAAGATGTAAAAGTTGGACAAAAAATAAGGTTTAAAAATAAGATCGTGCAAAATAAAATAAGATGCAATGTGTGTGTTAACACACTGATTGAATCTTATCTTGAAGAATAGCCGAATCAACTCTGACTTGGACGTTTACAAATATTGAATAGTCTTATGTACCACCAATCAATAAGAATAACATATTGACTGCTAGACATAGCTTTCTACAACATATTCAATTCAAACTCGTATGACTTTGTACAAATAGATGTGTTAGGTATATACGCTTTGCCTTCTTTGGTATTGCTATTGGTGATGATTGTCCCAAAGGATTATGCTGTTTAAGTATTCCCTGATGACTCTTTCTGCTTAAAGACACAGAGTGCGTGGTCAAATTATTACTACACCGGATTCGGTGAATTTTCATGCCATGGCAAGGTTACCTCAATAACTCCTTCGTATTTTGTACTGCATACAACATTATAAGTGATACCATAACGCCATTACATCCTTGAAGTGAATGGTAGAGATAAAAAACCCACCATGCGCTAGACATATTCTTAGTCTCACCACAAAAGATAGTACCTCATGTTATATGAGGTACAACGGTTTTGCTCTTAGTCAACTTTACTGAGATCCACGTGGGAAGACATGGAACAGTCCAGTTCTTAAGCTGAGAAGTATTTAGGTAAACAAGCAATGATATTCCTACAAAAGGGCAGAGATAAAATCTTAGCACGATAAGCTTCGATAGGGTGTACCTTTCCCCAAACATTAAGTTGATTGAGCCATCCGCACGTCCCTATTTCCAAACTAGCATTTACCGAATATTGCCAAGATATAAGCTTGATAGTATGTTGGTCACGTTCCATTATTATAATACAGATTTATATTACATTATAAACCGAACCCACAGAATATGTAAACAGTATGGCGTGTCGTAAACCCAACTATCATGTCCGTAAGTTATGCTCGTGCCGATAAACTTAAATGGATCAGTAATGAAATTATTAGATAATTATACAGTTTGGTAAGCAATTGCATCACGATTACAATTCCTCGTATAACCGCAGGACAGCTATCACACTATTGTGATTATGTTGCTGTTAGCTATTATACTTAACTAAAAGTGCTTACTAGATCTCTTATTACTGTATTATGGCACATCCCAGTCAAATATTTAGACTTTTTGAAACGAATGTATTACCTAACTAAAGTAGTATCTACTTACATTTTCACAGCTGGAACCCCGGGTCCTCCTCTCAGAAGAGGAGTATACTCAACGACGAAGTTTTCATGCCGCCAGAATCATGCTACGGATAGCATAAGAGTTGTTGCTAAAGCAGCGGTTCTTAACCTTTTAGAAATGAGGTGGGCCTTTCACAAAATTTGTGTCTGGCCAATGACCACTGTTTGGGGGTAGTATATACAAATGTAAACAATTTAATTTAAAAAAGGGTTGTTTTAACTATCTATATATAACGTGCATACAATTTATCAAAGGCAATAAATAGTATTTAAATATTAGAAAAAATATACATTTGCGAGATAAGTAGCTGTATTATTTTGCGATTTTGAGACTGCATGGTCTACCTACTTCTAAATCCTTGGTTCAGTGATTGTATAATATGTATGTCGGCAGTGGCATCCGACCGATTTCGGTGCTTGTTTTTAATTATCAAGCGCCGACAACCCGTGCTCACGTAGATAACAAACTTATATAACGTAGCTATTTCTTCCACTTCTAGTGCTTCCAGGGAGCTCCAGTGGTCCGTGGCTACTGCCCTAAAGTATCCAGTCAGTGATATCTAATGGTAATACACAGTTAACTGCAAATACAAACGTGTCTTTTGATTTTAAAATACACATATAGGTTACAAACTAGGCAAATCGGGTTCATTCCATCTCTTTAAGGCGAAATGAGTTCCAAATTTCATGATTGATGAAGACTTGAAAACTTAGTTTTTCGACGCTTAAATCTACTAACCGAAGTTCGAAAAAAAACGTAGTGTAAATTGAATATACGTCCTCATGAAGTATGGGAGCCAATATACGATTGAGCAAACTTGGCTTGATAGAAAACAATCGGCAACATTCCCTAAATTTTGCATTTTACGTGCTTCGTAGGAAAAAGCATTTTTAATCAATTATGGGCAAATATATTTCAATGAATGTATCATATTCGACTTTCCAATGAAATTTACTAGTGAACTATGGACTAATTTATCATTAAAGTTTAATCATTTGATAGTACGAAATAAATATAAAAGCATTAGCACGTATTCAATTGATTGTCGCATTACGTCGTCCATTCCGGTAAACAATTCTCAACCTTATGTAAAGCATCAAAAATTGTTTTAAAATTAGGATTGGACCGCGCCTTAATTTAATGATCTATTTATTAGGACAAAAATATTCCAAGTTGTTGTACCTACAGACCAGTCGAATATTTCGGACACGCAAGTTATGTTCCAGATAGAATTAAGCAAAAATGCACATAAATTAGTATCGTGTAGGTAATTAGTAAGTAAAATATTTTAGTAGTAGGAAGTAGCAATAGAACTCTGTGCGAATGAATTAGTCCGGGGACTTACCGCCACCATACCTATATATACCGCTAAGCAGTATTGTTCGCAATACTGTGTTCCGGTTTGAAGAGTATTGCTGCCGGTGAAATTACAGTTGAAAATAGGTTTTTCTTATAAGTCTACCGTATATATCACACTATATTATGGGGGAGGCGTATGTTCAGCAGTGGACGTCCTACGGCTGAGATGATGATGATGATGATGATAAAACACACATATAAAAAAAGTTTTATGTATAAGTGCCGTATATACACATGCGTTGAGTTAATAGCTGTTATTTTGATTTTACACACACTACTTTTTATTTATTTGTATACCTACTTAGATCATAAAATAGATATAAATAAACTGCTAATTTTAATTTTTTATTTTATTTTATTTATTTAACAAAATCCAAAGCTCTTAATAATTTTTACAATTTGTTAGGACTTACTTATAGGTAAAACATATAGCCAATAACGGAAATACATTGTTAAATTATATTTGTTACTATATATAGACAGTCATCAGATAATGAAAAATAATAATAAATATTAGTAATAATAGTAAGTTATAATAATAATTTTATATAAGAATAATTTTACAGCTTGATCTCAGCGATAAACAACATTAAAGTATTCTAGCACCAAATCGTTTAATGGCCAAGTTCTGAGCACTTTAAAACTGAATTACGTTTAAGCTGAAAACTCTGAACTATTCGGAAGTTGCCGTCTTACGGGAACAGCGCAGTTTGCTGGTAGTTGAGTACCACTTCTGTTTTGCCCAACCCTTGCTTCAACTGTTATGCTCGTACGAATAATTTTCTATATTGCCAGTTTTTTAATTTCTATATCTACTCAGTGTCCTTAGACCCATAATTGCATTGACGCCATTTTACATTGCTCTCTTCATAAACATTTCCCTGACTATTCTTTGGAAAAATATAATTTTAAAGCATTTTTGTCTATTGTTTTATTATTAATTTATTGCAACAAGAAAAAATATGTGTTTTATTATATAAAATAAAAAGGAAATCTTGTTCAAATCCGTATTAATTTTGTAGTTTTAATAATTGTTAATTCCTTTGGCTACTTGCAAAAATAATATATAAATATTTTAAGGAACAGATGAAACTTATTACTTCTATCGGTTCCAATAACTTTTTTTATATTTTGCTTTAAAATTATATATATATAGGTTTTGTCTCATATTTTTAGCTGACTCGCACGCGGTTTCGTTCGCTAGTTCTTCGTGTAGTGGTGGAACCGCCGCTTTGGAGTTTCGAGGTTCTCGGTTGGATACCTACTCGGGTCGGAACATTATTGGGTTCTTTAAAGATAAAAAATCTCAATAGAAGTTTGTCTGCAGTGCTCCATAGATGGCAATAGGCTGGCTACTGGACCATGCGATTTGGATTTAAAAATAACACGTATTAAATGTAACTTAATATAGTATAAAGTTCTCTCGGGGTAATGTTGCAAAAATACGTGTTACTATATATATACCACTACTCCCCTACATTTAGTAATACACGCCGTACCATAGAAGTTCATGCGCAACAACCAGTTAATTGAGCCCCTAGTATTATATGAGACCACGTAGCATACAGAGATCAAGCTGCCACTTTGGATTTATGTGACAGATCAAGAAAAAAGTTTTATAGTTGGGAGCTTCGGGCTCTTTTCTATCCATATACCGAATTTCATCGAAATCTGTGCGGTATTTTTTAAGTTATGCGTGAGCATACAGACATGTTTTTCAAAACGTCATATTCTTGTTCAGTAGGTAATTTTACGTCTTATGATCCACTTTTTTGTTTTTTTTTTCTTAGTACAGACTTTTTGACCTCTACTCCTTTATTATAAGTATAGAAGATAAATCATCTTATCATAATACTTACACTGACTACTTGTTAATCATCATATTCATCATCATCATAAGAACTGAAGAGCATTGTAGAAATTGAAATTACTGTGCGCATGGCTAATCAGAT
The DNA here is from genome assembly GCA_917880725.1 of Selenia dentaria. Classification (NCBI taxonomy): domain Eukaryota; kingdom Metazoa; phylum Arthropoda; class Insecta; order Lepidoptera; family Geometridae; genus Selenia; species Selenia dentaria. The sequence goes on along the minus strand of OU862882.1, from coordinate 25,153,705 downwards.
ATGTGTTGGGGAGGAGGAGCGAAGCGCAGCGACGACCAGACTTTAGAAGTTCAAAAATCTGGATCGCACTGGTACTGTATTTTTTATACCATCAAGTGACGAGACGCGCAAGTCGTGAGTCTGATGGTAAGTACCACGTTTGGTATGAGTACCACCCAGAGCTTAGAACTGAGTTTTTCGTGGCACTGTAGGTACTGAGCACTGTTCTCTTCAAGTTCTTCAATATTTTTTTCTATTTTTTTTAACGAGACATTGAGTTTTGAGTCACATTCGCCTAGTAATTACTCTTGGTAAAGTGCCATTCACACCCAAACTTCAGGCAACATTTAGCACACCTTTACATTTACCCACACCACACACACACATTTAGCTTTATGGCAAAATAATTGTCAATGCGGTGTTATAAACTCAGACGGCGCCTTGCACAAGAGGGCTACCATCAGAAAGTCGGGTTTCCTCGCTTACAATTCGCATATCAACGGTAGATGGAATATTCTTAAGCGGAGTAAATGTTATAGTTAGCCAGGTGGGACGTTTACCATAAGCAAAATGCTTGTTAGTCCCGTTGATTAAGTACCTGATAGTGCCTTTATACCTATACATAGGTTTGAAGAGTATCCCATCTGTAACATGCCCATCTGTCATCATCGCTCCATCCACTGTATGTACTCGCAACGGGTGATTGATCTTCGAGTGCTTTCCGCACTCGAGTCCCGACTGGAGTCGCGTCAATGTAAGAGGCCGTCTCGTTTTTTACTGTGTATCTGTGTATGAATGTATCACGCACGCCTGTAAGCAGTATGGGAACTCGAACTTAGGTGATCCCATCACTCTGGTGGTCATCGCGCCCAACATTAAATAGACAACTGTTACTACAGTTTAATTAAAATACATAGAATACATAAATCAAAACTACAAAAAAAAAAAAAAAAAAAGAGTAAGTTAGTTCGTTTTTCTAAAGGCCATTTCCAAGGCCAGGAATGTCAAATACGACGTTTTAAAAATAGACAAAATTAAAGTTTTTAATAAATAAAAAAGACTTAATAATAATTAGTACTGTATTCTGATCGTAATGAATCCAAACACGAAGGGGTTGCATTTATTTTGTACACGAAAACTTACTATGCTTCTACAATTCTATTACTCCATAATATACTAACTCTATGATACGAGCACATTTAGAAGAGTTTTAAAGATTCACTTTTAAAGATAAGTCAATTTCAATCAAACGCCAGCAAGTGCTTAAAAACAGATTACAACTTCTGAACCGGTTTCGTGATGATGTTATTGATGAAAACTTCTATCATCAAAAAATTACTATTTCCTTTAGTAATTCATATTTTTGCGAAGATCGATCTTTTTTAGCAACAGAATCCATTAGTTCGATAATACGGAATGTCATTTTTATTAAATCATTCAGGTCGATTTCCGTCAAAAGTAAAAGATTTAAAAAAAAAAAAATGCAGTTATTGTTTTCTTATAAATCGAGGGCATGTGTCCTTTACGATTTTTCTCTAATTCTCGTGGTTCCGGAATTGGCCATGGCCGCCCTTCTCAAAAAACCATTCTGTATAATATAAGCTATTAACCAGAAGTACCGGCCTCAGGTTCACGCCTATGCCCAATGTATTACAGTTAATCATGTATTTTCAGAATAGGTAGGTAAACTTAACCTTTCTATTTATATAACGCAAATTGCTCTTGTTCTGCATACTATTTCGAAGGGCGGCCAAGGCAACAGGGTGTAGGTACGCGGGGTCGACGCCCGGGGTGGTGGTGCGCAGGGGTTGCTTTGCACTTCCGCTTCACTGCACTCATTTGCGCATAAATAGTACCCGTTGACGTATCAAGATGTAGGCAGACTTATGAATTTCTGGACATTCTTGAATATAGAGCGTCAATAAGATAGTTGTGAATGAACCCATACTACGGAACTGAAGCTGAATATATCGGAATATACATTCAGCTTCAGCATTTGTTTAAATTAATCAAACAGTTTTTGAAGTTTCTGAAACAATCTGCCAAAGCCGCATTATTGCACTTCTGGTCGTTGCTGACTTGACAATAATACGACCGAGAATAACTGACACTAAATAGTATTTTTCGATAAACTCGTACTCACAGCTTTGTTTCGAGTTAGTAGAAGTTACGAAGAACAATACAAGCTTTCAAAGTTCGAGAACGATACAGAAATAAATTACGTACAAGTGAGCCAACACAAAAGCGTCCAACTAATCAGCGCAAACCAGCTTTCGTTTAAGGAGAAACGCAATTTGAAGTTCCCTTTAAAAGTTTCGAAAGCGAAGGAGTGTGGGTGAAATAAAACAAAGGCACGCGCCCGTTGAGGCACTCATGCTGAGTGCTCTGCTTTGTGGCAAGCTAGCGATACAATGCGATACCTAGCGACGCGACGCGACATGACGCGATACATGCAAACAGTCGAGGAGGCTGAACGTACACAAGTAGGCTTCCACGTCCGCTGTTCACCTCCAATACGGAAGCTACATTGTGTTAGGTACCGACAGTGCGCAAACAGCGGTAACGTGAACCAACTATTGAATAGGAAACCGCAAAACGACCGAGCGCTTACAGTCCACAAATTTCTTAGATTTATAATGAAAAATCTCAGGACTGTGTTTCCTGGAAACCTACCGTCTACAGAATTGAGTTTGTTGACAAAAACAATTTATTGAAGGATCTTTATTTCGGTGAGAAATTGCGATTTTATCTTTCAATTTCCATTTCGTCATTCATATTTACAAGTCGAATTCTGGATGAGTGTAATTGAACCAATGAAATTGTTTTATGAAAGATGAATTCAGTGGGTCGGTGGTGTCCTCAAGTCGTACCGTACGGAGACATCATTAGTGAGGTGAACTCCTAATGAACCTCGACATCAAGGACAAAGATCGCCGGAGGAGACAAGAAACATCTATCGAGATAGAAACGAAGAACATCTATCGAATGGCAGAAATCTCGAAATATTGGGTTTTCTACAAACCAGCAGGAATTGTATTACTTAGGTATAGACATTATATATCACTGGAAGAAATTCATTGAAAAGATTATAGGTAATACTCGCACATTTTGACTGATAAAACCTTCTGAAATACAAGCCCGCATAGTTTCGCTCGCTTGATATAAGGGATACGAACCAACAAAATACATAGGATATCATAGCATTGGACATACCTTTTTAATATTTACGTTCATCACATCACGAAAAAAACTGTTATCATTCAGGTCAAAGTATCTTGTTGTTTATGGGCTGAAATATAAAATTAGTTAAATTATCGTATATATTATTCGATGATTTTGAATATGGGTATCGGCATTGGCATAAAACCATTTTTACGATATTGGATTTTTTTAAATCGGCCGATCCTCAGCAACTATGGAATCCTATAAAGAACAAAATAGCATTATAGTCTCGCAAACCTACGGATCACGAAAGAGACTTCTATCCACTGCTTTTTTTCCTAAAGTGCACGTCAATCTTTTATCATATCTAGGGACAGTAAAGTTATGCTTATGATGTTAAGCACTCTCTTGCCCATAACAGTCGCATTGTTTGTTATAGATAATTAGTTAGATAACTAATGCTAGGCAACGAACGCACTGCAGTGTGCACTGCGTTCGTCACATTGTGACTATATCACGGTCTTCTGTTCCATTGTTTCATAGTTATTCCTGCAGTTACTACAGTACTGTAACCATAAACTATATTTCCTTCACGAAATAGTATATTTCATTACAAGTGGGGAAAGGCTGTCATTGCAAAGAGTTGACAGTCGGAACAAGTTGCAATGACGGTTCCGCACGTGTATTGAACGACAATTTTTAACACAGTTGCGAAAAAATGAAGCAATTTAATACAATAAACTCGCAAAGAAACTTTCTGGAAAATGTCGCCAACCGTAGAATATAAGCAGAGATTTTTTTTTCTTCACCCAATCTGGTAGGCAAAGGGAACTATGCCCATACAGCCAAGTCTTCAGTAGAATTTTTTTATTGATATGAAATGAAAATGAAATTTAATGAGATGAAATGAAAAGAAACCTTATCTAACTCATTCAATCAAATCATTAAATCTGATATTGAAACAAATTAGTAGCTTCTTTTTAGAAACATACGTATTTGCATGAATCATAAAAACTTCTATGATTTTTTTTTAGTAAAGTCTTCATTCAATTCAACTTCAATTTTGACAGTTGGGAAAGAGAACGCACGAGGTCGGGAAAGGTAAAAAAAAAACACGAGTATGTATATAATAGCCCACATACCGAACGCTATACGCCCCTGCAATACGCCACTTTTTGAGCAACTGTATTAAAAATGATTATTAGTATGAAAACTAACGTGGTGTATACACATTTTTAATAGACTAGAATCGCTTACGTTCCAACTATAGTTTCAACCACACCCGTAGGGCTATTATGTATCTCAGTTGCTATATGGCTCAAGCTCTCAGGCTCTATGTCACTTTTGTCAGCTCCAGTCATCAACTTACTAACCTTTTTGCTTACTGGAGTTACCAAAACTGACATAGAGCAGCCATTTTTCAAGATTTCAATCAACTTTTGTTATCAACTGAGTTACATAATAAACCTGCGGGTGTGACTCAATCACATCGCAAACTATACTTGGAGAGATCTGACTTATTTACGTGACTGATTCCCGTTTTTCATATTACAAATTATTATTATGTGTCTCCAAAGATTGGCGATTTATAAAATTTTGGAAAAACACGACAGATACATTTTACTTCTGCAGTACCTATGTCAAGAATGATTTGTAGAAAAATAACAGAATCGAATACAATTACCTCGACGAACAGCAATATAGGCTGAGAAACAATAAAGTTTCGAATAATTACAGTATACATTATATAAAATGCACGTGATTTAATCCGATTAAAGTTGTTTCTTTTTATTACTCGTATAAGCTTGTTAGGTCAGTGCTGAATTATACACAATTCACAATATGCTTCATTATTTAGAAAACATACAATTTGAACATATTTAATATCTCATTCTGTACTTTTATTGCTTTTTTACAGAGTAAATGTGCTTCTAGTGCCAAGTAAAAATTGTGAAAACAAGTTTCTCAAACGTAAGCGTTTGCATTGCTTCGGGAAATATTTTAAAACGTTTTATATAATCTCATTCTGTAATATTCTAATTATGAAATGAAATACAGATTTTTATTGGCATATTTTATTTACATACTTCTTAAAGAAAATTAAAAAATAAATTAAGGCATTATTCTCCTAACAAAACAATGCTTTAAAACAATTATTTAATTATTAAAGTACAATGTGTCCCGACCAAGGAGGTTTCAATTCAATTTAAGTACACATTATCTGTGGTGAGCGCGCTACGCGAGCAACGCGCTGGTTCCGAGCCAATAGACCAATAACAGACTTTTTCCACTGATATTGGCAAAAATTGTGGTTACGCCGCACAAGCCATACAAACAAGAAGAAGAAGAAGACTTTTTCCATTTTGGCGCTATTTCGTACATACGAATTTGAGTAATATTTTGTTGGATAAAACTTTAGTAGCAAAAATGTCATGAGATTAAATAAAGTAGTGCAACTGCATATAATTAAGTATTGAAACACTCGTGTAAACTTATTGTAGTTTTTTTAATACCCTCTATTATATGACAGTTGCATAAACTACTATTAAAGTATGCATTTTTAAAGTAACATTACATTTTATTGAGCAAATATAAAGACCAGACAAGACAAAGAGCACAGCGTTCCGTATGGCTCGAGCTCGCGGCCGCGCTGAGTGCTTATCGAGAGATGAGGCAAGTGCACTCTTCTTTCAACAGCATTGCTTTGTGCTTGCTCCAACAGCCACTTTGTAGCATTGAGGACAGTGCTACTGTTGAAATACTTAAACTGTTTAGCATATACCAGCTTACGAATAGTTCGTACATTCTAAATATACTTAGCTTGATAATGTAACTTGAAATAAGACTAAATTGAAACATAATTGACTTGCTGCTGTTCGTAATTCGATAATGAAGAATATAACCTTTTTAAATTTGACCTTGACAAAAAAGGCACTAAGACTGCCCTCACTGAAAGTGACTCTAGTAACCACCTACTAACATTAATAGATTGTGACAATATACATTTTGACAGTATTATTAAAACGATCTTAATTTGTTTGGAAACGACGCAGACTGTATAGGTATTTGTCAATCCACCGCTCGATATAGATCTCTCCAATCGGACGTTACGGAGATCCTTGGCCTCCTACAACTATTTGCTTCCAGCCACTTTGTGAAGATCGTTGCTCTACCTGGAAGCATCGTCTAAAAGAGTTCTACTCTGCGTTTGCCATTTCAAAGTCTTCATTCCGAAACACTTCTCTCAGCCGGTTATCGATTCTGTGACTAATGGCCAGCTCATTGGCACTTTAGGTGGCTAATCCTGTGGTTGGCGATAACTTTGTTTCTTTATCGGATCAACACATTACGAAGTTGATCCTTTGGAGAGACTCTGCTTGGGAATAGATAACTTTAAACTGGTAAGCAGTCCGTCACGTTTTGAGTTCGTTTGGAGAAGTACTGCGACCATACCCTATTTCTACCACGAAGCAGTAATGTTCGCACTATATTGCGAATATACGCTTACAATATACGCTACCAACCAGAGCGCAGTATACTGCGCTTTGGTAAGCGTATGGGTGCCGGAGAAATTACTGGCACGTGAGACTAATAACTTAATGTCTCATGGTTAAGGGCGCAGTACAGATCCCCACTTGTGATGAAATACATCTGTTAAAGGCAGAGGTTGCTGTGCTTTTACCGTCTCCTAATATAATGGGAAAAAAACAGAACGTTAGGTTAAAATGAAACAAAAGGCTACTGCGAGCCCATCATCCTGCCTACGATGGAATCAGCCTTAATAGAATCACGTCAGTGTCGGATGATTTAAGGACGTTACAATATCTATCCGTCCCCTAATTCGTCTGTACGTAACTTATGACAGTGATGTTAAAGGAAGTGTCCTCGGGGCGCTCGGAGTGCTCGTGATTCTCCTAAAGGAAATGACTTCAATTTACTATTATCACAGGAAGAGTGCGGTGAGCGAGGTCACCGGCATTACTTATACTTATTTACTATGACAATCCAACTAGAAAACCGGCGCGGAAATTGCACGGCTGCAAATTGGGCTCGCTCGACTACTTTATCGCTCCACTTTTACATGAACTTTTACGACTCAGCATAATGCTACTTTTTGCTTAACGATACTTGCTTATGACAGAGGTCCATTAAAAAGTAACAGCTTCCTTGTGACGGAAAAAAAATAATTGTTTTACTCTGAGTAGGATATTTCAAGGATTAATTTTCGGAATTTTTTCCAAACTTTTTGAAAAGCAGAAATTTAAAGCCGAATTTATATTAGAATTTGTTTTGTTTCAGCGGGTGTGATGACGTGCAGCGGTCGTTGGAGCTATTGGACCAGGTGCTGAGTGAATACGACGAGGGTGAGCCGCGCTCCCTGGAGCCGCGTCCCCCTCCCACCCCCGCCACACCCGCCACTCCCGCCACACCGGCCACGGACGACGACTCGCCACTCGCGGGACACACCTCCGAGGACGATGGATACATGAGCATGAACGGGAGAAGGTACACCAGATACTCATTCATTGTAAACTACCAACAGATCTTACTACCTGGACAACCAACACATAATTATGGTGACGTATGTCTCTGTCATTAACACAAAGATTGCTCGCGGACATACTTTCGTTTGTAGCTGCTTCTAGATCTGATCCAAACCTTGCTGCGGTCACTACTTGGCAAAGTGACCACTAGTGGTTTTTTGAGTTGACCCTTTAAAACATCTTTCATAGAGCGTGTACTTCCACACTTCCACACATATGCCAACAGTGGCCTGTTTAAACTCTTACTACTTTTGCCAGCAGTATGTACCCTATGTGACGCGCCGACTTACTCGAGGTCGCTACCATGCAGTGGACTACATTCCAAGAATATTGGAAATCTTTGTTTTAGATAAATGCCAGTATTCTGGTGAAAATGAAAATGAAATCATTTATTCTGTATAGGCCTACGGGGGCACTTACAAATTGTCATATTACATTAATTATTTCTTAAATCTTCAACCGGATCGGAACGCGACCACGACTGAAAAGATCCGACAAGAAACTCAGCGGGCCTTTTTGCATTGTTTTTGCATTTTGCATTGCCTTGTCTTTTTGCATTTTTTTATCGCAAATTTCTTAATGTATATAATCAAATCAAAGTCATTTAGGCATCAAAGATGCACTTGTCAACGTCAAATATTCTTAGTTAGGTAATATGTATCTACTTTAAAAAACTACTGCCGCGTTCAAAAATAACTAGAGGAGAAGCATAGACTAAAATATATACTAGAAAAAGGAGAAGCGACAAGAAACATAAAGCAAATATTTTCTAATTATTTTTACAATTTAAATGAATATAAATAAATCCAGATGGCATATGCCTACATGTCAGAAGTGGAAAAGATGCACTGGCTGACGCTTTTTACATCATTTTTGTATCTAAACAAGTAGGCTGCGCTGGTTCGTTGGAAATTGCTAAAGCCAATTTGATAGGCTACGTAACCTTGTGTGTAGCTGTATGAAAGCTTATACAAAACCTACTTCCTTCTATGTGTCTGCTGTCAGGGTGCTATCAGTCAGAGCGCGGTTACGCGTTCTAGCGTTGCGCGTTCGCTTTCTGCGTTCCAGCGTGCATAGTTGTTCAGCCTGACTGCCGTGTGGGATGTCACAATACAGTACAACGAACGCAGAATGCAAAAACGCGTGGCCGCTTTCTGTCCGATAGGACTCTAACTCTTAGTTTTGTATTATATTACATGTACAGCCTAAAGAATGGTCAACTCCCGACCCGACTTGACCTGTTCGCTTCTCGATCATTTGAGTACGTATAGTCTTTATCAGTAATTTTTTCATCATTAATGCTCTTCATCAGCAGCCAACTAACTCAACATCAAATGTTTCCAGAGCGAAGTTCGCGTTGGGTTTCCGTCCGACGGAGGAGCACGAGGAGCCTTCGCCCCCCGCCCCGCCCTCACCACACTCTCCTCCTCCGCCCGAGGAGGCACAGCGCATCATCTCCACTCTACTTCCTAAGTAAGTATACCATTGGTTACAACTATAACAAAATGAACGATATCTTAAAATACACATAGCGCTCGCAGCGGAGCTAGACTTGGCGATCATAACCAATCAATAAGTTAAAGAAGGCTTGCTGCGGTACTGAGTTGGATGGGTGACCGCTAATGGCATTATTCAAATGCCGTCGGTCCTGGTTGTTTGTCTTAGGACAAGAGTCGTTCGGCTTTGTCGGAGGCATTCGGGCGGCCTGACAATTTCGGCATGGGTTGGCCACTAGCTCATCCACCAAGCCGCACTAGGCCCGCGTGGCTGAGAGGAAGGCTCGAGTCCCAGCAGTGGGACCAAGATGGGCTGACTATAATTACACATTTGTATAATACCTACCTATGTGGTATTATGTCCTTAGTAGACTGCCTACCAACTTGTCAGATAAATTCATTAATTAGTAATTTCCAATTTTGTGAATTATGTAAAAAAGTTCAATGACATGGAAGAGCACGTAAGCATCGGCGCATCGGTCGGTAAATAGTGCCTTAGCAAACTTCCCCCCTTTTTAGGAAAAGTAACCCAACAAAAAAAACATATTAAATAGTAGAACATGTGTATCAAGTTTCGTCAAGATTGCTTAAATAAGCGACATGTACCGGAACACCAACGAACAACCTAAAAAACATACGGAACTCGGAAAGTTAATTATCGACAGCAGGGACATTTATTAAGTTTCTACGGCACATAACTTAGAAACGGTGCGGGGCACATTGCAAATCAATTCGTCGGTTCATAATTCAGAAATGGTACACCAGAGGCCGTAGGCAAAGTAAGTAAATATGTATAAGTAGAACGTCTTCCCTACTAGCGTTGATTCACGGCCGCGCGGTCTAAGTACTTTGTTTTGTAGGACAATTTGTCAAAAAGTGTTCGTATCGTAAATGTAAACGCGTCACGCTTCGGCGTACAAACTATGAGTTATGTGTCACAGATAAATGACAGTTTGTACTGTTTCACGTGAACGACAGGTTACGTTACACTTACGCAGATATTCGTACTAGGGCCACTTAAATAAAAGTGGTGCATGACAAAACTCCATTACATTTTTCATATAAAAACTAATAATCTAATGAACCAAAACAAGGAGGAGCAGTGAGCATAACACCATTTTCACCCCTACAAAAGTTTAACATGGTATTTATATTCTTTTAAAACTGATAATTCAACTATTTTCGTGAAAACTTCACGTTATTAAGCTGTAAAAAATAAGGACGGACGGACGGGGTCCAGCAGTCGTTGGGATGGCAACCGACCCGCCAAAAAAGGGGTAATGACCTCTTTTTTCATGTCAATACTGTCAATTGTTGATGAGACGAGTAAGTCGCTCGGCTGATGTTAAACGCTTGCCCAGTTTAGTGTCATTCATAATTTTAAACTACAAGAATTTTTGAACTCTTAAAATCCTTCATGGCCATGCATTGCGCTTATCACCCTGAGATATAAGTTGTTAAATCTCTTGCATTGTGATTTCGCTGGGTCTTACCCCTTTTTTTAACGCAGAGGAAGGTTTTGTACCCTGATCACCAGCCTTGGGGAGAGCTGGTGAGCGTGTAGGAGTCTTCGCCAGAAGGGCGGCCTACCCATTAAACCTCTGCGCTGTTCCTTCGTCGGCGACTGGTGGCTAGGGGCAGTGGGCCCGCTCGCGCATTCAGCCACAGCCCCCGCCGGTGGGTCTTACCACTGGGCTGTCATCGCTTTAAAACTAGAGAAAGGGGTTCCTCGTATGTAAATCGGTGGCTCTGTCGTTAAATAGGAACAAATACATCCAAACAAACGACAGCGTGTTTGTCATAGCAGCTTCTATACGATGCGTTAATAACGCTAAGCATAACAGAAATTGAGAACAGCAAAAGAAAATAAAAATATATTAAAAAAACTTCAATGCTTTTTCAGAGTGTCTCCAGCCAATTCAGCAAGAAGAACGACTTCCATTGAGCACCGGGAGGCAGAGGAGAGATTAGAGTCCATCATCAGCGTTAACACCACGACCGCTACACAAACCACTTTTGTAAGTATTCAAAAATTTAGGATAGATAGTAATTTTATGTTCGTATGTACATAACTATATGGGCATCGTGGTAAATTACTAACCTACAGGAATATTTATTATTTAAACCAATAAAAAGTTTCCATTGACTAACTGTAGACAAGAGTCTTAAAGATGATATAAAATACACCACTTTTAGTAAATAGAGTATCCCTTATACATGCACATATATCGTTAAAAAGTGGTATATGACATCAATACTCAATACTTTATTGCATTTTGTAGGTATTATGGTGAATATACAGTACCGATGGAATGCACAAAAAAGATCACTCAAGACCGTGTGAGTCGCGCAATTTGAAGTGAGGAGGAGTAAAAGTAGTTTAGTGAACTTATTATTTTTATACATATGGGTTAAAGCTTATATATACCAATAAAAATCGTATCGTAACAATAGTAACATTAGATTTTTTATTGGTAGGTATGTAATTCACTGTTCTCCTAATACTCATAAACCAAGTATTAAATATATTTATATAATCTCATTCGGTAATATTCTAATTATGAAATGAAATACAGACTTTTATTGGCATATTTTATTTACATACTTCTTTAAGAAAATTAAAAAATTAAATTAAAGCATTATTCTCCTAACAAAACAATGCTTTAAAACAATTTTTTAAATGTGTCCCGACCAAGGAGGTTTCAATTAAATTTAAGTACACATTATCTGTGGTGAGCGCGCTGCGCGTGCAACGCGCTGGTTCCTAGCCAATAGACCAATAACAGACTTTTTCCACTGATATTGGCAAAATTGATACGTAGTATCTTATAGTTTGTGGTTAAGCCGCACAAGCCATACAAACAAGAAGAAGAAGAAGGCTTTTTCCATTTTGGCGCTATTTTTTTTACATACGAATTTTCGTAATATTTTGTTGGATAAAACTTTAGTAGCAAAAATGTCATGAGATTAAATAAAGTAGTGTATGCAACTGCATATAATTAGGTATTAAAACACTCGTGTAATCTTACTTTGAAACTCGCCTGCGGCAAAAAACTGCACTCCTGTTTTATTACCCTCTATTATATGACAGTTGCATAAACTACTATTATTTATCTATAAAATTGAAAAGTTTAGTGTCACTGAGCAGGCGTTAGTGCTTTAAAGATCATATAATAAAGGAATACTTAAGGCTTAAGCGTTGTCGGTACGCTCGTCGTTGCGTCCCTCCTTGCATAGCGATGACGAGCGTACTATACTCAAGATCCTGAAGAAGGCTTCAGCCGTGCGATTCCCTAATGATTCACCGATGTCAAATACTTTATGAGATATCTATGCCCTTGTACATAAGGTTGCTTTTCCAACGTTTCTTGTCATCTCATCATTTGTTTCACGGATGTTGTCAAAGATGCAGCGATGTTTGCTCTTAGAGAATCGCACGGCTGGGCGAAGCCGAAACAATTGTCGATCGTGATATCGACAATGCGTAAGTCTCACGTGAATCCCGTTTTATTATTACCCGTTTAATTATAATTAACGTAAGTTTTAATAACAAGTTTAGAGGGAGTAATTAAACTGTAACCGTGGTCAACTCTGTAGATAAACAGAATGTTTTAGTAGTTTTAAATTAAAACAAAGGTAGTCAATCTAAATATGTAATTTTTTATTTTATACAAATACAGCCGGACCCGCTTACCACGAAGCGAGTCATTCGCTTTCGGGTATTTTGTGACGATTGCCACTCTTCTCAAACTAGAACTATATTTCCTCTCGTCCTACTTCTACTCTCTTCTGTGGCCTATTCTACTGTCATGTCTTATTGTGTTTCAGCCAAAAACAAAACACCAACGTCCATATGGATGGGAGAAGGAAGACGGAGGTGGATTCCAGCTACAGCAGCCGCCGGTGCCACCATACCGGTTCGCATCGCTGCAGCATGGAGCGCGACCTCCGCATCCACCACCCGACGTACCAGCCTGGCTTCCACCCAGACAGAACCCACTACCGGCCGCTCTCAATAAATCGCCTAGCCTCGAGAACCCACCCGTCTTCCCTTTCATGGGCTTCTCCAGCGAATTCAACGACAAACCATACAATGAACACCCCGTCACGATCTACCCCGGACCAAAATACAACAGACAATCGCACTCGCCGACGTACCCCGTTCAGAAAGTATCGCCATCGAACACCAAAAGTTCTGATAGAAACAATAGCGGCACTCGCGATTCTAGATCTGACGGGGAAATGTTGTCGCCTATAGGCAAACTACCTCCGCGGACTCTCGCAGGTTCTATGGAAAGACATAGAGAAGTGTGTAGAGGATCCACGGAGGACGTGACGGAGATCTCGAAGAGGATAAGTTCGAGTAAGAGCAACGAGGACGAGCATTTTTCGGACGATTCGCTCGAGGAGTCATTCCCTCCGCCGCCGCCCGCAGTTACCACGCCTTCGAAACGCAATTCCATCGCTTGGGAAGTGTCACTCGATGGTGATGATCCACTACTTACTCCAGGCAGCACAAAGGTACCTATTATTCTAGCCAACAACAAATCAACACGACAAAGATTTTTAACCGCAGCTACTGGGGTAGGTATATAATCCCGGAATATGTTATACTTGTCCAGTATTATAGTTCGTGCGAAATAACTATTGATGTTCTTAAACATCTCGTTCATAATAATTGGAGATTCATTTTCGTACGTAACCCATTTTTAGTTCTTTATTTTTAAATCTTATTCCCAAAAAAACTTAATGCGTAATCACAGTTTAGTTGACAAAGAACTATAACTACATATTAGATAATTATTTATTTTGAAACGTTTTGAAACGGTAAGTAGACATAATGATTCGAGTATCCCTGTAGAACTCAAGTAATCGGCATAGTTATACTTTTAAAATCATAAAGACTAGTGTATATAATAAATGAATACTGGCTGACTAGCTATACAGGAGATCGGTCAGTATGGGTATACGAGTAAGTATGAAACTATAAGTTATACAAAGATCTCTTCTTAGCAACCATGTCACCGCTTTTAGTGACACGAGTAACTGCAATCGTAGATTTCGACGTACTTGCTTGCTTTACTTACTTATTGCTATGAAACCTGATATCTAAAATTGATAAAATGCATTGTATTTCATTTTTTTTTAATTTAATTAAGTAGTTGTTTGAAAGTACGACAATTTTTTTTAATACAACATTGAACACGTTCAGGTAATAATTTTACTATTGCGCTTTGTATCTTCAGTTCAGTGGTGAATTTGCGTTAAAATCTCTATGGCTGCTTGTTTGAAGGTCTTCAATGATGTCGTAACTTGTGTTGTACACTTCATCCTTAACGTAACCCCTAAGAAATAGTCTAGAGAACATACATGTAAATAAACATTATTATTTATTGCTTCTACAATCATAGATAGATTACCTACTATCCTCGATGACAAAACTTCCGGAATAAATAGGTGAAATAATAAATATTCCATAGCTATCACACAACGCCATCTAGTCCCAAGCTAAGCAGAGCTTGTGTTATGGGTACTAGACAACTGATAAACATACTTATATATTTCGAAATACATAAATATTATAGATAAATTACACCCAGACACAGAACAAATGATCGTGCTCATAACACAAACATTTGTCCTGGGTGGGAATCGAACCCACGACCTCCGGCATAGCAGTCAGGGTCACTAACCACTAGACCAACAGGCCTGTCAAAAAACGTGTGTTTGAAACAAGCTGCGATACCACTAATGACCTAGAGCAAGCATAGATTTTTTAAGAGATATGAAATACAACGCATTTTATTAATTTTATATATTATGTACTTTAAGAACTGTACAATCAATATAAAAATAATATAAGGTTTTTTTTTTCAAAATGACCAAGACTGATTCCCGAACTGCGTATTTAAGTTGTTTTCAGATCTATTAATGTATATTTTTCTTGTCACTAAAATCGACGACATGGTTCCTATGAAGAGATCTTTATATGTTTTATAGTTCCAAACTTGCTCAAACTGACTCATCGGAAATCTAAATAGCCCATCTGTATACCGGTCAATACAAGGTGGTGCTTACCGATAATATTAGAGACAAGCTATGATGTAAAAAAATATTTACTTTATGTAGGTACCTACTTACTAAAAACAAGAATACATACGTGAAAAGCCTAAAAAAATCTATTTGTTATTTGCAAATTCATGAGTATATTAGATGTCATTCCGTGACGGCCCGTTAGTTTAAGATACATTATATCTCGGGGAAGGATACTTTTCCGCATTATTATCATCATCCATCACCACGCGAGTGCAAGGCGGAGCGCAATTAGTAAAAAAAACACAAAAAAAAACACAAATTAAAAAATAACATATTTTTTTAGAAAACTACTTAAAATAGAAGAATAATCATTTAGTAATAAATTTACTATACCGTCTCGGAGATTTATATTTAAATAGTTACTGATATAAAAATTGTAATATGGTTTTGGTGTCAATTCCAGGTTATTGGTCGGAGAAGGAGAAAGTCAGGCGACCAATCACATTCGAGCACAAGCTCCATACCACAGCGGATCGACGACGACTGGGGTGAAGAGTACTGGCCTCCACCACCACCGATCGCCCAGTGCGAGCCTCTCGCTTCGCCCAGCTCTGATATCGACCCAGACCAGCGTCGCGCGCAGGATCTCGCTTGCGGTACCTATGTCATTAGAAAAGGCAAAAACCGTAAACAATTACCGGGTTTCAATAAAAACACACCAAATAAACCATCTAATACTAGCAACTTACTCAACAGTCAAGGCTTAAATAGAAGTTTAGACACAGATAAATCAATAGACGGGTCTAGCATATCAATAAGCGGATCCGGTTCCGTCGGCTCGTACAACTCGCGGCCTAGCTCAGATCTCAGCTTACCTCAGTCTCGATACAGCGTCGATCTCAACTCGAGATTGAGTCGCGAACTCAACACACCTAACTCCAGATACAGCATAGATCTCTGCACACCCAACTCTAGACTGAGCAAGGAAATGACGTCACCCAAATCCCGACTGAGTTTAGATCTAAACAACGGTCAAGATCGGTATATAAGTCCAGAATACTTTGGTCACAGTCCTAAAAGTAGAATACTTCCTAGCGATAAGAAAAGTAACGTGATACAGAATAAGCTGTCGCCGCAGAACAGGTTCTCTGATTTCAAAAAGTATTCATCCACATTTGATAATATACAATCGTTGATTAAAGAAGGTAAAGTCGAAGAGACATCACCAACAGAGTGCAACGAGACGGTGAATGAGTTAGCCACAGTGCCTCCTAACATGGTGCGAGTTGTATCGCTGCCTCAACTGGGTGACAGTGAGAGCACTAGTACCAGTCGCCAGGCTCTCATCACAACTGTAGAGGAAGAAGAAGATCAAGAGAGCGGCGAACCTGGCTCCAGCGGCGACACCTCACCACTTCGTAAAATAGAAAACAACATAACCGCTATACTCAACCAAGGTCGGGACCAAAAACATTTTACTCCATATTTACCTAAAGACTGGAATATTCATAAGGACGAGTACTGTGATGAAATATCTAATAATTTATTAGAAAACAAATTCCGTTATAGTTCTAGAGAGAGACAAAAGAGACACGACATACAGAAATCATCAAGTCACAATGAAATTCAGAATCAGAGATCGATAGACCGTCGCGATAGATCGAGGAGGTCGAACAGTATGCATAAGTCGACTAGTGCTAAGGATGTGCCGGTAGGGTTGATGCGGCAGCCGTCTTCTTCAGACTCTGCGGTTTCGAGTGGAGGGGATTTCCCTCTGAACGTTCAGATAGTGGAGCATTCGTTCCGACACCCACCATTGCCTCCGTCCCCAGTATACGACCTAGGCCCATTACCACAAACGCCAGAATCACCCACCTTCCCACCTCTGCCACCATCGCCAGTGCAAGAAGTAGAAGATGAATACACAGAAATCATGCAGCCCACTGACAAACGACACGTAAAAAAGGCTGATACTTTACCTACACCTACAATGGAGTATAAACGAAGGTAACATCTAATCACCAACTCATAACATAACTTTAAAAAAACTTTTTTTTCGTATATATATGTGTATGAATACTCTACAATACATTTTATTCCATTAGGCCTTCAGAACCCCCAGCAGTACCTCCACATCGAGACACCACGAACAGCCTTAAGACGAGATCCATGGAAACCAGCTACAACAAGAACAGAAGAAGTAACAACTTCAAAAGCGGTTCTACAGACAGAAGAACTTTACCGACAGGTACACTACATATTGTGCAGAACACTACAAATTACAAATTCTACAAATTGTCTAAACTATGGTAATGAGTGTTCGGAGGTAGTTCGTATTCTGTTTACACTAAAATAGTGTAATACTTAGAATGATAATTCAAAAATATGATTAATCTAAAATAGTTTTCCTTTAATTCAGAGATCATGAAGTTAGATGAAGACTAAGTTTACACTAAACAAACCCACAGTTAAACAGAAATGGCAAGTTTAAGAACTGTCATTCACAAGCGTCATACGAATTTAGAATTTAGCATGAACAGAATAAGAACTAAGTACCACATTTTACTAAGAAAAGATTATAGTTCGCTAGTTTATTTTGTTGTTCTGAATAAGCGAATTGCCCTCTAACTCATATTCATTTCTTTGAATGTATTTTTGTTCGTGATATTTCATTCCTGCTATGAAGGAAAACCTAGAAATATTAATTTTGTTCCTAAGGTTTTTAAATGTCTACGATATTACATCTTACTGTATTATGTAGATAGATGAGGCGCTGGAACAACATATAGGATATTTTTCATCATCATCACCAGCTTCCATCACTACCAGGTGGAACTGCGGTTTATAAATAATAACAGTATAAATGTTTTGAAAGAAAGGTTATATGTTCGAATAAATTATTTGGAAGCACTTAAGCGCGCACACTCCTGCTGGTAAAGGGCTTGATTGATTTTGATAAACAAGGTACATATCAATCTTAACATATTGGGCGTAAATGAGCTGTCAAGAAAACCAACATGTCAGTTTTACAGTCTATTGATTGAAATTGCAATGAAACAATAAATATTACCAGTCTTATATTGGAAAATGGCGGCTCTATGTCCGTTTTGACAACTCCACTAAGCAAAAATGTTAGTAAATTGATGACAAACAAGAATCGAAAAGTTTATGATTCTATTTAATTTCGTGTGCAGCCTAATTCATTGATTAAGTATAAAACAATGTTTTTTTGGATAAAAAGAACTTAATTATTGACACACGAGCGGCCGGACACGGACACGTTTAGACATATCAAAGTATTATTATAAACGCATTTTTTATATACCTATATATAAATCTCCTAAATGAAAATAAAAACATTGAAAATTTTTTATGTAACTATTCACATCAAAACTTGAAGTTTATGTTGAAAGGACCTCTGTTTAGGCAAACGGAGTGGACGATTCCCGTTAAATATCGCAGATATTAATAAATATACAATGCCTGCTCTCGAACTGCCCTCAAACCACAAACAAATACCGTGATTCTAAATTAAATAAAAAAATATTAGATTTTAAGTTTAAATATGGAATGTTACACACTTGGCACTGTCAATGAATGAATGAATAGTGCTTTGTCTTTGATGTATCTAAAACATTTACGGCCTTATTAATAAACTTGTAGTAAGCCCGGAGTAGTTAAAACATCAATCTGTCAATTTTTCGCTTGCAGTAAATGTCACGCGTGAAAGCAAGACAAAGCATGTTACGCCTAATCTATGTTTACGCAACGTTTATTAATAAAGGCCTTATTGTATCAGGTAGGTATCTATATTTATTACCTACCCACATATCACATTGATACCTATGTTATTTTTCACTCACTGCTCTCTGCAATTGAATTTCCATTCAGTATAATGATATTTCTATTGATAAATAAACTTTTTTATTCACATAGTATCTTGTTGGATGTGTTGATGGTATCTATGAATGTATTGATGGATGTTTGTTACTCATGGCAAAACTACTGAACTGATTTGATTGACATTTTAACGTTGGTCGCTTGTTCCGCACTTGCGGGAAAATTTCTTGCATGTGGCGTAGTCCTAGTCCTAGTTCTGGCATCGGGCACTTCTGTCGAAGCTGTCTTCATACGGAATACCTCTGGTACTCTGCAACTGGCTATTGGCTACGGGCTGGCTACACACTAGCTTTCTTGGTGGGCGCAGCATTAAAGTCGTCATCGAAGGTTGCTGCTCAACCACCAAATCTATCAATGCTGGTATGCCACAAGTCTGCATGCTTTCGCCGACACTGTTTAGGTATCCTGCATATCAATGACCTATTCATTGAGTCTATTGAGAATAGTCATTGGTATGTAGATGACAGCACTGTTGACGTCAGATATGTATACTGACCGTGCATGTATCCCCAGATCGTCAATGGAAGAGAGTGGGATCAGACTTGTGTCTGAAGTAGAGAACTCTTTGGAGCAAGTCTCTGAATGGGGACGACAAAATATTGTCCAATTTAACCCCACAAAGACACAAGTCTGTGCACTCTCTGCCAAAAAAAACCCTATTCACTCCTGCGCCACAGTTCCTGGGACACCTCTGAAGATTCAATATCCGAATAAGAAGTCTAGCATTGCAGTATCGTGACCCTTGGCGTCGACATAACGAGTGACGTGCAGCTTAGGGGTCACCTGGAGAGCAAGGCCAAACTTGCCTCTAAAAAGCTTGGTGTGCTAAACCGATCCAAGCAGTACTTCAGCCCGCGGCAACAGCCTGCGCATTACAAAGCACAAGTCAGACCGCATATGGAGTGCTGCTCACATCTATGGGCCGGAGTACCCCCTTACCAGATTGACCTCTGGACTTCATCCAACGTCGTGCCATTCGTATCGTCGACAATCCCATACTTACAGACGGCCTGGAATCTCTTAGTCCCCGGAGAGACTTTGCATCGCTCTGCGCATTCTACCGTATGTACTCGTACAACGGCGAGTGTTCGGAGGAATTGTTTGATCTGATGCCAACGCCTCCCATTTACCGCCGCACCTCTCGCCATCGGCGGGATGTTCACCCTAGCTACCTTGAGCTACGTAGCTCAACTACGCAACGGTTCTTAAAAACATTTATCCCGCGTACAACAAAAATCTGGATGAAGCTTCCCGCCGAGGTTTTCCCTATGCGCTACGATATGGGGTTGTTTAAAACGGCGTCATTAAAGAAAGTACTTAGAAGTTGGGTGTGCGTTGGCAACGCTCTTGATATTGCAAACTTTTACAGGCGAAGATGACCACTTTCCATCAGGTGGGCCGCCTGATTGTCTGCCTACTTTTGGCAATAAAAAAAATAGAAAGAAACACAATGATTTCTCATTGCAATTTGGTGAAAATCTTTTATTAAGCTGTACTTTAACTTCGTCGCAATCGCACTAACTCATTCAGCGCTGATAATTAACGGTCACCACGATCCAATTTAGATTTCTCATTCAACCCAACTTTTTTCCCTCTCATCGCATACACCACTGATAACAGTCAAAATCAAGAGCAAAACGCAAAAACTTACTCAATGACTTGACAAATTTTCAGATATCGGAGCAAGTGGCGCACGCCGTCGAACGCTTCAGCGTCAGAACCGCGAGGCGTCCGGCGGCCGCGGCCCGCTGCAGACGTCGGCGAGCCTCCCCGAGACGCCGGTGTTCGCGCGAGGCTGCGACGTCCCGAGAACGCCACCGAGGAACTCCACTGGCCCACCAAGAAACAATACCATGAACTCCATACAATCAATAGGTAAGTTATCTCAAAATATATAAGTGTGGGTACGCCTCTCTCTCACCCGTAGCAGTTTTTATGGTTCCGTGGTCCAACTAAGAACCCTTACAAGATCGTTCTATCCACCCCGTCCGTTCTACGTGATATACAATACAATAACACTTTATTGACACTATATTTACTTAATTAAAAAAACATAAATAGCAGCCGTGGCCAGCTGCAGACGTGAGATTCTTTAATTGACGTCACGGGTGTTCAGGCGAGGATGCGACATTCCCCGAAGTCCACCAAAGGACTTCACTGGCCCAGCAATAAACAACATCATGAAATCCGTTCAACCTATGCGTGAGACGATTGTTCAAAATAAATAACAGGTAAAGTACACAGTCTCTGAAGAAAACTTTTGCGTGGTAGGGTAATTAATCTTTGCGAGTAGGTGCATCGTACGGGAGCTGGAGTTGATGCGATAGGTAGTCTAACGTATAACGCGAAGAACTCCATACAATGTTTAAAAATCCACTACTGGGGGGCGTTCAGAACCTCAGAGTGCGGTTGTTTAGTTGTTTTCTACCTTAAACAGTCTTTGACAATTTCGACATTGACATTTCAGTTGATCCTTACCTAATTTTCTTTGAGAAGAGAGAAGAGGAAGAAGTTTATTGTAGTCTGATTGATCAAAGTTACCTATGTCAGATGCGGGTTGCAACTGTTTACCGATCGATTTTGACTAAAAAGTTGCGACGCTCCGAGGTTCGGAACGGCGTTAGTGCGAAAAGTTGCACTCTGAGTGCGCTCTCACGTTAAAATTTCTCGAGTAATAGAATAGAGATCGAGAGATCTATAGCTTTGCGAACAGTAGACCTCGCGAGCACAAAGTTTGTTGCTTTAATTATGTCAGTATATGCATTGCGTCTATAATTCCTTTTCGAGGCGATGACTGCTTGTAGATACTGTTAGTAAATTGAAGTATACAGTTATTTAAGTGTAGGGTTGAACAGCTGTCAAAGCTGTTCAATAGATGTCGCTCTGTGCCCATAATTCGGTTAAAATCAGATAGAGAATTAAAAGTCGATGCTAGGATCTCGAGCCTCGGTGGCCTAGTTGGTCATGTCGTCTGATAGGGATTGTTGGAAGACGCGGGTTCGAATCCCGCCCGAGGAAGTGAATTTTCGAAAATTGTGAATAGCTAAGCAGGCGTTAGTACTTTAAAAATGTACTACTATGTAAGTGTAATTTTTAATATTACACAGTTGTTAACAAAAAACGGGACCGACTTAAAAGCTAAAAAATATACTTAACCTAAATTTTTAAAGTCGGTACCGTGTCGGTTCAATGTTTCATATTCACAGAAAACTATGGCGATTAATATTAGGGGTCAATGTATGAAATTTACATTTCGTGGTGAACATTTTAATTTTTTTTTTCGGATACAGTATATTTATTTAATCAAAGTATTTACTCTCGTTATGTATACATTTCTGCCATCTAATTGGAAGGTCATACAAACCTTTGCGATTGAACTCTGGGGACCTGGCCTCACAAAACTGTGTGAAGGCATTTTGTACTGCTCACTGGGAAGAAAATTTTTTTCCGTGCAAAAAGTACTTCATATCGCGGGAAAAATTGTCAATTGGGGCGAGATCCAGCGAGTATGGAGGATGACGGATGGTTTATAACTGCAGGTCAGGCAATAAAATTAGGCTAACTTCAACGCGCGCTCCTCTGCATATTAGTCAAATCATGAGGTACACATTGGTCAAGAATTTTTAATTTTACGATTTAATTCAAATGGGTCTATATTGGGGGTATGCTAACATCAAATCATGCCGCTAATTCCTTGGTAGTGTGATCAGATCAGCTTCCACCATTTCCTTCAATTCATCGTTATATTTACCATAGTGGCTTTTCTTTATCGTGGTTCATTCTTAAATTCGGTAGTTTACACTACAAAAGCGGTTAAACCAAAAATGCAAGGTTTTTTTTAGCCGTGTCCTCTCCAAACACAGCATTGACATTTCGAGCAGCTTTTGCTGCGTTAGTCCCACGTCGGAACTCGTATTCGCAAATCACTTTGATTAACGCTGTTTCCATCTTCACGTTAATAACTGAATGTTAAAACAATTGAAAGTCAGACAATCAAATGCATCAGTTTTAAATTTTAGAATGTTATAGTTTGTGAGAGAAAAAAGTTTCATTTTGAAATCTGACACTGTGACGGTTTGACTTTAATTCTAATTAGTGCGATAAATTGGCAAGTTCATATTTAAACCCCTATTATTGTACTCATTGTACCGACTTCGACAAGTTATTTCACACATTTCAGTTTCATTTTTATGTATAGCTGGTTCCGTTATTCGTTAAAAAAATCAACCTTTATCAAAGCGTCATCAATTTTAATGTCCCAGAATTAATTAGTATCAATATCACCATGTTTTTGCACACATTTAAACTCTACCTGTTAAACGGTGCCGCAGCTGACTTCCACAACTTTAAGTTTTTGCTGGGCCAGTTGGGGTATAATTCACCAGAATTGAGAAGACTGATAGATCAGCTCACAATGTTCTGTAAGATACTTAGAGGCTCGACTGATTCCATGCAGCTACTTACGTTAGTTTGTACGCTTTTCGCGCCTGACAATCCGTGGGCCCCAGCGAATAGGCGTTGTCGGCCGCTCTACTTGTTTGCAGTGAGTACCTACAACTAGCACTGTGGCGCACTCGATGTCGCCGCACATCCGCACACGCCGCCATCTCAATGATCTTCTTGCTACCAGCACTGATTGTGATTAATTTTTGACGATTGGAGAAACATGATCTTAGATATTAGGAAATATTGTGAAAATGTACCTGACCAATGGAATAGTAATGTAAGAAGTCCTGACAACTCATTTGAGGTTGACAACCTTACTTGATTTCATGACTGGTCATCAATCTCAAATGAATAACGAATAATTTTTATTTACTTTTATATTGTTTTTATGACTTTGTGTATTATTTAGTATGTGTGTCATTATTCTTTGGTTTTTTTTTTAAATTAATTAATATTAATTTTAATAATTGTGATTTAATTGTAATTGTCTTTGAATTGACGTTATTAGAACAATAAATAAATTTAAAAACGTTAACTCTCCAATCAAATAACACCGAGTTTCTTTAAATCTACGGAATCGTGGAACCCTGTAACTCAAGACTCAGCCTTTGACTCGTTCGCTTGACGGATGTTTTGAGTAAATATATATATATTTTTTTTATTTTAATACGTTAAACTCCAGCCAGTAACAAAGCGATTATGCTTAAAGCTAGGTAAAGATTTTGTAAAGAAATCAGCCACCATTCTTTTTACTAGGTAAACGATTTACAACTTAGTACCTTTCTTTTCCTTTATAAAATGGTAGCGCAGCGCAGGTCATTATGTTTTGCCTTTTTTGGCCTCTTTTTGTTTCAAGCAACCTCAAGTGCACCTTACTTCTTATCACTAAAGATTCTACAATTAACATGTTTGTCAAACATTTCATACAAAAAATTTCTAACAAAACATATGAGGAGCTTCGGAACAAAAACCGATAAATCCACTTACTAAGATTTTTGACAAATCGGAAAAAAGTTTTTTGTCTTTGGTTTTTTAGGTAAAAGAGAGTAGAATATCTTAATATATCAACATTAGCAACATTGTTTGGTGGCCAAATCAACAGATTCGTGTGTGAAATAATAAACGAAAAAACAAAAAAACAAAAATGGATTTAGCCGTTTTTGCTTAGACTATCCGGATTTATCGTTTTTTGAAAAAATCAACTAAGGATTTATCGCTATGTGAAAAAACCATTAACATTTTTGGTTAAAACTAAGTATATGAGGAGTTAAAAAAAACTATACAAATAAAAATCAAGTGTGTTTATTATTTATTATCGTATTAGATGACATTAAACTTATACTATGGCCATTATTTCTTCTTCTAAGCAGTCACATTCTTCATGGTTATGTACATGTTCATGAACATTACCTTCAGTCATGTCATGTTGTCTGTCATTAAGTAAATTTTTATACCAAACAAAAGTATCATCGTCCTCCCAGTTTTCCCCAAATTGCTTTGTCATCAGAGACTTCACGTCTGCTTTTTTCTGGTTACTCAGGCTTTTAGTACCATCCACAGAGATTAAAGACTGAGGATGAGATTTTCTTGGTTTTAAGATTGAAAATCCTTGCTGTTCCTGTTCTGACTCGTTGATGAAATTTCGGAATGTCTTTACTTCAAACACAGTTTTGGTTTGACTCCTTTGACCTCTTCTTTGCATAACAATTTTTTTTTTCAACGTGATCCGCTTTAAATCCCTCATCCCTTCAAGCTTTTTATAGAAACTTTCCAAACTTTTCACACTTTTTAAATGCCAGTCTACTCCCAGACTTAAAACATTCCCATGTGTTTTGTAGATTTCTTGGTATTCTTCTTTTTTTGTTATGATTGGCATGGTACGCAAAGATTTTTCAACCCTGCCAAAAACTCGATCGGCAGGTAAAAAGCTGTGCCCGCGTACTGGGAACGTCAAGTTAATCTCCTCCAGGGCGTCTGGAGATTTGTTTACCAACCAAAACGTAAGGCTGTGGATTATATGCGAATTTTTGTTTTGGCCTCCACAGCCATCGCAAAACAGACGCAGCACTCTTATCCCCTCCAAGTTTAGTGAGTCTAGATAATGTAAGAGTGCCGACCCGACTTCTGTAGCCCCTCTGCCACCTTGGTCCTCTGACCACTGATAGAATTGTGGGTTTCTAGAGTCCATGCCAACGAAACAAAGATTGTAGTAGCTGATTTGCCTTGCATAAAACGACTCTTGTATTGGGGTCTTGGGTAAAGGCTGGACTTGTTGCATGTCAAAACAGAATTTTTTTGAGTCTGGATCGTTATTTTTGCATAATTTATAAAATGCCTTTGCTCGTAACTTGTGTACCCTTTTTTGGACCATTAGAATACGTTTTGCGTCCGGATCAGTGGTCATTTTTATTTTATTGGTTAGTAAAATGCAAGTACTGCAAGCGTCGGAAGCTGGGCTCTTAAAACCAATATTATAATCTTTCGTAAACACGTTTTGGAACATTGTTTTAGTTACTTTCAGAGTTTGAGGAACTGACTCATTATATATTTGTATCAACTTCCTTTGATTTAAGTCGCACGATAAGTAGATTCTTTTAGATTTTAATCTGTTGTAGTGACTTTCGTAAGCTGGCAACTTCCTTAAAAAGTTCCTGAGTTTTTCTTTCTTTTCAGCTGATTT
Organism: Selenia dentaria; assembly: GCA_917880725.1. Classification (NCBI taxonomy): domain Eukaryota; kingdom Metazoa; phylum Arthropoda; class Insecta; order Lepidoptera; family Geometridae; genus Selenia; species Selenia dentaria. Next base: position 25,127,462 of record OU862882.1, on the reverse strand, counting down.
TGTGGATCTACGGTCACCACCTCGTGTTTCTTTAGGAGTTTTCCCTTCGAAAATTACTTTAGCTATGTTACTTACCCGGTCTTTTTTTAAAGAAAAGGTTTTTAAAAACATAGCCTTACAAACAGGCCTGTTTTTATTGTGCTGGTCATTCAGAAAGTAAGTGGTACTCATTACGCGGCCTCTGCGTTTATCTTCAGCTACTTTACTCTGTCGTCGTCGTTCTGGAGCAAACGGTGCAATCAATCGTGTTAAAAAGATGTCTTGGTCGACTTTCTTGTGATGTTTAAAAAATTTCTTTCTGTTTCGAAGAATAAAGTGGAGCGAAATTTTATTGCATTGGAACTTCGTCGTGTCATGAGAGCAGGGTCTTTCAAAGCTTAAGCCAAGCGGATTGGTATCCCGATACCTTAAATAATAACAAAAGCAAGGTGATACAATGCAAATCCTCAAAATGCCACAGAAATCATGAAAACCACAACCATTCTATAAACATAGCAAAGTAAATAAGTAATTACCTGTTCTCCCGCTCCACTTCAGTTTTTCGTTTCTGTTTGTTTTTTTCGTGATCCTTGGTTAATATTCTCGACCAAATTGTCAATTTCCTCCATTTTTAACAACCTTTTTTATGTTAACGTCAATCTTACAGCAAACGAAAAGAAAAACCGTTAGAAAATTTATCTACATTTGACATCGAAAAACTCAGGAAACCGTTAACTGTTACACCCTTTCATCCGTCACAGTTAATGTTGAAATTCTGTCACTGTCATTAAATCCACAGATCATAGATCACAGACTTTTTTTTAAAATTTATTCTTGGCCATGGATACTAGTCCTTCAGCCGAGATCACAGACTAAACCTCTAGTGTAGCCAATATCATGGACGGAAGAAATCAACCTCCTTTGGCCATTATTAATTTGCCATAAAGCAAATGGAAATTGATATATCGGTTTTTGTCTCAACCTTATAAAAATCTACCAAATTTATTTAGGATTTATCGGTTTCTGTTAAGATATAAATTTTCTTTTACCTCATCAATGGATTTATCGGTATCTGTATAGATCATTGAACTTTAAGCGCATTTTTCTACTGGATTCATCGGCCTTGGAACAGGTTCAATAAGCTTATCATGTAAAATTATACAAATGCTACGAATTTACAAAAAAAAAAAAAAAAACAGCATGTCGTATATCGGTTTTTGTTCCGACCCTCCTCATATGTCTTTACCTGAATCTGCCAATGCCAGGTACTCGCTTTCTACATGTGAAAGACTGTCACAACGTTACTTGCGTGACTAGCCACTATATGACCTTCTATCAACGACGTTATTGGCAAAGTCTGCATCACCAAAAACTAACATATCAAAATTACCGCATTTAATTTAATTAATTTATGTCTCTTATTAATTGTACCCTTCAAGTACCTCAAAATGCGCTTTGCAGCCAACCAATGATGTCGTATAAACCTTATATTAAACTGACTTAAATGACTAAGAGCATATCATGTACAACCATGAGTGTAGAAACACTTTTGCAATTAGTCATTCCAAAACGTTCCAGTAACATACTTATATACTTATTCGGATTGATCAAACATTACAATCCGAAAACACATAAAAGTCGTAAACATTTAATGCCACTAGAGTCAACTTATCTCACTAATATTATAAATGTGAAAGTTTAGATGGATGGATGGATGGATGCATGCATGCAAGAATGTTTGTTACTCAATCACGGCAGAACGTCTAAACGGATCTGGTTGAAATTTGGCACAGTATAAATATAGAGAAACAGTACGGAAACTACATACAAACGATCGAAACGGCTCACTCACACAAACATGCGTATCGACGCGACCCGCGGTTGTCGCGGTGCTGTCTGTAGTGAGGCCGCGTCAAGACGTGGTCACGTATAAGTTTATTTCCGCTTAGCTAGGCTTAGTTTCCATACTGTTGCATCTTTATACTATGACATAGGCTACTTTTCATCATCGTCATCATCATCAATCACCACGCGGGTGAAAAAGCCTAATATTACTGAAGCCTAATATTACTGCACAGCATAGACAAAATAACAAGATCTCCGCCTACGTCAAGATCGTAACGATGACTTATTTTCTGTCAAGAGAGTTCTGTCAAAGATGTGTCAGTTTATGATAGCTTAGTCAAAACCACGCAATGATTTTGACAGCTCGATACACTGGACGGGCTCGACGATAGAGTCGGCATGTGGAGCACCACGGAGGTGAAACACCAGTCTAGCGGTCTTGAGTGAATCACCAGCAATACTTACATGTTATTTTTAAACACAACTTAATTAACAAATAGATTCCCTTATAAATATATCCTCGATGGGATAAGCAGCGGTATTTTAATATGATACTTTTTTCAACATCCATGGAGGTGAAACCGCAGGGCGGTAACATCTTGAGTGAATCGAGTCTTTTTCCTATGGAGTATATCCTATAAGGGTCGAGCGGTATTTTCATCGCCTACGTTTCGCCATATATTATGTTTGTGATAATGTGATCATGTTATAGGGGGAGAGCCTTTTGCCATCTACGGGGTACTGTTCCTGTCTCTGGACTGTTATTGAGAATATCTATCTTTCCAAGAAAACCCAATAACTGTCCAACCCGGGAATTGAACCCATGACCCCAAGATTCCAAAACGGCACTTCCACCACTACACCAATACCAAACGAGCGAAGCCGCTGGCGGGTCAGCTAGTTGTCGTATATGTTTTAAAATAAACACATGGTTCGCAGTTACACTGATTATAACCAATGGTTAGTCAATAGGACATATACACTATAATAATATAAATATCCTTATACGTATTATTCCACGACCTGCTCGCTTGCTTAAGACCATACAAGCTTTTGGTTAGCAATCAAACTTTTGTCTTGTCACTTATAAAACCTACTGGCTGCTCCATACCCTCATCAAGTTTAGAATGCAAAAATCTGTATGTATATCTATATGTTCTATATCCATATCCAACTCATTAGCAATAAAATATAAAATCCTAAGAGAAGAGTGTCGTACAACTGGTGAGAAGGCGTCCATGTAATCTAGATCTACACCAGGTCTTTGACTGAACCCTCCTACCCTAGACGGACCTTATGTATTGTACTGTTACCTGATCCATCAGATTTCAATTTAAAAAAACCATTTGCAATTGACAATGTTTTTTTTATTCTTCCACACTACAGACTCTTTGGTTCATACCTTTTTTATATTAGTTTTTTTTATGATATTACATTTTAATAAAGATTCGTTCTCCAAACATCACAATGTATATTCTTAAGCTATTGTGGATATTGCTTAAAAACTAAAGTTAGTCATATTTTTAAATCGTGAATCTTATTGCTAAGGAACAATATTTCTTAATTTTTTTACTTATGTGTACGCTATTGGCCAGAAGTACCTCAGGTTCACGCTTTTGCCCTGTCCTTTTTAACATAGCCTTCACGATCTCCTCATTTCGGTCTTTTATCGCCATTTTGAGATTGTACTCTATGATTCGATATTCCGATGTTTTCATCGCTCGCCTGACGAAATCGCCAATTGCGTCCGAGCTGTCGTCTGCAAAATACGTGCAGCTGCCCGAGTGTCGTGAAACTGCCACCACTGCATGAGAGACACTGTCTCGCAGTTCTGTGACTCGCTCCTTCGTCTGGATGATGATCACCGTTACGTAGGTCAAACCCTGTGCTTCGTGTACGGTTTGGGTGCGTGACTGGCTGATAGACGCCAAGATTTCAGGAATACTGTACCTTGTCTGTGTAATGTCGAAGAGGTTTTCCCTGTCGATATATCGCAGTTGGTTGACATCTCCGATGATGACAATTTCTTCCGCCTCCAGCAACCTTGCATCCATTATTATTGCCCCAAAATATGTATGTACCTATATAAATCATTATTCAAATTTTCACAAACATTTATCTCATTGGATTCAATATCTTTATCATTATTAATATCACAGTTATCTTTACTAATTAAATTGTCAAAATTATTTAAAACATAGCTTTGCACTTCAATTTGACAAATATTACTACCCTGAATGTTGTTGCTTTTCATACCATTCATACCATTATTTACATAAAATTGGTGGCTTTGCATACCAATTTCACTTCTAAAATTATTTTGTGTCTCAATATTCCTCTCTACACAGTGGTTCACAAACTGTTTCCCAAAGAATGACACATTTCTAGAAACAATGACCTGCTTAGGCTTAGAAGGGTCTATCAACCTATAATCTTTAGTATGCTCACCATAGCCAACAAAAATACAACGCTTTGATTTAGAATCAAGCTTGTCTCGCTTCTCACCAGGAACTAATGTGATAGCGATACAGCCAAAAACACGTAGGAGGCTTACATCCACTTTATAACCTGCCCAAACCTGACCTGTACCTCTTCAGGTATTTTACCTTGTAAAGCTGCTGTAGGGCTTGGTTTTTTCAAATATATGGCGGTTGATACTTCTCTTCCCATTACTCCTTAGGTAGAAGATCTTCAGAAAGCATACAGCGAGTCTTCTGAAGAATAGTTCTGTTCAGTATTTCAGCCACACTGTTCTGGGAAGGGTTATATGGGCAAATAGTTTGATAAATTACACCATTACCGTCTAAATACTTGGTGAACTCAGTACTACAGTATTCTTCACCTCCATCAGTACGCAGACATTTCAAAAAATAACTAGTTTGTTTCTCGACACTTGCCTTAAAGCTTGGACAAAACTTCAGACTTTGTGTTATTTAACAGCCATATGTAATCATCGGTAAACGTCAGTAGATACCTGGCCCCACCCAGACTACTCACAGGCATGGGACCTGCTACATCAGAATGTATAATTCCCAATAGTTGTTTGGCTCGTTTAGCTTCAGTCATAAGAAACTTCTTTACAACAAGCTTCCCCTCAACGCATGACACACAATTATTAATGGCCGCATCATACTGAGTTGAATGATTTATACCAGTAACACTCATGACAGCCTGAGTGTTAGGCGAACTTTGTGGCTTTGACACAGCTTCTATATCAACATTTATGGCAACCTCTGACTCCACTTGCAAATCAGCAAAAATACCACACACACAGTCCAATACATAAATCCCCCTATGCCTAGTGGCAGAAACAATCTAAGAACCTCCCTTGGAAACATGACACATGTTTTCATTAAAATTTAAAGAAAAACTCTTCTCACTCAATTTACCAACACTTATTAAATTACTTGAGAAGCTTAGGACCAATAAAACGTCTGTCATAATTTGAGTCTTATTTTCCATAGGAATCATCACTTATCCAACACTTAGACACTTTATGGATTTTCCATCAGCTATGCAAACTGTCTTATCACAGTTTGTAAGATTACAAAACCACTGAGCACTATTGCACATATTTTGCGTGCCGCTTTCCGCTGTCGATGAGCCAATCAAAGCTCCCAAAAGCACCGCCAGTTGCTCTGGTCAATAAAGCTGTTTCATTTTTATTCTTTGTTTCTTATTCAATTCAATTCAAATTCATTTATTTCTATCGCCAATTTGATCATACAATTATTAAAATAAAACATTAAAAACATAAAACTAGGTACATATTTAAAATTAATAAAATAGATTTAAACTAACACACACCTTTCACCATTTGCTTGTTAGTCAGTACATGTACCATTGAGCAGTGGTTCATGTACTGACAGTCAAACCTATTCGCAAATACGTTCAGGATGGTGTTGGGGCTGGCCCGGACCCTGCGCGCCAGGGATGTGCACCGTTTTCGCATGGTCGTGTAGAAACAATCGACCCGTGCTTCGGCGAACATCCCCGACGCGCTGCAAGCACGAGGCAGCCGCATCAGCACCCTAAAAGCATTATTGTACTGCACACGAAGGGCATTGTACTGTTTCTGCGTATATGTCACCCACAGGCTGCTCGTGTAGAAGGACGTACAAAATGCTCTAAAAAGAGTAACTTTGACATCCCTCGAACAACGTGCGAACCTGCGGGCAATCATATTAGCCCTCACAGACAACGCCCTTCGCTCCCTCTCCACATCTGCATCGTCCTTCAGGTCAGAGGTTACTTATACGTAAAGCATTTCGCTTTAATATGTCCAGCTTTTGTTTTGAACAAAAATGACAAGTAATTCTCTTCTTACTTTTGTGTTTAAACAAGAGAGCGAGTTCACCGCTAGGTTCTCTTTTTCTACGATGCTCTTCTTGTAAAAGTCTCATTCTTACTTGCTCACTACTAACATTTCCAGAAATAACGACCGCTTCGAGGCTTGACACCACCACGTCATAATCCTATAGTAGACCGCTTACAATTAATTCCGCAGCCTCGGCATCTTCCATCAAACGTTCTATATCTGCGAGTTGCTGTACCAAAGTCATAATATGTTCAATAAACATTTCCATGTTATTCAAATCGGTGTAGCAGGCACGGTGAAAACTTTCAATAACGTAATGCGTCGACTGAATCCTCTGTTTTCAAAAGTAAAACATAATTTTTCCCACGGTTCACGTGCTGTCTTTGCATTACGCATATACTGAATACAGGTTGGTTTGACAGACAAAAAATTACGTGCAAGCGCGCGCATGTCCTATATTTTATCAAGCGTGTTTCAATCGGTACATTCTACACTAGATTATAAATCATGAAGTATTAGGGCCATTTTCATATTGAATTTCCATACATGAAAATTACTCACGCCATCCAGTTTCTCGAACGCATGATAAGTACTGGCGATTGCTAATACTGCCATCACTTCCATTAGAATTACGTAGCCACGACTAGATTGCTACCGCCGCCTGAATGACACGTACCTATACTGTGTCTTGTTGACCCGACGCCATTTCGCCAAAAAATATCACCGCTTGTTCTCGCCGGCAGACAGTGATCACGAATATCACTGGGCCGTCCCAATATAGCACTATGCTAATCGCTATCAGCCAAACCAAAAAACGTAGCAACGGACGTGTTGTCAGCAACTACATGAATTTATGTAACTTTCTTCAAATTGTATTTCACGATAAAATACTGAGCACATAACCTCTTGAGGATTGAGTGGAGTGCAGTGGATCTTGCGTGTAAATCGGAATACAAATCTATACGTTGATGCAAATGAATTAATATTACGAGGAGCGAAAGTAAAACACAGGCGGACATTACGAGATGATCAAAGAGAGCTGCCGTATGATTCTCTAAGAGCAATCGTTGGATCTTTGACAACATCCGTGAAACAAAACAAAAGACGAGATGACAAGAAACGTAGGAAAAGGAACCTTATGTACAATGGCGAAGTATTTGACATCGGTGAGATCGTCGATGAGCTCATCGACGAATCATTACAGAATCGCACGGCAGAGCTTTTATTCATGACTCATGTAGGTAAATGTCAAAACCTAGAACAGACTATACATACTAGGGATACCATTGCATAAACAAAGATATTCCTAATAGGTACGTGCATTATTTTAACAGTACGACAGTGTTTAATGTTTCTAGTTTTTTAAACAAAATTTGCAAAATGATTTCAGTGCTTCCTGGGGGTAGCTTTATGTACTCGTAAAACAAATTATCTAAATCCGTTCGTATACAAAATTTAAATAACTTTCAACTTTAAACAATGGTCACAAAGATACTAAAGGCATGTTCTTATGTACAAACAGGGATCTGCTAATAATTCGAAGATAAACATAGAAGGTTATTATGATAGTATACGAACAATTTACCTTATTCTACATACATCCTCATACACACACGCACACCTCCACTCTCACATACAATAACAGATTTCCAAGATCTTGGCAGAATACTTTTATCAATCTACTGACAATATGATTTTTACAAACGGTCTTATGAAATTAACAAATATTTAACTTATTCTTTGATTTAAATTATTGATTTTATTTCAAATTTACATTTTATATAGTTAAGTTTAGTTGAATTATTTTGTATTTATCAATTTAACTTTAATTTACACAATTATTGTCATCATATAAATACACGATTTATAATAATTTTAATATTTCTCATTATTTTGTTTGGGGGAACACAGAACCCTATAACACAGGCATCTTAGCTTAGCATAGGGTTCTGAAGCTTATCTTTTTAATATTCGAAATATTCTCAACACAAGGATAAAATGAGCTCATCGGTTTCTTAATTGAAACAATTACAATTTTAGCATCTAATTTAGTATTTAATGTAGATGTGTATTCTAAATTTACTTTGTTTTGTTGAACAGGTAGTAGTGCAACACTGGGTGGCTACGGGCGAGGGTCAGTAATGGGTGCAACCGGAGTCTGTACCGGCGCCGACTTGCTCAGGCTCGGTGGCCCGCCCAGAGGCTGGTACCCGCGGCAACGGCACCGGTTAGTTTCATAGATACAGGTGTACAATTAGATAACGCAAACACGTGTACTTCCCGAACCCCGACCAAGCGTCAAAGTTACCCGCCGCTACTTACAGTCCGCGCAGTGTCTGTTGTTACAGCCGGACGGCTGAGAAAACTATATTGCATGATAATTAACTGCAGTAGCCCAACAATTTTGAGTCCCCAAAGGCAAGGACATATTTCCTATCACAGGTTATTTTAAAATTATATTATGCCTAAATTCACGTAATTCAATTCATTGAAAAGTTGTCACGCTCGGTTTTAATAGGTACAAATCATGATACTTGCGTTATAAATTGTACATATGTATCTTTGGTTAGTTTAGAAGCAATACTTCTAAATCGTTTTGTTATATTGCATAATCAACGGCAGGACCAGGCACTGCACTAGCCCTGACTACAGGAACTGCTATTCAGCTCAGAAAGATTACCATCAGTGCGACGATGAAATAATTATAGAAATTGAACTCCGTGCACGCCGGTGGACAAAATATACTTCTCTATAAGAGGAAAATCTATTTATAGGCAATCCCCTGTTGACTGTAACTGGTCTAACTACAACTGCCTCCGCTACATCAATACAGATAGGCCCACAGATAGATTTCACCCTCTGGAAGTTTACCATAAACCTAGCTGAATTCGTACGACACTTTTAGTTATACACTGTTTTAAACTATCACGGTTGTTCACTAAAGTTATATGATTATTAACGGGATATTAAGAGTGATAACCGTAGCAAAAGACTAAGAAAGAGGGTAGATCGTTATTTCTGCACCTAACTTTTTAACTTTTCGACCAACCACCCGCATTCTTCAGTTTTCCCGTGAACATGGTGCATGTAACTACGCCGAAATATCGGGAGCACATTCCACAACCTTACCACGGTAGATATCCCGTTAATAATCATATAACTTTTAGTTATATTATTATTTTTAGGTAGTGTGGGCAATTATAAATAATCATTGCAGAATTCAGGTTGCTAGCTTGTATTTTCCTCATTAACTGTATCCTCGAGCTGATTCTAATTTTAATGTTTTCCTACAAATAATTATTCCTCGACGACATCTTCCTGTTATAGTACAGTTTGTTACTATAAGTATTTTTTATTTCAAACAATAATTATGTGTATTCGAAACATTTTTGGTTGACCGTGTGCCTGGTTCTTGGAGGTTTTCGGGAGGAAATTAACTGTGGAAGTTAACGACACCACCGATATTCGTCTACAAGCCTTTTTACGTCAAGTCGACTACTGCTATTTTGCGCACTGTTTTAGGATCCCAGAGAGATTAGTTTAAAAAAAAAGGATATTCGAGGACACTAATTTTATTGAGATTATTGGTACTCTAAGGGACCGGGTTTGGCAGACCCGGTTATGAAGAAGATCCAAGACGAACTGAGCTGAGAGCCTAAAGTCTGTATAGCATCTCGTATGATAGTGCCGATTAGGCACACAGGGAAGCACTAAGGCTTACATGGTTAGGGTATAACAGCACGCAGAGTTGCTTATAAAATCAACTCTGTAGTCTGTCAATTATTGTAGTGGTAGTTTGTAGTTGTACTTTTGCTGAGTCCGCCTGGGGAAGTACCACACTTTTATCAAGCTCATAAAAAAAGTTACACCTGCCCATGAGTGTTGCAGAGTGACCTACGAGGTCTTCTGCCCGACAATGCACTACAAACCTGTCTGTTTGCATAGTGGTAAAGGACTTTTGCAGTGTTCCTGGGGAATTACTACACCTTTTCCAGTTATTCAACCGAAGCAGTAGTGTGCAAACATTACTGTTTCGTTGAAGGGTATTGTTCCAGTGAAGAGAGATTACAAAAGATTTACCATCTCATATCTCAGGGTTATGAGCGTTATACCATACAGAGTTTTTAAATCTTGCCGCCTTATTATAAAATGTGGAAGATAATCCCGCGGATAGGAATCCAGGAAAGCATGGTTTAAGCTCGGGACTATCTGTAGTCCACGTTTAATAATAAGGCGGTTGTAGTTTACAATTCTGAATGGCACTGATCTGTTATGGGTGAGCGTGACGTTTAGCATTTGGCAAGTGGCTTACACATCTCGTCACCAAATGCAATATAAAAAAAGAAAAAGAAAGTAGGACTTTCTTAGTACGGGAAGTACCTATGTGGGAAGGTATAGAACGTTTCGAATCAAGGAATAGGAAATGTACGGAGAAGCTTATACATCACTAGGTACTAGTCTAATTACACTAATAGCATAATGTATCTTTCTTCTCTGTACTTCTGAAAATCTAATGGTAAAGTGTAATTCTAACTATGCTAATATTGCAAAACAAATCTCATAATCACTATCCTTCTTGTAATGATGGCTACCAACTTTTAACACTCCCCACTGTCTTAACGCAGCTGCAACCGCTGTAACCAGTAACATTCGCTTGGCAGGCCGGCTTCCATCGAGCACCTGGACAGACTAACCGCATCGGCCAAAGTGGCAGAGCACCCGGTAGCCTGGGAAGGCACTGCCAGTCGCAAGCCCCTCACCCTGCCGCCCAACCTGACGCCTAAGTTCTTCCAGAAGTCGCCCAGGGAGGCGCTGCGCAGGGTCACCAGCTTACTAATACGGAAGGGTAAGTAATCTTTAACCTAAAATAAATGTAATGTGTACGTAGCTACTTATTACACAAGTGTGCCTACTACTTTAGATGAAACTATATATACGTACCTACTCAGCTCGGGAATCAGCGGGAGTGCAGTTTGCTTTACATTGACTATTACATCTTGGTGTAGATTCACGTTGATACTGTCTCGACTGTAATGGATTTTTAGTTTAAGCACACATTCTACTTCACGATTTAATTCATTCAACAACGTTTTCACGATTCCGTTCGTTCTATGGATTGTCAGAGCGTACATGAAACGACCTGCACCTTCCGGCTCCCCCTTGGAAAATTACAAGACCACATTAATATATACCATATGAGTTAATTCAGAGTATAACTTCTAAATTTGAGTTAGTAACTTTGTTTCAGCGTGAACAAGTAACAAGTATTCCCAAAATCTTTATGTTTTAGAAAAGAAGTAATTCGTCGTTAACTATAACGAGATTGGACTTTATAAACTTATGTATTGAAAAAAGATACTCTCGCAGCTGAGCTTGACTTGGCAAACTTAATCGATCAACAACTTAAACAACGTTTGCTGCGGTCAGGAGTTGGATGGGTGACCGCTAGTGGCATTATTCAACTGAGGCTATGTCGAAGGCCTTCGGGCGGCCTGAACACTTCGTTAGGGGTTGGCCAATTAGCCTATCAACCAAGCTGCCCTGAACCCGCGAGGTGGATTATGACCCAAATTCTCTCTCTGAGCTCGAGTCCCAGCAGTGGGAACGTAATAGGCTGATTATGTTATCCATTAAAATGTTTCTCTGTATAAACAGTATCATAAATCTGCGGAAACTGATACCACGGGATTGAAAAGGCACTTGCTATATAGACAATTAACCGAGGAGTTCATAGCGCTTTCAAAACAGATATAAACATTTGAATTTCATGCTCTACCTTAAAAGAATGCTTTCGTTGTTTTCTCCTTTAGATAACAGCTAAACATACGCATAATCGGAATAGCAAATACGACAACATAAACATGGAACGCTTAACTCATGGCTGTCGATGTTTTCATCTACGCGAGTAACATTACGTTTCATGATCATCATGATTGTGATAATAACACAAACGAACAATTTACACATGCTATCTCTCTCTTTTGCTTTAACTATTTGATGCAGCACACGAAGGGTGGATAATGCAAAATTTTCTTTAGTGTAGGCAGGGTGAAACTTAAATTATTTAATTGACACTAGGAACCTCATAAATCATTAAATAATTGAGGGAGAGAACGTGGAACACGAAGTAGAAAGAAACAGTAAAAAAATTATTTCTCGAATTTAAATTATTGTACATGAAAACAATTAATACCTATAATGAAATACTCCCTCTGCAAATGTTCTACGTCCATGGTTAGACATTAGCAGGTACCTCCCAAATAAATACCTAGCTGGTGATAGTTTCATTGATTGAAGGGAGGTTGAAAATGATTTTACACAAGGTTTATATTAGAAACAGGCTATACCGTAGACATTTATTGCGTTATAAATAACGTTGAGTTAAGACTTGCCATGACATCATCATGATGCCCTAATCAATCATTACATGCATGTAATATGTCTGCTATCTTATCTACCAATGCAATTTAAAACTTGTATTTCGTGGCTTATTTATTAACACAATTAGCCATCCTTTCAATTATTACATCTAATTAATTATATCTCACGTAGTAAAGTACAACTTGTAGGCGCGCCCTTGAGAGTGTTACCCCTCATTTTCACCAAGGTATAAACATGTATTTTACAAGTTTAATGCATTTTTTTTTAGTTTTTTGTTCACACTCTTAAACGTAGATGAAACTAGAGATGTGTCACACATAATCCTATCTCCAATTCACTGCTAATAATGGCGAAAATATCAAGGTATCTTCTCCACAGCTTTACAGGCCTGAGGTGCAGTAAATATCGCCATAATTTGCATAATTTTGCATATCGCGGTAAAAATTGTAGTTAGTTGGGGCGACATCCGGCTAGTGTGGAGGATGAAGGATGGTTTCTAACTGCAGGACTAGTAGTTCTAAAACTGATTGACGAGCAGTGTGAATATAGCAATAATGGTGAAGACCGATTGACAAGAATAGGCTGTTTAATTGCGTGTTTCGCCACCATTGTTCGGAGTTTTGCACAGTAGATATCTGCTTTTAACACCTGACCGGATCTGAGGAAGCTATAGTGAATTAAAACATGAAGTGACTACCAAACCGCTACCATCACCTTTATGTGTGTAAACTTAGCTTTAGGCATTGCTGTGGCGTTTAACCACACACGTTACAGTTCCTGTAAAAGTAAGTAGATTTCCGCGAAATCTATTGTATTATTGGCCAAATATGGCAAATCGCGAGTCAATGGATTATCTTGGGGTCAATCATTGCGTTATTCGCTTGCGATTGTTGTGTATAGAATCCACTTTTCAGCACACGACACTTTCACACTCGGTCAAAATCACTTTATTTCTGTATCGGTTTAACAAGATGAGGCAAGCTTCAACGCGCGCTCCTCTCTGTAGATCAGTCAAATCATGAGGTACAATTTTCAGTTCAGTTTTTTTTTAATTTTACCGATTTCGTTCAAATGGGTTAAATATTGTAGGTAGATATGCTAACATCAAATCATCAAATATGCCGCTAATATCTTGGTAGTTTGATACGAATTGTCTTTCATTCTCCAAGTCGAAGTTCCACTACGAAAGCGGTTAAACCAAAAACGCACGGTGCGTTCGTTAGCCGTATCGTATCCAACCAAACACAGCATTGATGTTATGAGCAGTTTCTGCTGCGTTGTCCCACCCAAAGACTACCAAGGACTAAAATGAATACTGGGTTACCCACCCACCCACGTCGGAACTCGTCTTCGAAAATTATTCTGATTTTCGCTGTTTCATCTTCACGTTAAAATCAATGAAAGTCAAACAATCAAATGCATCCTTTTTGTTTAGCATGTTATAGTTTACGTGATTTAAAAAAAATCACTTCTAAATGTGACACTATGATTTAGGTAACTTCAATTCTAAGTCGCTAATGCGATAAATCGGCAATTTCATATTTAAACCCCTATTATGGGTTGTCTGGAAGAGATCGCTCTGAGCGATAAGACCGCCCATTGTTGCAGTTAGTTTTTATTATTTTCTAATCTTAAGTCATAATTGTGGTGTCTCAATAAAGTGGCATCCATCCATCTATCTATCTATCTATTTCAGTAGCGACCAGTAAGCTGCTTGGTTTTTTAAGAGTTCTACCGTTTCAGAGACATTTAAGCAGTGACTTGTTTGTAGGTAGCTATAGTTTAGTAATATACCTTAAGCCAAAGGTAGGTTAGTCATTAAAAATATAGATTTATCGCAATAGTAATTTAAAATATCTATAATATAAAATTTTAAACAACTATAATAAAGTACGCCACGCTATTAGTTTATATAGTATAGTATATACTATTAGCAATGTGATTCATGGAAGCACAGTCTAAATGGTACTTTTATTTAGTAAACAGTTAATATTCTTTGATATTGATGTTCATAAGGAAAATAAAAAAATGTTTGCGTCTGATCTTTGAACAGATATCACGTCACGATGGCACTGACACATTATGTATAGTAGATACCTAATATTTATTATTTCATGCTGATATCATGAGGGTGACATCATCTGGCGACCGTTGGCAATAGTTCGTTTAAATTTAAAACTGAGCTTTGTATCCACAAGTCATCTACAATTTCCGGTTTTGAACTGTTATTACCATATCCGTTTAAATATATGTTACTTTTATTAAATAACCGAAATACCAAAAATGATTATATTTGTATTGGTATAGATGATTTGATTTAATAGGTAGTAACTATTCATGAGTAGGTAGTAACTAATATAAGCAGAATACATACTTACCCCTTGCATCAGCTGATCAAAATAATATTGGGGCCGAATAATAATTATACCTAGGTCAGTGTTTTAGATGTATCTTACTTACGTATTGCCTAAAGCCAAGTCCTTATAAGAATATAGTAGATACCTATACAATAAAAACAAATATCAAACGAGAATTTTTGTAGCTATTCCTTTGAGCATAAAAAATAAAGAGTAGATGAGAACACAGTGAGGGTGATTGATCGGCATTATGCATAGTGTTAGCATACGTGTTTTGTAAATACACGGAAATAAACTTATTATTTTCGTTTGATAAACATTTCAGTATTTGACAGTTTTATTGTAGAGTATAAGGTCCTCGCACCATTTGTTGGTAGAGGCGGTAAGTGAAACGGTTTCTCCACACTGCCGATAGATGGCGCGAGTAGTAATAAAATTTAAATTCTCCACGATCGAAGTTTAGTATGCCTTAGTGCGAACCAAAGTATATAATGTATTATACCACGTAAGTACGTACATGATTAGTGCCGAGTCGAAACGTGCTGCAAATGCTTTTCGTTATCACTCCCAGTTCCAATAACAGCAAACGAGTTAGATAGATATGCATTTATTATGAATTTATCTATAATAGCTAATATTACGTTGTTTTTCTTCGAATATTATCAGTTGCTTAGCATTAAGAATTACCTCAGCATAATACATAAGGTAAACAGGGTGGTATTACTAGTAGCATTATGTTACTTACTAGACTAAATATGGGTAAGTAGGAAGGGCAGGGGTAGGTACCTAGCAATTTTATTGACATATGACTTTTGCAAATTATTATAGCGTTTTTAAACCATTTTAATATCTACGAATGGCATCATACTGTAGGTATGTACTACTACTTTCCTATTACCAGTTATTCCGTGCTATTATCAAGTATATTAGTATCCTAAATGGAAATGTGTAAATGTAAAACCCATGAGTTCATTTTAATTAGTAGGTACTCAGAAAAGACGCAATTAAACCTAGGTGCCAATATAAACTGTGTTAAAAATTAACTCGTATATATTATAGCGATGAGTCATTGCGTGTTGTTGACTTCATTATTTTAGTATATCGTGGTTTATGTAAATATGTCACTTGTGTATAATAATTATCTTGGGTGACTTTAAAGCAGCATAAGCAGGTTGTTGAAGGCTGACTACATGTACAGTCAACATTATTAAAACAATTATACAGGGTGTTTGGTAGAGGGACCGACAAACCAAATGAGCGTGTTCGGAAGCCCACTTGGAGAATACAAGTTGGCCAAAAAAAATCCCCGACTCCCCAATTTCTTTTAACTAAATCAGTTAGTTAGCTCTGTTTTGTATCCAATTTTGCTTTGCGTGGCCTGAAGGTGTATTAGAGACCAAATTCAACTAAAAACATCCGGTCTAAAACAGATTTTACAAATGTTATGGTGGTAAATAGGTACAATTTCGGAGAAAAAGGGAAAAATCACAAAAAAAAGTTAAACATATTGGGGGGTCGGGGATTTTTTTTAGCCAACTTGTATTCTCCAAGTGGTCCCCCGAACACGCTCATTTGGTTTGACGGTCCCTCTACCAAACACCCTATATGTTAGTCTTGTTTTGTGGCTTTTTTTATAAAGACACCACAGTTCCGCCAGTATCTCGTAAAACGATAGACTATCAAACAAAAAACCATTGTACGGTGAATAGAGACTTATCCGTTGGTTATGATTTATTGAATGACCTGTAAATTTCAGACCATGGGGTATGACGCTTTCCTGAAGCGCGTATGTTTGGTGTATACCTACTCGTATAAACTATAACCACCGTGAACATTAGCGCCCACCCCGTCACATTCATTCTTAGGTTACCTACCTGCTTCAACTGCAGTCAAAATAACTATGTTGTCAAGTGACTAAATAAGTAGTCTCTACCTACCTGACACTACCTCTCTGTAAACGTTTGGTATCTAAGAATACATAAGTCTAAGATGACTTACATCGCGACATGAGTCAAAACGTTAATTTATTCATTAAACTCATTATATTCTATGCAAACCACTGCTTCAATGGAAATGTGGGCATAGGATCCTGTTATTATTCCGATACGTCCAACTATCATTATATGAAGCTTGCAACAATAAGGCGTTAACAATCGCTTACGGAGACCTAAAAAGTTGGGCTGCACAATAGTGAATGGTGTTGAACACAATGGTGAGTCTGTTACCTGGGTCATCAGTATGTGCATATTAGTATGGCGGAGCGAAGCGTCGGCGACGGCCGCGGTGCAGTGATTCAGCCAACAACGTGGCGCGTTCACCCTGCATGACTGTCGGTGACACGCCGGTGACTCATCGGCGGCGGCCAAACACAGTGCCAATACACCCATATTCTATCATTAAATTAATTATATTAATAAACCAGAGAAAGTACCTACTGATAATGGCTCCATTTTAATTTATAACGCTGCATTGTAAGTTATGCTCGGAAAACTGTCAACGTTTGATTTGTATATCTCCGATTATGTTGCATTGAACCTTAGTACGTCTGCGACTGGAGATAATGGAGTTTCGAACTCTCGCTGAAGAGAACTCTAACTATTAACGCAAATATTGGCTGTAGGAAACAGTTAACTAGAAAGATCGTGCTCTGACAAAACCGGTTACAGCCAAAGAAGGCAACGGGGCAGGCTTTGAGGCCAAGATCGCAGCGGGTATATCTCGGCACACAGCCTGCGCCCGCCGCGTTGCCCTACATACAAGCTCGCTATTATCCTCTTAACCACTCGTTTCGCTTTACCAAATTGCGCGTTTATACCATAAACATATTAATTAAACAATGATATAGAATTTCACGACTCGTTGGTTTTACGAGAAGTTCTGTAGATACGACGTCAGTCTGATCTTATTTCGTACTTAGCACCGGATTGCTATTTTGTATTGTAAATTATGATAATATATAGTAAGACTTTCTTTATTCAGTTCTGTGTGAGATATTTTATCATCTTAGGTACTTTTGAAAAATCGAAATTTTCTTTGATTCTAAACTTTTACCCAGTTATTGAAACCGGTGACGGTTGTAATAATTTTGTTCATAAATTGAAATAGATTACAAATAATTTCTACGAAACGGAAACGCTGCTCTAAGTTGAAGTTAATACATACAAATACCAATTGTAGACACGTTTTTCAGAGGCAAAATGAAGAGGAAAAGTCAATCGCCTTCAACTTGTGCGTTATCTGTTCATATCCAATGTTGATAACACAATCTGATATTGCGTTCATATCGCCACGATACGCGGTATAATCAACCGACTCCAAATCTTAATCATGAACTTTATCTAGGCTTTGGACCGCACAAACCCAATAATATTTGTGGCGCTGAGATCGTCAGCCATCTAATTAATATGTCTTTTGAACAAGGTACTTTTCCTAATGCCCTAAAATTTTCTACCGTAAAACCTCTTCATAAGAAAGATGACAAACTTAACATAAATAATTACAGAACTATTGCTCTAATACCAATTCTCTCTAAAATCTTTGAAAAAATAATGTACCAGAGATTATATAGCTTTATTACAAAAAACGGTATTCTAAGAAATGAACAGAATGGCTTCCAAAAGAACAAATCCACCACTTTGGCTAGTTTCACTCTAGTCAAAAACATAACAGAACATATTAATCTGAAAACGCCAGTGGCAGTAATTTACTTTGATATGAGCAAAGCTTTCGATTTTGTTTGCCACAAGACATTGCTAAAGAAGCTTGAAAACTACGGTGTTCGAGGGGTTGCTTATGATTGGTTTAAGAGTTACTTGATTAATAGAAAACAGCGAGTAGAAATAAAAAACATTGATGAATACAATACCTTGAGTAGTTTCTTCTCTGATTACTTATGTAACAAATCTGGCGTTCCTCAAGGTAGCATATTAGGGCCGCTGTTATTTCTGTTATATATAAACGATCTACCTGGTATAATTTCTCATAAATCCGTTCTTTTTGCAGATGACTTAAGCATTATCATCCCAAAACAAAAGAATATTGATTTTGAACAAAGTATTAATGAAACAATAGCAACTGTAATAGCTTGGCTTAACAGAAATAACCTAAAAGTCAATGTAAATAAAACTAATATTATGCAATTTTACAATATCAAATCTAAACCTCAAAATATTAAAATAGTTAACCAAAATACGCAAATAAAAGAAACCAATACAGCTACATTTCTTGGAATCACTATCGATAACCACTGTAACTGGAAAGCACATGTAGACAGTGTGTGTTTAAAGCTTAGCAGATTTGCATTTGCTCTTCGTAGGCTGTCTTTAGTTGCTTCTAGAAAAACATCCCTTATGGCTTATCATGGATATGTGTCGTCGGTCCTAAGGTATGGTCTCGTAATTTGGGGCAACTCGGTAGAAGTGGAGAGAGCTTTCAAAGCACAAAAACGATGTATCCGAGCAGTTTGCTGTGTTGGTCCTCTAGAATCCTGCAAGCCTCTTTTTAAGGAATTAAAGGTGCTTCCACTTCCTTGTATGTATCTATTTGAAATTTGTATGTTTGTAAAAAAACACCCTGAAATTTTCAATAACTTGTGCGATAACCGTAGCTACTGCACAAGATTTCCGAACAGATTAGTGTTTCCGCAGTGTAATAATGAGCTTTACCGCAGAAATTGTTATATTATGGCGTTAAGAGTGTTTAATAAAATCCCAGAATCATTAAAATCCCTTCCACTCCCAAAATTCAAAGTCAAACTTTTCAGATGGTTAATTGATTGTAGCTTTTATCAAATTAATCATTTCTTTTCACATAATGACCATAAATATAGCCCATCCTAATATCAAACATATAGTATAATTTTAGTTTATCATTAAAATAGTAATATAGAGTATAGTACCTACAGTGTCATGTATTATAAACATATTAGTTGGTTTTTCCTAGTTAACTTAGGATTTTAATGTATATTACCTTAAATTTAATATAATTTTAGATTAAGATTTAAATTTTCGCATGCCAAAAAGGCAAAAGTTGTGTTGTACTAAACATTATAGCTTTAAGATCTTTCATTGTAACCACAATTTAAAGCGAAATAAATGACTTGAACTTGAACTTGAACTTATCTATACTGAATTAGATGTCATATACTGGAAGTATCGAATAAGTCAATTTAATATAACTAAGCAGCATGTTTCTTATGTCTACAACTGCAGCCAAGCATCCAAACAACTTTTACCAGCAAAAAAATTTATCGCAGGAGCTGCTCTACATACATAGATACTATATTTAAAGCAAAATTTCGAAAGTTAATGAATTATTAACTGCATTTTGTACGTTTATATCGGATATAAGAAATGAATTATAGTAACAAGAGTAATCAGTACGTACACTAGATTTCGGAGCGATTCTAAGGTAATAATGATTTAAGATTTGCGTAGAATTTATTGTCTATACCTTTTTTCAAGTCAACATTAACAAGTGAGCTTACATTTGGAATAATGTGTCCGTAGTATCATAGCATTTTAATGTTGTAGCATCCATCTGGACCAGTATTTTATTACGTTTTTTTACCGGCATCCGACTGAACTTGGTGTGTCTAAATTTATAGGTACACAAAAACTTGTGTGAAATTTTCTGTAATGTAAATTAGCCACTTTCTGTGTAGCATTTCGTTTATATCTCGCCTACTTTTAGTTAGTTAAATAAATTACAATGTTAGATGTTTATGTTAGACTTTCTAGTTCATCGACCTACAGTTTAACATCCATGTTGAATGAAATATAAAATGCTGGTTCATAATTTTTGTAAGGTAAGTATGGTTGTAATTTAGTCATAGTCCATCCAATAGGCACACTATGCAGCTTGTTGCGAGGTCCTTTTGTAGGGCTTGAAGACACCTTGTGCATGCAAATGAACCTACATCCGTCACCAGTACCAACAATACACATTTTGGTATCCGCTGTTGCCGAGTAAAAATGTTTTAATAAAGTCTTGGAACTGTTTTATAGAACCGATTATTTCGTCTCATCTCCATTCAAATATGTATATGCTTCTTATTATAAAAGTCGTAGACAGACCGAATAGATTGTGATTTGGATGAAAGTTGACTCTACAACTATACATATGGCCTCAGAAACTTGTAAAAGTTAGACCTACTCTCACACTCCGCTGTTTATGCTTTTATTTGACAGTTATGAATATGGTAATTAATGGGCATGGATTGATAACTCCCAACTTTCTAGTATGCAATCAATGTTAACAGTCGCGTAGTTTACATTACTTGGTATTAGACCATCTGATTGGGCATGTTGCTTATAAAATAAATGTCCGTCACCCTTTTCGAAATCAAATTGTCAATTTTCACTTCTCATTCAATCAACCAGAAAAATGCTAGATAATTAGAAACACAAATCGAGACACTATTTTAATATTATTATCTATACTAATATTATAAAGAGGAAAGATTTGTATGTACGTATGTTTGTAAGGAATTGGCTTAAAAAGTACTGGACTGATTTCAAAAATTCTTTCATCATTGGAAAGCTACATTCACCCTGAGTAACATAGGCTATATAAGATTCATCATAATCATCACCAACCATCACCGCGCGGGTGAAACCGCGGAGAGCTGCTAGTATACCTATATGATAAAGACAGATTGGTATAATTAGTAATTACATTGTAACCTCAGATTATCGGAGAGCTGCTAGTATACCTATATGATAAAGACAGATTGGTATAATTAGTAATTACATTGTAACCTCAGAATTATAATTTCTTATTTTTACTCATGAGACGTGTTCTCTGAAGTAACTGAGGTAATAGGTTGTGTTTATGGTCTAATATAAGGTGAATTTTACAAGTTTGGATAGTCAAAACCGAAACTACGTGGTATGACGGACGCGAAATAACAAAAATACAAAAAATAGGGGCCGATTTTAATGAAAACTAAAGCCTATCTAGATTTAACCAATTATATATTTTTCTAGAATCGAACAAATTTTATTTAAATAATTTGTAACATGATCTTGTTTGATCTTTACCTACCTGGATGGAGTTTAGGTTGCGTTCGACGACGTTTCGCGTTTGTTGATGACTCATCCCGTCGATTCTCAGTACCCATAGTACCAAGTTCTTCGCAGGTAGGAGAATATCTGTAGAATCTCAATCAGCATTCGCCCTCGCCTCGCTCGGCCTCAACCTTGTGGCCCACGTGCCTACCAGTTTAATCAATGGGTATTTATAACCGCTGAGTAGATTCAACACACATACCGCACCTTGAAAACAAAAGTGCCATAACAAAAAACAATTGTGGTTAGAGACATAGTGAATTAAGGTCGTTATTTTCATTAACAACAAAATAAAAAAGTTTTTATAAACTAGCAAACTTTGGTTGTAGATGTAGACAGGCTATAGGTGCATATTAGTTATGCACATGATACGTTTGTAGCGATTTCATTGCGATTATCTTCATATCTGAAGTACCTAGGTATAGGGATAGTCTGTGCTATAGTTACGTTTTAATTTGTCTTTCTTACGTTTTAATTTAAATTTTTAACTGTAATACTTAGGAATTTTATACTTTATAGTTCTGTTATACATTTGAGCGTAAAGCTACCTAATAGATGACATGCGCGGGACACATGTCCAGAAGATCCCTATTCACTCCTACTTTGAAGGATAATAGAATAATAGAAAAGATGTTAGACAGTTGATATCAAACAAGTAGTATGACACGGTGCTCCGTACCGCAAATAGCTTGTGTGTATGATAAAATTCCATTATTCGATTTAATGGTAGGCAAACCAAGTATGGATGACAATTGCTTGCATCTGCATACTATTTAAAAAAAAGTACAGTCGAGATGTAAGGTAGAGACAAACTGAGCCCACGTGAGGTACGTATGCAACGCATTATGACATGTAGACTCTTGAATTTGTATAACAGTTGAATCAGAAACGCAACGTTGCGTGTGATAAGTATGTTTCTGATTTATTAGCTGTTTTCATACAAATTCAAGAGTTTATCGCCTTGGGTTTAAAGAATTTATTTCTCATAAAGAACAAGGTTCACTTAAAATGAGATTTAACACAAAAACTTATAACTAATTAAAGTGATTAGTCGAGTATAACATATTTGTTCAGCAATCTTAGGTTATTTCATTATAAATATATTTTTTAAGTTTACTTTTAAAAACAGAAATTTTACAATCTTTAATATCGTTAGGTAACTTATTATAAAATGCTGCACCCTCATACAGAATATTATGTTTACCATACATGGTTCTGTGTGCTTGTAATTTTAATTTGTTCACATTTCTTAAATTATATTGAAATGTTCTATTAGTAAATTTAATTTCTGTATTTATTTTTTGCAATAGTACTTTTTTGATCAGAACGCATGTAGTATAAGTGTATAATTGTTTTAAATTAAATATTTTTGTTTCTTTATACAACGTACTAGATGTGGTTAGACGGTCATAATTAAAAAGAGTTTTGATTAACTTGTTTTGCGATATTTGAAGACGCTTTATATGAGTCTGTGCTGCACAGCCCCATATTTCGACAAGATATTCCAGGTGTGACTTTACTAAAGAGTTATATATTGTCATGCGGGCTCTACGAGGTATGCATCCGACTACTCTGCGTAATGCTCCTGTCACCGAAGCAACTTTACATCTTGTTTGTTCTATATGAGCCTGCCAATTTAGCTTGTCGTCCAGTTGAAGGCCGAGATATTTTTCTTGGTGAGAACGGCGGATTGGTATATTATTTATTGTTAACGCTGGGTAATACGGATTTTTTTTATTTTTAGCACAAAATATCATATGAGATGTTTTTTTTATATTAATAGTTAGAAGGTTGCTTTGACACCATATGTTAAATTTGTGTAAATCAACTTGGGCTCTCATTATTAAATAATAAACGTTGCGTAAACATACAATTAGGCATAACATCCTTTGTCTTGCTTTCACGCGCGAAATTTACTGTAAGCGAAAAATTGACAGAGGGATGATTTAACTATTAACTATTCCGGGTATAATCAAGTTTATTAGTAAGGCCGTAGATTTCATAATGCGTTGCATACATTGTAACGTGGGCTCAGTTTCTCTCTACCTTTATAAGGGTCAAGAATAGGAATGTTACGTTCTTTTTTCTTGGTCTAATTTATATATCGTGAAACATTTCCTTTCTTAATTATTAATAAACTGCGACAACCCCGAGGCAAGTCTGATTCAATTTCGCACCATCATGGTGAGCCACGCGATTCGAGCCCCCTCACAATGTCTCTCGTGACGCACCCTATCTGTTGACCGTTCGTCGATAAATCTCACAAAGCCACTATTTTGCCGTAGAACTCAACCATGAATCACTGGTTATTGGAAATTTATATACTTATGTTGTTTTTATGATCTCTTTGAACCCAATGTACCTACATGTATAACGTTTTTAATTATTCAATTAAAGATAGATAGATAGATAACACTTTATTGAGACACCACATTAATCACTTAATAATAAAAAGAACAATTCTAAAACCTAGGTGTAACAATCGGCGATCTTATCGCTGAGAGCGATCTCTTCCAGACATCCCTAGTATGTGTCCATAGTTTAGTTAGACAATTAATTTTAAAGACTTTAAAACTCGACTGGGGCTATCCGGGGACTAACATTAAGTATATTTGTATATTGTAAGTTATCGATAACTAAAAAAGTTCATTATTATTTTAACAATATATACGATGGGTTTCAAACTTAGTAAGAAGTTCTTATTAGGTCTGAGGGATGTTTATACACTTCTTTCGACCCTCTTAGGCTACCTTGTTTTATATCATATAATAAATAACACATCCTATCTGGGAAGTAGTACGAAAGGAAAAACACTGATTTCGAATCAAGTTTCCCACATCCAAGTAAAGGCTTACGTTCGGGTTTCGTTTGAATCGTGATGGATGAGTAATGCCACACGATTTTTTCTCAGCATCCGTGTGAGAACAGAATAACTTTTGTAAGAGGGTCTCGTGTTGTTGAACTAGTCAATATCCAGTACGAAGCGGTTTTTCCCAGCGCATGCGCAATCTTACAAGCTGTACTTAGGTATGTAGAGATCTGCTGACATAACATGACGCGCCTCTGTATAACTTATACCGCCTTATTATAAAACATTGACTTAAGATACTCCCAAGTTTAAACCGTGGTTTAAAGAAATGTCTAGGAATTAGCTACGGTGTGAATGTTGTTTGAAAGTACTTACTCTGTAGTGTCGACCAACTACTTCTAGGCGGACATCAAATAGGTACAATAGCACTTAATCGTCGCTCAACTGTCTAAAAGCTGATCCCAATAATCTAATCTATCTAACCACAGTTTTGCTTACTACCGATAGAAATTTGAATAACGTCAATACAAATAGTGTCAAATATCTATCTTACTATAAAGTAAGGTAATCCGACGACAGATAGATTATTGGCACCGGCAGTTAGGACGGATCCCAATAATCTATCTAACCACAGTTTTGCTTACTACCGATAGAAATTTGATATAACGTCCATACAAATAGTGTCAAATATCTATCTTACTATAAAGTAAGGTAATCCGACGACAGATAGATTATTGGCACCGGCAGTTAGGACGGATCCCAATAATCTATCTAACCACAGTTTAGCATACTACCGATAGAAATTTGACATAACGTCCATACAAATAGTGTCAAATATCTATCTTACTATAAAGTAAGGTAATCCGACGACAGATAGATTATTGGCACCGGCAGTTAGGACGGATCCCAATAATCTATCTAACCACAGTTTTGCTTACTACCGATAGAAATTTGACATAACGTCCATACAAATAGTGTCAAATATCTATCTCTAGTAAGGTAAACCGGCGATAGATAGATTGGGACCGGCCATTAGTGATTAGTGACACTTACTCGTATATTACAAGATGCGCTTGTGTTTATAGAAATCCGTTCACAGTTTGACTTCACAAGATCAAAACATGTCAGAACTCACTTGGAAGGGCAATGAAGTGAGTTGTGACTAGACTATGCGTTTTTGTGTTATTAGGAGACGAACGAGGCCCTCCTGGTGTTAGTGGTAATCGCTGCTTAGATCAGATGTATTGCATTACAAGTGACTAACAGCACTGCGCCCGTAACCGCGACACATATAGACCTCATGTGCCTGTAATGTCGCCGGCATGCATACACTTCAAACCAGGGGCTCCCACCTCTTAAAGTAGTCAAGTTTCAATCTGCAGGCTTAAAGTAATTATGGATTACGATAGACGTTGTGATGACGTAGTATCAAATAGTTCACTCAATTCGCGTACTTTAACGTGATTTTTGACACTAAATTTCATTGTTCCAATGTAAAATTTTTGAAGATCTGTACTCCCATCTCTTAAAATAGTCACTTTGCAACCTTACCATTAAATTTGGTTGACTGTTTCGTGTCAGTGGGAGTACGATAGTAAGTATGATTATTTTAAGCTTATCACAAAACGCTCCTGATTTATGATAGTTTCGTAAAAGGTGGGAGTAGGCCCCCAGAACACAGTATCGCGAACATTACCTACTGCTTCAACGTAAAAAATGGTATGGTGGCAGAATTTTTCCAGATGAACTCATTCACAAAGAATTCTACTGCTGTTATATAAAAAAAATATGAGTGATCTTAGATTTTTGTTAAAAGTTCACGCTGCGACGGTTGGAATGATTTTAATAAAATATAAAAATTAATATAGCTTAAAACCAGGATTAAGTCTTGTTATACTACCTACTTCGGATCTTGGTTCCACGAGTAGGTACCTAGTTCTTGAAAAATCGCGATAAAATTATTACAAGCGGACGAAATCGGGGACATTATTATTTTAATCAGTTAATTGATTAGAATAATACTCAAAATTTATTCGTAGAGTATCTGCAAATTCAGAGACTTAACTTTGAGGTTTATTTACAAAACATACCTATCTTCCAATTGTTTTTATGTAGCTATTTTAACATAGGTACATAATACGAATATGATTCTTGAAATATGTATATCAATCGATTGATTAATGATATTGAAATGACAACATCAACAAGCAATTTTGGTCACACAACAAGGCTTTCCTATGATTATGTGCTTAAAGACCTTTAGCACAGTAAATGCACCAGCGCTCTGTTCACTCGTGCTGTATATATGTATATATATATGCATAGGTACATGTGTTTTTAATACTTTACGCCATCCCATATTTGGACAGAATTTACTCCAAGCAATGCAAACATGGCATGTAATCTTCTTATATTTGCAACGCTTTGAGTTTACAGCAAAGCGATCAACGTGTCAATGCACGTGGTATTCATATTGTTGCGGGATGGAATATGGCATATCTAATCCCCCAAGGCTCGTGTCATCTGGCCTTCTGCCAAAATCTTGATTATTCTTGATGCACCTTGAAGGTGGCATGATAATAGTGCATAAACAATGTCGTTTTACTATTGACATGATATAAAGCTTGTTTATATAGTACTAAATAACTATAACCAAATGTTTTTCTAATACCCCAGACAACGAGTAGGTAGGTATGTGTGCCGGTCCATGTACGATACACGACCTTTCCAGTCGAGTAACCTAAAAGCTTCATAAACCTTTTTATGGATATGACTTTGTCGACAACCATCGACACCATATGGCAACGTACAATCGCGTAGAAAAGTCACAAATCAAACGGAAAAGGTAAAAATAAATATAACGTCCATAGAATTTTAGCGGTTCGGTTGACTTAAATTTTGGCTAGCATAAATGTCTAATTAGAGATGGTTCGATCCAATGATAATCTATTAGAATTCATATTATTCGATATTCTGAATCATTTTGCGAAAGCGTCCTAATTTGCTTTTTGCACGATTTCACTTAAGAAAATGTCAACTTCGAGGTCAAATTAGAAAATTAAGCTTATGTTTGTTTCTATTAAGTATTTTAAAGTTGTCGTGCGTGATATTACGAAGCTTAACCTTAGTGGTATCCTTTCGGATCACATGCTTGAGCTCGGCCTCGATGTAATCCTATATGGCGAGGCGAGGCGCCACGCTCGACTTAAGGCACGATTACTCCTTCGTGACAACTGCCAATCTCAAAGATATTATCTTTATTAAACATAATAAAGTCCAGCTCGAATAACTCATTATGATGCATTATAATTTCTTTATAATCTTTGGGTCTATAGATGATTAAATTAATCAGATAGAGAAAGAGAATAGAGCAGCATAACCATTTCTTATCTAGCATTCGAATTCAAAATTCAACGGTTTATATTGTTCGCTTCACTGTTTCTACTTTTAGTGGGCAGTGAAAGTAAATTTTTATTCCAAACTTTAGTTTAAAGTATTACTGATAAGATAATGGTAACATAACGATAAGCATACATATTGGTCCTTCATAAATTAATGAATCATCGTGTTACTCATTTAGTTATACAATACTAATTAATGCAAATACATCCATTAACTATGTTAATAAGGGAAATAAAGTTTGTTAAATAAACTGATAGGTACTTATAGAATAACACTGTAAATCAATCGCTCGTATTGTAATTTACAGGACAGTAGGCATTCAGTCGTAAGTTGGTCGATATTCTAGCCACGCTAACTCCATGTTTACTTATTCTAACGTGGCTTCGACAGACAATAAGAATAACATAATACCTAGATTATTCCTATTAGTCCAAACACCCACGGCCGCCATTGTTGACACAATTACTTCACAGTATTGTGTTTTCTACTAGTATTTTTTTATTTTTAAACTCGTCTCTCGACGCGCGGAATATACTACGCAAGTGTGCGGCCGTCACCCACATACCATATACACTTACATATACTGGTCATCACCTGTGCACACAGATGCCGTTCCCCGAGGTACTTCACCTTCGAGTTGTAGAAATGTTATTTATAAGAAATGGAGTTTAATTCTACAATCTGATTTTTGTTGCAAACTGTACCTACAACATGGCGCGATCTTCCTGTTGAGCTTGTTTCAGCTACCTACCCATAGCTATAAATAGGTCCCATAATTTTTTTCTATGTAAATCTAGTTAGAGTGAGCGAAGTGCATTCTTGGTAGGATCAGAACATAGACAAGTTGAAGCCCTATCTTTTGGCTGTATGAGAATCTATTGTGCCGTTAGGGTTTGTTATGTATATTCGTGTGTATCTGATATAGAGAGAAATACAGGGAGAAAGATAGGGTAACGGTCGTGTTCCAGAAGCTTACGTTCATCGGTGAATCCAGGCTTGAATAACAGCTCTGAGTAAGTGTTGTGTGGCATTTAAAACCCCCATTCAATTTACGCTGAGCAAGGAACGCGGCGCGTTACGATATCTTCATGGATCATCATCATCATCATCAGCCTGTAGCAGTCCACTGCTGGACATAGGCCTCTCCAATTGCACGCCACTTAGGTCTATCTTGGGCTTCTCGCATCCAGTTTTTGCCAGCCGTCTTGCGCAGATCGTCACTCCACCGGATCGTCCTCCATCTTCATGGAATGGTGGTAAAATTGTATGATTTTACAATTATTCCCAAAGATATCGTTATTTACTGCGTTACGTGTTTGAATGGTCATAGTGAGTAAGGGCTATAATATAGAGTAACTGAAATAATTTTGAATCTTGCGTATAGTGAATGAAGCATTTAAAAGCACGATAAGATACAAAATACATGTAAGCTGAAACAAAGATCAGAGATCAGAAATGAAATACTGCATGTAAAAATATTGCTTTAATAACCTTAATCGTTGTTAATTTAAATTTAAACTAATTAATTTAATTTTAATTCTTTGCTTCCCTGGTTTTTTCCATACAAATTGCAAAATTTTGCGTAATGCATAATACGCTAATAACAAAATAATATTTTTAGAATTTTCTGTTGCGTGTCTGTTTGTGCAGACTAATTTCTAAAACAGCTGGATCGATTTTCACAGGACTTTCACTGGCATGTAATGTAATAAAAAAGTATCTATCGCCATATTTTGAAATGAAATTGGATCTTTCGGGGATTAGGCGCGACCGAACAAAATTTTAGTATTTAATATAACCTCAACTGATTCTAAAACTTCAACATTTTGGAGTAAAAACGCTATTAACACCTACCATTTTCGCAAAGTTTCCTGCTCATGTGTCAAAATGGTCTATCCCTTAGAGTTACCGGGTAGTAGTAGCTACCTGAGCTTCAGCAGAGGCCATGAGCAAATTCTCGATGCCCCAACCAGCCCAGACAAGGGCTGAAGACATGCTTGATTGATCCCTTAGTTACGGGTTCACTACGGAGCCTAAGTTTGGGCCCCTAGATTTAACGGGTGCCCTTAGCGTTTAGGTGTTGCTTAATGTTATGTGATATATAACTAGGCTTTGGTGGTTCCTAAAATTGTCGGGCGAAAAATACGGGCATGTAATGCCCATTTTCACAGTTTTCACCGTACTTTCATTTTAGAAGCGCTGTATCCTGTGATACCAGTCGAGCAAAGCCGCGGACGGATCAGCTAGTAAAATACTAGTGATTCTGTGAGAACAGTCGATCTCACGAGCCCTTATTACCATGCAAGAACCGACACATTCTACTGTCTGATTGAAATATTAACTAAAGAAACATTAAAATTATCTTGAGGGAATTCCGTCGTTAAAAAACGCTTCAGCAAACTTCCCTCCTTTTCCACCCTAAGTTCCTACCAGTCAAAAATCCCGATCGTCCAACAAACAAATCAATGAACTGGTGTGGCAATTTTTGTCAAATACGGTGGGAAAATGCGATGTGCCGTGTGATTTACTATAAGAGCAAACATCGTTGCATCTTTGACAACATCCGCGAAACAAATGACGAGATGACAAGAAACGTTGGAAAAGCAACCTTGTGTACAAGGGCGATATCTCATAAAGTATTTGACATCGGTGGGCTCGTCGCCGAGCGCATCGACGGATCACTAGAGAATCGCACGGCTGTAGGCGAGAACAGACAGGCAGACGGACAAAAGCATTTTGTTGACCTTGTTGTTAATCTTGTATAAAATCGAGGATGAAGGATAGGCGGCCTTATCGCTCAAAGTTACAGTATCAATGTTCCAGACTTTGATATTATAACTTTGAGCGATACATTTTCTTACAGAGTTCTCTAATGCTTTGACGATGTGCTCGTCGGTAGCCGGTTGTCAACAACTCACACAAGCCACATTCACTACTTTTAAAATGAGAAACGCACAAGCTAGTGAGGTGAAAATACAGATGTTCAGCATCATCGACACTAATTTTTTTCAAATCTATTCGTTACTCGTATACCCGATTAGGAAGACATACCTACGATACAACTTATTCTACATCAGTCAAAATTTTCCAGTTGTTGAATGAAATGAATGAATGATGCATAAAGCGATTTCAAATACCTACTCCAATTGTATTATACATTTATAGTAATCTAATAATAATATGCCCAATAGGCATTCCATTTCAGACGAAGTGTTGGGTTTAACAGCCAGTTTTTACCACGTGTGATTATTACGTTTCATTTTAACCTGTAGACTTACCATTCGCTATATTTGGTCTAATAGATTTCGCAGAAATCAACTTACTTTTACAGGAACTGCGACATGTGTGGTTAATACGTTATTACAATGAAACACCCATAAATTAAATATAACCTCGTATAGGTATAAACGTTCTATCGGTTGACAATTCCATCCCATGCAGGAAAACATAAGTAGGTAGGTACATCAGCATATCCTTAGCTGGTACAAATTCTAATAAAGAATATTTCACCGTTGCAGACTTTCCTGTTTGCTCAAATACTATTTGTTTTATTTGAACATTATACTAAGTATCATCTCATCATCATCTCAGCCGTAGGGCGTCCACTGCTGAACATATGCCTCCCCCAACAAATGCCTCCCCCAGTCCCCTCCTATATTAAGTAGGTAGGTACTAATTAAGGAATTACCTATATTGTAACTTTTATCTGCAACTTCGACCGCGTGTGATTTGTTTATATAGTGAAAGCTCGGTATCTATGATTTGAAGGAGAGCTATCCTGTTTGACTCTCCAGACATTTAATTCCTTTTGGTCCTTGGAATTCCGATAGAGCTATTTCATAAAGAAATTCCTAAAAACGGAGGCCGAGTGGTTAATTAAATATATGTCAAAAAAGCCACGTCAATCGATTGCTTGGTATATGTGTGAAAGAAGCAAGCACACTTTCGCTTTTATTATACAGTGTGTTGACGATCGATATAATGTAGCTAATTTTAAAAGAGTTTACAAGTACCTACTATAGATTACTGCCCGCGGTTTTAACAGCATTATCCCTCGAACAAGTCATTGAATCGCGTTTAAAATAGTCTATGTGTTATTAAACGGGTACTGGGTATAAGCTATCCTGATTCCAAATTTCATACGAATCTGTTAATCCGTTTCAGCGTGAGCAAGTCACAAACATAGTCATTTACTTGTCTTACTCATTCACCCATTCACTCACAAACTTTCACGTTTATAAATAATAAGAGTATTATTTATGAGACAAAAGTTTCAAAAGATGTATGCTTCTTTTTTCAATGGCGTGTATTTGTAAGCTTGCCAGAACACCACTCAGACGACATTTTAAGCTGCTTAAAACGTAAGTCTACGTTTCTCGAAGCCTGTTGCTTAGCAACATGTCAGTGTCCAAGTGCGTAATTTAAAATTAAGTACATGTTATTAGCAAAATTATTATCCCATAAACAATAGCTAGTTGAAGTGGAAGTGGGCAGGGCACATAGCACGCAGAACTGATGGTCGATGATACCGGAAGATTCTGGAGTGGAAACCACCGCCCGGCAACCGCAGCATAGGTCGTCCACTGACAATGTGGACAGACGACCTATGCCGCTTATAACCGGTCCTTTTGGAAATCTATGGGGGAGTCATATGCTCAGCAGTGGACGTCCCAGGGCTGAGAGGTAACTATAGTATGAGGAGTGAAGATACTATGTCTTACTCCACGTAAATGTATGCCTATATAGATAGATAGGCATTCATTACATTATTACAGACAAGTCATATTAGGCAAACCCTAATGGTTTGGCCATGGATAGGTACCATAAAAGTTGCAGACCAGCCAGTCTTTAAGCTTTAAGAAGTTTTAGGTAGCACAGCGTAGGGACGCAGTAATTTCTTTTTCATACCACCTGCTCGAAAATGTCCAATTACATATCACGTAATCTAGACGTAAAGCAAGGCATTACATCCCCAGGTAGGTAAAGTTGTATGAAACTTCCAAGGGATTAAATTAATATGGATTTAGAACGTTGTTTGCAGATAAAATCGAACTGGTCACTACAGACAGCACACAGAAAAACAAAAGAAAAAGGGCGTGATTGTAATAAATTTGAAAGAAAAGAAGGTGTTTGTAGTTATTTTAACAAATTCCATAAAATGTTGCTAACAAAAATATTACTCTGTCCCTCCGTAACTGGACAAATGTGTCCAATATTATTATTAACGTATAATTTATTTTACTTCTAAATATATGCTTTTTATGAAGCCCTGCCGGGCTATTATGTATCTCAGTTGCTAACAAATGTTGATTGAAATCTTGAAAAATGGCGGCCCTATGTCAGTTTTGGCAACTCCAGTAAGCAAAAATGTTAGTAAGTTGATCACTGAAGCTGACAAAAGTGACATAGAGCGGCCATTTTTTCAGATTTCAATCCACATTTGTTAGCAACTGAGATACATAATAGCCCTGCTGAGCTTTTATTGTCTCTCAGTAGGTATGAAACGTAGAGTATTCACCTCGAGGATAAAGCCTGTCTTCGTCTTGCGCGGCCTTAACCCCTCGCTTCGCTCAGGACTCTACATAATTTCCGAGCGAACACGTAAGACACTGCTATTGTTATACAGTTCCCTTCTAACCTCAACACATAGTAGGTACACTATGAACACAACTACTACACTTACTGCACCAGTACTATGATTAGATAAAGAATATCTGGCACTATTGTCGTGCCCATCGACGTTGATTGTTGCTGAAGAGTTCTACCACCCGGCATTCGGCTTAGGATAAAATCAGTAATCATTTCCTGCCAATACTCTTCTTAACCCGTTTGTCAAAAACACTGCAATCAACAAACATGTTTTCTACAGACTTCCAAAAAGGAGGACGTACTCAATTCGACTGTATTTTTTTATGTTTGTCACCTCATAACTTTCGCCTGGGTAAACCTATTTCTCAGATTTACAGAATTATTTTTTGTGTCTCCCGTGTGGTCTCATTTAAATTTCATCAAAGTCCAGTAGTTTTTGAGTTACACTCCAATAACTGGATAAAATGGAAGTAGGTATTAAATTTTTCAAATTGTACTTGTTTTAAATATATTGCTGCATTTCGTCTTATCAATAAGATCATTCTATATCAATGTCAGCTTCTCGTCGATTGCGGTAGAGCAGACGATGCATTTCCTACCTTTCTCTATTCCACTCACAAAACCTACAACCAGTGGCTTATGGTCTGTGACTACACTATATCATAAACCAGTCTTCTGATTAAATTTCAGTGATTAATTTTCTATTAAACTTATCCAAGCATCAATTAGTACTTAAGTATTTTTTCTCCTCCCCGACGCGTCATATTCCAGTTAATATATAATAATCTTGTTATAAAGAACGTATGGTATTTCTGCCATGTGTCTATGGCGAGACGGTTGGTTGCGATTTGAGGCCGAAGTCAATGCCTTTGCCAAGGTCGACTCGTCCGCCATCAGTTTCAAACGTATTCTTCGCAATGCAACACATTTATAAAGACTTTATCCCGCTCTGGGTATTTAAGTCACACATTTGCTACTGGCTTATAAGTGTTTAGACTTTGGAGTCTTGTATTGCCCTTTTTATAAGTGTTATTAAATATGTAGTACTTATTGTACAGTAGCGACACTTCGGCCTGCCGTACTTCTTCGGTCAGGGAATAATATTATTGCGAAATCTCGGAAATCTTTGAATCGGAATAGAAAGTAACTTATGTGTTATTCGTATTATGAGCTATCTTCACTCCCAACTTCATCCAAACCAGTTGTTTGTGTGTTCTTGTTTCTGTGATTATATATATACATTGGGAAGGTCAATAGCATCACATGGCATTCTTCATGGCGTAATAAGGCTTGTGTACCTATTTCCCGTAGGCACTTAACGATTATTACCAAGCACATTAGTAGAACTGTGGTCTAGATAAAGCATTCATTTGTCATGCATGTTGCTCTACCATTCCGACGGTCTTACATCATTCTATAAACATTGCCTTGCCAACCAAACATCTGTTGGTATATTAATTACGATTTTCGTAACAAACATAATACAAGTTATTCTACACTCTATGTATATAGCGTATAATAGAGTATCTTGTAGAGTACTTGGTAGAGTAGAGTCGGTGCGAAACTGAAATCTACTGAACTTAGGTGTAGTGCTGGATTGTAGCTGTGTTACTTGTTACCACTAGATTATAATTAGCTAGGTACTAACAAAAGGATTGGGTTACGAAAGGCTTGCGGTCGATATCTAGAATGACTTTGGGGTTATGTAGATGGTTGCCACGCGTGTGAGGTTGTCGTCTGCGGTCTGTAACATTGTAGGTACAGAGAGGAAAGTCGATGTAAATTCGCGAGCTGTGTGCTCGGGTGAACGATCGCAATGGAACCGGTCAGACGACCGGCCGTGGTTCGTCGACGAGGAGGCAAAAAGGATCCTCTCCCGGGAATGCGCTGCCTCTATACACTGCCTGAATTCGTAAACAATTGCCACGACTTTATATGCCAAAAAATATTTTTTGTTACACAATATGTACTAGTTAATGAGCATTTGTTATATTTAAGTAGTTGTTAGTTGTATCCTGCGTCGCTAAAAATATTTTTGCCATATAAAATTCCAAAAAAACCTTATAAAATCAGGTAGCCGCTCCCAACACGCCCGTCGCACGTATATACTCGTACATCCGCGTTCGATTCTGTGTTACTAGCTCTCGTTGCACCCTTATCGATGAGATATTCTCGACAGGATGCTAGATGGTTCCATTACGTCCCATATCGAAATAGAAACGGCAACCATGACACTGTACCAGGCATGCTTTATTCTCTCCTCTCATCATAAGATATGTTAAAAACGTATTAAAATGCTCCTATGTATGCAATATCAGCTGATAGCGGAGTGATTACGATTACGAGTGGGTTGGTAAGTCGACATAATAAATTCCGCTAAGTGCTGATGTCGACGCGTTATCAAAAGCATCGCTATCATTTTGACATGGATTGTGAAGTCACTATCGGCGTTACATCAGTACATAAACGTAATTTGGCACTGCCTTAATTCTACAAATAGAATATAATTATACCGATAGTTTCTTGGAACGGAACGTATGGCAATATTTATAATTTTATATTTTAGGTGCGATTCTTTTTTTTACCTTTATTACTGCTGGGGATTTTTTTCCTCCTGGTTATGAAAAATATGTTTTCATGTGATATAATTCATAGTGACTAGTATTCTGATCGTAGCACTATATAAAAGATGTTAGATCATATATTACTAGTAATATTTCACTAGTAACACACTTTTACGAAGTGTTGAAGAAGCATAATATATCGAAATTTAATTATTTTAACTACATAAAGTCGTACCTACACATCTACCAGGATAATAATAACACATTGTAAAATGAAATTAACCAATACCTAAAAGATAAGGTTAATAAGTCCTTTAATTACTGGAAAACTGTAAGACACATAACACTATCGTCGACTTATCTTATGCTATTACTGCATTTTATAGTAATCTGTACCATAACATAATGTTATATTTTTATAAAAGGCCAACCTACATAACTAAAAATCTATGCTACCAAAGTAAGTACCTACGAAAACCTGTAAAAATCATATTTTGTGGTAATACCTACCTACAAATTTGTATAGGTTAATTACATTTCAGAATTTGTTATACGTACAAATAGCACGAATCACCAGTTTCTAAAATATAATAAACATTAATTATTATATTTAAGAAATAATAATTAATTAGTTTATCCTCATAAAACGCTAATTCCATATGGTAATTCGCATTTTTATTAGGCGTTAGTTAGGTTAAGTTATAGGTTATGCCTTTAGTACCAATTTTCTTTGTTTGTCGTAGGGAACAACGGGAAGGAGAAAGAAAACTCGCGAAGCAAGGAAGCCACGTCGCCGGCAGCCCGCTCCGCCAACGGTGAGCACGACATCTTTACTAATTTATTTATCATTCACCAAATACGAGTTATTACAGCAGGTAACCATCATCCGATTTATACAAAGAGGAGAAACAAACTGGTATGACGATAATCGCACATTACGAGTTGAATAGATGCTTAATAATGTGCGTTCAAACGGGAGGAGGGTGCTCCAGCTGCGAGCTGCGGCGTGGGTGCGAGGGTGCGAGAGTAGGGGTGCGCAAATGCCGGCCCAGGGGCTGCGACACATCGCGCAGCCGCGATACCCTCCCGCACCCTCGGCCTCACCCCGCTCTGCAGGGGCGACAACGGCTCCCCATTCTACCGCATTTTTGCGGAAATTGGAATCCGCCCTGAATTATTCGATAATATTCCAAACGCTTGGGCAAAACACCGACGAAAAACTCAGTAAAAAGTCTTTAATACTCGAAGAGCCATAAAATGGAGACGAATGCCGCAATTTTATTGAGCAGTTTTATGTAGCTCCATCTTTATCGCATTATTACGAGCCTGTTGAGAAAGTAAATACTTAGAGGATAGAACACAATTAGGATCGATCAGCACACCCATCATACAATATATAATGCAATGAATAGAAGAAATAAATAGCTACAAGTTCGAAAACAGTTGCAAAATTTACATTATTCTAAGAATGTTGAATTATGGTTGTGAATGGTTAGTTACCTGTACCGAGAATGATATAATCGTGCACTCTATAAAGCGACATAGTTATATAATTGAGTAAATAAACATAATTAGAAAGCAAGTTGAAAGTCTAAATTATGTGCTAGGTTCGACTACTTTTAAAATATAGAAAAATAAAGCTACCAAAAAGCTACTAAACTACGCCGATAAGACCCTTTATTACTTTACTCGCCTTCTACTTTCCTACTAAACTGTAAAATGGGTAGGAGGCTAAATAAGAAGTCTTCATGTAGCTAAGCATCGATCTATAATACCAGTTAAAGCGATCGGTATATAGATAGACCGATGTAGCTAACTAACAAAACTATTATGTCATTTGGAGGAACGGAACATCGGTTGTCAGTAAGGCTAATTAATTAAACTACGAGTGTATATAAATGCGAAAGGTTGTGAATGAGGAATGATGTCAGTGAGAGTTCTTCTTCAAGATTAACTTCAAGTGGCTTAACGGATTTGATTTAATTTTACCCAGCAAAACATTGGCGTTTTATCCCGAATTCATCGGTCCCCATGAACTTATTTCGACGCGGACCATGTTGCGAGCGGATAGTAGGTACTCGTAGTTTACAACAAATATATTGATTTACAATACTTAACTAGGTTCGTAAATAAAATATTCGACAATAGTAGAAGCAGCATATATACATATATATACCTACTATCTAAAATAAAACAAAGGCGTACAGAACAGCTGATATGATAATAGAATGTTAAAACACAATGTCACCATGCAGTCAAACGTGACATATCAATGGAGCGAGCCCAGATAGTGGCACATCCGTCGCCGAGTCAGCCTACTCACTCGACTCCTATCTCGTTCTCGAAACGTTTTCGAAACACAATAGTAATTACGTGTACATAATTATTGTTACTACCCACAGCTAAGTTATGAACACACTCATTACAAAGAGCATTAGAAATGATTAGAAAACTCCCAGCCAACTAAATAAAATTGAAGTATAGAATAGTCTGTTTGTAACTCCAAAAAATATTGCTTTTCACTAAATGCATATTAATGTATATACGGACCGATTTTACCGGGATTTAGTGGCAGATAGCTGATGTTATAAGGACTAACTTTTAGGCTACTTTTATTTCATCATAATCATCATCATCATCATCATCACCCATCATCCATCACTACGCGGATGAAACAACGGGGCGCAGCTAGTACATTAATAAACAATATTTATATCGCATAGCTAGTGGAAATCTGTGATCTCTGGCTACCCCTCCGGGAAACGGGCGTGACGCTATGTATGTATGTATGTAGATTCGACTGTCATATTATATATTTCTCCAATTCCTAATATTAAATTGGTGAACGTTGTCAGAAAGACATTTTGCGGAAAACCAATAAGCAAATAGTAAATTAAAAATAAAACATTATAAATTACAACTTCATGTTCAAGTCGAACCTCGATCGCCAATCGATTATCACCTCAAACACCGTCCAACGATTCTCACCTTATAAATATTCACTTCAAGCTGTCCACATCTTCACTCATCCACTAAAATCACCTCTTCTCAATAAAATAAGATATCAATAAGTGAAGTCCAAACATAGAGGCATATCTAAGTAAAAGGTAGAGACAGAGAGTACGGCCTCTGCATATAAATGTTATGGCGATCGATTACAGCCATGCGATTCTGTAATGATTCGTCGACGAGATCACCGATGTCAAATACTTCGCCCTTGTAAATAAGGTTGCTTTTCCAACATTTCTTGTCATCTCTTCATTTGTTTCACGGCTGTTGTCATAGATGTAACGATGTTTGCTTTTAGAGAATCGCACGGCAGTTGTGAATATGTAGTTAAACTTCCGGTCTGGCGCTGTTGGCGATGAGATAGGCAAGATGAAACGTCAAGTGTTCAACATAATATAAGGGCTTTAAACATTATCAATATCAGTGACAGTTTTACGATAGGAAGACTAAACATCAGAATAAAACGTTCTTACTTACAAATCTAAATCAAGGTGCGCGAGCTAACTCAAATGAGCTCATGAAACTGTAGTTTCGTTTCATAATTTCTTTCATACGACGTACTACGGTGCGGTGCCCAACTATGCAAGATACAACTGAGCTATATCTAATGTGTTAAGAGGATTGCATATGATTTTTCAGTTTCTTTAAGTTTTAAATAAATAAATTATTATTACTTTGAAATACTGAAAAAATCAAAACGTACGGGCATAGCAAACAATGTGTTAATGTGTTGTGCATGAAAAATAAATGTGAAATCGGACAATGTTAACAGGTAGAAAAGAGTTTTTTCTCTTAGTGTGGACAAGTACTAGCTATGCAATCCTCTTAACAAGAAAAAAACTAAAAGTTTAATACTACGGAAATAGTTAGTTTAGTATGTACGGGTACATTAAAGCGCAAAAAACAGCCTCTTTTTGGGTCGCAGTCGGGTAAAAAACTAATACGACGATATCATTGCTCTTAAGTCTCATCTCAAGCAGTTCCTGCGTGGAGAAGGAACAGACATACACACGTACTTATTCAGTGACTTTTTTGTGTTTGAGCGTGAAGTAATAACAGAATACAAACACACTCACAAACTTTCGCCTTTATTGTATTAGTGTGATTAGGTACTAGCTATTCCCAGTGGTTTCGACCACAATTGTTTTACTAAAATGAGAAGAGAAATAAAATCGATGACATAGTTATCATGCAGGTTATAAAATCGGCAATAAAATCTTCCTATTGATTCAAATTCACAATTTTCGCTGCTGTGCCATGGCCAAAAAAGGTTTAATTAAGGTACCTACGAGTAAATAATATAGTGTATATCTTTATCATCACTATATATAATAAAGCGGTCAAATTGCTGTACAATGAAAAAAAATGCTGAAAACCGAGTCAGGGGGATGTAAGGAGTGAAATCGAACTAATTTCGATTTTTGTTAATTTTTTTGTTTCTCGTCTGTTCGTCTGTCTGTTTGTACGGGCTAATCTCCGAAACGACTGGACCGATTTGAATGAAATTTTGTATGGTGATAGGGTATATCCCTGGTAACATATAGGATAATTTTGATTACGGTAAAAGAAAGAGTTCCCGCGTGGAATAGTTAAAAAACTGTAATTAAACCGTATCCGGCGAGGCCATGCGAGTGAAGCCGCTGGCGGGTCAGCTAGTAAGTACACAATATTTTTGACTAGTTTCAGTAATGAACAATCAACAAATCATTTCTGTTAATGACTCTAGCACAGGCTACTTTCAATTAACCATTACTGACTTGTTTATGATCATGGCGAAACAAACAGGTTTTTTCATGCAGTCAAATGTATGCCAGATATGGAAACCCATTTGCAGTAAGCAGTATACAGCGGTGTACTACTCACCCCGGTGTTTATTTTTTGTATTATTCCATAATTTTAGGGGAGCTAGATTCCGTAACAACATCACAGGTGCTCGTACACGCAAAATTTGTTTGCGAAAACTTAACGTATAAAAATACAACTTGATAATGAACAGTTTCGTCTTTTGTGCAATACGAATATTCACAATTTTTGGCCCAGCAAATAATATTATTAAAAATGTCTGATGTATATTTAGAGTTGTGTACACGATTGCAAAATGTGTGTCACATGAACCAAAAGAACATA
Source organism: Selenia dentaria (assembly GCA_917880725.1). Taxonomy (NCBI): domain Eukaryota; kingdom Metazoa; phylum Arthropoda; class Insecta; order Lepidoptera; family Geometridae; genus Selenia; species Selenia dentaria. The sequence continues at coordinate 25,086,015 of OU862882.1, read as the reverse complement.
AAAGGGTGCCAATTCAAAAACAGGGCGAATAATTAGATTATTGCTTCAGGAAAAGTAAAAAGAAAATATGAAATGTTTTCCTAACCAACTTACACTAATTTATACCAAATAAAAAAATTAAGTAACTGTTATGTTATTCCAAATTATATATCTCGATTGGTAAAGGCGTGAGTTTTTTTTTCTTTTTATGCAAATTTATATGCTCTTTGTGAATTTTGCTGACAGATAAAGAGGAAAAATATTATCTATAACATATTAGTAGCGACTGTACGCGACTTCGTTCGCGTAGTCGGCCTTCAGCCTCGCCATAACCTGTCATCTGTCTTGATTTTTTTAATGTAAGAACCTTCTACGAAGTATTAGAAAACATTTTAAAAAAATATGAATGAAATCGGTAAAGCCGTTCTCAAGTTATAGCGTGACTAGGAGAAATAGAGGGGTTTATTTTAATATATTAGATATACATAAAACATTTTTATAATAAATTAATCATTTATTTCATGTGTTGAGCTATTTATTATTTTAATTTACTGTACAGCTGCACATAAGCATTCAATATAACACCTTCTCCTTGCAAACATAGCGATCCAATTAGTATGTTTTTTAAAAACCATGTTTAAAGATCACAAGCACCACCTTCACATTCCCAACATATTTTGCAATCCCATTGGGTAAAATTTCATAAGGTGTTAACAGTTCCGGTGTTGAGTCTATATTGTTAAATAAAAAAGTCAACTCATTCAAGTTTCGTTTCATTTAAGTACCTATACCGAAAGCTTAAATAGAAAACCTTGTACAAAAAACATTGCAACGACATCACTTACAACATTTTGAAGAAACTGAATGTTTAATTCTTATATCCTATAAATAATATAAAAATCCTATGTTCTTTAGTTGAGTTTATTTAGGTACTAAATTTCATCCCTGCCTTAAAACAGCAACCTACGGGTTGCTGTTTTAAGGCAGGGTCATTAAGGGTCAGGGGGTCATTAATTTTTTCAAAATCTGGCAAATTATGGCTTCTAATATTAAAATTTTTAGAGAGAAAAATCCACATCCTCGGACGGGATTCAAACCCGCGTTTTCCGATTATCCCTATCAGATGCCATTACTAACTAGACTTCTAATATTCTTGTTTACAAACTAAGTAACAATTATATTTTTTAAATATTACTACAATAATGAGAATGATATAGACATGGCCACGAGCAATCGGTCAGTAAAGTTCCTCTGTAACATTCTGTACACGAAGTCTTTATGATTAGCAATGAATGTGTGATTATGAGAATCATTATTGTGAACTGAAGCGATGTTACTGAAACATGGGAAGATAGTGAGGTTTAGAGACCGTATACTTGATGTCACGGTTTGATTCCACCGCTTACGATGAAGGAGCTGGGTTCAGTCGCATAAATAACGTACTTAATTAGTAAATTAATGCTCTCAAGATTGAAAATATGCCACCAAATATCTAAGGGTTGTCATTGTCAATGACTATTACTATTTTTATCCTGGGTCTAATTTTTGTCCGCATCGTCACTAACCATCGTTTGTTCTGACGGTAGTTAGCGTAATTACTAAAAAAAAAAAATAGGCAAGTACTTATGACTTTAGTATAATGCTTACTGGTTTGGTTGGGAACAGATACATAACGTCATCAGTAACTACCAACTTTCCTTGGGGACTCTAAGTTAATTGGTTAGCCCCTTCATATCCATTAAGACGGTCAACGGTCGTGTGAGCCAAGTGTCGTGGTATTCCTTAATTGGTGTCCTACATGCTTTTAGTATCAGCGGTTAAGATAGCAGCGGCCCTTTTGTTATCGGTAAAAGAAATTACTCAATGCTTTGTTACGAAAACATTACTTAGACGTAATGCCTCTTTTATTGTTTGTTTGTAATTAGTATTGCTCATCAGCACGACAGTCATGTCCATGCTAGATTTGCTTTGTCTTTGAACAAAGCGATGAAGCGAAACAGTTTGTATACCGTTTGTCATTGTTACGTTATCCAAGGGCACGCTGATAAGAGGTGTTTTAATCAATCTGTTACAACGCCATATTTATAGATTTTCCTTTAAAACCGCTATCCGATTTCAACGTTTATTCCTAGCGACCAGCTGGTAAACACCGCGCCGTTTGCACAATTTGGAACTGTTCCAGTGTTCAACACAGCAACATGAACTATCACGTCTACTAGGTATATGTTTCCAGAAAATATTAGATTCCAGCAGGGCTATTATGTATCTCAGTTGCTAACAAATGTTGATTGAAATCTGGAAAAATGGCGGCCCTATGTCAGTTTTGGCAACTCCATTAAGCAAAAATGTTAGTAATTTGATTACTGAAGCTGACAAAAGTGACATAGAGCGGCCATTTTTTTAGATTTCAATCAAAATTTGTTAGCAACTGAGATACATAATAGCCCAGCAGAGTAAATCAGCACGCTATTGGTCCTCTTTCATACTATCTAATAACTGCTGATACAAAGGTTCTAACTACAAAGAGGAAATACTTTATATTATTTCTAGATGCTTACTTGCAAATTGAAAATAGTTAATTTCAGTGCATCCTATTCTATTAATATTATTAATGCGAAAGATTGTGAGTATGGATGTGTGGATGTTTGTTACTCTTTCACGCTCAAACGGCGGGGCCAATTATGATTAGTTTTGGTATGGAGGTATAATGATGCGCTGGATTAACACATAGGATACTTTTCATCATCATCATCCATCACCACGTGGGTGAAAAAGCGTAATATTCTTGGGCACAGCATAGACAAAATAACAAGATCTCGGCCTACGTTAAGATCGTATTGATGACAGTTCTGTCAAAGTTTGTGTCAGTTTCTGATAGCTTAGTCAAAAGCACGCTATCATTTTGACCGTCAATAGTGATGAAATGTATCACAAATATTGTCGAGGGTGATGAAATGTAGGTAATGACAGGTTTTTCCATGGTGATTATTTTTATATTTGTACTAGCTGCGCCCCGCGGTTTCACCCGCGTGGTGATGGATGATGATGATGATGATGATGAAAAGTATCCTATGTGTTAATCCAGCGCCTCATCTACCCCCATACCAAATTTCATCAACATTAGCCCCCCCGTTTGTGCGTGAAAGAGTAACAAACATCCATACATCCATACATACAAACTTTCACGTTTATAATATTAATAGGATGTACGTAGGTACTGTATTTTACTATAAGTGTTATTTATATTTTGGTATAAAAAGATAGGGAGATATGGCTTTGGAGATGATAATAAGCTACTGGAAGTAATAATCCTACGCAGACGACGTGGCGGGCATCGGCTAGTAAGTAATATATGTATGACAAGGGAAATAAATTGGTATAATGATTAACTGAGCGACAATTGATGAAATCCGCTAATAAAATAATGTGATTTAGATGCATGTGGTTTAGACAGTCTCGTAAGAACTGTACCCCGTAGTCTTATTTTATACACCGGTAAATGATCTACTTGTGCAGGCAGGTATCACACAGGGATAAATCGAAAACATTGACCGTTAGGATGCAGAGGATGTGGAATGAATAGTGTGTAAGTTTTGTTCTTCAATTTGAAACAGCTTAACGGGTTTTGATCAAATTTGGAATTTTATATAAGAACTTATAGCTTATACACGGGATTTGAGGATTAGCACATAGGGTTTGTATCCTGCCTGATTCAACCTGCAGTTTCTGAGGGAGCGCGATAAACTTACTCCACGCGGTTCTTGATGTTGCGGACAGAATCTATTGTACAATTAATTAGTAGAAGTACCTACTAGAGGCAATATAATAACTGCTAGGTGCAATTCTTTATTCGTTTCTTACATTATTATAACAGCTAAAAATTATAGTTATATATATATTTATTATAATTAATTATAATTATACAGCTAAACATTATTATGCACCTAGCAGTTATTATATTGCCTCTAGTAGGTACTTCTACCTACTAGAGGCAATATAATAACTGCTAGGTGCAATTCTTTATTCGTTTCTTACATTATTATAACAGCTAAAGGCTTTCATATCTGGAGTTCCGTATCATTACAGGCGAAGATGATGATCATCTTGTGTGAGGGACCGTCTAAAAGTTGGTGGTCGCAATTCCAGATACTCAGCTGTGAAGCAAGCACAAGCATTATTGTACCTATAGCTGAGACGTGCACTGTATCTATAGGGCGAATGAAACTGAAACACGATAATATACAGGCATTGTTAGTTATTAGGGGGTTGTTTTACTTATAACTTAATCCAAATATACCACTTTAACAACTTAAGTAATAAGTATTTGGTTTTGAAACTAGAGGCATATGCAGTCACAATAAAACCCATACCTATGACCGCCACTGCCTTAATATATTTGTCTTTGTCTATGTAAAACATTAACAAATATATTAAATAGATTCACTTCACTGGCAGCGAGAACGTTTAAAGCTACCGGTGGTTATAACTCCAGAGCGAGCAACCTTCTCAATGTGCGTGCCGTCTCAGGTGACACTGCCTTATTGCACTCTTAATCCAACCATAGATCAACAGTGAAAAATATAATAGTAAGTAACTAACTATATATACATTTATATACTATATACTACATTGAAACTGAAATATTTGACTTTTCTGATTTGGTCGCATTAGAAAACAAAAATTAGAGTATTCAACTCAGGTGTAACCACGGGGTGTAAATGAGCAATTACACCCTCGAACTAGTTATTTGTTTAAAATTACAATGGTGAACTTACGGCTAAGGCCAAAATATACATATTCTTAAAGTACTTATTAAAACAAAAAACATATATATTCGATAGATAGAATCAGTTATGTATGTCGGCATCTATAAGGACTCTCCCTCGTTTATTCAGCTAAATTGATCACTTATCTCCTTTGTTAATAATATAGTACATTCTCGTAGTTCACAACAGTTGTAGGTACACTTCAAATCAAATTTATTTTATTGTACCTAAACATATTTCAATCTTATCTATAATAAACCTATTTCCCCTGGTCACGCTATAACTTGAGAACGGATGCAAAAATCTCGCTTATTCTTTTTTTGTTGTATGAAATAATGTCAGGAGAAGGTTCCTATGACAGAAAACCCGAGAAAAGATGGGAGGTTGTAGCGAGGCTGAAGGCTGAGCCTACTACGCGAATGAAGTCAAGTCAAGGCATTCGCTAGTTATAAATAAATAAACGTTAAATTAGAATATATTAGGTAGTTATTTACGTGATGGTACAAAACAAATACATTGAATATAAATAGAATAGTCAGTTTATAATAATGACAAACAGTCATAAAACTTTACTGAGCTCTTGCGCGCTTTTTAAATATAGAAATTAAACAACTTCAACGGATTTCGCATATATTTTAACAAGTGGTCCCGGGTTCAAAAATACTTCAGTATAATTAAATGCTCTTGTTTACCTGTTTATTACAATAGTACCGCTAAACAAAGTTAAGTAATAACTTAGCTTTGTAATACAGCCGGTATGTGATAAGGTCAACGAACTATCCGCACCGGACATACCTACAGTTTGTCTACAATTAATAATTCATACAGTAATGGCGGCTGACCGCGAACACATTCGGCCAGGCTTTTTTCGCACTTGTTATACCAACTCGATGGATCGTTCAACCCATAATTTAACGGATGTCTCAACTGAATAACCATTTCATTTCATGATCGTTATCTTTAAAACTTATTCTAATGCAGCATGTTATCTGGATAAACAGAGATCAGACACAGATAATGATGGAAACCAAGTATCGTGTCTGCTTTACAAGCGGAACCATTATGATCCAATACAATTTGCTTTGGTTTGATCGATGTAAAGCCGTCAATCTCAATGGTAACCTACCTTCAATAGGTATACTACTGCATATTCAATTACGCTGCATTGTAGAGACAAACTATAACAAGAATTATTCCATGAGCAATTTATGCCATGTGGAATAAATTTTGTATTTAAAGAGCCAATAATGCCATTCCATTTCGCGGAGAGAAAGGTTAAAGTATTAATAATTAACAGTCTTAAATTAGGTAGGTTAAGAGGAAATTTCAATGATCACAAAGTAGTAGGTACTTAAGTAATCTTCCAATGCTCCCCAAGAGTTAAGTAATGCAAACGTAGATATACCCCAATTTCGCCTCTGGATTTTCACACTAGCGGTAGTTTTGTTTTATATATCATATTGACCCCTACCATGTCCCTATGTTTAGTTTTGTTTGATTAGTTAGTTCTTAACAATTGTACAATCCAAATATCTTATAACCTAAACCTTAATAGTTCCTACTAAACGTATTTTCTTGTAATTAAAAACCATTAAGCCACATATGAACCCACTCTGTTCATTCCATTGTAAATTCGTACACCCAAACCAACATCATGGTTAAAAACAAACTCTGCAATACCAACATTTTCGTCTCTTAAGACATGTCCGTGGACCGATCTCGATAATTTTCAATAATAACTCATGAATGTGTGTATTATTTATAGTGTTCAAATATTACGCAAACCAGTTTTATTCCATTCGCTAATAGATTTTGTCTTGGCTGCGTACGGGTTTTTTTACGTAGGCCCAAAACCTCAAGATGTGTAAGAGTTTATCCGATATCAAGATATCGGATACGTTTATCTCCTTGGTGGTAACTAGTTGCGGTGTCAAGAAGGTGTGTAAGTGGACTATACATATACTTACATTAATTACAACTCTATGGACAACTAACAATAAAAACATAGCAACTCGTTTCTTTAGATAAAGACGCCAGACCACACTTGGGCTTTAGCTAGTCAGCGTGATACTCATGATTTTTGAACATGAACGCATCCTAGCCCCTAGTTGACAAAGTGGGCCAGCACATGTCCGGCGGCGAATCCTACCCGTCGGACTGGTCCGTTACTCCGAGAAAGTGGTCTACACTCTACTGCCTCCGCTGCGCGCGCGCATCCTATCCGATCTCCACATTTGACGTCAAACGTAACACATAATCACTAACAAATAAGATTTCACCTTTAAAATCCAATTAGTTTATCATTTCTCATTTTGCAGAAACGGTAAATACAATTACTTACCACCGCGGTATCGTTCCCCTCTCGTTGCTAATTAGTGCATTCGAGTCAAAATGGTTCTTAGTTCGTATGACTTCGCCGCGGTAATGTTAGTGACTTCGCCGTGCATGCGATATCTGACGATGAAATTGTTTAATAATATTGTAATCATGTTTATAAACTGGAAGCTATAAATAATATAATGTAAATTATGGCATGACAATAGTGGCATGTAATGATAAAAGGTCAGACAGAAGTTTATCGTGTTCGCCGGGCAATAACCCCGACGAGAAATAATGACAAGTTAATTTATTGGTGTGCAATCTGAATATGCGCGACAAATACCTACAATAAGTAAACTGAAATCTAGGATCGAGATATCGAATTGCAGAGTCGAGACGGCGGCGGCGGCGTCACTACGGCGACGCTCAGGCGTGTACCTAACTACTGGCCACACACAATATCTATACTTCTATATTAGTATGAAGAGGAAAGATATGTTTCATTGTTTGTTTGAATTGAATAGGTTCCGAAACTACTAGACCGATTTGAAAAATACTTTCACCATTAGTCCTACCATTATCCCTGATAAACATAGGCTATATAAGTATTTTGATTCATCATCATCATCATCATCACAAAACCGCGGAGCGCAGCTAAGTAGGTATATGGTATAAACATTTTCCTAAAGCATGTTAGTCATAGTTAAAATAGGATTCCTTAGTTTTATTTTTATTTTCAATATCAAATGAAAAGGGGCGATTCGAGTACTACGAGCGCGGCGGTTTTTCAAAAATCTTTGAGATTTGCGTTTTTATTAATTTTATTATATATATATATATATATATATATATATATTTTATTAATACAATTTTATTATCATATACAAAAACCTTCGGGTTTTTTATATATTTTTTTTTACTTATTATATATATATAATAAAATATATATATATATATATATATATATATTTTATAAAGGAGAGAGGAGATATTAAATTAGAGCATTGTTTTCTTAGGTCATTTGACCTTGGACCTATTAACTATTTTGCAGTTTTCTCTCTATAGATCCAATTATTTTATTAGCGATCCATATTATCAGGACATACGGTAATAAATATCAAACATTTATGATTGCATTAGCCCTATTCAGGAACACGAAGTAGTGATGTGAACATAAAATTATCCCTATTTCATATGCCTATATGGATGGCATGGCATAGCATCCTTAAAATACGTATGTATTAACGGTATTGTTTTGTATTGAATACATTTTTTTATGGAAAAATGGGTTCGACTCTTTTGCCATAGTGGTAACCATAATGTCGTGAGAAATTACGTACAATAATCAAAACAGCGAAGCAGAAACTTGTCATAAAATATATGTTAGTATATCGATAGAGGATCTATAGATAGGGTTATAATCCCAGTTATAAGATTATATTTAAAAAGAAAACGGGATCAATGCCAAAGTAAAATGAAGAAAAATTATGAACCTGGGCCAAAAAATAAACGTGATTTATTTATTTAATATTAAGATTTATTGATTAAGTAAATTTAAGTTAAATATTGTTTAACATTCTGTAGTGTGAACCTTTGCCAATTAGTCAACCTGTTTCAGGCGAAACAAGGTACGAGATTTAACATCTTAAATCTCAGGTTGACGTTCTCAAACATCGTCATGCAAGGTTTTCAGACTCCCACCTCTTAAAGTAATCATATTTTAACCTTACCATTAAATTTGGTACCACCACGTCAATATAGCAAGCTTAAAATAATAATGGATTGCGATAGACGTTTTGATGACGTAGTATTAATTCACTCATTAATTAGTTCACTCAATTCGCGTACTTTGACTTGACTTTTGACACTAAGTTTCATTGTTCCAATGTCAAATTTTTGAAGATCCGTAACGTAATCTCATTTCTGAAAGTAATCATATTGCATACCACTTATATTGCTTACCGTTAAATTTGGTTGACCATTTTGTGTCGGTGGGAGTACGATAGTATGATTATTCTAATCTTATTACAAAACGCTCCTGATTTATGATAGTTTCGTAAAGGGTGGAAGTAGGCACCCTGCTCTTGTAGTTTAAAATATTGAATGGCACTGAACTGGTATGGGCAAGCTTGACGCTTAACATCAGGCGAGCGACTCACTCGTCTCATCATCAATTGACATACCTACAAAATACTATTAGGTACATAAAAAATTTGGTATGGATGTTTTTTTTATTTAATTTATTTAAAACGTCCCGTATTGATTCATATATGTTATGGCAAGCTTATCTATAGAGAAACAAAAAAAGTCACATGACAAAGTCCTAAAGAGCAACCAGTTAACTACATGTTCTTGATATTTCAATGCCGTTAAAAGGGATAATTTTAGTTAATACATTTAAGTCTAGGAATACGTATTAGAAACCTATAAATAATAAATAATAATAAATTAATTTCCCAAAAAATATCTTACTGTGTTTTTTATCATAAAATACACTTGTTATATTAAATTTCATTATTTATATATGAATTAAACATCATACAATACAGCTGAGGCTAACTAGAGTAACTACAAAAATGTTGAGCTACCCACGTAAATCAGACTCTACTAAAGTGTCGATCTACCGATGTTATCACAAAAGCTATGTTGGAGTCGAGTCTGCTTTACAAAATAATTCGTACCTATATGTTGCGGCGTTCGAATCGAGATCTACCTCGTTGGAGGCTGAGCTGCGATCAATACTCTGTCCGGAGTCACGAGCGTCGCGCATTGCCGGCATGCGTGCCGACGCCGCCGCCGCCGACGCCCGCCACCGCTGCGAAAGCGAGCGCACCGCTCCAACCTCGCTGCCCTTCACCAAGTGTCGACGACCCCAGCACCCCTCAATGTCTCCACTCCCTCTCCTCGCAACACCCTTACACCCCCGCGCACATCTCCAAACTCCATCTTCGTGACCTGTTTATTGCAAACTCCCATCGTCATCTTCCACGAAACTTACCATTCTTATGAGTCATTCGCCGATTCATATAACAAATCTCTAGAATATAATTTGTAACAGTGTGATTCAGGACTTTGAAAATAATTTAATACTCGTTTCCGTCATTCGTCATAATAGCATTTAACTTCATTTCCTAACAATCATAGTATTAGTAAGTCAATTCATAACGTCATTTCCAAACCAAATTGGGAATCTTTATTTAGCTAGTAGAAAAGTGTTCACTTGTATTGGAACCGCTACTGTAGTCGGAACTTCCGCAGCTATCTAGATGGAATACTTCGGTATATCCGGCATTGGCCGCGGGGTCCGGGCGGGGGACTCGTATACATTAAAAACCGGATCGATTTAATTCGTTAATATTCTGTCCACGCCAGCTGCTGCCGCTCAGGCCGAATCCGGTGTGAAACCACGTTTACAAAGAAAAATTTGACTCACATAATAAGTAATAAAATAATTCGAGTTATAGGAATGCCAACTAACATGACTTTTATTATGTATGAACAGCAGAGAGAAGAGTGAGAGTATCTACATAATAAACGCTCATTAATCTCTGCCATTTTTTTAAACAAATGGTACTAAGTAGGTAGGTATACTTATACACTTAATTAAAACAAAAAATGTAGACGGAAAATAAACAACCCTAATGGGATTGCCCAATGCCCATATGGTATGGGCCGCGCGCGATAATCTTTGCGGGGAGCCTAGCCAATGAACTTGAAGCAGACCTCCACAGACACCTATAAATAACGTTACAGCGCCGCGATCATTAGGCAGATTTAAAATACAATTAAAGCTACTAAGCTTCATATTTAATTAGCCCAATAATTGGTTAAGTATGATAAATGAAAAATGTTTGAGTGTTGTTTGACCATTGAGAACTCGTCTTTTGGGAAATTAAGGATATTTGCCTGGAACTATACAGGTGCATTAAACGGTATTTGAAATGTTTTTTTCAGCAGACATGTAGATAACTCCAGTTACTAATAATTCATATTACTTATTCAAAAAACACGAGTATCTTTATGCATCGTACTGTTGATAAATTGGCTTATTAATTTTATTGTCTTGGGAACTAACGCTAGACACTAATAAAGATTATAAATATTTATTATGTAGGACTAAAAATCATAATGTACATGATGTTAGGCGGTAGAACTAGACTGCAAGGACTTGAAAATCCATGATGAATAATATTTTATCAAAAATTTAAGGGCATTATAGCAAATGAAATGGGAGACTCATGGTGAAGACCACATAGCGCAGCGCAGAAATAAGTCGCACTGCAAATCTCATGGCCAAGGTATACCATCGACTAATGTGAACTTAATGCTAGTATAGAATATGTACAGTGTATTAGGGCATCTGCACTTCTTGTTTTTATTTGAGATTTACATTTATTTGTATAATGCGTTAACTAAAATATCGTAGTATTATAAGGAAATTCAAGTAATAAATTATTATGGATGGTCACTATGTTAAAGAAGCATGCTCTTGAATTTTAAATAAATATACAAAAAGCATAGTCTAGCGAGTTGATCTTCCAATCTCATGTGTTTTTCCGTTGGTATCGGATGTCGGGAACAGTGTACTCACGTGCTCTCGATTCACAACTATTTTCGGCGGCGTGCATGGCATTTGGACCGCGTGCTGGAAGCTACCTACTTACCAAGGTTTATTTTCGGATGCCCTACTAACGACATTCTTAGGTACTTTGTTAGTTAGTATCATCATTTTCATACGCCTATCCCACTTAGGGGGGTACCTACTATTACATAGTTATTTATTGTTAGTTTTATATCACACACATATGACAACATAGGCACATAAATTGTCTATAGTTTTGGCTTCTGTATTATGGCTGGCCGCCTGCCGTAAGACAGGAAACGCTTAAGTTTGTAGTACCTACCCACTATCATTCGGTTAGGTATATGGTGTTCATGTGGAAGGTAGAGCTGTACTATTATTTATCTTGTGGTAGAGCTCTGTTGGTCGCCTAATGTACAGCAACATTCGTCGCCGCCGCCGTTGTGAGTATTAAAATAATATGCTCTCTGAATTTGAGCGTGACATAACTGTGAGAACATTGAACAGCCTCATTCTAATGCCGGGATTGTAGTAGAGATAATTTCATAAGCTGCATACAATCTGACTGGGGATATTGCCACAATTACTTAGGCAAAGTCTAGTCATTCAACCAATTTCCTTATTTTCAGATGACAGACGCAAAATAGTGGTATAGGTTACCTAGGCAACATGGTCTTAATACAGAATTATTGAAAGCTAAATTAAATCCTTTATGGTCTCATGAGTTTCAAATTTATTCATATATATCCAGAGAGTCTGGCAAAAAGTGCAGTTAATTAGGTTTACTTGAACACAAGTGAACGGACTAAGTTTTTAATGGCAGCGAGGCAATGTAACGGTAATTCTAACACAGTGAGTCTTGGTTACAGATCTTATTAAATTAAAAATAGAGGTATCATAAAATTTACTGCATAGCGCTCGTTCATCCAACCGAATAGTCTATATTTGTAAAGCTATCTTTATCCACGATATCATTCACGCACTATTGGCGTTTTTGTTTTGATGCATCGTCCACATGTTACAGTTACCCACATCCATTACGATACTTCTTAAAGTATCGGCTTTTTTCATGAACAATTTTTTATACTGTTGTTTCTTTCTATTAAACTTGCTTAGCAAAATGTAACTCAAAATAATGTAGTGCGTTTTGTAGAAGCGGGATAGCACTATCGCAGATTCAGGGATGTTTTGAGAGTCGGGAGCTTTTCAGACGCGCGGGGCTGCTACCGCTGTATCGACCGCCGCGCCGCCGCCGCCACCGCGCGTTGCCACCCACCGTCGCGTACACTTGACATTCGTGTTGCCTCACCCTCCCAATGGGTTCACGACCTCTGCCTACATAACATCCAACCAAATTTTCAAACCAAGGCAGTATCTGTTTTATTCAGTCTCGGCTTATAGTTAACGTAAAAGCCTGTACTTTACTCCGGCCTGAAGTTCAGTATGTAGGGAATCTTGATTTGATGTGCGTTAAATACATTTATTCAATAACGTACCCAGAAATCTCCATGATGATGTATGGTTGTATGGCATCTCCACTAAAATCAATGTTTGCAGCTGGTCGAACCAATGCTTGGCAACTATAATCTTGTTTAACTTTGAAATAAGTAATTAATTCTGTTAGTAGAGATAATTACTCACCAAACAAGACTTATCGCATTTATATTTAGAAGCAAATGATAACTAAATATCTGGTGACTTCCCAAAATAAAATCAAAATGATTTATTCAATTTAGGCACCAAAGACGAATTTATGAACGAAAATTATATTAAAAGACTATTTGTAAATGAATATAAGAGTACTGGCGCGCCCCATCACATAATTGCTTGTTTATGAAGTTGTACTTTTCACATACCGAAAAAGGGACACTTGTATTCCAAACTAGATACAATGGTGTTTCATTCTGTAAGCATTTTCTGAACTAAAAATCTTTATATGATGGTAGTTCTTATTCTGTTTATGCTAAAATTCAAATTAGTATAACACTTCTAAATGAAGCACTGAAATAAGATATTTCTCTTCAATTGTGGGTATATTTTAGACAGATTAGTCGCCTCGTAACTTCTCGTAGACTAACGTAGATACTCGTATCTATTATATAGAATTAATAATCCTATTTAAAAAAATTACATAAGTGTTATATTCATTTAGATTTAAGTTTTAACAGAATAAGGACTACAATAATTATTAGAACTAGTGTCCTGAAACAATGTCAAAATTACCCTAAATGTACCGCTTAGACCCCAGAGTCGAGTACTCAAAGGTATACTTCATACTCCACTCGCGCGCACCAACTACCGCCCTAACTCCTTCATAATACGTTCAACTATTGCCTTCAATAAAATACTTGACACGAACTCCAACATTCGACGTATTTACGAGTAGTTTGGCGACAATAAATTCAATGTTATATCCGACTTACACCGGCACCGACAAGTGTACATTTGTTCTAGTTGTATGATCATGTTACTATTTCTAATATTTTATATTCTTTTACAGTCATAGTTATTACTTGTGGAGGCTTGTAAATGGCTTTTCATTGTTAATTACCATGTACCATTGTAATTATAGCTGTAAGCTCATTTGTTTGTTTTTGTTCACAGGAGAGGACCATCCCGGCCAGAAACAACGCAAAGGATTCTTCAGGAGCCTTTGGAAAAAGTCCCGCCATTACTCCTTAGAGCACCCGTGAAGAGATGAATCATTCGGTTCGGCCTTCTTATCGTCCAGTCACACTCATGACAAGTCTGTGACTAAACTATTCACAGCTGATCTGAAACTTTACTCTTGATCGACTAGACAGGCACTAACCCAATTTATAGCTCGTAAAACACGAAAGTATTTGATAACAATATTTAACTACTACCTTGTATTCGTTGATTACGACAAAACTTAGGAAGTAGATAGTTTGTTTATACGTGAGAACAGAACCTTTTTAAATAGGCAAATTCCAAAATGTTAAGAATGTCCTTGCTTTAGGTGGAGTTTGAACAACTGATTGCAAAAGTAGCTAAGTGTAAAAATGCCGGTGGAAAATATGCAAATGTATTTTGCGTTATTGTGTGGTACATGTTATTGGTAAAATCGAGATCATTGTAATTTATTTATAATCTAATAAGTATACATATTTTATTGATGCTAAATATTTTTCTTTATTATAATTTTGTAGAAATGTAGATAACCACGTAGAATATTATTACCTTTTGTTTAATTGGTAACAATAACAACACTACTTATGTACTTTACTGTTTTGAATTATTATATTAAAATTGGATTACAATATACCTAAATGTTTTTCCTGTTGGTTTTTCAAATATTTCATTGTTGAGTTGTGTACCACAATCATGAGTTAGTCTAGTTTTCTTTAGCCTGTAAAAATCTGACTGCGTAGAACTGAGATTTCTATATTTCTCAATTGACCTACTTGATAGTTTCTTCGATAACGAAATTGGCCCTAGTGTGTTGTAACATAAAGAACCAAATCACTTGATAGGCTATTGCTGCAAGTTTTAACATTTGATACCAATCCTTGTATTCGAGTGTACTTAACTCTTACTATTGTAGATTTATTAAAATGAAAATAAATTATGTTCATTAGCAATACACACTTGTTTCAATTACGTACATCTCTACTCACATACCGCAAACACGCAAAGTTAGGAATATTACAAGGAAACAAATAGTTATAATACAAATCATTTATTATTAGATAGACACAGTTCCCATCGCTTAATCAGAAACAATGTACAAAGCTAGAGTAGTAATATCAAATATAAACAATATGCACCCTTCGTTTACTGCAAGCCTTGATTGAGGATACAGGTAATTGAGCGCTTCTATTTCTGCAGCTAACAGTTACAAATACAACAGAATGCAAAATGTTTATTATATATAATTCACTACACAAGATTACAAAAGCGGCGTAATTAAAAAGGAAAGCATAGCAGAGAATGCAAAGGCGGGCGTGTGTTCCCGGCGCCTCACACTGATCTATCGGATATTACTCACACGATGGTTCCAGTGGGACTAGATATTTTTAATAAAATTGTAATACTTGGGTTACAGTGTCTTTCATTTTGTAACAAGCCCTTACACAAATGCTTATTTATAATTATATAATATATATGCTGTATAATGTTGTTACAGTAATTTCATTACGTGGATATCGTATCGTACCCTCTCGTCAAGCATCTGTATGGGACACAAACTATAGCTAGATGATCTCGTGAATGCTGTACGATACGCGACGCGACCTCGAACGTGTAATTCATTACGCGAGATGAACGACTGACACAAGATGCTTGAGAAGAAACCTAAAATCTCTATACATAACGCCTTAGACCTGCCTGCAAAGCTAGATACGCTTTACTACGCCGGTCGATGAAAGCAAATTTTTTAAAATACATTTCAAAACCATTACAGTAACAAATACTTTGAGGAAGCGGTGAGCGTAAAAAAGGGTCCAGAAACCGCAAAGTAATCGTATCTGTAACGACGTTACTAAACGTCTCAAACACTGACGACGCCATAATTTATCAAATATCAAAACAAATGAACGGTCCTTATCACTTTATAGAATATACAAAATGCAGTTACTTATTTCCCTGTGGAAAAAATATTATCTTATAGTATTCTTAGATCACGGCGCGCTTCGATCTGGAAAAAAGAAACACTGTTGGGTGATTGTGTATTTAAAAGGAAATACTGTGGTCGATGAGTATGAGGAGCTAGTATGACTTGATGTTGACCACAGAGATATAACTTTTTTATATTAATTTTTCTGTTGATATGAGATAGGCCCTTTTCGAAAATGCTTAACTGTCCTACCTCTTACTGAACGTAAAAAACCATGACAATAACGTGGCAGTTGTCAATATCAAATGATAAAATATGAGAGTATTTTAAAATTTCCAAATCCCTCTGGATTGATATCGATGAATACACTTTGTATTGTATAGACATAGCAGTATATTAATCTGTGTGCTATATTTAGTACCACTTGCACGGTGTTTTTGCTCGAGTTTAGTGCCAATTTAAATTAAAACAATCATTCTATTTTTGTCTTCTGTTTGTGTGATTTTTTATTCCCTTGTGAAATAGAAAAATATGAAAAAAATATGCGTTAAAACGGTCATATCTTTTGATCGCGTTCTTATAAATTTGTCATTATTCTCAGCTAAAAAGATGACATTAAGAGTATTTCATATAAATTTCAAATTGATACTTCTATAAGTTCATGAAAAATAAAAGTCTTAATAGCCAGATTGTCGGACAACAAATCGATCTTATGAGGGTGGAATCCTATTTCCGTTTTTAGTTAGGGAAACCTAAAAATCATCTAAATATTACCCCAAAGGATTAAGCAATCAAACCTGATTCAAATCAAACCTATTCCTTATTTTTCATTCATCAATTGTCCACAAATATGCTTAATGCTTAATAAGTTATAATAGCTGATAAGAAGGTTGAAGAGGATGACAGTTAGGAACACAATATAGCAAATATTTACCAAACAAATTATTCCAACATACAAACAGATTAAGCATTAGCCACACAATTAATTTATTCAATTTAACTTTTTTAGAGTTACGTAGGTGGGTTTTACGATGGGCCTAATGCATAATTATGTAAAGATATGTCCTACTGAAAACAAGGTTTTACTAAATCTGTACTCACCTTTAATAACCACAGGTAATTAAATAGTCTCCTAACTTCTCCACTACGGATGCGGCTTGCTGAGGTTGGATGGGCTCTTCATACAGAGAAATAACGACGGCTGTAACAAAACGCTAATATGTAGTAAAAAGTATACAATAATACGTAATACATTTCAACTGCAGGGATATTAATCCTTCATATACCGTGATAATTAAAACAAAATATTTATGAATGAAACGGACGTAAATGTACGTCTCTGGTACGCAAAGGGGTTCATCATCATCATCATTATCAGCCGGAAGACGTCCACTGCTGAACATATGCCTCCCCCAAGGGGTTAAATAACTAATATTAAATAGCGTTTTTATCAGGTTTGAGCAACTCCAGTCAGCAACCTCATAACTAAGATTTTGGTAAAGCTATTTTTTAGCAAAGGCAAACCTTTTCAACTTAATCGGTCCCGCGGGCTAAGAATTGTCTTAGCTGATAGGTTTAATTATAGTTGCTATTGGTCACCTATAGCTAACTAAAGCATATAATTACCATACTTGAAACCGTCTCGTTTAATTTAGTTGTAAATCTCGTTTGAGATCAAAACCGGCGCGATATATTTTCTACTTTCACGCCATCCCTACTAGTTTGTAAAGTTTTCCCACATGTGAACTTTATTTGTGTGCTATTTAAATGCGATTGATTAGATTTTTATGTTGAAACATCAAAACTGATGTAACACACATGCTGAAACTGATTGTTTAAGTACACGCTACACAACCCATACCAATACCTGGAGTTGTCAAAATTGGTATGAAGCCGCCATTTTCAAGATTGAAATCAAACTTTATTGCAACTGTAGAAAATTGCCTTGTACTCGGAATAAGGGTGTTTTTAATATGGTGCGAAATTTATCACACAAGCGGGATTGCCCCGCATGCGTGACACTCGCATGTGTCCTTTTCATACAAGTATTTTAATTTTATTGCGCGGAATACGCACGCGGGACGCGAGGAAAGATCACATGAGTAAATAAACTGTATATTTACTCATGTGGCGTGGTCCTGGGCAACAACAAAGCGTGGGGCAATGATCCCGCGTGCGTGACGAAATCAACACGATATTAAAACCCCCTAAAGCCGATCATCCACCGCCAACTAAACTAAGTTTAGTTATAGCTTACGTAGTTGAGCCAGTTTTTCATACATGTGCGTCCACCGCAAACTACGCCAGCTTAGCTACGTATAATGGTTTATCCTAATAAACTAACTCAGTTTATAAGTTTTTAAACTATCATGGTCACAAACATAAGAGGTTGAATACCTCTTATGTTTAATTCTAATTATGAACGGGATAATTACCATGTGATTTTTTTTCTGTGAGTTTCCGATATTTTGGCACTGTTGCAAGCGCCATGATCACGGATGAATGCACTGACACAAGTTTAGCCATTTTCATCATCTGTTGCTATGCTCCTGCTGACTTATTGTTCAACTTGAATGAGCATGGAATGTCACTTCAAACTCATTCCCATTGATGGTTCCAGCCAATGGGCTTGCAAGGTTGCACCCAGAATGGGATTAAAATGTAAAAATAAAGACCATTCCCATTCTCCGTAAAGATAGACAATAAGGCCGATGGTAACACTTATGCAGACCTATTTATTTACATTATATGCTTACTTGTTTGGTGACCCAATGCATATTTGCCCTGCTGTTTCATGTAGTGCACGTCAAGTTTGCCGTGGGTCACATGAGCGTATCACTGTGCACAGTGATAAAATAAGTGTGTTGCAGTGTAGCGCATGGCAACATTACGCGTTTGATGTGATCACTGAGCTTTTAGCTGTCCACGAAGATGATATAATAAATATGGTGTGATAAAATAAGTGTCTGGGGACTTACCCTGTTGCGTTTTCATGCAGTGCACGCCGACCTTGCCAAGTTTTGCGCGTATGATGCGGTCTGTGCCACTGAGGTAGATGTACCGTGAGCCTGCTATCGTTACGCCACCGCTCGTTAACAGTGATTCATTCTCGAAACCGGCGACTATCTTTGCAACTTCATCTTTTGATATCTGTTAACAAAGAAAAGTACATTTAAGTATAAGTATACTTGAAGTTTAAAAGGAGAGGCATCCTCTTTTTATATTCGCCGCAAACAATGTGTTGTCACATCCTAGAAGAAGACAATTTAAAATAATTTTAATTCTCAATCTATCAATGCTTCTATAATATTAGAGTCTTACATTAAAGTGCGATAATTTTAGACGAGGAGTCAGATTCCGCATAAGTAGTGAGCACTATCCCCCTAGCAGTTCAATACTGGACATAAACCATCTTGAATGACTAATAAACAAAATCCTTGATCTCCCACATCCAGCGGCTAACAAACAGTTGCAAATCTCGTCGCTCCGCCTAGCCTGGTGGTTTTTCTTAAGTTTATTATTTCGTGGTCTCCACTCTCAAACATCTGCCAGCCCATTGCAAGCTGGCTAAGCAGTTAAATCATAGGGGCTAAGTATAATAACGTATAATATATAATCTGCCACACAGGTGACCTAATGGGGGTCGGTATTATTAGATGCACGATATTTAGCAAAAGGGCTGGTCAATTACAAAAACACAAACTAGTTATGCAATACTAATATTTAATTTCTGAACCTTTAGTTAACTTTGACCACATATTAAATAAATTGCTCTAAGTTATTTCTTATATGTCCGACAAACTACATTAGAGTTAATCAGTTGTAACAAAAGTTCTAGAAACCTATTGTCAGCGGCCAAATAACGGTGTATAGAGATTATTAAAAATAATTCCAATAATTTTACACATTTCTCCTAATCGCTATTAAATATTGGCAAGTATGAGCCAAAGGTTGAAACAACAAGTACAATTTGAAAAAATTAATACCGACTTCCATTCTATTCAGTTATTGGAGCGTATCTCTAAAACCGAATTCGATGAAATTTAAATGGGACCACACGGGAAGCACCAGCTTTCAAACAAAAAAATAATTTTGAGAATCGGTTTACCCAGTATAAAGCTATGAGGTATGAGGTAACAATCATTTAAAAAAAACAGTCAAATTGTGTACCTCCTCCTTTATTTGGAAGTCGGTAGATAAACGGCGCATTACGATTACACAGTGCTATATTTAGGGTGATGAGAAATTTGCACAAGTAGTCAACTAAGTATAATAAAAAATAGAAACCAACCTCCACTACCGTGGTATGGAATGCCTGTAATACGTGCTACGTCTACGGAATAAAATCATATCATCTTCATACGCATATTCATTTATGAAATAAATATTAATTTGATCTATACCTATATAAAATGAACCCCTATTTCTCGTGGTCAGGCTATAACTTGAGAACAGATGGAACAAGCTCGCTAATTCTGAAAGGCCGAGCATACTATGCGAACGAAATCGCGGGTAGTCGCTAGTATAATATAAAATTGAATCTCTATTTCCCTTGGTCAATGCAATGCATGCGTGATTGGATGGAACAATTTTGCTAATACTTTTTTTGTGTTAATGTCAGAAGGTTGTTACGAAATAAAAATCATGAAAAAGTGAGGCGAGGCTGAAGGCTGAGCTTACTACGCGAACGAAGTGGTGAACAGTCGGTAGTATGTAATAAAATAATCTATACTAATAATATAAACCTGAAGACTTTGTTTGTTTGATTTAACGTGCTAATAACATGATCGCTCAACAACCAGACGTAGATATATTTTATGATAAGGTAGGTAGATTTCGATGTGAACTTCTTGCTTATCTTAGTTTCACCATGTGATGTTTTGGATTATGTCTGTAAATTGCATGTGTCTATCTGAATAAATAAATAAATAATCTGAGGAACTACTGGTCAAATTGAAATATTATTTGAGTGTTGGATTGCCCATTTATCGAGGAAGGCTATATTTAACATTACACTATGCGAGTAAAGCCGCTGGCGGGCCAGCTAGTATTAAATAAAATTAAATAAATATTTTCTATTATTGAGTTATTATCACAGGATTTGTATCGACATCGTCCTCCAACTAATACACACAAGAAACATCATAATCGGACGATCCAAATAATCTATCTATCGCCGGTTTACCTTACTAGAGATAGATATTTGACACTATTTGTATGGACGTTACGTCAAATTGCTATCGGTAGTAAGGTAAACCGTGGATAGATAGATTATTGGGACGTGCCTTAAAGGTTACGAGTATGTATGATCATAAATTAAAACATATATATACCTATGCAGAGTAAACTTGCAAACCTCCTCCTTGTTTAAATTTGGTTACAAATTCAGGCCCTTTTTTTCTGCTTTTATTTAGGGGCTTTTAGTCGTCCAACTATGTCAGTCCCATATGTGCTGCTCTTAGATCTACACTTAACAACTTTATTCTTCTTTGGTGATCATATATACGGATCGATATAGAAACCTAGCTGCGTCGGATGTTTGCGCAGCTAGGATACTTTGGAATATACGCACGTCACATCGGTTAAGTCCGAAGTGGGTAGATAGATCCTCCCTCATACATGCACTTCGGGCACATTCTGTCAAAAAGTGATATATATATTCAGGGACTTGTAAAATGCAATTATTAACGCAAGTCTGAAAACCATCAAACATCAAGGGAGAGGAGACAGGCTCGCGGCGCGGCACCGCGCGGCGCTTGCTCGTAATCCCTAACCTTCAATATGTGAACGCCCTGACCTTGGCATGGCAACTTAGGAAGTCGACGGTAAATATATCCGCAATAAAACACATGACATGTCATGGCTGCAATTTAAAATGTTTATAGGATCGTCATCTATATCAGACGAGAACAAGATGAAAGCTTTATATCTTACTCTTGTGGCATTGAGAAATTAGGTGACAATTATATTGTTAAAAGAAAAAATGTTGTGAAAAATTATGGATATCTAAAATAAAATTACATATTGTATCGTTATTTTTAATAGCGCATTATTTATCTGGGTCAAATGAGAATCTAATACGAGTTTTTGTATTGCGTTAGTAAGTTCGTTCAGTATGTATGAACATTAGTTCATCAGCCATACTAAAGAGATCAAATCTAAATGATTTTTCACATTCATACTAACCACACATATAATGCATGTTTTGGTTAGTTTAGATACTTAGGCCATACAAAAAGGAAAGATTTGTATATTTTTTAAGTTTGTAACGAATGAACTAAAAAACCATTGGACAGATTTACAAAAATATTTCCCCATTTGAATACTACATTATCCCTGAGTAACATTCAGTATTTTGATTCATCATCATCAATCACCACGCGAGTGAAACTGCGGAGCGCAGCTAGTTTTTGATAAAGAAAAATGTAAAAAGCTTATTTTTTGGACTAATTCTAATGTTGCCTAAAGTTCATTGTAGCTTTAGTTTTACTATTAGTTATTATGTGCTGCAGTGTAGTAAAAAATGACACTGACCAAACCTCGAGGAGGAACTAACCCTTCCTCGACTAATTAAGAAGGTATGTATGTATTGGTGTATGAAATTGCCATTTCGACTGAAAAATTTCAACAATTTCTTTGAAGGATATAATTTATATAACTTTAGTATTTACACTCGTTATTTAATGGAATCCTGTCCAATCGGAAGATCATTCAAACCTTGTAATGGAACCCTGGGGAGTCCTACCGCAAAGGTGGACTCTATGAACTGTTTAAAGGCATTTTGCACTGCTTCGAACCGGCGAGTATGGAGGATGACGGATGGTTTCTAACTGGAGGTCTTGTAGTGCTAAAACTGATTGTCGAGCAGTGTGAGGTCTTCGCGTTATAATGAAGCAATAATAGTGACGACCGATTGACAAGACTAGGCTGTTTTATTTCGAGTTTCGCCACCATTGTTCGTAGTTCTGCACAGTGGACATCTGCTGTTATTGACTGACCGGCCGTCTTATTGTCTAACTTGAATGATAAAATTTAACTTCATTCTTCAAATTTATCGAACTTCGTTTTTGCGCGATTGTACTCCTGGGTCACGCGGAGCGTGAGCGGGCTGCGAGGGGCGAAGTGTGATTGTTTGGGAGCACGTCGCTATGGTAACACACGGACTCTCGCCTACCTCACTTCGATTGAGAATTAAGACCCGAAAATGTGTTCTGCACATAGTTCAACTTACGTGCCGCGAACTGTTGTGCATTTTCACATGGCCCGGTTGCCGGGTAGCAGGTGCCGGCTGTCTGATAACACACAGATTTCACACTGATGTTGAGGCTTTCGATACGAATACTTATTCACAAATTGTTTGTGCTACAGCCTCACTAGCGACCGGACCGTAGACGCGAGTACAGTCGCGTATTTACCACGCATCACATTTTCACTTTTTACTAAACATGTAACATGCGTTTTTATCATTGTTGTCTATTTCTTCAAAGTAATACTTTTCAGACTTCTCTCCAAGCTTTTGTTTCATTTTTATTTTTATATTCTGGAGAGGATTTTAAGCTCCCACTAAAGTTATCATTATCAATTCAAAATATATCTTTATTTATAAATGTTTGATAACGATTTGAGGGTGCGGACAAAACGATGACGATGTGCGCGTGCCGTCTCTGCAGTTATACCTACTTGCCAAAACTTGGGCGACTGACTTCCAGTGTGTATGAAAGCTTGTTGCATGTTTCATACGCCACTATGCGTCGGACCGCCGGGTAACCGGTAGACGGTTACCAGACCAGTGGTGAATCCAGTGCGCACCCGGCGACCACTTGCCGGAAAAACTACTCCGGTACGTGTGAAAGATAACGTAAATGTCTTTCAGCGCCAAAGACTCGTCACCAGCTATCTGGCAACCGGGGCGTATGATAAGGCAATAAAATAGTTATAGTTTTGTTTTTGAACGGTATTGATTTTTCCTATAGGATCTCTTTCAAGCACCCGAACTTGTTCCAAGAACTGCTCACCCTTTTATCTATTTCTTTATCCATTTGTTTTGAGTTACCTGTGAGAGGTAAGTAAAATCTTCCGACATACTGAATTTGGTGCTTCTACTTTTATTGTATCTTTTGTTTTAATAGTTAATACTATTTAGTTTATTCTGCATTCATGCTTAGCCCAACTTTTTTGCTCTCACTAGCCAGTTCTTAAAGCATCCATTGCAACTTCGTGGAGCTTTCAGCTATCAAGATGATGTCATCTGCGAAGCGTAAATGGCTTAGTGGGGTTCCATTTACATTTATGGGATATTCATCCCATGTTATTCTTTTGAATACACTTTCGAGAACAGCTGAAAAAGTTTCGGGTGACATTGGGTCTCCTTGTAGGACTTACCTTTCTTTATTTTGTATTGCTAATTTTTTTCACTGAATTTTGGATGTTGTTTGAATATATACTTTTTAGTACTCTTTTGTATGTATTACTAACTACTTGTATTTATCTGGGAAACTTATACTTAGTTCCTTTTAAATATAAAATTACATCAAAAGATAAAGCGACCTCTTGCGAATCCGAAATCGGCCTGATATAATTATATCTGCTAATCTATAAATTGTAACGTAATTTATCATGATACCTAACATATGAAAAACCTAACAAAGATCATGCCAGGTCATGACCAAAATAAGGTTTCAAGGAGCAATTACAAATGAAGCTATGGACACTATGATTACCAAGGGTCTCATTCACCCGTGATATTTGAATATGATGTATGATGTACGTAAAAGTGATATGTGATCATGCACATCTTTTTCATGGTGGGATCAAACAAACTAAAAGCTACTAAGGGGCAGTGTTTTCCAAGTTGTTTTTCCTAGGCAATAAATAACCTAGAAGAAATATTTTACCATATCCTCTGTATGACTTGAAATGTTTAATCACATTTATATTATGTATCCTAGGGTTAAAAGTCTACCTAGATGGAAAATGAAGAGTTTCCAATAATATAGTTAAAAAATGGTGAGGAAGTTGGTACATATTATAAACAAGCCAATTTTCATTCCATCATTTCATTATGCCTTATTCAATGATTAGCCCACGCAAGAGGGTGCCGTGAAAAAAGTTACACCCGCATTATTATTACAACAATCTAACAATATTATACAGGTTTCTTTAGAGTACTATAGAATCTTTAAAACACCATCAAAGTCTATCCAGTAATTCTTGTGTTATAATATGGTAGCATAACAAGCCAAAAAGACAGATAAGCAATATTTTTATAAACAACTAGATGAGCCGCCAGCGGCTTCGCCCGCTTGGTCTTGGTGTAGAGGTAGAAGTGCCATTTCGGAACCTCGAGCTCCTGGGTGGATCCCCTGGATGGACAGTTACTGGCTTTTTCTGACAAATAACTTTGGAAGAGTTTGCAATAGGCTCGCCTCTTAAGAAATATGACTAATGACGAAACGTAGGCGCTCAAGACACCGCTGCTTCCCCCTTCGAGGATATATAAGCGAAACTATTTGTTATGTTGTGTTTAAAAATAAAATGTAGCTAGACTGATGTTACACCTCCGTGGTTATGGATGATGATGAGAATGAATCAAATATAGCGCATGTTACTCAGGCATAATGTAGTTAGCTCTAAACTCGTGAAAGAATTGTTTGAATCGGTTAAGCCTTCCGCTGTAGTTTTACGTGAATCTAGTTAAGAACAAACAAACAATCATATATCTTTCCTCTTTATTATTATAATCTTCTTAGTCGGGCACTCTTGGCAGAGTAGTCGTGGTCATGGTGACGGTTAACGGCGGATCCTCGCCTGTTTCTAATTCCAGGGCTGTTGATCTCTTCGCGATGTCTCTCCACTTTTGACAGTTACTGGCAATGCAAGAGCACATTGTACAATGGTGGAATTCATGGCCATTTTAATAGAGTAAGCCCAGTGTGTTGGTGAACGACCTTGGGATCTCTTTCCTTCCACTTGGCCTTGCAATATTAATCTCTCCATCGAGTTCTTGTTCTTGGAGATATACCCGAAGAACTTCAACATTCGCATCTGCACAATTGATGTCTTCTATAATACCTACATCACTTTGCTCTATTATCAATAATTTTCGCATCATAAGCTATTTAAGGATTTTTGGCGATACAATTGCATATAGGTATGTAAATATGAAAATATATTTATTTTGACATAACTTAAGTCAAGACATATGGTATTGTTGACATTTTTGTAGACATTTGCGTCTTCTATAAAAAGGTTCAATCACTTTGCTCTATGTCAATAGTTTTCGTAGTGTACGCGATATAAGCATTTTTTTCACACCTTGTGTTACATTATTGAAGTTTTCATAAGTTTCCCT
Source organism: Selenia dentaria (assembly GCA_917880725.1). Classification (NCBI taxonomy): domain Eukaryota; kingdom Metazoa; phylum Arthropoda; class Insecta; order Lepidoptera; family Geometridae; genus Selenia; species Selenia dentaria. The sequence continues at coordinate 25,059,442 of OU862882.1, read as the reverse complement.
GAATTTGTGCAAATCTACTATGTACTATGACCATCAGGGATAATGTAGGATTCTAATGGTGAAAGAAGTTTTCTAATTGGTCCAGTAGTTTGGCAGCCTATTCATATCAAACAAATATTTCCTCTTTATAATATAAGTGTAGATAATGGTTAAAAGAAACCTTGAGTAAACCAATTGTTGTTCAGAAGTTACGGGTCTCTAAGCCTTGAGATTTTTTAACAAATACAAGCTGATTAACAACCAATATAGCAAACCTAAAGGACTACCCTAAACTACTATATTCTGCATGAGGGCATGCAACAATTTTTAGCTAGCCAAACAGGCTAGCAGTAGAAAATGCTCTTCCACAATACAATGGCATTCCTGACATGATGTTACTTTCATGAGAAGTTTAAATTCATGATAGAATTCCAACCTGCAACTGCTTTTTGTTGCACAATTATTATAATAATAAATATATATTCCGGACACAAATAATCCTGTAAAAAGTGAAACCGATCTGTTCCCATTTATTTATTTAGTTAGACCATTCCATTCAAATCACAATAGTTAAATCTTCTTGTGTGTACCTTCTGAAGTTAGTTACATCTTCTTGAATACAATTCTGAAGTTTAATATCTCACTAGAGAAAGAGCTTTGATATAAACTTCATAGAAATCATTGATATTTCCTAATTCTGCTATGTAAACGGCCAAATGATTAAATATAGAGAACTGACAAAATCACATGCTTCTCAAATATAGAAAGTTGATTAACTTGGAAATCACAAAAACGGCACAATTGTATTTTGTACACTTTGCCTACACTTATATATGGTCACAAACACGAACGGCTAATGATACACCATCCCTAGGATTCCCTGTTGTGTGCAATTATTTGCATGCAGGTTCAAACCTTGAACCCCATGCTTTGAAGGACAAAGGGTCAATATCAATTAGGCCAATGGGCTGTCTAGGCAGTATATTGCCTGGCCATACCATACCATATAATATGTAGCTTCTATTTGTGCACAATCTAAACAAGAGCCTGATTCAGTATGTCACAATAACTCAGTTCTCTATCAATGTCATCAACTACTTGTTTTGAAAATATAGGTACTTCAAAGCTGCAACATGATATTCAAATAGAAACCAACTGAAATTTATTAATTCGTTATTATTATATTTTTGTTATGGTACGAATTTCGGTACCCTATTTTAGCATACAATTTTTTGCCATAATTTAACATGGCATACATTCAGTTATCCTAATAGTTTATGCACAATTTTCATTTGGCATAACTTATTTAGCACAAATTTTAAAAGCATAACTTCTTTGAGCATAATAATTGTTAAGCATACTATCTCAAGCCTAAATTTACATAATAATAATACACATTACTCATAATATTTGAGCATAATAAGGGAAAAATTAAGTTTTGTAAAGAGTGTGTACCTACCTCTGAATTTCGACAAGTTCAATACTTTGACAAGTTGCTTACTTAGAAAATATATTATTTATTTATTTGTTTATAGACGAGCAGCAAACTGCTGATGTGTCTATATCACACAGTATTGAAAGTTATTAATTTAACTTTGGATGTTCACTTATTAAAGTTAGTTTATTAGTTCATAGCCAGTTATCGAGCCAATTCTTAAAACAGTTAACAGTGTTGGCAGTCACAATTTCTAATCTGTTCCAATTGAGTACCACTCTGTTGCTAAGGAAGTTGTGTCCAATTTTTGTACTTGCAAGTGTTCGAGCTATTCCAGTCTGGTTTCCTCTGGTTGACCTTATTGTTTCCTCGACCACATATATTTTGTGAATACATACACACACAGGCACAAATACAACAGGTTGTATTTGTGCATGATTATCTTGTATGTTTCAATGAGGTCACCACGAAGATGTCTTTCTTCTAGTGTATGTGCAATGCATGTAGTCTGACCGAGTAAGATTTTCTTTTTAACGCTAGAGGTATCTTCATGGCTTTTCTTTGAACACTTTCTAGTAAATTTATGTCCTTATGGAAGTAGGGACTCCATATCTGAAAGCCAAGTAGATTGTGCGAAAAACCTCCACAGTCATTGTTCGAAAGGCTTTCCGTATGACATATACAAGTGAGTTAACTTTTTTTAACTATTGCGGTAATGTGTTCTTCCCATTTTAAGTTACCAGTGATAAGTATGCAATCCCCCAAATCTCACAAATTTTTTAGTCATCATTTTTTTATCCAAGTGGCTTGTGCTGGTTTGCACAACTTCACCAATATTAAGTGCATTCAATTAGCAATGGTTCGGAATTGGTGGCGTTGCCATTGTTGGCTATTGTGCTAAAGTTTTACCCACACTTAAATGCTAAACCAAGCATAAGACCTAAAATCGCATGATTATGCTGTCAAAAACTATTACAAATACCCATGCTCCAGATATACCGTCAAAAGTTGTACTTTTTGGTGGCATAAATAACTCTTTTAGCTTTGCGAATGATGAACAAAATGAGCACTAAACACTTTCAACTATAGATTATCAATCCGAATGCCCTTTTGAGCATTTTTTTCGCCAACTTGGAGCTATTAGAAGGCACTAATTGTGAAAATTGGCAAAAATTCCTCTTTTTTAGCTTTCCAAACACTGAACAAAAAGAGACATGAATGACATTTTTACCCACAGATTTCCAATTCGAACACGAGAGAGTTCCTAGCGTTATTTTTGCTTAAAACGCTCAGAAGTGATCTATTCGAACACACTACTAAATGAACATCATGGTATTTCATTCAAAACTATTTAAGCCAGGTTAAAGAACTGCATGGAACTTGCATAGTTTTTACAAAGCTGATAGTCCCTGGACAAACTCATCTACCAAGAGTTACACTGCTACTAGTAAGTATTTTACTTAGTGTTCTAATTTTCTTCTATGAGTGAAACATGCACATTTGCAGTTTTGCCACAATTCTGCTAGTGTCCCATAACAAGAGCAGACCCTGTGCATATGACCTAATAATAAAATTAATCTAAATAATATCTTAGAATATATATGAATGTTTCAAACATGAATAACAACATGGGTATATTATTCTTCTGTTAGATGTATTATATATATTTTATTATATTAGGTATATTTTAGATATGATTTATATATTACTGGAATATATATCTGTTTATTTACCTACACCATTTAATGACAAAGATCATAATGTTACCTTTTATATTATGAGTGAATCAATCACCCATGCATTTATTTTTATATGCTGTTATGTTATTGAGTAATTTATCTACTAAAACACCAGTTGTTGACCACATCTACTTGATGTGCGTTAGTTTAGCTCATGAGGGCATTGGTGGCATTGCCATTGATGGCTCTTTTGTTAAAGCGTTTGTAAAGCTCAAAAACATTGTTTAAACATCTGAGCATAAGACCTAGAATCGCATGATTATGCTGTCAAAAAACTATCACAATCAACCATGCTCTGGACGTGGGTCAAAAATTGCACTTTATGGTGGGAAAAATTCCTCTTTTATAGCTTTCCGAACGCTGAACAGAAAGAGACATGAACAACTTTTCGCCCACAGATGCCCAATTCGAACGCCCCTTGTGAGCGTTTTAGCGTTATTTTCGCTAAAAACGGTGCAAGAGGTAGGAAGGTCACAATTTTTATTATGGAGTGTACTTTGACCTGTACATACCTATTAGTTTAACCGCCTAATAGTTACAGTTACACATAGCTTCTACGAGGCATCATGAATGGTTAAAGTTAAATACTATCTACCTCTTCATTAAGTATGTGCGTAATGTATGAAACACATATTTTATCTTTCTCAAAGCATATACGATGAGATGAGTTTTCAATAGGAATTTCAGTAGGATAATCCGTCGCCCGGCGAATTATCTATGCATATAACTTTCAAAACATGGTATCTGAATCGTATGAGCACGAGAGTCGAATACCTAAATTTATTTTAGTATGCCGCATACCATCATAGTACCAAAAAGTCTTCTGTCAACGCGAATACGATTCTGATTTTATCACGACGGCCAACCAATTTATTCTAACTTGAATTGACTGCCACCGCATGTCGCCATCTTGTCAAACTTGCCGGCTAAAAGAATTTGTCATCCATAGGTTTTCCTACTCGCACAACATGTCACTAGATCACTTAAGATAATTTCACTCAAATGCACAATGTAAGATGTAAGAACGCATACCACAGTCCACGTAGTACCTACAAGAGCAATACGGGAAACTTACTTCGAAGCCTTCCGACTTGGCCCAGACATTTCCATCGTGACCGGCAATCGCAGCTTTTGTAACACATCTGGATGCCATTAACTGTTTATCGACGTAATCTTGCCAGCTCATTTTGATTGAGTTCGACTAAAAATAAAACTACACTTGAATCACACAATCTCCTCTTCACCGCGAGCAAACGCTCCACACGAACAAAAAGCACTGCCGTTTCAAAATGGCAGTGTAATCATAGACACAACCGGAAGTCCACTATCAACAACGAATGATGTCTATGATTTATCATCGACAATTCAGTAGACATACGACAAATAAATCGATTAATAAAATAATCGATTTTTTTTATATTGTGCCTTTATTTTGGTATGTTTACTACCATATCAGTGCAGCGATTTCGCGAGATCTAAAATTAATAATCTAACTTCTTGAACCCAAAAAAAGTTTTCAGTTTTTTCTGTTTTACATTATTCAAAACGACAGTCCTTGTATTTACTACAGATTAGTACAGATATATAAATTATATTCATGCAAAAAGTCATAGTCTTTTATGGGGCTATGCAACAGCTGCCTCAGACTGTGAAATTACTGCAATTATACATGTTGTTTTTAACTAATGGATTCTGTTGCTGATAAAGACGTATAAACATATGTATTGAAGTCAATGGAAACCATTGGAGAAACTTATTTGTTAGGTAAAATTGAGATAGTAAAGGTAATTTTAAAAAATATACTAATTCCTTTTATTTTTATTAATGCATTTCTTTGCAAAGATATATGGCTTTGCACAGGCTTTGTGGCGTGTTTATCAAGTCAAATTTCACACTTGACTAGACAGTAATTGCGTGATGCCCAATTAGCTTTTATCTGTTCAAACTGGATTGGGCAGTCATAAAAACATCTAAATGTTAGTTCAAGGTTCAACGCCACTACGGTTCACTTTTTGTAAAAACTCCAATATCCAATAAAGTAAAATTAAAAATTTATACGTAGGTCACATTATAAGTTTTGCGTGACTTAAAAAAAAACATGTTATAACCAAAATATTATGTTTATAGCTTTTCAAAATACTCTCCTTTACATTTTAAACATTTTTTCATGCGATCGTACGATTTTTTAAAACAGGAGGACCACAGATCTGAAGGCGAGTTTTCTAAGTGCTGATTGAACGCTATCACTGCCTCTTCGGAGTTAGTAAAAGTGAAATTAAACTAGCAGTTTACAAATATATACAAGAAATACTCAAAATTATCAATGATAAAATATACGCGATTGGTATCTTACTTGATATGTCTAAGGCATACGATAAAGTCCAATTTAACATACTCTTAAATAAATTATACAGCATAGGAATCCGCGGCACCCCTCATAAATGGTTTACATCGTACCAAAAAATTGACAACAATTAGTAGAAGTCGAATATTCTAACTCAATGACTAGCGAAATAAAATTAGTAAGATCTGACAGTAGAGCAGTGAACGCATCCATTCCACAAGGCAGTGTCATCGGTTGTCTTCTTTTTTTGATATATATCATGCCTAAAATCATGGAAAAACCATGTGTCCTATTCGCTGATGATATTTCCCTCCTTATTTCATGCAATAATAATTTAAATTTAAATGAAAAGATTAATTGTATTCTGCACAAAACATTAAGATGGCTACAAGAACAAAACTTAGATATTAATTTTAGTAAAACAAAAATAATACCTTTTTACCCACATCAAAAGAGCCCCATAGACATAAACTTCACATTTAATAACATTAAACTAGAAACCGTAGAAAAGTTTACACTTCTAGGCGTAGACATATAAATTGGAAGGAACATGTTAAAAAAGTTCGTCTAAAGTTGGTAAGATTTTCATACGCACTCCGCGAGATAAGGAGGACAACCGATTTAAAAACTGCTCTCAGTACATATTATGCGTATGCGCACGCATGGCTCAGCTATGGTGTCGCCCTTTGGGGTGGCAGCGTAGATGCGCCGTGTGTATTCACGGCTCAAAAGAAATTATTAAGAATTCTTGCTAATATCAAAGAACCTGATACCTGTAAACCCCATTTTATAAACCAAAAAATATTTACTCTCCCATGTTTATATATATTTGAAGTCTGTAAATTTGTAATTTAACTGAATTTTATACGATACGCGAAGATATACCCACAAAATATTCTCTAAGACATAGCCGTAAAAAACAACTAGTGGCACCACCTTCCCGGCTTAAACTCTTATCATCTGGGCCATTGCACATGTCCATAAAACTATACAATCACTTACCTGAAATAATAAAAAATACAGTCAAAGATAAAGAATTTATTAAACAATTAAAACATTTACTACTTTTAAAATGCTACTATTCAGTTGATGAATATTTGAATGATAAACTATAATAAACAATTAAAATTACTTAAAATACCTAATTACATAACATACACACTAACCTACATTATACAACATAAATATGTATCTACTTGGGTAAAATAGAGATTATATAAATATTCTATAATACATTAATGTAATAATAATAACCCTATAATATAAATGGTCGTCTCTAGAACAGGAACATAATGATACACACCATATACGCATACACACACCTTCACAAACGCACATTCTTTATTGATAATTACTTTTTATATATTAGTTTAACTATCTATTGTTTAACATGATTATGATTAGAGGTTCAAATAAGTAATGTACCCCTCTCTTAAGTTGCAGTGCCCTTACGGGGTATCAGAGGAACTACCATTTTATGTATCAACCGTTTAGTTATGTGATATGCAATAAAGATATTTGAATATTTGAATAAAAACCTCTCATCAAATCTTTGATTTTGGGGAAAATACAGAAACCACAGGGTGCTAGGTCGGGGCTATGCGCAGGATGGGTGACGAGTTGTACTTTTCGGAAGCTAAAAATGACTTTGTTTTGTTGGCCGTGTGTGAAGAAGCGTTGTCATGATGTAGGAGAACGCGGCTTTTTGGTCGTCTTTCGCGAGTTTTTTCTAAAACCCTGGGTAAACAAATGGTAGAATACCACTTGGCATTAACACTCTTTTGATCTTCAAGTGGAATTGTACAGATGGGACCCGTAGCTGAGGAAAAAAACGCGATCATTTTTTTAACAATGTTTCTCGCCCGCCTCGCTTTTGTTTGCCTGTTCTCATTTTCAAACACCCATTCTCAAGATTGCTGTTTTTTTCTCGGATTCATATCAAAAAATCCACGTTTCATCTCCTGTGACAATGTCATAAACAGCCTTATAATGTCCTTGGTTGTACTTCAGTAGCATCTGTGAGGACCATTCCACGCGAGCCCGCTTCTGATCCGCTATCAGTTCATGAGGGATCCAACGACAACAAAGTTCCCAACTTTCAATTGTTCGTGTTAAATTTTCTGAATTTGGCTCATACCAATCCCGAATAGTCCTCGAATTGTCTCATAGGTAATCCGCGGGTTTTTTTCAATTAGCCGCTTAACAGTAGCCACATTATTTCCGTTGACGGCAGTTGAAGGCCGCCCTTCACGAAATTTGTCATGTAAAGAAACTAGACCTCTCTCAAATTCTGGTTTCACCTCACGGTGCTCAAATAAGGTGCTTCTGTCCCAAAAGCATTTTGAAGACGAGCAGCACAATCTTGCGGAGAGAGAGAGAACTTATAAAATCATAAAAATCATCGCTCTAAAATCATTTCGACTTAATTCCATTTTCGTTTCGTACGTAGAACTATGATGTGCCATAAAAAACAATTGACAAATGATTTCCCGCCAATTATTTTTTTTATTTCTAAGAAGGTTGCAACGATTCAAAAATATTAAATTTTAAAATTCAAATAGTTCCGATTAGTTAGAAGTGCAAAACTCTTAGTGTGCCCCATGTACATTATTGTTTCTTCGGGAATATTGATTATATAAAACAAACATAAATCTTAAGTTAAACATACAAATCGATGTTTTTGCCTCTGGGTGACGTCGTGTGACATCCCTAGAGTTCACCAACATAGTCTACCAACAGATTTGCTCTATGGTCGTGGGTTTCATACAGGCTGGCCACGCACTGCCCAACCTCAGACTACAAAGCGATGTAAGAGTATAAATATATGAGTACATAATACCAGTTTAAAATATCATGGTCAAAAACTGTTATTTTTTACATTATTTACGGGATAGCTACCATAAATATTTGAGTTCAACTGCGTTTATGGTGCTTGCAATATTTTCGATTATCAGACACTCAAACCAAATGTATAGCCTCAGTTACAATTGTCAGCAGGAGTGTGACATCACAAAGCCGTCATTTTTTAGATTTCAATCAATTTTTGATTGCAACTGAGATACATAATAGCTCTGCAGGGCTATAAGTGTTCGCAAAAAAAAAATTATTGGGCAGGGCCGAATGATAAAACTGAAAATAAACTGCCAGTATAGTTTCATCCAAGTCTGAGATTCTGAGAGAGATTGAGAACTTTTTTGTAGCGGGTTACTTTTTACTATGACCGTCACTTTTTATTTTCTGCATAAGTTGTTTAATTCCGTTATCTTTGAAGGCATAACGCCTGAAGCGTGCTACAAAAGCGAGGTCACGTTTTTCTTCAAAAAATGTGAAAGAACATTATTATAGAATTATAGGCGCTCGTGAGCCACGTGTACCCGCTGTTTTAGAGAGTCATTACGAACCGTCTCGCATGCAGATTTGATGAGTTCCAGCCTCATGAACAAGCAGGTTTCCGAAGAGTTTTTAGCACCATACATATACTACAGCAGATTATACTGAAGACCAAATATTATAATCAGCTGTTTCTAGCGTTTGTGGACAACGAAAATGCCTTTGAATCTATCGAGACTTAGGCGGTTGTGCAATCCTTGCAGCGATGCCAAATTGACTATAGGTATATCGAAATGTTGAAGTATTACAGCAAGGTCTCTCTCTCAAGCATGTCGATCCAGTTACGGAACCAAAGTACGGAACGAATTCAGTTGCAAAGAGGTGTGAGAAGGAGACGTTATCTCCACGAAACTATTCCCAAACGCATTGGAGGATGTTTAAAAATTTTCGACTGGAAAGGATATGGCATCAACATTAATAGCTAGCACATCACTAACCTCTATTTTGCCAGTTATATAGTTATAATGGTGGAGTGTGACCCAAACATCTCCGTGACAGTGTGGCACATCATACTAGATTGTCCTCGCAATATTGCCGCCCGGCAGGATCTCGAAACAACTGTGTGCAGGAAATTACTGGAACCTGATCTGCTGATCATCATAGCAGAACCAGAAAATAGAGTTCACTTCCTGTTATTTTGTGGAGAGATTGTTCCGGACGCCCGAAATTCAAACCAATCATAGCATTCAACGATATGCCAGCGATGGACGTCGCAGGCTGCCACTGTTGACAAGTGCGACTGAATAACAAAACGGTCGCACTGGTCGAGTGGGCGGACGAGACGACTTTTTTCAAAAATAGCAGAAAATTTGGAATGCGCCCAATTTATAAGCGTATATGCTATGGTGATAGAACACACGATGGGTGAAGTCGCGGACCAACTAAGCTGCATAAGAGCTTTGGAAACAATGATGGAAAAGCTCGCAATTCAACAACCAAGACTGGTGAATCGCTCTTCCCCATTGCTTCTCCACGAAATCGTGCGAGCTCACACTTTACGATTCCACCCGAACAGCCGTATAAAATGCTTTCGCTGAGTTCGGAACATCATGAGGTAGTAGTGTACGAAGACAGAAGTGAAAACCTCAGTTACCTGAGAAAACCGTTACATAACAATGCAATCGACTGTTAGGGGCACCCTATCCCGCTTTGACCGCCAAAAGCGGATCGGAACGTCTCCAGGAAAAAGCAGAAGCCAAGAAGAACCAAGAGCGCAGCCCGACCAAGATCAAGGGCCGAGGCGACTTTCAAAGCAGCGGTACAAAGTTTGTTCCGGCAATCATCTGAACCTGAAAACACATTGCCCGCCAAAAAGTTAGTCCCAAGCTCAGCACCGTTAAAACGAGCTCGGACTAGTTCTGACATGAGACAAGACAGTCCGTCCCGATATATTACGATACTGGAACCAGTGAGCCACGTAGCTAATGCGTTTTTCGAGTTTCTCGCCATTGCGAGAGCGACAGGAGAAGTAAATCTCAGGAACTGCGAAATCATCCTGCAGTACTTCAGGCGAGAAAACGAGGGCAGCGTCATCGAGTCCTGCCTCTGCAGAGGAGACTCGAGGAGGCTGAGGCCGCGATATACGACAAGGGAACAATGTCTGGTCAGTATGACTGAGATTGAGACATTTTGGAGGCAAGAGGAATAACCGAAAAAAAAAAATAAGTCAACAGAGTTCATGGATGTGGAAAGACGACTTGGGTGGCAATTAAAAAGTTTGGATGTGTTACGATTATGCTCTAAATGTCTATATCATTAAGAATTTTCAGAGTTTCTCGTCTGAAAATCTCCCTGCTACCATGAGAAATGTCTGTACATTGAAAACTTATTTGTTATAACTTCTGTGTAACCGGTTAACAAGTGAGTTTTGACCATAATTGGTACTTCTTTGCAGGACAGAGAACAGTTTCATGTGCCTAGTACGAATTTTTGGAACATTGAAACGTAACATTTTAGTGGACAATTCATAACAACCCACATAACCGTTACAAATACCGTGAAGAAAAGACATGTCAGCAAGAACCCTTCGATTTTCAAGACTAGTGAGGTAGTGATAAATACACGCTTCACTATAATTACTAAATGTGAAACAATTTCGATAATTGAGATGTTTCAAAAACCAACTATCAGCTTTTTTAAAAACCATGCAAGTTCCGTGCAGTTCTTAAACCTGGCATAAACAGTTTTGAATAAAATCATACCATGACGCTCATTTAGGTGAACTGTTTGAATATTGTTTTCTCAAAGGTTCACGGATAATATTGTCTCTGGCATTCTAACAATTTACTATAACCAACATTGCAGACGCCTAGACGTTTGTAAGCTAATCAACTGAGTGGATTCATAGCGACATGTTAACGAGAGTCCATACAAAAAAAAACAGGTGAACGGTTTTTGTGCGGTTCTTCAATAGTAGGCCTGGCAGGCCTGCTTTAAAGTTGTCATGGTACGAATAAACCGGGCAGTTGTCTAGAAGTCCTGCTTTAAGAGCTCATAGTAAGGCCCCTGGGTCCGTGCCATTATATATTTTTTTTAGATATTTTCAAAACCAAATAAAATTAAAAAGAGACAACTAATACTTAATTAAGTTTCTGAGTTTGCATCAGCATTCAGAGCATTTTTGTCTCCGCAGACAGCACTCGTTCACGAGTTGACGCATGTGGCAGCCATCGCCTTCCTCAACCATATTTAAGGGAAGATGACGACCCGCCATACGATGCCGTCCTTTTCCTGAGCGTGACCTTTTCGTGAGCGTGTCTGCTCTGTATGCTTATACTTACTCGTTATCCAATACAGCTGAACTTAAATAATTACTATACCACCAATTATAATATTAACTCATCCGCTTAGGTACCCGTAGTGCGCTGTAGCAGGGCTTCAAGTACTACTTCGTTTCGATCCCTGATGGTCAAATCAAAAGTTTAAATCATTTACCAGAAAGAAACATGCTATTAATTTCCACTACGAAACGATGTAAACATCACGATCGTTTAATCAGTTAGGGATCTTGGAGCACAAATAGACTCAAAGTTAACATTTTTTGACCATATAGACGCAATATTAAATAGAGCTTTTAAAGCTTAGGTTTTATATGGCGACTAAGCCGTCCCTTTTGCGATTTAGTTTGCCTGAACATTTTATATTATTCCTTTGTAAGAAGCTTAAGAAGAAGTTCTTAAATCACAGTCTTTTAAGTCGCTGACACGAGCGGTCGTTCGTACAGCGACTGCTCCAATGCTGACCCAGATTTTTAACGTGATTGTAAAATAGCGCGTCGACATGGAAGCGAAGCGTTCTGACCGCGTTGTCATCCATGAGCTACTCGCGTTTGTGCAGCAGAAGTCCAGTCCGGTCAGTTTATTAGCTTACAAACATCTAAGCGTCTGCAATGTTGGTTATAATGAATTCTTAGAATGCCAGAGACAATATTATCCATTCACCTTTGAGAAAACAATATTCAGTTTACCTAAATGAGCGTCATGGTATGATTTCATTCAAAATTGTTTATGTGAGGTTTAAGAACTGCACGGAACTTGCATGGTTTTTACGAAGCTGATAGTAAGGCCCCTGGAGTCTGTGCAGGCTAGTTATAACAATAATAATAATAATAATAATAATAATTGTATTTTTATACCAAACAGGCCTCTAAGTGTTGGCAATTGCCCCACTTATGCCTTTGTAAAGGACCGGATGAAATCCGTGAGATTTGGTGAATAAAAGGAATAATAATAATAATAATACCGCAGGGGCGGCTTTGTGGCGAGCCGTCGGTGAGTGGCAACACCGTGGACCCTGATTATCCCTGGGGCTAAATGAGATCCCTGACTGAGAGCCTTAGTTGGCCGTCTGGGGGTGGAGACGCAAGAGCAAGTAACAAAAAACTCCAAGGGTGGAAGTGTTAAAGGGCATAACGCCGGTAGTAGCACTCTAGTGAAACCGCAGCACACATCTTGACACCCTTTAGCCATCCACACCAACGTTGCCTCTTTTGTCACCAGTGATGGTGGCCCTTATGGGGGGCCCGTTTAGTGGGTGGCAAGTCACCATCTGCTTAAATATTATAACATGAGACTTAAATTGGCAGGTGCTGTAGTCTCTTCCATAGCCCACTATATCCTTATCACTAATAAGTTCATATTAATAGCCTTACCATTTTACCCATTTTTGTAATAGATATAAGCACCAAGTAAGGGTAACCCCTTCATCCAAAATGTCTGTTTTTTATACTGCATTATATCTTTTATTTCATACTTAAATTATTAAATGTATTTATTTGATTAAATCCGTGAATTTGTTTTTATAATAATAATAATTTATAAGTTAATCCGTGAAATAAATGGAATAATAATTAAAAAATAGTACAGTCGCCAGAGGACCTAGCACGATGCTCAATGCCCTTAGTTGAGTTTCCTGACATGTCGGTCTTAAGATTGTTCTATGATGTAACTGCATGGGCTACGGGTTAGTAGAGATGTGGCAGTAGGGAGAGGGACTCGGTAGACACGTCTGGATAACAGAATGTTATAGTCAAGCCGGTTAAGCATGGTTTTATGAACTTTTGCTGTGGCATTTAAAATAAACAGTTGACGCATTCGCAATACTTTGAAATCATTATAAAGAACGTTGGTAGGATATCTTAAGGGTTTCTTCAGAGCAACCTTGATAAGGGCTCGCTGTGCTATTTCTAAAATCATGAAAAATGTTTTTCCGGCACTTCCCCAGACACCAATGCAGTATTGCATTATTGATTGGCATAAGGCTAAGTATACTTGTCGTAACACCTCTAACGACGAACAGTCACGAATTTTTTTCATAATAAATATCAGTTTTCGAATCCGACCAGACAGATCTGCAATATGGTATTTGTAAGAGAGGTTTTCGTCTATGAGGACGCCTAAATATTTCATTTTATTGACACGATCGATCAAGCTACATGCGCATTTGCTAGCATTTGATTGAGTAGTTTCGTCTTGAGAACACGAATATATTTTGAGTGCAAAGTTATTTGGAGGACTTGAGACACATGTTTTGGAAAAAGCTAAATATTTAGTTTTTTTTTACATTTAATGTAAATAGATTTGTGTCTAGTAACCTTGCGATGTTAGCGAGACCCTCTTCAGCACGATTATAGACTTGTTCCCACCCTTTGTCATGAAAAAGTATTGCTTTATCATCAGCGTATGTGATTATGTCCCCATTTATAAGTGGACAACATACTATGTCGTTAATGTAGAGGGTAAATAGCGTGGGCCCTAGTATGCTGCCCTGGGGGACCCCAAAGTTAAAAGGAAGTTGACCACTACAGCGTGAATCAATTTTTAAAAATTGTTTACGATTACAAAGATAGCTTCTGAACCACTCATAAGGTACTTCCCGTATACCCAGTGCCTCTATCTTTTGGAGTAGCAGGCCAATTGAGACGGTATCAAAGGCCTCAGCCAGATCTAGAAACACCGCAATACGGTTATCACCATTTTCAACATGGGTTGAGACTAGATTGGCAAGCAAAGATGTGGCGTCCTCGGTTGACCTACTAAGGATACGAGTTGATTATTTACGATTTTTTCAAGGATTTTTGAAGTTATGCTCAACAGTGCGATTGGTCTATAATTATCAGGAAGATTTTTAGTTCCGCTTTTAAATACTGGAGTAACAGACGCAACTTTCCAGCAATCTGGAAAGACTCCGGAAGTTAGACTTAAGTTAAAGATGTGAGTGAGAGGAACTAGTAAAGATTGAAGTGATTTTTTAAATAAATTTACTGTGAACCTGTCAGGTCCAGGAGAGCTGTCAGTTTTTAATAGATGTATGATTTTTGAGATTTCGTAAGGGTCTGTCGGGTGAAGAAAGAATGAGTGTACTGTTGAAATAATAGGTCTATTCTTAGAAATTAGAGCATCTTGCGACGTACAAAGTTTTTTTACTATGTTATCTGCCAGTTTTTTTCCAACAGAGGCAAAGTGCTGATTACAGTGGTAAAGTGATACTTCGGGACTTGACGAGTAATTCAAGAGTTCAGATGAATCCGATTTATTAATCGACGATTGACATATATTTTTGATCGTCTTCCAGAGCTTTTTCGTATCGTGTTTAGTTTCATCTAATTGTCTGCTATTATATTAATTTTTGAGTTTTTTAGGAGTTTGTTGCAAAAATTGCGGTAACGAGTATAAACTTTGCGACGGATGGTATCTTCAGGGTGCGCTCTTGTTTCAAGATGTAATTTGTCGCGGTGACGCATACATCTGAGTAAACCCATCGTGATCCAGGGTTTCATCGTTACCCATTTACGACCTATTTTAATTTCACGTGTGTGCCTGTCTATAATACTAGTTAAAGTCTGGTTAAAGACCTGTACTGCTGAGTTAACACATGTGTGTCTCTTTACAAAGAACCAGTCCATATCATTGATTTCCGCTGCCACGGCGTCTATGTTTGTTTTCAATTTGAGATTAAGCTTCCTTTTTGGCAGAAAAAGCGGCGATCGTGAAATCATGATCGGTGACAGAGGATTTACAGATTAAGCCAATTGACTTAGTGTCCGATTTTATAAAAATATGATCGAGACATGTTTTTCCATGAGTAGGTTTATATATCGCAAGGAGCAGCCCATGAGAAGCCATGACGCAGGCGTAATCCGTGTCACCGACAACGTCGCTGCATATATCTATGTTCACGTCTCCCGAAACTACAATGAAAGGGTATTTTTTTAAAGTATTAAGTGTTGAGTCTAGTGAAAGGAGAAACGGTTCTAGATCTGTCGTCGACGGTGATCGATAAATACCTAGTATAGCAATTTTGTTATTTAAGACAATGAGTACAGAGTCCGCGTCAACTATTTTAGGGTCCTGAACTGCATAGTTAAACACTGTTTTGGCATAAATAACCACGCCTCAATTTTTGTTTTTCTGTGAAGTGGAACGAAAAGTGTTGTATCAAGGCAAGGGGTCGATTCTTAAACCATCAGAGAGCCAGCACTCTGATAAAACAATAACATCCATGTCACAGTCAATGCGCATTAACGACAATGCGAAGTTGTCAAAGTTTTTTTGCAGGCTTCTTATGTTGAAAGACAGAATTTTTAAACTGTAACTAGGACTAGCTAAAATACTCTTGCAGGAGTCTACAGAGTTTAGTGTATGGAAATCAATGTTTACGGCTTCGTCAATATCATTTATTAAGCTAAGTAAAGCCATCTTGATAGTGGTAAAAACGAGTAAATGATGCTGACTGAATCCAATGTGCCATATTAATGACAAGGCAAGTGACGCAATGTGCAAGAGTAAAGGCTATCGTACATTTAACTGTAATGTTCTGCGAGTTATATGTGTGTATGTTTGTGTGTGATTTGTGTGAGTGTGTTGTATATTCGGTTGTGACATTGTTAATAATCAATCTTAAGAATATTGCAATGGGTAGAAAAATTAAGGTTATAATTTTTATCTTAAATTTTAAACTGCAGTTACACCCATTAGCAGTTTTACCCATTACGTAAATAAAAACTTCCGTCAACCGAAAAAAATGTGGAACTACCTAAAAAGAATTAAAACTTTACCCAAAAATAAAAATATAATTCCTCACAACTTGAATGATCCAAACATGATTAATAGTCATTTCTTAACAATACCAGGTGACGGAAGTATACACAATGAAACGTTAAACTTTTTCAAAACAAACAAAGCTACTGGTAGTGTATTTTCATTAGTACCCGTAACTACTGAGATCGTATCCAAAATTATTGTTAGTATTCATACTAGTGCAGCGGGCCATGATAAAATTAACGCCGACATGATTAAGCTTACCCTGTCGGAAACTCTACCTGTAATAACAACTATAATCAAACATTCCATAACAACTAATATCTTCCCGGACCAGTGGTATCCGAATATCAGTCGGTAGAACAACTTAAAGATTTACGTCAAATTAGTATACTGCCTATATTATCTAAAGTTCTAGAGAGAGTGGTACTAAATCAACTAGAACAGTATGTTTGTGCTGAAAATATAATACCGCCATTTCAATCTGGCTTTCGAAAAGGACATGGCACAGAATCTGCTCTTTTAAATGTAACTGATGATTTGTTGACTGCATCAGACGCAGGGCTAACCAGTGCTTTGATCTTATTAGACTTTTCCCGCGCTTTCGACTGCCTACACCCTGAAATGCTGCTTGCGAAGCTGTCATATTATGGTTTCTCCAAAGAAGCATGCTTATGGTTTTCTACACACCTAGAAAACAGGGATCAGTACGTTGAAACGGAAACTTTAAACGGAAATAAGCTAATGTCTAATGTAGAAAAGTTAAGTAGAGGCGTACCACAAGGTTCGATATTAAGCCCTATCCTATTTTAAATTTTTACAGCTGACTTACCAAATCAAATCAAATCAAACATTGCAAATATCATCCATATGCAGACGATACCCAGATTTATTTTTCTTTTAAGGCTCATGAAACTCAAAAAGCTTTTAGTTTGATAAAGAATGATTTAAATAAAATATTCATATGGGCCTCAAACAATTCATTAGTTCTTAATCCTTCTAAATCAAAAATGTTAATTTTAGGAAATAGACATCAAATTAATAATGTATGTTGCCAGGATCCCAGAGTAGATATCGACAGTATAAAAATACCAATAGTCACAGAAGCTAGAAATCTAGGTCTTGTTTTTGACAGGGAAATGAGATTTGTTAAGCACATTAATGATAAAATTAGAACAGCATTTTATAAATTAAAAGTTCTTTATGGCATAAGAAGGTATCTTTCAGAGCAGGTAAGGATACTGTTGTGTGACCTTCTAGTACTTTCACCATTCAATTACTGCAGTGCAGTGTATGGGCCGCGTTTATATGTTGAAACAGAAAAAGCAATTCAAAGAGTACAAAATGCGTGTGTAAGATTCTGTTTCAGCGTACCAAGAAGAGAACACATCACACCTTACCTTGTACAGAAACATATTATAAATATGAAAGCTAGAAGAGAGCTTCACCCCGCGTGTACAACACAAAAGGTGATTTGGAACAAAAGACCAGAGTACCTGTTTGAAAAACTGATATGGATAAAAGACATTCACACATATAATACCCGTGCTAAGTCTCTGCTTATGCTTTCTCTTCCTAAACACAAGACCGTTTGCTTCAAGGGTTGTTTCAAATATAGTGCCTGGAAAATTTGGAATAATATTCCACCTCCTATGAAGGTTAAAACAAGTTTCAGTACTTTTAAACAAAAATATAAACTACTACAACTAGAACGTCAAAAAATGAATTTTGAAGCAACCTTTAGAATCAAATAGCACAGTTATAAACATACACACACACATACACACATACATAAACAAACACACACACACGCTTACACTACAGCACATATATACAGACCCGCACAGTCACACACAAAACAACACCTCAAAACCCTGCTAAATCATGCATCTATGTTTGAAGTAATCATTTTCATTTATTATTATTACTATAATTTTATAATTGATATGTACCACTGTTACAATGTTTGCCTTCAGTAATAAGATATTTGTAAAGTGTGGCAACAGTTAGGCAATATAATTGCAGATTCAAGCCTTGTGACAAGGCAGACATATAATCGGATTATGTATGAAATTAATATTAAATATCGCAGCTGCTAAATAGGAATACTTAGTAATATATTGACATTCGGTAAAACTCAGTTGGGAACTGGTTTTTACTGAATGATCATTCTAACCTGCTACTCTCAAATATTCCTCGAGTAACACCTTTCTTCGAGAAGGAAAAAGAAAAAGAGTATGCTGAAAATCAGCCTTGCATAGATCAAGTGTCTACGCAGCACAGTGCTGAGCATACCCCTATTGCCTAAGAACAAAATATTTAGTGTTGTTTTATAAATGTACTTTGTTGTGGCAATAAACATGTTTTATTATTATTATGTACATAGTTATTTAATGTGGCGTCATGTGAGAGGAAAGGTAAACCCGGCTGACATGGTATCACGGGGTTCACACTTGCATGAACTCGCTTCATCCACTTTATAGTGGACCTCCGTTTCTGCGTGAGCTTGGAGGCAGCTGCACTGAACTAATTTCAGAACAGGGCCCTGAAATCTCACACGACCTTCCTGAAATTAAGGCCAATGCAGTTTATGCATTACACGTTAAACAAAATGATGCCGCATTTCAGTTCTTACGGTTTTTGCGATTCGAGCGTATGAGACGAACATTCGCATACGTTCTGCGCTTTATAAATAACGCGCGTAATTATAAAATAAATCGTCAGACTGGCGAACTCACGGTAGACGAATTGAGGGAATTAGAGCTAAGGATGGCCATGTTAGCACAGTTGGAATCATTTGCTAATGAATATAATTTAATTTAATAATCGAAATCAATGATGAATGAATTTTCAAGGTATTTGGCTAACTGTTCAGCAGACATATCTGAATATGAAGCTAGCCAATCAATTAAATTCAAGTTTTTGCCCGGATATAGTCCTCATTTTGGTGGTCTGTGGGAGTCTGGTATAAAGTCTAGCAAGCACCATTTACGTCGTACTATCGGTAACGCTCATCTCACCTTTGAGGAATTTACCACCGTTTTGACACAGGTTGAAACTATTTTAAACTCCTGTCCCCTTTCTCCTTATGCATCCAATACTGATGACTTTCTTCCACTAAGTCCCGACCACTTTCTGATTGGTCGACTATTTACTGCACCAGTCTACCAAGACATGCGGAATGATACGACGGCGAGTATAATTAACCGCTACAAACGAGTTGAGCAGCTTATAACGTAATGGTTACTTACATTGTGAAAAACACCTAGCTAGCTAATAAATAATAAAGTAAGATTACAAATATAAAAATAAAGAAAATAGGACGGAATGACACAGAGGAGACGTCACAAAAAGAGATGAATTTTGGATGTAGAAAGAATTCCAATGAACATGGAATAATTATCCAGGATTCCATAAAAAATGTAAATAAAGAAATTTGATTTGGATTTTTTAAGAGAGAGAAAGAAAAATGCATCGAATGGATATGAAGAAAACAAGATTAGAAATTGAATTTGGACCCAATGAATGACTTAAAATAATATAAAAGAGACTCCAAAAACGAATTTGAATCCAGGAGGCTAATAATAGTAAGGACAAATACCACTATAAATCATATATTCCCATGAAAGGAGTGATTTATTGATTGCATGGGCTTTGTGAAGGTCCCATCGACCATGATGAAGCTATTGGGCCTGGGAAGGACTGGCTCGATGTCATCAGGCCATTAATAATGAAGAATTAGATACTAAGCAATTAAAAGGAAGCTGTGTCTTTTATAGTTTGTTGCCTCATGAGAAGAAATTTTTGTGACGTCTCCTCTGTGTCACTCCGTCCTATTTTCTTTAATTTTTAATGTTCCCATATTGTTGGTCAGTATTGAAATAGTTTTTAAATATACAATCAAATAAGGATTTATGCAATGAAATGAGGTATGATGTGATTTTTGAAATTATATTACAAGCTGCGACACCATTTCTGGGCAAGATGGGCTAAGGAATACGTCTCTGACCTCCAGACTCGAAGCAAGTGGAAGGAGGACACTTACGAAAATTTGAAACCAAACACAATGGTGTTATCAAATATGATAACCTGCTCCGTTAAGATGGCATTTCGGTCGCGTCGTCAGGATCACACCAGCCAAAGACGGCATATCATGCGTTGCAGACATCCAAACAACAACAGGTGTCGTGAGGCGTGCCTTTACCAAGATTTGTCCCCTGCTCAATGAAGAAGAAGCATGAACTCAACATTGGAAAAGAGCTTCCAAGGCCGGGGGCACGTTACGTATCCAAATCGTCGTAGTCCAACACTGTGTAAATGTCATAGTAAACGTCACGCTAATGTGTCAGTGTCAAAAAAGTACGTTAGAGCGTCGTGAGAAATTCGCGCATCATTATCGATCATTATATTAAAAGTAATTAAATCTTACAAATTTGATTCTACAAGCTGTTTTTCATTCGGTATAAGAGGTCTTACCAACCAGCGACCCAGCCGTTAAGTACAGACGATGTTAACAATGCACTCGCTAAAATTGTTAATTGATTCCATACAAATAACCTTCTCCTCAATGAGAAGAAAATCAATTGTATAAAGTTCTCAGCACGAAGTGTGAGACAAGTAAATAAAAACGAATATACAATTGAATGCAACAGGGTTGGACCTTGTGGAGTCAACAGTCTTTTTAGGAATTACAATAGACGCGAAATTGCAATGCGGTCCCCACATTAAAAAAATGTCTAGTAGACTCAGTTTAGCGGCTTATGCTGTTCAAAAATCAGACTATTGACACAGCTAGAATACTTTATTTTAGTTATTTCCATTGCGTTATGACTTATTGCATACTACCTACTCTGGGGATGTTCTGAAGATCTCAGTTCTATTTTCATATTGCAAAAAAGGGCCATACGAGCTATCTACAGTTTAGCTCCCAGAGTTTCGCTTAGACAGAAGTTTAAAGATATAAACATTCTAACTGTTGTCTCTCAGTTTATCTATGAAAATCTAATGTATGTCTAGAAAAATATGAACAGTTTGAAAAAAGTAGTGATGCTCATTCCATCAACACGCGGAATAAGCGCAAGCTATCCGTACATGTAACGCGTCTCCACAGAATAAGTCATTCTATTATGGGACAATGTATACGATTCTACAATAAACTTCCAAATGTCATCCGAGATTTGCCTATAAGTTTAAAATTACTATTAAAACTAAACACTGTCAAAAAGATTATTAAAAAATTTCAGATTACTTGGAGGATAAAATAGCTTGGGACTGATCACTCCGTTATCTACCTACTCGTGTATTACCATTTCAAAGTGTAGCTTGCTGTACTGATATCATTATCATGGTCTCTTTTGTAAGGCAATACACAGGAGCTAAACATAATTGAACATTTGTTATATACATTAAAAAATTAGTGATATAAAAATGGAAAAGACAAGCTCGCTGAGTTTCTTGCCGGATCTGCCATCAAATGAATGAATGAATGAATATTTATTTGTTAAAACATATAGCATAAATAGATCTTAAGGATAAATAGTAATTTAAGTTTCCTGCATGTTTTGCCTTACGGCGTACAAATATTTATAAAACATCTAATATTAAAAAAAAGAAAATTAGTGTTACATATTATTCAATCTATGCAATATATTAGGTATTATATTACAATATTTTTTTCCCTTCAGTCATTTGAAATGTTAAATATAACTATTTCACTTATAATACAATTTAAAATGTCAGGTTGAGATTTAATGTTAACAGTCTTAAAAATATACAATTCGGTACAATGTCATTATGCTATCAGTTTAATAATACAATAAATCACAATTATCAGAAATTTTCTCATTATCTTTAAGGTTTACATTTAAACAAATTCTTAATAGAGTAGAATAAGTAATTAGTAACCACTTGTGTAACTTCAACTTGAATGCGTGAAGGGGTAAGTCTCGTATTTCTAACGGTATATTATTTTATATTTTGATAGCCATACAGTAGGCATTATTTTATAAGTTGCAGTTTGGCATGGCCAAGTTTTTACAAAAGCGTGTAGTCCTTTGCACATCCCCCTTTAATTTCTAAGTCAAATTTTTCCTTATATTGTTTTACAAATAGGCTCATTTCCTCAATATACAAACTTGGTAAGGGTTTACATGAATCCCAATACCCGGTTAAACTTATAGCACGTATACATTTTTTTGTGCGATAAGAGCTCTGTCCAAATCCACAGAATTCCCCCACATGATCAATCCATATCTCAATACAGATCCCACGTACGCTGCGAGAGCAGCTCTGAGGGATACTATCCTTCGTATACGTTTGAGAGCAAACAATTTTTTTTTTGAAACCGTGTCTATGTGATGTTTTCAAGAACAATGTTGATCAAGAGTCATACCTAGAAAATCGCAACTTTCAACTTGGTCTACATGTTGTGCATTTGCATATACGTTTATATTCAACGGAGTGGATTGATAGGTGCAGAACTGCATCAATCTGGTTTTATTCACATTTACTTTTAAGTTGTTCTTATCTAGCCATTCAATAGTTA
This sequence comes from Selenia dentaria, assembly GCA_917880725.1. NCBI lineage: Eukaryota > Metazoa > Arthropoda > Insecta > Lepidoptera > Geometridae > Selenia > Selenia dentaria. The sequence continues at coordinate 25,036,473 of OU862882.1, read as the reverse complement.
TGTTTAATATATTTTATTTCTTTATTAATGTTTATGTTATCTTTACATTTAATTAAAAGACTTGTGTCATCTGCAAACAAAATGAATTCCTGATTTATATCATTTGGTAAATCGTTAATATAGAGCAAAAATAAGAGCGGGCCCATTATACTCCCTTGAGGGACGCCGTAGTTGTTACATTTTAATTGTGATTGATACTCATGCTCAATGAAATTGTTTATTTTATTAAGCTCTACATACTGTTGCCTATTTTTGAGATCATTTTGTATCCAGTCATAAGCTTTTCCTCCTATACTGTATCTTTGTAGCTTTGATAGAAGAATGTCATGTCGAACAAAGTTGAACGCTTTCGACATATCGATGAATGCTACAGCAGTAATGATTTATTGAAATAATAAAATAATAAGAAATAGGCCAAATACGATTTACTTCATGATTGTATTGTATTTTACAAGTTTTGTATTGTATTGTATAAAGGATGAAGGTGACTAATGAGACAAATTATTGTCAAGTCAAAGTAATATCAATAAAAAATGTTTTACAACTGGTGTGACAATATGGCTTCTAGAATAGTATATATACATAGAAATGACTAATTTAATTTACTAACAAGCTATCTTTCGGATAGGCTGCAGAGTGTAAAAATAGGAAGTTATGTCAGTGATACTATGTCTGTGGATTATGGCGTGCCACAGGGTAGTATCATAGGTCCTACATTATTTATATATTACATAAATAACCTGTGTAATCTTCATTTCAAAAATTCAAAAATTCTCACTTTTGCCGATGATATAGTTTTGGTATTTTGTGAGAAAACTTGGCATTTAGTCTTTAGAACATCACAGCACGGTTTTGATATAGTTAATACGTGGCTTGCTGAATTTTTTTTAAGAATGAATGTAACTAAAACGAAATATATGACGTTTTCGTTCTTAAATTGTTTTTAGCACCACTTACGCATCCATTCAGCATTGTCGTTCATCGACTCGACTATAATCGCACTAACTGCTGTTGTCCTGACATAGCGCGTACTGCCACTGTCAAATACCTTGATATTTTGATGGATAATAATCTCTCCTTCAAGCAGCACATAAATAGTCTGGTAGGTCGCACTCGTAAATTAATTCCGATTTTTAAAATCCTTAGGCATGTGGCTGACCAAGATAATATTAAAATTGTTTACTTTGCCCTATGCCAGTCTCTTCTAACTTATTGTATTTCAAGTTGGGGAGGTACATGCAAATCAAACCTACTGCCACTAGAAAGAGATTAAAGATTTCTGTGTTTAAACCTTCTCTGTATCCTACTGTTAAGCTTTATAGGGTTTGCCAGGTATTATCAGTACGGCATCTATTTATCCAAAAAGTTATTATGAAACAGCACAATAAGTTACCATCAATACGACAAAACTTAATTAATAATTATTATATTATTATTATTAAACCAATCACAAAAAAATTTGCTAGACGGGTTTAATACTACCTTGGCCGTTTTCTTTACAATAAAATAAGCAAATATGTTACAATTCATTCATTAAACTGCTTTGCATGTAAATCGGTCGTGGCGAAATAGCTAAAAACTCATAATTACGATGAAACTGAAGACTTGTTCCACATAATTAGGTAAACATTTCCTAAATTTGGCTATTTTATATAGGTACATCAAATAATACAAACACACACACATATTCAACCACACATGCACACACATACACACACACACACACACACACATCATAAAAACAAACGTGCACTTGCGTGATCATCATAAGTAAGTTAAATATATAATCAAACACATACCTGCCTACTTATTTACCTAAACAACAATTAGTCTTATCTCTTGGGTTGACGCTTTCGTGTGAATCATGGCTTACTTAATACCTACGAGTATATTTGTTACTTTTATTTATTTTTTTACTTGCCTCGTTACATCTTTTTATTACTTGTAACCTGCACCTATCTGTATCGGGAGGGTGAGGGCTGGTTTTCATAGCACGGGGAAACTTAGTTTGAATTCCAGCTTTCCACTCATGCTATCCTAAGAGTACAATTTTTTTTTAAACTGTATCACACTCATCATTGATATCATGTTTACATAACTTGTAACTGTTTTGTTGTAATAAATGATTTATTATTATTATTATCAATTTCGTGAAAACCCGAAGAAATAATAATTGATGATCTATTAAAAGGAAAAACATCACCTGAAGAATGTTTAAGCAAGTTATGTAGGTCTAAGCAGAATGTTTGTGTAGGTACATTATTTTATGTTTAGCAGAATATAAGTTTTTTATTGTATGTCACTACAAGTACAAGTATAAATCAGAATTCGGATATTTTCGCTGACACCCATATTTTACTAAACATACTCTCCACCTATGGAACTATAGTGCCACCAACTTATCTGTTCAGGTGGGCAAAATTGGAACTACAGTGTACATACCAACTAACTTTGGCGTTTATAATATTAGTAGGATTCTTTGTAGAATTTGCAAATTAATGAGTGGCTTGAAAGACTGCCCTATGTTTTGTTTCTCTTTTTTCTTGGTGAATTTCTTAGGTTGCAATACCAAAATTCTACACTAGCGACGCTGTCACCTGAACAGATAAGATGGTGGGACTGTACCTGTCAATATCAGGCAAGAAAAGTCAATTTCACAGTTAAAAATGCTTGATTTTATGTACCATCTAATTATTACCGCATTAATATCAGGAATCCTCTTCTTTATTATCAATAAAGATTTTTTGTATTGTATTGTATTGTAATATTGCTATACTCTCTGATCTGATTTAGAATATGTCTGGACGTGAATGGGTATTACTATTATTATAGTCGACCAATAACAAGGGACTTGATTTGCAAAATTATTGTGACGTATCCGTACTTCCGTTGATTTATTTCCTCTTAAAGTGTAATAAATTTTAACTTAACACAGTGTAAGTAATTAGCTAGCAAATTCAACTAGAAAATATTACCTTATTAAAAAAACTCTAGTGGCTTTCGAAAATTTTTAAGAGTTATCCAAAAACATATACTGATTATAAATAGCTTTGGGTAACTTAACTTGACCTTGCTAGTTCTTTTCCGTTCAGCTACCGCGATTGGAACATGTCCTTTTCATCAGAAAGAAGGTAAGTTCAGTTCTTACGCTAATAAACCCACGTTTTGATGAAAGATAATGGAATGTATGTTACAGGGATATATCGAATTACTAGCAGTATATTTTTAATATGATAATTTTCATATTTTGCGAAATAATATCCTCTAGTGTCTCTGTCGCCGATTGCCAACATGGCGCTGGTAGGAGTTCATTCTTACATTATTCTTGCTGCACGTGTTTTTTCTTGTAATAAATTTTCCTGTGATATTGTCACTATTTGAACGTAATTAAATCGAAGCATAACTCACTTGTAAAACTATGAATTCGGCTAGCAAAATGTAACTTGAAATTGGTATTTTGACAGTCATCTTGACGCAAATATACATTTTTGCAAAGCGATTCATGCTGTCTTGACTAAGACTAGATCTTAGGTTACTTGCTATACTGAAGCTAGTCTGTCTGAGTATAAACTGTGCTTTCGTTATATTTTCAGATCAGAAGATTGGCCGGAGGATAAAAATGGGCCAGCAAAGGAGCAGGGAAGCTATAGCGATGGAGCTCCTGCAGAGACCGAAACTTTGGATACCAACTGGCATCAAGTCGTGGAAAGCTTTGATGACATGAATTTGAAGGAGGAGTTGCTCAGAGGAATCTACGCATATGGTTTTGAAAAACCGTCTGCGATTCAGCAGCGCGCTATTATGCCGTGCATTCAAGGTCGCGATGTGATCGCTCAGGCTCAGTCTGGAACTGGCAAGACTGCTACTTTCTCTATTTCAATCCTCCAGCAAATAGATACTAACATTCGAGAATGCCAAGCTCTAATCCTGGCGCCTACAAGAGAGTTGGCGCAACAGATCCAAAAGGTATGAGGTGGTGTTTGAACATGACCAGAGTGTGTGATTAATGCTTCAGTTTGTTTATGTATTAACTGTGTGAAACAATAATTTTAGGTGGTTATAGCTCTCGGTGATCACTTGAATGCTAAATGTCATGCCTGTATTGGAGGCACCAATGTCCGTGAGGACATCCGTCAGTTGGAAAGTGGTGTTCATGTGGTGGTGGGGACACCAGGTCGCGTATACGACATGATCACTCGCCGTGCACTGCGTGCTAACACTATCAAGCTGTTTGTGCTTGATGAAGCTGATGAAATGTTGTCTAGGGGGTGAGTTTGTTACATGATACTAATATAAATATAAATTAAGAATGAGATACTAATACATATGTAAATTTTGTAGATTTAAAGATCAGATCCACGATGTATTCAAGATGTTGTCTGCTGACGTGCAGGTCATTCTACTGTCTGCTACCATGCCAGATGATGTATTAGAAGTGTCCAGATGCTTCATGAGAGAACCTGTGCGCATTCTTGTGCAGAAGGAGGAAGTATGTATCAAAATGATTTATACAATTCTTAATTTAACCCGTCCGCATCAGCGCAAAAAATAACAATAGATTTATGAATGAAACTTAACTCGAATGAGTCTTGCTGATTCGGACAGATTAATTAAGGCAATGACTGTCTACTGCCATGCTGCTATGCTGGATGTTATATGGTGTATTGATTCGACTACTACTTCTAATATTATAATGGAATAGGGGGTAACTCACATTCAATTTCAACTAAATACTGGAACATGCTATTAATACATACTTATTTATAATTTTAGTCATTATAGAGAGCAATCTCATCAAAAGGTCACCACTAACACTAATTAATTGGTGCATTGTATTTTATTATTGCTAATTTTAGTCAACATTATCTTTATAGGAATGATAAGTCATCTAATATTAGTGCCTGGGTATTACTTTGATGTTAATATCCAATAATCTATCAAAGGTCACATGGCCAGCCACAATAGAAATTTCATTGTTATAATGACATTGACTCCTGAAGGGATAATAATATGCTCCCTTTTTTGTACAATGTGTCAAAATCAATTATTAACACAGGCCTTGCCTCAGGCACATCAACATAAATAAGATATTTGTATTTTTTCTGTTATAGCTTACGTTGGAAGGTATTAAGCAGTTCTACATCTCAATTGAACTGGAAGAGTGGAAGTTGGAGACCCTCTGTGATTTGTATGACACCCTCTCCATTGCTCAGGCTGTCATTTTCTGCAACACTCGTCGCAAGGTAATGTAATTTTTGCAATTGAATGTACCTAAAAAAACATTTGATTCAGACAGTCTATTAAGTTCATGCCTACTAAATAATACACAAGCATAATATGCTATAATTGCATAATATGCCATATATGCATATTATGCGTTTGTACAGGATTCTGGGATAATCATGATCTCTTGCGAGCAACATACTAAATATAAATGAAAAGTAGCCCATGTCCATGGCAATCTGCATGTCTCACTTTATCTATCCCTAGCCTTCCCCCTCCGCCTCCACCCTAATCCCTTCTATCTCTACCTTCCTCAAAGGTCGGCAACCCATCCTCAAGACCTCTGGTATTACGGATGTCCATGGGTTACAGTATCACTTACCATTAGATGAGCTGCTTGCTTGTTTGCCAACCTATCCCATAAAAAAATATTCTTTATCAGCTGTTTTGTTTTAAAAAGTACTGGACAAAGAAGTGCTATTTTTAGATTTACTAAACTATTGTACACACAAATTTTGATCTCAAAAGTTTTAAATGTATTGCTGACCAATTTTTTATCAAGTTTTTTAACCGATTTCAAAAAAGGAAGAGGTAAGAAAATTCTTTTTTTTATAGAGTATACTCCATGATGGTCCCATATAAATTTAATCAAATTCGGTCAAGCGAAAAATGAAGTGTTAATTTATGGTGTATCCCGTAAGTAGCAAGGTCACTAAAAAGTCATAATTAAAACAAAAGTTTATGAATTAAACTGACATATATATATACGTCTCTGGGATGCAAAGGGTAAAACTCTGATGGCACTGAACTATATTATTGGCAAGCACAATGAAAAATACAAATAATTGACACTGCCCAAGATAGATCAAAGATTAGTCGAGGTACTAAAATAATTAACTATAGAACATAAACCACTAGTACAAATTGATTTTTATAAATCTATATGCAACACTTGGCAGTTATACATTGGCCACCTACCACAATGATCATTGCAGTGAAAGTAATCTAAAGATTGGGCAAGGTATTATATGAGTAGTATTAAGGTTTATAACTCACTTGACTTTCTTGTAAATACTTTAAAGTTTTGCCAACACTGAACTTTCTTGGATAGTACCTGGTATAGCATAGCAGTGCAGTTGTCTGTTTTAAGCTTTACAAATAATATGCCGTATGCTTAACATAGGCATTTTTTTTATGGCCAAGCAGGATGCCCACGGAATTTTGTATATAAATAAATACATATATGGGGTATGTCGGTGTAAGATGTCATATTTAAGTGCAAAATAAAAATTATGGTTTAAAAATTACTTAAAATAATTTATTGTGGAATCTTACCCTCACTGGCATCTTAATTCTTACATCAACTTACCCTAAAAATAATATTTATAACAAATTTCGCAACAAAAAACTACTTTGCTACAGTAAAATCGGTTCAACGGTTTAGGCATGAATCATAACAGTCAGATTAGAGTTACTTTTAGTATGTAATTATATAACTTTGTACTTAGTTTAAATTTATTTATTGTTGGGTGTTATAAAAAATAAGACATTTATTGTCTATCCTGTTCTTGCATGTCAGTCGCTAGCGCTTGTTCCTGACTGTCAACACGTGTCTATGGTGCGCTGCCGTCTTTCGCGATATATTATTGTAGGCAAGTAATTAAGTAGTTAGGTATAAAGGTTTATTCGTAAAAGTGGGACATTTTTGTTCTCATTGAGGACAGCACGGACAGCCTGAAAGCGGGACGTATGGTCATGTTATGTATGCTACAACCCATAACAATAATTCAAAATCCAATTTGAACCTCAGTAATATCATATGCATTTATTTTTGCCATCAGCCTATCCAACACACGTTTATAGTTTGTAAAACATACTGACCGGGCAGAATTGGATCCTGTGAAAACAGGTCATAATACAGTTAAAGAATAGCATTGTGAGCTGAATATAGCAAGTATCAACTGGTATGCTTCTAAAATATAATGTAACCATGACTTACACAGTTCATAATCAAAAACAGTATGAAGTCATGGGTATTATATGTGTGGTAGCATTATTAAGAACATTTTGATTAGATTTAGTTGGTCCTTTTATTACAGTGATATAGAAATCATTGACGCATATGGACACATCTAGGTTTTTATCAGAAACAGTAGAATGCAAGCAGTAAAAAATGCAGGCAGCCATTACAATTTAATTTCTATATTTCACACACACAGTGTACATAAAACAATGGTGGCATTGAAAAATTCTGCTTGTCATAGCTGAATCATAGATAGATAACACTTTATTGAGACACCACATTTGTGACTTAATATTAGAAAATAAAAAAATGCTATAAACTAGGTGTAACAGCGGATGGTCTTATCGCTCAGAGTGATCTCTTCCAGACAACTCATTAGCAAAGGAGTATTAAAATAAAACATGGACCATAAAAATACAAAATCATCATGTGGCCTAAAATCTGGTATATAGAATATCACCCTGAAATTCAATATTGCTTCTTGCACAAGAGATTAGTCATCGTCATTGAAAAGAGATTACTAGGAATGAATGTGTAAACATTCTATGGCAGGGAGATTCCCACAAAAGTACACTCCTGCAGGGCTATTATGTATCTCAGTTGCTAACAAGTGTTGATAGAAATCGTATAAAATGGCGGCTCTATGTCACTTTTGTCAGCTCCAGTTGTCACCTTACTAACATTGCTTACTGCAGTTGACAAAAGTGACATAGAGCCGCCATTTTTCAAGATTTCATCCAACAATTGTTAGCAACTGACATACATAATAGCACTGCCAGTGAAATGGTTGCTATGGTCCCTCAATAAGTATGATTTGATGCGTTTCCAGGTGGACTGGCTGACCGAGTCGATGCACGAACGCGATTTCACGGTTTCCGCCATGCACGGTGACATGGACCAACGTGAGCGTGAAGTCATCATGCGCCAGTTCCGTACCGGGTCTTCCCGCGTGCTTATCACCACGGACTTGCTGGCAAGAGGTATCGACGTGCAGCAAGTCTCCTGCGTCATCAATTATGATCTGCCGACCAACCGTGAAAACTATATTCACAGGTTTGTTTACCTCATTGATATTTTTTATATTAGTTCATCAAAGTGACTCCCTCTCTCCTGATAAAAAGCAAAGATGGAATCAAGAAGATATGATCATTAGTGCAGCTTACGGCTGCACTAATCGCCACTTGTGAAGAGGATTTTTCATGCCCCACTGGAAAAACCCAGGGTCATAGCTGGAAGGAAATAGATACGCCGGCAGAGCATTCTACAATTTACTTACACAACAGAGGTAGAAACTGCCATAGTTTTAGGTTTGTGGTAATTGATCTTAGACATTTGTATAAAGCTTTTGATATTGACTTTTTGATAAAGTGAAGCAATAGGTATCTGTTCTATTAGGATACATTAATTGTCGTTCATATGTTTGTTTAATAATCAGCAATGCAGGAGGGGGGACTGCATAACAGAGGGCTTAAAATTAATAATTAGGTTCAAGTAAAACTCATATCTGTTGAATATTTTATGTTAGATTAGCTTCGCTCCGCGATTTCACACGCGTGGTAATGGAACTGATGGATGATGATAATGATGAATCAATGTTACTCAGGGATAATGTAGCATATGACAATGAATCAAAATATATTTATTCAGTAGTTTCAGAGCCTATATAGTTCAAACAAACAAACAAATCTTCCTCTTTATAATATTAGTATAGTATAGATAGATCATATCCTATTTTAGCAAGAACATGAAATATTTTAAACCTGGGCCTAAATGGCGAAATCTGATTGTATAGGAGGATAGCGGAAATTGCTCTAGTCTGTCAAAAAGGCAGTATTAACTAATTATTTTTTTAATTTAAACGAGCTATACATTTTATGTTCAAGAACACTACTCTTGGTTTCAAGTAGAAAAAAAAACATTTTGCATAAAGTTCGCTTCTAAGGTTCAAATTCATACGGCAATAAATACGCAAACACCATATAAATAACTAAAATACAAATCTAGTGTTAAGTAATGGTAACAAAAACAAATATGTGTATTGGCATAATATTACTTTTATCATACACTAGCCACTGCCCGCGACCTCGTTCGCCTCAACCTATCTTTTTTTAATTTTTCTTTCATATGAACCTTCCCCTGCCAATAATTAACACAACTGAAAAAGAATTTTATGAGCGAGATTGTTCCATCCGTTCTCAAGGATTATATTGTTTGCCCGACGACAAATATAAGCAATAATACTCATATGGCCGAATTTTACTTGCCCAAATTGTTTGTTTACCATAAAAGTTATGTGACATACTCTTGTTTGCCCGTACATTAGATTCCATAATGATACGAGTGCCATACGTATTGTTATCCATTTTATTAATTGCAATAATATTATTTAACAGAATATTTCAACGCCGTACTAAATTAATTTAAGCGATTAGTTAAAGCGAAGGGCTTTCTATTCTAGCACTTCGCCGGCCGCTACCCGCGGGGCACGCTCGCTTCGCTCGCTCGGCTCGTGCGTTGTTTTTTCATGTTCTAACTTAACCTAACCTAACCAAACCTAAACCTTTTGATCGTTTTGTTTAAACCGATTTTTTCTAAAAGCAATTTCAATGACAAATGATGTTATTGAAATTGACTTTATGAGAAACTAAAGTTTCTAGCACATGACTAATATAGTAAACATTGAGTATGACAATTATGAGAAACAATATTATGTCTGTTGACCAGTATAGCAGATGAAATTATGGCAAATTAAATTCTGGCAAGTAGGTGTATCCCGTTCTTAAGTTATAGTGTGACCAGGAAACACAGGGGGTTCATTATTATATTATAGAAGATAGACAAGCGGCGCCCCGCGGTTACAGCCGCATGGTGATGGATGATGATGAAAAGTATACAGCACCTCATCTACCTCCATACAATATTTCATCATAATTGGCCCCGCCGTTAGAGCGTGAAAAAGTAACATACATACAAACTTTTGCGTTTATAATTTTAGTAGGACTAGCGACCGCCCGCGACTTCCTTCACGTAGTAGGCTCTGCCTTCGGCCTTGCCTTGACCTCCAATCTTTTCTTATTTTTTTAATGTAAGACCCTTTTTCAATGATTTCGGTGGTAGTGCCACGCTGCAACCCCACAGCCGAATGGGACAGCACGACCGGGGAAGTTACCACACTCCCACATAACACCGACCTGAATTAAAACATAACTTGCGATTGCGTTTCGTCGGTTTGTGAGTTCTTAAAAATGTAGTTATACATATTATATATACAGGTTGTTCAGTAATGAGTAGGTAGATAATACTTTGCCTGCTAGGGTTGTCACAACTAACGAAATAAAAAAATAATTTCAGTAAAAGTGTCACGGTTTTCGATATTATATTCAAACAGCCATTTTGATGTCGCATCGTCAGTTTTTTTCTTACTCATTTATTTCAAAAAATTTCAAAGAGGAAAACTAGTGTGTAAGTTTAGAGCTCTAGTGAAAAACAATGTTACCACCCAAGTGCCCATCATTCTAAAAAACTAGCCTAGTTCACTATAATCTTAAAATGGCATAAGACATTACATTATTATACAATCATCCAGTAACAGCTCATAAAGTGCACCAAAGTTGAAAATTTCAAGTTCTAAATTCATACTGAACACTGTATAAGATAACTTAATGCAAAAGCCGTTTATTATGGTAGACATATCTATGTATTGTAGGCAATAAAACACAGAAATATTTTGAATTATTTGAACTAAACATTTAACATATTTTTTCGGATAGTCGAGAGTTTTTAAAAAAACACTAAAAAGTTAATAAAATAAAAATAAATATTAAGGTGCAAGTTGGTAGCCGGCTACACGTAGCAGCAGCAGACGACGTGTCGTCGCTTCATGTCGCCGCAACACGTCGTCGCTTTATGCCGCTGCAGTTATGATTTCGAATCCGACTGCAGACGGCAACTGCACATGTCATCAACCATTTGAAAAGTGATACGAAAAGTTTAGTTTAAAAGCTTTTCATTTGTTTTACTAGGTAGATTGGTACCCGCGAGCTGCACTGCTGATCTGCGGTCGGTCGACAGTGTCGTCTGCCGCTTGACGACGCTCGTGTGTCGCTAGCTTCGTGTCGCTAACTACGAATGGTATTTCATAGAAATACATAGAAACCAGTGTAGTGTCGCTGCGACACGTCGTTTGCTGCGGCTTCATGTAGCTGGCTACCAACTTGCACCTTAATCTGTCCGAATCAGCAAGACTCATTCGAGTTAAGTTTCATTCATAAATCTATTGTTATTTTTTGCGCTGATGCGGACGGGTTAAGGGTTATGTTACCTGAAATAAAGATTTATTTTTATTAGTATTTAACAGGTTTGTTAAACGAATTAAAAGTGTAGGAAGAAAATATTATCAAAATTATTAATTATTACCAACTAAAATTTAGTAATGTTGTGTATATAGGCAGCAACGCGTCACTTTGCTGAATAAAACCAGCAACTTATGCTTATTACTTTCCTTCTTTTTCACTTCGACTTTCGTCTTCTGCGACTGTCACTATTCTGCCAGTGTTCATACAAAAATCGCTGTTTTTGCAGTCGGTATTTAGTTTTTATACTACATATTAGTAATTGAAGAATTAATTAAAGTTAAACATACACAAAATTAGTAGTAAAAATACAGAAATATATGCACCAAAGAGATATTACGCGGTTTTCTCGAAACCACATTTTCTTACTTACGTATTTTAAGTTCTGCATTGCAGTATTACTTGAACAAAATTTCAAGATTTTCTAATACATGCTTCCCACATATGCAGCACAAAGGGCCCTCTTGTTAGCTGTTTTTTCTTTCTTGGTAAATGCTCTTTGTCATTCACCATGCCATTCACGATGTAGGTGACGGTATTATGCATGTTAACATGTATTTACATTTTATATGTTTTCTATTCCAGGATTGGACGAGGTGGACGTTTCGGTCGTAAAGGAATCGCCATCAACTTCGTCACTGAAGCTGATAAGAGGGCGTTGAAGGATATTGAGGAGTTCTACCATACAAGCATCTCGGAAATGCCCAGCGATGTGGCTAACCTCATCTAAGGCCCGCATTTTCCCCGTTTATACTTTGTGTCCTGCGTTCTATTGCGATATTTATAAGGTGTGTGTTAGGAGACGCCTCTTAAACCTCTTGTGCCGATATTTTTTTAATTGGAACTCATTTCATTTGGACCGATATTCGTTTTAGTTTAATTAATGTTTACATTTTACTTTATTAGACGTATCGATATAAGTTTAATATACATAGTTAGGAGTAAAACCGGCTCGGCCGGATGGCCCCCGTTCCGCGCAGGCCTCTCTGCCGCCTGCAAAGAGGTCTCATCGGGTACTGGAGAGGCTATTTTAATCACAAAACTACTAGAAGAAAACAATGTATTGTGTGACATTTCCAGCTGTACATAATATGGTAACTGTTTTTGTAATACGATAAATAAATATAATAAAATATCTCAATTGTATTGTTATTGAAATATTTGGATATTGTAGCACTCCACTCCCGATCGGAACCTTAATTTCTCTGGACATTGAATTGAACTGAATTATGTAAATTTTGTTTGCAGAATATCTACCTACGCCTGTGAAACGCACTATGGACACAACTATGTGGAAATAATAAATCAAAATTTTCCTCAAAATATTCATTACTTTCTTTTGACAGGTCCTTGATTGATTCCTGTATTCCCAAATATACATTGCTTTTTGCATTTTAGAGATTTTAAATATTGTTTTCTACATGGTTTTTATGTTCATTTTGATTTATTTATATTTTTGGAATAAATTTTGTTCGAATACTATCATTGACTTTTGTCAAAACTGGTAATTAAGGTTCCTATTTAACCATAATGTTTAGTAACGGGAACTACTACTTCAAAGCATTATCGTGCTTAATGATCTAAAGTAATATTATTATTCTTTATTAATCATAATATTTAATTCTTAGTATTATAGTAAATAAGTTGTGGTGCAGTGTATACTACTCGCCTCGGCGAAGTCGTACACACTGAACTGTATTGGTACCGGTTGGCTTCATTAATTATTATTAACATGTATGCTTCGAAAATGTAGGATCCAAAATTAAATGCTGTGAATCGTTTTAGTAACAGTAATATAATGAGGTAATAATAGAATTATCAATAGTATTAGACATTATCTTCAAATGATTAACTCTTAATAAATTAATATCACATTTCTGGTAATGTTCATTTTCACTAACATACTATAGAATAACACTTTCACCAAATATCATAAAAATGCAAATAAAAGTATCAGTAAAATAACTGATATTGGAAAAAATATGTATATAGACACCCTTGGGTGGCACATTGATATCAATACGGAAACACCATCGTCATTCTGTAAACCATCTTTAGTCGGCACTTCTACAATAACTAATTCATCACTAAAGAGACTTACATTGAATTCACATTCAGTCTTATTCACACACATTTTAGAATCTGAATTGTTAACGTATTGGAATGTTGGCTTATAAATATCAAATATCGCATGAATATCATTTCGTACAAAATCATTATCACTATAAAAAATATAATAGTAATAGCCATCTACTAAAACTTCATGAACAGCTTTTAGAGTCGTGGTTTTCTCTAAGTAGTTGGTACTATTGCACTGAATAGAGTAGGGAAAATAGTTATTCATCAGTATATTGTCATGATAACATTCATGCAAGTTGTTTTCAAAACTTGATACAGAACTGTCTTGTGCCTGCTTTGAATTATTCAAAGCGTTTCCTCCATGATTCACTCCTGTATCGAGTATAGTGTTTGGGTTATGCAACTGTGTATTCCTCTTTTTCCTTATATTTTTTTCGTTTTCAGCTTCAGGTGAAATGTTTGGGTTTATTGCAGCTGACTTGAGCAAATTGCTTAATACCAATGAGGACTGATTTTTTTTTGTCGGGATGTCCCAATCAACAGTAGTATTTTCTTCACTATGATCTAGAATGTCATCTGGAACAATGCTTGTGACTTTTCTGCCTTTCGGATCCTCCAATGTAACCAGCACATTACCTTGGTTTTCAAAAATCGGTGCCTCCTTTTTGTATTTAGTACCTTCCAGAATTCCGCATGTATTTAAAATTCTGTCGCCTTTAACGACTAGTATTTTTGAACCTTCGTACCTAGAGCAAGCTTTTAATTCTACCGTTGCTCCTTTCAGAAGATAAAATCCCCAATACTCCAGAGTGTCATCAGGAAGGGACATTGACTTTTTTAATCGTATGTGTTTTCTTTGTCCTGATAGTTCAGGTACTCCTTTCATTTGGAATGCATTGAATGTGGTGTTCATCTTCAGAGAATGTTTTTGACAAAATACTGAGGATTGTCCTTTATGTATTTGGATCACATCAGAGTCTGATATCTTATACATTACATCGGCGTATTTGACATTTCTTAAATACAGTGGCAAAACGATAAGCATTGTCGGCAGAATGGTCGTCAGAAAACAAAATGTTATAACACGTCGGGATCCATGCATCTTATCTCCATCTGTAAAGAAAAGTTATGTTATCAACACAACAATGTAGCAATACAGCGAAACAAGTTGTTGTGATAAGACCGCTCTATCCTATCAAGTGTTTCTCTTCTGACGTACGGGCAAAAGAAAACTTGTACATAAGCTATACAGGAATTTATTATTGTAGTCTATCGACCTGGACAATTAAATAGTTATTTGTTATGCAAGGCTGTAAAGTTGTTTTTTGGCGTACTTATATGGATCCTGAGCTTAGGGAGGGTTAAAAACTGAAAGGTGTGAGACGAAGAATAACTGCTGCCGTGCGATACGCAATTTTTATCTTGCTACAGCTAGGAAAATGCAGGGTGCAAGAAACGGCTTAAAATACCTATATTATATAACAGCCTTTTATACGTGGCTTCTTTGAAGTAAATTTAAATAACGTCATTTAGTAGGTACAGCGCAGTGCAGTTTTGCTGTGCGCACTACTAATTAACGTTATTTAAATTTAAGCAGCGTTTTTAAGTAAGGCCCATTTTAATAGTTATGTGTTATACAGGAGTGCAAAGTTGCTTTGATGACCGAGCAAGCGATGGATTCTCAAATTAAATCCAAAATTTTGAATCGTGAGCGGAATCGAGGGAATCAAAAAAGCACGAGGTGACAAATCTTTGCACTCGAGTGCAACACGTAACTTTTCATCCCACCTCGGCGGTTAACTACTACAAAAAGAAGTAAGGTACATAAGTATTACAGAATAATCTTTAAATCATAACAAATAATGCTTAGGTATAATTGAGAAAAGTTGAAAGTATAGTTGCTACAGTTACTCAAATTGAGTGTAATATTTTTATTAGGTACTCTAATGTTGGTGTTAGTGACTTGTGTAGGTACTGTTTTTCGGTAAATGTTGGCGGAGAGAGAGCGATGGTTAGGTGTTTCGTAACGGCTCATTTTTGATGTAGAAGTGCCAGTCCAAGGATCTGACTGGGGCTCTTTTAATGCAATGGCTCCTACGATGCCTGTACTTATTTTAGAATTAATCAGCTCCTGAATCGGCCAAAAGTGTGGCTGAAATTCCTCGGAAACAATGACCCATGAGGGGTTCTGGAAGTTCAAGAAATGTTGCTATTTCTCGTGGGATACTGCCAATTTTATTAGCACCCATAGGCTGTCTGACACTTTCCGTGGCGATATTGTAGAAAAAATCGATTGATTGGTATGGTAGGCGGGCGTAAGGCTTGATATTGCTCAACAATTGTTACGTATTCCATGCGAATGAACTTTTCTCAACTTTAAGTTGTGTTAGTTAATTAGTTCATGCTCCGCTTACGCTAATAGTAAGAACATTTAACGTAAAGAGTATTGTAGTACATATACTAATAAAATTGATATGCATGCATAATTGTGACTATCAACATCTACTAAGTACCTACGTATTAGTAGTTGATTAATATACTTAAGTAGATACTGAATTTGCAACTTACTTTTGCCGCCAAATATACGGAATCAGTAGCTCTACCATGAGTTGACAATATTGACACCAATCGATGCTCGCTAGCGACTGTCGACGAAAATTTGTATGAAAAAAGAACAGTGCCACCTTGCGGTCACTTGTAGAACTAAAATCGGCACCACAAGTTTATTTTATTAACAGTCGCTTCGAAAACGCATCGTGAGTCGATAGCGACAATCGTTGTCGATACGCGATTTGCTTGGATTTTCACTCAAACGGTACCATACAGGTGCTTCGATAAGAAACATCGATTTCAGATGCTGTGATGTGAAAACCTTCGATTGTTTGGTTGATGACCAGATGAGGCTCCTTTTAAAAATGCTACTAACTTAGGATAGATGTCTATATGTATGTCTTTTCACATTTATTGTTGCTATTAGCATTGAATACGTACCTACACCTTAGAGTGCTTAATTTCTTGGTAGGTATCAGATAATTCAATAAAATATGCCAAAACGTTTTCTGAGAAAGTTTTGGCTCCTTTAGCTAGTCACCACGTGTTAAACATATCGTACTGCATGGACGTCGTCCATGTCGTACTGTTTCAAATACTTCTCGCGTGATTGTTGAGGGAGAAAGCTCATTTGCGCAGTTTTAACAGTTTCAGTCAATTCGGTTGACGTCAAATAAACTTCTTCGTCGCTAGAATCACTCATTTTAGGTTTTTCACTTGTTTTCAAGGTTCTTGTTTTTAATCAAATTAAGACTTTTTAACAGAGACACGGAGAGCCTGAGTTTTTAACAAATTAAAAAAGGTTTGATTTAATGGTATGATTTTTAGGTTAAATTCTGCACCATGTAGACAGCGTAGCTATTCTGTTTGCGACTTTTCCGCGCAGGTGAAAAATATGTATGTAGAGTAAGTCGGTTGCGAATTGACAAGCTATAATTTCTGGAAAGTGAAATTGAGTAATCCCTTACATGGGAATAAATTTCCACCTTTTTTAGTACTACTTGCTACTTACGGAGTCGTCAAACATAATCTAAACTCCGATTTTGTTTTAATACTTTTTAAATCATTCGTGCAAAATAATCTTAACTGTTGTTGATAACTCATCAAATTCGTTACGTAGTTGAGTTAGCGGATATACTGTAGGTACAGACACAACGTGGAAATATCACCATGTGCGTGAGTAGGTATACTTTATTATATTACATACATTTACATCGTTTCTTTTTTAGCCCTGCTCTCTGAAGTCCGTTGAAATGTCCATAGAAAATCCAATATATCAAAAAATATTATAATAAACAAAATCGAATCTTTTAGAAAATATTATGTTCTAGTGACAGACAGCGACAGTTCGCGTAGCAGGCTCGGCCTTCGGCTTCGCCATAAGTGCCATAACCTCCCATCTTTTCCTGGTTTTTCATTCATAAGAACCTTCTGACAATAATTAACAAAAAAATTATTAGCGAGATTGTTCCTTGCGTTCTCAAGTTTTAGCGTGACCAGGAGAAATAGGGGTTAATTTTTATATTTTAGATAGTAAAATAGATTTGTCATGATGATTAATATCATAAGGTAGGGCATTTCATAGAATTTCGAACGGAAAAACAACTGAACGAACAAATTCGTGTAAATCAACTTAAGATTCATCCAATGCCATTGCATTGATAGGTAGGATAGGAGAGAACACCAATAAAACAAAACAGTAATAACAATTATATGAATTTAAGAGTAACATGCGTGTTTCAGCGTCGGTAGATAACCATTATATCGTAACAATGTACAGTATTGTAACACATCCCTTCATCAACCGAATCACATTCTACAAAGGGCACCAATAATTACATACCTAAACATTGCTTAGCGATGAAGTCATAATTTTATATAAATTTTAATATAATTATTTTCGTACCTTACGTATTTTTAACCTGTAATATATTCATTATAATGATTATGTATGATTATTATTTGATAGTAAATTATGCACCGAGGGGATGTGTATTGCATCGCAGGCGATATATTTGACTCTGAGCGTAACGAACGCCTCTAGAGCTAATCCCCCAGCAGCGCAGCGAGAGGCCGCTGTAAGAGCAAACTTTAAGGCATTTGAGGGGGTGAAGCAGTGGCCGTGACAGGAACAAGCGTGCGTCGTAAACACGATAATATACCACCAGTTTTTTTTATAAATAAAAACATGGTAAAAAAATAGTTTTATATTAGAGTTGAGTAGTAGTTTTTAATACTAACTAGGTATGCACTGTCTTTTTTCAAGTATGTATCAGTTACTAGTATGTCTAAACTGCGACATAAACAACGTTTTACGGATCTTTGGCTTTGGGCAGCGCCTTAACTCCCGAGCAAAGCGAGGATGTAGAGTTGAGTACCTACTGAATGAATCTTGGGGTTCAAGCCGCCCAAGACGAAGACAGGCTTTATCCTCTAAGTGAATAGGTAGTACTCTAAAAATTTTATACCTACTGGGAAAAAATAAAACTCAGGACTAGGTACATAAAAAAACATTAATATTAGTTAAAAGTAAAATAAATGAATACAAATAGTTCATAAGTACCTAACTAATAATATTGGACACATTTGTCCAGCTATGATGGGACAGAGTAATATTATTGTTAGGAACATTTATGGAAGTTGTGGAGTTTATTTGAGCAGTATTTAAAGATTCTGAAACTTGCCCCAGGCTCTCGTTTTGTATTATGAACGTTGGTGACGCTGGTTAAGGCAGCGAGTTTTCTGACGCGACATTACAAAGTTCGTGTTTGAGTTACGTCTGACATCTGTCCCAAGTTTGGGCAATACCTTCTCGTCGAGATAAATTCGACGTTGTATTATTGTAAAGAAGGTTTATTCGAAAATCGAACTGGCACATCACATAAAATATATGCTAAGAGTTTTCCTAAATTTTTTAACGTTGCAACTCCAAATCACTTTAATCCTTTGGGAGTTTCGTACAACATTACCTTCCTAGGTAGGTCGAGATTGCGTGATATTTAATTGGACATTGTCGAACAGGTACCTATACAGGTGGTATGAAAATATATTTGTTAATATGGCATATGTACTTATTCAATTAATGCTATCTGTATATTATAATATAGTGTACTTTGTGTGTAATGCGTAATATAAATTATGCAGTTACTACTTTTTGTGCGTATTGTAAAGGGTATTGTAGTAGCGTATTGTATTTTTACTTAGTATAGAGCTACAATTTACTAACTTCAACCATATGGACAGCCCACGCGTAAATAAAGCAGCCAATGGGCCGAGTACGAAAATCTGCTAGGTGTAACGCTATCGTATCGTTTACGTATTCAGTACAAACTATGAGTTATCTGTGCCACTAGTGTACCTACTAAATAAATGTCAAGTTGTACAAATACGTTAACGATGCGATTACGTTACACTTAAAAAGATTTTCGTGCTCAGCCCACTGACACCCGTTTTCACTGATTATAACGACGCATTTAATTGTGATGTGATTCTTCGAAATCTCGATTATCAATTGCTGTTCGTTTGTCTCGCTAAAACTCGAAAACTGTTTAATTTTTTTTGTTTAGTTCGCTCTAATACATAAATTGTATAAGAATAAAAAACCCTCACGAGCATCATCCATCACTACTACGCAGGTGTAACTGCGGGGCGCAGGGAGTATCAATATAAAAAAGAAGTAAGTACTCTACCGAAGTAAGTACCTACATCACTCATGCGGCTTCTTAATTAGTGAAAAAAATTTCAGATTCTGATTAAGTTATATAGTTTCGGACCTTATCTCTTTGTATATAGAAGTGTATAATTTCCAAACGCTTGATAACTCTGCTCTCTGACGAACCATTGAAATAAAACATAGGTACAATCCCGATGCCAAAACGAGCAAAATCAAAAATAATTGCAAACGCAATCCCAATCAATTCTTCAACTACAAGTAGGTAGGTAGTTCTTGAGCTGGTGTATCTTAATAAACATCCAGAATAACCGGCCAAGTACGAATTGTACTCACGCACTAGGGTATATAATGTATATACTTACCTATACCTATACTATAAGTATAATAAATATACTTACCTATATAACTACAAACTACACAATAATAAATAAAAAGAAACGTATCTTGTGATAGATTAATAATAATAATAACTACAAACTTAATAATCAAATAAATCTGTAGAATTAAAAATAAATGAATGTGTGTAAATGCCATGTGAATCTTGCTTGGATACACTTATTTCAAATCAAAAGTTGTATTTACACAAACTAAGTATTCACTTACATATGGGTATATTGGTACGAATATAGCCATAAGTGTAATTTATTACGAAATCCTAAACGATGCTATGACGGTAAGTAGGTACCTACCTACCGACACCTACGAATTCGCAACCTGCTTGAGCAAGTAATTTAGGTGCAATTCGAAAGTGAAGCAAACAGTGAATACAGAATCAAACGGAAAAGTTACCTTCTTCCATTAGGTTTACAGATACATATCACCAATTTTACAATGAAATCACTTCACTATGTATCTGATATATAGTAAGTACTACAGGAAACCTGTGCCTACTATGTTCGTGTTTGTGCTAAAATATTGGAAATTCCACCAGACAGGTGAGGAAGGACAGAAGAGATAATGTAAAATAGTTATACCTTGGTTACACACAAATGATCGATTATTCTTTTCAAGGCTGCCACAGATAGCTGACGCTTGGATTGGACGGATCATGCGGGTCTTACTCCCTCCTTTCATTCTATTATGTATGATGCGGAATCGGAGAATGTTCGCGTTAACAATACAACGACTACTTGCCTAGTCCATAGGTTAAATAGTAGATTAGTCTAGTAGTACATGTAAATTTTTTAATGATTATAATAATCTGTGTTTTAATGTTCAGCTGAACTGTATCACCACACAATTTTCTATGCTTATGTTTGAGAATTGTTAGTAAATTATATTGTATCTGACCCTATTATGATAAATGCGAAACTTGAGTGCGTGTGTGAATGTAGTGATATTAGCTCATGAAATGTATCAATGACACTACACTATTATTATGCGAAAACTTATGTGCGTGAGTGAGGATGAGAGTGAATGTGTAACTTGTGTAAGTAATAATACGCTAGTTCAGTTTCTTTTGGTCCGTTATTAGCGGTGCCGACACATGCTGACTGGTCCGAGCGATTTCATCACTCGCAACGCTGTTAGCGTGCTAATGAAATCGGACCACTCTAGGTACGTTCGTTTAGCTTATGAGGGCATTGGTGGCGTTGTCATTGATGGCTCTTTTGTGAAAGCGTTAGTAAAGCTCAAAAACGTTATTTTTGCCACTTTCGTTTTTTTCGTTTGTTATTCGAACGCTCAACTGCGCATAAGACCTAAAATAGCATGATTATGCTGTCAAATAACGACCACAAACAACCATGCTCCGGACGTGGGTCAAAAATTGCACTTTTTGGTGGCAAAAATACCTCTTTTTTTAGCTTTCCGAACGCTGAACAAAAAGAGGCATAAACGACATTTTCACCCACAGATTCCCAATTCGAACGCCCATTGCTTGTAAGCGTTTTTGGCGTATTTTCTCTAAAAACGCTCAGAAGTGATCTATTCGAACGCATCTGTGCTGGTAGACTAAGCAAGCAAATCTGATCCTTGTGATGTCACAAGTGGGCAAACAAATGTCAAATCTGACATTTAAGCCCACGACCATAGAAATATTGCCCACGACGCGACGCTCACAATGATGCAAGAGAAATATGTATAATGCTCAGCATGAAATGCTTGCTATATATAGCACTGTAAGTCCGGAAATGACATCAATAACGATTCCATTTGCCTACCATTTGCCCGCTCACACACTTTTGAACGCGCTGATAGCAGCAATTATCACAGCATAAAATCGTAAGTATTATTATATTAGTAGGTAATACCTAATAAGACTGCTAATAGTGCTTACCTATGGCGTGATTCGGACCATACTATAAGTTTTATGACATTTAGGACTATAATAAAACTAGTTAATTAAATTATGTACTACTACTTATTATATATTGTTGGAGACGAAAATAGCCTAGTCTAGAGTGTTTCAACCCACATTTTGGAAAATTGGTAGATTAAGTCCTAAAAATCGGTAGTAGTTGGTAGAATGTCATGAGAAAAACGGTAGATCTACCTCTCAAGTTAAATTTATAATTAATATAATAACAACGTAAAACAAAAGATTTATCAAAATTAAACAAAATGTTATTTAATATTTATACATGTTTTTATAAAATATTCAAGTGTTCCGAGCTGGGTTCCCCGTTCTTGGTTTTACATTTCCTGCACAATTATCCTACTAGCTAGAGCTGAGCTAATCTCAGAGTCTTTTGCCGGTTACTAATAAAAGCTTCTGACCGTTGTCACCGTTAAACTATTATTATTATTAACCGGCAAAACTCACGTTAGGGATCGAACACTTTGACTCCTTGTTTCGTCTCCGCCATTATCATGTAATTCGCCTCTATTTAGTTATTACTGTTTAGTATATTCAAATTAAAGTTCTAAAATATATATCTTTATTGAAAGTCGCAACACAAACACAATAAACAAAATAAAATCACACGTTATATTAGTAGATTCAACTTTAACTTTTTCAAATATGGCCTCTGTGGGATTGCCGGAATGCCACCAGTACCACGTATATAGATTAGAAAATAAGCTAAGATTGGTCGGTTATGGAACAATGATCAGCGTCATTATCAACGAATGACAAACACAGAATCAAGTAAACTAACGAAATTGTAGTCAAATTTCCATGCATATACCATGAGCAGTTGACAATGTTAACAGTGACACCTTCGTTTCGTGGGATTTACCTGTGGCCCTAGCACGAAAATCTGCATAAGTGTAACAATTGTACTGTCAACATTATCAACTGTCACGCGCTCTTAATGTTCTTTATTTTTAGTGAATGCTCACGCGCACGTCTTTGTTTTTTACTTTGCTCGCATCCTGCGCAGAAAGTAGAAACCCAAGACGTCGACATTACTGGTTCTGTTACACGCATAACTCAAGTTTAATGTCAACATTATTTTCAATAAGACGTGGTATCAAAAATAGGTAGATTTAGGGCTTAGGGTGGTAGATAAGTAGACTCAAGCTAAAATAGGTAGAGATCTACCTATAAGTAGGTAGATATGACAACACTGAGCCTAGCCGACCGAAAAGTATAAAAGGCGGCGCGCAGAGTGGTCGTGGCTTCCATCACCGTAATCGGTGCATGGTTTCGTAAATGGCGGATTGCAGTAAATCCTAGCAAAAGTGCAGCAGTGTACTTCACTGAGACCCGGCGGAATCTCATGCCGTCACCCATAGTCCTATTCGGCGAACCCATCCCATGGGCTAAATCTGCCAAATACCTGGGCGTCACTCTTGATCGCCAACTCACTTTCGCGAAACACATTCAGATTGTTCGCAATAGGGCGGCCTTCATTATGGGTCGTCTTAATCCCCTCATTGGCAAAAACAGTAAAATGTCTCTTAGAAATAAGACGACTCTTTACAAACTTTGCATCCGCCCAATCATGACTTACGCATCTGTAGCGTTCGCCCATGCTCAGAAACACGACCTCCACAAACTTCAAGTGATTCAAAATCGCTTTATGCGCAGGGCAGTGGGCGCTCCGTGGTACTTGCGGAACGCCGAACTGCACTGCGATTTCACCCTCCCCTCTATTACGCAGTATATGAAAGACTGCTCCCGCCGCCACTTCGACAAAGCTCCCCACCACTCGAATCCCCTCGTGGTCGAAGCGGCGAACTACTCCACTGACATAACCGATCCCCACTTCCTTCCCCCCCGTCGGCTGCGGACGAGGTAACACTGGTTTTCTATGTAGTCCCAGCCACCATGGCTGTGGGCGAGGTATTACACATTCTTATTGTAGCCCCACCCAAAGTACAGTCATGAGTGCACAACGCGACGATCCTGGTCGCGGTGTGGACCCATGTCGCGGAAATGGGAGGAGGCGAGGTACACAAGGTTATGATTTAGTGGTAAACACAGTCAAACACCGAGCTCGCCGGCGAGCTCGAGGCAAAAGTTATGTCTTGGTTAGATTCTCTCCAAATAGTCGTAGAGTTAAAATTCATAGGGCCCACTTTCAACGGTACACTTATGTACCGGGGCGATTCTCTCCTACTCCCCTCTCTCCTGGCGACGGCCCAAGCCGAGGTCCGTACCCTAGTGGTGCCCTTGAGCAAGTCGCCTACTCCTCTCCTTGCGGCGAAGCGTCTTCAACGCTCGCCTTAGGCGGTGCGCCCTCTGCGCCCGCATCTGGCTGAGTGCCATCTGCGCTCGCCAACCGTCCGGTGACGCTGTAAATGCCGGTAGAGGCAAACAGCATTAGTCCGTTCTAAAAAAAAAAAAAAAAAAAATGGTCGTGGCTTCTCTCCGACTCCCCTCTCTCCTGGCGACGGCCCAAGCCGAGGTCAGTACCTTAGTGGTGCCCTTGAGCAAGTCGCCTACTCCTCTCCTTGCGGCGAAGCGTCTTCAACGCTCTACTTAGGCGGTGCGCCCTCTGCGCCCGCATCTGGCTGAGTGCCATCTACACTCGCCAACCGTCCGGTGACGCTGTAAATGCCGGTAGAGGCAAACAGTATTAGTCCGTTCTTAAAAATAAAAAATGGTCGTGGCTCACTCTGCCTTCAACCGTCGACGAGTCAACATCTCCGAGTTCGTAATTGTGGTGACGTCGTTTCTTATTGTGATTTTGTATAGTGCAAACACTGTCGTAATGATTGTCAGTAATTGGATCAGTGCTATTGGTACTTGTAGAAATAAATAACTGTAAGGTTAATGTTACCGCTGTGTTTTTAAAAACATTCCACTTCTGATTTCCAACAATATAGTAATAATATATTATTACAAATGTGTTTGAGCATGTGAGTGGATGTGTAAATTTTATGTAAGTAAGTAAATAAATAGGTATGTTATGTTAGTTCAATTTCTTTTAACGTTACCTAAGTTTGATATGAAATGTATATAATGCTAAAGTTTGAGTGCGTCAGTGAGGATATGAGTGAACATGTTTGGAATACTTATTTATAATTCCATAATTACGCTCAAATTTCTTAACGGATTTGGATGAATCTTGGAATGTAGATATTTTATACCTAGGATTAACACATGGACTACTTTTATCCTATATTATATTTATATAACTTGGTACTTATACATACTTGCTGTTAACCTCGTACTGTAGCCCCTTGTAGTCTACATCTAAACTTCTACACTAATATTATAGAGGAAATTTTCGTTTGTTTTAATTGGATAGGCTCCGAGACTACTGAACCGATTAGAAAAAATCTTTCACCATTAGAATCTTACGTTTTCCTTGATAAACGTAGGATATATATAAGTACTTATAATATTTAAAAAAAAGTTAGTGATCGGTATGAAAACTATCGTAACTCTATAATGTAACCCAAGGTGTGGAAAAAATACCATAAAAAGTCCTTATATCTCGCATACGCTGCGGAAATTATTGACCATATAATATGATCTATGCTATTGACAAGAAAGCAAAGTGACGTACTACAGTTTTATAGAAGACGTCAATATCCACAAAGAAGTCCACATTACCTTAATGTCTTACTATTACAGCTTTGTCACAATAAATACTTTTTAATTTTGAAATATGCAATAGTAACGCTGGTACAAACCATGCCACATTATTCGTACGTTGGTAATATCTTTTATACTACACCTGCTCGGAAAGTACCTTGATACTTTATCAAATTTACGGTAGAAAGTACGTCATTGCATATCGAACAAATATGCGGCGAGAAAACGCATCTGAGCGGGAGAGAAAAGTGTATGAAAATCCATTTCTTACGTGGTTTTTCTTTTTTAATTTTGGGTAAGACTATGCGCTGGTAACCTAAATATCAAAAGCCAAAAAGTTTTTACAGTGAGTTTTTATCTCCAAGTTCGCAAAATGACACTGGCCACTCTGTGTGTTGGATGGTGTCAAACAATTTGAAAAAAGAACATGTGAAAATTGCAGACGCCATTGGCGCCATTTTCAATTTGTGTGTTGTTTGAGGATTCAGTTTTCGTAGAAAAGTAAAATAAAACTATCAAAATGATAAGTAGTGATAGTGATGATGAAGATTTTTTAACTCCGCCGCAGTTGAAGGAAACAGCAAAAATACTGATTGATAACCTTTTACCACAGAAATCAATTAAAAAATATAATAAAACTTATGACGATTTTTTGCAATGGAAAAGTGAAAAAAATGCGGCATCTTTTTCTGAAACTGTTTTGCTAGCTTATTTCAGTGAAAAAGCGCAAAAATACAAACCAAGTACGTTATGGTCTATGTACTCAATGTTGAAAAGTAATATATTGACAAGAAACGACATAAATATTCAAGAATACAAAAAACTTACAGCATTTCTGAAAAGAAAGTCGGAGGGATTCCGTAGTAAGAAATCAAAAGTGCTTACTACAAAGGATGTTTATTCCTTTTTGCAGAATGCTCCAGATGACAAATATTTGTTGATGAAGGTAAGTTTATGAACAAAATGCACGGGTTTAAAATTTATTACGTACCTATTTATGAGTAGAAATCTACTAGGTTTTCATGTTTGATATTTTTGTTTACAGGTTATTTTGATTTTAGGAGTAAATGGGGCCTGTCGTTCGCAAGAACTTGTGGATATGACAACAGACGATATCGAAATCCTCGAAAATGGAATAATCGTCAATATTCCTAACACAAAAACCAAAATTCAGCGATCATTTGTTATATCGGGCTTATTTTATGAGATAGTGAGATACGAAACAAGTAATTGGGAAAAACAAAATAAGTACTGTGCCAAGAGAAATAGCTTCGTACCTTAATTTACTCAATCCACTACAATACACTGGCCACTGCTTTCGCAGAACTTCAGCGACTATTCTTGCCAATACTGGTGCTGATTTAACCACAATAAAACGTCACGGTGGTTGGAAATCGTCCGCTGTTGCAGAAAGCTACATAGAGAATTCCGTAGAAAACAAAACACGAATAAATAACCAAATATCGGGATCGATTAATGTGCATCAAGACTCATCTCCTCAACCATCAACGAGCGCGGCGATGCCAGATGCCCCTCAGCAGCCAGTTGCCCCTTTGGCACCATAGCCTTCTACGAGCGCAGTGCCAACAGCACAGCCAGTTATTCCTCCTACATTATCGCAAACATCTCAAACAAACATTAATGGAAAAAGTGTTAAGTACATTAAGCTTCACTAACTGCAACAATTTCAATATAAATTTCAATTAGTAAAGATTTAGTTTTTTATTTTCCTCGTAGGTGTAGTATAAAGCACTATGTATCACTCGAGAGAAAGTGCGATTCCCGATCTCGGGTGTTTTAAAGCCCTCGCCTACGGCTCGGGCTTCAAACGACACCCTCGACGGTAATCGGTCACTTTCTCCTCTCGGTGAACAATGTACTATATCTAGTGTAATAATAAAGATGAAAGATATATGTTTGTTTGTTCGTAATGGATACACGTACAACTACTTACTTCCTTAACCGAATCAAACAACCCTTTCTCGAGTATAAAGCTACATTATGCCTGAGCAACAAGCTATATTTGATTTAACTTCATCATCATCCATCACCACGCAGGTAAACCCACGGAGCGCAGCTAGTAGTTATATATACATGGGCTTTAAATAGTGAAAGTTGACAGCTTACGAGTATCTGTCGGGACGGTCCTGAGTTCGAATTGGCGTCGATTGGAAAAATCCACAGCTGCTAGAGCACTTTGTCGTGTTCTATTTACTTTAATATGTGTAAATATGTCATAGCTTTGCGATAGAAAATCTATTGGCCTAGTTATTTTAGAGAGCCAGCTGCCATAGTAAAAGTAGATCTAGTTCGATCATCATCGACCGCAACACTGCCCTCAAAACGACACTCTGTTTCTGTCAAAATGTTGATAACTATCTAAAAAAATGAAGCCTTTGCCTACAATAAGCAGATAATATGTTAGTTAGGTACACTTACAGTCTGGCGCTGACAAAAGTGACATAATGTTAACCTATAATTATAACCTTTTCATTTTTATTACAGAATAGATAAAATTATATAGAGATATATATAATATAAATTTACAGCGCCACGTGAATCCACGCAATCTTCAGCGTGGCGCTGTAAATTTCATGAAAATATAATAAAATTGTTAAAACTTTTATCCATTATCCCAACTTGCACCTATTTGGCCTTTATAAATTGTATTCTCATAGATATCATAGCTCATAAATTTACTGTAGGCGCTTGCATAAACGGTTCTTCGTTCAGTTTAGGAAGCTGCCATCAATAGATATGTACCTAAGTATAGATTGTAGATTGTTGTTCGTGACGGTATTAGAGAAAACGTGACATGAACAATGATGCTACTATAACAACTTGCTAATTCATGAATAAACTTTGTTATCTGGTTGCAACTTGTCTTGGAAATAAAGTAATTTAACTACGTTCTAAAAAAATAAAAATAAATCGTTTCTGGCTGCAGAACCACATGTTTTATACTCTAATTTGCGTCAGTGGTCTACATTATGGTACCATGTCCGGTAGCATGAGAAGTTCTCAGGTACGGTTTAATTTAGCTAAGTTAGTATAGAATACACACATAGCTAGAGACACGAAAGGTAAGTAAATAAAATATTGTTTAGTTTGACGACGGAATCTCACTTACCATTTTCTTTGTTTGGAACGTAAGAATATTGGTAGTTTGTGGTGTAGTAAGTCGTACTTGCTGATCTTTGAAATTCTCTGGTCATTGTGAACTATTTAAAACAATGAATAACACAAATACTGATGATTTATATAAATGCTTTCACTAGAATCCACACACACTTGTCCGACATAAGATAGTAAATGCTTATCAAATTATCAGTTTGTTGGGTGGGGTTAGGATAAATAAATAAGAATCCGCCATGTTTACCTACTTGTAATGTCGAAATCGTGCATACGAAAATATACTTTATGATAACTAAATACAGTTTAATGTGTATTAGATAATATACATATTTACATTATATTTGTATGCTAACAACTAGTTCAATGGGCACTAGAGTTGGGTGCCGACGTGCCGCCCTGCGCCGTCGCCTCTGTCTAAAAATTAACGCCGAATGAGCCGATTCCTTTTTTTTCGATCGAGCTACGAGTATTTGCCGTTTGCCTCTACCGGCACTTACAGCGTCACCATATAGACAGCCGATTTCCATTAATAATTATAGTAAAATCAACATGGTTTTCAAACATGACTAAACGCTTACATTATGATTGTATAGTTTTGGGTGAAAGTATCTACATTAATTAATATATTTTCATACCACCTGCTCGAAAATGTCCATTTACATATCACGCAATCTCGACGTAAAGCAAAGCATTACATCCTCGGGGCTGTTAATGTTGTATGAAACTCCCATGGGCTTATGGTGATTTGGATTTGGAACGTTAGTTGTAGGAAAACTCTTAGTACGGAGACAGCATACAAAAAAGAAAAAAGGCGCGATTGTAGTACTATAGGGAGTGTGAATGTTTGGTCGCCGCGTTGCTATGGTTACGCACGGACGGCCCCTCTCTGCGCATTCAAGGTCATAGTTCATGTTACGTGCCACGATCTGTAATGAATTTGGAACAAGACACGGTGTTTGGTGTTATTTTAACAATTGCCATAAAATGTTATACTTTTGAACATGGTGCATGTAACTGTGCCGAAATATCGCGAGCTCCAAAAGCAACTATATCGTGGTTTACATCCCGTGAGTACTAATTATAATTTACTACTTTATTAATATTTGTTTTTTTAATAATATGTTATTTATTTAGAACAGAAATACAGGAACACAAACATACATCGAGAATAGATGACACCTGCCGTGTGAAACTGAACTGATATCAACGCCCTCCTCCGGAAAGGTTACATGAGGTTCCAAAGTTCAAACACAAAGTACAATTAATTAGCTAATAATAACAAATAGATTTTAGCTTATATAATATAACAAAAGGTGATATTAAAACAGAATATATGTGTGGATATCTGTGTGGGGGAGGAAGACTATTAAGCTGAAAGAGAGAGAGAGAGAAGAGGGAGAGTTTAAGAGCTGACCTATTAACCGAAGTTAAAAACAAAATTCCTGGTTTATTCAAATTTCTTTGGCAATGTTACGGACAACCTTCTAAATTATTTTACATAAATTACATTATTTCATCAGAAGTTGGATGCCAACAAGGTGATCCTCTTGGACCAGCTATTTTTTCACTTGTTATTCATCCAATCATAAAAAAATTACAATCAAAATTCAATATATGGTATCTCGGCGATGGGACACTGGGTGGTGACCGGAGTACCTACTGTTTCTCAAGATCTAAAACTGTTGATAACAGAATTTGATAAAATAGGTCTAACGCTAAATTTCTCTTAGTGTGAACTTTTCATAGCCAACTCAAATATATCTAAAACACACACTGTTGATGTTTTTAGAGAAATCGCACCAAACATTAAGATCATAGATAAAAGTACTCTTCGCCTCTTAGGTACGCCTGTACTCGATGATTCCTTACCAGATATCATTTCAGAAAAAAATAAAAAAAAATATTTCAATTTCGGTTTTTTTGTATGTACAAATCATATTGCATCTCTGCGTGGGGTGGAGCTGTAAATACACACATGATTCGTCTGGAGAGGGATCTTAGAGCCAAAAAGTTTGCACAAAATTAATATACTATATTATTAATTTTACTATATAATATAATAGGCTTATTATATTATTAG
The DNA here is from genome assembly GCA_917880725.1 of Selenia dentaria. NCBI lineage: Eukaryota > Metazoa > Arthropoda > Insecta > Lepidoptera > Geometridae > Selenia > Selenia dentaria. The sequence goes on along the minus strand of OU862882.1, from coordinate 25,005,429 downwards.
CTACTGTCTGTTCGTCCCAAAATTTATGTATGTATTAAGATGTTGCCAACTTTGGAATCGTCCCTTACTTTTACAACAGCTTGACAATATTTAAAAGGATACGCTCACCACCATCTAACTTCTTTTGACGAACGTAAGTACTTGGTACCAAACTTCACTGCCAATCAAGTATTGAGGCCTTGGTATACGCAAAATTTCTAGTGTATTATACTGCTTTCTTGTCCTCTGTCTAGGAGTACACAAAATTTAATTTTATCAACTAGTATGTCCTAATTTGTAAAAACTTATTTGACAGAGGCGAGGGAAGGCTGGCAAACAGTTTGTCCAAACCAAGCCCTGCCAAAATTCCTAGCATCCCAGAAGCTTTGGGACTGGCCACTCTGTGAAATTGAACGAAATAAATTAATTGACTCGACAAATTCTACTGCAGAACTTGCTCGTCTTTTAGCTTCTTCGCGATGGGAATCAGGTCAGTGGTTGCAGGCGCTACCCTCAAAAAATTTAGGCAATCTTTTGGATAACAACACATTCAGGTTAGCTGTATCTTTGCGTCTGGGTGCTATTTGCCAAGTCCCTTATCGTTGTCTTTGTGGTGATTGGGTAGATCGCCTAGGTCACCACGGACTCTCATGTAGTAAGAGTGCAGGTCGATTTTCCAGACATGTCAACTTGAACGATGTCATCCGTCGGGCTTTTGTCAGTGCCGGGGTACCGTCAGTACTAGAACCTAAGATTTTTTTACCTGTAGATGAGTTGTGAACTCCCCATTTTTACTAGACGAATGCAAGGTAATTGCCGTAGTCGCTACCAGTCTTGCACTTCCAAGCGTCCGGTAAATACGTCACCGCTAATCGTGTTTTTTAGGAAAAAGTTGTGGACAAAATGCCTTACTGTGTCTTTAGAGACTGCACTTATTATACAGGCACTGTGAGATATAAGAAAAATGTTTCATTTCACGCATAAGTATGGCTATTTTGATTGAAATAGAAAATATCGTCATTTTGTTTTATCTTGGGCGACTGTTGCCTCAATGAAATGGATGAGCGAGATGTGTGGATCGTTTTGTGTCAGAGAGTGAAAGAGATCGCAGCGCAATGGCGATCGGAACGTCTCGTGGCGACCACCACATGACTGTGTAAGGGGAAACTAGGGTCGATTTATTACTTTGTATTTCAACTCTCTGACTAGAACCTAATGGACTGCTACGGTGCGATGGTAAGAGGCCAGATGGAATGACTCTTGTTCCTTGGAAGATGGGACGGCCTCTTGTGTGGGATGCTACTTGTGTCGATACTTTGGCACCGTCGCATCTTCCAGAAACTTACGCTCAGGCTGGTATGGCAGCGACAAATGCCGAAAAATTTAAACGGCGTAAATATCCCAATCTTGATAGAGGTTACATATTTGTGTCTTTTGGGGTAGAAACTGGGTCCGTGGGGTCCAGGTGCATACGAAATTTTCAGGGACTTGGCCAAACGTTTGGTTGAAGCGTCAGGCGACCAGAATGCTGGTTCATATTTTGCACAAAAAAATAGCTTAGCTATTCAACGTCGAAATGCAGCCAGCATTCTGGGCACTTTTCCTTCAACAAATGGTTTAATAAATTTTTAAGTGCCTTTTAATCTTTGTAAGTATCTACCTATTATAATATTTATTAAAAATATGTACCTACTATAAATATGGAAATAAATGTATTGTCTGTTTATTTTTTATTATAGCATTGAGCTAACGTAATTATAATGGCGACTCGCAAGTGCTACGTCCTACGACGTGCAATAAACACAGGTACTCTGTCCGATCCACGCTTGGAGTTAACATTTGGATTATATTTTAATTGGGAATCTCTTAAGCACTGTTGCTAATATAATTGCCTTACATTTAGAACTTGCACTTAAGGATACAACTCATTTGAGGGAAATTGGAGCGATTTTCTGAAGATGACCTCAAAAACGGCCTGGAGAGGTCTTTACAGCTGCACCCCACGCAGGGATGCAATATGAAATCAGTGACTGCGCTAAAGCATAATTAGTTTATTTTATTGTTAACTAAATAACTACTTTTGATATAGCTCTGAGTTTTTATTGTCTCGCAGTAGTTTATGCACCTCGAGGATAAAGCCTCCTTCGTCTTAAGCGGCTTGAACCCTCAGGATCTTTACTGAGGACTCTACATACACCGCTCTCGCTGCGATCAGGGATTAAATCTAGAGTACCCGTTACACTTAGGGTTCAATATGCCGCCCGTGACGTAAGACACTGCTTTACTCCCTCAGTGCATAATTTACTATTATTTAATTGACATTATGATGTATACCTACATCGTTAATGATATAAAAACGATTTAATTTGTAACTTAAAATTATATATAGGTATATAGAACTGATAACTTTACGTAATTATCACAATAATCATTTCGTGCTCGTGAAATGAATATGCCCGCTTAGGAACGTGGTACCCGCTTGTCAATTACTATAAGCATCAACTCTCAAAATTCAATAAATTTCCCGTCCATCGAAACCCAAATGATCGCCCAACTTTCGTCTAATCCCAAATCTTTATAGTATTACTTTTTAAAGCACTAACGCCTGCTGTAGCATCCCGTCCGAGGATGGAATTTTTCTCTCTATAAATTTCAATGTTTGAGATCGCTAAAGCAGGCGTTAGTGCTTTAAAAAGTAATACTATAAAAATTACAAGAGCTGCGATGTCTATACGAAAGTTTTAGTATATCTAAATAATGCTTCTTTCGGTTGGATGGTACTGTTAATTGTCCAATAGATGTCGCTCCGTCCCCGCAAGACGGTTAGTCAAATAGAGTGTTAAAATTCGATGCTCAGTCTCGAATCTCGGTGGCCTAGTTGGTCAATGGCGTCTGACACGGAGAGTCAGAAGACGCGGGTTCGTATCCCGTCCGAGGATGGAATTTTTCTCTCTATAAATTTCAATGTTTGTTAATCCCAAATCATTCAATAAAACTGTCAAAGTCGTCGCCCGAAGACATATGATTCATAATGTTTGATCGGAAAATGTGCCGCCATCTTGGTGGCCATCTCAGAGACTTGGTAGTACCTTGTTTAGTAGAAGCATAGGTAAGTACCTACTTACCTATACTTCTACAATTTGACGCTTGCGGCTGGGTCATTGTTGCTCTTAAGTATTCTTGGCCGAACTAATAGTACGATTCCCCATTCGCTTTGTGGGTGTATGCTTAATGAAGGCACCATGGACCACATTTTATTTGACTGTTCGAAGCTCCAATGTTCATTGTACGATATGCTTCCTCCAGAAAACCCTTGCTTTTACTCCAATAATTACTATTCGGTTCAGACGTATACAAGTTAATAAAATTAGGTTATAAAAACGTTACATTTTGCTAACATTATTATTCTATAAAGTTATATGATTATTAACGGGATATTTACTAGTTTCGCAGTTTCCTGCTAGCTATACGCTCGTTGATAGGGGGGGGGTAAGTGTGGTTGAGCAGTTTCCTGCAACCAGAGAATAGGTAGGGAATAATTGATGGTAAATACCTGTGTCGAGGAGCTCTGGGTCTGATGAGTGCTGGTGACCGTGCTTCCTCGTTGGAGGCGTCTTGCTGTCGACGGCGTGCTGAAGGAGCTGAACTTGGTTCACTTGGTTATAATGTTTGTATTGTCCCTTTGGGTTGTGCACTGGTTTACGCGGCGGGCTGATTGCGTGTGTACACACGTGCTGATTTAGGAGTGGTGTGTGGTCGGGCCGAACACACCCTGAAAGTCACTCGCGGCGAAGTCATTCGCGGTGACTCGTGCTGATAGAAAATGGCGGTGCCATGCGGTCGCTACGCGGAACGCAGCGGTACACGTCCGCCGGTCGTGAGTATAAAAAGGTGACTGTTTCCGCTTCCTTTTGCTGCTTGCTTGTCGCCTGACAGCTGCAGGACAGCGGCGGGGGAACGCGGGGGCGCGGGTGCGCGCCTTTAGGTGACGTCACGCTCTGGCGTGAACATTTACCGTGGCACCATGTTCTCACTCTCTCAAGACTCAGTCTTCCCGTGAACATGGTGCATGTAACTGCGCCGAAATATCGGGAGCTCATTCCACAACCTTACCACGGTAAATATCCCGTTAATAATCATATAACTTTAGAGAACAACCGTGATAGTTTAAAACAGTATTATTATTCTATCACTGCACTTGTATTTATTTATATTTGTTTCTTCCTGTGTATGGCCTGTGTTGTATTCTTTCTTACAGAACCCAGCTGGATCCAATATATCCAATTCAATACAGCACAAGATCACATAACAAAAGAACATTATGAAAACTAACGTGGTTTGTACACATTTTTAATATGAAAAACGGAATACACTCACGTAAAAAGTCAGATCTTTCCGACTATACGTAACCGCGAGCGTTCTGCACTCTCCTTGAAAAAGACCACTGGATGTGGTTGATGTGGTGAATCCCGTTCATCATATTAAAAAAAAGAACATTAAGTCACAAGATCCAATACATTACATGCTCGCACTATGAATAAGTTGTTATGTGCGGCACCACTATGAGGAATGCATAGTTGCACTTCGCGCCGACCCAGTTCAGCATTGACGTCAATCGCCGCGCAAACGCCGCATCCGCAACATAAAGTGTCGTTTTCGTGGCGCGTGTTTGTAGTTTGTAAGACTCACTTTTGTACCTAACTTTGGTCGAAGCAGTCACTCTAGATTTAGAATAGATTGTAACTTTTTATATAAAATTAAATTAAGTTAAAATAAATTTGTTTTTTTTGAGATCCTCGCTGCGGCCATCTATTTTTGGCGCAGTCGGTAGGATTGCTTAGGGAATTAGGGAACACAGCATCGGTTTCCTGCCAAGCAATCAAGAATCTACGAAGTGGTCGTAATCGAGGAGAGTCCAGACTTCGACTCGTCAAGAAAAACTATGTGAGTACATTGAATCGTTCAAGTCTTCGCCTTCCTATTTGTTGTATTTCCGTGTCCTATTTTTTATATATTGATAGCCTATTCTACTTATAATTTTTACTCGATACTATCTCGCGAATAGAGTAGATTATCCTGTGTGTAGTGTTTAAATATCTAACATGATTTTTCACCCACGTGAATCTAGGCGTAGAAGCTGTGGTAGGAATAGTTATAGATTAGATAGTAGGTTAAGTATAATTGACGAACGTAGAGAATTAGACTCTGTGCAATCGAGCAACATGTCTGATCAAGTAGACGTGATCTTTAAGTCCCTCAGACTGTTACCTGAGTTCGACGGGAACCCTCATGTCCTAACGCGCTTCATAAATCTGTGCGATCAATTAGTGTTAGCGCATTACAAGGTCGAGCCGGGTCACGAGTTAGGTAACTTATCACTTTTTAATGGCATACTGAACAAAGTGACAGGGCCCGCGGCTAGGCTTATAAACGCGAACTGTATCCCGGACACGTGGAACGGCATACGTGAAGCGTTAATTAATAACTTCGCATACCACCGCGATGAAACCGCGTTATATAACGATCTATCCCTGCAAACTCAAGGGTCTAGTACCCCGCAGGAGTTTTACGAACGCTGCCAAAACTTGTTCAGCACATTAATGACATACGTGTCGCTTCACGATTCGGTGTCTACTACGGTGGATGCTAAGCGAACTTTATACGCGAAATTAACCCTTCAAGCGTACTTGCGCGGTCTTAAAGATCCTCTCGGATCCAGAGTTCGGTGTATGCGTCCTGAAACCATGGAAAAAGCCCTTCAATTCGTACAAGAAGAGCTTAATACACTCTACATACAACAACGTAACGAGAGTGGCCCTAGTAAAAAGGATTGGCAACCGCAGCCTCTTAACAATTTTAAAATGCCTGTAAATAATTTTTCACCTATGATGAGAACCCCTACTTTTAACATGCCAGGCCCATCATCACATCCAATTTATAGTGCATCCGGTCAACCGCGCAACCAGCCCATGGTGCCTCAAGGTACGCCAGGTTGGAGGCCTCACTACAATCAAATGCAGTCATTTAGGGGACCGACACGCACGCAGCAAATGTTCCGCACGCCCCCAATAAACTATCGGCCTCAGAATAACGCTTTTGTAATGCCAAGACCACAAAATCAATCTTACCTTAATACCCCGCGTCCAATGAGTGGTGTCAGCCATTTTGTTTCTAGACCATTGCCACTCACAGATCATGATTGGCGGACTCATGGCAATCCGCCTCCTAGCAATTATTTTAAAACACGCGAGGTTAACTTCAATGAGTTAGGCTATGACTACGACGTACACTATGATTACGATAATAATTACCCAGAGTACGATCAGTACTATTACACGTGCGATCAATATCCTGAGTACTACGATTGTAATTACGATCATCCCACCAGTACAGTGTAGAAGAAATAGGGAACACTGTTCCACCAGAGCAGGAGCATTTTCAAAAAGGATCAAGTTCAGACAAGCAAAAATAGAAGTAAATTTGCAGACACAAAGACAGCTCATGTACGTACAAATTAATGATCCGCCCCTTAAGATATTAGTAGATACAGGTGCTAATCAATCTTTCATAAGCCCTCGAGCTGTACAAAATTATTTCTATGATGTGCCACTGAACTATGAACCGTTTGAAGTGACTAACTCGAACGATCACAGTGCACACTGATGCTGAAAACCCCATCCTGGAAGTCCCGATTACGGACGATCCATTAAATAGGTTTACGAAGCAAATCATCTCACTGTTGTGGGCGATATTAAGGGTAGGACTGTTGTGACTAAACCTTTCGACACACATACTCGTACGTCTATTCAGTTATCAGAATCTAACCTCGAACAGGACGTTATCAATGCCATAAGGGAGTATGTGCACCCTAAAATAAAAACGGGTTTGCTTATTAACCCTTACGATGCTATGTATAAAATCATACAAAGAACTTTTAAAAATTCGGCTATGAACATGACACTAGTAAAAACGGAAATAGAAAATGTTCGTGAATACCTACGACAGCAAGAAATAATAAGTAAGTACCACGATGGTAAAACCAACCATCGCGGTATTAACGAATGCTATCTAGCTCTGTCTCATAAGTATTATTGCCCAAAGATGAGAGAGCACATTACAAAGTTCATAAATGAATGTACAATATGCGGTCAGGCAAAGTACGATAGAAACCCAATAAAACAACAATTTCGAGTCGTACCACCAGCCAGCAAACCATTTGATTTAGTCCATATGGATTTACTTACGATTCAAGGTGAGAGATTTCTAACCATCGTTGACGCATTTTCAAAATATGCTCAGGCCTACTACTTAAGAGACGGAACCGCAATTAGTGTCGTGCAAGCATTTCTTACATACTGCACTCATCACGGGATGCCTTTTACTATAACAACAGATAACGGACCCGAATTTGTCAATCAGCTGATGGCCGAATTTGTTAGACTACATAAAATTCAACATCACAGGATAGCACCTCATACACCTAACGAGAACGGTACAGTTGAACGGTTTCATTCCACAATATTAGAGCATTTACGTATTTTGAAGATCGAACATAAAGGGGAAGCGACAATCAACCTTATGCCTTATGCCATTCTTATTATGCATTATGCGACCCATTCGACATAGATCTCTCATCTCATCTATTGCAACAATATATCACTAACCATAAGAATAGTATGTGTAAAGCTTATAACGTAATTCATGACTCATGTACTAACCTACGGACAGACTTTATGGAAAAACGCAATGCTAATCGCGACCCGGAAGTAGAATATTCTCCCGAGCAACAGATATTTGTCAAAAATCCGTTTGCCTCCCGACAGAAACTAGCTCCGCGGTATACTCACAATAAAGTCATGGCTGATTTACCCATACATATATACACAAAGAAAAGACGAGGGCCTGTCGCCAAGTCTCGACTTAAGAAGTACCAAAAAGCGCTCAATTGTTACAGGACTCCCCTGGTACTTCTTCTTCTCCTGCCAACGATGGCGCTGACGCAAGAGATAAAGCTCGAGAAACTCAGTGATGGTCCTGGAATCTTACCTTTTAAGTTAGGTCCCACTAGCGTCATATCGCATTATCATTCATTCGTACAACCCATAAACCTTCAAGAATTACACGATAAAATAAACTCAATTTCTAATCAGTTAAGTAAAATAGGTCCTGTGTTAAACAATAAAACTTACTCTTTGTTCGAACCTCATATTAACTACTTGTCAAATAAAGTCAAAAGTGTTTCTGAACAGTTACAGACTTTTGAGGTTAGTCGAGTAAAATGGGGACTCATAGATGGCCTCGGATCTATAGTTAAAAGTATTATCGGCAATCTCGATTATACGGACGCTCTTCATTATAACCAGGCAATCAAAAATCTTCAGCTTACCGATAATAAGTTAGTAACAGAGTTAAATAGCCATGTTAGTATTTCTAAGGAATGGATGTTGCAATATGGAAAAATTGTAGATAATATCGCAGATAGTCAAACTAAAATTGCACACATTGTTAACAAAATCAGCGAAACGGAAGCTACTCGTGACTACGACCTCATTAAATACGCACACTTAGCACAAGCATTTCTTATACTCGGTGACAATGTTGACTCGATTTCGCAAGAAGTGCTCAGATTGCAAAACGTGCTAGGTTTTATTAAAATGTCGATTCCGCATCATTCAATTATTAGTCGGAAATCATTTGACACTATTTTCAGTAAATTGCGAAATTTATACAATAATAAATACATAAAGACATAATCAAAGTAGGTTCTTATTACGTAGATAATGAAATAGTTATAGTATTTAAATTTCCAATAGTATTTCCTCAATTATATGATATGTATAAATTGTCTATTGTCCCTAACAAACATAACGAGATCCTTATACCTCCTTTTCCATTCCTGGCGATTCACGCGAATGCGTTCAAGTACGTAGTGGCAGAATGCCCGAAGACCAGTAAATGGTACATATGCGACGAGAGACGGAGCCTGCAGACCCGAGAGAAACAAGACTGCATCTAGCAACTTATTGTTTCACAACGAAAAAGCACTCTATGTAAACCTGTTCCAGTAGCACTGCAAGTTCCTGCCTATGACGAGCTCGACGATAAGCATTATACACTCAGCTTCCCTTCACCGACAAAGGTACATCTATCCTGTGGACAAGAGCTCTACAAGGTACTCCAAGGCAGTTATCTCGCCGTTGTTCCGCACAGCTGTTTCATCGAGACGCCAGATTTCGTTGTCACCAATACCAACGATCTTCTAAAAGGACAAGTACTAAAGATAATGGACTTAGCGCTAGAAGAGCCTGTCCCGCTGCCAACAGCTGCAACCATTAAGTTAAATACAGTTAATCTCGACCATCTGCACACCTTAAACACCAAGATCTCGATGCAGCAGCCTACGGAACTCAAGATGGATACGAACTATAGCGTGTATCACACAACTATACCGCTATACTTAATACTAATCAGTACTTGTGTGTTTGCTTCAACCATAGCATACCGCAAGTATTGTCAGAAGAAGGAAGCTGAAGAAGACCAGTCGGGACTGCCGCGGATCTACGCTGTTCCTGACACTGAAACAAGGGTTGATGTCCATCAACCCCCAGCTTCGTTTAACACCAAGGTCTTCACTCGCTGTTCTACGGGGGGAGGTGTTATGTGCGGCACCACTATGAGGAATGCCGACCCAGTTCAGCGTTGACGTCAATCGCCGCGCAAACGCCGCATCAGCATCGAGTGTCGTTTTCGTGGCGCGTGTTTGTAGTTTGTAAGACTCACTTTTGTACCTAACTTTGGTCGAAGCAGTCACTCTAGATTTAGAATAGATTGTGACTTTTTATATAAAATTAAATTAAGTTAAAATAAATTTGGTTTTTTTTGAGATCCTCGCTGCGACCATCTATTTTTAAGTTTTTCATTAGCGTACATACATCGTATTGTTAAGTAAATATTATTATTTATAAATATTAGTTTGGCTCGTTATGTCGACTGCAAAGAGTTGCATTTGCAAGCAAGTTATTAATAATGCGATGGTATTGCTGTTTTTGTAGACTTCCGCCCGCACTAAAGTAGTAAATAACGATGAATTTTATGTTAGTAGAAGCCGATACTTATCACACAAATGCAGTACTATTCGTTATTCTGTGACACAACTAAGCTAAAACTAACTAATTTCAATTACGGCCCGTCCCAATAATCTATCTATCGCCGGCTACGAAGAAATTACTATTATTTCTTCGTAGATCGCCGGTTTACCTTACTAGAGTTAGATATTTGACACTATTTGTATGGACGTTATGTCAAATTTCTATCGGTAGTAAGGAAAACTGTGGATAGATAGATTATTGGGATCCTCCATTAGCGTCTCAGATATAAATTCCTTGTTTATCCAAAACGATGATCATTTTAATTCTTTGATTATTTAATTTGGAATCATGAGTTACTATGAGCATACCCGAGGACGCATTGAATTTTGTCTGATATGATAAATGCGAGCAAAAAAGCAAAGGCTGAGCTTCGATTAATGATGGCAGAAGTGTTTAAAGAAGCAGTTAAGACTGCTATCGGTCTTCGCCATTATTTATCCATGCCGCATGACCTTACTGCTCCACAACCCGTTAGAATTGTTGTACGAGTAATGACAAGATCTGCACTTAAAAACCTACACCATCCTTTGTATTCGCCAGAGGGCCTATTAGGTACCATTTTTTCACGTTTTCTGTATTTATACTACTAAGTAATTTGTGATTTTTTGCATGGAAACAAAAATTTCAGGAAACGGTACAAAATGGCTTCATTCACTTTGCAGACTCTGGATCCCTAGAGCTCTATTACAATAGTAGATTATGCACCAAGGGAGTAAAGCAGTGTCTTACGTCATGGCCGGTATATTGAACCCTGAATGTAACGGGGACTCGCAGGTATTTTTGACGAGAAGACATCGGGAAGTTTCCGGAACGCTGCCCAGCCGAATTGGATTCGACGATTGACCTCTTTCTCAAAGTTGGACCTCCCTAGTTTGACTGTCTGTCCCAGGTAGATGTATTCGTCAACAACTCTCGAGAACTGAGTTCCCAACTGATATTGGGGTAGGCACAACATGGCCATTGGACATAATTTTCATCTTGTCCATAATCATCTTAAGGCCTAACCGTTGGGAAACTCGATGGAGGCCTTCTAGCATTGTACTGAGGTCTTCAATGGATTCTGCCATGACTACAATATTGTCAGCAAATCGAAGGTGAGTGATGTATTCGCCGTTGATGTTGATGCCGAGTCCTTGCCATCCAGAAGCTTGAAGGCGTCTTCCAACGCAGTGGTGAATAGTTTCGGAGATAAAACGTCTCCCTGTCTCACGCCTCTTTGCAATGGAATTGCCTTCAAACTCTGCTCCTGTGCTCGGACTGACATGTTTGCGTTATTGTACAAGCACTTCAACACTTCGATATACCGATAGTCAATACGACACCGCTGGAGAGACTCAAGCACTGCCCTCGTCTCGATCGAATCAAAGTCCTTCTCAAAGTCCACAATCGCTAAACAAAGAGGCAAGTTATACTTTTCAGTCTTTTGTATAACTTGCCGTAGCGTGTGGATGTGATCTATGGTAGTATAGCTTTTTCGGAAACCGGCTTGTTCCGGAGTCTGGAATTCATCGAACCTGCGACTGAGACGGTTCGTTGACCTTTGAAAACAGCTTATAAACATGACTCAAAAGCGAGATGGGTCTGTAATTCTTAAGTAAGGTGCTGTCACCTTTCGTTACTCGTTCGTGCTGTTACCATCGTCGCACCTGAGTGTGTGGCAGATATTGAAACTGACCGGACGCATACGGGCAGAGGCGCCTCGAAAAAGGGGCGCGACTCCTCTATTGAGGGGGACAAAAAGAGGTTTCCAGAAATCCTCCGCCACCCCACCCGCCCCAGCTTCATTAACGCAGCAGGTGTGCACAACAACGAACGAGTTCAACACAGACGTCGTCGGAGGGCAAGTCTGCCAACATCACGGCTGACTCCGATGACGACTGCGAGGTGGAGTCGAACCCGCTCCAACATGCCAACACTGAGAGTGCACCATTACGCCCAACATCATTTTGCCCAACACCTTCGCTAGTGCCCGTGGCCAACCTCTCTAAGGGTAGAGGCGAGCAGCTGCCGCAGCGAAGGCGCCGCAAGCGAACCCGGCGTAATCGCGCTAAAAACAAGAGGAGGGCGGCCCTAGGGCGGCCTCAACACCCATACTGCCCACGAAGGCGGAAAGCCACAAGCACCAATAGGGTTGGCAGAGTGCAAGCGCGGGCATCATACGCCTGCGTTCGTTCTTCCTCAAGTCGAACACTATATAGGGTTGAGCGCAGTGTTGATCGGACATCTTTCGTATGTATGACCAAACGCGAAAATGGCCGCCATTCAGTACGAATAGCCTTAAGCTCTGTATTCGATCCGCCGCGTGGCGTCGCGGACCACCGCCCTTTACCGCCTTTTAACGTCGAAATATTTTTACCATCCATCGTCAATAACACGGCGATGGACAGCATCTTCCATTTTCATCACACAAGCAAACGTAACACGACACTATCACGCTGTTTTAAAGGACACGGTAAAAATTGAGTGTACGCAAAGAGTAGTGTATGTAGACGACGAGAATGAGAAATAGTCAATAGTAATGAAGTATCACGTAGGCAAGACTTGCATCGGGCATCGGGCATGGGGGCATTAAAGAAACATTTATGCATCTTAAAAGAACATATTTTTGGACTACTATGGATCTTACAGTAGCAACAAATATAAATTCATGCGACAGCTGTAAGACTATGAAGTCTTACAGCGACAGAAAACCTTTGAAGCCTGAGTTACAATTAACCCAAACACAGAGATTTGATTTTTCGAGATTTTTATTGACGTCTTTACTATAAAAGGAAGATCTTACCTGACAATGATTGACGCTTTCAGTAAACTTGGACAAGCTATTGAAATGAGTAATAAAAGCTCTCATTAAATATTTATCTACGTATGGAGTTCCGTACGGCATCAGTGCAGATTCTGGTACGGAATTTAATAACGCCCTGATAAAAGAAACCTTAAGTTTCTACAAAATAAATTTACACATAGGTACCACTCATAATCCCAACTTTTTGGGTATTATAAAACGCTTCCACTCAACTTTAATAGAAATCTATCGATTGGCCAGGTACGAACATAAATTTTCATAACACCTGCTCGAAAATGTTCTATTACATGTCACGCAATCTCTACGTAAAGCAAGGCATTACATACGCGGGGCTGTAAAGTTGTATGAAACTCCCTGAGGAGTAAAGTGATTTGGATTTGGAACGTTAATTGTTGGAATACTCTTAGTACGGAGACAGAAAAAAAGGCGCGAAAAGGTTTAACTATAAGTAGTGCGTTCGAATAGTCCTAAGTTGGCGAAAATAACGCTAAAAATGCTCACAAGGGCCGTTCGAATTGGGAATCTATGGATGAAAATGACGTTTATGGCTCGTTTTGTTCAGTGTTTGAAAAGCTAAAAAAAGATTATTTTTGACACCAAAACTGAGCTTGACGTACGCTTTAACAAAAGTGCCAACAAGAGCAACGCCACCAATGAATGCCCTTATTGCTAAACGAACGCACGATTGTGGTCCACCGGTTGCTATGGGTTACACACGGTCCCTCTCTGCGCATTCAAGGTCATAGTTGAAGTCACTGTACCGAAATTTCGGGAGCTCCAAAAGCAACTAAATCGTGATTTACATCTCGTGAGTACTAATTATAACTTAGGTAACAACCGCGAAAGTCTAGAACAGTGTTTTTCATTAATGTTCCTTGCAAAAATATTACTCTGTCCCTCTATAACGGTACAAATGTGTCCAATATGACTATTAACTATTAATGTATTTTACTTTTAACTATATAACCGCTATTTTACAGCTCTGAATTTTTATTGTCTCGCAGTAGGTATGAAAAGTAGAGTATGCACCTCGAGGATAAAGCCTGTCTTCGTCTTGGGCGTTCACTCACGACTCTACATAACTCTCTCGCTACGCTCGGGGATTAAATTTTAATCCCCTCGCTGCGCTCTGGATTAACCCAAGAGTCCCCGTTACACTCAGGGTTCAATATACCGCCCATGACGTAAGACACTGCTTTACTCCCTTGGTGCATAATCTACTATTACTGACGCAGCATCCGTAATGACGTATGCTCTTATGTCTTACAACCAAACAATACACAATACTACCGGCTTAATCCCATATGAAGTAAGTATTAAGTATTGGTAGTAAGTATTTGGTCACACCGATTCAACAAGCATCTTTGATGTTGAGTTTAGTGAAAACTATACACAAAAACTAGTTCAAGATCATAAAAAGTACACTAAACATTTATATGAATATTTAACAAATATAGCGATATGTAAAAAGAAAAAAATAAACTAAGGAAAAGCATGGAGGTGAGAAAACTTTTAATGTACAACAAGGAGATATAGTATTTAAAAAGGGAGTGAATGAAAGAAGCAAGGACAAACCGCAAAATAAAAAAGCTACAGTGACGGGAGACATAGAAACATAGTACCGGTAAAATTTTCAGGTCACTAAACCAAATCACCTATTAAGGATTTAAAACGTCCTCCGCAGATTCGTCCTGATCCTGGTGCAAACTTCAACTTCGCATCCACCACAACCCCGGGATACTTACGATAAAGGAAAGGTAATCCCAAATTTGTAATGATAAGTGGCTAATAATTAAGATTTTAGACGTAAGTTTATTTCGCGAGGATTTAGAATTTAATATAAACAGATATGCTAATCTTAATAAGCACATAACTAATTATTTTGAAAAGAACCCACTTAATTCAGATATTAATGACATTAAAAGTCAGACTAATTATATAAATAAATTTAACCGTTGAAAAATTAAACCAGTTATTACCATTAAGAAGAAACAAACGTGGCTTTCTAAGCCCTCTCGTCTCTCTTATTAAATTAGTTTCGGGAAACTTGGATACTGAAGAAGCGATAAGGTACGATGCATTAATAGGATGCTAAGAGAAAACAGAACGATATTATTAAAAAGATTACGGTAGTCGCTGAAATGTTGAAGTCATTAGTAAATATTACCAACAACACTAAATACAACTTCATCCAATTAGATAAGGCGATTTGGGATATCAGAAAGCAGTTGAATGAAACCAACAACAGTCAAAACTTTTTAAGAATTTCTAATATCTATAATTTATTTACATAACTTTCAAACACTTTACATGATTGGATGAAATTGAAATATTAGTGGCATTTAGTAAATTAGGAATGTTACATCAGGCAATAGTTGATACCAATGAATTGTTATTGATGTTAAAAGGTGTAGAAGAACATCATAATCTCATAATATTCCATGTAACCTCAGAAAATATATTAAAATTAGAAAAATGCATAGATTTAAAAGTTTATATAAAGGAAAATCGTGTATCATTAATATACCCCTTATGAAAAGTGATATATGTACACAAATTATAAAGTCCTTTCCTTGCCAATCACAAATACCCTTAATCAAACCCAACTTATACTACCCAAATTCCCTTACCTTTTAACAAAAGGGTTGAAAACGCTGCTTCGCCCCTGCAGGGAAGTTGATGAGTTCATTTTCCTGTGTGAAGAAGACTACTCAACTTTATTGATTAAAGATATCTGCGTCGCTAACCTAATTAGCTTTGCTGCCAAAAGTACGCAATGGCAAATTGTCATAATAGAACTAGATGATGTGAAAATACAGCGAATACAACGTGACAGACGGATGATTTATATTAAAACCAACCTCAAACTTACCCAAAACTGTAACAATGAAATCACTTACCATCATATTCATGGAACTTACATCCTGACTACTGACGATATTTGCAAAGCTGAAATCAAAGGAATAATAATATTGAAAAGACATCAAGAAAACATAGAGAAAGTGGCATTACCTGCTTTGCCAATTATAAATTTTCCTGATGTGCCGCTGCCGTCGAAGATGACATCTTCTACGTCGGATTATACACCCATAAACCTGAATGATGTTGACTTAACAGATATTCAGCGCCCATCGAAAGAAAGATCGATCCGTCCTAAGTGAAGAACGTTTAAAACTTGACTCCGTTTTCATTTAACAGAATTAATATGTGTTAGGTTTTGCGGAATTACGATCATTTATCAATGTCAAACTGATACTATGTTTGTCAGATTAATCGGCCTTTGTATAATTTGGCCTGGCAACTATTTCATATAAAGACTATACTTATCTCTGGTTCAGTTGTCAAGTTGTCTATGGTTGCGGCCAATCACAGAGCTGAGCGTTCCCGCCTAAAAATGGCGGGAGATAGGCTGGTGATTGGTTGTTGCCGTGGACGAATGGTAGCTGGGTATTTCAAACGGGCTTGAGAAAAATAACGGGGGTGAGTGACACATTTGGTTGGCGGACGTCGAGGAGAAAGATTGTATATATTTATAGTGTACTTGCAATAAGCAACCCTGGTGCGCCATTGGCAATAAAGGAGTGAGATTGTGACTGCATCTATTCTTTACGCAACCCGGAATAGGATCGAGTATAACATCTCAGAAGTGTGACGACGACTAACATTGTAAAATGTAAGTACTACGCCCTATTATAATATTAATAAGTGTGTGACTAAGAAAGAATTGGCTGTCGTCTTATTACTGCTGCTTAGTTGTTCATTGTTCAGCATAACCAGTGACTGTTGCTTATTTGTTATTTGCGACAGCGTAACAAAACGGTAACGTACCTACATGCGGCAGATAGGTTTGTTACTTATAATTACTTGTGAATATTGTTACGAAAACTTTGCCGGCCTCGTAAGCCGATACCTTATACCTATATAAACCCGTCCAGTGTCTAGTGTTTCGTCGTTTTATTTCCGACCTACGCATAAAAGATCAAATGAAAACAAAATACTACTCTTGAATAAATTGACCAACTAAAAGCAAGTTTATACTGGTGGAGTGTATTGGATCTGATAAAATTAGTTACAAACTGGAGGTCTAAACATGTGTATACACTTTGTGTATGCGCGACATGGTTTAGTTTTATTTCTTAAACGTACACATGGTGTACGCGTGACACGCTATGGGTTAACAAGGCCTGTCGAATGTATAGTGATTGGAATAGTAGGTTTTTCTATGGAGGTTACTACTAAAAGGTTCATAGTGAACTTTTACTTAATTTACTTAAGGTCATACTTTACTTAAGGTCTACTGTTTGATATTTCATGGTTTGCCACTTCCCTTTTCATAAATTGTTTTGTTCCAAACCTAAAGCTTTATAATTGTTTTGATAATTTAATATCTGAATATCTCTGATTTAAATAAAACTATTATACATATATATATACATGTGAACTAATGGCGTTTTTCTGGCGTTGCTCTGCAACGCGACAATTTCAGACAATGGATGAGCCGAGTCGCAGGAGTCGGGACAGAGAACGGACCAGTCGTAGACGAGATATACCAGTCGAAAGGATTCTTCGCTCTGTTTCTCGAAGTCGAAGTCGCATCCGAACTCTCTCCCCAAACCAGTCTGAACGTGCCTGCAACCAGGGGCAAACGGGTCGAGAACGAATCAAGCTTTTGGAAAGTGAGCTTCAGCGAGAACGCGAGCGACTGAGGACAGGAGAACATCAAAGGACGCCGTCGCTGCCAGCCAACGAGCTTCGTGAAAGGCGCCGTGACCGGGTGGAGCAGGATCATCGTGCGCAACACCGTGAGGCGTGCCACCCAGAACCACGTGTCGACGCGGGACAGTATAAAAGGTCACGTAGCTCTTCATTTTCTAAGAACGATATTATGGATATCCTTAAGTTTGTAAAAGTTGGTTTTACCTCTCAGCCTCCTACTCAGGTAGGACAGTCTTCTCAAAAACTTGATCATAAAAATATATTACCTAACTTTGATCCTTCTACTAAAACACAACGTATTGATGTGTGGCTGAAGAAGGTTAATGAGTGTGCCTCGGTATACGGCTGGGATGATAGAACCACCATCCATTTTGCCATGCAAAAACTACAGGGTCTGGCCAAGACCTGGTACGAAGGGTTGAATTCGATTCTTTTCTCTTGGAAAGAATGGCAAGAGAAACTAATTAATGCATTTCCTTTTGAGCAGAATTATGGCCAGGCCTTGGAGGATATGTTAAAAAGAAAGAGTAGATATCATGAGCCAATAGAGGTTTACTATTACGAAAAGTTGGCACTTCTCAACCAGTGCGACATTGTAGGGAAACGCGCGGTAGATTGCGTCATTCACGGTATTAGTAATCGTACTTTGAGATCCGGTGCCTTGGCGTTGCGTTGCTTGGAACCTGATCACCTCTTACAATATTTAGTCAGCAATAAAGATTCTAACCCATCGGCAGTAGACCGTACTGCCTTCAAGTCTAAAAATCCTGATAGGTACAATAACAATAATACTTTTAGGCCTAAGTCTGCAGGAATGAAACTTAATCCTCCAACTGGATGCTATAACTGTAAAGAGGCAGGTCATAGTTACTTGTATTGTCCCAAACCCATCTCTAGATGTTCTAAGTGTAGTTTGATTGGCCATACATCCGATGCTTGCCGCCGCGCTGATAGACCAGACAACGCTAAACCCGTGACCACTGTGCAAAAAACAATGCGCATCAATACTACTAGTGAACAGAGTAGTTTAAATCCTAATGCGAAGTTTACAAAAGAGGTGAAGGTGAATGGATTCTCCGAGCCTTTAAAGTCTTTTGTAGATTTTGGTAGTGATGTAACTTTAATAAAAGAATCGGTGGCTCACAGTTTAGGGTTGGTTCATAATAAAGTGTCATCAGCTATGAAGGGTTTTGGTAATGGGATAGTGGAGTCTTTGGGGGAATTATCACTTGATTTGAGCATCGATGAAGTTAATGCGAATGTTATGTGCAAGGTTGTGAGCGACGAATTATTAGACAAACCCTTGTTGATAGGCCAGTCATATACAGAGCAGCCTCATATTATAGCATATAAAAATGCGACCAAGCTGCAATTTCTTGACATCGGCAATGAATTGCCGCAACCCGATATTGACGATAATATAGAGCATTCAATAAAGGCTAAATCTCCCGTTAACCTAGAGCTTTACGGTGCAGCTACCATTAGATTACAGGTAGATCCATCTCTCACAGGAAGTGTTTTGGTACCAAACAGCGTAGCCGGGAAGCCCAATAGCCAGTACTTTGTATTTGGAGGCATTTATGCTGCTAAACATGGTCGTATCGACATAGCAGTCACCCCATGTTTAGATTTTTGCCAGATTTCAAAAGGTTCCATAGTCTGTCGTGTTGATCGTGTAGATTTTGTAAATAGAATTATTGAAGAGCCATCGGAGATAGGTTCAACAGTGGTTGGAGAAAGGTTTGATGAAAGTCAGGTTCGTGTTGGCGAGCAGGTATCAAAGAAAGACAAACAGTCTCTGTTAGAATTACTAAAAAAGTACCAGCACTGTTTTGCCACGTCTCTTAAAGACTTAGGATGTACTAATATGGCAGAAATGAATATTGAGCTAATTAGCAATCGTCCTATCGTTTATCGCCCTTACAGGTTGTCCCATCATGAACGAGAGAAGGTGCGTTCCATGGTAGGCGAAATGTTAGATACTGGAATAGTTAGGGAATCTGTCTCTGAATACTCTAGCCCCATTTTGCTAGTGCGTAAAAATGATGGGTCGTTAAGGATGTGCGTTGATTATCGCATGCTAAACTCGGTGACGGTAAAAGAGAGATATCCTATGCCCATTATCGAAGACGAGATAGCTCGTCTTACAGGCCAGGCTTGTTTCATTACGCTCGATCTTGCCTCGGGCTACTATCAAGTACCAATTTCTGAGCAGAGTAAACGTCTTACGGCGTTCGTCACTCCGGACGGCCAGTACGAATTCAATCGAATGCCGTTCGGCTTGGCGAACGCACCAGCTGTATTCCAACGTATGATAAATACACTCTTGGGGTCCGCCCGTTTCGGGAAGGCAACAGCGTACATCGATGATATCCTTATTTTTGGCAGTCATCCTGCTGAATGTATTGAACGTCTGAATGAAATTTTGCAAATGATAGAGAAGGCCAACCTCACACTTAACTTAGCCAAATGTGATTTTCTCCGTGACAAGATCAATTATCTTGGTTACGAGATAAGCGCTGCTGGTATAAGGCCAGGTGAATGTAAGATTAAGAGCGTACAGAATTTCCCACGGCCTGAGAACGTACACCATGTTCGGCAATTTCTTGGTCTTGCAAGTTATTTTCGAAAATTTATAAAGGACTTTGCAGCATTAGCCTTCCCGCTCAGCAAGCTGCTTAAAAAGGGTGCTGTGTGGGAGTGGCGTGAGAGTCAGGAGCAAGTTTTCGAAGATCTTAAGTCCAGGTTGATAGAGAGGCCAATACTTGCCATATACGATCCGTTAGCAGAAACCGAGCTACACACTGACGCGAGCAGGATAGGGATTGGTGGCATACTTTTGCAGCGTACAGTGTCAAGCGAACCGTTTCGCCCAGTAGCTTATTATAGCAAACAGACTTCGCCAGAGGAAAGGAACTTTCACTCCTATGAGTTGGAGACGCTAGCGGTTGTTTTCTCCCTTCGTAAATTTAGAGTCTACTTGCTAGGTAAGGAATTTAAAATTGTCACTGATTGCAGTGCACTGCGTTCAACTTTCCTTAAGCGAGACCTTATTCCAAGGATCGCACGCTGGTGGCTAACACTGCAGGAATTTGATTGTTCTATTGAATATAGAGCAGGCACAAAAATGAGTCACGTCGATGCGCTATCTCGAAACCCCGTGACAAATGATGTGGAAACACTCGTAGATCAACTCCCATCCGTAATGATCATCACTGGCGACGATTGGTTGCATACGCTTCAACTTGGAGACTCTGAGTTATGTAGGATCCGTGATATCTTAAGTAGTAATGTCGATGAAAAGGGTCTCAAGTATATAACTGATAATTACGTCATAAAGGACAATAAATTGTTTCGTTGTGTGGGTGGCGACAAGGAAAATGTTCGGTGGGTGGTGCCGAAAGGTGCGAGGTGGCAACTGTGTCGTATGAATCACGATGAAATTGGTCATTTTGGTGTTGAGAAAACATTAGAACGACTAAAAAAGACTTATTGGTTCGCCAAAATGACCAAATTCGTTAAGAAATACATAAACTCCTGCATTCAATGCGCTTATGCGAAGCATAACTCCAGCGCTCGTGAGGGCTTCCTCCACCCCATTGCCAAGGTAGAGGTCCCATTTCACACCCTGCACATAGACCATCTTGGGCCGTTTGTGAAATCTAGTAGGGGTCATACCCACTTGCTTATAGTCGTTGACGCATTTACTAAATTCTGTTTCATTAGACCGGTACGAAACACTAACACACAAAATGTTACCAGAGTTTTGGATGATATATTTTATACATTTAGGGTACCTGACCGTCTTATCAGTGACCGTGGCAGCTGCTTCACTTCACACGCTTTTAGGAAATTTGCACTTGATAAAGGCTTCAAGCACATTTTGAACGCAGTCGCTAGTCCTAGATCCAACGGTCAGGTGGAACGCTATAATCGTACGATTCTTGATTCCTTGAAAGTGTTAAACTTGAGCCATAGTGACAAAGGATGGGATAGTCAGTTGGGTAAGATTCAGTGGGGGCTTAATAATACACTACAGAAAACTACAGGTAGGACCCCCTCGGAGGTGATGTTCGGTACTCACATGAATGTCGAGATTAGTCCAGTACTAAATGAAATTACCCAAGCAACTCGTGAGTGTAGCGATCTTGCTACCATACGTAGTGAAGTTAAGGATAGGATAGATAGAGAGCAAGTTAAGCAGAAGGAAAAATATGATGAAGGTAGGAGACCAGCTAGAGTTTATAAGGAGGATGAGTTAGTGAAAATTACCAACACTTGTTTCAACAATGATGGGCAGAGCAAAAAGCTCATGCCTTCATATGTAGGTCCATATCGGGTCGTCAAAGTTTTGGGTAAAGATCGATACAAGGTAGCTCCTATCCCAGGGCTAAGGTCTACACAAAACAAACGTCCGACAGTCGTAGCCGCGGATCGCATGAGACCGTGGATCCACATTGCTGCATTAGAAGCCCATGAAAATGACTCTGACATGAATGGTTCTGATGATAGCGAATAACTTTTGCGAAGTGCTTGATATAAATATGTGTGATTCGTGTAATTTAAGAGGCATGTAACTACATTTTATCTTTTGTGTTGTTTCAGATCACGAGAATCGATCGGTTCGTGATCTGATAAAGTTCGAAGTCATCCAACTACGTCATCCCAAGTAATCGATCGTCTTGTGGATGCTAGTTGAGCGTCAACACGCACGGGTAATCGATCGTCCCGTGCGTGCTCGATAGCCAAGCATGGTAGTGAATCGATCACTCCATCTTGAGTCAAATGCTGCGCCATCACGGGTAATCGATCGTCCCGTGTATGGTTATTCATCAAACGACTGAATCGATCAGCTCGTTTTCGTAATCCTGATGTTATCATCACAAGTAATCGATCGTCTTGTGTATGTTAGTTAGCGTTAAGACGCACGGGTAATCGATCGTCCCGTGCGTGCTCGATAGTCAAGCATGGCAGGGAATCGATCCCTCCATCTTGAGTCAAATGTTGCGCCATCTCGGGTAATCGATCGAGTATGGTTATATGTCAAACGACTGAATCGATCAGTTCAAGTCATCTAACTCTGATGTTATTAATTGCTCATAAATTGTGAATCGTTTGAAATAAGTTTGATGTATACTTCGTACCAAATGATTTACTCGAAAGATCTAATTTGTCGGTTAAGAAATGCTAATTTTCCTCAATGTGCAGTAAATTATATCGATAGTTATGTTAAAATAATTTGTTATTATATAATTATATATTGTAATTGAATAATTTATGGTTAATTGTGGTAACGATATTATTAAATGTATAGCAAGCATGTAATTCATCTAATAATTGTTAAAGGTATTTGTGAATAGGACTTAGTGAACATTATTAGTACATATGTATAATGGTTAATAATGCTTAGAAAATTTATTATTTCGTTGTCGTCGATGGTATTTCTACTGTATATATTGTCTTGATTATTAGCGAATGTGTGACTGACCACGTTTCCGATTGTTAGGGTTCCACCTGGGGACGTGCGCGAGGACGCACACGTTATCAGGATGGTCGATTGTTAGGTTTTGCGGAATTACGATCATTTATCAATGTCAAACTGATACTATGTTTGTCAGATTAATCGGCCTTTGTATAATTTGGCCTGGCAACTATTTCATATAAAGACTATACTTATCTCTGGTTCAGTTGTCAAGTTGTCTATGGTTGCGGCCAATCACAGAGCTGAGCGTTCCCGCCTAAAAATGGCGGGAGATAGCTTGGCTGGTGATTGGTTGTTGCCGTGGACGAATGGTAGCTGGGTATTTCAAACGGGCTTGAGAAAAATAACGGGGGTGAGTGACACATTTGGTTGGCGGACGTCGAGGAGAAAGATTGTATATATTTATAGTGTACTTGCAATAAGCAACCCTGGTGCGCCATTGGCAATAAAGGAGTGAGATTGTGACTGCATCTATTCTTTACGCAACCCGGAATAGGATCGAGTATAACATATGTTAGAAGTTGTGTTTTCGTATTGAATTGTGCACCAATGTGAAAAATGATCTTCGAAATATAGAAGTAATATCTGGCAGGACTGTGAGTACAATAAACTAAAACTCTGATTGTACAGAGAAATAAATTATCTGCATCCTACCTCCAACATCAATGACAACAATTATTACTTCTGTACAACATAAATTCACAAGTCGCCTTGCGGAATATTAGTAGCAACCCATGCCTAGTGAGTTGAAAAGCAATTAAGCATTATAATATCACAAGGATCGGTACTGGATCAGAATAATATAATCAATAGTTAGTTCGAATTGCTTTACGACTTTTACAGATATCATACACATATAAAATAAATAATAATAAAAATGTCTCAATCTGATCCGAGTTGGGGATGTTGCGACTTAGGCCTAACTGATGATTCGTATTGGACATGCATATAATGTAAAAAAGCATATCACCTTCAATGCCTGAATACTGAAGGGAAGTATACTGAAGCAACTGGAAGTGTCCTGCGTGTCTCCATGCTAAGTTAAAAGGCGGAAAAAATGATAATACGCCAGTGCGCTCATCCAAACATGACAACACAGTGCGCTCAGGCAAAAGTGACAACATGCCAGTGCGTTCTTCGAGCGCATGCTATACTAACGCTAGGTCATTGAAAAGAGTAGCTATATCATCCCCTACGCAAGATTTGGTTAAACCGTTGACTCACGATGATATCCTCTCCTGTTGGCAAAAATGACGTATTATGGTTTTGATATAAATACGGTGTAATGGTTTCACAGTTATTTGCATTTATGATCCCAGATAGTTGAGATCACTGGTAATGATGGAAAGACCTCATCAGTTTCTTGCCAGTACAATATTCGGGGAATCCCACAAGGCTCAATTCTCGGACCGATCTTATTTATCTTGTATAGTGCAGACATAATAAATAAAATCACACACTGCCAATACCACATCTATGCGGATGACCTTCAGGTATATTTTCACTTCCTACCAGCCGATACAGATCAGGCTGTAATTAAAATAAACGAAGACCTTGATAATTTGGCAGAATGGGCTCTTATAAATTGTATGCTATTAAATCCAACTAAGTCAAAATATATGGTTATGGGCACCAAGAAGCAGGTAGATGCCATCATGCAACAGAATCCTTAGATTGCTATACAGTGCAATCCCATTGAGAGTGTTACAGAGGCACGCAATCTGGGCTTACTTATGGATATAACCATCTGCGTTTTGAGCGCCATATACAAGAGGCTGTCAGGAATTGTATGTACAGACTGAGGGTCCTTTAGGATGATTAGATAGGACAGATAGGGGATTAGACCTTACCTTAGTGTCGAAGTTAGGACTATTGTCTGCGAGTCTCTGGTACTATCTAAACTGAACTACGCAGATGTTGTATATGGGCCATGTCTGCTGAAGAGAAGTGAGTGTCTTATTCAAAGAGTACAAAATGCTTGTGCACGTTTCTGTTATGATATCCCTCCCCGGGCACATGTAACACCATTCCTAAATCATGCAAACCTTATGAAAATGACTGTTCGTCTCTTATCTCGGACTGTTAACTTCATTTTGCCACATTACTTTTTGGTGTAATAAAGAGCCAACGGCCTCAATATCTATGGGATGAATTCACTTGGCCAGATCTTAGTCGTAGGTATTGCACGAGATCATCAGAGTACATGATTGTAGTACCACATCATAGAACTATGACTTTTCGTGGAAGTTTCAGGTTTACTGCCAGCAAATGCCGTATATGCCGTATATATAATGCCGTAAATGTATTGTTGCCGCCACTAAGAGCCCTGAAAACTGTAGAAACATTTAGAAAGCACTTGAAGACGCATTTGTTGAGATGCCAAAAACTGTTTAACTAAACACTTTGTAGTCTACATACCTCTGCGCTCAATTAGTGCACCCTTCGAATGCTACTTTTACTAACTATTAAATTAACTAATTCTCTAGTTGTTGAAGGTTAACTTCAAAAAAGTGTAAAAATGATGTTGGTACTCACGTATTTTTTAATTCCAAATGGCAGTTCACAGAGACTCAGTGTATGTACATAATTACCCGGTGTAGGTACACTAAATGTATAATATCTCTTGTTATAGCGATTTCTGTGTTTTATGTTGTAAGCTAATAATTTTAGTCATGTTCAATTGTTCAATTCCTGTCATCGACGTGGCAAAATACCTAAAAGTGGAGATAAAAATAATACCAGTAACTATCTCTATTATATCCACGTTTGCTAAAATCCTAGAATCTTTAATATTCCCCCATATATACCAACATTTTAAACCATTCATTACTGATCATCAGCATGGTTTCATAAAACAAAGGTCTACATGCACTAATTTACTAACGTTTTGCGACAGTCTTGTTGAAGCTGCAGATAAGAACACACAAGTTGATGTCGTATATACTGATTTTGCCGTGGGGTACCGGCTTAAAATAGTACCCCCCAACTCTACCCGTGGGTGCGTAGAAATCTGCTAAGGGATAACAATCGGAAGGTGGGCAGCAGCACCTTCCCAGTATTAAAACCCCAAAACTGCGCTCGCCTACCCGCCTGCCAAGCGTGGCGAGTATTGGCCAAATCCCCCAAATGACGGACACAAAAGGAACCAGGCCCCCAGTCCCCGGCAGCCCCGCTATTCCAGGCTACGGTAGCGGCCACGGTAACGGTGGGGCAGGGGGTGCTAAGAATCCCCGGCAGACGCCCGGCTACCACCCCCAACGACGACGACTGGCCCTGGTAACACACAACAAACGCACGATGAGGACAGACGAGAAGATTTATGAGCTGGAAGAAGAAATGAGTAAGTTACACTGGGACATTGTGAGGTTATCTGAAGTCCGTAGAGCGGGTGAGGACACGATAACCCTAAAATTAGGTAACCTACTCTATTAGCCTGTACGAGATTAGAATGACCTTGAAACAGCTTAAGAACAACAAGGCGCCTGGTGACGACGGTATCACATCTGAGCTTCTGAAAGCGGGTGGAACACCGGTACTTAAAGTCCTTCAGAAGCTCTTTAATACCATCTTACTTGAAGGTTCAACGCCAGAAGCATGGAACAAAAGCGTGGTGGTGCTGTTCTTCAAGAAAGGTGACAATACTTTACTTAAAAATTACAGACCCATCTCGCTTTTGAGCCATGTTTATAAGCTGTTTTAGAAGGTCATAACTAACCGTCTCAGTCGCAGGTTTGATGAATTCCAGCCTCCGGAACGCAGAACAGATGGCCGATGGGGCCGAACGGTTCTGGAGTGGAGACCACGGACCAGCAAGCGCAGCGTAGGTCGTCCACCGTACAGACCGGACAGACGATCTGATGAAGGTCGCAGGACGACGTTGGATGCAGGCCGCTACCAACCGGTCCTTTTGGAAAATCATGGGGGGGCCTATGTTCAGCAGTGGACCTCCTACGGCTGAGATGATGATGATACTGATTTTAGCAAGGCCTTCGATAAAGTCTCACACTTCGTTCTCTATTTTTCAAAGTTTCGGCGTATGGTTTCACTGGTTCTATATTGAGATGGGTGCAATTTGCAGTGAAGTGAAAGTGAGGGATGGGCTCAACTATAGATCAAGTACACCGAATCACAAACATCATAGAAAAAACTTTTGAAGATAAAAAAGTTTGTACAACTGTCTTTCTCGATGTGTCGCAAGCTTTTGACAAGGTGTGACATGAAAGTCTTATATACAAACTAAGAAAAAAACTACCTCCGCAGTTTTCAGATATTCTGGAATCTTACGTTACAAATAGAGTATTCCTAATAAAACAAGAAGATGCTCACTCAGAAATAAAGGAAATAAAAGCTGGAGTTCCACAAGGAAGTGTCTTAGGTCCGGTCCTGTACCTGTTGTACACTTGTGATATTCCACAGTTACATACTAACACCATCGCTACATTTGCTGACGATGACACTGCTATAATAGCGGTAGGAAATACCCACAAAGAAGCAGCAGCAAAAGTACAAACGGCTGTCAATGATATTTTCGAATGGACGAAAAAGCGGAGAATCAAACTTAACGAATCAAAATCGATTCATATAGACTTTAGTTATAAGAAACATAATTATTGCCCAATATATATCAACTATAAAAAGATACCTTACGAGAACACGGCTAAGTATCTCGGTATGACACTTGATGCAAACTACGCTGGAAAGAGCACGTCAAAATAAGAACTAAATTTACGCTATAAAAATATGTATTGGCTGCTTGGAAGATACTTTGCGTTGTCTATATACAACAAATTATTACTATATAAACAAGTCTTAATGCCTCAGCTTTGGGGCTGCACCAAACCAAGCAACATCTTAATAATACAACGCGTTCAGAATAAGGAACTAAGGGGAATAGTGAACGCACCTTGGTACATAAGGAACGACGATCTCCATCGGGACCTTAAAGTAGAGTTGAACCTCACCAACATCGGCTTCATCATCATGTGAATGTTGAGGCAGTTTTACTGCTCGACCACACGGATATAGTAAGAAGACTAAAGAGAACAAAACCGTTTGAGTTAGTGTAGTGATCAGTGCTAGTGTATTAGTGAAATGTAGTTAATGTAAGTACTGCTTCAAAGAACACATGAACATAGTGTCTTCACCTTAAATAGAGACAATAAGTGTTACTGGACACATTCTTACGTAGAGTGAATATAGCAGTTTAGGATAGAATATAATTACTTATTAGCCTTTTTAGGCTAGATTGTAATATCAATAGGGTGCATAATATTTGTATGTATTCTAGGTAAAAAAAAACAGCTTGTAGTAGTTATTTGATAAGAGCAGAGAGAGCGCAACGATCAATAATTAAAATTGCGTACAATAAACCGCTTCGATGCCCTACTAGTCAATTGTACTCAGAATACAAATTCTTAACAGTTTGTCAGCTATATTTAGTCTCTATTGCACTTAGGTTCCACCGAAATGCTCCCAGTGAACTAGTTGAATCAACGAGATCACAAAGAAACATCAAGTGGGAAGTTCCTGCAGTTCGCACGGTTTTTGCAACAAGATCTTATTCTTTCGCAGCACCGTATACATACTCAAAAATGAATAAAATTTTAGACATCTTCAATTGCACTAGATATATATGCAAAACAAAACTCACTACCTGGTTGCTGACGTTGGATTACACAGAAACTGAAAACTGGTTAAATATTGTTAAATAAAACAATAACCTACTTGTATCTAAAAACCCCAACAAAAAAAGTGTATAGTTCTTTCAGCCACATTACTACTCATCTATGCCAATAACTTTTTTACATAATAATGACACGTGGCAAACTACGCCTAAGTTCGTAATAAACTCTTCTCGTTTAATATTTAAACTTACTTATATAAATATATATGAACACTTAATTAGTAAACTTTTAAATAATACACAACACATTCCTACAAAAATTACCATACTTAAAATATCTACAAGCAACACTAACTTGCATCACCATCATACTTGTTTTCTAATTTCATTTATAGACACATTCTGGTAAACTATCATTCTAAAATTCATATTATTAAGTAAATCCTAAACAAGGCACCTTCTCTTACTGTTAGTATGCAACTATTTTGCACGAATGAAACGAGACCTCCTTAAATCGTCCTCTGTCACACCGTTGTGAATGGTTGTTACGGTCATAATTTAAATACTAGCTGTGACCCGTGGATTCACACGCGTCATTAAAAAATACATAAAAAAAGTTATTATTACTTATTAATGTCTACCAAAATGGTGTAATAATATTTGTATTTTTATATAAATACGTCTGATTTTGTTTTTATTTATTTATTATTTGTAAAGATAAAATCTACTAGTAGTTGTTAATACGTGACGAACAAACAGACATACAATTACTTTAGTATTTATAATATTAGTGTGGATTAGTGAATTGATCTCAGTTTTAATGATAATTGAGTTCATTATAATGTTTAAAATGAAAAGGTCAATGGGAGAAACTAGTCCTTATAACACAGGGAATCCTAGTATAAGGACTAGAGAATGTTCTTTGGACAGTTTGTTAAATAAAATCAACCTGGTAGTATCTATCCATATCTATCAACACAGGCCTAGAGCCTAGTGTGGATACTATTAGGTACATACGGTTAAGTATAATATATTAATTAGAGTTAAACATGTGTACTAACTGTATATTTTTGGACAATAAAAAACAATTTAAACTTCAATCTTATTTGAGTGACCGTAATTTTTATGTGGCTGCGGCTGCTTTCGCTTCAACAGTTGGAACTAAAATAAGTTCCGGTGTGCCTCAGGGCTCTCACCTAGGTCCACTCCTATAACATCTACATAAACGATGTTTCGGATTGTCTAACTAATAGCACACCCTAATATGTTTGCAGAGGATCTTAAAATTTTAAAAGCTATCACAACATTTGAAGATGTAGAACGATTGCAGAATGATTTAGACGCTTTAAGTAAATGGTGTGTCTTTAATGGAATGATATTAAATACCGAGAAATGCTATCAAATTAAATAGGAAAAATAAAAATATCGATCTTAACTACAGAATTGTGAAGGTAAGTATAAATAAATATATATAAAACACCGAATATTTATTTGTATTTTTATGCACTCTTAATATAATGAATATATTGTATAGAAGAATTATTTTCCTCACAGTCGATATATACAATCGATAAATTGCCAGTTAATATTGCAGTACCGCACTAATTTACACGTGCCAGTGAATAAAAGAGACGGCGTTATCTACAACTGCAAAGAACAGTACGGGATGGTAAAAGACATCAACGCGTTCCCATATTTTTTTTATTTTTGAGTCACTGTTTAATTACTTCATTTGTGTATTTTGTTTTATTCCAATAATTAGTAAACTAAAATTACCTGTGAAATGTAATTCCATTCTTTGCATACCTGGATATCTACCTGTTTTTTCGGTACCACTTTACTAAACAATAAGGCATAATTGAATTTGTTTTAAATTTTTTTCATCCGCATGTTCTCCACGCTCAGTCAAACTGGTACTGACGTGTTGGTTCGATACGTTAGCTTTTTATTGTCATAGTCTTGGCAGCTGAGGGGAAGCCGTATGAGCAGTCAAGTGGTTATATGGTCTGTGTACGTTAAGATCATAATGATGACAGTTCTGTCAAAGTTTATGTATGTTTACGATAGCTTTGCCAAAAGCACGCTATCACCATGACAGCTCGATACATTAGAAGCACTCGGTTAAAGGTTTTTTCATTATCTAGGTAGCATCCGTCGGCTGTCTTGTCCTGATTTTCTGTCCACATGAAAGTAAATTGGCCACTGATGATCGCTTTAGATTTGAAGCTATGTTGTTCGTAAGTTACTAGTATTAATAAAGTAGTAAATATAATGTAAGTAAAGAGTAATATCATTACTCTTTCTTGGTTGGACAGTAGTGATCTTAGTTTGTCGGCAATTTTTTTTTATTGCTTTGCTATTATGCTGATTAGGCTTATGGGTCAATAATTGGCCTAAATTCGTTTGCTTCCTTTCTTGTAAACTGGTGTTATTATGTTTTTCCTACAATCTGACGGGAATTTAGCTTGATCAAGAGATAGTGTCATAAATAAAAAAGACGTGTGGCACTCGGAGACTGCCGCGATCAAGCTATTACATTGCTGTTTTTATCAACTTATGCAATTATAATTATTTAACCAAAGCCATCTAGAGGCGAGTTGCTGAACTAAAGAGACAAGCGTGATATTTCAAAAAGTCATTAAAAGTTCTGCTATTCATGGATAGATGCCAAATCAACTTATGCAATTATAATTATTTAACCAATGCCATCTAGAGGAGAGTTGCTGAACTAAAGAGACAAGCGTGATATTTCAAAAAGCCATTAAAAGTTCTTCTATTCATCGATAGATGGAGTCGGAGTGGGGGGTGTTAGGTTATTTTCGTTACGGAATTTCTGGATTCGGTCTCCACGCTCAAGGCCTGCGATAGAAGCTATGCAACAGCTTAAAAAGCTAGGTGTTTACTCATAACTGTACTAAATCTCTTTATTAGAATAGCAGCTATTATCTCCATGGCAGAGTCATCAAAGTTGTGAGCGCTTTTTGTAACCTAACAATCCAAATTTTAAACCTAACCACTGAAAAAGTTCATAGTCTATACAATCATCAACTCTCGGGGATTTTAATTGGTGGGACTCACATTGTGGCTTTATTATGATTTATTATTTTATGCTCTAACTGTCGGGCAAACATTTCAGCAACTTTTACGTGATTGTAAACTATTAAATTGGTCATATCCTCATTTAATGAATGAGATGCTGATACTTTTGATGAATGTTACTGTCTCTTAAAAGTATAAAAAGATTTATGCACGCTACATAGATTACATTACTTACTTATTAATTTACAATTTTAATGTACTTAAAGTAATTATTGTTTGTATGCAGTTTAACAACCGTGTATCCATATCATGTAATGATTAAGATTTGAGCTTTTATATATTTAGCTTTTACCCGCGGTACTTTTTCATATTACATTACATTTGTTTAATTTCGATAAAAATTTTGTTTTACGTTTTTATAATATTGCCTAATTCTTTTCTTCTAAAAACTAGAGCTACCTATTTCTTCCGATTTCCTCCATTACGTTTTACCAATTTCTACCGATTTTAAGACTTGATCTAGCGATTTTCTGAAATAAGAGTTGGCAACACTGCCACCCAATATATATTATATGCAGTTGCAGTCATCAAAAAGTTATATTATAATTTATAATACGTTATGCAGTCATCTTTACATACGATAGTACGCTCTGACAGTATTTTTAGTTATTTGTTTTGTGGCATCTATCTATGCCTATGCTCTAAATACTGACGGCGCGTCGCGCTGAGCAAACTTAGTTGTGTTGTGTATGGGTAAGTTTTAGAATAAAGCAACTTTGTATATTACTAGTTCCAAGGAGAATATAACGCTATCAGTAGACCTCGCGGGCTTGTACCTAATACCCGTTCCTCCCGTTCTTCCTAATACCCGGATCCCGTTATAGAACGACCTTCACCGAGATGCTTATTTGATTAAACATATTTTATATTTCATTAAGGGCCTCTTGCACCAAATTACGAATTATCTATGCTAATCCGCGTGTAACGAAATCCTGTTCAAACTCGGATTACGGATTGTTGAATTTGGTATTGCACCAACATGAAAGAAATTAGAATTAACTAATCCTGATAAATCATCATCATCATCATCATCTCAGCCGTAGAATGTCCACTGCTGAACATAGGCCTCTCCCATGATTTTCCAAAAGGAACGGTTGGAAGCGGCCTGCATCCAACGTCGTCCTGCGACCTGCATCAAGTCGTCTGTCCACCGTGTCGATGGACGACCTACGCTGCGCTTGCCGGTCCGTGGTCTCCACTCCAGAACCTTTCGGCCCCATCGGCCATCTGTTCTGCGTGCTATGTGCCCTGCCCACTGCCACTTCAACTGGCTAATGTTGTGAGCTATGTCGGTGACTTTCGTTCTTCTACGGATCTCCTCATTTCGATCACGTAGAGAAACCCCGAGCATAGCCCTCTCCATAGCTTGTTGTACGACTTTGAGCTTATATATGAGGCCCATAGTAAGAGACCACGTTTCAGTGCCATAAGTCATCACCGGTAACACAAATTGGTCGAAGACTCTTGTCTTGAGGCACTGAGGTATTTTTGACGAGAAGACTTCGCGAAGTTTCCGGAACTCTGCCCAGCCGAGTTGGATTCGACGATTGACCTCTTTCTCGAAGTTGGACCTGCCTAATTTGACTGTCTGTCCCAGGTAGATGTACTCGTCAACAACTTCGAGAAGTGAGTTCCCAACTGATATTGGGACATAATTTTCGTCTTATCCATGTTCATCTTAAGACCTACCCGTTGGAAAACTCGATGGAGGCCTTCGAGCATTGTAATGAGGTCTTCCATGGATTCTGCCATGACTACAATATCGTCGGCAAATCGAAGGTGAGTGATGTATTCGCCGTTAATATTGATGCCAAGTCCTTGCCATTCCAGAAGCTTGAAGACGTCTTCCAATGTAGCGGTGAACAGTTTCGGAGATATAACGTCTCCCTGTCTCACGCCTCTTTGCAATGGAATTGCCTTCGAACTCTGCTCCTGTACTCGGACTGACATGTAGGCGTTTTGGTACAAACACTTCAACACTTCAATATACCGATAGTCAATACAGCACCGCTGGAGAGACTCAAGCACTGCCCACGTCTCGATCGAATCAAAGGCTTTCTCATAGACAACAAACGCTAAACAAAGAGGCAAGTTATACTCTTCGGTCTTCTGTATAACTTGTCGTAGCGTGTGGATGTGGTCTATGGTACTATGACATGCTTCTGGCGTTGAACCACAGATTAAATAAGTTACTACGGTTGAACTTTCGAGTAAGTGGTTGAACCTTCGAGTAAGACGGTATTAAAGAGCTTCTGAAGGACTTTAAGTACCGGTGTTCCACCCTCTTTCAGAAGCTCAGATATGATACCGTCGTCACCAGGCGCCTTGTTGTTCTTAAGCTGTTTCAAGGCCATTCTAATCTCTTACAGGCTGATATCCGGGATATCTTCGGTATAATGTCGGGTCAGCTTGGCTCTTGGGTCTTTGACCGAGCTGCTAACAGGTTTAGCGACCGAGGTGTATAGCTGTCCGTAGAAACTCTCTACCTCTCCTAATACTTCTGCTTTGGTCGATGCTACACTGCCGTCTTCTCTCTTCAGCTTCGTCAACTGGCTTTGCCCAATAGACCTATTTCTTGCAAACACTTTGGAGCCCTTGTTCCGCTCTATCGTCTCTTTAATACGGTTTGTATTAAAGATCCGGATGTCGTGTCGCAAGGACTTCCATATTCGTCTATTGAGCAGCCTATATGCTTCAGCATCATCTGAAGACTGCAGTTTAAGTGAGCGTCGTTCAGCCATGAGGTTGAGGGTATCGTTGGAGAGTTTCTGTGGCCTATCTTTACGGTGGGGCTTAAAGTATTTGGAACCCACTGTATGGACAGTTTCTACTAACCTGTTATTGATCTCGTCCACTGAAGCGATGTTCTCAAGGCAAATGAAGCGATTGGATAGCTCAAGTTGAAAGCTCTCGGGGTCTTGAATACGGACATAAGTGGGTTGGAGCGTAGACTTCATCAGACGAGACCTCTCCAGTTTGACATTAATATTCACCGTGCCTCTTACCATTCGGTGATCACTACCGGTTTTAACCCTGTTGATCACACAATCCTGATAAATACCACCAACCATTGCAAAATTAATTGAATGAATGACGAATGACCGATAAGGGTACAACAGTAAAGCGGCCAAATTCTGAAGTGGTTTATCCCTGTGTTTCTATCTCTTTTAGGCATGAAATAAATCAATATATCTGTCTCTTTAAAACTTAGTAGTTCTTGGTATTTTTCATTTTGTAGGGCTAGACTTTTCGTCATGGCGATTGGCGACAAAAATGTTTATCTGTCTGTATTCACTACTCTGAAAGTAAAGTAATACGCATTCTAATCTGTTATTGCGACGTTGATTAATTGATTTCAATGTTCATGGTGTCGGCCAAACATTTATATGTAAACAAAATTATATAACATTCATATAAATTAAATTTAATACAAAATATATATAAAATTCAAAATACTACGGAATTAAACATGGAAAATAAACAACCAAAACGAAGTCAAGCACCACTACACAGATACCAAGCGAGCGAAGCCGCTGGCGGGTCAGCTAGTCATTAATAAAAGAGATAATATATTGGTCGAAGATTAGCTCGTAATAGACAGATGTGAGATCAAGGAATATTTAACTCTCTACCGAGAGATCATAGTAATGGAACAACTGTGAGTAGATGTAATGTAGACATGAAGCATAGTATGTTGTCACTCACATCAGCATAGACACTTTAAACCCAGTGCCAATACCTACTGGATGCCAGACAAAGATTTGTCATTGGTTTCGAACAAGTTAATAAATATGTACAAAAAACCGATTTTTGGGATTAAATAAAAAGGTTTGATATATATATTTTTTATAGCACAAACAAATTAAGCGTCAACGTCAACCCGTCACACTTTGGTGTACAAACTATGAGTTTTCTGTGTCACAGTTGCCCTAGATAAATGACACCTAGTACTTTTCTCGTGACGTTACGTTACGTTACACTTAAGCGCTCAACATACGATGCAACCCCGAGCGCAACATGCTGTAGCAATCTGTTGTAGTCGCGGTTGTACATACTCTACATATGTTGCAGCGGCGATTACAATTTCATTCCGCGTTGGATCGCCACAGCGTGCGCAATGAATGAAAATGGCTCAAATGCTGTCGAAATATTAAAAAACGGGTCTTGCAATTGCCTTCGCTGAGTTCGCTGAACTATAACTACTGAGACTGAGAGATAATAAACATAATACTTCTTATATATTATACTTTTATATTATTTTACTTTGAACATTAATAGATGCACAGCAATACCACAATATATAATACCTATTATTATGTTATTTAATTATTAAAATCATTATTTCTAGTCTAGAGAAATTTGGATGGGAAGGAACAATGGCGTGTCAACAAAGAAAAAAACATCATCTGCTAAGAAAAGTAAAAATACGCCATAACAATTTTATTATTCCACAAATGTCGCAAATCATTAACAGATTTCTGAAATTTTTATCAATATAGTTTTTTCTGTAGTATACATTTTTGTATCCATTTACATATATTCACAGCGACGCTAGCCACTGGCGGCAGCACGATCGCGACTGAGCCCAGATTGCATGCAACCGCACTACTCACGTTACAACGCGCCTTACAATTTGCTGTAACAATCTGCTGGATGGTAGGACGTACCATACGACGTCCAACATGTTAGAAGGGAGTCACAACACGCCTACATACGATATAATTTGCTGGATCACAGCAGATTGCTACAGCATGTTGCATTCGAAATTGCATGGTGTGTAGAGACCTTTAGTACGCAGTTATTCGTGCATGGCCCACTGATTGACATACTAAGTATTAAAATTTACTCATATTATTATAAAAGGTATTATTAATGTATTCTTGACCGATGACTTTGGGGGTGAAAAAGTGGATGAAACTTGGTAGTTATAGAAAATGATTTGTTTTTGAACTTAAGGTGTAACCCTAAGTTTTATTCAATTCGTATTTAGATTTAAATTAAAAAATGGATTCAGGGATGACTTAAAGGGGTCAAATATGGGGGATGAAACTTTGTGTGGAAAATCTTTGCTTTTTGCAGTTATAGTTGTAAAAATGTGTGTTTAGATATATCATGTTATTGAAACCAATATATTAACAGAGTAGAAACAGTCTTCGTGCCACGTGTACAATTGATCCGAAACATTGCTAATAAGGTTTGTTTCGCGATGACTATGTAATCACATGGACAAACTCTGCAATTTGCTAGAGTTGATTTGGACTTCTGTCTAATATCGCATGTAGTGGGGGCACTAGTCATGAACATACCTATATAGTTTAACGATAATAATTCATATCTAGAAAAAATACCATACACGCGACGAACTCGTGAGAAAAGCTAGGGTACAAAATAAATTCAATGTGTTGTGGTGAAATAAATTCAATGTGGCTCTCACCGAGGATCAGAACGCGGCCCGCACTTGGTGTGCACTCGGAGTGCAACTTTTCGCACTAAAACGTCTTTCTAACCTCAGGGTAAAGCACTCAGTTGTTCTAACTCGAGCGTTCCGAACCTCGAAGCGTCGCAACTTTTTAACCATCAAAATCGATCGGTAAAAGGTTGCAACCCGAATCTGACATAACTTTGACCAATCAGACTACAACAAATTTCTTCTTCTTCTCTCGTCTCAAAGAAAATTAGGTAAGGATCAAGTGATCTGTCAATGTCGAGTTTGTCAAAGTCTGTTTGAGGTTAGAAAACAACCGTGACCGTTCCTTACCTCAGAGCGAGTTAGAAAACAACTAAACAACCGCGCTCTGAGGTACGGAACGACCCCCAACGCTCGCGGATAGAAGGTGGTTTACGTGGTCATGACGTGATCTTTGCGAGCTGTCACTGTCAACCAAAGGGAACGGCAAACCGGGGCGCGAGCGTTGACTGCAGTCTGTTGCAACTACATAGCGTGAAAACGATGTATGAAACGGGGCAGAACTTTAATGGCGGATATATCTCTCTCACTCACGCAATTTATCGTTTCCTTTCTCTCATTGTCAATATTGCCATTGAAAATCTTTGTTTACGAGTTGTTTTTATAATTTAGTGCAAATATATAGTCAAACATATATGTATATTGTGAAGTTGTTTTATGTTATTAAGTACTAGGTAGCTAATAACTATAAGGAAGTGTAATTAGAGAAGATATGAGGTACAGAAAATGTGGAAGTGGAAAAACAAAAAAAGGAAAGATGGTCCTAAACGTTGTTTTATGGCCAGATATACGCTGGAAAAAGTATGGTAAGTAGTATATTAGTTCATAATAACGACCCCTATTCATATAATAAGAGGTAATATAGCCATAAATTCATTTTACATATACCGACCACTTAGTTCAAACAAAATAGTGCGGAGCTGCAATATTTTTTTTGTAAATGTTGATATCGATGGTTTTCTACCGACTTCCACAAAAGAGGAGGTACTCATTTCGACTATATTTTTTATGTTTGTTACCTAATAACTGTTTACTAGGTAAACCGATTTTCCAAAATTTTTTTTGAAAGCTGGTGCTTCCCATATAAATTTCATCAATTTCGGTAGTTTTTGAGGTTCACTCCAATAACTTAACTTGAACAAAAATCGATTTCAATTATTTTTATATTGTACTTGAATACAAAACTTGAATTTAAGATATAAATAATGGGTCAAATGTACGGACAACGAAGACTAAGTGTATACATCGATCGAAAAACTTCCCTCGCCGAAAGTCTACCCTGGGTGCAGCAGCTATGCCTTGATGGAGTATAGAACAGGCTATATTAAAGTTAAACCAATTTACAAAATTTCGTGTCCATGCATTTCGCCGTTGTGGAGTTTCACTATCCTCCTCCTGACTCCATTATCAGATCCTGACTTGATATTGGACCACCACGGGAGTACACTCTTTCGAATGAAAAAATATTTTTTAAATCGGTCCACAAATAAGCGAAAATATTGATTAACATACACACAAAAAAACCTACAGACGAACATATAACCTCCTTCTTTTGATAATCAGTAAAGAAGTGTTAAGTACCGTTTGTAATCCACGGGGAACTACTTGTTCAATATAAATCTTTTTCTCATTTGAGGGGGCGGTTCATTGATATATTATTTATTTTATGCTTTCAGCAAGAAGATAGCATCAGCATACCTATTTAATCCATGATGCTAATTCCTGAATTTCAACACTGCACCATACGTCATCAACAGGATTTTTATCCTTACTATCTCAAGATACTTTTGCAAATGGCATACTATCTTCAAAGTTGCAGAGTATTCGTTTAAAAGTCACCAAATGAAGAAAAATAACGGAAATATACTGATGTTACATGAATATGGATTTATAACCTCAAAAGTTGGGTTAACGAAATTTACTTCAAGTGTCCCATAAAGTTATTGAGGCATTTCATTACCATACTAACTTAAAACGATGTAAAATAAATAGTTAGTTTGCTGATAAATATCAAATTTAAGTTTCATAAATAAACTGAAACTCGCTTACACTATGGCGCTTTTCTTGTTTTGACGAAGTTCTGTTGTTTGTGGGTTATGGTAAATATTGGCTATGAAAAAAATATTTATAAGTGTAGATGAGAGGGCTGCAGAATGTTATAGGTCTCATAACTAGTAGTTATGGAATAGATATCGATAAATTTCGAATAAAAGGGGTGCACATCCTTATTTTATCCTTAATGTTGGCAGAACTGTTAAGTTCGTCAGGTTGGCTTTCGGAGGTAGCCCCGTTTTGACGTTTAAATATTACACTTTTTATTGTCTATGAAGTCCCGTCTCTTCTCTATTATATTCTCTTTGGTTGACTGCGCAAGTAGGTTATTACCATTATTATTACCATATTACCTATTCAAAATCAAAAGTTAGTCTAATCCATGCTATGCTATTTTAGAACGTTTTATACGGAACGCTCAGCAGCTGCTGCCACCTATCCGTACCTAACAGAACTAAAGAGTTGAATTTTACAAAAGTCTCTGTCAAAATTTTACTTTTTTTAATGTAGTTTCTTGGTAGTTTCACTGTCAAGTCAATATTTGCCGATACGTAGTATTCTTTCATTCACAAGTTTAAGAGGCGGAACCTGCATACTATATACGCGGGCGATTTTGCGTTGTTTTCTCACTGTCGGAGACGAGTCAACATCTCCTGGGGATGCCTCGTGTAGGGGCGAAACACGTGTCGAATCATTTTTGGTTGATCGGGTTGTTGTTTGTGCGTTGTTTATTCTGTATACTTCCTTTTTGCATTTTGTGCGGGAGGGAGGGTGGTGCACACCGCAACTCGGCCATAAGCATTGTTTTTCAACGGAAGTGTCACTAGATATTTATTTAATATCGTGTTTGATAATGGATTTCCTCAAAGTAACGCCTGAATCAATAAAATAACTTACTAAACAAGTTTATTAATGAACAAAATGTTGACATATGTTTATTAAATGAATCATGGCTTAAAAGTAATAGCAAAATTCCCAATTTTAATTTAGATAATTTTATTTTCAAAAACTCCACTAATGAACATAATGGAGTTGGAATATTAATTAAACAATATCTAAAATATGACATTTTAAATACATATTTTCATGTGTCATTAGTTTATTATTATCATTAGTTATCACCTCTGTTGTATAGCTTGTATACATCGCAAATTTATGACTACATTGACGCCTCAAATATTAAGATTTTACTTATTTACAGTGAAAATCAAAATCTGAATGTAGCAGTGAATAATATAAATTCTGCTTTAAATCAATTACAACATTATTACAACATAATATTAAAATTAGACATTAGCTCTGACAAAAGTTCAGTTTTGGTATTTAGCAAAGATCCATCAGCTCACTCTACTGTAAAAGTAACTTAGAACAACATAGCTATCCCTGTTGTTAATCATCATACGTTTTTAGGTGTTATAAAAGATGACAAACTGAAATTCAATAAACATATTATATCAACCGTATCTGTAAAAATGCTATGAAAAGTATAAAATGTTTTAAGATGTTTGGCAGGAACATTTTGGGGTTCAGTCCCAAGACACTAAGCATGTAGTATAAGAGCTAGTGTAATTTTGCTAAGAAAACTTAATGTAATTCAAAATATAGGATTGAGAGTAATTAGCGGAGCAATGCGTACTATACCAATTAACTCTATGAAAATAGAAAATGGCATACCCCCATTAACTCTACGACACTTGCATATAGCTGAGAAGTTCTGCCTTACGGAGTTATCATCGAACAATGATATTGTTCTTAGTACTGTTTCACATCCCACAGCTATTGCTCAGCTAACTGTTACTCCTGATCTTTCAGCCAACACTCTTGTTTCTGGATGTTTACCTGAAGTTTCAACTATAATGACGTATGTTAAAAGTTATTACAAAAATATATATGTGACTGATAAATGGCCTATATATAAATGTCCATTTAATTGCTTGATTGAATACCTAGATATTAAGAATTGCCACATAGGATTTTGAGTCTTTGAAAAAATCTTTGTAAAAATTATGCTCAAACAACTTTTGGCGCACTTCAACGAGCATTCAATACTGCACCAAAATCAGTTCGGTTTCACGAAAGCAAGATCAACTACGGATGCCGGTGTGCAGTTAATAACGTATGTCTTAAATGCTTGGGAGAGCTGACATGATGCTATTGGTGTTTTTTGTGATCTCTCTAAAGCATTTGATTATGTGGAACACCGTATACCGATTCGAAAGCCTTTCCATTATGTTCGTATTCGTGGAGCTGCGCTTGATGTCATCGAGTCATATTTATCTGACAGGATGCAAAAGGCTGGCATTAATGGTGTAAGATCTTCGGGATCTATAATTTGAATGGGTGTTCCACAAGGGTTCATTTTAGGGCCTTTTTTGTTCTAAGTATACATTAACGACTTGCCACTTATGGCCAAGGATCTTTGTGATATTGTTTAATTTGCGGACACATCTCTGATTTTCAAAGCAGATAGGAAAGATAGCACACTAATTCAAGTAAACAATGCTCTATCTAGTATATCTAAATGGTTCTCAACTAATAATTTATATTCTGTATTAACAAAAGAAAAAATGTTTGAAGTTTTCTTTGCCTACTAATCCATATTTGGAGTCCAACGTTACGCTTGATGGAGTTAAGCTCGTAATGGACAAGGCAACAGACTTCCTAGGCATTAAAATTGACGCAACATTACAATGCACTCACCTCTTCTAAATGGAATGTATGGGAGACTCAGTTCTGCTCCATAAGCGGTAAGTACGTAAAATAAGAGAACTAACAGACGTTCCTACGGCGCGGTTTCTATATTTTGCATATTTCCACAGCGTAATGTCATATGGGATATTGCTATGGGGTTCAGCGGCTGATATAGAGACCATCTTTATTCTACAAAAACGTGCTATTCGAGCTATATACGAAATGGGTCCCCGTGAATCTTTGAGAGATTTATTTAAAGAAATCAATATTAACGTTGCCTTCCTTATATGTATTTGAAAATATAATGTATGTTCGTAAAAAATACATAAATATAAGTTAAATAGTGATCACCACCCTTTTAATACTAGAAATGCAAATAGGATACCTAGTTTTAGACTTGCGAAGACTAAAAAGTCATTCTTACGAAATTGTGTGCATTTTTACAATAAAATCCCAAAACACATAACTGAAATTTTCAATAAAGAAGCTAATTCAATAAGTTGACTGTAAAAAAGTTTTTTATAAAAAAAGCTTATTATAAAGTCTGACATTATATAGAAGACAAAGATGCTTGGAATACTCCACTTCTGGCAAACTGTCACTCTGCCACTCATAAAATGTAATATTTGTAGTACCTAAGTAGAAACATTGTAAACATATAAATGGATGGAATGGTCTCGAGTTTTTTGCCGCTTCTTCTCGGTGGGCTCTATATATTCTGGAACGTGGCGGTAGAGTCGTTAAAGTACATTATAATTAAAAATTTACTTTCATAAGTGCGTCTTTGATGCCTAAATTGAATAAATGATTTTGACTTTGAGTAATTGAGAAAAATTATTTTGATATCTTAGAATTCTTAAGTACCAAATCCAATGTTTATGTTCTCTATACGCATGGCTGGAAGACTGTACAGCCCTCGGATGACAAAACGCCGTAACCTAAAATACGACTATTTGAGAATAACGAGTTCAAAGTGTTTTTTGTCTTTGAATAATTAAAATAATAACTCTATTTGTTACTATATTCCTGGATTTATTTTTATTCTCATATACAGGGTGTTTAATGAAACGATGTAGGGATTTTTGGAGCCGATCAATTCACTAATTATTTTCAACCACATATGCCATACTGAAAAGTGTCATGGTTTGTAATTTAATATTGATACTTTTTTTACTTTTAATGGCAAGAAAAAAAATGTCAGTTCAGTTTTAGGTAATTATGATATTCACAACTCTTAATAAACGAATAATTTTTGATATGTTTAATCTAAGTTTTGTTCAGATTTCAAAACTAGCTAGGTTCATGGCCTTTCATTTAAAAAATAATTGAATTATGCACAAGATTTAATTAGATATTGTAATGTACATTTGCATAAAATTATCATTATTTTTGATTTGAATTACTACGTTTATTGTATCTAGATTTGGTCAAACTATTCAACAGCAGTATTTTTTATCTGAACTTTTATGCGTAGTTCGAAAAGAAACCGAAAGAAGTATACATTCGACGGGTTAATAAAATAGCAAAAAGAAGATACAAGAACATATTTTCTTATTCAGAACTGATACTTACGCAAAAATCAGCGAAGAATAAGCAATAACTTAAAATTTATAACGTACGCCTGTCTTCTTCTTCAATTTCTTCTTTAACTCGCAAATTTTCGAAAAAATATCTTCGAAACATGGGCATGGAGTTTGTCATTATCTCAGCCGGAGGACGTCTTCTCCCTAGAAATTTCCAAAAGGACAGGTTGGAAACATTGGTTTTCATAAAAACAATGCAAGTTCCATGCAGTTCTTAAACCTGGCATAATTCAGAACATGACGCTCATTTAGGTAAACTGTTTAGATATTGTTTTCGCAAAAGTAAACGGATAACATTCTTTGGCATTTTAACAATTCACTTTAACCAACATTGCAGTAATTATATGTAAGTTAAATACGTACGGCTGAAGTCGAGGATGCAAAAAAAACCGAAGTTATTTTAAAGTTATTTAATTTA
Source organism: Selenia dentaria (assembly GCA_917880725.1). Lineage (NCBI taxonomy): Eukaryota > Metazoa > Arthropoda > Insecta > Lepidoptera > Geometridae > Selenia > Selenia dentaria. The sequence goes on along the minus strand of OU862882.1, from coordinate 24,961,368 downwards.
ATTAAAATAATACATTTATTTTATAATTATAAGACACGACAATCCATTCGATGTGAGAATAAAAAGTGAGTGTTCATCGATACAATGGTCCGCAAGTTAACAATTTCGTAATGCTGACACGATGGTTCCACGATGCGCGGTGGTCTGATTCCGTGTAGCACTTGGTAGGTCGAACGCCGGTGGCTTGATTGCGAAACTGCAGTACCGTCCTCATGTGAGTTGGTAATGTGAATCTGCGTCATCAGTTTCCATGGTGGGTCGTTGCTTAACATCTCCCTCCGCAAGATCTGCAACTATTTGCAGACTTTCTTCGAAAATAGTGCAGATAGAGATATTGGATCGCTGGCTTCTTTAGATACTTCTGCATCTTTATTTTCTATATTGTGCTCATCTTGCGACTTATTCGTTCTGTGACGACAAAGTATGGCGATAATGATAAGCATAGTTGCGCCTAATAGAAGGATGTATACCGGTATTGTAGTGTGGTATACAGAATCAATGTTTAAGGGTTTTAAAGTTACTGGCTCTTGTAAGGCGATTTTAGTATTACTCGAATGCAGGTGACCCAAATCTATGGTGTTCAGCTTCAAGATCCTCTTTACCGGTACGTTATACGGCTCCTTGTTACTGATTGCTATATCCATAATTTTCAATATCTGCCCTTTAAGTTGATCGTGATGGTTACTTGCAGTCAAAGCTGGAGTACGGAGTGTGCATCCTTTTGGTATGACGGCTAGGTAGCTTCCTTGCAGCATTCTATATCGGTCTTCAGAACAGGTTAATTGAACTTTTGTAGAATTAGGAAAGCTCAGCACGTAGTGGTGGTCGTCTAGCTGCTCCATGGCTTCAGATGACAGGATAACCGAGGTAAAATGACAGGACTCGTGGACACGCTGCTGGAGTATGAGGTATCGGAGGCAGGTTGACTGGTCCCCGTGGTGGCGGCTGGTGTCGTCCTCGCAAAGGTGACCATGATTGTACTTCGGACATTCTGTCTCTATGTACAATAGACCTTTCTCGTGGATTGCTACATAAGGACAGGCTGGGGTGAGTATTTTATTATCGCGGTTAGGGGCTAAGGATAGTCTGTAAAGGATGTAGTTAGTGGGATAGACAATTGGAAACTTGATAACCAAGATTATATCGTTACCCTTATAATAATAACCTATTTTAAGTATATCAAAGTAATCCCTAAAAGTAATATCTAATATTTCTTTCTTATTATATAAAACCTTAAGTCTTCCCATAATACTAATATAAGAATCATAGTTAAGTAAGGAATGGTGAATACTTTTAGCTCTTATGAAAGCTAGTAAATTTTCAATTTTAGAAAACTCGCTAGATAAGCTATCTATGTTGTCTCCTAGTATAAGAAGTAGCTGAGCTAGATGTGCATACTTAATCATGTTTGTTTCATGTCTTACGTCATTGGCTAGAATAGAATTTATAACTTTTTCTAATTTCGCTTGATTGTCAATTATTTTATCTGTGACATTAGAACTACGTGAGACCCACTGCTTGCTTAAACTCATTTGATGGTTTATCTCAACAGCCAAGCTGTTTTCGTTTTGTTTTAAGACTGAAATGGCATTGTCATACTTTACAGCATCTGTATAGTCTAGGTTACCGGAAATAGATTTGATGACCGAGCCTAGACCATCTATGAGACCTCTCTTTACGCGTTTGATCTCAAACGTTTCTAATTGTTCAGATATTTCAGCTAACTTTGTGTCCAAATAATTAATATGTGGCGAGTATAATGAAAACGTTTTCTCATTTAGCTTAGGCACAAAATCTCGTACTTGGGTTCTAACAGATTCTAATCTGCTACGCACAGCTTCTAAATTAATAGTTTGGATAAAGGAATGGTAATGAGAAATAACCCTGGTTGGTCCCATGTTGAACGGAAGAATGCCTGGTCCATCCCTAAGGCTTTCAAGTGATATTTTTTCCGCTAGGGCCAGGTTCAGAGCTCGGGTCAGCGCCAGTACGAACAGTATTTTCGGTGTCCTGTAACAAACGAGCACTGTTAGGTACCCGTTTTAAACGCGATTTTGGTACTGCGGCATTTTTCTTTTTCGTGTAGATATGTATTGGCAAATCCGCTAATACTCTATCATGTAAGTAACGAGCTGCTAGCTTTTGCCTATTAGCTAACGGATTTCTAACGAATACCTGTTGGTCTGGTGTGTAAACCACTTCGGGTTCGCGGTCTTTATTTGCATTTTCGGTTATTTCCGTTCGGCGATGAAGTGCGGTTTCATTGATTATTTCGTATACCTTTTCCATTCGTTTCCGATGATCCTGAATATATTGTTGTAAGAGATGTTCCGTTATGTTCATATCTAAAGGATCACGAGGATCTAGGTGACCGGTTATTATATCGATGGGTCTACACTTTGTGAAACTGTGTATGGAGCTGTTGTATGCAATTACATCGTAAGTCATGAGGTTAGGAACTGATTCACCGCGATGCTCTAGTCTTAATATACGCAAATGCTCGAGTAATGTAGAGTGCAAACGCTCTACCATACCATTTTCGTTGGGCGTGTAGGGGCATGTTTTGTGGTGGTGGATTTTATGTAGTCTGGTGAATTCTAGAAATAGTTGGTTAGCAAATTCGGGGCCGTTATCTGTTATGATTGTCAGAGCCACCCCGTGATGAGAGAAGAACTGTAATAAGGCTTGAATGATGCTCACAGCTGTTGCATCTCTTAGATAATATGCCTGCCCATATTTAGAGAATGCATCTATGATGGTCAAGTACTTGTGAGAATCGACACTAAGTAAATCTAGATGCACCACTTCAATTGGCTTTGAAGGTGGAGGCACTATTTGCAACCTAGGTCTCACTGGGTTACGATCATATTTAGCTTGGCCACAGATTTTACACTCATTAATAAATTTGGTGACATGTTCTTTCATTTTAGGCCAGTAATACCTTCGCGATAGGGCTAGATAACACTCGTTGATACCCCTATGATTCGTTTTACCTTCGTGATAGTTTTTGAGTATTTCTTGTTGCTTGAGGTAGTTATTAACGTTTTCTATTTCAGTTTTGGCAAGTACTAGGTTCATTGCTGAACTCTTGAAACTACTCTGTAGTATAGGTATTATACTATACATCTCTAATGCGGGGATGATTAAAATTCCGGTTTTAATTTTTGGGTTAACGTGTTCTTTGATTGCGTTGACAACGTCTTGTTCCAGATTAGATTTTGATACCTGGATGCAAGTTCGCGTGTGACTATCAAAAGGCTTAGAGACAGTAGACTTACTCTTAATGTCACCTACAACAGTGAATATAATTTGCCTCGTAAATCTGTTGAGGGGATCGTCCGTGATAGGTATCTCTATGATAGGGTTTTCCGCGTCGCTATGTGCACTCTCAGTTCTAGAATTAGAATCCGATTTTTCAGAGGTGTTGACTACTACTGAACTAAACTCTTCATTATGAATTTCTATACGCGAAAGGGCATCGGCATTAGTGTTACTTTTTCCTGGTTTATAGACAACTGTATAGTCGTATTCGCTAAGTCGTAGTCTCCAACGTGTCAACCGTGAGTTGGGTTCTTTGATGTTCATTACCCATTGTAAAGGACGATGGTCTGTCACTATCTTAAACTTTCTCCCAAAAAGATAAGGCCTGAAATACTTCGTCGCCCATACAATAGCTAGTAATTCCTTCTCTATAGTACTATAGTTTATTTCGCTTGTGTTGAGAGTTCGCGATGCATAAGCTATTGGTTTGGCAGTCCCTATTGGTCCTTGGGATAGGACAGCGCCTATGGCTAGATTTGAAGCATCCGTAGTGAGATTAAACTCTTTCGTAAAGTCCGGATACTGAAGGATTGGATCGTTAACTAGCAGGGTTTTACATTTTTCGAAGCATTCAATGTAGTTTCTATCAGGATTGATTTTAGATCCTTTCTTTAAACATTGCGTCATAGGTTTTGCTATCTTGGCAAAATCGGGAATAAATTTCCTATAGTAGCCTAGCAATCCTAGAAATCGTTTTATTTCTGTTGTAGTTTTTGGCAGAGGGTACTTTTTAATAGCCGCTATCTTGTCTGGGTTAGGTTTAATACCATCCTTGCCAATAACGTGTCCTAAATAAGCCGTTTCTAATTTTAAAAAATCCGATTTGTCCATTTGTATTTTAAAATTGGACTCACGTAATTTTTGAAATACTTTTTCTAGGTTTGACATATGCTCTTGAAGGGATGTACTAAACACTATTATGTCGTCTAGATACACTAGACAAATAGTGTTTTGGAGCTCTCTAAGTACGTCATCCATGACTCTTTGAAAAGTGGACGGGCTATTCTTAAGTCCCATGGGCATACGTAAAAATTCGAAATGCCCGTGTTCCACATTAAATGCCGTTTTAGGAATATCCTGTGGGTTCATTTCTACTTGGTAAAAGCCACTAGCTAGATCTAGAGTAGTAAAATATTGGCAGTTACCTAATTTGTCTAGAACATCCGCGATGTTTGGGATAGGGTACTTATCATCGACAGTTTTCTCATTTAACTTTCTGAAGTCAACTACGATGCGCCATTTGGTTTTTCCCGACGCATCAGCCTTTTTAGCTACTACCCAGATCGGGGAACTCCAAGCTGAGTTTGACGGTCTGATAATGCCCTGGTCTAGCATTTTACCTATCTGTTCTTGTACCTCCTGTCTATGAACGTATGGATATCTGTAACTTTTGGTGTAAACTGGAAGCTCATCGGTTGTTTTAATGGAATGCTTAATTTTGTTTGTAAAAGTTAGTTGCTCGTTGTCTAAATAAAATACATCTGCATATCGCGCACAAAGTAGCTTTAGGTTTGTCCGTTCCTCAACGTTTAAATGATTTGTTCGGAGACGCGCGAGAACTTCTTTAACGCGTTGTGGCTTTTGATCATGAGGTGCCCACTCAATGTTATTTATCTCCGCAGATACCGCTTGATGCATCGAAAATATGACATCATTACGACTCGGGTTCTTTACTTCAACTATTCCCCTATTGTTGCTAACTGAAGTCAAACATTCACCTATGATGCAATTAGAAATAGTTTGTTCTTCTATAAATGCCTCTCCCTCATGTAGGTTAATAGGGATTCTTATTAATTTGGAAGTACCTGCTGGGATAATGTCCTCATACAGATTGGCATTGCGTGAATCATAGACTTTGATAGGGTTTGAAGCAGTCTTGGTTGAAAGTACCTTATTCTTGTAATCTATCACAGCTTCCCATTTATCCAATAAGTCTGTACCAATAAGTCCATCGAAAAACTCGTGGAACTTATAGACATAAAATGTCACGTCACTTGAATCACCGAATTCTTTAAAGCTAGGCAAAGTTATGGAATAGTCACTTCTAGTCGTAGCGTGAACATTGCATACTTCGAAAGGGTCGTAATTCAACGGAAAGTTATTAAAGTACTGTTTTATTACGACAGGACTCAAAAAACTTTGGTTCGCTCCCGTATCTATTAATAGCTTTAAAGGAGGAGATGAGATTTGGATATACGGAAGTTGCCGCTGTGTTTGAAGATTTATTTCTATTTTGACTTGTCGGATCGTGTGGCTTTCTGAAAATCCTGTTCAGTATTATTGGCGACGGTGGCGTCATCGGTTTCAGTTTGAAGTGGCTGAGGATACTCAACAAATTCCTGAATGGAAGGATCGCATTCGTAAGGCCAGTATTGATATTCAGAATAGTCAGAATTGTCGTAATAAGTCTCGTAATGATCAGTGTAAGATTCAGGGTCATTATAACAATCATTAAAATTTACCTCCCTAGTTTTGAAATAGTTCGTCGGGGGTGGATTTCCCGACTTCCTCCAATCATGCCCAGTAAGTGCATTTACTGGTGGCAGCGTCCGCGTAACATAATGGCTAACACCACTCATCGGACGAGGGTATTGTTGAGGCCGTGGTTGCATTTGGAAAGCGTTATTTTGGGGGTTGTAATTTGCAGGAGGCGCCCTGAAAATCTGCTGGGTGCGTGTTGGAGCAAATTGCCTAGGTTGGAAGTTGTTTGACTTCCATTGTTGTGGATACTGTGGCATTAACTGTGGTCGCGAGGGCCCTTGCGTACCATAGGTAATAGGCCTAGGCGCAGGCATAGAGTAAGGCTGAAAAGGCACCTTAAATCCACTAGTAAAATTTGGCAAAGACATAGGCACTGAATAGTTAGTAGGTTTCCTGTCGGGAAGATTTTGGTTTCGATTCTGTATGTAAATCGTATTTGATTCCTCATGAACAAACTCTAACGCTTTCTCGATGGTTTCGGGGCGCATACAACGTATGCGCGATCCTAGAGGGTCACTTAATCCACGCACATACGCCTGAAGCGTTAACTTCTTATACAGATCCCGCTTAGCATCAATAGTAGTTTGTAACGCGTCATGCAAACTAACATACGTCATAATGGTGCTGAAGATATTCTGACACCGTTCGTAAAATTCCTGAGGGGAGCTAGTGCCTTGTGTCAAGACAGCTAAGTCATTGTATAGAGCGGTCTCATCTCGCTGATCGGCAAAGTTATGAATTAGAGCACTGCGAATGCCTGTCCAGTCATTAGGGATACCATTTGCGTTAATTAAGCGAGCAGCAGGACCTACTACTTTGTTCAAAATCCCGTTAAGTAAAGCGCACTTGCTCAAATCACTATTTTCTTGAGTAGAAAACTGTTGCGCGAGTTGGTCGCATAGTTGTATGAACCTAGTTAGTACGTTTGGGTTTCCATCAAAGTCAGGAACCAAACGGAGAGCTTTATAGATTGTATCTAACTGTGACATATCAGTGGTGGCCATATCGGTTTCCTCGTTTATACTACCTAACTCAATTTTTCTTTTATTATCTAGGAATATCTGCCTACTATTTCTAACTAACCTAGGGTTCTTCAATTTTCGTAAATGAAAAATCTTGGAAATCTTAATAGTAAGGGCTATGGGCTAGGAAATGAGCAACCACTAAAAAGAATCTAGTGTACTCACATTGATTTTCGGTCTCTTTGCGCTATCGATGGCTGGATACCTCTGCAGCAGCACGACGTAGATTCGGATACTCCTTGGCGCGGCTTGACAGCCAGCACGGGCGGCTTTTGCGTTTTGCGGATATCTTCTAGGCGAATACGCGTACGCGAAACCGACCGCGAGTATCCTACCGACTGCGCCAAATACGTACGGCTGAAGTCGAGGATGCAAAAAAAACCGAAGTTATTTTAAAGTTATTTAATTTAATTAAAATAATACATTTATTTTATAATTATAAGACACGACAATCCATTCGATGTGAGAATAAAAAGTGAGTGTTCATCGATACAATGGTCCGCAAGTTAACAATTTCGTAATGCTGACACGATGGTTCCACGATGCGCGGTGGTCTGATTCCGTGTAGCACTTGGTAGGTCGAACGCCGGTGGCTTGATTGCGAAACTGCAGTACCGTCCTCATGTGAGTTGGTAATGTGAATCTGCGTCATCAGTTTCCATGGTGGGTCGTTGCTTAACAAGTTTATAAACAGGTGGATATAGAGCGTCATGTTTACAAGAGCCCATACAAAAAAACGGGTAAACGTTTTTTTCTGCGGTTCTTGAATAGAAGGCCTGGGCAGGCCTGCTTTAACGTTGTCATGGTACGAATAAGCCGGGCAGTTTTCTAGAAGTCCTATAAGAGCTCATGGTATGAGGCCCCATCTGTTGTCAAATGTATCATATTTTATGCCTGTGTTTAAGTTTGTTACAAATAGCGCAGAAAAAATCTAAATAAAGTTGTCTGAATCTTTGTGTCATTACTTTTCTAGTTCATAATTATTTATCTCAAGATGTCATAGATTTATTATTTCGGCTGAATGACTTTGTATTTGTATCCATGGCTAAGTAATAAATTTAAAAAAAAAAGTTAAATTTTTATGCGATCATTGCGATTTTTATATATAAAATTTTGATATCCTGAAAGTAACAATAGTGCCATTATTGGCATAAAATAAGTTTATTAAACAGTTGCGTCAGTATTTACAATGTTGCGCTCTCCTAAGCAAGAATCCTCCACGCCGCGGCGCCGCCTGCTATCGTCGGACTAACGACGCGTCAGATCAGAAGAGAAAAATTCCGGAGGACCTACTTTCCTCACAGATACCAGAATTAATAGCTAAAATGAATGGGTGGAAAACAGTGTAATTAATGACAAAATCGACTCCGTCATAGAAGGTGAGCTAACCTCACTTTCGACCCAGTCCAATAACATGAAGTACGAAATCAAGAAACTGCGTATTGATTACGCGTCTTTTCAAAGTAAACTTTGTTCAGTTGACGCTGAGATAACCAACATTAAGCTACCATCGAATTCCAAAGTAACTCTCACTCTGACCTAGTTCCAAAAGTACACTCGTTGGAGTCCAACATCCATGATGCAGATTCTTACGGAGTACGCGATGAGATCAATAGTCTTCAGCAGCGGGAACGCCTATTAATTCTCCTTCCTTCAATTATAAAATGCCGAGGCATCACTACTAGGCATTTGGACCGGCCTGGGGATACTCGCAAAATATATATAAACAAGCACCTGACTGTGGAAAATAAGGCTTTGCTTAAGAAAGTTAAAGAACAAGACAAGCCAGAACTTGCCAATACCAGTATGTATGGATTAAAAAATGACAGATTTTTGTGAGAAAAGGAGACACTTGCCCTGCTATACTAATAAGAAGAGAAGACAACCTCAAAAAAATTATATGCATTATGTTTTGTGTGTTATACTAGGATAATAAAATATACATTCTGTGTAATATCAAGAAACCATACATATACATTTTATCACCACTTGGAAAGGCACAGAGGAAACTCACAAATACCTGTTATTATGGAACATTGTAATTACTGCAGTAGACATGGAGTCATACATTCCAGAAACTAAGTACCTCACAATAGTGGTAAGTAATGATTTACATGCCCCCAAAACATATGTGAGGATAGTACTTCTAATAATTCTAATAATATCTGAATATGTATTGTTTTCTGTTTACACCTGCACCTTTTCTTGTATATCAGTCATATTATGCATTTTGAATGTAATTCTCAGTAATATGCAATTACCTACATAAATATAGTTCTCTACTTACCCATAGAACTTACTACAATGTTACATTAAAGTTTGTGGTTAACTTTAAACAATTCATAAATGAAAGACAACAGCTACATACATACACTTATAATGCATACAGCAGCCAGCGCAATACTGTACTGACATAATAGTGTGAGCTACCTGAAAAAATACATTATTGTATGAAAAAAGAAAAAGACTATATTAATCGAAACTTAAAGTAATAATTGTGTATGTATCCACTACTTCAATTAATTTTAAACTCCAACTTTTTTCAGATATAATAAATGTTATGGCTAACTTAACAATTATTTTGATAAGAAAATGCACTAATGAAAAATGCTGTTTAATAATGTCACATGCTAATTTTAAAAACTTAAAAAAGCTCAGTGGCTCTGGAAATTGTCATATTATTTCCATACAACTTTTATACATTATTTTACCCAAACTTGCACAGATTTACAAATTTTCATACAGCAATGTTCCTTACCTTAAGACTTGTGATATCAGAAGTAATTGTAGTGATTAAGTGTAGCCTAAGGCATGAACAATTTACATCTCAAACTATATTAAAAGGCTATTGAAACATGTAAATAAAATAACACAGTATTATTGGACAAAATATTATATTGTGCTCATCTGTGGATCCCAATTGGTTCACAACAATCAATATTGTATTACTAGGATGTCTGTATTCTGTTCAATAAGGTTATATAATATCACACACAGTAATAATCACTGCCACTATGCAATAATAGAAAAAATATGGATTTACTAGCTGTGCTAGTACACAGTTTATATGGGTCCAGTTGTAAATACCTACAATGCAAAAAACCTATGTAGTAAATAATCCACATGTCATATTTAGTGGCTTTATAATTTTTATTATTCCATTACTGCATACAAATAATATTACCATTATATTATATGCGGACAACACGGTGCTGGTGAGTCCATCATTGGGAGTGCTCGGTGAGATGCTGAAGATTTGTGAGAGCTTTGTTGCTAGACATGGTCTGACATATAATATGAATAAAAGCTAATACATGGTATTTTATGCCACCGGTAAATGCCCTGAAAATATATCTATTACGATAACCTTAAATGGCTTTAATTTAAACAGAGTTTATAAATTAACTATTGTTTATTTATATATAATATATAATTAATTAACTTGAATATTTAGGGCATTTTCTTACTAACAACTAAATGACAATGTGTGAAATGAGAGAGAGTAGGGTGCTCGCCATCTGATATAATGTGTTGGCCTGTAGATTCACCCGATGTACTGATCAAGTCAACATCATGCTAATAAAAGCTTATTGTCAAGGCTATATGCGGTAGTCTATAGTTCAATTGTGCCACAAGATCACTGGATGAGGACAACGTGTAGGAACGCGTCCAATAAAATCAGTAACGTTTATGCCTGACTAGTTTAAAAAAGTTTATGGTTTGCACATGTGCATTGCAAGCTAACTCTGCCTTTTATGGTATTGCCCAATGACAGACATAAAAAGCAATTCCGTTGTAAAAATCTTTTAGAATTTTTTATGATTTTGTCAGGAATAGGATTATTGTATTTTATTACAATAAAAGTAGCAGTTCTTTTCAACATGTTGATGTTACAAATTTTTTTTCTTGTATACCTTATAGGTCTACCTCCTTGGTTTAATATTATAAGTAATCTTAACCCATCGACTCGCGATTCGCCATATTTGGCCAATAATACAATAGACTTCGCAGAAATCAACCCACTTTTCCAGGAACTGCAACGTGTGACGTTAAATCAGTTTATTGTATTTTATTATACTAAAATAAAAAAATAGTACCTAGTCCTTTTAACTTTTCCACATGTTGTAGTTCCTACAAAAGTAGGTTGATTTCTGCAAAATCTATTGTATTAATGGCCAAATATGGCAAATCAACGGGTTAAGCATGTTGTTTACTTCTGTTCTGTTCATAAAAACTATGTGAAAAAAACTTGTACTTACAATAAGCCTTTATTACACACCAATAAGCAGAGAATAGGCGGGGCTAGCGAATGGTCATTTCACTCAAGAGTCAGGCTCATGTCATGACTGATGATAAGCAAACTGATGGTTTTCATGCCATCATTGCAAAAAAATCGTGTCATTGATGAGCAGAGTGTGGGCAAAGCAAAGGAGTTAGCCGTCACCTTTTTGAAGCATTTTGTGAGGATGGTGTCACAATAATTATATCTACATGTTGGTCATCTGCTGCCTAAAGTGCTTCATAATTTAATTTATTCACCTTAGTTAATTATTAATTTAGCATAATAATTTAATTTAAGTATAAGTTTTTTGTACTAAAATGTGGATCTCAGTTAAGTACCTGAAATAAATTATATATATATTGAAAACATACTGTTTTTATTGTTTCTTAGATTTTCATCTGTGAGAAACTATTTATTTTCAGCAAGATTTCCAAAGATTGTGTAAGCTAAATATAAAAAAGATCAAAATTCTAATGTTTGGCATTTAGACCTTTCTAAAGCTATCTTTCACAATCTTGTGAAATCCCTGCTGATTAAATTATTTTGCTGCATCCAACATAATATGCCTTTAAACATACCTATAGGATGACCAATGCATATAATATACTATACTACTAATATTATAAACGCGAAAGTTTGTATGTATGTACAGATGTTTGTTACTATTTCATGCTCAAATGGCTAGGACAATTTTGATGAAATTTGGTATGGAGGTAGATGAGGTGTTGGATTAACAAGTAAGAAAATAAGTAGGTGTATATGATCCTGTATATATATACAATATATTATATAGGTACCTGTGGGTAGGTAGGCATATATATACCTACATATACATACATACCTATAGGTATATGTATATTCTAATTTTTTACCGTTAGGTGTGGATAGATGGCAGCACATAACCGTTCCTTCAAATTTGACAGAGTTACCAGTCTAAACCCAGTATTCATTGTAGTCTTTGGTCTAATCTAAGCTAAGCAAAGTAAGTAGGTATCTAAGTTATCGAAAAACAAGTTTTTGTGTCATACAGAAGGTATCGTATAAGTAAGCATATAAAGATTCCTTGCCTAAAAACTAAAAAGAGCAACAAGTAGTTGTATAGAGGCTCATTGGTTTGCTATTGGTATTATTATTCTAAAGTTTAACAACAGCAGTCAGTTATTTTATGATTCCGTTTAGTTTTCAGACATGAACTACAATGATGAACAAATTGAAGATGAGAGTGATATTGTTATCAGTATGGTCAATAATTCAAGATACTCTACAAACTTTCATGTTTCCAAGTAAGACCTGTACCTAAAGGTATATACGCCGCACAGCGGATCAACTACCTACTACTACGTCTAAATAACTAACTGCTACCTCGTCCCCGCCACCGTCTGTCACCCCGCGGGACGGTCGCGCACGAGATTGCCGGGCTATAACAGTAACACCACAATATGATTTAGTAAAAATCCAATTAGAGGGTTATCAAAATAAATTCCATACCTTTGTTTGGTCGTGAACACATAGTAGTTACTAACAGTATATATGCCTAAATTTTTAAGTACTTATTAAAATTTGCCATCAATCTATACTCGCGAGCTTCAAATATTTAGTTAATAACTGCTGTTATGACTTGACAACATGCCATTATATACCATCTAGTCTGAGGACTTGGTTAGAACATAGGGTGGTGTCGCCTTAATGTAAGTATTCAGCCTTATGAGTTTTTGTTCATAAACCCATAAACTAAACCGCTGAAGATAGAAATGTGAAATATGAATAGTTGATTTATTTTGTGATAATATACCTGCGAATAATATTTTTTTATATTCAAATTCCTAAGAGGGTGAAAGGGGGTGTGAAAGTTTGTACTAAGAGTTTTTATGCTACTATGGTGAAATTTGTGTCAAGTCAAAGTCATTTATTCAATTTAGGCATCAAAGACGCACTTATGAACGTCAATTTTTCATTATAATATAATGTACTTTAAAGACTACCGCCGTGTTCCAAAATATATAGAGATATGTGGTTGGAATGGTCATAGTGCGAGTGTTTTTTTTTATATCATCCAAAGTTTATGATTATATTTAGATAGATATGTTTCTGGTTGCTATTAAACAACATTATATTATCATGAAGCAGTCAGTAACATATTTGTCTCTCATCAGAACTGTTAAATGATGGCCTAATTGTAATATTCAGTTGCATCACTGATGCTGTTTTTCTGTTAAATGTATTGTTTTTGTAATTTATAGTAATGTATTCTTTTTAGGCATTATTTTGGTTCGATCATAGGAAGGCACGGTGCCACCAAAATGAGGATAGAAAAAGACACTGGTACAATCATTAAAATACCAAGACAGGGTGAAGAAGGAGAGATCTACATAATTGGCATTAATGAGTCGGTGAGTACATACTAATACTTTTTATTTTTATTTCTACAGTAGGTAATTGAAGGAGCTTATAGCCACGTTGGTCACAGCCATGCCATCTATTGGTACTTTTATACAATCTCCTAACTTCATTCTGATTTGTCATAAAAACTTCCGTGAGAATTCATAGTTAAAAGGTAAAACCGGCAAACACTCACGTTTATCATCTAGGCGTTATACTGCGCCCGGTGTTGGGGCAGTACTGATGGAAAGCGTGGTCTAGACTTTTTACTGCTTCTTCGCTGCTAGACCTTTTACTAGTGCTTTTTACTTTTGTTTTTTTTTATTTTGTTTTACTAAATCATCTACATATTTCGGTTGTTTCATGGCGAATGTTTTGAAGAGCCTTTTAATGTTATTCCTTCCTCAGCATTCCGATCCCAAACTACTACTCGTTCCGGCCTAGCATTGCATCCATATACTGTTGAAAACTTCTTACCACGATACAAAATGTTTAGCAGTTCCTACCTCTGTCGTGTAAGTAAATTGTGGAATGCTTTGCCGGCGTACATATTTCCTTGCAGCTATGACCCTGGGTCTTTCAAGCGGGCCCATCCAAGGAATTTTTATTTCATGAGAAATGTTTTCAAAATTAGTCAATTGCAGATTTTCTTTCGTAGGTTTAGGGTACATATAAATTATTGAGTAGGTAGTTGAGTAAACATGTTCATTTTTTTTATTTGATCAATAAATGTTATTGACTCGTCACTCAATCTCGATATTTTCAACAGATTCATCATAGTGCCACTGCAAACTAACAAAGAAATTAGTAAAATGGCAGGCATTTTTGTTTTAACCGACTTATTTATTCATTTAATAAATAAATAATTATTTCTACGCATTTGTAGGGGTTCTAGGTGTTGAGTGACTTAAGTGTCTTCAATAATACAGACAGCGCGATTTCGCAGTCTATCGAGAGCATCCATAAGGTACTTAGCGGATCCATCCCAGATGTGACAAGAATATTCAATACCTGAGTTATATAAAGAATGCACCGCTGATCCGGAGTAAAGAAACGCCTCGCTCTGTTCAGGACTCCGAGTTTGCGGGAAGCTAAATTGATAATACCCTCGATGTAGTCACGCTGGTTCAGTTCACTACGGATGTCCATGCCAAGGATGTCAAGATTACACTGTACAGGTAAGGTGATACTCTGAAGAGGAAGAAATGGAGATGTTTTTGCCGAGAACGCGCACACTTAAGTCTTCCTGGCGTTTAACTCAACCAAGTTGTCCGTACCCCCACTAGAGACGCTGTCAAGCACCCCGGAAAGCTCAGCGACGACACACCGTCTATTCGCTACAATTTTAGTCTTTGTCGCACCAGATCGTCCAAAGTACCGACCGTGGACAGTTCTGTCATCTGCGTAGCAATGAATGTCACCTAGCGGTAACATATCGTTGATACGCAGGACAAAGAGTGTGGGTGACAGGACAGACCCCTGTGGCACGCCGGCATTGATCTGGAATGAGCGGGACGTAGGACCATCACAACGGGTGCGAATGGTGCGCTCGTGCAAGAAGCCAGCAATCCAGTCACAGATGCGAGAGGGTAGGCCGTATGCCGGTAGCTTGGAAAGAAAAGAACGATGCCATACCCGATCGAAAGCCTTGGCGACGTCGAGGCTAATGACCAACGCTTCGCCATGCTTGTCTATATCTTCACCACAAAGGTATGTGACGTACGCTATAAGGTCACCTTTTGAGAACTAAGGCTGGAATACTGTCAGGGCCATTTGCTTTCCTAACTTCGAGTGACAACAGCTCTCGGCGCACGTCACACTGCCTAATGCGGACATCGGGCATGGTAGTGCTACACCGGGGTATTCTTCGCGGATGCGCGCCCTTGTCATCGAGTCGGGAGTTCGTCAAAAAATAACAACCAAGTCGACTTTTTCTTGCGGTTGATGAGCAAGTGACCCATCGGGATATCTGGCAGAAGTTTGCTTGGATCGTTTTGGCCAGTTGCCAGTAACTGCGGCTAACTGTGGGGTGCGAAAGGTTTTGGCCAACACGAGCAACTCGTTGGGCATCCGCTCTTACGTATGCTCTCTTGCAGTCTCTGGTGGGTTTATTATAGGCTTGTTTTAGGGAGGTTATATTAGGATCTTAAGGGCGCGGGCCCTAGTCCAAGCGAGATATGCTGCTTGTTTGTGAGCAATAGCATCGGCACATACGCGACCGAACCAGGGCTTGGTCTTGCCACCGCTGACAGAATGAGTAAATGGTATGTAGTACTCCATACCAATCCTGATCTCGTCAGCGATGGCAGATGCGCTCTCCGATGCATTTCTCTCCCCGCAACAGCACCGCCTCCAGGAGACAGATGCAAAGTATTCACGCATGCCGTCCCAATCTGCCGATGAGTAATGCCACAGCCTTGTTTAACTTCTACTTGTTATGGAGTAGCGATATGAGGCACTGTTGCGGCCAACACACAGTGGTCCGAAGTGCCAAGAGGCGTTCTTATAATTTCGTGGTTATTTAGACTTAAAAATGAATGAGGTAAGTATTCCAAATTTGTAAATTAAAAATATTATACTAGGGTCGTTTTTGATGATGATTGGTTAAGAATCTTGCAAGATTAGACCATTTGGTTTTTTGTTGGTTTCCTGTGATTATCTCACGAGTACTGCTATTTTTTTCCTAGCTAAACTTTCTCCAAGGAGCTTCTAAGCCTAAACATTTTCTTGCGTTCCGGTCGATTAGATTTTGATACATTCATACATCAACGAGTACAAACTTCCTGTATCATCCTTCCTGTATCCATTATTTAATTTATTACAGATTTGCATATAGGAGGCAGTCTATCATTACAGAGATTTTTAAGACCTTGTCTTTTGGCAGATACTCCAAATTCTGGCTGAGATTTCAAGTAATGCAAAGGTAGTCTATGGTTGACTAAGTCGGAGTCAAAATGAATTTTTCACAATTGATCATCCACCCTAATAAAGCGAGGATGCTTACAGCTTCCGCAGCTTGGTCCATTAAGCGATACTATTTTGGTTTGCAATCAAGAAATCGCAAATATACACGATGATGCGCATCTCTTTGTCCTGTAAAAGATGTGCGATCCACTTTGTCCGCAAATGCTTTGCGTGCGCATGACAGCCCGAACGGAAGACAAGTGATTTTAAAGAGTTCAAGGGTCCACCTCCCATCTGGTGCATACATCACTCTTAGAAACTGCTGATGAGCAGACGAAATCGGCACGTGAAATATATGCCTGCGAGAGGTCTATTTTGCTCACCCAATCGGCTGCTTGCAAGGAATCCGGTACGCGGTACATATTGAAACCTCTTTCGTGCCTAGACGGCTGGGTGATTATCATAAAAGTCAAAGTATGTGTTCTAGATGTTTAATATTCTTCTAGAAACCCCAGAGCTGGGTCGTGAGTACAGACAGATTATGCAATAGCCTCCCTTGTTATACGGGGACTTGTCTCAGAATAGCAGTGTAGTCCTCGACGCGATGGAGTGGGTGATGCAGTAGCGTCGACCGGAAAACGGACAGCCGCAGATTCCCGCAGCAGTCGGGTTAGCTCAGACGCCCAACAGGATTCAGGGTCCTGTGGTAGCTGCTGGCCACTCCGGGGATGTGCACAGTAGTGGCCCCGCAGTCTAGCCAGCGGGGGTTCCGGTCAGCGGCAAGTTTGCGCCAGCGGTAGGATTAGCTCGCCGTAGGATCCCTGGAATGCCAACAAGGATTCCGGTTAGTAGGAATTCCTCAGCGGCGCTGTTGTCACATGCACAAAGTCTTCGGCTCCTCCGAGGAAGCTTAACTTCGACAAGCCCCGTGATGTGACAACATGCCGCAAAACAAAATGGTCGAAAGGACATTTAAAAACAAGTTACAATAAGATTGTTATAGAATAGGCTTGAAGAGCAATAACAGGCTTTAGCAGTACCTAGTTGGTAGAAATAATAATAATACCGCAGGGGCGGCTTTGTGGCGAGCCGTCGGTGAGTGGCGACACCGTGGACCCTGATTCTCCCTGGGGCTAAATGAGACCCCTGACCCCCGGCTTGCCTTGATTGGCCGTCTGGGGGTGGAGACGCAAGAGCAAGACACAAAAAGCTCCAAAGGTGGAAGTGTTAATGGGCATAACGCTGGTAGTAGCGCTCTAGTGAAACCGCAGCACACCTCTCAACACCCTTCAGCCATCCACACCAACATTGCCCCTTTTGTCACCATTGATGGTGGCTTTAATGGGGGCCCGTTTAGTGGGTGGAAAGTCACCACCTGCCTAAACATTTTAAATGAAACTGAAATTGACAGGTGCCGTAGTCTCGTCCATAGCCCACTATCTCCCGTATCACTAATAAGTACATATCAATAGCCATGCCATTTTACCCATTTTTGTAATAGATATACCATGTTACCCTTCATCCAAAATGTCTGTTTTTTTATACAACATTGTATTTTTTATACCAAACGGGCCTCTAAGTGTTGGCTACAGACCCACTTATGCCTATGTAAAGGACCGGGTGAAACCCGTGAAATAATTTAAATAAAAATAATAATACGCTTTATTCATTACAAACTTAACTAACTTAAATTAACAAACACAAATCGATACCTTAATTGGCAAACCAGCTAACTCCATTTGAGTAAACTTTTCAGGAGAAGCTTAAAACTTCATAATTTTTTTTGTAGACTACTTATGAAAAAATCTAAAATCCCGTTGGTGTATAATATTGTAAGCTATTATATTTGATAATGTACAAGGCTTTATTGATTTTCATTACAATTATACAGCGATTTTTGGAGTTATCTGATTCATATTTCCTGTTAAAATATATGATCTGGGAGTTGGCGGGTTTTCTCAAAGGAATAATTTTAAATTAAATGATTGGTTAAATTTTTAAATGTTTTATTTAGAAAAAGAAATATAAAAATTAAAAATACAATAAACCATAACTTTATTCAGTCTTCATGAGGAAGGTTTTCATAGTCATTTTGGTAGTCTCTGGGCATTGAGTTCTTTAGTTGCTGTAAATCGGAGTATTTCTTTTTAGTTATTTTCCTGCGTTCGGTGTAGAGTTCGGGTATATTTTCAAATGGAGTTTTATTTATTTTAGCATTCTTACGCTGGTTAAGCAATGTATATTCTGTAGTAAATCTAAGTTTATAAAAAATCTCCCCCGAGGGTGCATACTTGAGGGCTCGTATATCGGTAACCTGTAAGAAGCACAAACTTTAATGTAGGTAATAATTAATCAATTGAATTAATGTAACTACAATTATAATTAACTGTTTATAATTTTATATAGACCCCGGAACGTAGCTTTGGTTTCGTGGTGAGGGAAAACTCGCGCACTACAAAATGTACAACAAATGTAGTGCGCAAGTTTTCCCTCACCACGAAACCAAAGCTAATCTTACGTGCCGGGGATTATACCTTGGGATCTCCCTTCAACTTTCCTGGTCTAATAGAATTGTAGAAATTTATATTTTTGAAATTCTTGAAATAAGAGTAGGTTAAGTATTCAACTGTGTAAGGTTTAGTTTTCTTGGCATTTTTACAGATAGTAATGTACTCTGCTGGGACATGAATCACTTGATTTTTTAGTTTTTTTCAATCATTGCATGCATGCTGTCTACTTCCATTTGGGTATGGCCTACTTCCAAATATTTTTGCTCAATTGTTACATTATACAGCATGGCTGTGTTGAGGAGAGCATTACTTAAAATGACGTTTCGGTTTTGGTATGTACACCCATCTGTGTACAAGGTTATGTGTCTGTTATCGTCTCTCATTTTTGAAATAACTTTGTCAATAAAAAACTTCGTTAGTATCGTTGCGAATTCATCAGAATTCAGCCCACCTTCAGCCTCATTCCATAGAAAACAATGTCCATGACTAGTTTTCATATCATATATACACCAGTTATGTACACAAAGCTTGGTCTTATAGTAATTTGAAGATACGTTAGAACGTGGCGCTAAAAGAACTGCTTGAAGATCTGCAGTAAAGACAAATTCTTTTTTTTCTTTATCACTATCCTTCTCCAACCGTGCTTCATTCTTTTTATTTATGTGCTCTTCATAAGTCTCTTTAGTAATATGACCCATCTTATATCCATTACAGATTTCACACAAATCTTTCTTCGGTTTAAATAGAGAAATTTTTTGGATGGTGAGAGTGTTTGTAAAAGTAGCAATTGATAAAGGTTTTTCGATCTTCGGTTTACAATAATCTATATACATTTCATAAAGTTGTCGCTTGGATGAAATGTCTGATTGTATGTATGTCTGTGTTGTTCTTTTCCTACAATAATGTGAAGGCATTTTTGGTAACTCTTGTAAAAAGTCGTGCAATGTTTTATTTTCTTGTTCAAATGGCTTTCTGGTAGTAGATTCTTCTAAACGTTCATCAGTATTTTTGCCTATAACTTCAGACTTCCAACTCCAAACACATGATTTTCCAATACAAAAAGTATTTAAAAATAACGTTTTACAAACTCTAATCATATCTTCTCCCTTTTTTAGATAGTAAATAAAACTGTTAGCTCTTTCTGATTTCTTAGGGTCTGTTCTACCTCTTGGTCTATTTGTATGTATAACTTTTACTAAGCTATCAACATAAACTCGTTTTTCTTTCCAAGACATATCCCAAAACTTATCAAACAATAATTTTCTGTCATCTTCAGAGATACTATGGTACTTAATGACACTCTTATTCTTTTCTTTACAAGTACACCGAGGCTTCATAACTCTTTTTGGTTTCCTTATATTCCTTTTCCATTCTCCATCCACTTTCTTTTTACTGCAATATTCTTTACCCTTCTCTCTATTCTTTTTGTTAATCTCACTAACCCATTCATCTTTCTTTACTTGACAACGTTTCTTTCTTTTCACTAATGGTTCCTCAGTTTCTGAATCAGAATCACTATAATCGACTAACTTTTTCATCGATTCAGTTGAAGCAGGTGAGACTGCAGGTATAGCTTCATGGAGTATTGGTTGTTCATGTGGAACAGAAATGACCAAAACATCACTCAATAATTGATCATTACTACTAAATAGGACCTCATTGGTTGGTTCAAAAGTATTACAGGCAGCTGCATTATTCAGTGGTGTAGTAGGGTGAGAAGACAGTAAACTTGGACTATGGATTTCTGTTTCGAGCTCAATTAAGTTTTCAATAATAACATTGTCAACTATTTCCATATTATTATTGTAACATATTTGCTCATCTAATATTATTTTATTGTTAAGTAATTCAGGGCTAATGTCATCCACACCAGGCTGATTATTTTCAATACAATCTATGTAGCTATTATCAAAAAATGCAACAGAATTAGAAGCAAGCAAATCATCGTAAGGTTTTGAATATTGGTTATTAATAAACAAAGCAGAGTCTGGGTTATTGGGTTCATCAAGCTCATGCTGTTGTTTTTGAACACTTATTTGCAGTATTTTTTTAGCACATGACCTTGACATCTGTATGAGAAAACAAATAAAGCCCATTACCTTAAGCACTTCAATGCACTAGTTCATAAAATAAAAGTCTATAGTAAGTTATACAGTAAAACCACTAAAGATTGTGCCTTAATAAGCGAAAAAAATTATGATAAAATAAAAGCTCCTAATATATTTTACAACTTAATTGAATTTCCATTCATGTTATAATTTTGTGACATATTCATGATGCTAACTGTACATTAAAAAAGTTAATAAATTAATTAAATTATTGTCAAACAATATATTAACACGGCTAAATCCCAACACTGCAATAAAAAGTAAAAAGCAAATCGGCTAAATCCATGTAGGTATTAAAAGTTAAAATTACTGTATTATTAATTGATGTTTGGATAAAAACTAAAATAATAAACATACCTTGTATTCAAGTTGTTCTATTTTTCAACACCATATTAATTTTCATCGATTATTATCAGAAATCCTTAATAAAATTACGGAGCACAAGCGTACACGGCTGAGGCGCCATACAAAATGGCTGCCTTTGTGGAGTTAGCTGTCAAAATCGTAACGTTCCAATACGCGTGGAGTTGGCTGTTTTTCTTACAGTGATTTATGCAGAATATTCAAATAATATTGGACTTGTCTCTTTCGCAAATCACGCTTAGTGACCGTTACGATACAAAATCACAATAAAAATCATTTTGAAATAAAGTGGAGTTGGCTGGTTTGCCAATTAAGGTATCGAAATGCTTATGATATTTTGTTGTATAAGTTACCAAACCACCCAAACTAGATTTACTCTGTGATATGGCATGCCAACGTCTTCCTCCTAGACATAATACTTACTTAAAATAATAATATAATATAATATAATAATATAATTACAGATCATGCCATTTAATTTATTTTGCAATACTAAAGAAAGGTACATTAAGTTTGAAATTCGGAATCAAAGGTTGCAAATAAAAAAATGGAAAAAGTAAACAAATCTACCTACATTCTAAAAAAATATTTTAGCTGAGAGGCCTTGCATGTTTGTGTGTGTGTTGTGTGTCTTACTATGTAAGAGTGCGCCGATGTATGTCGCAGGGAAACCTGTATTGTCTGTGTGAGTGAATACGCGTGTTGATTGTTAGTAGGTACCTACTAGATAGGTTTAGATTACACTACAACGTTAAACACTAGTTCCTGGCAGTTTACATAATCTTGAAGAGCTTCACAATCATTACGATATAATAGTAGGTTCTACAAAAGGTAGAAATGTACTGATGAGGTTATAAGAATCGCGCAGCCTAGTACGTAGAATGAAATTACACGATAATTCACAATAACCAGTGCACAGTATAGATTTAAGCTAGACATTTGTTTCAACTCACCCGAGATGGGGACTAAACTGAATTTAAGTTAAATTACTACGACGATACAACGTCCCACAATTGCTAATTGGTCACGGCACTTGGTAATCACTGATGACAGAGGTTTGTTCTAGTCGGTGGCGTCGGAAAGAAGGTACCATGGCTCGTCACCCGCCTGCGATCCTCGCATGACTCTCGTGACTCAGTCTTGACTCCTCCCATTTTTCGCCTGTTCATCGCGCGTAACCTTAGTATTTGGTAATTTTAAAAGCTGTTCTAGATAAGGATGGCTGAAATTTCGGGAGGAATTATACTAAAACCAGTTTTGGACATAAAGTACAGTACCTCTCTCTATTTGTTTCTTAGACACAAGTACTACTCTATATACTAGCTTTATTAGCAATAGCGTCCTCTGTGTCGTAGGTGTCTTCGAGCTAGCAATACTTCCATCTAGATGGCGACACTTGTTGTGATTTGGACTTGTTTACCAGAAACATTGGACATACAAAGCTTGGTGACAAATCTGCATGAATCAACACTTTGCTGTTTAACCATTTTTATTTGATTGGTCATTAATAAACTTGTTTTGGGTTTGAAATTGTTTCAACATATTTGAGTTTAAAAGCGGGGGTACTTTTAGAAACTGAATTCGATAACCTTTTATCATTCTTAAATGTGCTCTGGGCTCTGGAGCACCAAAACGCTCTCAAAATATAGTTTTTTAATCGCCTGCCATAAAAAGCTTCTAAATAAGAGATCTACGGATGCCGGAAGGGCCTTTCTTATTATCATCGCGTGTCGTACCGCACTGCTTGATTGGTTTTTTTTTACCTTTGGGACCAGGGAGGGCCGTGGTTCATACCCAGAGTTAGAACCTTCAAATGACTAGCGAGGTCGGTTAGGTGGGGGTAGGGTCTTGTCTATTCAGAATAGACTTATAGCTCTTCCGCAGAGCGTTTTTGAGCTGTGAATAATTTGTTTGTGCTTCTTCGCAAAAAAGAAGTTTAAATCCTGTGAATTGAAAAGACTATTTTGTGTAGGAGAAATCTTTTGCAGGTCCTCTTTAACGTATTAATCCCTGACGCCAGACAGTATGATATCACGGCGCCTGTGAATAATGTCCGCTCGCCTTCCACAAAATAATTGCAAAAGCCTTCAGACACCTTCAAGTAAGGTTTTTTTTTTTTTTTTCATAAAACGGTGTAAGTATTAATTATTTAGTCAGAACCTCAAAAGATCTGTCAAGTAATCGAAGCCAGGAAGAGTTAGAATCACAATGTCTGAGCTCGGTATTGACATCGAGCACAAAAAAACCCAGGCCTAACGATATACTTATCAATTTCAAGATATCTAACCCTTTACCAGAAGCTATTGCTTCGTGTCTCGGACGGTATATTTACCGTCCGAGACACTTTCGACTACGGGTTCCTTCAAGTTTGTTGACACTGCGAACCCGAAAACTTTAGTTTTCTTTGGCTTCGTGAACAGCGGTTCGTAATTATCTAGCGAAATTTTATACTCCTCTGAAGGATGCAAGGATATTCTGTCTCTATGTATTGATGATAAATGAGAAATAATGGTACATTTGCGTACCATAATGAAAGTTCCATGGTACAAGGTACGGGCACCTGGATAATGGTACGTGTACCATAATTTTGGTACGTATAACATAGCTGAAGTGATGAGAGCGCCCGCCGCTTGGGCAAGATCGAGTCTATCCCCTCCACCGGCTTAAAGGGGCGGAGCCGAGCGAGAGGGGGAAAGAAGAGGTCGTGACGTCATGTCTGGAGGTGATGCTGTCTCACTTTAATAGGTCTAGAATAACGGTTCATAGCTTATAATAATAACTTTTGTCTTTTGCCCTAAAGTGCATGGTTTCCGAGTTATCGGCCGACAAACTTTTTTTCAAGAGGCGCTTGAAGATCCTCCTGGATCTGTCAGCATTTTGTGATTTTATGCTCGGAAATTTAGTGCGAGTTTGACTAAAAAGAACGGCTATTTTTGCACAATAGGTACTGTGCAAATGGGCCGCAACAGCTATATTTAGGGTTCATCAGCGTACCTACTACGTAATAAATCAGTATTCAATTAATTTGTCATCTAGACTCCAAGTAGCATTTATTTCTTGTTTCCAGGATGTAATAGCAGCAAGAAGAAGAGTAAACACAATTATTATATCAACAAGAATGAAACAAAGACCGACTCACTTCAATTGCATACCAATGACCAGTCCAGAGATCATAAAAAATTTTGAAGTTTTCAAAGTAAGTCGTAGTTTCATTAAATTAATAATTTGGGTAATAGGTAGGTAATTATATTTTCATTATAATGACTGTAGGGAGCCGAGTTTTTAAGGCAAAACGTGATAAAATATTGTATAGCTCGTGCACTACGAGAATTAGGGAGCAGAGTAATGAGAGGAACCGTGTTCAAATAATAGGTATTTGTTATGAATTTTTTTATTTATTTATTCTTCAGGTAACAAAGATCCAAGTTATACTTAATACTTTAGTACTTAACTAACTATAATATATACAATTCAATATAAAATAATAAAATAAATGGAATTACATAATAATAACAATAATAATTATAGCTACCTTACAGATATAATTACATAGTCTGAAGCTCAAAATCATTGTCTGAGCATCAGACGCAAAAAGTTATTCAACATCTGTGAATCTAACGCCTCTGCAACTATTCTTAGGATACTGTTGTGGCTGTCCCTCACTCTGCTTCTCAATGATGCAGCCTTCTTACGCATGGTAGCGTGAAAGCCGTCAGTTTGGTATTCGGCAAACATCTCCGACGCGCTGCAGAAACGGGGAAGCCCCAGCAGCATCCTAAAAATGTTATTGTATTGGACACGTAAGCTGTCCAGCTTTCTATTAGTGTAGTTGTACCATAGACTACCCGTGTACATACCCTGACAATAAGCCTTAAACAATGTAACTTTGACTTGGTCTGTACATCGGGCAAATCTACGGGCCAACATATTCCCCCTAACCACCAATGCTCGACGCTCTCTCTCAATGTCGACATTATCTTAAAGGTCTGTTATAAAATGCCCTAGATATTTAAATTTTGCAACTATGTGCATTTTTACGCCTTTAAGCGTAATTGCCGGTGTTTCTACAGGACATTTACCAGCCGCCTTAAAGACCATGTACTCACTTTTACTTACATTATACAACAGTCCATGAGTAGCAGCATAAGATTCACACACCCTTAACATCTTGCCGATTGCTCCCGCTGTTGGCGCCAGCAGCACCATGTCGTCTGCGTAGCTGATGTTGTTCATACAAACTCCATCCACCCGGCATCCGACACGCATGCTGCTGAGCTCAACTATAAGGTCATTCATGTATAGGTTGAAGAGCCTCGGGGACGTCAGTCCCCCCTGTCTTACCCCGCACTCCAACCCACATGACTCGGAAAGTGAGTTTGCCCATTTTACTACGTTGGTTTGATTCGCGTACCAGTACTTAAAGATGTTCAGAATCTCCGCCGGTACATTCCTGTCTCTCAACTTTCTCCGGAGCACGTCATACGACACAAGATCGAAGGCTCTAGAGAGGTCGAGGAACATGCGTACGTACGTTTCGTAATCTGCTAACTATGTCAAAATACATTTTGTCAATGATCCGTTTATGGTTGACCAAAGTGCATGACCCAAAACTACACTCAGCGAACTGATGAGGAAAGTCTATCTCTTTAAACGCATTGTTGCACACTATATTCCATTATTTGAGATATGTCTCGCTCCCCCCAAATGACTGCATTAGGGGGCACGTCAGGTAACACTAACTTACTCTTAACTAAAAAACTTAACTAAAACTTACTTTAGGGGGTCCGAACCCGGTCCGGATCCGTGACGGATAATATATTCTGTGCCATATAATATGAGTACCTACGTGACAATTTAGTATCGATATATCATAGCTTTGGCTATGTATAATAAACCTCATAGTTAGCTATGTAAACGTAAAATGTAAACCATTTTAGGAGTTTGCCACGTATTCCAAAATCTACCAACATAGAAACAAGTCTTCTGATAAGCACTCGATCAAATGCTTTTTCATAATATAGGTAGATAACATCGTTTGTCCCAATTTTGTCCACAATGTCCACATGTCACATGAAAGGAAATTGGCCTCTTATGATCCCTGAATTCAAGCCATGTTGTTCATAAATTATTAGGTACTCTTTCCTTGGTCGGACAAGAGCGATCTTAGTTTGTCGGCAATATTTTGCTCGCTTTACTTATGCTTTGCATGGCTTATGGGGCGGGAGTTACGGGAGTTTAGATAAGAGATATATTGATTTATATAATTTACGTGCAATGATAACGTCATAAGATAAGCCGAACGCTTAGGCTGTTTGTGCCTCTCTATCACTTGGTTCGCGCTCTCGCTTGCACGCTCGGCCCAGGCGGAACGTGATAATGAGTCATACTTTTTTGTACGAGCAGCCGGCGTTCTTCGATTTATAAGACGTTATCACGTTAAAAAATCTTATTGCTTGCTCATAACTGCACTACATCTCTGAAATAGAATAGCAGTTATGCCATCTATGGCAGAGGCATCTTTAAAACTTTTGGCAAGGGCTTTTTGTACTAGGTCCGCTGAAAATATTCATAGTCTATACAATCATCAATTCTCGGGGATTTTAATTGGTGGGACTGATACATGTGGTGGCTCTCTTAATCTGTTCTAACTGTCGGCAAAGTAGGTAAATCGCGCTCCAAGTACTTTGCTGTCGGGCAAAATTTACAGCAACTTGGCCATACTTATCATTTAATGAAGGAGGCACTGATACTTTAGATGAAAGTTGCTGCCTCATCTAAGTATATACTTATATGAAAATGAACCCCTATTTCTCATAGTCACGCTTTAACTTAAGAACGGCTTATCCGATTTCATTAATTTTTTATATGTTTGCTAATACTTCGCAGATGGAAAAAAAAGTATCAAGAAAAGATGGGAGGTTATGGCGAGGCCGAAGGCCGAGCCTACTACGCGAACGAAGTCGCGGGCGTTGGCTAGTATAACTATAAAAAGATTTATGCCCGCTACATATACATTTCTTAAAATTGTATTTTAATGTAGGTACTTATAGGTAAGTAACTATTGTTTGTATGCAGTTGAACGAGCATGTACCCATTACATGTAATGAGTATGATTTGAGCGTTTAGATTTTTAGTTTTTACCTGCGGACCCATTTTTGATAGCTATAGCTACGTCACTGGGTTAGGTACTATTTCAACCAATGTGTTGTGTTGTGTATTTCTGAGGCACAACATCCCGTAGCCCACGCCACGAGTCGAGTCTAGCCACGGACGGGTCATCTATATTTATATATATTACAGGAGAAAGTTCTCACCGAGTGTTCTAGCAGCCGAGGACTGGAGGAGTTAATATTCATAAGAGCCGAAAAGCTTCATTTATCATTGGGTATCATATGATTATTGGATAAAGAAGAGATGTTGGCTGGGTCCAAACTGTTTGCGAAGGCTAAAGACACTGCCATAATGTGAGTACAAACTGTTAATAAAAATATGAATAATAATATGATTATGTATATCGCTCTCATACAAAATATATGATCAAATAGGTATAATCTCACATATTAATATATACTTGGTAATCATATATAATCATTTGAAAAGACCATGAGGACTAAGCCTGAAACGTTGGTCACATCATTTATAAATTGTAGCCATTGTGGTGTACTATATGTAACCGAAGATCGAGCGGAGAAATTATAAGCGTCATTAGAAGGAGTTACAAACTTACAATCCTCAACAACGAAGGAATGTTTGATGAAGGCGCTGGTGATGTCATTAACTGACCATTATCTCACATACCCCAGGTACGAATGAATGAATCTGTATCACGGCCACTATTAAAAAAACCCATTAGAAATACTAAAGCGTATGCCTTCAAGCCTAACATTATTTTTATTAGTTTTTATTAGCGGCCAATAGTTAATAATGTAAAATCATGCATCTGCCACCTTTCACCTAAACACATACCCACATAATATTTTTATAATACCGCATCCACGTACGAGCCATCCAAGTTGTGCATACCATGGTAAGTAATTCATCTGCTTAAAAGACACTTGTAGTGCAGGGGTGGAAAATGGCCCAAAAAGACAGTAGAAGTTTTTTTGAAATAACGTCGGTAAAGGTTAATTTTTGCTAAAAATTGACAGTAAAAGCAGTATTTTAAGGCTTCCATAAAAGTGGCGGTTTTCCTATTTTTGCGGTAGATTGAAGTGTTAAAGAATATAAAGTAAAATTTTATTTAATTCAAGATTTTTGAGACGGGTGTCTTTGCTCGTCGTAACATTTTGAACCCTCTTCAAATACATGCGAAATATTATATGTACATATTTCTCTTACAACCATGGTGAATCTTTAATAAAATGACTAGCATACATACTTAACTAACAGCAACTAACACATGCCTATTTTCAATGGTAAATTGGTCGAAAAAGGTTCAGTACCCGCCTTAACTACCTCTCGAGGTTTTGTCAGTAAATGGTCAGTATTTTAGATTTTTGCAGTCAGTAAAATTAGTATTTTTAACCATGGAATCAGTTTCCACCCTTAGCAGTGGTACCAAGAGCTATAAGCTGACAGTGCACAATGCTCGTCACTCCAAGATAAATACAGTACAGTACAGTACAGTGCTATTTTCACCTTTAATAAATATAATCAAGCGTCCGAAGTTGTCACTACGATAATAAATAATTGAATTTGTTCATATGTCTATTTTCGTAATGAACCAATAAGCTACCTGAGAAGAATAATCTAAGGTTATAATTATTTTTTTACTATTAGGTATTACCTTAGGTTATTCTTCTAAAGCTACCACCGTTTAGATGACCATCTTGCTACTATGCTTGTATACTTGTTGGAGATATCTGCTATAAATTTATTAGAGTATGATGTTACTATAGTATTTGTATATAGGACTAACTTGGTGACCGCTAGTGCATTCCTCGACAATTTAGAACGTCTGCTCGATAGGATAACGGAACTTAGTTTATATTGCATTTTGGTAGGCGATTTTAATATGAACACATTAGCTGAGATGAACAGCGACCGTAAACGTTTATATGATATGTTGTCGGCCCATAACATGACAAATTAAGTTAATTTTCCTACTCGCATAACCGCGACCACGGCAACGAGCTTAGAGCACGTTTACTTGAACCTGCCAGCGGGCTCGGTGAGCGCGACGCCCGTAGTCACGCATCTCAGCGATCATCTGGCGGTGAGATCCGCTCTCGTGTGCGAGAAGACGACGCAGAAACAAACAACACACTACACGCGAAGTTTCTCACGGGCAAATCAGGCTAACTTTATTGCTTCTATAGATAGTGTTGACTTGGATGAGTTATTGATTAAAAAAAGATGCGAAGTAGAATTAGTGACAGCGATGATAAATATTATTAAGAATAAATATGACATTTGCTTTCCGTTACGATATGTACCCACTAGAAACTATGATACATCTTGGGTCAACCCAGATGTTAAACATTATACATTATTAATTAATGACATTATCGATATAGGCAAATTACATCCCAATTATTATACAATTATGACTATAATAGGTGACATGAATGAATATTATGATAACTTGTTCAAAAGTCATAAAGCTAGGTTTTACACTAATGCACTAAACAACGGCAGTAATGCATCCAAGGCAATGTGGAAAGTAGTCAACAAAGAGAGAGGAAAAAACAATTACGATATCCCCTTGTCGACTTCACTATGGTTGTAAAAAAACCTGACGGAACAAAGTTTCAAACGAAGTAGGATGCCGCGAACGCAATGAACGCTCGATTCTTGAGCGCGGCGAGTGCATGTGGAGCGCCGCGCGCTGACGTCACGCGAGCTGAGAGCGTGCTGCGCTCGGTGCCCGCCAGCTGACCGCTCGATACGGCTGCTTCCATTCACTGCCGATGAAGTAATGAGGATCGTTACCAACAGAATACCACCAAAAACATCCAAAGATTAAGATCCCATATTTATGGCACCTCTATGAAACTGATTAGGATAGCGATACACTCTCTAGCACCAATGTTAGCAATAACTTATAACAGACTAGCTGCGCCCCGCGGTTTCACCCGCGTGGTGATGGATGATGATGATGATGATGATGAAAAGTATCCTATGTGTTAATCCAGCGCCTCATCTACCCCCATACCAAATTTCATCAACATTAGCCCCCCCGTTTGTGCGTGAAAGAGTAACAAACATCCATACATCCATACATACAAACTTTCACGTTTATAATATTAATTAATAGGACTAGCTGCGCCCCGCGGTTTCACCCGCGTGGTGATGGATGATGATGATGATGATGATGAAAAGTATCCTATGTGTTAATCCAGCGCCTCATCTACCCCCATACCAAATTTCATCAACATTAGCCCCCCCGTTTGTGCGTGAAAGAGTAACAAACATCCATACATCCATACATACAAACTTTCACGTTTATAATATTAATAGGATGTATAAGAGAAAGTGTATTCCCTACCTGAATGAAGACCAGTAAAGTTTCGCCTTTATATAAGGGCAAAGGTCGACGACACAATATAGATAATTATAGACCAGTTTCAATAATACCAGCAGTAGCAAAGGTGTTCGAGAACGGGCTGAGTTCTCGACTAGTACATTTTCTCACTTCGATCGACGCCGAGGGCCGCTCTACTACGTCCCTGATCCGAGAAGTAATTCGAAAGATTTTGATGGCTCGCGAAAGCAACCAACAGGTGGCGATTTTGTGCTGCGATCTATCGAAGGCGTTCGATATGGCCGATCATGTCGTGATTTCTGCAAAGCTGCAGCACTATGGCGTGCACGCCCTCCTCACGGATCTTATGCGCAATAGATCCCAAACTGTGGTTATTTGTGGCGGAGCCGAAAGATCGGAATCATTGAACTCTGTGATGGGAGTGGCTCAAGGTTCATCGATATCAAACATATTGTTCTCTCTTCTCTTGAATGACCTCCCGGATGTGGTGACCACCGCTGAAATACTGATGTATGCTGACGACATTGCAGCGCTGGTTACAGCACCCTCGGTGGGTATTTTGGAGGAGAGATTAAATGATGGGGCATCTCAACTCGGTAAGTGGTTTCGAATAAATGGTCTTGCTTAAAATTTTTCAAAATCACACTTCGTGCATTTTCGGCTATCAGGGCGACCAATGCAGCCGATATCGGTGATCATTGAAGGCAGCACAACAGAACAAGCCGAAACTATTACTTTCCTAGGATTCGAGTTGGATCGAAGTTTAAAATGGGAAAGCCATATTAGCTGTGTGGTAAATTAGGCAGCGCATGCTATGCACTCGGCCGGGTCGCTAGAGTTGTACCTGCTGAAGTGGTGCGCTCGTGTTACTTCTCTACAGTACATTCACTGCTTCAGTACGGAGCGGAGCTCTGGGCCCGTGCCGCAGACTGGGAGCGTGCATTTAGACTCTAAAAGCGCGCAGCGCGAGCTATCGTAAAAACCCCGCAGTGCACATGCGTCCGGCCGCGTTTTAAGAGACTTGGGATTCTGACACTACCAGCACTAGTAATTTTTCAAGTTGCGGTTTATGTCAGATTGAACCAGAACTCTTACAAAACATATAACAGGGTACATTCGTACAACACTAGTAATAGGAATAAGATTTGCGGCATATCTCGGACTCTATCTAACAAAGTCGTTTAAAACATCTCATGTTATGGGCCCGACAGTTTACAACAAGCTTCCAGACCACGTTACTGCGGCTGCAAGTCTTAACTCTTTCAAAGCTCGCCTCAAACGCTGGCTTATCGAGCAGACGTTCTACAGCTTTGACGAATTCGTAAAATTTAAATGTTGAAATTTAGGTAATTATTTTTATTTTATTGTAGTTTTGGTTTTATTTTGTGATTATGTTTATTTGAATGTTTAATTTATTTTGTAGTACATGCAAGTATGTTGGATACTTTACCATGACAAAGAATAATACTGTTCTAGTATATCTAATGTATATTTTTTGATCAGGTTAGGTTATTATGATTATTATAATTATTAATTAATTGCGGACAAATTAAACATTTACAACAAGTACGTACCAATGTTATCGCACCCAACCTTTCATGGGTTTTTATTTTTTATAATTTTGTTCTTATATTATTGACGTGTAAATTTACTATAAACCACCACGAAACACGAAGAAAAAATATTTGATTAGTAGATAGGTAGATCATAGATGCAAAACTAACTGTCTATTTTTTTGTATATACCTAAGTTACCTTTTCAGGACTAAAGCTGAAAACACACAGACACCGGAGGCGGAGGCATGCCGGAGATAGTTATTCTGTATTGTTCGAACTACCTATCTCAGTTACAATGAAATGGTGTATCTTAAGTTTAGGTCTCTTTGGTGGTAAATCTTGAAAATTGGTGGCTCTATGTCAGGTTTTGACAAGTCCAGTAAGCAAAAATGTTACCTAGTCTCTGAAAAAGGAAACCAATTTTTCAGAGTACCTAGTAAGTTGATGACTGGAGCTGACAAAAGTGACATAAAGCCGCCATTTTTCTAGATTTCAATCAACTTTTGATTGTAACTGAGATACATAGTAGCCCTAATAAGGTAGAAAATTTGAAATTTCTGTATCTCTCGTTATATTATGGCATGAATCTTGCCAAATACTAACAATAAAACAAACTAAAAGTTCAGTAATCCGACTACGAATTAACCCGCGTTACATTAAAGCGCATAAAATCCTCAATTTCAAGAATTTTACAAGTATGTTCTGGTGGTTGACATTCTATGACGAATCCATAACTTGTTATTTATCAAAATCGTTTCATCCTGTTGTTACGAGCAGACATACGAGTACATACAGATCAAACACATATTCTCTCTTTTAGGCTTTGTCGCAGTCGAGTAAAAAGAAAGAATCGTATCATTCTAAGAAGGCTCCATAGATGACTCCCACATACAAATGCATCTTACGAGAGTTACGAGTATGTTTAGGTCTAGGCATATCGCAAATTTTAAATGGTTTTTGCTCCGGCAGTAGGTAGGTATATATCGATATGTTTGTACTCAACATATTAAGAACCCTCAATCTACGAGTCTACGAGTGTAACTCGCGCTATATATATCCTGCGGAAACGCGTTAATACCTCTACGAAGATTTACACATACAATAATTTACACGTACCTGTAGACAAAAATTAAGTAGGTATTAACTTATTTTTTCAGGCCCTTACTCCGCGAACATTTGCCGCTGAAGATCAGATTGAAAGGTCTGTCGTCCATGAGTGACGATCCAACCCAAATGAGCGTCTTATACGGTATGGTCAGTGAAGAGAGCTTGACTGGCACCGGCTTATTACAGAAATTGGGAGATTCATTAGTTGAACACTATTACAAAGCAGGTAATTTCAAGCAGGTTTTTCACGGGCTTCTAAAAAGAAGATTTTCAATTTCACTGTATTTTTCATGTGCGCTATAGCCCGGCAATCTCGTGCGCGACCGTCCTGCGCGGTGACAGACGGTAGCAGGGACGAGGTACCCAAGATGTCAGCAGATAGCGGGTGGTGTAACGGGGAAGGGGAACGCGTGTAATAGCTGTATATAGATGATCGGATAGAAATATAAATGGAAACTACGATACTGTTTCAGGAATTATTTAATAAACATACTCTTATCAATTTTATGGGCACTTTTAAAAGTCAAAGATATAGTTAAAATCATTTATTCATTTTATGCATTAATTTATAGACTCTACCGCCGCGTTCCAAAATATATTGAGCCTACCGAGAAGAAGCGGCAAGAAACTCGGGGCCATTCTTATCATTTAGATATTTTTACAATATTTCTATTTCAATATTTCACTGTAAAACTTCACAATGAAACTATTAGCTAACACATAAAGAACCGCAACATTCAATATGTTATATGCAAATGTAATCGCACAATAAAATTGAAACAATTAACTAAATTCAAATTACAACATACAATAATAAATCACTTAACTTCTCCATATTTCGATCGGACAGCGCTTTGCCGTTGAAATATCATTTTACAATATTTTGCCATTTTAAACACTTCAATTATAGGTCTGCTCCGCACGGCAGTCGGGCACAAAGTGCGTCTGGTGGCCTCGCTTTACGCTACTGCTTTTATAGCAATGAACAAACAAAGTGACTAAGCGACTAGCGTCCGTAACAATTGTGCGATTTTATGATCTAAAAGCTTTTCAATAAGTATAATAAAATCTGTAATGATTTTACACATACTTTAAAGCACATAATATACATTATTCAAAATAAGTATTAATCTGCCAAATGATGATTGTGATCATGACAGGCTGGAACGATATCTAAATCATAGTTTCACATAAACAAGGTATTGCTATCTAGCACTACCTTGTTTATTCCACGAATTACATATCTCAGCTATAACATATAAATCATACATCGGATACAATACAATATACAGACACGTATAACTTAAGTCATATTTTCGTATTAAAATACCACATAAAGCAATTCTAAAACCTTACATAAATTTAGGTAAGCAAGTTTATTATATCCTACATACTCGTAACTTACGTATGTTAATGTAAATATTGTACATTATATTTTAATTTGCTTCATAAAAAAAGCCAATTATGTATAAATGGAACAAGTATTTCGATAGATAGTAAGTCAAATTTTGAATAAATCTATAACTGCATGCATCTGCGCGTCAAATACGGCAGTCTCGGCTAAACGTAGTGTTTATATTCTCTTTGGTCTCGGCCGCGCAGTCGAAGCGGAAATAGGTGCTTGATATTCCGTACTACTTAAAGTTCGACGCACACGAGATTAAGATATCAGATAGAGTAAGGCTATGTCAAGACAACTAAAGGAAGTTGTGGGTACATAAAGTGTACCAATTTGTTGAAAGGCGAAAAAATGACCGAACATCGGCCGAATACGCAAACGACATTAATTTAGCAAGATCTTTTGCTGAAGCCACAGGTTTGTCTGAAACCAACGTTAAAAAATTATAAAAGAAGCTAGGAAGCCAATCATGGAAGCACAAGGCAGCACAGCGACTTTCAAATCACCACGGAAAAACCGTTTTCCTAAAAAAAGGATTGAAATCGTCAATTTTACGAAGGTGTCATACGAAAAAAAATTACACAATGGTATACTGTTGAAAAAGTTGAATGCGGAATTGAAACAAGACAATATACCTACTTCATTGCTTACGTGAATACTTGAGACGGACAAAACGTCGGCTTGGTTTCAAATATTTAATATGCCAGTCAAAGAGGAAACTATTAATTGAACGTTACGACATAATGCGCATGTGGTATTACTTCAGAGACATTAAAAAATACCGCCGAGAGGGTAAGTCAATAATTTCCCTAGATGAAACCTACGTGAATAAAAATCATGTGACACAAAAATGCTGGCAGTCTGATACAGAACGTGTATTGTTATTGTACACACTAGCAGTTGCAATGGCTTTGTACCTAATACTTTATTGATGTTGAAATCGCATTCCAAGACCAGTGGTTATCATGGAGACATGAATGCCACAAATTTTCAAAAGTGGATCGATGAAAAACTGTTACCAAACATTCCTCCGAATTCTGTTATTGTAATGGACAACGCCGCTTACCATAGCACTCAGATCGATAAAAAACCTAAAATGAGTACCCTGAAAAGCGAAATGCAGTAGTGGTTAGAACGGCGAGTGTAGAGTTATCAGTATGATAGCGCTATTCGTAAATGTGATCTAATGAAAATAATTGATGAGCAAACACGGAGAAATAGTACAAAGGTGAAGAAATATTAAAGGAAAATGGCCATATCGTGCTTCGCTTACCCCATACCATCCGGATTTAAATCCAATTGAACTCGTGTGGGGGTACGTAAAAGGCGAGCTCGCAAGGACTGCCATTGATTCGAACTTAGATAAAAAGCTAAAAGCTTAGAATTGTTTTTTATTTATTTTTTTATTTTAATTTATTGTTGAAACTGACATATTAGCTGTCAACTAAATGGCGGCCCAAGCGTTTCATTATACGCGTGTTGACAGACGCAACTTAAAAACGTAAGAATTTAGCTGAATTAACGTTCCGTTTTACGCATTGGGTAGTTATTTTATTTGATTTTTTCGATATTTTATAAAATAATTTTATTTTCGGCGCAGCTTCGGCAGCTAAAATTGCACTAGAGCGCATAAGATGAACCACTTGACCCCCCACAGTGGCAGACTCCTCAAATTCAGGCGACTGGTTTTAAGATCCAACCCGACTTCAATACTAAAAAGGGTGAAATAACTTTTCTAAGTCGGTACCATGATAGTTCAAGATAGTTTAGAGACCCTTTGCTATTTACAGGATCGATTGTCATCCACCGTCAATGATAATATTATCAAATCATCAAAGAGGCGAACACTTTTATGATATTTGGGTGTAACTCAAAAACCGCGTGCCAAAATTAAATCAAATTTACACGGGACCTCGGAAGTATACCTCTACCAAACAAAACAAAAAAAAGAATTATCAAAACCAGTTTATCAAAACCAAAGTTATCTGCGAACATACATAAGAAAAAATATGTACGGTCGAATTAAGAAACCTCCTTTTATTGAAGTCGGTTAAATAGGACTCCATATTCAATAAATTGATTAATTAAAATACGGTGTCGGTGTGTATATGTTTAATAGTGCACATTCCATTGCAATTTCTGAAAAGAGAAATAATATTAGGCAATGCGTTGGAGAAATTGCGTTAAATTCATACTAAATTTAGATTATTGAAATTATTTTGTACTGGTGTACATATTCTGTTCCATCACTATTCGATTGGTGGATTCTCGGGAATTAGTAAATAGGACCCATGATACCACTGGTACACAAATGTATGAATATCAGGACCTGGGGGTGCCACGGGTCCTAATCCAAGTTCCTGTGACACCCCCAGAGGTATCTTCCAGGGGTATCTTGGGTACGGAATGAGATGAACGACAGTCACAGATCTTCATGGCCGATAGTTCTAAACGCACGAGCGTTCTACTGCACTGAGCTTGTTACCATGAGACATTATTTTTTTGCCATATTAACTAATCATTTTGCTCGTGTGCCTTGACATATATACCTACTAACGCTTGTTTGATGCATTCATGCTATTGATTACAGGTTACAGGGACAGACATTACGGAAAGGGTGTTACATTACATGTCACTCTAATTAACACGAGATACCGAAATGAATCTTCTGGCAATGAGAAGGAATCAGCCCCCGATCGTAGACGACCAAAAGACACTTTCGATGGCTCCGATATTCTAAAGAAGTTTGAAGATTTTGACTTCGGTGTTGTAGAACTGAAGGAGATACACCTCTCTCAAATGGGAGATATAGGAGAAGATGGTTTCTACAAAGCAACATGTGTCGTATCCTGTGCCTAATAAATAAAATAACAATCACCGGGAGCTGGGTAATCATAAGTAGAAATAATCCGCCTTAGCCCGAGTTTAAACCATGGTTTAAGGAACTTTAGTTTAAACCATGGTTTAAATTAGAACTATCTTTAGTCTACGTGTTATTACAAGTTTAAATGTTTTTTGGCAAAATAAAATATTGAAATTTTTAGGGTTTGTTCCGTTCTTAACACCATGGTCGTATAAAGTCAAAATGTCATCGCAATGATTATTTTACTAGATTTTTTTGTTTCGAAAAATAAATTGTAACTTCTATTTGATATAATTAAGATTTGCACAATATTTCCTGACTATGACGAAATTAATTCAATTATTTTTGACATGAATATATATTACAATAATTTAATTCAAAACTGTATTAATTTAATTAGATATTATAATAAAATCATTCTGACGGCTACTAATGCTTCAAAGGCCATGTGGTATGTCGTTAATAAGGAGAGAGGGAAGGAAAACTCGCCTCGGTTCGTGTTTACTGAGGTGGTAAAATTACCCGACGGCTCAGATTACTCGAGTACAAAAAATGCAATGGACGCGGTAAACATTCGGATCTTAAACGCAGCGGCAGCGTGCGGTGCCCCGCGCGCTGACGTCACGCGGGTGAGCGCGGTCCTCAGCTCGACACGCCCGCCTGCTGATCGATCTCTCAGGTTTCGCTTATTCAGCGCTCAAGAAGTGAATTATATTGTCTCAAAACGTATCCCGCCTAAGCCCTCCAAGGATATATATGGCATATCAATGACACTAATTAAGTTGGCGGTGATGACTCTTGCGCCAATATTGGCTGATCTTTTTAATATTTGCCTGAAAGAGGGGGCGTTCCCTATTCCACTTAAAATTAGCAAGGTGTCTCCGCTATTCAAAGGCAAAGGGATGCGCTCTTGTATAGATAATTACCGGCCCGTCTCGATTATTCCAGCTGTGGCTAAAACCTTCGAGAACGGATTGAGTTCTCGATTGGTAGGCTTCCTATTGGAAACTAATGCCTTATCCGATAGGCAGTATGCGTACCGTGAGGGGCGGTCAACCACATGTCTTACCCGTGAAGTGATTCTTACTATTATGGCTGCTCGCGAAGCCAAACAACAAGTAGCTGTTCTGTGTTGCGACCTATCAAAGGCTTTTGACGTTGCCGATCATACCGTACTGGCTGCTAAATTGCGGCACTATGGAGTGAGCGGCGCGTGGTACGCTTTGATGTAAGATCTGATGCGGAACAGATCTCAGGTTGTGGTAAGAGGAGGTGGTGGGACGAGATCCGATCCGTTGACATCCGTAATGGGAGTCGCACAGGGATCGTCACTTTCAAATATCTTGTTCTCTCTGCTTCTGAACGATCTGCCAGACGCCGTCACCGCTGCTGAAATATTTATGTATGCTGATGACGTAGCTGCAGTGGTCACGGCGTCTTCGGTAGATCAACTTCAGCAAGTTAAGTTGCATACTGTCCCTTCAGAGCTAGTGGTATGGTTTTCAATCAACGGCTTTGCCCTTAATCTCAGAGACACATTTAATCCACTTTGACTTGCATGTCAGGGCGATCTCCACCGCCTATTGTAGTAATTGTGGACGGAGTTAGTATTCCGCAAGTCCAGTCCACCACTTTTCTAGGATATGAGCTTGATAGAGGACTTAAATGGGAAAATCACATAGATGTGTGATATGTGGCAGATTGGGTAGCGCATGTTTCGCTTTAAGCCGCGTCGCTCGAGTGGTTGTGGAGCCGATGTAGCGAGGTGCTGCTCTTTTGCGACATACATAACGCGCTGTCCAAGCTCTCGCAAAGATCCCACAGGAAAGCTTGCCCGTTCACAGTGGCACTATATGTTAAGAACAACCTTGCATCTTATATAACACACACCGACGTCTCGTATAGTACACGTAATAGGGAAAAACTCGTAGGGGGTAACAAGAAAACTGACGAAGTCTAATAAAGTTACTCGTGTTATGGGTCCGATGGTATATAACAAGCTACCAGAGCATGTTACCAGTGCACTTACACTAAGCTGCTTCAAAACTAGATTGGAACGATGGCTTATCGAGCAGACAGTGTACAATTTTGGCGAATTTAAAAATAATTAATATGATTATTGGATTTATTATATAATAGTACATTATGGTACTAGTGTGTAACATTGGTGATTACCGCCGAGCCGCCATTGCGGCTTAAGAAAGCCGAGGACGGTAATCATCAATACTCACGTGTATCATACGACGTTTTTCAATACACTTGTAAGTAAAATAATAATAAAAACTCATTTTATTTAGTAAATAAAAAGTTTATTTATAGAAACAATTAGTAAATGTGCAGTTAGTAAAATTGTAATTACCTGTTTTTGATGGCATAGCGGTCTCATCATATATATTACTTCTACGGCTGAGATGATGATGACATAAAAAGGCAGAATCTACTACAGAACAATGTCCTAACCTTGCTAGTGACTGCTCAAGGGCTTAAACATCTGTGTTTGTTCATAAGTGAAATTGAGAAGACTATCTGTATATGTATGTATGAGCTGAACTAGTAGAAATATTAAAATACTAAGAACCTTACGAGTTTTATTACAGCTCCTAACACAACACCTTTTAGTCGCCATAACGGTTATTGAAGCAAAATATCTAACCCACCGGGTGAAACCCAAAGACCGAAATATTAGCAAGCCAAGAGCCGATGTCGTTGAAATCTAATAGTTTGCCAGGTCAGTCGAGAAAATGGAGAAAATCAGAGTCAATAAAACAAGCCAGGTCCTCGTTAGAAATCCACGAAATAAAATAAGCGCATTCATTCACACTCAAAACGGAAAAGGAAATGAAATGGAAAATTTGAAGCAGAGAATTCAGTTAGTGAGACTCTAGACATAAAAGTACAATTCATGTTGCGTAGAAATGCCATCGTTCGACAACTTCAAGCAACTTTAAGATTATTAGCTGACAAAATTTAATATTATGAAAGTATTAAAAAAGCAGTCATGTCTACACTACCCACCTAAATTGGTTGAGTTATGATTCTTCCTATTACTTCTAAGTGATATGACCATATAATGTTTGTGATGATTAGAGGAGAAACGTGGATGGATTTGCAAATTCGGTAAGAAAGTTAACACAAGTGTTAGAGAGTTCGATTGTAGTTTTTAGTGAAAATCACGACATTTCGGTCTAATTTTCATTTCTGAGTGATTCTTTATCTGAATATTGGTGTTGGTAAGAGTTATTTTTGGGTCAGGGAGTGGATAAAAGGGGAAATGGTATACAATGGTGACGAGGCGGTCCCGCCGGCTCCGACTGATCCTCAGCCTCCGGATAGGAGACCTCCGTCTCCCATGTTAGTCTCGCCAATCGGCGCGGTCGCTACAAAGCGACGTATGTTAGAAGGGAACCGAGGTCCTATTAAAAAAAACTATTGTCGACAAAGAATCGGCTTCCGCGTTGATACAAACCGTGTATACTCATCCGTCTCTAACTATTTTGGGTATCAGGTCGTATGAATCAACTAATGGTGATCCATTTATCGTTCACGTCACATGTGTGGAGCCTGACCCAGCTGCAGGCACAACAATCCGTCCCATAAAGTTCGGCCAATTTTTGTTTATTAACAAAATTGAAAATATTTGTCATGATGGAGTGAAGAAAGTTGGCAGGAACAAAATATCAATTCAATTTAAAACTGCACTGGGACCTAATAAGTTCCTGGATAACCCAATGCTTTAAACGTATAAATATGAAGCCTTTATCCCTACATATACAATCAATCGGGGTAACTTTGATTCACAATGGTAACTTTGACAGTCACATCTATCACTACTATTTTAATTTTTACGTGGCAACATTTAGTCCAATAATATTGAATTTATACAATTTGTGTACTTAACAAACTTCGTAAACGAACTCTCTGAAAAAAAAAAGACGCTGTCAAACAATGTTTATGTCAAAAACTTTCTGAAAGTTCCTGTGTGTACAGTCCCACCATCTTATCTGTTCAGGTGACAGCGTCGCTAGTGGATAATTTGGTATTGCAGCCTAAGAAATTCACCAAGAAAAAGGAGAATCAAAACATAGGGCAGTCTTTCAAGCTACTCTTTAATTTGCAAATTCTGCAATTATAATCCTACTAACATTATAAACGCGAAAGTTTGTTGTATACATATTATGTATATTTTAGTTCCAATTTTGCCCACCTGAACAGATAAGTTGGTGGCACTATAACTGCTTAATTTTCTCAGTAGTAAACTTTTCAGATATCACACAAATTTTGCTGCTATCAAGGTATAAAAATAGCAACTACAATTTTATGGTTTTATTGACTTGTCTATGGTTCTACTGCATCTGACATTTGTTAAATATATAAACTAATGTTACCCTGATGCTTTAAAACGGTTTTATGCTATGATTTATTCAAAAATCTCATCTATATCAAACTTATCCAAATAATGGTTATAACTTTGACACACAACAAAATTGCCATTTTTTAATATAATTTTTGATTCCTAAAGACTGTTAATAATTTAAAAATATTAAAACCAACCTGAGAGCACAGATTATGTAAACCATTTAGTCTAATAATTAAGCTAGCAAAAG
This sequence comes from Selenia dentaria, assembly GCA_917880725.1. Lineage (NCBI taxonomy): Eukaryota > Metazoa > Arthropoda > Insecta > Lepidoptera > Geometridae > Selenia > Selenia dentaria. Next base: position 24,918,985 of record OU862882.1, on the reverse strand, counting down.
TTAGCTAAAAAAATATAGTGACGATCTGTCAATGTTACCCCGATTGACTGTAATGTTACCAAGATGGGAATAGTGCGTGGAGTCCCAGTTGATTGGTCTATGGAAGAGTTTGTAGACTCTTTGCAGATGCCGGGTTTTTGCACTCAAATTCTAAAAGCGTGACGTCTTAATAAAAAAAGCATGGTTGATGGCAACATTGTCTGGGAACCATCCCAGACTGTGGTTCTCACTTTCAGGGGTCATGAGCTCCCTACTCGGGTACTTTCATACTACGAAGAAATAATAGTCAGGAACTGTAACTGCGTTAAAAAAATGACCCAAAAAAAGTCTTGTTCAAGTAGGCGGGGCTTAAAAGTCGTGTTCAGTACGTCATCAGTCGGACATTTTTCTTGCAAGCGAGCACACTTCAAATCTTCGCGTACATTTTCATTTTTATCATTGTGAACTTCAGTTGTGGATCATCATGCCAGCATTCGTTGTGAAGTGGTGCAGAAACAATACATGATTAAAATGTCCAGGAATCACTTTTACTAGTAAATAACAGCAAAATTATAATTATTCAAAGATGTTCAAATACGTTAACAAATCGAGATGGTCAATACTATGCAAAATAAAGTCAGCCAATTTTTATTTAATTTAGGATGTATTTTTTTCTTCAGGACTAAATATTGAAATGTATGTAATGTGCAATGGTTTTGCTTGTAATGTTTTATTCTCGCTGCACTTAAGCTAGAAAAACAAGAGTATGACTGCCTGTGAAAACCAGCATAGTTATACTACGTTAATTTTGACTGAAAACAATAAAATTATAAATAATAAAAAAAAATATGGACCATGTTACACAAAACTGCAGTACCTACCTACCAGTTGGTACAGTAAGTACCTACTGTTTTTTTTTAATTATGTTATATAAGATATCATATTTATCTTTTTATGCTGATGATTTATCCCGAAGAAACATCAACGTCTTTAAGAGCCTTTATTCTGCCCAGCGCTGCGCGAGTTTAGGTTACTTACTAGCGCGCCCTGCGGTAGTGGCCTTACCGCTTGAGCAAAATAGTACGCATTAATATTTGGATCTTTTTTTTATCTACTTTGGATTTTATGTCACAAATAGACGTAGGTCAAAAAGGTGAAATAAAATATCACGCAGGACACATTTTATTTTTATTATCGACATTTATTAACATAATATGATAATTATTAATCAAGTACATGTTATCTACAAGAGCATAGACTAGGAAAAAGTAAGATTTAACTCATGTACCTATAAAAAAGAGATGAGAATAGCAAATAAAACAACCATCACATAGTTCCTGCTACCAGTTTCCGGCTCAAGCATGGATTCCTGGATACCAAGTATAAGCATAAGAAATTTGGTTAATAGCAAAATACTAGCCACTCAAGGGTCGATGACATTATACTTGTAACAATGAAATTTCTATTGTGTCTGACCTTTGATGCACTAGATGTCATATAAAATTATTTGTTAGAATACCACTTAAAAATGTTATCTCAATAAGTATCAGGAAGTTTTGAGCGCACTAATATTTAGTTGTGTAAGTGCGGGCGTCTGAGCGATACGTCCTCTGACCTCTCTCTAAGAGGCCTCAGCCGCGTCTGACGATTCGTGACAGTGCCAGTTTTATGATTGATTTTTAAAACGTGTGTGTGTAGAAACCGCTCGGCAATAACAAACTAATAAACAGTTTCTAAATGTAGTCTATGGAACTTGAACTTGTTAATCAAATAATGTTCTATTACATCAGGTAAGAATAATTGACATAATATACTATATCAATCATTATTATGTGACCCTTCAAACACTCAGCAAAAACGCGAATTGGCGCTTCCAAAGCGTTAACGCTCTATAGAGATACTACAGACAATGAACAATAAACGATTGCCTACAGTTGGTATGTAATATTGGTAACTATATAGCATTAAAAAAACAGTTCATTGTTTGGTCAAATTAAAGCACGTTTAATTTTTAAAGCTAATAAAAATTCACCCTCTGCAAATTTTAAAGTGGGTTTAGCTGAGTTGCTAATTAATTTGTCAGTAATATCAACACAGGGCTTTTCTAAAGTAATTCTATAAATAGATTGAATTTTCTAAATTGATAATGAAGGTAATCTGCGACCACTGAAAAACATACAGCTGGCAAATAACAACTTATTTTTTTTGGTAAAATGTATAAGCCTAAAATGTTTCATAATCTTTCTTTACTATATTGCGAAGAATCTCTTCTAATTTCTTCTAGACAAAAACTTAATAAATTAATCATATTTCGCGAGACATACGAGATTTACGATTGATTTATTATAAAGTTGGTCCAGTCCACTTGTTGCATAACATCGTCCACGCCGCTATGACTCTGCTGTCATTGTAGACGTTGCAGCACGCGCGTAAACCAATCCCTGCTTTCCTTCTGAATTTAAACCAATCACCGAACTTGTCTATTTGTACCCTCGGAAGTAATTTTTATTTGGAATCATACGTTGTTTTGATTTGAAGGGCACTTTTTGTGTGGAATTTGTTCTGAATTATGCTTCCTGACTATTATTTCTTCGTAGCTTTCATATTACTCATCGCTACTTGTCAATAATTACCAATTCCCGACTATACAGTGCATGAACTGTTGTCGATTTTGACACATTAAGACCCAGTGCCGTTCTCAGCCCCGTTGTTATAGATGTGCACAACCACACAGTGGAGATGGGTGCAGTATCTCAGAAACTGAATCAACCTGCTTTTACTGCTCAGCTCATAACTTTCCAACTAGCAAATCTTGCCCAGAACAAGATAGGCAAAAACTGATTAAAATGACCATGTCTCGAGATAGTATTTCCTACCATGAAGCTTCCTCCCAAGTACCAAAGGTTGGTAAATCTTTCAACCAAGTGGTGAAAGATTCGCCTATACCTGCGATTTATTATATTATATTAATTTTTTAATTAGAAAATATTCACCTATCCTGGTAGCCATCTCAGAGACTTGGTTAGTCCCCGATCTCATTATCGAGTTTCGGGGTACTCCTGTCTAAGGGATGACCGCCAGGATGGGTATGCTGGCTGCGCAATTCTTGTAAAGCATAACTTAACCTACACGCAAATAGTTATCCCTGCTCACAGCCCACAAATAAATGCTGTGGCTGTTCGAGTGTATGGTATAACTTATATTAGTATATACATATATTCCCCATCCAAATTCATGCCTAATATCTGACATCCTTGTGATTATATCTTCTGTCCCTCCTCCTGTTATTTTAATGGGTGATTTTAATGCCCACCATACTTCTTGGGGTTCTTCTTAGTGTGACTTTTTTGGATATTCATTGTTAGATACATTTGATGAAGCTAACCTTTGTGTTTTAAATGACGGATCCCCAACACGAAGGGTTCCTCCTACACAAACCACAAAAAGTGCTGTTGACCTTACCGCGTGCTCTCCATCCCTATCCCTTAGCATTTCTTGGGAGGTTCTACCCCTATCTTATGGTAGTGATCACTTCCCCATTTTAATAAATATGCCACAGAGAGCCCCCCTGAAAGTTCTCCAAATCCTCTTCTTAGACATATACTTTCTAAAGCAAACTGGAATTCATTATTCTTCCTCTCTAGACAACAAACTAAATTCAATTCCTTATCCCAATGCTAATAATTCCCTGTCATGCTATACAACATTTGTTAACCATATTATCTCTTCCGCTAATGAACATATATATCGGCGCAACTACAACAGTTCGTCGAGAATAATTAAGTTTAATCATTTGATTGCCCTAAAAATAGTTTATAAATCATCAGTTGATTATTTTTGAGTTGATTACGATGTAAAATTAATGTTATGATTGTAATTTCAATACTTTACCAACAAACTTGTAAACTCGTGCACGTGCGCCGAGTCCTATAAATACGGCCGCACTGTAGGTGCTCGTCTCAGTCGCTCTCGAGTCGCCGTACAGTACGGACCTCTTTGTGACGTTGTTACGCTGCTCGTTGAATATACGAAGCTTATAAAAGTACTTGTGAAGTTTTACTTCGAGGACCCAAAAATGAGTGATCATCATGAAAACAACAATTGTGACGTCAGCAATGCTGACGTCACACTTTTTAAAAACACTCCGGAGGTGCTTTCTCCGTCATCAGAAGTGGGATCAGAACAAGCTCTGGTCCCAACCACATCCTCATCGACTTCGGTTCAACCTGTCACGACTGGAACAGCGCAGGGCAGTACCAGGCTGATAGGCCCTGCCTCATTGAACACTTCAGGAGTACCAGCAAACAACTTTAATACCATGCAGCCCATCACAACGGGAATTACCACAGACATGACGTCCACACCAATCGCTGCGGGAGATGATCTCGATACACTGCAAAACAACGCTGCAATCGCCCCTGATTCAGTGTCATCCACATCTCAAGCTGGCCAGTCAGTCCGGATAACTCACAACGACGAACACGCATCAACGGATTAAAACCGGCGAGTATAAAATTCATTATGTTTCACGATATTTTCAACTAGAATCTACAAGAATAAAATGTCTGGAGAGTGATACCTCTGAGCTAAACCATGTGTTACCCTTGAGCTAACCACGGATCCTTGATGCATCCACAAGTGAACCATGAGATACCGTGGGGACGCCTTGTGGAACTATGGGTAGACACGTATACACCACAGATTCTAAATTAATAAGGCAGTGCACTTAAGATGTCTTAGTGTACTGTAGTAATCTACAAAAATGTCTGGAGAGTGATACCTCTGAGCTAACCATGTGTTACCCTTGAGCTAGCCACGGATCCTTGATGCATCCACAAGTGAACCCTGAGATACCGTGGGGACGCCTTGTGGAACTATGGGTAGGCACGTATACACCACAGATTCTAAATTAATAAGGCAGTGCACTTAAGATGTCTTAGTGTACTGTTGTAATCTACAAAAATGTCTAGAGAGTGATACCTCTGAGCTAACCATGTGTTACCCTTGAGCTAACCACGGATCCTTGATGCATCCACAAGTGAACCATGAGATACCGTGGGGACGCCTTGTGGAACTATGGGTAGACACGTATACACCACAGATTCTAAATCAATAAGGCAGTGCACGATGTCTTTGTGTACTGTTTACTAATCAAAAGACTCCTATGTTTACATAACAGTTGTGTTAATGTAACAAACAAGATAAAGCAACGTAAGTTGTTTACAGACTCACTGCTCAGAGAATATCTCATTATTTGCAGGCCAGCGATAATTAACAGCAGTCTGCGAGAGTTAACGAGTCAACAAGGCTGGTGCAGAGCGCGCACCGCCTGTCAGAATGACCGTATCGACGCGGATACAATAATAAGTCAACGTTTAAAACGACAACATGCTGTTGCCTTTATGAGCATGAGAACCACGGAAGCCGAGAGTCGGTACCACTCTTATGAGTTGGAGACACTGGCAGTGGTACGAGCTATAAAACACTTTCGCCAGTATCTATATGGGCGAAAATTCACCGTGATAACGGATTGCAACGCATTAAAAGCGTCAAAACACAAAAAGGATCTTCTGCCAAGGATTCATCGCTGATGGGCGTTCTTACAAAATTATGACTTCGAGGTAGAGTACCGTAAAGGTGAACGTCTCCAACATGCTGACTTTTTCAGTCGCAATCCAGTTGAGCTTGCAGTCAATGTTATGACAAGAGACTTGAACTGGCTCAAAATTGCACAGCGACGGGATGAAGAACTGCGTCCGATAATGGACAGCCTCAGTGACAATAACCCAGTGGAAGACTATGTGTTAGAGGACAACGTTTTAAAAAAGGAACGTCAATGATCCTGCCTTCGGTCAGCAGCTCAGTACCGTCGTTCCCAAATCATTTCAATGGAGCATTATAAACTCATTTCACACTGCACTAAAACACCCTGGCTGGGAAAAGACACTGCAGAAGATCAGAGAAACCTATTGGTTAAACAAAATGAGTTCCACTATCCGAAGATTTGTGGATAACTGTGTTGTATGCCGAACATCCAAAGGAAGATCCGGGGCCATTCAAGCCCAGTTATACCCCATACAAAAACCAACGGCTGCCTTCCAAGTTATTCATATGGACATAACAGGGAAGCTGGGCACTCCAGATGATCAACAATACGTCATAGTCACCATTGACGCTTTCTCAAAGTACGTTTTACTGTACTTCAGTACCAACAAAAACCCACACAGCACATTAGCCGCTCTAAAACGCACGGTGCATCTATTTGGTGCGCCGGTTCAAATAATAGTAGATGGAGGAAGAGAGTTCCTTGGCGAGTTCAAGGACTACTGTGACGCCATCGGAATAAATATCCATGCTATCGCTCCAGGAGTCAGCCGAGCGAATGGCCAAGTTGAAAGAGTCGATGCAACCCTCAAAAATGCTTTGGTAATGATTAAAAATTACGAAGCAGAGCAGTGGCACACTGTACTCGAGGAACTTCAGCTGGCAATGAACTGTACAATCCACCGAGTCACCGGTGTTGCTCCACTGACACTTATTACACAACGAAAGCACTGTGTACCTCCTGAGCTTCTCAACCTGGTGGATATTGACAACGAAACCGTTGATATTGAAGCGCTCACTCAACAGGTGCAACAGAGAATGATTCGTTGTAGCGAACAAGACAGACAACGCTTCAACCTACACAAGGCCAAAATCCATCATTTTCAAAGAGGAGACTACGTATTGGTGAAAAATAATCCTCGAAACCAAACCTCGCTTGACCTTAAATACAGCGAACCATATGAAGTTTGTAGAATACTGGATAATGACCGATATCTGGTAAAGAAAGTTGTCGTTAGAGGACGACCTCGCAAGGTTGCCCATGATCAGCTGCCTGCGCCGCGCTCCGCAATTTGGGGATCAGTTGACCGTATCGGCGCGAAACGAATCACCTATTCAACGAGATGCCACTGCAGAATCAAATGAGCCCATTCCGTCGACCTCACGAGAAGGGCTGCAAGTACAGCCAAACCACGACTCGAACCAAGACGACCCATCAGAATAAAAGATAAGTAACTAAATCCAAATATTTCAAATAACTCTCCGAGAACTCTACGAGACCCTTCGAGAATTCTACGAGACCCTTCGAGAATTCTACGAGACCCTCCGAGAACTCTACGAGACCCTTCGAGAATTCTACGAGACCCTCCGAGACCCTCCGAGACCCTCCGAGAACTCTACGAGAACCTACTAACCCTATAAGCATTGATATCCCCAAAAAGACATAGCAACGCAGGTCGCTTACAGACGCACTACTCAAAGAAAGTTATTTCATTTCTTTCAGGTCTACGAGAATCCAAATAATCTACGAGAATCCATAACAATCTACGAGAACCAACGAGGCTGGTGCAGAGCGCGCACCGCCTGTCAGTATGGCCGTATCGGCGCAACTACAACAGTTCGTCGAGAATAATTAAGTTTAATCATTTGATTGCCCTAAAAATAGTTTATAAATCATCAGTTGATTATTTTTGAGTTGATTACGATGTAAAATTAATGTTATGATTGTAATTTCAATACTTTACCAACAAACTTGTAAACTCGTGCACGTGCGCCGAGTCCTATAAATACGGCCGCACTGTAGGTGCTCGTCTCACACCATGCGCTATTTACAGCGTGCTGTAAGGAAACGCATGAGTGAGCTGCGTGATCAAAGGTGGGACGACAAACTGTCAGAGATTGAGCCAACTCACCAGGCATACTGGCAGTTGGCTCGAACTCTGAAATCTGACGGACAACAGACAATGCCTCCACTCATTAGGCCACCTCCCCTCTCCATAGCGTTCCTTGACGAAGACAAAGCCGAGTGTTTAGCTGATAGCCTTGAGGCTCAGTGTACTCTAAATATAGATCACGTCGACCAGAAACACCTCGATTCGGTGGAATCTGAAGTCGAACGTAAAAGCTCTATGTCCATCTCTGACCTCCCACTCCTCCCACCGGTAAAATCATCCGAGGTTGTGTCTCTGATCAAGAGCCTCAAGACCCGTAAATCCCCTGGTGCTGATGGTATCAGCAACAAGGTGATTAAACACTTCTCAGTCCCACTAGTCCATCTCTTAGTTAGCATCTTCAATGCGGCTATGAGCAACTGCTCCTTCCCAGACACTTGGAAGCATGCCATTGTCATTGGTATTCACAAACCAGGCAAACCGGCAGCCGAGCCCTCCAGCTACCGTCCCATAAGTCTCCTCAGCTCTCTGGGGAAGATTTACGAGCGGCTCATTGTGAACCGACTCTGGTCCCACGTTAGGTCCAATAACCTCCTTCCCGATGAGCAATTTGGTTTTAGAGCCAAACACTCTTGCGTCCAACAAGTGCACCGCGTAACGGAGCACATCCTAGGCGGTTTCAATAAGAAACCAAAGCCCCAAGGGACCATAGCTGTCTTCCTCGACGTAGCGAAAGCGTTCGACAAAGTCTGGCACAACGGCTTGATATTCAAGCTGTACCAACTGGGTGTGCCAGACCGTCTTGTACTCATCTTACAAGACTTTCTCAGGGATCGAACGTTTAGCTATCGCACCGAGGGAACGCTCTCCTCCCCGCATCCCATTCACGCAGGTGTCCCTCAGGGCTCTGTACTCTCACCCATTCTCTTCTCGCTGTACACCAGCGACATCCCACGATCTGAACCTAATGTTCAGATCGCTCAGTTTGCGGATGATACTGCAATCTACTCTACTGGCTGGTTCAAGGTCAGGCAGAGATGCGCCATCCAACGAGCCATCACCGTAATCGGTGCATGGTTTCGTAAATGGCGGATTGCAGTAAATCCTAGCAAAAGTGCAGCAGTGTACTTCACTGAGACCCGGCGAAATCTCATGCCGTCACCCATAGTCCTATTCGGCGAACCCATCCCTTGGGCTAAATCTGCCAAATACCTGGGCGTCACCCTTGATTGCCAACTCACTTTCGCAAAACACATCCAGATTGTTCGCAATAGGGCGGCCTTCATTATGGGTCGTCTTAATCCCCTCATAGGCAAAAACAGTAAAATGTCTCTTAGAAATAAGACGACTCTTTACAAACTTTGCATCCGCCCAATCATGACTTACGCATCTGTAGCGTTCGCCCATGCTCAGAAACACGACCTCCACAAACTTCAAGTGATTCAGAATCGCTTTATGCGCAGGGCAGTGGGCGCTCCGTGGTACTTGCGGAACGCCGAACTGCACTGCGATTTCACCCTCCCCTCTATTACGCAGTATATGAAAGACTGCTCCCGCCGCCACTTCGACAAAGCTCCCCACCACTCGAATCCCCTCGTGGTCGAAGCGGCGAACTACTCCACTGACATAACCGATCCCCACTTCCTTCCCCCCCGTCGCCGTCCAAGGCATATTTTGGGTGACCCGGACGACCCCATCGCAGCCGTTACTTCGGCAGCTTTAGCGTCGTCCCAAGGGAACCCCGGTAATGGTTGTAGACCCGACCAGGGCTGTGATCCCGATCGCATTGTAGGCTCCGGCCGAGATCTTCTTCGCAGCCCCAGTCGCAGTCGAGGTAATTCACACTCACACGATTGTAGTCCCAGCCACGGTGCGGGTGGGAGTATACACCGCGGCCCCGGTCGCGATGTATCCTCCGGCCCAGCAAATGGCTGCGGACGAGGTAACACTGGTTTTCTAAGTAGTCCCAGCCACCATGGCTGTGGGCGAGGTATTACACTTTCTTATTGTAGCCCCACCCAAAGTACAGTCATGAGTGCACAACGCGACGATCCTGGTCGCGGTGTGGACCCATGTCGCGGAAATGGGAGGAGGCGAGGTACACAAGGTTATGATTTAGTGGTAAACACAGTCAAACACCGAGCTCGCCGGCGAGCTCGAGGCAAAAGTTATGTCTTGGTTAGATTCTCTCCAAATAGTCGTAGAGTTAAAATTCATAGGGCCCACTTTCAACGGTACACTTATGTACCGGGGCGATTCTCTCCTACTCCCCTCTCTCCTGGCGACGGCCCAAGCCGAGGTCCGTACCCTAGTGGTGCCCTTGAGCAAGTCGCCTACTCCTCTCCTTGCGGCGAAGCGTCTTCAACACTCGCCTTAGGCGGTGCGCCCTCTGCGCCCGCATCTGGCTGAGTGCCATCTGCGCTCGCCAACCGTCCGGTGACGCTGTAAATGCCGGTAGAGGCAAACAGCATTAGTCCGTTCTAAAAAAAAAAAAAAAAAAAAAAAAAAAAAAAAAAAAAAAAAAAAAAAGGTGCTCGTCTCAGTCGCTCTCGAGTCGCCGTACAGTACGGACCTCTTTGTGACGTTGTTACGCTGCTCGTTGAATATACGAAGCTTATAAAAGTACTTGTGAAGTTTTACTTCGAGGACCCAAAAATGAGTGATCATCATGAAAACAACAATTGTCACACTTTTTAAAAACACTCCGGAGGTGCTTTCTCCGTCATATACCTTGTAAAAGAAATTATAAAAATAGATCTTCTCCTCCTTGGTGGGTTCCAGAATGTTAGAAATATTGCCCAGCAACGCAATAATGCTGAACTAGATTACAATGAGTCGATGAACATGCATTATTACCTGATATATCAGAGGACTGCTGCAATGGCTAAGAAATTGCTCTCATCCAAAAAGAAAATGGGATGTATTACATTTTGTGAAAGTTTGTCTCCCACCACTCCTCCTTCTTTGGTCTGAAAGCAGATTCGAAGATTTCGGGTATATTATAACTCAGCTAATAGAACATCTAATGATCCTTCCACTTGGTTGGAAGCCTTTGCTGATAAGCTTACTCCACCTTTTGTTCATATTGCCTTAACTTTTAATATCCCAATCAACATCTCCGCTTCAGGAACTATGGACTCTCCTATTTCTTTTGATGAGCTGCAAATTGCGTTAAATGGTTTGGTTGATTCTTCCCCCCGCTTGGATGGAAAACCTTACTCTTTCATAACCCAATCAACAGATAAAAAAACAGTTTCTCTTTGAATTTAATTAATATTCTTTATGAAAAAGGTTTCATTCCAGAGTCTTGGGGCACCCAAGTCATTATTCCTTTACTTAAACCAGGCAAGGACCCAACAGATCCTAACTCTCATCGTCCGATAGCCCTTTCATGTGTCTTAGCAAAGATAGCAGAAATCTTAATTAAAAACAGATACCGATCTATACCGATCATCTCGCTGCTTACCGATCATTCTCCATCGTTTGTTGTCCTTCCTATCCGCGCGAACTGTTATTGGCAAAATTTTGGTTACGCCGCACAAGCCATACAAACACGAAGAAGAAGAAGAAACGTGGATGATTGTCAAAGTTGTATCAAAGAGTTCGGGTGCTTTGGCGATTATTTAATTTTGAAAAATAGGTATCTTTTTGCTGTATTTAGTCATTAGTTTATAATATTATAGTAGATCCAACCGTTTATCCTCTTTTTGACAGATCTAATTTGTCAGTTAAAGTGTTGTGACCAAGTGATTATAGTGGACACGATTTCGATTCATTTTTCTATCGAGTCTGTGCGGAAAGAGAATAGTCCTAGGAATGGCGCCATGACCATGGCTATTGGCCATCTAGAAATACGTCAGCCAATGGGGAATGTTGAAAGGGCGTGGACAGGCCGTCATGGCATGGCCATCTAGAAACGCATCAGCCAATGGGAAATGCTGACGCATTTCTAGATGGCCATGCCCAGATGGCGAGGCCACGCCGTCCGGTTACACCCGTGTAGTTTCCAAGGTAAGCTATCAAATTCTGAGTTATAAGTTTTCACTTCTATCGGCAATTCCTATGACTGCCAATTTTTTTGTCTATGGGTAAGCAGTAGTATTTTATCAAGGTAGTAAAACTCAATGGTCCACCGCCGTTTTGTATTTGTCACTGTCACTCGCAACAAGACGCCCGTGCTAGTAATTATTTGCTGAGTTTTATATTGGAACTATAAAATGCCGAAAGGATCAGTGCTGAAAGGACAGACGAGAGAAATGGTGATCAAGCTTCGTAATTACTTTGAAGCAGAGTATCAAAATGGCGGCCCGCTTTTACCATTGTCGCAAGTGAGAGAGCGCGTTGCGGCCGCGTTAGGTATTAGTGCATCTACGATTACAAAAATTACTACCGAAGCCTACGGAACAAGCGGCATGCAGGAGAATAAGCTTCGTACGCCGAAGAAAAAACGCCAACCACGTCGTGTGACTTCGGTTGACAACTTTGACGCAGACGCTATACGCCGTCATATATATAACTATTACTTACGTAAAGAAGTTCCAACACTTAAAAAACTTGTTGCTTCTTTGCGTGAATGTGATTTGTTCCGAGGTCAAAAATCGTCATTGGTAAAGGTCTTGAATGAAATTGGATTTACTTATAAAAAATCGGACAAACGCAAAATATTGATGGAGCGTCGCGACGTAGCTTTTGCTCGTTGCGAATTTTTGAGCGAAGCCAAAAAAATTACAGATTGGTCAAATGTTGTTTTCACTGACGAAACTTGGCTGAATGCGAACCACACAGTGTCTAAGAGCTGGACTGATGACACCGCTGCTTCCACTACCTCAGTACCGATGGGAAAAGGAGAACGTCTAATCATTTGCCATGCAGGGTCTGTGAAAGGATTCATGCCAGATGCTTTGTTGGCCTTTAAATCCAAAAAAACAGTTGAGTACCACGAAGAAATGAATTCTGAGGTTTACGAAAGTTGGTTTAAGGAAATGGTACAATCATTGGAAGAACCGTCAGTTATTATTATGGATAACGCATCCTATCACTCACGCCAAATTGATAAAATGCCGACCCAGGCCGACAAAAAACAAGTAATCATTGACTGGCTTCAACGACATGGTGAAAATGTTGATAACTCCTTACTAAAAGTACAATTACTAAATATATTACGAACAAAAAAACACTTCCCAAAACGATATGTGATCGACGAAATAGCTGCAGAACATGGTCATTGGGTTCTTAGACTTCCACCCTATCATTGTCAATACAATGCCATTGAATTAATATGGGCTCAAGTTAAAGGACACGCTGCTAGAAATAACACAAAACCCCCATTCACGGCAAACAAAATGGTAAATTTATTAAAAAATGCATGTGTGAAAGTAACTGCGGAAAGCTGGCAAAATGTAATTCAAAAAACACAAGAAACTATAATGGCAGATTGGGATAAACACGTGGCGATAGATTATATGAGTCAACAATTAATTATAAATGTCGGCAATAGCTCGAGTGACAGCAACGATGAATCTGATTTTGATTAATAAATAAATAAAAATAAAAGATTAGATTTCGTTTGCTTAAATTGGAATTGGGGTTGCTCAAACTTTACTATTTTCTGGTACCAAACGGCAGACTTTAATGTCTGCCATCCCCAGCGAGCAACACGGAAGGGAGTAGCCTTAGCTAAAAAATATTGTTCAAATCTTTCTGTCATTTCTTGCGGGAGGGGAAGTTGCACACTAGCGCAAAGCCGCACTATTACATACAAAACATACCTGTACCGATCCATTGCCGATCATACTCACACAACCAAATCACTAACACATAAAAAATAAAGCACCATTCACAAATCTAGCCCCGCCCTCACCCCACAGTATATTATCAAACTCCATGGTCCATGCGGACTTGTACTTTGACAGAGGGGAAACGCTGTGTATGCCTACTCCCTTCCGTGTTGCTCGCTGGCCATCCCAGATTTAACCGGTAACAGCTTCGTCAAGTATGACTTGTACTTGTAATCATCATAGTCATCATAACCTTGTTCTTTTTTGGATATACACCAGGAGATAAACACGTCTTCAAATAATGCTGTATGTTTTCCTGAGGCGCATCAATATAACGGTTTTACATAAAAATAAATCCGATATTATGTGCCGAGAACGGAAAACACCCGTGTAAAAATAGTTCATAAACAATATCGATATCTCAATCGTAACTTCGTAACATCACTATGTTGATAGCCATAGAACGTAATTTTTTAAAAACGTTTGTTATTTTATGGAATTTATAAAAAAACTACTGCACTTATGGACTCATTTTGTGAAAGATGATTATTATACGGGATCAAGGAGCAAATTTAAGCAGTTGTCATATTTTTAAAACCTCGCATTTATAAGTTAACTTTTGCGTAACATCGTCATGTTACGTTCTATTGGTGCTGTCAAAAAGAGGATAAACGGTTGGATCTACTTTTTATAGTGTGTTTGTATGTAGAATATTTGATTAGCGTAGTACGTGTATTTTACATAGTTGGTAAGTTTTAAACTAAATTTATTATATTCTTCATTTGTTTTATTTAATTGTTTTTCATACAATTGGATGGAAACATACGATGGGGGCGGCAGGCCCCCTGATATAAACCTGTCTACTGAATTCAACGGCGATAGGCGTGATTTTGTGCGTGGCTGGTGAGGGTTCACCAGCTGAGTTTGTCTCCATTGCTTCTGATTCTTCAGATGTTGTGGAAAAAAAACAAGACGGCGATGGCTCCTTCTCGAAAAAAAGAAAAACTCATGGAAAAAACATAAATATAACAAAGAAAATAAACATTCCCAGGATTCAGTTATCCCATTAGGCCAAACATGCCCATCATCAAAGTGCATCACTGTTTCACAGTTAACTGATAGTCAAATGACCGATTCGCTTGCTACTCCTTCAGCAACCATTTCACAAACTCCATCAATCCCAGTTTATACACCGTCTGGTAGGCAGGTATACAATAGTGCATTCGAATAGATCACTTCTGATGGTTTTTGGCGAAAATAACGCTAAAAACGCTCACAAGGGGCGTTTGAATTGGGAATCTGTGGGTGAAAATGTTGTTCATGCCTCTTTTTGTTCAGCGTTTTTGGAAAGCTAAAAAAGAGGAATTTTTGCCACCAAAAAGTGCAATTTTTCACCCACATCCGGAGCATGGTTGTTTGTGATCGTTATTTGACAGCTATGTATTTGACAGCATAATCATGCGATTTTAAGTCTTATGCTCAGTTGAGCGTTCGAATAGGGTAAGGGTAAAAGTGGCAAAAATAATGTTTTTGAGCTTTCCAAATGCCTTAACAAAAGAGACATCAATGAAAACGCCACCAATGCCCTCATAAGCTAAGTCTTCCGATAAGGGACCTTTTACAGTGCATGTCCAAAAAGTTGAGCCTTCTCCCACTTCAGGTACTTTCTTGCACCCAATTAATTTTGGGCACTTTCTTAGTAAGAACAAGATACAAAATATTGTTGAAGGAAGTGTCAGTGGAATAAGATGTAACAGAGTATCACTGTCATTCAGTGATGCAAACTCTGCCAACATTTTCATTGCAAATGAAATTTTAATAAAGAATGATTTTAAGGCGTTCATCCCATCATTTAGCACAGTCAGATTGGGTCTTGTCAAGGGGATCCCCACTGAATGGTCCGAAGAAGAGGTACTGGATAACATTTGTGGCCCTCTTGATGGCTGCCTCATAGTAAAAATATGGCGCTTAAACTACAAAGTAGTTATTGATGGTGCCCCTGTATTTAAGCTGTCACAATCTTGCGTGTTATCTTTCGATGGTCAGGTTCTGCCTCGAAGGGTATTCATGTGCTTTAATTCTCTACCAGTTGAATGCTACTATTACCCTACTGTACAATGTTTTCAATGTTGTAAGTTTGGGCACACAAAAAATAGCTGTAGGTCTAAGCCACGTTGCTATAAATGTGGAGAAGGTCATACTGGTGACCCATGCAATGTGGAAGAGGGCACTTCATCTTGTATATATTGTTCTGGCTTGCATTACTCTACAAATAAGAGCTGTCCAGAGTTTAGCAGACAAAAAGAAATTAAGATTACTATGGCAGACAAAAGTGTATCTTATATTGAAGCTTCCAAATTACATTCCCCTATTAGGGGTAAATCATATAGTGATGCAACAAAAATGTTGTATGCTAATAGTGTTTCTTCTACCTCTCATTCTCTCATGCCGCAAAAGCTAATAGTTCAAATAAAAAAACAATATTCATAAAACCCAGACCTCATCCTCCACAACGACATGGCTATGATCAATCTGCCCATTAGGCCATTGTTGCGAATCCACCTATGATCAACAATAATGGTCTTGGTATTAATTGTCATGGTTCTGATCCCCTTTCTTCCTCTGGTAGCATTATGGAGCTCATACAGGCTCTCATGAAGCTACTTAATTGTCCTACTTTTGTACTGTCCAACGTTGCCCTAGATTCTTCCATTCCATCATCACAACCTTCCCATTATGGCTCCCTCACTAGGGCTACAATGGAATTGCCAAAGTTTAAATAGTAAAAAAACAGATTTGTTATATATTATTAATAAATATGACCCTATTGTTATTGCTCTCTCAAAGACATGGCTAAAGCCTGGTTCCTTTTTTAAGGTTCCTTGTACCTCTGTTTCAGGGATGACAAAGCTGACGGGTATGGTGGTTCTGCCATACTTGTCAGAAACTCTGTAAATTCTCATCCTGTACATTTACCATCATCTTCTGCATCTGAGAAGTTCTCTTTTGTTGCTGTTAGGTTTAAAAACATAACATTTATATCATTGTATACATCCAGACCATCTTTATATATATATAAAAGGACCCTTTATTATAATAGGAGACTTTAATATCCATCACCCAGTCTGGGGTTGTCAAGCCTAAGATTCTCTTGCTAATTATATTTTCAATATAATGGATAAGCTGGGATTGTGTTTATTAAACACTGGTAGCCCTACTCGTCGTACAAAACCAAATGAGCAGGTTAGTGCTGTGGACTTGACTATGGTATCAGCTAGTATAACTCCTTCAATGTCATGGAAAACCTAATCATCTTGTTTTGGCAGTGATCACTTTCCTGTTTTAATTGATCTTCCATTTTCTAAAATTGAACAAACTCCATTTAAGCCATTGTTACAGTATAAACTAAGCAATAAAACTGATTCTGATGAATGGTCCTAATTTAAATCATTTTTAGAAGAAATTGTTTGTGATCTTCCCCTGATACTTTCCCATTCTTTGAATCAATGTATTAATTCATTTATAAATATTATTCATTCTGCTGCTAAGCATTCATTTCCCTTAAAAGTTAAAATAAAAAACATAGATCTCCTCCGTGTTGGGATGAAGTGTGTATGGCCGCTGTGACAAATAGAAAGACCGCTGAAGAAGTGTATTCTAAGGACATGACAAATGAAAACTATAAGTCATTAACTTCTATCTCAATTAAAAGAAAATCCTTCATTCGAAAAAGTCACAGGGATGGAAAAACTTTTGCTCCACTATTTCTCCTAGTGTCAATTCCTCGTATGTATGGAAAGCAAAAGTTTCGTGGTTCATATAGAGAACCTTCTTCTCCATACCCTAGTTGTGAAAGTTGGTTTGAGCAATTCATGGACAGGCTGGCTCCACCCTTTGTTCCTAGTTGTTTTGCTACTTTCACCTCAAGTTCTGATGATGATGGATCATAATCCAAGTTTTACTCCTTTCTCCATGCAAGAGTTGCACCTTGTTCTTACTTCTCTTAAAGATACTTTCCCTGGTCCAGATGGAATTCCATATTCCTTTTTGGTTAATGCGGGTGAGAAAATGTTAGGTTATTATCTGGAAATGATAAACTTGATGATAGATTTGGGGTTTGTCCCAGATGTGATGAAAACCCAAATCATTATTCAAATTTTAAAACCCGGCAAAGATCCTGAAAGATCTGATAGTTATCATCCAATAGCTATGTCTTCTGTTTTGACAAAGATCCCAGAACAACTTATTAAAAAATGTCTGGAGTGGCTAATTGAAAGCAGAAATCTTTTGCCTGAATGTCAATATGGTTTTAAAAAGGGAAGGGGGTCTATTTTTGTTACTATTGACTGATTGATATTAGACTCTCATTCTCTAGAAATGAATCCGTTGTTGCTGCTTTTCTTGATATATACTCTGCATATGACAATTTTATACATTCTATTCTTAAACTAAAATGGAAAGTTTGTTTTTTCCTGGTCAAATAACTAATTTTATACCTAATATTTTTCTAGACCGTACAGCTCAACTAAGAATAAACAGGGAAATTAAATACTGCAGATCTGTCTTCAAAGGCTTGCCTCAGGGCTCTGTTTTAAAATCTTTGCTTTTTAATATTTACACATATGATTTAAACAAATTTGTGTCACCTTATTGCAGATTATTGCAATATGCTGATGATCTTGTTGTTTATATTTCAGATCGTAATATTTTAAATTCTGCTCATAAATTGTCTCAAGCTCTTGAGTCATTAAATATTTGGTTATGTTACAATGGTCTAGAAATAGCTCCTCTAAAAAGTTCTGTAGTTATTTTTACTAGAAAACGGTTAAAGCCCAGTCTTAACATAGTGTTTAACAACACTAGAGGTGCGTTCGATTAGCTTATGAGGGCATTGGTGGCGTTGTCATTGATGGCTCTTTTGTTATAGCGTTCGTAAAGCTTAAAAACGTTATTTTTGCAATTTTTGCCACTTTTGCCCACATCCTATTCGAACGCTCAACTGAGCATAAGACCTAAAATCGCATGATTATGCTGTCAAATACATAGCTGTCAAAAGACGATCACAAACAACAAAAATTACTCTTTTTGGTGGCAAAAATTTTTTAGCTTTCCGAACGCTGAACTAAAAGAGACATGTACGACATTTTCACCCACAGATTCCCAATTCGAACGCCCCATGTGAGCGTTTTTGGCGTTAATTTCGCTAAAAACGCTCACGAAGGACCTATTCGAACGCACTATAGGAATCCTGTCGGAAATGAAAAAAGTTTTTAGGTCTTATTTTAGACAGCAAATTGAACTTTTCATCGCATTTAAACTATATCTTAGTTAAGTGCGAAAAAAATCTGAATATTTCAAGGTGTTTGGTGGGGTGTTCATCCTTATTATTTAAAGCTTCTTTATCCGCAGTGTTATTGACTGCTTCATTTTTATATGAGCCAGCTTGTAAAAGAGCGCTCAATTCACTGGACTTGATCCAAGCAAATGCGTTACGTATTGTTATTGGAGCAATGAGATCTACTCCAACGCTTTGCAAGTGGAATGTGATGCACCTCCTTTAGATTTAAAACGTCAATATCTTTCGGACATGTTATTGTTTCATTTGTTTCAATTTTCTTCTCATCTTCTTTTTCCAAAACTGCAATTATTATTTAGTTATATTTCCCAGCCTTATAGGAAACATAAAAAAAACTCCTTGCTTAGTTATGAGTTATGCAAAAATTAAAGACCTCAAATACCCTACTCATAGAACCCCTAAAATTTCTCTGTTTGAATTTGACTATCAGTGTATTTTATTTGAACCCACTTTACATTTTCATTTGGATTTGAGCAAAGGAGATTCCTTTGTTAATAAACATTTCTTAAGGATTAAAGATAATCTTTGGCCAGGCTGGCATAGCATCTTCACAGATGCCTCGAAATTAGATCAGAATGGGTGTGTTGGTGTTGGTTTATTTCACCAAAATTACAATATTGTTCAAAAGATTGAGTGTCCTCCTGAAACTTCTGTCTTTGTTGGTGAATGTAGGGGTATAATGGAAACTATCAGTTATATCATCATCATCATCATCAGCCTGTAGCAGTCCACTGCTGGACATAGGCCTCTCCAATTGCACACCACTTAGGTCTATCTTGGGCTTCTCGCATCCAGTTTTTGCCAGCCGTCTTGCGCAGATCGTCACTCCACCGTGCCTCAGGACGTCCTACACTACGTTTGCCGAGACGCGAGAACTCGTTTACCCCAACGGTTGTCGGTTCTACGGCTAATATGGCCAGCCCACTGCCACTTCAGCTTGCTGATCCGGTGGGCTATGTCGATGACCTTGGTTCTCTGACGGATCACTTCATTTCTGATGCGATGCCTCAGAGAAACACCGAGCATAGCCCTTTCCATAGCCCGCTGAGCGACCTTGAGCTTGTGGACCATTCGAGCCGTCAGTGTCCACGTTTCGGCTCCGTATGTCATGACGGGTAGGGCGCACTGATTGAAGACTTTCGTCTTCAGGCACTGTGGAATCGGCGAAGTAAGGATTCGACGTAGCTTCCCAAACGCTGTCCAGCCCAGCCGAATTCTTCTATTCACCTCGTTCTCAAAGTTGTTTTCACAAGTTTTCCCAACTGCACTGTCTGCCCGAGGTACACATATTTTTGAACAACTTCGAGAACGGCGCCGTGTATCGCAATCGGTTCCGGTAGAACATGTTCGTTGAACATGACCTTGGTTTTGTCCAAGTTCATCCGTAGGCCGATGCGTATAGAAGAGTCAGCCAGGTCATTCAGCATCTGTTGCAGGTCCTGCAGCGTCTCTGCCACGATGACGATATCGTCAGCAAATCGCAAGTGAGAGATGTATTCGCCGTTGATATTAATGCCACGTCCTTTCCAGTTCAGCGTCTTGAACATATCCTCCATTGCATTTGAAAACAATTTCGGGGAAATAACGTCCCCTTGTCTCACTCCTCGATGCAACGGTATGGGACTTGTTTGCTGATTCTGTACTTTGACGGATATGGTGGCGGTTTCGTAAAGACATCTCATCACTTGGATGTATCGCCAATCTATCTGGCAACGCTGCAGGGACTCCAGAACAGACCAGATTTCAACCGAGTCAAAGGCCTTCTCATAGTCCAAGAATGCTAGACACAGGGGCTGATTATACTCTTCGGTCTTCTGTATAATCTGCCGCACTGTGTGAATGTGGTCTATGGTGCCGTATCCGCTCCGAAACCCAGCCTGTTCCGGTGGTTGGAATTCGTCGAGTCTACGCGCAAGACGGTTCGTGATCACTCTTGAAAACAGCTTATAGACGTGGCTTAGAAGGGATATGGGTCGATAGTTCTTCAGCAGGGTCTTATCTCCCTTTTTGAAGAACAGGACGACCACACTCCTACTCCACGCCTCTGGAGTTCTCCCTTCGAACAGGACAGCGT
The DNA here is from genome assembly GCA_917880725.1 of Selenia dentaria. Taxonomy (NCBI): domain Eukaryota; kingdom Metazoa; phylum Arthropoda; class Insecta; order Lepidoptera; family Geometridae; genus Selenia; species Selenia dentaria. Next base: position 24,898,084 of record OU862882.1, on the reverse strand, counting down.
TAAAAAGCTTCTGGAGCTCCCTCAGTACGGGTTTACCTCCTGCTTTTAGTAGCTCTGTTGTAACGTTTGTAAAGCTTTTCCATTTTTAAGCTGTCCAAGAGCGATCACGATTTCGCCAATACTGACTTCTGGCAAGTCTTCGGTGAAATGGCGTGTTAACGTGGCTCTAGGATCATTTTCGGGATCAGGTCGAGATGCATGCGATGCGTATAATCGGCCATAAAAGTCCTCCACTTCCGAAAGGACTGCCGGCTTCGATGCAACGACTTACACTAGCTGTGGTCAACTTCGTCAGGTGGCTTCTTCCAAGAGATTGTACGAACACCTTTGACCCCCGATTCTGCTCGATCGCTCTTTCGATCGAAACAGTATTGAAGCACCGGAGGTCGTGTCGTACGTTCTTGTTGATCTCTCGGTTTAGAGTCCGCTTTTCTTACGAAGTGATGGGTGGGTTTTCACGTCGTTCCTTCATTAGCCCCAAAGTCTCTTCTGAAAGCTTGGACTTCTTGCCCTTACGCTGCATGTAACAAAATCTCGTACCTTCTTGCCTGAGGACCCGAGTCACATTTTCGAGGTTCTGGTTTACGTCTGTGGTGGTTTCCACGGCAGCGAATTGGTTCTCCAGGTTTAACTGGAATGTTTCAGATCCTGCCATGGTTTGGAGCAGTGTTGGTCGGAGCCTGGACTTCATCAGACGGACACGTTGCGCCTTGAAGTTGATATTCAGAGAGCCTCGGACAAGTCGGTGATCGCTACCGGTATTGAACCTGTTGATCACGGAGACATCTCTAAATATGTGCCTTTTATTCGTCATGATGAAGTCAATCTCATTTTTAGTCCTAGTGTCGGGGCTTAGCCACGTCCACTTCCTTTGGGGCTGTTTCTTAAAGAAGGAGTTCATCAAGAAGAGCCGTTCAAGGAAGTTGACGAGCATTTGCCCCCTATGATTTCTGCGTCCATAGCCATGGCATCCTACTACTGATTCGCTGAAATTCTGTACTCCCACTTTAGCGTTAAAGTCCCCCATGACAACGGTGTACTGGGTCTTTGTAGTGAAGTGGAGGGCCCTCGATATGTCATCGAACATATCCTCCACTTCATCGTCTGAGTGTGTCGAGGTCGGTGCGTACACTTGCACCACCTTGAGGCTATACCTCTCGGTGAGTTTTACAATAAGGTACGCTACCCTGTTCGACACACTGGACACTTCCACAACGTTGTCAGAAAGGGACTTGTTTACCAGAAACCCAACGCCACCTTGGGATTGTTGGTCTCCCTCTCGGAAGTACATAAGGTGGCCCGATTCTAGGGTTAAGGTGTCCTCCCCCTCTCTTCGGACTTCACTCAACCCCAGTATGTGCCACCTAATTTTCCCAAGTTCCACCTCGATTTGCGCCAGATGCGAGTCAAGCCTTAGCGTGCGTCCGTTATACGTCGCCAGGGTCAGTTGTTTGTGGTGGCCTCCCGTAGCCCGGAGATTCTTAGCACCCCTCGCCCCGCCGTTACCATGGTCGCCACCATGACCAGGAATAGCAGGGCAGCCGGGAACTAGGGGCCGTGGCTTTTTGTTGTCCTGCATTGGAGGAGTTTGCCCGTAATCGCCACGCTGGGCAGGCGGGTTGGCGATCGCAGGGCGTAGCTTCTCGCACCGGTGACGCTGCTGCCCGTCACCGGTCTGTTGCATTTAGCGACGCCTGTTGGGATGGGTATACCGCCATCGGTCGGTTGTCAGAGCCTCGTTCGTCGATCAGCAGGATGCACCGCGTGCAGGTGAGGTTGACTTGGGTCAAAAGATGTTGGCTAGCCCCTTACATCCCATCCCATCCATCAGTTATATATTGCTGTTCAAATTAAAGAAAACTGTTATTTTTACTGACTCTTTAAGTGCTCTTCAAGCTTTTTAGAGTTATCCATTTAAAATAGGTCCCAAGAACTGGATTATATTTAAATGCAAGGAAATGTTAATACAGTGTAGTTATTTCACTTATTCTGTTCACTTAACTTGGATTCCAAGCCATAATAATATACATGGCAATGAAAAGGCTGATGAGATTGAAAAGCAAACTATAATATGTGGTGATAAAGTTCCTTTCAAAAATTATCCTCAAGACCTTTTACTTCTGCCTATACGTGACCTAAAGTCTAGGTCTAGGTAGACGAACAGGAGCTTATTATGCTAAACTCCAACCTGATATTCTAACTAAACCCTAGTTTTTTAAATTTAAATGTAATAGGATTTTTCTTTTGTATAATACTCATACTACTACTAGCTAGATTGAGATTCGGCCATTGTTCATCTTAAGAAATAGAGAATTAAAGATTCATCAATTTGTGAGTGTGGTATGGATGAAGGTGATATAAATCATATTTTCTTTTCTTGCCCCTTATTTGATCATAATTCATTATTCAGTTCATTGGTTCATTTTAAATTTCCACTTCTTATTCATATAGATAACATTCTGTGTAATATTAATGTTAAGTTATGTTTAGTTTTTTTAATAAATTTTAATTTGATAATTTTGTAGATAATATGTAGTATAAGATATTTTTCCTTTGTTTCAGATACTTACAAAGTTCTAAATTTCTCCGATTTTGTTAATTATATCTTTCTCTTTTGACATGATGCTGGCATGAATGTTCTAAACAATTTCCATAAATAAATAAAATAAAAGAGAAACTTGCCTGCTAGAGGGTCTACATTTAGAGTCGAAGGAAAGATGAACAAAATTTTGAAGCCAGAGTTATTATGGATTGAAGGACGATGCTACAGGGTAAATGACTCCACTACAGATGTTTCAACATTTCATGAACACGATATGTACGAGAATGGTTAGTATTGAACTTGTGACAGACAGACATATAATTTTTTGGGCCAAAACATCAGCATGTACCAGTACTAAGTTTATTATTTATTACATGCTATCAGTGGCTAAGTATTAATCAGTATAATCAATTTATTAGTAAATACAATTTACAAGTCTAAAATTACAGTTAAATTATATCAAAATATTAATCCAATTTGAAAATAATAATCAAAATTAAATAATATAGTACAAAATAATAACAAAATAATTAATCAACAACACATGATACATTTAAATAATCAATTCATTAAAATGTATATCATCATCACAAATTTAAAAGGTTTTGCTAATGTATTTATTTACATCATAGAACATCTTCTCGATGAGCCATGATTTTAACTTAACTTTAATGGATTATTACGTTTTGAAAGACTTTAAAATCAATTACTTTTGCAATATTTATGTCAATACCTACCACATCCGTGGAGTTGGGGGTTGATATTTTTTTTACAGATAGGTTAGATTATCATAAGCACGCACAATGTGCCAAGTTTCAACATGAGACGCGTAGTTTTTAAGAAAAAAATCATTGAAAATCAATTATTTTTGCAATATTTACGTCAATTGTTACCACAGATCATTAGAATTCTCGCTATTGTATGTTTCGTTTTACGTACGGTTAAGTTGTCATACATTCCGAAACAATGTATTTAATATAAATTTATGTAAATAATTATAATTTGTAGCAATTTCAAGTTTTGATGCACACATATATTTCATAGTAGCGGACAGTAGCGGAGTATCTAGTCAGAGCAAAGTCACAATAGGTGCGACGATGAGCGAAGCGAGGAGGAGCGTTAGGTTGAATGGTGACCACACAACGAGCGAGCGTGCCGCGGCAGCGGCAGGCGAAGCGCCAGAGCTAGGCGAACCTACACCTTGATAAGAATATATAACTTCCTCAGAATTAATAACTTATTAATATTGAAAAAGGGGGGGTCTCCGCAGTTTATCCTTTGAAGGGGGGTAGTACCCCCTCCTTCATCACCTTCCTCCCTATCCCCTCTCAACTCACGTTATTGGAATTTGACGTTAATGGAAAGTCGTACCAGTTCATTTAATAATTAAAGTTCAATCAATTACATAGTAATGAAAAAAATTATAAATATTAAAATTTTCATTGTGGCCAGTTAGCCACATATTAAAAAAAAATTGTTCATGCAGTTTATGAAACTTAACTAAGTATCAGATGCTAACAAATTTGGGATGAATTTTAACAAAAGTCAAAGCGGCCATAAAGTAAGAATCTAATCTAAACATTCATTGTTCTTTGCATGAATTTACCAATTGTGTTCTCTTGTTATATCTATGTTTAACCTTTCCTATACCGTGATAATTAAAACAAAAGATTTATGAACGAAATGCACGTCAATGGTATGCAAAGGGATAATGCATTTACATTCTTTGATATAAAAAGAGAAACTATGAATGTTTAATAATTTTTTCTGTATTATTTATCAGTGTGTTCACTTTAGTAGTGTAATTTTGGATGAATGTTATGACTGCTATGAATGCTATGAATGACTAGCAAAGTGTTGCCTAGCAACTACTGACAGGCAGGAGTTCCTAACATTTTACAAATATATGTTTAGGACTTAGGAGTTAAAAATCAATCTTAAGAAACCAACATAACGAATCATTTTAATTTAAAGTTGAAGAAGTTCATCTTTATAATTTTATTGATAATCCAAACGGAAACAATTAGATGCATACAACCAATGTAACTAGTACAGTACATGCCACTGATTTTCAAAATGTTTTTCATCAATTTATCGGGGTTTCCACTTATTTTTCTTATCATATTGTTTGCCACTGGTGTTAAGTTTTCTTCCATAGATATAAACTTTATTTAATTTAAGGTACACTAATAATGCACGAAAAACTTTTTAAAGAAAAGATTTATTATTGATAAAATCAATTATAAATCATACAATCTGCCATTTTGAAACATACTATGTTCCTTTTCTAAAATCTGGTTAGGAAGTTTTTAAGTTTATCCATTACAAACAAACAATTAAATCTTTCCTCTTAATTTTATTAGTGTAGCTATATGATGTTATTTTTATTTTATAGACATCAACTACAACATAGAACACATTGAAGATGATGAAGATGATGATAATATCAAAGTTACTATGATTGATAATTCAAGATATGCAATAAACTTTCATGTTTCCAAGTAAGACTTCACAATATGTAGTAGGTACTTAGTAATACCTTCTTATTACCTAGTTCTATTAAAATAATTTTAATACTAGCTAATGCCTGTTTACGCACATACACATATCCTCGCACACAAACACATTCTCGCACTTACACGCACTCTCATATAAAATTTTGTACTAATAGAATAATTTTCATTTCAACTAATGGCTGTGTAAACACATTCTCGCACACAAAGGCATTCTCACACATACATGCACGTTCTCGCATTCTCTCTCACACACACGCATATACACTGGCAGGCTCATGTATGCTGTCAAATGTATGAACAGCCGATGCACGAAAACAGGCAAACATATACATTTATGTTTGTCCACGCAAAAATCAGTTGCGGCCAAGCATGTGTTTTAAATATTCCATAGCCCCTTTTCCTGCTGTGCATATAAAATTTGCAGCTCAAATAAATTTCCTAAATTTACCTTTTCATGTAAGTATGAGCTACCGTTGTGTTGAGCCCATAAATTATTTATTGTGAATTCAATAAACGTTATATAGTTACCCATATCATATTGGGAATTTTATAACATTGGTCTCTCTTTATCTGTTTACTTTAAATAAAATGAATTTTGTTTTAATAATTTCAGGCACTATTTAGGTTCCATCATTGGAAAGAAAGGTGCTATTAAAAGTAGGATAGAAAGAGACACGAAAACAAATATTAAAATACCAAAACAAGATGAAGCAGGAGATATCTACATACTTGGCTCTACTGCATCTGTGAGTAAAATTAAACACAGTATAAAAAGTGAATGTTAAGTAATAAGTGAATAAATATATATATAAGTAAATATAAGAAGTGAAAAGCCGTGGGGTGCCGGCTTAGTATAGTACCCCCCAACTCTACCCGTGGGTGCCGTAGAAGGCGGCTAAGGGATAACAATCAGAAGGTGGGCAGAAGCACCTTCCCAGTATAAAATCCCAAAACTGCGCTCGCCAATCCGCCTGCCAAGCGTGGCGAGTATTGGCAAAAGCCACCAATAAAAAATAAAATAAAAAATTATAATCTTTATTTCAGGCTATAGTACAATTACACAACATAAAAATACCAGCGGCCCATATACAAAACATATACCTTACAGACTAACATATATTATACAAATAATAAAACAAAAGAAAACATGGTACGTTTTTCGTTCCAAAGTGTTCTTTCCGTAAATATTGACCTACAGAACAAACCTCGTGGACGACAGGAGACCCTAGTTGGCAACGAAGAGTTATAGGTGATTGTGGAAGCAGATTCATCGCAAATCACGTCAGAGTTAGCGGCAGGCTTCGGTGTGAGTGATAAAACAATTTTAATTCACTTGAAACAAAATTGAAAATGCTCGAGACATGGGTACCGCATGAATTTAGTGAAGCACACCAACAATCGCGCATTGAGTGCTGCGTTATATTGCTCAATCATCACAATAACGAAGGAATTTTCATTGGTATTGTTACGGTGAAAAAAGTTGATCCTAATCGACAATCAGAAACGCTCATCACAGTGGTTGAACCTAGCAGAACCAGCTACATCCTGTCTCATGCGAAAGTACTAAGTGACTCGGAAAAAGGTACTGGTGAGCTGATTAGCAGACCAGCCGCCTTATTGTCTAACTTGAATGAGAATTATATGTCACTTCATTCTCATTCCCATTGACGGTTCCAGCCAATAGGCTTGCAGGATTTCACCCAGAATGGGATTCAAAAGTCAAAATGAAGCCCATTCCCATTCTCCGTAAAGATAGACAATACGGCCGCTGCTGCCTTATTGTCAAACTTGAATGAGAATTAAATGTCACTTCATTCTCATTCCCATTGATGGTTCCAGCCAATAGGCTTGCAGGATTTCGCCCAGAATGGGATTCAAATGTCAAAATGAAGCCCATTCCCATTCTCCGTAAAGATAGACAATAAGGCCGCAGTGCTGGTATCATATACACTACAGCTTCTTAAGATCTGGCCAGGCGATTACGGCAGATCTATATTGTCAACAATAAGTTGACACAGTCACAAATAAATTACTATGTAATGTTAACTTAATAGAAGTCGGAGCAAATAACTCAATTAATTAAAAAAAATTGATTAACTTTATTTTGAATAAGCAAAATGTGCACAAAAGTTTCTAAAAGTCACGTGACTAAAAACGGAAGTAGCTGCGGAAATGATGTACTAATGGCAAAAACATGATAGTGTCGTGCCTTATCAACAGATTGAGAATCAAGCAAGTGAAGAAAGCATCTAATATTATTGCTTTAAAACTAAATACATACTAGGTCAAAGGACAAACTGTCGATCCATAAACACGGTTATAACCGCAACCGCAAATAATAAGTTAGGTATACATTTTTATTCGCTTAATTATTAATAAATTATTTATTTTAAATTATTAAATATTAATTAATTAATTAATTAAATATCTAAGTTTATTATATTAGTAAATTCGTTTTCTACCGACTTCCAAAAAGGAGGAGGTACTCAATTCGACTGTATTTTTGTTTTAATGTTTGTTACCTCATAACTCGACTGGGTGAACCGATTCTCAAAATTCTTTTTTGTTTGAAAGCTGGTGCTCCCATGTGATCCTATTTAAATTTTATCAAGTTCGGTCCAGGAGTTTTTGAGTTAGACTGGAGAGACTGAGATAGAATGGAAGTCGGCATTAAATTTTTCAAATTGTGCTTGTTCTTCTTTTCACTGTTGTTACACATTTATGAATGTCAGATTTTGTCTTTTTATGAATGAAAAAGGATCTTGAAGGACAGACAGCCGATCAAACGGACAACAAAGTGATCCGATAAGGATTGATTTGTCCTCTTGAGGTGGGCAACCTACATAGAACAAATTATACGGCTAAAATGTAGGTTTATTTTTGTAACTGCAGAGTTATAAACTTTTTTTCAAGTAGGTAGTTAGTCTGCTCTAAGAAATAAATCAGTTATTTAACTACTGTTTTGTATTAGTCTTATATAGTGTATTAGATGCATTAATAAAACTTGCTAACACAATTGACGAAAAAATAAACAAAAATAATGTTTTATGATTTTATACACTTTACTGACACTCGTACACCATTGTGAACATCAACGGTTAATAATCCACCACTATTACACGTCAAAACTTGAGAATAAACACAATATTAATAGTCATTGTTGTTTTTTTCCCGCCATCTGCATGTTCAACCAAGCAAACTCCAAGCAAGCAAAACGTTTGTTCTGTGCAAAAGTTTTTTTTGCCTTAGTGACGTCATACGATGTATAGGTCGCCATTGAATAATGTTTAAGCGCCAATTTTAATTTTTTTTATAAAAACTATGTTATTTTAGTTTAGTGTTCTTTAAAAAATATGCTAGGTGTGTATTTCGGTGTCCTGATTAATTTAACGTACAATAAAAAACGTCAATAATCCTATTATAAACCGTGACGGAAAGTTCGCTATTGAACAACTGAGACTGGTCAACTGCTCTAGCCCACTGCTGCTTCAAGAAAACGCTAGACCCCACTCTGCACGACAGACGGTTGTTACATTAGAAGAGCTGCGATAGCAATGTCTCCGACATCCACAACCACCATACTCTCCATACCTTCCTCTTAACAGATTTTTTCGCAATTAGGACAATTTCTTGCAATGAAAACAAATCAATTCCGATTCGGCTGTCCAAACCGCCTTCAAAGATTTTATTGATTCTCGCTACCACATTTATATCAGCAATGAAATAAAATGGTCAAAAGTGCATAGATAATAGGTACCTACACACTTCGATTAATTAAATATAAAATTATTTTTTTTTTCCAAATAGAACGCTAATTTCATATTCAAGGACCATTTGTATTTGTGTTATAGTTTCGCGGATGAAGACGGCATTTGCTTCATGGGCAGTGGTTGCAGTCTCACCCAAAGTTTTTAGTTACCTATTCGTATTACATTCTTTTAAGTTTAAAGAGTACTAAAACATTACTGGGCAAATGTAACTAATTTTAAGTATCGGGTTGTGACTAAACTAGATGTTCCAAGTTACTTTTTCTTGTTTGCAGAATGTGAAAGCAGCAAGACGAAGAATAAACATGATTGTAATGTCATCAAGAATGAAGCAAAGGCCTACGCATTTCAATTGCATACCTATGAATGGTCCAGAAATAATGAAGAATTTTGAATTGTTCAAAGTAAGTTATTACAGTATACAGTAACAGTAACAAAAAGGTGTTGTAATCCTGAAAGGTAAAGGTGTGCGTATGTATATGTAGTCAGGATTCACATGGCAAAGTATCAAAATGGAAGTAGCTTATAATTTTTATCATACAAAGTTAAACAATTATTATCCGATTTTTTTTACAGCCCTATAGATATGCCAATTCTTGGAATTCGTTGAGGTCAATGCGCTCTGCAATCTCCACGCCACCTATTCATTCCCCTTAAACCCCAACTAACATAACCCAAACAAGTTAGGGTTGACCCTAACTGGACGCCCCATCTCCCCGCCACCTCAACCCAGGCACCGCTTAGAGCAAATGAGTAGTAATTATAAACATAAATTAACTCGGAAAAACGGGATATAAGTAGGTATCTAAAAATGTCTTTTAGGAACATTGTTTTGCTGAGAATAATACCTATCACCATAACTTTGAGCAACTAGTTAAAGTTAGTAAATATAACTGTATAGATGTATCCTGACCTGACCTGAAGACCTTGTGTGGATGTTGTTTCATATTATTATTATTAAAAAAGAATGAAGATAATGGACCTGCCTAATATCACTACCGCCGCTCAATCTACCATGTCTACTATGATACTGCATTCTATTAATCTGGATAACCTTCATGCAATAAACACGAAGATCTCGCAGCATCAGCCGATCAATCAGAGTAAAGAAATCAACTACAGCATCTATCATACTACCATACCTATGTATGCAATTATAATAAGTACATGTGCGCTAGCCAGTGCCCTGTACTATCGCAAGTACAACGCAGAAGCTCAGAAACCACCCGCAACAACAGAACGAGAAGTGCAAGAGCTACAAGAAATCTACACCTTGCCCACTACTACCAGGAGGGTTGCTCCCGATCAACCCCCAGCTCAATTTACGACAAAAGTCTTCAATACTCGCTGTTCTACGGGGGGAGGTGTTACGCAAGGCTAAAGTACTGAAACCACACCGCAAGCATTGACCTGAATAAACACCGCGCCACACGAGGCGCGCCGTCAGCAGATCTTGATGCCATTGACGTCAATCGGAGGCTACGTGCGCTTCCGCTGCATCGACCTGGCATTCTTGATTCATTACTTTAGTTTTACTTAGAATAATTATTTTATATTGTAATTTTTATAATTAAATTTTTATTAAATAAATTTTTTTTCTCAACCTCCGATTGCTGCCCACGTAATTCCCTCATTTCTCCTCATATTTTGTCCCTATCGAAAAATGGTTTTGAAAGTAAGTATATATTCTAAAGCAAAGTGATAACGATGCGTAAGTTAAGAAGAAAACCAATAAATATTTACGTATCGCCAATGCAAACACTTGAACAGTCACGGCTCTGGGCAAGACTATACTTTACTATATAACTGAATAAAGCTATGAAAAATAGTAATGGTATTCATGTTATTATTTTCCAGGAGAAAGTCCTTACAGAGTGCCCAAGCAGAGGACTGGAAGAGTCTATTTTTGTAAGAGCTGAGAAGCTTCATTTGACATTTGGTGTTATGTGTTTAATGGATAACGAAGAGAGGTTGGCTGCGTCGAAACTGCTTGCAGAAGCCAAAGAGACTATCATAATGTGAGTGTACTGCTATAACCATTATCCTTAATTTACCCACACATTTGTGTAGAGTCATTAAATGGTCAGTTTTAAAATCGTCCATCAGCCAGAACATGTGATAAAATTAGATTTTAAAACCGGCACCTTAACCAAATGATCAACCGGAATTGTACCAGTTCTAATTATCAACATTGCCAAAGGACGAGACGACAAGATATGCGTTAATAAGCGCCACACGTGCCCATGATAGTTGCAGCCTTTTGGAATAGGCTATCTGTTTACCAAAATAGACGTTCTCGAAACATCCGTTCCAAAATAACAGATTGCTTAAATGACCGTACGCCATAAACCCGTTTCTCGTAACATATGTATACTAGAATAAAAATAACCATTTCTCTTTAGGTTCGGAAATTTCGTTAAGTCTTTTACCCTCAGTGCCTTAAGACAAAAGTCTTTATCAGCGTTTGCTACTAGTGATGGCACCGAAACATGTCTCTTACAATGGGACTCATAAGCAAGCTCAAACTCACACAGCGAGCTGTGGAGAGGGCTGTGCTCGGGGTTTCTCCACGTGATCGATTCAGGAATGAGGAGATCCGTAGACCAACTTAAGTCACCGACATAAGCCAGTTTAGTGGAAACGGGCAGGGCACATAGGGCGCAGGCCGATGACGCCAAAGTTTCGTTTGAGTGGAGACCCGTTTACGCGAACGGATGTTTCGGGAAACTCATAACCAAGCCTAACGTTTCGGAGTACATTCTGGAAAACGGATTATGTAGGAAACGGTAATGATGGCAACGGTCGTTTCGGAATTAAGTCTTTTTGTGAAACGGATATCAAACTAAACGTATATTTTGGGAAAAGTACATTGTGGTAAACACATATATCGGAAAACGTAATATTAAGGAAACGGTAGAGACACGAGCGGATGTTTTGGAAAGGGTGTTTTGGTAAACGGATAGCATATTCCGAAATGGTTTTTGAGTCTCATTCACTAAGTAGTTTTTTTGGCTACTACTAGCCCTTCGCATCTTAAAACGCTTGACGCTAACGTTATGAAATATATATTGATTTGTGGCAGCATATCTGGCAATGCCGTGGTACTAATCAAGACAGTCTCTTGCACAAGAAGCCTATCACCCCTTCTCGGGTTCTCTCATCTCTTACCGTCGAACTATATACATACATACAAAAGCCAGTCGATTGGTTATCCGATATTTGTACGTCGCTTCACCAAATGCACATAAAAATACATTATGTTAATAATTACAATTACAATATATCAATTTATATTACAAAAATATACTATATATAAATTCGCCAGTAGGTACAATTTATTTATGTAACCTTATTATTCATTATTTTAGAATTGTGTGGTTGTTCACTAAATTATAATTAGTACTCACGGGATATACACCACGATTAGGCAGGTTTTGGAGTTGCCGATATTTCGGCGCAGTTAAATGCACCATGTTCACGGGTAGAAGATCTCCAAGAACTCAAAGCTGCCTTTCGTGGTGTATATCCCGTGAATACTAATTATAACTCATAACAAAAACAAGTTCATATTGACAATGGAGTAATACTCCATAAATGGTCTGTTTGATACTCGTACATTGATTTTGTGATTGCAAGTTGGCGTCTTGGTTGGTACCACCGCAATGGCAATTATTCAGCCTCGACGCAATATTATTGTGTTAGGATGTGAAGGGCACCACAGCACGTGAAATTACTGGCTGATACAGATTCAAAAGTCAATATATTGGGGTGAAGATCGCGGAGCATTGCCAAACTACAGTTCTGAGTTCTGGGCGTCACTGCGACTGTCATAGGCAAGCGTAGTGCTTAACATCAACCGCACGGCTTGCTCCTCTTGTCACTCAATGCCGTAAAGAAAACATGTTTATGCACACAAAATGTTTTACCTGTTCAGGGATCGAACCCGGGACCAGCGGCTCAGAAGATAGGGTTGCTATGCTACCAACTGCGCCAACCGGCCAGTCAAGCAACTTAGCGCAATTTCAAAGAACACGAAAGTATTTCCTACTAGCCCCACGGTTTCACCCGCGTGGTGATGGATGTTGCTGATGATGATGATGAAAAGGTATCCTATATATAATTCCAGCGGCTAATCTATCTACCTACCAATAATCATTAAAACCCATTCTATAGTTTTTGCCTGAAAGAGTAACAAACATCCATACATTCATACATACAAACTTACGCGCTTATAATATTAAATAGAACACCCTGAATGTTCGTTATTTTCTATTTACATTATATAGGTACCTTACGTTTTTCAGGCCCTTGCTCCGCGAGTATTTGCCGCTGAAGATCAGATTGAAAGGTCTGTCGTACATGAATGACGACCCAACGCAAATGAATGTCTTGTACGGTACGGTCAGCGAGGAGGGTTGGGCAGGTTCCGGCATATTACAGAAATTGGGTGATGCACTCGTTGAACATTATTATAAAGCAGGTGAGTTCAAATTGTTTTTGACAAAGAGAGCGAAGCGTTTTTTAACTGGCCATCTGACCATTGACTTTCATCGTCTGTATGTTTGTTAGGTTGTATGTTGGTTCTTCTGTACAGGTCGCATTTTTAAAACCAATCTTTAGGAAACTTGGTATGCATGTTCTACTATTCCATATGTTTTTTTTCGTTGATGAATTTTGAGTGGAAATTACTTTTTTCTAAAAAGGGGGAAAGTTACCTGCGGAGCTCTTTATCGACCGGTTTTAATAAAATTTGGTACCTAAACACATTAGGTATCCGACTTGAAAGAGGAATTTCGTATATGAGCATAGTTGGTAATGTGGTTGGCGTAGATTTAGGTAATATTCGGCGTGAACATTTTCCTCGCGAGGTCTATTCTTCGCAGAACTACTAGTTTTATTTAGTCATCATCATCTCAGCTGTAGGATGTCTACTGCTGAACATATGCCTCCCCCACAAATTTCCAAAATGACCGGATGGAAGTGGCCTGCATCCAACGTCGTCCTGCTACCTTTATCAGGTCGTCAGTCCACCTTATCTGTGGACGACCTACGCTGCGCTTGCCGTTCCGTGGTCTCCACTCCAGGAACCTTCTAGCCCCTTCGGTCACCTGTTCTGCGTGCTAAGTGGCCTGCCCACTGCCGCTTCAATAGGCTTATCTTCTGGGCTATGTCGGTGATCTCGTCTACGGATCTCCTTTTCTTAGTACAAAATCAATATTCTATCGTTACCGTAGGATGGGGTTTCCCGGTTCTCTGCAAAGGTAAAGGCAGGATAGTTAGTCTATTATTTACAATTATTAGGTGTAACAAAGTTGGTTTCTATGTAGAATTACTTAGATTTTTATTTATTATGGACATTCATTAAGATGCTGCCCAAAGCCAAAGATCCGTAAAATTCTGTTTTTAGTCGAACAGTTTAGACATAGTACATGTTAACCCTTTGCGTACCATGGACGTAAATTTACGTGAGTTTCAGTCATAAATCTTTTGTTTTAATTATCACGGTATAGGAAGGATTAAGACTAAAAAAATACTTATATAATAATATTGCACGATATCTATCTTTAAAAAAATCGCCAAATCAAAACTGCGAGAAGTTATCAGGCTTACAGACGCACGCTTGTTCCTGTCACGGCCAGTGCTTCACCCCTTCAAACGCCTAAAAGTTTGCTCTTACAGCGCCCTTATAACTCTACCATAGAAATCTTGGAGAGGAGAATAGATACACTGTTTTAGGTTATTATTTGTAATGCAAGTAACCCATATGCATAAGTGAACCTACCCTACCATATTAGCCAACTGCCCACAGGAGAGTTATATTAGCTCATGATAACGGCTAACGATTTACATTCGATGCTAGGTCGTATTGCCTCGGTGGCCTGGCAGTCATGACGTCTGATACGGATTGTCAGAAGATGCACGTTCGAATCCCGTCCGAGGATGTCTAATTTTTCTCTCTAAAATTGTAAAGTTGGGCTTGCTAATCATGCGTAAGCGTTTGTAAAAGATACTAATATATAAAAATTTCGTGTCACGGTGTTAGTGGTTCTGTTAAGTTCTGACATAACACATCTATTTTCTCATTTCAGGTTATATGGACAGGGACCACGGAAGAGATAACATTAAGCTGCATGTTACTCTAATCAATTCAAAATACCGGAATAAGTCTTCAGTTGTCAACGAGGAAGAATCAGCACCGAATCGTAGAGGGCAAAGGGATACTTTTGATGGTTCCGGCATCCTAAAGAAATTCTCTGATTTTGACTTCGGTGTTGTGGAATTGAAGGAGATACATCTATCCCAAAGGCATAATACGGGAGCCGATGGCTTCTATCAGCCCACCTGTGTTATTTCCTGTAATAAGTAAGAAATTATTCCCTGTTAGTCCATCAAACTTTTGTTATTGTTGTTTATTTAACCATTACTATGTAAAATAAAATATTTAATATCCATTTCAGTTTGTTTATTTCCTTTAATCCATTTTGAGCTGCTTGTGTTGAAGATGTTGTCACTAAGTCAAGTTTTAGTAATTTACTTGGGAAAATGTAATTTATTGTAACCCAAAAGTTTGTTCTACAACTTACTTCCATTGGTGTCTACTTGGTAACTTAAATTAAAAAAATAATAATATAATTCCTGTCATAATCAATTATAATATGTTAAATGCGAAAATGTGTTTGTCTGATTGTTCGTCTTTGAAACTTGGCATAGTACATAGTGGGGGTAGTCACCATGCTCTTGGGCGGAGGTTATGATAAATGTGAAAATATATAGGTATCATTAAACAGGGAAGGTGAGAGGCATTGGTCCAAATATGGTAGCCATGACGTCACTGTGATAGGCGTGGCTAGCTTCGTCTTGCTCAGGTGTCACTTGTAAACCATGATTAAGGATTATAGACATTTCGTCGTATTCATGCTGCACATTGAAGTGATGTAATTTACTTTTGCAAAGGTTGTTATAAGCCTACCAATGGAATCATATTCCACATGTAGCATTTTGTTTAAATATATTTCTTTATTGGCCAAGCGAGCGAACCGTGTCTGCTTTAACTGGTCATTGACTTTCATCTCTACGTATGTTTATAAGGTTGTATGTATGTTGGTCCTCCTATACAGGTCGCATTTTTCAACCAATCTGGACGAAACTTATGTATGTATGCACGTGTGTGTAGGTATGCATGTTCTACTATTCAATACATATATTTTATGTCGTCGGCGATTTTTGAAAAGGGGGTTTCTTGAAAAAGGGGAATGTTTGCTACGGCGCTATTTGCCAACAGATATAAATAAAATTTAGTACACACATTAGGTACTTGACTTTAAAGAGGAATTTCGATTATCAGCATAATTGGTCAAGCGGTTGCTGAGATAAGAGGTTATGAAGTTAAAAAAATGGACGTATTTGGCATTATTCGGCAAGAACATTTATCAATAGACAGAAGTTTAAAGACATAAATATTCTAACTGTTGTCTCTCAGTTTATCGAAAAACATTAGCAGTTTTGATAAAAGGAGTGAAGATCATTCCATCAACACGCGAAATAAGCACAAGCTATGCGTATATGTAACGCATCTCCACAGAATAAGTCATTCTTTTATGGGACAATGTATACGATTCTATAATAAAGTTCCCAATGTTATCCGAGATTTGCCTATAAATTACTATTAAAATTAAGGTTTCAAATTACTATTAAAACTAAACTCTCTCAAAAACGTTATTACAAAATTTCGGATTACTTGGAGGATAAAACAGCTTGGGACTGATCACTCCAGGATCTGTCTACACGTGTTCTAAGATATCAAAGTGTAGCGTGTCTTGCCCTACTGATACCATTATTATGTTATCTTTTGTAAGGCAACACACTGGAGCTAATATTTGTAGTACCTAAGACATGTAAGTATATGAATAGAATGGCCCCGAGTTTCTTGCCGCTTCTTCTCGGTAGGCTCTATATATTTTGGAACGCGGCGGTAGTCTTTAAAGTACATTATAATGAAACATTTACGTTCATAAGTGCGTCTGTGATGCCTAAATTGAATAAATGATTTTGACTTTGATTTTGACTTTGACTTTGACAATACACAGGTATCATTTCGGCGTATGTTTGAACCCTCATGTAGCTTTACCTGTACCTATTGGACTGATATTCCATCTCCAATTACAGATACCTAACTCTGCCGAAAATTGCCGCTGGTAAGACCATAGATCAAAATATATACTAGGAAAGGTAAGACTGCTCGTGAGGTCTACTAACTAGGTTCTATTAACGTTGTGAAATTATCAAGCTCTAAGAAATTCCGCTGCCCACTAATAGATGTCACTATTTATTTATTTCGAAACTTATTAATGTACTTTAACCTACGAAGAAATAATAGTCAGGAAGCATAATTCAGAACAAATTCCACATAAAAAGTGGCCCTTCAAATCAAAACAACGTATGATTCCAAATACAAATTACTTCCGAGGTTACAAATAGACATGTTCTGTGATTGGTTTAAATTCAGGAGGAAAGCAGGCATTGGTTTACGCGCGTGCTGCAACGTCTACAATGACAGCAGAGTCATAGCGGCGTGGACGATGTTATGCAACAAGTGGACTGGACCAACTCAATAATAAATCAATCGTAAATCGCGTATGTCTCGCGAAATATGATAAATTTATTAAGTTTTTGTCTAGAAGACATTAGAAGAGATTCTTCGCAATGTAGTAAAGAAAGATTATGAAACATTTTAGGCTTATACATTTTACCAAAAAAAATAAGTCGTTATTTGCCAGCTGGATGTTTTTCAGTGGTCACAGAATACCTTCATTATCAATTTAGAAAATTCAATCAATTTATAGAATTACTTTAGAAAAGCATTGTGTTGATATTACTGACAAATTAATTAGCAACTCAGCTAAACCACTTCAAAATTTGCAGAAAGTGAATGTTCATTTTTTTGAAAAATTTATCGTGCTTTAATTTGACCAGACAATGAACTGTTTTTTTAATGCTATATAGTTATCTACCTATATTACATACCAACTGTAGGCAATCGTTTATTGTTCATTGTCTGTAGTAAATATCTCTTTAGAGCGTAAACGCTTTGGAAGCGCCAATTCGCGTATTTGCTGAGTGTTTGAAGGGTCACATAATAATGATTGATATAGTATATTATGTCAATTATTCTTATCTGATGTTCTTATCTAATAGAACATTATTTGATTAACAAGTTCAAGTTCCATAGACTACATTTAGAAATTGTTTATCAGTTTGTTATTGCCGGGTGGTTTCTACACACACACGTTTTTAAAATCAATCATAAAACAGGTCACGAATCGTCAGACGCGGCTGAGGCCTCTTAGAGAGAGGTCAGAGGACGTATCGCTCTGACGCCCGCGCTTACACAACTAAATATTAGTGCGCTCAAAACTTCGTGAGATACTTATTTAGGTTACATTTCTAAGTGGGATTCTAACAAATAATTTTATATGACATCTGTGCATCAACAATAGAAATTTCATTGTTATAATGACATCGACCCTTGAGGGGCTAGTATTTTGCTATTAACCAAATTTCTTATGCTTATACTTGGTATCCAGGAATCCATGCTGGAGCCGGAAACTGGTAGCAGGAACTATGTGATGGTTAATAGTAGACACACCGTGTTTGGGATCGTATGAATCGTCTTCGTGATACCTTTATTCTAGCTGGTGACTAGGACCTGATGCTGGATCGAGAAACTGGTAGCAGGAACTATTTGATGGTTGTTTTATTTGCTATTCTGATCTCTTTTTGGTAGGTACATGAGTTAAATCTTACTTTTTTCTAGTCTATGCTCTTGTAGATAACATGTACTTGATTAATAATTATCATAATATGTTAATTAATGTCGATATTAAAAATAAAATGTGTCCTGCGTGATATTTTATTTCACCTTTTTGACCTACGTCTATTTGTGACATAAAAACCAAAGTGGAAAAAAAAAGATCCAAATATTAATGCGCGCTATTTTGCTCACGCGGTAAGGTTACTACCGCAGGGCGCGCTAGTAAGTAACTCGCTAATGTAAAATACCTAAACTTGCGCAGCGCTGCGCAGAATAAAGGCTCTTAAAGATGTTGTTGTTTCTTCGGGACAAATCATCAGCATAAAAAGATAAGTATGATATTATATATAACATAATTTAAAAAAACAGTAGGTACTTACTGTACCAAGTGGTAGGTAGGTACAGCAGTTTTGTGTAACATGGTCCATAATTTTTTGATTATCTATAATGTTATTGTTTTCAGTCAAAATTAACGTAGTATAACTATGCTGGTTTTCACAGGCAGTCATACTCTTGTTTTTCTAGCTTAAGTGCAGCTAGGCACTTATTTTGCCGCATTGAATCAGCAAGCAAGTGAGAATAAAACATAACAAGCAAAACCATTGCACATTACATACATTTCAATATTTAGTAGTTAAGAAAAAAATACATCCTAAATTAAATAAAAATTGACTGACTTTATTTTGCATAGTATTGACCATCTCGATTTGTTACCGTATTTGAACATCTTTGAATAATTACAATTTTGCTATTATTTACTAGTAAAAGTGATCCCTGGACATTTTAATCGTGTATTGTTTCTGCACCACTTCACAACGAATGCTGGCATGATGATCCACAACTGAAGTTCACAATGATAAAAATGAAAATGTACGCGAAGATTTGAAGTGTGCTCGCTTGCAAGAAAAATGTCCGACTGATGACGTACTGAACACGACTTTTAAGCCCCGCCTACTTGAACACGACTTTTGTTGGGTCATTTTTTTAACGCAGTTACTGTTCCTGACTATTATTTCTTCGTAGACTTTAACCGCCAAGTACATAGGTTAAACAAAAATTATACATATTATTTCTAATATATCTATATTACTTATAATAAAACTGTAGAAGTGAAAATTCTGTACATTGAAAATATCAAAAAAAGAATGGGGTGTTACTAGACCGACACTAAATAAAAAAATGTGATTAAAAATATTTTTGTCTGTCTGTCAGTTCAGGCACCACGCAAAAACTACCGGTTCGATTACGGTGAAACTTGGTATAATTATTTTTAACATCCTGTGCATTACACAATAAAAAACAAACTTAATTTTGCGGTTCGATAACTAAACACCATTACTGTACCAACCGCAAATAATACCTAAGTTTGTCGTAGGTTACGTCACCCGCAGTGGAGTTCACTAAGTTATGCTGTAAATGTAGTACCGAAGGTTGAATTTGGCTTGCACCGTTCGCAGCACACGCGTGGCGCGCGGCCGCCACGGATTGCAACCGTATATAAGGATATGGAGCTGAGGAGGCGCGTTAAGATGGCACCATCTGCGCTCGCCTTCCGTCCGGTGACGCTGTAAATGCCGGTAGAGGCAAACAGCATTATTCCGTTCGAAAAAAAAGACGCGCGCATCATTCATTTTTTGAACTTTGATTTGAACGGACGTGTCGAGCGGCGAGCGTTCGTTCTTATTAACATACTATAAATTATATGTTTTTCCGTGTGATAGTTTAAAAAACTGTAATTAGCCGTATCCCGCGAAGCCACGCGAGCGAAGCTGCTGGCGGATATAGGAGTTATATCGGATACTTACATTTTGTGAAGGATTTTCTACTCACAAAAAGTTAGGGTACTTAGTAAGGTCATCGCATAAAAAAGTTATCACACCCAAACCTTTCAATGGTACCTAATGTTTATTATATCAAGTAAGTAGGTCTACTTATACCTATGTAATTGGAGATTCTATAACCAGCGTTTTCTGATTTAATTATGCGTGGGTTGGCGCGCAATTATAAATTCAAATAAATTTAATTAGACAGCCGTGTTATTTTTTTGTTTTAGATACTTGTTATGTTTTGTACTCGGCATAGACCATAGTCCGAGAACAGGGATGGACTGAAAACCAGCGTTGCGCTTACATTACGAATGTAAACGCAACACAAGCTGAGTCTACCCCTTTTGCCCTAAATGTGGTACTGTTGTCTAGGCTTATTAAGTAAGATCCATACTCTGACTTAATGTTAATTAGTTCATTGTTTTGTTTGTACCTAACCGTGTTATTTTAGTGGCAATAAATTGATTTATTATTATTATTATTATTATTGTGTGGATGCAGTATTTTTTGGCGCCATGGTTAAACTGAAAATTCGTACAATTTTCGAATATGAGTTCCTACGAAATAGAGCTTCGCAAACAACACGAAACATTAAGGAAGTGTACGGGCCTAACACTGTTTGCAAAAACACGTTCCATTATTGGTTCAATCGTTTTAAATCTGCAAATTTTGAGTTGAAGAACGAGCCTCTCTCGCCCATAATCATTGTCGGCGAAGACGAATTGAAGGCTATAGTGGAAGCGGATTCAACTCAATCTACGGCTGAGCTTGCTGCGGGCCTTGGAGTTAGTGTCAAAACAACATTGAAGCACTTACGCCACATCAGAAAGATAAAAAAGCTAGATAAGTGGGTGCCACACGAACTAAGCGACCAACAGCGAGACTTACGCGTCGAAGCATGCATAACACTACTGAATCGGCATAGAAGCGAGATAATTCTAAATCGAATTGTTGTGTTACCTGCGATGAAGTGTGGATCCTGTATGACAACCGTAAGCATTCGTCTCAGTGGGTGGACCAGGGTACAGGCACCTAATCAGTGCGCTAAAAAGAGGTTATCTACTCATAGGAGGATGATGGTGACTGTGTGAGGGTGGACTTGTGCCGGACTTGTACATTATAGCTTCTTACTGAATGGCACAACAGTGACCGCAGATGTCTATAGTCAAGAATTCCAATGATGGAGAAGCTCGCAATTCAACAACCAAGACTGGTCAATCGCTCTTCCCCTTCCCACGACACCGCGCGAGCTCACACTTCACGACAGACCATGGCAGAGCTACAACCTAGAGTTACAGCTGGAAGCTCTCCTTCACCCACCGTACTCACAAAATCTTCGGCAAAAAGATACGAGAGCTACTTTTAAAAATAGAATTTTTTTAGGTAGGAAAAAAATCAAAACTCGCGAGGTACGAGTAGTACAAAACGCTTTTGCTGACTTCATCGCCTCCCGTCCGGCAGACTTCTACGGTGATAAAACAAAAAACAAACTGCCGTCAAAATTGCAAAATTCTATAGATAATTTGAGCCACGATTTTGATTTGCTAAAATAAAAAGAATACCTGAATTTATATTTTAAATATTCATACAAAACTGCAATTTCATAGGTAAAGACCTAATAAGATAAAGTTTTGTTTGTTATTTATTAAAGTAATTGTACATACACGTATTACATTTTGGTACCAGACTTACAATGTTACTTGTACATAATCTAATTCTATGGCATGACAAAGACCCAGAACCAAGTTTTAGCGGAGATTAGTCAAAACATTGCTTTGCGAGGACGATCGAATGATCGGTTCGGTCGAGCGTAGCGAGGATGGTCGATTGGGCTACTGGTGATAACGCGCAAACGTGTCACGGTAGCAGCCAGTGAAGAACTAGACCCTTGTACATGGAGTCGGATCAGGCAGATTCCTAGTATTACATATAGGTCAATATAATAGTTATACCTATTGTGGAAGCATGTGAATGGATCGGCGAATCATTTGCCAATCGAAGCTGCACGCTACTTAGGTACTTAGGTAGGTGTCTAAGTATAACTTTAGCCGCGATATGCGGTAATTTTATTAGTAACAATGTCAAGCAAAGTGATCATCCAATAAGTTGTTGTACGTGTGGGTTTGAACGAATACTATAATAAAAAAATGGAACGACTTCAATACTAAAAAGTGTGAAATAACTTGTTGAAGTCGGTACCATGATATTTCAAAAGTAGGTACCTATTATCACAATATTGTGCACAGATGAAATTTAAATGGTACCACCTCGAAGTAAAGTACCAAACAAAAAAAGAATTTTAAGATCCACAAATGGGGGAGAAATCGGCTAACATACACACAAAAAATGATACATACCTACACACGAACATATAACCTCTTCCTTATTTGAAGTCTGTTAAAAACTAAATTGTAGAGTGGGCAAATCAGTGGGTGTTGGAAATAAGACAGAATTGAATAATCAAAATTTTGTATTATTATATGAGATTTTAACCTACCTACTGACCGCACAACGAAGCCAAATTAGATCCGGCGTCTTCTGAAAGTCCGTTGCAGACGCAATGTCCGCTAGGCGATTTAGGTTCCCATTCGAGCAACGTTTTTTTCTCTTTGGTTAGTTGATTTTATCGTCTGATGGAGCGCCATGTAATAGCTTGTTAAGCTTTGAAAAAAGAATTTTTACAAACAATTATTAACTATATTTTTATTAATAATAATTGCGTATTGACGTCGCATACTTTTTGAACCAATAACGCCTTCTTAGTGAATACAATATTGCTATTTTATAGAGAAAAATTGTATATCTTCTGACGTGATTCGAACCCGCGTCTTCTGGTGAAACGTATACGAAAAGAAAACACAACGCAAACATGAAAATAACGGAAACACCTGCGGAAACCTCTTCCGGCGATATATTTTTGTTTCGTTTAAAGCATTTCATATGCTTAAAACGCCCTACTCTTACATACAGTGGGTGGGTATATTTAGAAACATCTACCCACCCTAATGTTACGGTATATTTAGATACCTACATAATTCATATTATACGTTTTGTAATTTTCTGAATTATTATAAACAATCAAAGTTGGGTAATCTTCCCATCATTTTTATTTTTATTCTTAGGTCGTGATGGACCGGTGCATCAATTGTATGACTTTCCTCTCCCCACTGACAAAATTATCTTGTAACCGTAGTTATAAACCATCGGTACCCCTTTAAACTATAGGGAAGTTAGTGGCTACCTCATCATACCTATATTCACACCTTTTGAGATGTGATTCTAGAAATCTTATGAGGTATTATTATTAAAAGAAACACCGGACAGGATTCGGCAGATAATCCGCGATCGTCGCTCAGCGTCGAAGGCTTTAATCCGACTTGGAGCTATTTTACTTCCGTCTGAATGGGCTTTATTGGATAGTTATAAAGCTGCGAAACCGTATAATGGACATGGTATTTTGTTTCGTTGAGCTATTATTAAATATATTTTTTATATTACTATAATTATATGTATATGTATAAGATATTTAAAAAATTAAGGGCACTCTATACTCGACACTGACACTCGTATTTTTACCATTTTAGTCTATCTGTCCTGTATATTGGCCGCGCATCACGGCGAAATTTCTGTGGCTTAAATTTTGCATATGTGTGACATTTGATGACACAACAATTGTATCGTTGACGTATTTATACCAATATTATAAAGAGGAAATATTTGTTTGTTTGTTTGAATTGAATAGGTTCCGAAACTACGGGACCGATTTGAAAAGTTCTTTCACCATTAGAATCCATTTTTTTTGAGGGGGGAAATGCTGTCCGCTTCCTTTCCGCTACGGGGGTTGACGGAAGGGGGTATGTGGGGCTCAGACCCACTAAAACCCCCGTGAACAGTCCTCCGCCAAATGGGGCGAGATAGGGTTGCGCTTGCATTCACCATCTTGAACCAGCGGTAGGCCCGAGTTGATCTACGAGTAATAACCGGGCCTCAGCGCCTGTGAAGGGATGATTTTACTCACCAAGGCCACCCCCTAGACGTGAAGGGCTGTGCAAAAAGTCCCCCGACTCTCCGCCAGTGACCCCACTAAGGAGGAGAGAGGAGGTGTGTGAACTGCTCCTCCGTTCCCCCGTCCGTCTGCGCCGGAGTGGGTCAGCTCGAACATCATTCTCTCTGACCCGCTCCGTGGCCTCCTTCTGCGCCATTACCGCTTCGCAAAAGGTGGCCACTGCCTGCCACGATCTCTCGCTGTCGAGCATAGAGTAAACGACGCTCGGCAGCGAGAGATCTCCGCCGATTATCGCTGAAAGTGTCACACACCTCTAGCGTATCACTATTAAAATCTTACATCATCCCTGGTAAACATAGGCTATATATTTGATATATCATCATCCATCACCACGCGCACGAAACCGCGGAGCCCAGCTATAGTATAAACTGTGAGTCTGCCAAAGTTGTACTAGGGAAATGATAGTTTAGGTATGCTGTATACGTCAACGATACGATTACGTCGCACTTACGCAAATTTTCGTGCTCGGCCCACGAATGATAATTGTAATGAATTATCAAATCATGCAATATTTCATTTTATTTCATTCAGTGGGCCGAGCACGAAAATTTGCGACACTTTTTATCCAGCACGGTTCTCATAGGAGAAGGCATGTAAGTCAAAATTCGTACTTAGTTGTAATTCAGTAACGCGTAAGTAGTCCGATTTTATTCATTATTTTTTGTTAGAAGAGCGGTAGTTAAAATATTGTCCCGTATATATTTGAAGGTCATTGGTTTTGTAGTTCAGAAATTACAAACATCACAACCCTTATTAGTTCAAAAACCTTAAAACCCGGAACGTACAGGAACCTTTTTGAGAAAGTCTTAAAAGGTCTCGTCTGATGAAGTCTACGCTTCGACCTACTCGTGCCCATCTTTAAGACCCCGAGAGCTTTCAACTTGAGCTGTCCAATCGCTTCATTTTAGGACTTGGAGCTGGACAAACGAGCAGACGGTTCACCTGATGGTAAGTGATCACCATCGCAAACGGACATTCGCAAACCAGAGGTCTCGAGGATGCGTTGCCGGCCTTTGAGGAGTTGTAGTTGCCTTGAGATCATCTCTTGAGTGGACGTGTGATGAAAAGTGGTTTCTTTACGATAATCGCAAGCGAACAACGCAATGGTTGACGTTGGCTGTTCAAACGCCACAACAATGCCCTAAAGCTAAGCTTACCCATGAAAGGCGATGGTAACGGTTTCTGTCATCACTTCATGGTTTTATTCACTATGGCTTACTTAGATCCGTTCAGGCAATAACAACAGATGTCTACAGATGATGTGTGTGGCCGTGTCTTTGTCCGCGTAGAATAAGGTCTATCGGGAACTACTTTGAAATAAAAAGTACATATCGGCGTGTTAAATCCAGATCCGTTGAGCCATTCAAACTCATTGAGGTAATATATATGTACATATTTACTCACATCCTCACTCACACACTTTCGCATTTTATATGTTAATGTGATTTTAAATGCAGTGTTACTTTTATAAATAAATACAATGTAATATAAACTTCCTATATTTAATATGTAAAGTACTTGTTTCATGTAGCGTAGCATATAGGCGTGCGACGTCCTGTGTTACGTTAGCTACAACAAGAGTCACGACTACTAATTTTAGAACAGTCATAATCATATTCGACGCGCTACGCCTACGACGCGACTTTCGTAGCTCCACGTAGCACTTGGCAAGCTAGGAAGTGGCGTAGGTATACGGGTGGGGGCGGGCGGTCTCCGTCAGTAAGGGCGCATTGGCTACGTAATGCGCTCGCTCCACGCGCCCGATTGCGCTTTACAGTGATCCTTTACGTGTTGTCACCACTACTGCCGAAGGATTGATAAATACGTAAGTTTTATTTAATTATTGCATGATCTTGCAGTCATAATTTTTTTTACGTAGTTTTAAATCTTGCTCAGTACCTCTATTGTATTTGATGTGTGATTCGATGTATGTAAGTAGGATTGAAATTCTTAATTCTCTTTGTTCGTAGAGATTTATGTAATAAAAAGAGAGTTATGTTTGGATATTAGATGACAGTGTTTGCAATTGTTTAGATACCTACCAACGGAAATATTTCGGAGCGGTTAGGTAACGATATAATTTATTTCCTGAAACTCTGGCAGTTTGTAGAATCTTTCTCATAATAGGAAATCCAGGAATTCATTAATTAGTATGTGCCTAATTTTAAACGTTATAAATAATACAAAGAATAATCTAAATATTGCCTTAAGCCCTTCTCCCCTCGTTATAAATACGAGGTTCAACCTCCATTAGCATAACGCTGCAATCCCCTTCTATAATAAGAAGTACCTTTTGTACTTTTTGTATGCTAGAAAAGAGATTTTAGTCATAATAAAAATACTTCAGCTCATGATGAGTCTTTATTTCTGCGTTTCTCGAGACCTCATTAGTAACGATTTGCGGTGGAGTCTGTGCAAATATTCTTATTACTTCTTCTTACCGTTCTTCTATACGTTTAAATATTTCTCGCATAATAAGAGAAAAGGCGAAGTTCAGTTCTAAGTAACCGTTATTAGTTACATAATGTATACATAAAAAAAATCTAACGGATCGCTGTCTGTACATGGAATATATTATATTAGAAAAAAAATATTGGGACTTTTATAAACGAAAATAGAATGAAAAAAAATATTTATAGAATAAAATTGTTGTCAGTTTGTTTTTTCTGTTTGTCTGTGCGTTTGTGCACGCTAATCTCAGAAACGGCTTATCCGATTTAGATGTGGTTTTGACTAGTATAGTGGTAAGCTTCACGTAGCATTTAATGTTTCATGCCAATCAGTTCATAAATAAAGAAGTTATTGAATAATTAGGTTACATTTATTTTAAAGCCGCCGTATATAGCGAGCGAAGCCGCGGGTGAGTAAACTAGTGATATATATATATTTATGATTTAGATATATATATATTTATGATTAGAGCATGATTAAAATACTGTCAATCTATCAATACATACCAGACCAATATATATGTATGTAGCTATGTCAACATAGTTTAAGAGGAACGTACTTGTTTACATTCCCATATAATTTATTCACAAGGTAAACAATAAACAGTGACATGAAATAGGTATACTGAAACGTCTCTTGTCGTACACTTGATGTCGCCCCGAAACTTAATAATATCGTCCTAACACGCGAGGGCCCGGCCCCTCCGCGGTTCCATTCTCGCGCATTTCCCTCACTTTATAGTTTCATTGTTATACTTTGCTCTGCTGGCTCCTTGATTTAATGTCTATTACTTATACCGTTTGACATTCTATTTACATGGTACCTACAGTTATTTAGTTATAATATGTTATTTTATTCTGTACAGAAGAAAGAGTGACGTAATTCAACTTATTCAAAGCGTGTCCATATTATTTACTGGCTGCGCCCCTTGACAAAACACTACACCGTAATTATCTGTGATTAAACGTAGCCTTGTAGTTTCATTTCGTATTTTTTTTTATTATAAATCGCAATTTTTAAAAAAAATGCACGTGAGACTATTATAGATAGGGATAAAATAAATGGATTTGTTTAAACGCTGTATTATATACCTATTAGATATTATACCTATATAGAACGAAATACATAAGTGATGACATTTGAGTGTTTATATATCATACATACATATCACGCATCTACATCCCCGAAGTGATCTGTAGAGGTGTGTAAATACGTCAAAACGCGTATAAGTTACGTTTATTTCTTATTTAAGTTGTAACAATGTATACAATTTATTAGAATGCAATATATTTTGATACATACTTAGATAATTCATTAGGTTTACTTAAGGATATAACTAAGTAGCTTGTCTTTTTTTCTTGTAGCATGTTTTTTTAGTAGTATTGTTAAGACAATGTTTAGTTTAATAAATTAGAACCGTACTAAAAACTCCGAAACCTTCAAAAATCATATGTAGGCAGTAACTAAGGGTGGTGTTACAAATTAATGTCTGCAAAGGGTGTTCGGTTCGGGTCGGATGATGAATGGGCGACCCCTCGCCATCGATCGACCACCGACTGAAGGGGCAAGATTTAGAAAGAAAAGCGATGTAAATGTGGTTTGGTGATGGTGCCTTAATCACTGTCACTTAATACGTAAAACTCTCAATCACACACTTAATACGTAAAACATTTATACTTATAACCTATTTCACCTTTCTATATGGCTGGTGTAAAATACATGTATGCATTTTTTTTTTATTCAATAGAGCAAGGATGATAATACTAGAGATCATCCTTGATTAGAGTGACAATAAAGGCAAATCGTGCACCTGCTGCCGTGCGATTCTCTAAGAGCAAACATCGTTGCATCTTTGACAATATCCGTGCAACAAATGACCAGATGACAAGAAACGTTGGAAAAACAACCTTATGTACAAGGGCGATATCTCATAAAGTATTTGACATCGGTGAGCTCGTCGACGAGCGCATCGACAAATCATTAGAGAATCGCACGGCTGATATGCACTACGCTTGCTTACACACTCACAGGGCGACCCAGAGCTAGGAACTGTATCTAATTAACCACACACATTGCAGTTCCTGGAAAAGTAGGTTGATTTCTGCGAAATCTATTGTATTATTGGCCAAATAAGGCGAATCGCGAGTCAACGGGTTAAGCGTGGCACTGAACTGGACTCGTCACCCCAATATATTTTTATAAATATTTGCGGTCATTTATTTATGAGGATATAGATGAGATATCTCTTTGAGCTTAATTTGCCCTACGCTTGCGCTTCATGCTTATTTAAATGTTTTCTAATACTTATTAGAAGGTTCTTACATTAAAAAAAAACAAGAAACATACCAGGTTATGGCAAGGCCGAAGGTCAAGGCTACTACGTGAACGAAGTCGTGGGCAGACGCTAGTTTTATGTATTATTTATATCCTCCTTCGTACTTCTTACACATATTCTCCTTTTATTTATATCCTTATATTGTTTTTCGATTCGCGACTCAGTTTGACTAGTCATTCCTTCTCCCCCGGACCCCTGATCAGATCAGTCGTGTCAATCAAGTCCCTATTTAATTTTATTTAAAATATACCAAATTTTACGCGACATTAAATAGTGCCGAATAAATAGGAGTGCAGAATCTGTAAGGAGGTCGGATATCTAACATCGCGGCGCAGAACTCCAAGGCGAATACCGGTGAGTGTGTCATGCTCACACAATATTGACACACACAAGCTTAAGAACGACGTTGTGTGCTATCTGCGCGCATTGCCTACGCGTTGCACTCACACATAGACGTCTACGTTGTGTGCAGCATACGTGCACCGCTCATTGCGTTCTGTTAGCCTAGTAGCCGTCGACAGATTTCGCTGGCCGCGTCATCGCTCTACGATGCCGCTTCAACGTACTCCGCCAACTACGCCTGCTTCACCCGCCATACAACCACTGACACATTGTAAGTCGGACTCAAATTTAAGCTTGCCTCCGAATACTGCCACTATTTCCGTACCTGCGATCTCTCGCGAGCATGCTACGAGTGAACCAAACATTACCATGCGTAAACGCAAGAGAGAAAATGACGTCAGCCGGGCGGAAGTCCTGGAAATGTTTGCTGTGCTTAAGAAGGATCAGGATGAAAAAAATTCCGCACTTATGAACAAGGTGCAGGGTGGTATAGTGAAGCCACAGAGGCAAAGTGGAGCGGAAAATGAGGTTAGTAGAGCAGAAGTTTTGGCTATGTTAGCAGAGCTCAAAAAAGAGCAAGACAACAAATTTACCACACTCACTAATAAAGTGCAGAGCGGAATAAAGACGCTCACGGAGGAGAATAAAAATATAACGAGTGCCATTGACTTCCTGGGGCAAAAGTATGATGAAATGGTTACAAGAGTGAGTCATTTGGAACAGGAGAAAACAGATAACCGTAAGTACATCAAGTTCCTGCAAGCCCGACTGGAGCACATAGATCGAAGCTTTCACAGTACAACTATTGAAGTGCGCAACGTTCCCGAAAAGTCAGGAGAAAGCAAAGAGGACCTTCTAAACATTGTTATAACAATGGGTAATGCCGTTAGCGTTGCAATTCAGCCCTTGGAGGTCCGTGATATTTACCGTATAAACTCCAAAAATGGAAGTA
Organism: Selenia dentaria; assembly: GCA_917880725.1. Taxonomy (NCBI): domain Eukaryota; kingdom Metazoa; phylum Arthropoda; class Insecta; order Lepidoptera; family Geometridae; genus Selenia; species Selenia dentaria. Next base: position 24,867,476 of record OU862882.1, on the reverse strand, counting down.
ATCGACCCATATTAGCAGAGTTCTCTACGGTTTCACTAAGAGATAAAATTGTTGGCTGTGTTAATAAAAAATATGCCTCTAGTAAGTTAAGTACATCCAACTTAAAAATTGAGGGCCCGCCCAAGCCGATATTTGTTTCAGAAGGCCTCACCGTGCAGGCGAAGAAACTCTTTTTTTTGTCCAGAGAATTTGCAAAGGTTAATTCCTTTAAGTACAGCTGGACATCAAGAGGCAAAATATATGTATATACGAAGGGCCGATGGAGCTCCACTTATAAAAGTGAATAGTGAAAGCGATTTAGAAAACCTTAAAAACAAATGACTATTTTCTAAAATATTGATATTTAATATAATTATTTTACCACGCTGTTCTCTACCATATTTCAGCTTACAAAGCTGCTTTTTACCCTGTTTTATATGTTTAAATTTTAGCTATTTCGTAACTATTACTTACAAGCGCAATCTACACATTTTCACATGTTATACTCAAAGCATTATACAAAATCACATTACAACAAAACAAAACTCACTTATCTGTCATAATAACCGTATATATCTTTCTATTCTATCTATATCTTTCATATTCACACTTCCACTTTATTAATACTCAGTGATACAAAAAATATTTTTCTGTCATTATTATACATTTCTAGAATCTCCTGTATGGACGGTTTAATTTTGAAACAAATAAGTTTACGCATGTTTCTTATACAAACATATACTTTTGTTATAAATATAATGCACATAATTACTTCTTTAATAAATAATGGATAGTAACAATTTTATAACCGAAGAAATCGATAACTCCGAACACATAGAGTGCCTTTCAATTACCAATTCAAATAATTGTCGAAATTTGCTTGGCCCACAATTTAACAGAAATCATGCACTTTTAATTTCAACATTGAATATACGCAGCATAAATTGCACTTTTGATTTATTTGTGGCTTTTATCTCAAGCTTGGACATATCATTAGATATGTTTTTACTTACAGAGTGTTGGACAAATCACATAAATCCTCCTAACTTAGATGGTTATAACTTGTTCTGGACAACAAACTTTTTGAATCAAAATGATGGCGTTGTGGTATATGTTCGTAATGAAATTAAAGTTTCTTGTTCAGAACCGATCATTGAGGAAGGAAATTGTTTAATAGTTGAAATAGCATCTCACTATACTGTTATTTGTACGTATCGGCCACCGTGTTTTAAAAATCCAAGTAAATATTTGGAATCTATTGATTCTATTTTGGGTAATATATCTACAAACACCATTATAATTACAGGGGATATTAATTTGGACACTCTATCTAGCAAACCCACAGAACATATCCAAAGTTATTCAAACTTAATGGCCACATATGGAATCAGGCAAGGAATCACTCGGCCAACTAGGTTCACTACATGTCTAGACCACATGATGGTTAAATGTAGCAATATTTGAAAAACTTTTGTGTTCGAACAGTGGTTAACTGACCATTCACCTATCATGCTTTACATTAATAATGCAAGGATAAAAAAAGCCCGTTGCTCATATAATCATGTTATAATTAATAATGAAGGTATCAACGAGTCGTTGTCAAAAGAGGCCTGACACGATTTATTTTGTATAAATAATGTAAATATTGCTACTGAACTATTTACGACTAAAATTCTCTCTGTTAATAATAATACCCAAATCACACGAATAACTAAGCGAAATCGGCCACTGGAGCCTTGGATTACTAGAGGGGTTGTTAGGTCAATAAGAAAGAGAGACAAACTGCATAGTAAATTAAAAAATCTCCAATGGATGAAGAACTTAAACAAAAATATACTTACTAAGGAATAAATCTAATAAAATCATTAAAACCCTTAAAAAAGAATACTATAAAAATAAATTAGATAAAAACAAAGGAAATAATAAAGGGACGTGGAAAATAACAAAGGAAGTTTGCAATTTAAACAAAACTAAAATGCCTTCTGGCGAACTATTAGGCCTATGTCAGGATCCAACACAATCACTTAATAACGTTAATTCGTACTTTACAACGGTCGGTGCAACACTGGCAAATAAAATTCTTTCTGGAATGAGTACTACCGAAAGCAAGCTTGCCCTACTTGGGAGAAATTTTAACACTCCACTAAACTCCATGACAATGCTTCCCACCGATCCAGTTGAGGTTAGAAGTGTTATTTACGGCCTAAAAATACATAGCGCGCCTGGTTGGGATCACATTACTGCGTCAATGCTTAAACAGTATGTAAGTTATCTCGCCGAACCCATAGCGTATAGTTATATGTAATTTAAGTTTTGAAACTGGCACATTTACGACGATTTTTAAAAAAGCCGTAGTATGTCCAATTTTTAAGTCTGGAGACAAAAATAATCCAACGAACTATCGTCCCATATCTTTACTTTCAACATTGAGTAAAGTCTTAGAAAAGTTTGTTAAAAAAAGAGTAATGAGATATCTTGAGAAAAATAATCTTCTAATTAATAACCAATATGGCTTTAGAGAAGGAAGGTCGACTGAAGACGCTGTTTTGACTCTTACCACTAAAATTACATCTTACCTGGATAATGGAGACAAGTGCATAGGTGTTTTTCTCGATTTACAAAAAGCCTTCGATACTGTCTCCATTCCGATCTTGTTAACCAGACTTGAAAATATGGGAATTAGAGGGTTGAGTCTTGACTGGTTTTCAGATTATCTTACCGGAAGATCCCAGCAAGTACGGGTGGATGGACATGTGAGCGACAGCGCTGTGTGTAGCTATGGGGTGCCACAAGGTAGTACACTAGGACCGACTTTATTTCTCATTTATATAAATGACCTATGTTATACTACCTTGCCTGGTTTAGATTTATTAATGTTTGCGGATGACACTGTGTTGCTGCTACATGAAAAAACATGGCAGAAAGTTGCTAAACTGAGTGAGGACTGTCTTTCAGTTGTAACAATGTGGTTAGAAAATAGCCTTTTGTCACTAAATGCAAGCAAAACGATGTATATGTGCTATAGCAAGACAATGGCAGGCGAACCTTTAGTTGACCTTAGCATTAGAATACATACTTTTCCATGTAGCTTACATTACATGAAGCTGTTCAACCTTATCCCGTGTAAAGTCTATCAAATATCTAGGTGTCCATATAGACGACAAACTCAACTGGACCATTCACATTGGAATTTTGACTTCTAGATTAAGAAAACTTATGTATATTTTCAGGGCATTGCGAGCAGTAGCCGAACGTAAATTAGTTATACAAACATATAGGGCACTCGGTGAGTGTCTCGTTAGATACTGCATATGTGCATGGGGAAGTGCATCTAAAACACACCTTTTAACGGTTGAACGAGCGCAACGAGCTCTTTTAAAGGTACTATTGTACTTACCTTATAGGTTTCCAACAACAGATTTATATGCCGAAGCCAACGTTCTAAGCGTCAGAAAATTATTTGTATATGAGAGCCTACGGCGGTATCATATGAAAATAGTGCCATATCTACCTAAATCGACCAAAAGAATTGACAGATGTCCTGTACCTACTTCTAAATCTATATTTGTTGTAAAAAAAGTACGAAATCATCGTTCCTCATATCTACAATAAGCTTAATAAATATCATAACGTTAAAAAATATAGTAACAATAAAATCAAAGACATAATAGTTACCTGGTTAAAAACATTCGATTATGAAGGGCTTGAAAAGATGTTGACAGATGAATACTAAATAAATATTAACCATTATTACACCATAAACATATATATTATATACACATACACATACTCGGACACGTACACATACACATAAATCATACATCATATATATATATATATATATATATATATATATTATATACACATACACAAACTCGGACACATACACACACATAAACCATACACGTAATAACAACAGCACATTCACATTTATGCGCTTTTTAATATCAAAGATCTGACATAATTACCTGCTAAGTATTTATGGGAGAAGCCACTGGCTCCTGAAACACAGTTCACACTAGATCGGGAGCCTATGGATTCAAATATATAATGTACCTACTTTTTATGTCAATAAACTATTTGTATTTGTATTCATTTCACTCTCAGACCATCACATATTTTCCATTTCATGTTTCTTCATGATTCAAGTTCCTGATTTATAGTATCAATAGTAATGAAAATGTATTCTTAACCATTCATTTTCCATTCAGTATTATTCGTTGTGAGAATCAAACTCCACTCACGGTTTTACAGCGGGGATAAAATATCTAAATAAAATCAATCGTAAAAATATCGAAACGTTGATATGAAAGGAAGGGACGGCGCTGGCTTATCCCGGATACTATGGTTGGTTACATAATGTTTTATTAATAAAGTTTTCGCAATAACCAAAAAAGGTTAGTTTTTATAACGCAATATCACGAACCTATATGGCCTATATACCTATAACGAGTTTTATACGATGAACTTTACTATTATGTATCTTGTATATCTAATAGAATAATTAAAATGATTAGTCGTTTTAAATTTAATTTTACATAAATTTTGTGAACTACATGACGTCCGCGTGGAAGTCGGTTATCGCGACCAAAAGTTATCATGAAATATTGATCCCGTTTTGTGTAAATAGCTTTCCAATTACCGCTTTATAATTACCCATTTTTTATGTAACTAAATATGCTTATGTATATATGTTTTGTATGTTATCCTTAAGAGATAGACATATGTCATCGCGTACTTTTCTGTAGACCTATATAAGATACACAATTCCACCATAAATCATTTTTTTATATCTCAAAGGGTTTAGGGAGCTTATTCGGACTTTTTTTCGACACTTCCAAGAAATATCATTAGATTTTAGCCAATGTATACAACTTACATACATACACTTGATAAATTATATTATACTAAATTTAAATTATTGTTTATTTACCTATTATTAAAATTAATTTATCCTAAAACCTTCCTCGAGAACCACTACACAAACTAGAGCATTACAATTGGTGCAGTAGTTTTTGAGTTTATCGAGAACAGACAGACAAACGTGGCGGAGAACTTTGTTTTAATAATTAGTGATTTGCCACCAAACGTAAAGTGCCGTAAAAATAGCTCAACAAAAATTTATAATACCCTTATTATACCTCTGTGCCTTAAATTATTCTAAGCTCTGTGCATATAAAGATACTACATTCAAATAGAACATTCTGTACTTTTACAAATCGTATTGTGTGCAGTGAAACTTGATTTATTTTAATCAATTATATGTATTATGTGTATGTATAACATAGTCCGTATATTTCTACTTTATTGTGCCATCTTCTGATTTACGACTAACATTGAATCTCCAAGGCCTCGACAATGAGCGTTACTTCCAAGAATTTGTTTATAAACTCGAGTTTGTAGAAGCACTTGGGGCGATGTTGGGAAGCGTTGCGTCGAGAGCCTATTCACGTTATGGAAACGACACAGACCACACAACAAATATAACTGACCAGTAAGGAAACTTCAAAAAGCATATTTTTTATTATTATAACAAACTACTGTGCTTACTGCTTCACACCGAAACTCCACGCGTAATTTTCCTGTTTTTTGGATACGTAATATTCCCCGAATCTACTTAAGTATTTAATTAATGTCATATATTAAGTTACGCCTAGCGAGTAGTTATTGAAGGCTCGCATGAAAATGTATGTCTTGATAATAGGTAGGTATACGTTATTACGTCAATGTTTTCAGTGTGTCAATATATATATTTGTTTTTTGATTACTTAGTAGATTTAATAAAAAAACACCCATATAAATTTAAGACTGAAAAATATTTGTGCCGCCTGAGAGTAGGAAAAGTTTTACTCGAGCGTAGGTAGGCATGGTACTCGTATGTCACATTTTTAAATAATGTACCTATCCACATTTTTTGTTAATTAGTCCGCGCCTAGTTAAGCAACGGGTTCCAAAACCCGTGGCTTAAACATGCAATTGTATTTAGGATAAATTTTATAATTATTACTATTTATCATGTACGTAATCACTAGTGTTTTTTTAGTATACTTAATCAATAAACAGTTTATTAATCCAGATATTACACTCGTTGGAATAAGCGAAATACCTACCTACCTATTAAAAAGAAACAAATTACGTTTATGAGTATGTAGGTAAGTATATAAAAATATGTTATAGTTTCCAGGTAATAAATAAATAGTATAAAGTAATAAATTCCAGGTAAAAAAATATCTTTGGGTGCGTTATTGAAGAATCAAACAAATCAATCAACTAATTAAATCATAACATAATCTATAAGTGCATCTTAATGCACTTATAGATTATGATATGATTATTACTTACTACTTAAAGTATTACTTACTTAAACTATATTACTTACTTAAAGTACTTGTACTTATTTCAATCAAATGTTCACAAATCGCACGCTCACTGCTTACAGTTGCTTGTAATATATTATAATTCTTCTGTACGTATGTTTGTCACCTAACTCCCCTGAACGACTGGACAGATTTGGATGAAATTTTGTGTGTATATTTCATTGGGATCACGGATGGTTTGAAAACACAATTGTACCCAGTAGGTGGAGCTGCTGTCGGTATGTCACTGATCTTCTTGATGCGAGTGAAGCCGCTGGCGGGCCGGCTAGTAAAAAGACAAATTGTTTTAACATATTCTACGGTACGAAATTAAACTGTGCCTCATCCCAGATTGCCTTGTAAATGTGTTTGTGGAACGGGCTTACCCGTTATTGTGTTATGTCTTAATATTATGTTCGGATGAGAAAACCAAGCACATACTTATATTGGTTTCTAACTGGATTTTATGTCAACGTATTCCTTAGGTTGGATGGGTATGTACGCCACGAGATATCATGCGGTGCACTTCTATACGAGGAATTATTTCTGCAACAATTGCCGCAATTATTATATTATTGCCAGTGCAATAAGAGTTTATTATCATTTCCTTGTTTTGTACTACATACTATCGCCTCTTCAGAAACACTATCTACTGCTGGCACTAAATGCAGCCCATCGAACAATATGCCCATCGCACTGCACAGAATATATTGTATGAAGCTTACCGTTTTATTCACTGCTTACCTGGATAGTGGTGATAGTAAAAAACGCGAAACGACAGTTTTTTAAACGAACTTCGATATTAAAAGGGATTCGATAGACTGATTTAATTTGATTTGTTATATTTTATACACAATATTACTCAATTGTTTTTTGATCTTAAAAAAATAATATTATAGTTTTAAACCCTATATACAAGCATGGCCTGATATGCTCTTATTATTATTTTTTTCTCAAAGCCAACACACCATATTTAAACATTTAAACCTTTTTCAGTCATAAAAGAAAAAATCTGAAATCCATAAATGTGTAACAACAGTGATAATAAAAACAAGTAAAATTTGAAAAATGTAATATCGACTTCCATTCTATTCAGTTATCGGAGTCTAACTCAAAAAGTACTGGAACAAATTTGATGAAATTTAAGTAGAGGTAACAAACATAAAAATAAGCTCGAATTGAGTACCTCCTCTTTTTTGGAAGTCGGTAGAAAAGGATCGCCTTGTTTTTTATGTCTATTCATATCAGATTCAGCTTAAAATATTTTTACCATAAAATGTTATGGGTAGTGAAAATTTTTTAACGAATTAATGTTAAAATTTTCCATCGATTCAAGAGCTCAAACTATTTTCTTTCATTAGAACCTTCTGACAATAATTAACACAACAAAAAAAGAATTTGCGAGATTGCTCCACCCGTTCTCAAGTTATAGCCAGGAGAAATACGCGTTATATATATATATAAATATATATATATATATATACATTATTGTGATTTTTATTTTACCTCAATGTTAGTTTTAATACAGATAACCTACTACGAATTACAATACCTATGTACCTATGTATATATATACCTATACGAGAAAACAAGAATAACCACAAAGAATAATTAGATATAATAAATTGGCGTCTATCACCATAAAAAGGGCACTCTAAATGTCCGTTAATTATTTTTAAAGAAGCTAAATAGGTAACCTCATTTATTTCAAGACAAACAGCTGACAGAGAAGAACCTTGGCCTATAAAGGTTTTGTTGTGCTGATGTTTCGGAATGAGCTCCGGCGTTCTCATCCCAGCCTCACAATGGATCCTGGCTGTTTGTTTTCATTTGTTCTTATTGTTATCTATTGTATGTGTATAGTGTTCATATTACACAGTCATGTGAAACATAGGTATAAATATGGTATTGATATGAGACTCTTATTTTTACTTCGCAGTAAGAAACCAAAGGATAGTTTTTGAAGTGAAAACTTTTGTAGGCGCGTTGAGCACTTTTTGGGTGAAGAAAAATCAAGGAACTCGCGTCATCGTCACGTAACGCTAATAAAAGATAAAGATAATAAAGTTTTGCAGTGAAAACTTCTTAAGACCGGTTTCAGTGCTCGACCGACCGTCGGTGCGTACGTCGGTCGCGCTTGTCATTTGTATGACAATTCACTATTCGTTTCAGTGCTTGACCAACCGTACGCACAAGTATATTGCTACACACTACGTACGAAGACCGTCGATCAAGCGCGTCCGCATGCGTACCGTCGGTCGACCGACGCGTTATGAAAATATATTAACGCGTTCAGTGCTACACCCATCGGTGGACCGACCTTACGGATGCGCGTATCATCGACAAAAAACTCGAATCTGCTAGTTCAAAACTTCAATAAATTTGTTTGCTTTTAAAGGTAGTACGTACGTTACCTTTATTTAAGTAACTTGAACTTTAAGTTTAAACGTTTTAACTTGTCTTATAATTTCACTGAAAATTCATCAAAATTTTTAATCGAAATTCTTAGGTAATTAAATAAATTTCTTCATCTTCGCGGAATAATTAATATACAGTAGTAAATTCCCCGTGAAGTGCTCTTTGGGCGACGATTGGGCGTACGTGATATCTACGTCTTCTGTTCCTTATACGTTTACGAAGATAGTAAGCAGCATTTAAACAATTTGTAAACGCGTCCATTTCGTGTACGTGTTTGTGACTGTACCAGTCCGGCCAGTTTGTTTGATCAGGAGAGCACTGAACGGTACAAACTGACGATCGGTTATGCGTATCGTCAGGGCCGATATTACGCGCCGACGGTCAGTCGAGCACTAAAACCGCCCTGAGGCGCGATAATGGTATCCATAAATTTCTATTGTTGTTAATTGTTTGTCTCAAAAATAATACGGAATCATAACGCCTTTTGGGTGAAGAAAGATCAAGAAACTCGCCATTGTCACGTCATATAAATAATTCTAATAATTTTCACTTCTATCGGCAGCCCTCAAAGACTGCCCCGCATGATTAATAGGTGGTTCTCTTGTTATATTATTTTGATTTTGAATTATTTATTTATTTGTATTTTGAATTAACTATTTATTTATATTATATTTTGACTTATACTTTTCTTCATACACATCACATAAAATATTGTTATCGCATTTACTCTTCAAATATAAAACATATGTTGTAACTCTCTTAGTAAACGAGATCGTCCGAAAAAAATCGGCAACCATACCTATTTCTACCACAAAGCAGTAAAGCAGTTCGCATTACTGTAATAAACAGAATATTATTTTGTATCCATGTCTTGGAATATAAATAAGTATGTATCTTTTGAGGATAATAATTTATTGCCTTTCAGTTTTCATGTTTAATTGAAACAAATAGCTTCTATATTCAGTAATTTCATATAGTTTAAAGTTTAGTTCAAACTGCCGTGCGATTCTCTAAGAGCAAACATCGTTGCATCTTTGACAACATCCGTCAAACAAATGACGAGATGACAAGAAACGTTGGAAAAACAACCTTATGTACAAGGGCGATATATCATAAAGTATTTGACATCGGTGAGCTCGGCGACGAATCATTACAGAATCGCACGCCTGTATAGGTACTGTGTTTAATGTCACACACAATTTAAAAATGCGCAGTTTTCTAAATTTAAGTAAGGTAAATAAAAGATCCATACTAAATCTTCTCGTAATAATTTTACATTTTACGTCTTCGATCTACAACTTCAAATAATTAGTCCAGTCATATTAGGATAAAGTATGTATATAATTCTGACAGTTGTAAATTATTCTGAAATCGTTAGGAAATACATCTAGGACTATCTCCTCGGTTTGCACCGTTTCTAGCACCTACGGTGTTAAATATTAGATAGGTAAACCATTCAGTTTTTGCCACTCTACCCATTATTGGCACTTTAGAGTTTCGATTGAAAAAACAAGAAAACCATAGATTATTCAAGCACGGTATGCAATATACTATTATAGTATTATTTTTCTGTTAAAAATTGGCAACACTGTTCCAATAACCAATATGGCGATTTAGTAACGACAGCTGACATTTTGTGCTTGTGGTTTGGTGAAGTTATTTTAGTTTTTTCATAAGGTGAGGCTATATTAATCATGATATATCGCAACTATTCAGCCAATTGACCCTTTCGAAATAATTTGATATACTAAATTACATGTCTAGGCAGTAGATGCAAAGGTTATTTCTTGATGTTTATCACATTTTTATTTAATTAATGTGCCAACATATGGAACAATAATTTCACCAGATTCCCTTTATTGACATTAGTGTCAATAATAGGAAATTCTTGAATATTATGCATAAGCGAGTTTGTGATTTATTCCTAAAGGTGTTAAAGTAAATTATTGTTTGGACATTGAATATTATTACTTAAATAGCTATTTCCAAATGTTGGCCCACAGTGCCAATAGCAAAAGCTAATTATTGGCAGTAGTACCCATAATGGGTTATTGAGTGCTAATAATATGTTTTTTATCTATTTAGGGTACGTCCTATACAATGAAGACACGAAATCAAAATGAAAGCAATAAAAAGAAGTCAAAAGGAAAAGTAGAAAAAACTAAACGTAAACAATATAGTGAGGAAAATATAAAAAAAAGCTTTAACGCAATTAAAAATGTCATGGCCAAAAAGAAAGCAGCAAAAGAATATCAGATTCCTCAAGATACCTTACAATTTCGCATTAAGAAACCAGATCATAAACTTCAGCCTGATCCGAGTCCAGTACTTAACTCAGACGAAGAAAATAAATTGAAGAATTGGTTAAATACTAGCCATGCAAAGGGTTTTTCTAAACGGAAAGAAGATCTTTTGAATAGCGTATCAGAATTTATGAAAAAAAATCAACGGTCTAACCCGTTCAGAGACAATATTCCCGGAGATAAATGATTTAAACTCTTCTTAAAGTGACACCCGGATATTGTTGTGAGGACCCTGAAGCAGTAACAGCAGCAAGTGCAGCCGTTTCAGAAAATGATATAAAAGGTTGGTTCAAGTAATTGAAATATAAAATCACGGAATAAAAGACCCGATTCTTCTATCAGACCCGAAAAGAGTCTTGAATGGTGACGAAATTAATTTCGTTCTTTGAGTAATGACAGGTGTGGTGTTGGCACCAAAGGGTGCAAAGAATGTTTATGAAATTGACCACGCCCCAGCCTGCCAATGGCAAAATCACTCCTCCTATGGTGAGATTTCCGTAAAGGCACTTGCCGAGTGAAATTGCTTCAAAGATACCATCAGATTGGGGCCTCAGTGACAATGGCTGGATGAAAGCAGAAATTTTCTTTCAATATATAGAATAATATTAAAGTGTTACATCCGCATCTCGTGCGAAATCAAACACCATTCCCGGTAATTTTATTTGTAGACGGACATACAACTTACGCTGTCAGTGAGCTTTGTTCATCATTGGATATTGTGCTTGTAGCACTTTATCCCAATTGCACTCGATTGCTTCAAACCTGCAGATGTCTCAGCTTTTAGACCTCTAAAAGGTGGTTGGCAGAAGACGGTCTTAGAGTAGCGGCGTAACAATCCATCCCGAGCTCTTACAAAAGTCGATTTTGTGCCACCATTGCAAAAAAACTATTGATAAATGCGTAAAACCAGATACAGTTATAAATGGTTTCCGGGCTACCGGTCTTTGTCCATGGGACCCAAACACAATGTTGTATTTCACAACGTACATGATGCTACTTTGTGTTATTCGCAATAGTTTTTATCAAAATTAAGGTTGCTGCGCTAACAAACAAACTATGATGGCTCCTATTTCACAAGTTTTTCCTGTTAATTTAGCAATATTTTTTCTGAGTGTTATTAACCAGACTGAATTAAATTTTAATGTAGCTTTCAAAGTTAATAGATCTCAAGAATAGCCATTTAATAATGACTGATATCGAAACAGTTTATAGGAGTACCTACAATAAGAAAATGTGTTTGTTATAAAAGTTGATTTTACTAAAACTTGAAATACTTGTTGCTAACATACCTAAATAAAACAGATATCTAGCTATTAAAACAGGTAGATAGGTAGGTACCTATCATTGATACTAATATATACTTTAACTACGTGCCAATAATTAGACGAGTAGATGCCAATATTGAGAATTTCTATGCCAATAATAGGGTTTTCCGTAGTCTTTTGGATTTAAGCACAAAAGGTTTAATTAATACTATTCAATCATATAAAAACAGTTAAAAAAGCCAATTTTTAAGTGCTTTCTTTGATAATGTCACATGTTTTGTCTAATATCTCTTGCTAATGACATTTAATAGTAATTTTACTTCAGATTGACTCAAAGATCACTGTTAAAGTGCCAACAATTGGATGGTTTACTCTAGTAGTATAAACTTTAACTGGCCGTTATTTAGAACAATTCAAATAGGTTAAAATTGGGGGCACCCAATCCCCGCTTCAACCACCAAAAGCGGTTCAGAACGTCTCCAGGAAAAAGCAGAAGCAGGAAGAAACCAGGAGCGCAGCCAAGAGAAAGGGCCGAGTCACAACGTTCCTGGAATCCTTCAAAGCAGCAGCACAAAGCCTATTCCTGCAACCGTGCGAGCCAAAATTGCCCATGCCCGCAAAAAAGACTGCTCCCATTTCCATACGCCAAAAACGACCTCGGACCAGAGCTGACATGGGACAAGTCAGTCCGCCAAGGTATGTACCAGCACAGGAACCAGTGAGCCACGCAGCGAACGCCTTCTTCGAGTTTCTCGCTATAACAAGAGCGACAAGAGATGTCAATCTCAGGAACTGCAAGAACATCCTGCAGTCCTACAGGCGAGCAAACGAGGGCAGCAACATCGAATCTCGGCTGCTGCAGAAGAGACTCGAAGAGGCTGAAGCAGCCATATACAACAACGACACATCCTCGATCATCATGGGGGCAATGTCTGGTCAGTATATGGCTGCCTACAACGCGACAAGTGGCTTTGTGTTTCTGGATGAGGAAGATACCGAACAGACTGGTAGGCCAAAATACGCAACACCACCACACGACCCTATTTTTGTCACCGCCCGGTGCACCAAGATAATGTTGGATGACAGAGTCTTGCAAATGGCGAAAGCCATTTCGAGAGACTCTGAGATCGAGACATTCTGGAAACACTGGGAGGTACCCAAAATACAGTGGGTCAATGGAGTTCCCGGATGCGGAAAAACAACTTGGATGGTAAGACACTTCGATGTTGACAAGGACGTTATCGCAACAACAACTACAGAGGCAGCAAAAGACCTGAGAGAGAAGTTGGCGCCCCGAATCGGAGACCTGGTGAAAACCAAGGTGCGCACTATGGCCTCGGTTTTAGTAAATATCCTTCCTAGTAAAGATCCTTCGCCCTTACCATAGCCAGGGCTATGGTAAGGGCGAAGGATCACGCACCCTTACCATTCACGAGGCGCAGGGACTGACGTACGAGTCAGTCGCGGTGATTAAAACTTAAGGCAAAATGAAGCTGCACGAGAGCGTCCCGCACGCAGTTGTTGCGGTTTCCCGGCACACTAGGACCTTTGTCTACTACGCCGACGACGAGGATGATGCCATCGGACGGTTTGTGAGGCAAGCGACGGTTGCGAGCGAGCAAACCATCTACGGCTATAACCTGAAGATGGCAATCAGAGATCGAAACAGCGTGGTGATGGAGGCCCTACTTCAGCGCAAAGTGGGCAACGTGGGCTCACAATAAATGTACTATAATCCATTTGCTGTAATATATGTAGTTTTTCGAATTGTATGTAAGCTAGCGTTAAGAAATTATAACTGACAAAGAGATGGTGCGGGAATCCAGAGCAGACATGCTCACGGAAATGTGTTGGCAAGCGGTGGCGTGTGTGGCGGGTCGCCATCTTCCCTCAGAAATGGTTGAGGAAGGCGATGGCTGGCACATGCGTCAACTCGTGAACGGGTGCTGTTTGCGGGCACTGGTCTGCTGTGAATGCTTGCACCAACTCAGAATAAAATGTATCAATAACTTTAAGTGTATTATGTTATATGTATGTTGTATGAGTAAAAAAAAAAAACAAATGATATGTTCCTCATGTATGTATTTTGTTGTATGTTATAAATTTATAAGTAAGTTGTCAAAAATCTGTAAGTTAAAAAAAGGCACGGACCCTGGAGTCTGTGGAGCGTAGTTTTATTAATAAAAAAAAAAATAGGTTAAAATAGTTTATTGTATTTATGAATATAGGCTTCCTTAATGTATAGTGACTAAGGGTAAAAAAAGTCCTGCGACATACATATTTGTCACGATTTTTTATTTGCGGCTCTAGGAAAAATACCGACATAGGTGCAAACTTAAAATTAGGTATTTATAAGCATCATAAACGTTCAGATAGATTTCCACCAATGTGCATGTTACGGATCATATCGTTTCAACCAACTTCCAATAACAGGAGTATTTTATCAAGTCGAAGCGTATATTTTTTATGTATAATTACGCATACATTTTTACAGAGTCCGTTTTTAATAAATATTTTTTTGTTTGGTAGAGTATACGTCCAAGGTAGTCGGGACAATTGGTTTTTAAGTTACAATACAATAACTGAAAAGTGTTTCACCTTCTTCGATGATATCGCAATTGATATCATCGAGATAGGCGAAACACTTTTCAATTATTAGATTGTAACCCAAAACTCGATGGACTGAATTTGATAAAATGTATACGGCACTACCTCAGACTGAGCAATAAAAGAATTTTTAAAATCGGGCTACTCTGCAAAAAGTATTCGTGATTATATGTGAGATACATAAACACTAAATAAAAATATACACCTCGACTAGAGAAATATATAATACTTTAAGTATAGTATAAAAATATATCGATCGCCACTCTTTCCTGAATGAAGTTATGCAATTTCAAAGTTTACTAGATTTAACCCTCTTCCGGAGGTTAAGTTTCATTGGTATTAAGTTAGGCATGATCTTAAAGCATATTAAACCATTGTAAAATAAAAACCCCAGTGGGTTTCTGCCTGTCGTGAATTATTTCCACTCTTTTGCAAAATATCGCCTAATTTGACTGGACTAAATCGTGTTTATTAAGTAAGTAGGTATGATATGTTAATATTGTATATGTTGATTATCCCTTCAAGAGTTGTTATATTATAACGATGAAATTTCTATTGTGTCTGGCACTATGATGACCAACGACCTTTGATGGGTTATGTGATATGAGTGGTATATGTAATGTATGCATTTATTTACTTAAGTTGTGATTTAACATTTTACACACTTATATTATTTGTGTTAATATCAATTTTAGAGAACATATTCTTAAATGAGAGAAAAACTTAAGTGATACAACAAAATGAAAGAGTAAAATAATATAAAAATACATTTCCCTAGCTAGAAAATAAGGACTAAAAAAAGTATTGACAAAATCATCAATGCGCTAGTTGGAGATGTATTTAAAAAAATATTTTTCGTGGTAGGTGTGATAGGTCTTGAAATATAACGAATAGCCGTGTCTATAAATATTACATTATAAATTAATCATTTTAGGAATGAGACCATAATGATAGTATAAGGACTCTATTAGTATGCTTCGATTTTTGCCAAGTAAATATCTACTAAAATGGTACAGAAAAATAAAAGAGTACAATATTATAAAAATACATTAACCCTAATTTATTGATTTAGGCGTTACTTTGCGGAACTCCATTATCAAAAACGATATTAAAAAATATTTATTTCGTCTAGCGCTCGACGAGTCAA
Organism: Selenia dentaria; assembly: GCA_917880725.1. Lineage (NCBI taxonomy): Eukaryota > Metazoa > Arthropoda > Insecta > Lepidoptera > Geometridae > Selenia > Selenia dentaria. Next base: position 24,851,401 of record OU862882.1, on the reverse strand, counting down.
CATCTCCTGAGGCTGCCTCGTGTAGAGGCGAAACACGTGTCGAATTGTTTTTGGTTTATTTGGGTTTTCTTGTGTTTTTTATTTTGTATTCTTCCTATTAGCAGTTTGTGCGAGAGGGAGGGTGGTGCACACCCCCAAATAGGCCAAAATCATAGTTTTTTTCAGCGGAAGTGTCACTAAATACATTTCCCTAGCTGGAAAATAACGGAATAAAAACATATCATTGCATTTCACAACCTGAGAATATCAATAATCCGCTAGTTGCAGATATACTTTGAAATATTTTTCTAAGAACAGTGAAATAAAACAAATAGCCGTATAAATGTTAAATTATAAAGAAACGAGGTTATTATGATAACGTTAGGACTTTATGCATCGTTGACATGTAAAAATCAAGGACTGCTCTAGATATGAACCTAATTAATAAAGATAAATCCTATCGACCGAGCGAGGCTGACGCATACTTAAACCTTTCATAGAGAACAACATTTAATCGATTTTTCGAGTGTCTTGGTACCTTTAAGGGTAATAACTTACATTTATTGTGGGTGGAAGTGTCGTAACCTCCAATGTCGAGGAGTTTGCTCAACGTTTTTTTCATTAACGACCCGATTTCTTACCTTCGCGAGTTTTGTGTACTCCACGATCAACATGATCAAAGGTCGTGTCACGTCGGGTCTCTTTAGTGTACACGCCTGAGATTCTTGCAAGTTTTTAATACTGTTGGTATATTCTTTTCAGACTTAACCAGCCGTGCGATTCTGTAAGAGCAAACATCGTTGCATCTTTGACAACATCCGTTAAACAAATGACGAGATGACAAGAAACGTTCGAAAGCAACCTTATGTACTAGGGCGATATCTCATAAAGTATTTGACATCGGTGAGCTCGTCGACGAGCGCTTCGACGAATCATTAGAGAATTGCACGGCTGAATCTGTGGTTTGAATAGGTTTAACTATGTTTAACTTATCTCCGAATGTAGCATTATATAACGTCCAATAATGATACGAAATGATTTTCAAAAATAGTATATGATCACCAAAATTAAAACACCAATTTAATTATTTTATACTTGGCTCGCATGTTGTAGTCCCAGTAACCTAATCACACCTAACGTTCTTCCTCGATTCGCGCTTCGTAGTACCTATACAAGTGTTTATGCAGATACTCCGAAAAAGTTTTTATAGGTGGCAATATTACGCTAATTTGGCTGTTAGAATTTGGTGGTAGTTTACTAAATTTGGCGGCAGTTTGGCGTTTAACAATACAATTATATAATATAACAATATTTTCATAGAAAAAGTATCAACATACATGAATTAATTAATTCCATATGATCAATATAAAATTTGTTCATAAAATGCTGAAATACCTAATAATTTTTCTTTATTTATTTTTATTACGCCCATGTTTGTGAATATTTTTATTGGAACAAGTACGATTTGAATAATTTAATACCGACTTCCATTCTATTCAGTTATTGGAGTGTATCTCAAAAACCACTGAACCGAATTTGATGAAATTTAAATGGGACCACACGGAAAACACCAGCTTACAAACAAAAAATTTTGAGATTCGGTTCACCCAGTCGAAAGTTATGAGGTAACAAACATAAAAAAAACACACAGTCGAATTGAGTACTTCCTCCTTTTTTTGGAAGTCGGTAGATAATGAAAAATGCCTCCTCTAAAGCTCTCTCGACACCTAGCGTACGTAAGCAATGGGGGTTGGTAATATAACGAAGTAGCCTTCGCTAACCTATATATGTTCTACTTACGTTTTTATTATATGTCTGGGATACCTTTGTTGTTTTTCTCAGTATTTACTTGTAGAAGTTTAGCCTACTAAAGGGATAATATCGAGAGCGTTGTTGGCGCGACATCCAGTCTCCGCAGAGTATTGCTGTGTCTGTGTTTTTAAGGCTCCGTACTTAAACAAGAAAAAGGATTTTTTTACAACTTTACTACGTTGATTTAAGAGAGTATCGGGGCTATATCGCGCGCGGACTAATATTTAAACATAATTTTGACTAACCGCGACGTTTCAATCGAGTTGCATCGACCGTGGCCAGGAGTAGTGGTGACGTAGTTAATAAGTCTACTCATTAACTACGTCGTCCGTCTATATCGAAATCTTTTTTACAATAACAAGTGGAGGCATCTAGTTAAAATAAATATCTACTTACGTCTACGATCCTACGGTGGGTGCGTAAGCAAATCAAATAAATTTACTGTTATATCGCACTCGCTACAAAAATAAAAACTAAACATATGTCCCTTTGATCATGATATTAGCATCAAGTCTCACAACAAAAGTAGGGGAAAAATACTTATTAAACCAAAATCTAATAATTTTTGGTATTTTATTAATATTATAAACGCAAAAGTTTATATGTAAGGATGTTTGTTAGTCTTTAACGCAAAAAAACTACATATTGGATTTTAATGAAATTTGGTATGTAGATAGAAGAGACGCTGGAATATATAGGAACATATAAGATAATTCCACGCGGGTGTAACAGCGAGGCGCAGCTAGTATAGACAGAAAAATATATTACGGAATAAATAAACATATATTTTTTGTACAACACTTAATCCAATACTGTCACCTACCTATTTATCATGTTACCCTCGTGTTTTGTATTTATTCCATTTCATTGACTCGAGCACTTATCCAAGGTGTTACAATTGTTAATTGACGGTTTGCCATTACCCTTTGATGAAATATATCTTTTATTGAACCCATTACGCCATACTATCCACATTTATTCGTGGGGTAATTGAACTGTTTACAAGATAACCTTGTAGTTCTAACAGAAGATCTCCATCGCCATAAGCGTTACAATAAAACTCTTCTTCTTACAGTTTCTATCCAAGTTAAAAGCACGTTGAGGTACTAAGCGTCTATTATCTCCTCTGTTGCGAGAAATTACTGTAAAGTTATTTTTCAGAGATGTTACAGATCAATTTAATTGGCCTTTTGTTGAAAAGATCTGGAGTTCTTTTCAACAAAAGACCAATTTAGTTCGTTAGAGAGAAACTCTTAACTGTTCTTTTGGTACGTATTTTTCGTAACAAAACTTATGCTCATAATGCATAAAAAACACGTCGCGGCATCTAAGGCCTTGGAACAAATATCTCTGCTCATTACTCAGATGTTTCCCGAGGCCAGGGATCAAACCTGGGAGCACGTGCTTCGAAGACAGGGTGTCTACCAACTCAGCTAACGGAGCAGAGTTATAACTGTTATATTTTTGTACTGAAATTAAATTTAACAGGCTTACATTTTGATACACTATCAGAGTGCTACGATTTCGTAGAGGCTCTACGAAAGTAGCGTAGATATGTTTAAATACATAGGTCACACTAAAAGTTTCCGGAATCGGCCACTTACATAAAGAATATTTAAAATTCTTTACTACATTTGAAAATGGAACTCTTTAGCCGTGGAATAAAATTTGTTTCATCTGATTGTCAAATGTTTTCATATTGTGGCGTCATTTTATAAATGGCGTGATTACAATAAAATGGATTTAACTAGGGTAAATTTTCGTTGCATGATTTTTTACATTTTAAGTGTAATTTGACAGCTCAGCAAAGCCTCGTTCGGCTTCAATGTGCTTTTGGCGAAGAAGCACCATGCAAGACGAACATTTATAGCTGGTTTGCAGAATGCAAACGCGGTCGTGTCAATCTCCATGATGAAATTCGTCAAGAACATCGACGCTGTGCGCCGTATGATTGAAACAGACAGGCATGTGACCTACCATGAGATCCGGACATCTTTGGACATAGGCATGAGTCAAATACAGCCAATCCTACACAAACATTTGGGTGTGAGAAAGCTGTGTTCTCGATGTATCCCACACAATTTGACCGATGCTCAAAAAACGGACCGCATCTGCCACTACAAGCCACTGCTATGCTTGCCAGATACAACCAAGGAGCTTCAAATTTGGTATGGGACATAATAACAGGTGACGAAACATAGATTTACAGTTATGATCCCAAACGTGCTTCGTTTTGCTTCGCGCTTATGCTTTGTCAACCGAGCGTATGAGTCTATGATGCCGAAACCAACCAAAGTGGCGCGCGAAAAGTGCTTTGAAGCGGATGATTGCGTCTTTTTTGAATAAAACTGGACACGTGGCTACTGTAGCTTTAGAAAATCATCGTACCGTGAATAGTGACTGGTACATGACAATTTGTTTAGCGGAAATTATTGGCAAACTCCGTGAAAATAACGGTAAACGCCGTATCATCTTGCAACACGACAATGCAAGTTCCCACACGGCCAGACAGACAAATGAGTTTTTGAAGGCGAAAAACGTACAACTTCAAATCACGAGTGCATAGGTATCTTCTGGGTAAGCGCGCTCCATCTTCGATCGCATCATCACTTAACACCAGGTGAGATAGTGGTCAAGTGCTACCCAGTTCGGTATAAAAAAAAAAAAACTTATGAGTCATCCAGCATACAGTCCTGACCTAGCACCGTGTGATTTTTATCTGTTCTCAAAAATCAAGTACTAATTACTCGATCAACGGTTTTCATCACCAGAATAGGCTGTCGAAGAGTTTGAAAAACACGTATCTGACGTCAACACGGAGGAATGGCACAATTTTTAAAAAAAATTGTTCAAGCGTATGAAAAAGTGCATTGAAGCAAATAAAGAATAGTTTGAGAAACAATAAACTAATTATTGACCATCAATAGTATTTTTAACCGACTTCCAAAAAGGAGGAGGTACTCAATTCGACTGTATTTATTTAATTTTTGTTACCTCATAACTTTCGATAGGGTGAACCGATTCTCAAAATTATTTTTTTGTTTAAAAGCTGATGCTTCCCGTGTAGTGCATCCTATATAAATTTGATTAAATTCGGTCCAGGAGTTTTTGAGTTACACTCCAATAACTGCATAGAATGGAAGTCTGTATTAAATTTTTCAAATTGTACTTGTTTTAGTATTGATTCCGGAAACTTTTTACGTATTTCGTCGTTTCGATTCTCTTTATATTATTTATTTTTATTATTTATTTCTCTCTTACCAGTAGTTTTACTAACTTGACTTGACTTATTTATTATATGGTTTCTGTGATGATCGGTGATAAAAAAATCGAAAATAGAACATTTAAAAATCCCTCATGATGACTATCTAAAACAAAAGACAACACAAAAAGGCTTATAGACTAGCACAAATTTAGTAGACCAGAATTATAAGATTTTTAATGTTTTAGTATGCATGCTTTAAAACATAAACCGCCTTATTACAAAACGTGGATTAAAAATAGTCTCGAGTTTAAACCACGGTTTAAGCAAATTTCCTATAATACGTTCCCTTAAACTACTACTACTACTACTAACTAGTTATCCTTATATAATAAGGCGGTAACAGTTGAGTTTTATTTATATCCACAAATTTACAGATCGCGCGGCGAGAGTTTGGCTTTGACCTTCGGGTGGAGGGGATTACTGCGCATGGGTACTGTCGCACCATGTGACAAGAGTCCCTCGTCTTCGATGTGACAGAGAGAGACAAGAGTCCTTCGTCCCTCTAGCCACCCTGTGATACCCAATTTTTGACTTCTGCGCAATAACGGTCAAAGCCAAACTCTCGCCGCGCGATCTGTACAGAGTATATAATTAAAATCAGTGGAAAATGTAAGGGATAGCAGGCATTTAAAAGTTGGACGGGGGATATTAGGTGGAACGATATCATATAAAGAAATGCGATGTTTAGGACAGCTGAAGAAAATGTGATCCATACTTCCCTCTTCCAGGCCACACTCACACACTGAGTGATCTCTGATCCTTAGTTTTGGCCAGGGACTGATTTGGTTACCCATTTTTAGGGTTTAACCCAGGGTATTTTAACAGGGTTAGTAAAAAACCTAAGCTATAAGTGTTACCCTTTAAAACGGTAACTTATTTTATTGAATAACCCTATTAAAACCTCTTCAATTGGGTTACCCTTTGGTAGGGTTGTTGTCGCCGTTGGTTTATAGGGTTAGTAAAAACCCTATCGCTGTGGGTTTTTACTCTCAGCAGTAAGCCATGCCTATGGGTTACCCTTTGAAGTGTGTTAACACGGTAACACAAGGGTTAATTTGGATACCCATTTGTAGGGTATTTTTAAAAGGTTAATAATGAAAAACCCGACCCGTAAGTGTTACTCAATGCAAGGGTAACCTATCGTATTTGGTATTGTTGTTGTAGTCCAAAGGTTAATAATACTTAAGCTGTGCGAACAAGTAAGCCGGCGGTATTTGGAACAAAAAAGTGATGTTGCAATTCTTTGTTATGTTCACAGTTTACTCACATATCACGGAAAAAGATGTTTTAGTTTTATGATTATTTATAACTATTTACTACTGGTTGCTGTCATTTTATTATGTAAATGATCTTAACTGTTTTGTTTTTTAATGCTTAAGAGCCTTCATTCTGCGCAGCGCTGCGCGAGTTTAGGTATTTTACGAGCTACTCCCTAGCGCGCCCAGCGGCAGTGGCCCCACCACTCGAGCAAAACAGCGCCGCATTCATATTTTGATCTTTTTGTGTCAACTTTGGTTTTTATATCACAAGTAGATGTAGGTCAAAAAGTTTTATTAAATATCACACTGGACTCGATTTATTTTTAATATCAACATTATTTAACACATGATAATTATTAATCAAGTGTTTGTTATCTACCAGAGCATAGACTAGAAAAAAGTAAGATTTAACTCATGGAACTACCTGCTACCTACATGTACAATAGTGCCTGCTACTTGTTTTCGGCTCCTGCATCATGTCGAGGGCCCCAAGTCTCTTACCCATTGAGCAATTACCGCACTATTGCGACGCTTCTACGATTGATACGGAATTTTGTGTACCTATCTTTAAACTTACATACAAACATACGTGCACACTACTACCCCGAGGCCGAGTATTTGGCATGGCGGTGGTACACACCAAGACGAGTTACTCATTCGGAAATAATTTGAATGAGCGTAACCACAATGTGAACAGTGCACCCTTCTACTACCCAAGGCAGAATCTCTTGTACTGCGATGGTACCCATGAAGACGAGTTGTTGAATTGGAAATAATTAATTTAGTTCCAATACATACATGCATGTCTCAATTATAAGTACACTGTGCACACTACTACTTTCATTCAAAGTAACTGGCATTGCGGTGGTACCCAACAAGACGGGTTACTATTTGGGTATGATTTCATTAGTGACAATGCCTTCAAGCTTTAACACAATATACGTGCACAGCGCACACTACTACTTACTAATCAAAATAACTGGCATTGCGGTGGTACCCAACAAGACGGGTTACTATTCGGATTGGATTTAATTAGTTACAATGACTTCGAGCCTGAATACAATATACGTGCTCAGTGCACATTACTACTCAGAATCAAAATAACTGGCATTGCGGTGGTACCCAACAGGACGGGATACTATTCGGAAATGATTCAATTAGTATAGTTGCAATTCCTTCAAGCTTTAACATAATATATATGCACAGTGCACACTACTACTACAATTAAAAGTAACTGGCCTTGCGGTGGTACCCAACAAGACGGGTTACTATTTTGTTATGATTTCATTAGTGACAATGCCTTCAAGCTTTAACACAATTTACGTGCACAGCGCACACTACTACTTTGAATCATAATAACTGGCATTGCGGTGGTACCCAACAAGACGGGTTACTATTCGGATTGGATTTAATTAGTTACAATGACTTGTGGTACCATACAAGACGGGTAACTATTCGGAAATGATTCAATTAGTTACATACAATGCCTTTAAGCCTTAATATAGTATACGTGCACAGTGCACACTACTACTACAATTAAAAGTAACTGGCATTGCGGTGGTACCCAACAAGACGGGTTACTATTCGTATTGGATTTAATTAGTTACACTGACTTCGAACCTTATTACAATATACGTGCTCAGTGCACATTACTACTCCGAATCAAAATAACTGGCATTGCGGTGGTACCCAACAAGACAGGTTACTAATCGGGTATGATTTCATTAGTGACAATGCCTTCAAGCTTTAACACAATATACGTGCACAGCGCACACTACTACTTACTAATCAAAATAACTGGCATTGCGGTGGTACCCAACAAGACGGGTTACTATTCAGATTGGATTTAATTAGTTACAATGACTTCGAGCCTGAATACAATATACGTGCTCAGTGCACATTACTACTCCGAATCAAAATAACTGGCATTGCGGTGGTACCCAACAGGACGGGATACTATTCGGAAATGATTCAATTAGTATAGTTGCAATTCCTTCAAGCTTTAACATAATATATATGCACAGTGCACACTACTACTACAATTAAAAGTAACTGGCCTTGCGGTGGTACCCAACAAGACGGGTTACTATTTTGTTATGATTTCATTAGTGACAATGCCTTCAAGCTTTAACACAATTTACGTGCACAGCGCACACTACTACTTTGAATCATAATAACTGGCATTGCGGTGGTACCCAACAAGACGGGTTACTATTCGGATTGGATTTAATTAGTTACAATGACTTGTGGTACCATACAAGACGGGTAACTATTCGGAAATGATTCAATTAGTTACATACAATGCCTTTAAGCCTTAATATAGTATACGTGCACAGTGCACACTACTACTAAAATTAAAAGTAACTGGCATTGCGGTGGTACCCAACAAGACGGGTTACTATTCGGATTGGATTTAATTAGTTACACTGACTTCGAACCTTATTACAATATACGTGCTCAGTGCACATTACTACTCCGAATCAAAATAACTGGCATTGCGGTGGTACCCAACAAGGCGGGTTACTATTCGGAAATGATTCAATTAGTATAGTTGCAATTCCTTCAAGCTTTAACATAATATATATGCACAGTGCACACTACTACTACAATTAAAAGTAACTGGCCTTGCGGTGGTACCCAACAAGACGGGTTACTATTTTGTTATGATTTCATTAGTGACAATGCCTTCAAGCTTTAACACAATATACGTGCACAGCGCACTCTACTACTTTGAATCATAATAACTGGCATTGCGGTGGTACCCAACAAGACGGGTTACTATTCGGATTGGATTTAATTAGTTACAATGACTTGTGGTACCATATAAGACAGGTAACTGTTTGGATTGGATTTAATTAGTAACAATTCCTTCAAGCTTTAACACAATATACGTGTACAGCGCACACTACTACTTCGAATCAAAATAACTGGCATTGCGGTGGTACCCAACAAGACGGGTTACTATTTGGATTGGATTTAATTAGTTACAATGACTTCGAGCCTTAATACAATATACGTGCTCAGTGCACATTACTACTCCGAATCAAAATAACTGGCATTGCAGTGGTACCCAACAAGACGGGTTACTATTCGGGAATCGGGAATGATTACATTAGTAACAATGCCTTCAAGCTTGAACACAATATATGTGTACAGCACACACTACTACTTCGATTCAAAATAACTGGCATTGCTGTGGTACCCAACAAGACGGGTTACTATTCGGATTGGATTTAATTAGTTACAATGACTTCGAGCCTTAAAACAATATACGTGCTCAGTGCACATTCCTACCCTGAATCAAAATAACTGGCATTGCGGTGGTACCCAACAAGACGGGCCACTATTCGGGTAAGATTTCATTAGTAAAAATATCTTCAGGCTTTAACACAATATACGTACGCAGCGCACACTACCACTTAGAGGAAAAAAGTCATCGATAGCGTATGTCTATCTCTATCTCTCTCTATCCATTTAAAACGTACTTTAAAATTATAAAGCGGCAATTCGAAAGCTATTTACACAAATACGGTATTAATCCTTATCATTTTATATAAGTTGGAGGCTTTAAGCATTGCATGCACATTATTTCATTCTTTTACACTATATAATTTAAACGAATATCTTAGGAGTAATCGCAAAAAAATAACTGACACGAGAATAAATTATGTAAAATGAGGAAAGATGAAAAATGAAGTATATAATATTCATATATATGTATGTATTATGTATATTTATATGCGGGAATAGACTGCTTTAATAAATTTTATGCTTAAAGGAAATGTCCCTCTCTTGTACGGTGCAAACCTAGTAGCGCTAGAAATAAAAGATGGGGGCATCCGCCCTATTGCAGTTGGTAGTAATCTGAGACGCCTTACGTCTAAAATTTGGTGCCGAGTAATCCAGGACCGCCTCTCAAAAAAAATTCCCCCTCGTCAGCTCGGTTTTGGTGTTAAAGAAGGCTAGTGAAGCCGCTGGCGGGTCAGCTAGTTATATAAAATATAAAATCCAAGAAAAAAGATATAAAAATCATTATAGCCATTTGTAAAATATCTTATGAATAATTTTATTAGGTACGTATTGCAAACAATGTTTTTCCGTAGGTATAAAAAGATCTACACTTACATAACGAGTAATCATACTCGTTTTGAAACATAAGACTACAATTTGATTTCGTCATCCAAAATACAAAAGTCCCAAATCACAATCTATTCGCAAGACAAATAAACTCTCGCCGGGGCGTTTCGATCTCGCACACAGTTGCAGGCAATGCTGAGATAGCAATATATTTTCTGAATACCTACAACGCGAAAATAGTGATCGCTCGGCGATTCTCTTATTCAATTTAGATAACGCTACCTTCACGATCAACAACCCAAAGGACAGGGTAACCCAGGGTTACCCATCACCAAGCACAGGGTTTTTAAAAGTTACAAATACCTCTTCATACAAATACCCTAAGCAAAGGGTTACCCTATGAGGTAAAGGGTAACCCTAGCATAGGGTTATAAACAGTTACAAATACCTCTTCAATTGAAAACCCTAAGCAAAGGGTGACCCTATGGCTGGGTTTAGGGCATGGTTACCTTTCTAATTGGTAACCTCATAAAAATGGTTTTTGTTAAATGAAAAACCCCTTCGATAGGCTTAACCCAAAACCGGGGTTGTACGGTCCCTGGTTTTGGCACACGAATGACCTAATCGAAAACGAAAAATTGTTGAAGTAGTAACTTTCGATTCACGGTATATAATAACCAAGGAGTTTTAGAAACATCTTCCTAAATATCACCATAGCAGTTGTCGAATGTTACCTAGACTAATAAATGACATTCCGAAAAAAAGTCTGGACAAAATTAATTTAATAAATATTAAACGGATACTAAAAAATATATATCTATCTCTATACCGACGATTTCATAAATTATATAAATAATTATATGCTATAACTCTTATAATATATTATTATGCCTAATATCATCACGGTTTCCGAGCGCAGTACTGACGTACATTCTTTGTGCAATGTGTAGGCATTGTACAACACAGATTCGATAATAATAAGCTATTACTTATTTCTTGCATAGACGCATAACCTGTTTCACAGCTTGATCTGTAATAATGTATACATTGCTCAATGAGATGGGAGGACAATGCCGTTCTAGATTATAAAATTCATGTTTTAAATGTACTTTGATTAAGTTTATGTAGATTTTACCTTGTAGTTTTGTTGGAAAGGACGAGATACCCTAGACAAACCACTTATGGTTTATAGGGTATTTTTTAAGTATACGCAAACGTTGTAATAAGACAAATAAATGAAAAAAAAAAGTATATTATAATTAGTAAAATAAAATATTTCGAGAATAAATTTCCTCAGCTGATTTTCGAGCGTTCCCAGTCTTTAGACCAAAAGTTTAGAGATAAGATTTAGGCAGAAGGCACAGATCATTGGAATATATTTTAAAATATTCAATTCCGATCTCAATACGAGCAGCAGCTTTTGCAAAAGAATCATCAGATTCACTGCCAGGGATAACTGAGTAACCAGGAATGCAAGCAGAACAACATTCATACCAAGAGTGTGGTATTCAAACATTTAATTCAAATATTTAGTTTGTAGAATAACAGGGAATCAGGAATTAGAAGGAAAGCAATTGGAAAAAATACTCTCAAGGCAACTTTGAGACACTCAAACTGCGGAGCCAACAACCCTATCTGATGATAACTTGCATCGGTAAATAAGAAATGCTAACCTCAAAATTGTACGTTAATGCAATGAATAAACAGGGCCCACGCATTTGGTTCATCTTTGTCTATCCCCAAGTGAAGAAAAGAATATTAGGTTCATAAAAAGGGCTTCATACGAAGTTGAGAAGTAGTATTACTAAATGCAAGCCAGTTTGTGTCGTTGACACAATTGCGTCATATATAAAAAATATGATTCCTATCAAATATGTCATCATCTCATCATCATCACATCAGCCTTAGTACGTCCACTGCCGAATAGGTCTCCACCACAAACTTCCAAAAGGACCGGTTGGAAGCGACCTGCATCCAACGTTGTCCTGATATACCTTTATCGGGTCGTCAGTCCAACGTTGTTTGTGGACGACCTACGCTGCGCTTGCCGGTCCGTGGTCTCCAGTCCAGAAACTTCCAGCCCCATCGGCAATCTGTTCTGCGTGCTATGTGGCCTGTCCACTAGTACTTCAACTGGCTTATCATCTGGGCTATGCCGGTGACTTTAGTTCGTCTACGGAGCATAGCCCTCTCCATAGCTCGTTGTATATCAATTATGTAAAGAACTTATTAGGTAGTCAATTATGTCTTATCAATTATTTTTTGATTTGTAAATCTACGTTTGTAAGTATCACCACAGTATCCGCTAATAAGATAAATGCGTTTAACACATAACGACCAAAATGTTAAAATTGAAGGTGAGTTTTCTTCCGTGTAAAAATAATTAATTTAAATTAATTAACTTAACTTAATTTTTAGCCATACATACAAAGATAAATCTTTATCAGCAACAATATCCATCGGTTCAATAATACGGCTGCTTTTATTTGAAAACATATTCTGGTCAATTTCCGTCAAAAGTAAAAGATTAAACGAAATTATATATACAGATATTGTTGTGGAGCTTTTTATTTTAGCATCTGTATTTAGCTTGTAGAGTTTTTTTATTTATATAAGTCACCGCTCATCAATTACCGACTGTCCATTATTTGTTGTGTTGTATTTAATAAGAATTTTATTAAGTATAGTTACATATTATGCATATTGTTTTTTAGTATTTCTCAAAATAATATTCACAACGTTTACACGTTTACTTAGGATAGTGTCGCGGGAGACATGGACACACAATAATACATAACATAATCCATTTCACATATGCTCAAGGGATTGAACCTAAGACCCTGCGCTTCGAAGCTGGAGTCACTACCAACTGAGCTAACGCAGCCGTTAAACAATCATGGAATTCAAATAATCGTGTATTTTACAATTTTTACCACATTGTATGGGTATTGTTATATGACATAAATGGTATGTTGTTAACAAATCAATAGCAGGAAAGGTTTGTTGAACTTCCTTGAAACAATGTGTTTACGTAGTACGTCCCTTTTTCGATCGATAAAGTAGAAAATAGAAAGTTTGTATTCATATAGGCGCTCGCAGGCATTAACCAGAACACATGGATCGAACCGATAAGGCCAGGGTTGGTTTACGTTGCTGTGTATGGCTTTATTTGCATCGCATAATGTTTAAGGTATTCTCAATGAAATTTTGCTAAAGAAATGTAATATTTTGTTCGTGGAAATATAATAAATGTACAATCTAACCATTATTGATACATGAATACGTAAACGTACTGAAAACTAAATACTGTTGAGACCAGACACATAAAATAAAAAAATAATTTTAGGAAAACAAACCTGAAAGGGTTAATAAAATATAGTTATCCCCTCAAGTGTCGATGTCATTATAACAATGAAATTTCTATTGTTTCTGGCCGTGTGACTTTTGATGGAATATAGTAACTCACATAATTCACCCCTGTCGACTACTTCGAAAAGTATGAGAACTTATATTATGATGTTTCTAAAAACGGTGGAAGATCAATCTAATATCTTATCAAAGAATATTGCATACCTTAATTTCTAGTCAGTTGCCCATGCCATGCCCATCACCTATGTGATGGAGCGACCAGATCAAGTATGCTGTAGGCGACTTCTAGCATGATATGTGGCCCAGCGTGGATTAGCTACCAGAAAATCGAATTATCGAAGTTTTAAACCACCCAAATCTCTCCAATTTATAATGACTGCTGTCCTAAGAACACAACCGGAAATTAACATCCCTTCCGAACCAGGTAAGCACTCAGTCGAAATTTTCACTGATGCTGACTCATTCTAGTAGTGGCTGCATAGTTTGCTAAACTAAATTGAACTGTTACAAACAACTAGGATGGTTCCGCAACGAGAGCTCACATATCGTAGGGAGTAACAAGCAGGCTGGTATGCGTAGCCATGACGGCTACAACTAGCTCGACTAGCACAGGTACTATTATTTATTATGTGCTAGCCCTAACGACTTACTAGTCTTAAAATAGTATATTATGCAACTAGTGATTAAATGACGGATTTAAAGCGAGGGCCATAGATGAATCACGAGTAAGCGAAGGATTCTAACGACTGAATCACGACCGCAGGGAGTGGTTCGTGATGATTGAATCACGAGCGTAGCGAGTTATTCAAGTGTTAGAATCCTGAGCGATGCGAGTGATTCATGGCCCTCGATATAAATCCGTTTTATTCAAGAGTTCCATACTATACTTTATACCATGACTACGAGAAAAAGAAATAACTTTTGCGAAAATAGACATTTAAAAAAAGAAAAAAGAAAGGTTAAATTAATTAATATGCACATTAAAATTGGAACAATTTACATGAAAGTAATTTCTAAATATTATTATAATATATATTTTTTCTGTAATGGCAGCAAAGAACACAAAACAGTTTTTATTCAGGAGTTTGTGACAGGATACGCCTTTTGAAGACATCACATATTTGTGACAGGAGTTTAGCAATAGCTAAACTCCTTGTCACAAATATCGACCAATCAAACCTCGAGGGGTTCAGTATTTGCACAAAGAGTTTGTATGTCAAATATTCTATGCGCAAGGAGTTTGTATCGAGTATTTAAGAAAGCAAGTTGTATCAGCATTGAGATGGAGATCGAATGTACTGGTATGTTCTAAATTCAAACACCAAAATAGTGATTAAAAGGCCTTTTTATTCACTGTTTTCAGTGAATAAAATAAGCTTTTTAGAGGGGGAATGGTATAAATAATATAATAGTCTTACTCCTTACTGATAATATAAATCCTAATAATATTATAAACGCGAAAGATTGTATGTATGATGTTTCACGCTCAAACGGCAATACCAATTTTGATTAAATTTGGTATGGAGGTAGATAAGGCGCTGGATTAACACATATGATACTTTTCATCATCATCATAATCATTCATCACTTTGCGAGTGAAACCGCGGGTTAAATTCGGTATGGAGGTAAATGAGGCTCTGTGTTAACACATAGGACACTTTCATCGTCATCATACATCATCACGCGGGTGAAACTGCCAGGCGCAACAAGTAAATAATAATATATAAAATACTATGAATAATCATCATTTATATTATCACCTAATATTATTAATGCGAAAGTTTGGATGGATGAAGTTTTGTTACTCAATCACGCCAAAACGGCTCAACGGATTTGAATGAAATTGTATATGTAGATATACGAGACACTGGATAACACATAGGATACTTTTCATCAATATCATCCATCACCACATAGGCGAAACCGCGAGGCGCATCTAGTTAGGATATTTTACACTAAAACATGAATGCCTGCGGGAAAAGTAGAAACTCCGAAAGGCGTATCAGTTTTCACGACACACGCTATCCTTCTTGGTTATGCTACGAACATTCACATTATTTCCTAGTGGTATTTAAATTAAACATAAGGGTTGTGGTTGCTATGGTAATTTCACGTCCGATTGCGGAGGAGGGTCGCATTCAGAAGTCTAGGGAGGCGGGTTGAAATCCAGCCAGGCGATATATTAAATTGAATAGCCTTAAAAAGGTAATAATAATCTAAAAAGAACCGGACAAGTGCGAGTCTGATTAAGTCAGAAGAAATTAATACTAGCGAAGGTTCAATTAACAAAGGCAATATTACGTTGATTAAAGACAATCTAAACTTACTTAGTACTTAGTTAAAAAATAATATCCCGTTTTGAATATACAAAAATGATGTTGCGAAAATCGATGTTGACATTTGCAGCAAAGCAGGGTTAGTATCACTCTGCCTTCGATCAGCAATACCAAGTTGGTATTGCTGATCGAAGCACTCTGCAGATAACATACTTTCAGGTTTTACTATGCTATATCTACGAGTTGGTCTTGATTGATTGGCTTTAATTTAATTTTTCCAAGGGACCTTAGATTATATATGATATTACATCATTTCATACTGATACTTCTCTACGTTCCTAATAAAATGGGTCTTGACAGAGAAACGAATAACGAAGTGATTCAATTACGGTTCTCTGTTTTCTCTCTTCTCTCTTACGGTACGAAACGCTTCTTAATAACAGTAATAACGGGTAGATGTGATATGAAATGCATGATACGTGTACGGTATTTCAAAGTACTATACATTTTCTTTTTTAGAACTTAAAAAAACCTGAAAAATTAAAAACGTACGGGCATAGTAAGCATTGTGTTGATTACATGAAAAAAATATCACTGAAATCGAACAATGTTAAGAGGTAGAAAAGAGTTTTTTCTTGTAGTATGGAAAGTACTAGCTATGCAATCCTCTTAAATTAAAATGATAGGTATTTACTTTAAATGTTGATACTAGCTGACCCGCCAGCGGTTTTGCTCGTTTGTTCTTGGCGTAGAAGCGCCACTTTGGAATCTCGAGGTCCTGGGTCGGACAGTTATTAGATTTTTCTGATAAAGGAATTTTCAATAGCAGTCCTGACTCTGGAACAATGGACATCTATCTGGCGAAACATAGGTATTTAAAACACCGCTGCCACCTTATGACTCGAATCGCGAGCCTGTCGCCTCTCACTTATGGTATTGCAGATAAATTCCAGATGCATTACAATACAGGTTATTTTCTTACGAAATACATATATATGTATAGGTCTAAAAAGTTTTAACTTTAAAAAACATAAACAAACGAAAAACAAAAAGACATTAAACTGGCTGGGACTCGAACCATGGACCGTTTGCGCCTGACTCGCACACTGAGCCTGAGCCACCAGAGCTTGCAAATGAGCTGTTTATCTTTGCTACTAGTTTTTCAAGTCATTGTTTTTTCTACCGCGGACTTTTTTAGCACCCTCATATCATAGAGAGATGATACATAACTTATAATTTAAGTTAATCTACTTTTCAGCTACCGGACGGAGAAAATTTCATAAAAATCCGTCAGTTAGTTGGTATTTTTAACTTTCATCGCGTATTCCGGGAACCCCCTTTAATTTTATGCGGTAAAGCATACGCTATACCTATGTTAAACCAGAATATTAGTTATCACTATGTCAATAAGTTTCAAATCTGTCTAGTGTATCAGAGTGATGTGCGTACAATAAGACAGACAGAAAATACTGACAACAATTATTGTAGGTTTGTTGGCTTCTATATCGATAACAAAGTACACATCGATAATAATATAAAAAAGTAGGTACTGATTTGGTTCAGCTCGGTAGGTAAAGTCTTATTATATGCACCCACCTATAGACTGAATACTGAATACCCTAAAGGGCTATTTAGATGGAGAGAGTTTCTCGTACGTCTCTTGGCAAGAAATCGTACGCTGTCGCAAGCAATAATCGCCATAAGATTATCGTGTCATATTTTTTTCCATACAGGCAAGAACTAAATTCTAGCCTTCGATTATGTCATACGAGATTCACAAGCAATTATCTCTAGGCGATAAATTACTGCGACTGTTTATAAGCCAAAATATATAGTACTAGCTGCGCTCCGCGGTTTCACCAGCGTGGTGATGAATGATGATGAGAATGAATCAAATATAGCGTGTGTTACTCAGGAGTAACGTAGCTCTAAGCTCGTGAAAGAATTGTTTAAATCGCTTAAGTAGTTTAACGTGTATCCATTTAAAACCTTATCTTTTCTCTTTATTAAGAGAGTAGATAAGGATTAACACTAAGGTACGAATAAAGTGGTCTGCATTGAACCGGCGTTACTATTGCATATTTCAAATTAAAAAAGTATTTATTGTGATAACTGAAATAGTTAGACATAATGGTAATGTGGACTTCTTTGTAGATATTGACGTCTTCTATAAAACTGTAGTACGTCACCTTGCTTTATTGTCAATAGCGTAGACTAATATTACATGCGGTCAATAGTTGCCGCAGAGTACGTGATATAAGGATTTTTTGGTATTTTTTCCACACCTTGGGTTTCGACACATTATCGAAGTTTTCATACGGATCCCCAATTTTATTAAATATTATATAGCCTATGTTCATCAAAGAAAATGTAGGATTCTAATGGTGAAACAGTTTTTTTCTATATTTATTATATTCAAACTAACAAACAAATCTATTCAATTCTTTATTAAATACTTTTCTATTCAAACTAACAAACAAATCTTTTCTCTTTAAAGTATTAGTGTAGAAGATGATTCTTGCTTACGAGTTCTCGACTCGTGTATACACGATCTAGTATGACATTTTTTCATGTTCATACGAGTATCGTACAAATCGGTTTGAACTGTTTTGAGTGCGAGATTTGCCTTTTGAGTTTGTAGATTACTACGGAATTGTTCTCATAATTATACAAAAATCATTCAAATTTGGTACTGCTGGTATAGTAATTACGAGTGTGTGTAAGAAAAAGAATGTGTATTATAAAAATCGTGATGAAAGAAATGCAGCTCTTAATGAATTTGCAACAGATTGGGATTTGAAGAATATAGCCCAAAGGAAATTGCAGCAAAAATTTCAAATATATGATTTTTTTCGGTTTATTAATTATTGTCTTGGAAGAGCAGATATAATTAAAATACTCTAGCGCACTGCACTCATGGTAGCGACTGGCACAAATTCTCGCCATGCAATTCTTGCTTTGTAGTTCTGTTTACACGGAGACAAAAATTTTCTATTGCGGGGCAATTGTAGCCAAAGAGGAAGGGCGAAAATCTTGTATAATTAAACGATGCAACTTTTTATGTTCATTTCGATAATTGTATCTTCGAGGCGAGAAACTCTCTCCATCTAAATGACCCTTATAACTCTACAGTTTTCAAATCTATTTTGAATTCGATACTTACTTATGATGGGAAAATTTGACAATTTGTCTTGGATCATGGTTGATTATAAACAGATTTTTATTAATTTCAATTTTGTAAAGAATAATTCACCGTCTGTCACTGTCACAGAATGAGTTAAATATTTATAAATAACGTATACACCATTAGGAAATACAGACAATAATTATAACTTACTAATAACATACTGATTGATCAAGTGGCGTTCCGTCTTTGTTTCTAAAAAAATGAAAGCAACGATTGTAATTCATTGAACTCTCTCTAATATCCCCCCATTGTTTATATAACTATTGTATATATGTACTGTTTTTGGGTCTATAATGGGCCTGCATTTTAGTAAGCCTTGCTGAATTGCGATGGGCAAGCCAATTTAGATCATGATCATTACTGCAAAAATAAATATAAAGAGATCTTGCTTCACTACAACCTTAAAACTACGAGTGCGCCAACTGCGACACCAATTCATCGAACTTGAATTAACTTAACTAATAAATTCAATTGGAATTGGAATTTACCGAAACTGTTCGTCCACATCCTCAAAAATCTAGTTTTGCTTACTAAAATGCATTCCCATTATAGACCCAAAAACAGTACATATATACAATAGTTATATAAACAATGGGGGATATTAGAGTGAGTTCAACGAATTACAATCGTTGCTTTAATTTTTTTGAAACAAAGACGGAACGCCACTTGGTCAATCAGTATGTTATTAGTAAGTTATATTTATTGTCTGTATTTCCTAATGGTGTATACGTTATTTATACATATTTAACTCTTTCTGTGACAGTGACAGACGGCGAATTAAACTATAGAAAATTAAAATTAATAAAAATCTGTTTATAATTAACCATGACCCAAGACAAATTGTCAAATGTTCCCATCATAAGTATCGAATTCAAAATAGATTTGAAAACTGTAGACTACATGTAGTCACGAGTTTATTTGCGAAACCAAAAGTGGCCTTGTACCTAACAGTTTTCTGGCCGCCATAGCTGAGGATATTGAAAAAACCAATCAATAAATACATTTTTATCATTTAGCCATCTAAAAACCTTAAAAACATTTATGAAACAGACTATGCCAATGTATACCGCTGTAACAACGCAGGCCGTAGCTCTAACAATTTTCAAAAAAGTGTTCTTACCGTGATTCTGCCCTGCCTAAACATTCACATGAAAACATATTGTACCTACACACTGTTTTATGCCAATGTATTGAGTAGCGTAAGCATCGTCAGAATGTCAGACAACATGTTCAAGGTAAATAAGTTTGACAATAGACATGTATGACAAAACATTTCCCTTTCGCTTCTCTGTCTAGATTTCCCAACGAAATATTGTGAATTAATCTTGGAACACGTTCCCCATTATTAGGAAAACAAAATCATAGTGTACATCCCACCATCAGATCGATTAGGTAGTTGTTACCATTGCCTGATTTAGCAACGGCAGGTGATTCGCAACTCTTTGCATTTTTTTCCTTTGTATTTAGTCTCGTACTTCTGTACATTTGCCACCTGAAGTTATAGTTGCATCAAGTAAGATTTCCATTCCAGCAAATATTTACGAGCATTTTAGGAATTTTTATTTGAGTAAATGTTTCTATTCAAGCAGTCAGAGTAAAATCACAGTTATATAAATAAGTAGATAGATAGATAGATAACGCTTAATTGTACATAAAAAACTTAGATACATTTAATATAAAATTATTAATACTGTTGTACAATGGGCGGTCTTATCGCTTATAAGCGATCTCTTCCAGACAACCGTTATAATTATAAGTATGTCATTATAGTCACTATTATGTCAGTATGTCCAATTGATTTGGTGGATGCATTACTAAAACTTTCTAAGGCGATTGCCGTGATAATTTGCCGTGAAATGTGAACTTGTCTCTCCATATTATATATAGTTCACTCTTTGAACTTGTCTATAATTAGTTCCCGAAACAACGGTAAATTACAATGACTGATATTAGAACTGTCTTAATTTGTTTTAAACGGATTTATCACGGATACCAATCCAAAAGAAAAAAAAACTCAACTCCAACCCAATATAAGCTCGTTAAATATAAAGGTTTTGAGCAGCGCCCTCTATTGAGGCGGTTAGAAACTACATAGAGCCTCATTTTGTCTTACTTTTGACTACGCAGTTTGAATTTCCATGCCACTACAACCCCAGTGGAAATTGAATGAGGCGTCATCTAGTTTAGTCTGTCTCAACTAGGTAGTTGTAAAGTGTAGTGGTCTGTAAGGTTACTGAAACAATTGTTTCGTAGCTATGGCGACATCTGTGTATTTCTATCCTTACAGTTTTGGTAAACTTATATCGTCAAGCAACTTGGGTTCCAATGCCAACTTTCAACCCAGTGCGGCGGGTCGGTCCTACAACTTCACTATATTATTTTTCTATCTCAGGCAGTATTTTCCGTATTTGAAAAGGTTCTTTGTGGCCAGTACCTTACACCTAGGGAAGCCAAATAAGAACTTCATTAATTAACGATAGAGGGGGTTCCGGTATTCGGTTTCAAAATAGAAGTTTCAGTAGTTGTGCGTTGTTAATGAATCCTCTCAAGTCACGCAGGATAAAACGATAATAATTTTATTTTGATCGTTTTGTGAAAAGTTTCATGAAATTTTACGAGTCTGAAAATATGACCCCTAAAGCCGTTTTAGTACCTACCTTTTAATATAAAGTTAGTGTTATTGTTTGCAATCTTAACATTTAAATTTTTTGTAGTAGGCTAATGGTATTCGGTAAACAATCTCTGTATGAAATGGAATTAAATTATTATTGTTGCTTATTTGGCGATTTTCGATACCCATAAAAATTGCATTACGCGTTCATTTGGAAACGACTACACTATTACATTACAGTAACTATAATGCTTATGTACTTAAATGCATTTAACCTGTGTATTTTCTTTGCACTATTGAACTAACTAACTATATGTAATTACATCCAACGATAATACAGTCAAAGTGCAATTATCCACAAACTAAATACAATGGTAGCGATTCACTTGTTCAAAAAAACTAAACTAAACTACCCAACTAAAAAAATATCATGGTGGTCCTTATTCTAATAAGAATGAAATCCAAAATCATTTAACACTTAGAATGACTCTTCCAAAAATAGGATTATTCTATTAAATTTTGGGTTATTTTAGGTTAGTTTTGCGAGCACCAAGTTACGTGACGACTAAACTGTCTAAAATATAAAATATCTAATTTTAGTGCTGTTATTCGGAAGTGTTATACTAACTTGGATTTTAGCCTAAACTCAATAAGTACTGCCATAATTTAGAGATTTTTAGTTAATAGAATGCTTACAGAATCGACACCAATGTCTAATTTTTCCTGCTTGCGCACCTGTGACGATGCCTACACCTACGTGAAGTAATACTTATAATTTTAAACTATTATTTTACGACTGAGAATTATAAATAATGTTTAATTCTCAGAATACGACTAATTTAGTCGTACATAAATAACACAGTATAAGTACCATGCGTATCTACGTCATAATACGTTGTTCCAATGTAAGTATAGAGACACGTATGACGTAAGTGTACAGTGTAAAATATTATACTGTACTCGCTTAGTTAATGTTTGATTTTACGAAAGTTATAATAAAGAAACTGGCTCTTGAATGAACTGCGGTTTCACCTGCGTGGTGATGGATAATGATGATGAAAAGTATCCCATGTCTTTTGCCGAGATATTATTATATATCTCCTTGCCTTTCATTACGATACTTTTAGCAGTTTAGGCATGATAAGGCATTACAATCAGACAGAGTGCTAGAGCTACTATAACTATGGATAGTATGGATTTTGCGCTGAAATATAAAATATTTTTTTCTAACTGATATCAATAAAACGTAATCGTTAATAAAACGGGGATCAGGTCATATAAACAAGTTGATATTATAACTTGATATCAGAAGTGAGAGAAGTGACAGTACTATTTTAGTTTAAATCTGTAGTTTCAATGTTTACTATGCAAAGCCGCCCAAGCCTGCAGCCGGCGGGCGAGGGCGGGCGGGGGTGCGTGCGACCGCCACGCCACGCGATCATTTTGCAGCGAAAGGCGGGCGGGAAGCACGTCGGTTGGCTCTCGAACCATACGTTGTACCATAACCTCGTTAGCTCAAGTGACGTATAGCCTAGATAGAAAAGTATTGACGCTTGCAATTAATGACTTAAAAAGGCACGAACTGGAAGTCTGCATTCAAAGCGGTTTGAGATAACCTTGGTCAGTGCATTTATTATTCAGTGACTGCGCTGTTACATTAGCCAGGATGGCGCCCTATGAAGGTATGTTTAGCCTATATTACTTCTTAATATGTAATTTGAGCCGCAAGCTTGCTTTACTGTTTGCATATTTAGCACCCGTGGAACGAAACGTATGGCACGGGAATTAAATCATGTATTAAAAAATCAATGTCCTGCAGTTTAAAATATGTTGGTCGTGATCATGTTTTACTGTATGTTTTTTATTTATTAACTTATAAAGGTTTGATAATACAAAACCATGTCACCCTCAGTGACACGCTCGGATCACGTTACTTACGTTTAGGTAACAATTACCTGTATATATATTTTTGCATTTGGCTTCCTGCATCTTAGGAAATTACATAATTGCTATAATATTGACCAAGCTCTTACAAATTATTAGTATTTAATGTTATGAAATTAAGTTCAATAGATTGTTCTTTCGACTGTTTTCATAGCCCATCCTCCACATTGTTACGCTCAGCGTAAATTGGTGAATTCTACTATGTATGTGAACTATTGTGTAAGCAATACACCTATACAATAGTAAATAAAATGCGAAACTTAAAATATAAATTAAATATGTACGTGTAAGGAAATTATATTATTATAATTATATCTAATGCATAAACGTCAAACTGCACAGGTGATTAATGTTTAGAATTAATGAACGTACAATATGTACTTGTAGAAGTTTTTGTATCGGCATGCCTTAACTAATGTGTTTTAATGAAAAAGGGACGGGGGCAAAGATTCCGGCCAAATATTGGCAAGACGACAACTAACTTTTGATATTACTTTAATATTCGTGAGGTTATTTACGAATTTCGCAATATATTTCCTACCTCTTATGGAAATACAACAGAAATTGTTTCTAGATGTCCATGCATAAGAATATATTGCAAAGCACTCTTCATTTCATTAAGATACTCTACAAATTTTTCTTTGTTACTTATTATTAACTAAATATGTTACTTAAAAAATGGAAGTAAAAGTAATGTGTCAGTAAGTAGTGGAAAGGTCCAGCCAGTAGCGGTCGTAAGTGCTATTTATGGCCTGAACGGTTCATTTACCGTCGGCCACTTTATTGCCAGTGATTGCTAGCCTGAACTTTACTTAATGTGTGGAGCCCTCAACACACGCGCTGATACAATGGATTATTGTGTAATGGACCAAATGAATAAATCTGCCTCAGAAATATATGTTGCCAAATTAATATTTATATAACAGCAACAATGTCTAAATTTAGATAAATAATTGTATTATATTATTATACCCTCCTACTGAAACCTCTGTAATCTGTTATCCCTATTTAATTTTATCATAACTGTCAATCTTTTTTAAAAACTAAAAAAAACAAGCATTATTTTATTACAAACTGGTGCGTTCCCTGCTGCACACCAGTAGGTGTGCAGCAGGGAACAGATGGATTAACGAAGTACAATAAATGTACTTCCTTGAATGTTGTCTAAGGCCTCCCCGGTTTATGTACAAAACTGGACATCTTCCAGCTGATGATAATGATGATGATATAAATTGAGATATTTTTAATACGTTGTGTCTTTATACATTTTGTATACCAAGTCGTATTATGTTTTTATATACCAAATATGATGTTCATCATCATATTTATGATGAAAGACACAACGTATTAAAAATATCTATAATTTTTTACTTTTCATCCAACTTAAACCAAGGTTAGGCACACAAATTTCATGCACAGTAGCGACTGTTTGGTTCTACTGTTTTTGAGCTAGGTACAAACATTTCTATTGCCTGACTAAAAAAAATAAAATATTAATTAGAAACGTCGAGACGATGTTATCACAGGTTAAAAGTCTTGCACTCTTGATTTAAAAGTATTCGTATGAAAAGTTATCGTTTGTTTTAAAGTCCGTGACCGTGTTTGCTATTCTATGGTATGGCTGACACTACGTTGCAGCAGAGGTTAGTTTCGATCGATACTAACTCGAAGACGGTGTATATGTTTTTTCTACTCAAAACATTTTTCTCATACTTACTTAACTAGTACACTACTACTAGTACTAGTTATATGAATGTTAAGTTTTAGCAATTTCATCTCGACTCCAAGTCATAAAAAAACATGAGAAATGTCTGAAATCTACTAAATGGCATTGCACAAATTCAGTTCAAAAACTCACATAGGAAGGTACCTACATCAAATCAAAGACTTATATAAAGTTTATAGAGAAGTCAGCTTCAAGCTGCATAGCTCAGGTACGAAGTACATAGCAATCTATTTCTTCACACAAAATGCCCTAAACCCGGACGCTACGTTTGTTGTGTATCGCTATTTGTATAGGTATGCATAGTTTGGTAGTTCGTTCTCGTAGGTATGCGACCTCCTTACGATTCCAGCTCATTCAAGATAGTTTCTATTTGGATTTCAAATCGTATATTTTTCTGTAATAGCATTTTATATATTTATTTTATGTAACAGGCTTTAAGGCTTGAAATTAAATGAAGGTGGCATGTATAGAGCCCATTATTGCATATTAGTTTAATAAAGGAGGTTCACGTGTTGAGTCCTTATTGCATTTACTTAAGTAAGCCATAATCTATATTATAATATAATAATGTAGTAAAAGTAAGTATATAAGAGTCTGTACATTAAAAATAATTTCAAAAACTATCAGGAGAGTAAACAATCAACAAGAATTTGAAACATTTTTAATATTTCTTCCTCTGTTTTCACATGATCTCAGAAAGTATCTGTGTAAGTATCATATGTTTTCAAAACAGTATAAAATTAATTGTACCACGATGTTGCGGTTTTTTGTAGTGTTAGTCTTGAACAGGACTACACATTACATTACATTAGATGTGTATATGAGTGTGTAAACGCTATCATCAGACTCAACGTATTTCGTACAAAAACTACGATTGTTTGAAAAGCATTACAGCTAGATCGGGTTGGTAGCATGGCATTTTATATTGCTACACTGATAACTATTTATTGCTAAATATTATTTTAAGTAGGTAAATACAGTTGCTTTTAGCTTATCGAAACTTCCAGAGAAATTGTGCAAGTGGGTCTCTAGTTTTTTAGCAGATTGGAGCATCAAGGTCGTTGTCGGTGGTGCATGTTCTAGCCTAAAACCAATCAATGCTGGCGTTCCGCAAAGCTGTATGCTATCTCAGACTCTGTTGCTCTTGCATATCAATGACTAGTTACAACTGAGAGACATTCATTGCTATGCGGATGACAGTACGATAGATGCCTCTACACCGGCCGTGCTAAAACTTCAAGGGCAAACGTTGACGAGAGTCGGAACCAACTTGTGTCTGAAGTCGAGTCCTTATATTGCCCAATGTCTTGAAGTGGGGCTGACTGAACTTATTCCTATTCAACCCCAAGAAGATACAATTTTGCGCGTTTACTGCTAAATTATCTCCCTTTGTTGTACCCCTTCGTTTTGACGATGTTTCCCTAACTGCCTCAGCCAGTATCGGAATTCTTAGCGTTGACAGCCAGCGTTCGAGCGTCGTTCAGTTTCGCCGTCAATTGTAAGAGAAGGCTAAATTACCCTCTAAGAAGCTTGGTGTGCTTGGAAAAGCGAGATGGTACTTCGCGTCAGCCCATCGCTTGCATCTTTCGGTTTCACATGGAGCACAGTTTTCACCCCTGCGCGAGGGCTCCCAGTACCAGCTCCTTCTATTTGACACATTCAACGCAGAGCGGCTCGAATGATCTACGATCAAGCTCTTGATTAAGCTCTGATTGGCTCGACTCTTTGACACTGCGTAGAGATGTTTGATCACTGTGCATATTTTATCGCATACTTACATATCACGAGGAGTGTTCCGAGGAACTTTTCGATCTCGGTACTACCTGCAGCTGAATTTCTCCATCGGACGTCCCGACAGAACTTAATATTTCATAGACATCATGTTGACGTCCACAACCATGCGATTCCAACGGCACTTTCTGCCTCACGCTACCACTATATGGAACCAGCTGCCATTTTAAATATTTGCCGACATTGATATAGTTTTCATTAAATTGTGAAGTGGTGGTGCCATCTACGATAACCTGCAAACTCCTTGTATAGTTTTGAGTTACACCAGTACATCGTCCAGGTAATATATATTTTCTTTTACATTTTTACGGCAAAGGTATATTTATGCCAATTTTCATAAATTCATTCACTATGAACATTAAAAATATGATCTTAGTATCGGATTTTCATAGCTTCAACGTAATATGAAAATGTTCAGGCTTTACGGCCAATTTGGCTCAGCTTCGCCAATTTGGGCTGCTTTTCTCAGAATCAGTACATTTATCAGTGTAACTATGTGAAATTGCGAGTGAGACTGCGTTCTGGCGTCTGGCAGGCGGTATACGACTGCCCTTGTCTAGCCGTCTCGACTTGTGATACCAGACTGCTACGCATTACATGTTTGTTTATTGCTGTATGCTTAGCTAAATAATGATACAGTATTCTAGTTACGACCTGACGGCACATACATTTAATGGTTGACAAACAATATGTGAAATTAAAGGAATATTTTTGGCGTTATAATCATAGACGTAAGGAAAAACTTGGTAGGTTTAAGCCATGTTCATACTAAGTAATAAAATATAGTCTTGGCTATAAAAGGTGAATACTAATATAATAACGACATAGATATATATTTAATAGGTATATAATATTGTTTTTGCTAAGCACCTACTACTGATCTAAAAATCTTAAAAATCTATATAATCAATATAATACCTATGATCTCACATAATATTTGAACATAGTCTAAATTATTAATGAGCTTAAAAGTGTATGATTTTTTTATTATTAAATCAAGCATATTTAAGAAATAAACCTATTAAAATAATAATGATATAAACTTCATTATGAAAACTAACGTGGTTATACACATTTTTGATACGAGAAACGGGAATCACTCAAAGTGTTTCCGAGGCGAGACGCAACCGCAAGTGTTCTGCCGTGCGATTCTCTAAGAGCAAACATCGTTGCATCTTCGAAAACGTCCGTAAAACAAATAAGGAGATGACAAGAAACGTTGGAAAAACAACCTTATGTGCAAGGGCGAAATCTCATGAAGTATTTGGCGTCGGTGAGCTCGTCGACGAGCGCATTGACGAATCTATAGAGAATCGCACGGCTGCACTCTACTTGAAAAAGACCACTGGTTGAAACTATTGTTGGACAGATCTGACTTATTTACGTGAGGGATTTCTGTTTATCATAGAAACAAATATGTATAAACTTTGTTTATGATCATCACCATTACGATACGTCAATAATGTCATATTTAAGATATATATCGTAGGTCATATACTCGTATATAGGCCGTAGGACATATTTGTAAGTACTGCTGTAGATGAAGATAGACGTGGTTTTTTCGTTCGCGAACCTTAAGGTCATCAGTACTGCCTATTAACTATCATGACTTAGTACATCGTGTATAGAAAAATCCTGAGCAATAGCCCTTACCATAGCACGTACCTTTATCTTCCGTAGCATTAAGTTATATGACCTGCTGACGCAAGATGATGTAACGGCGTAATGGAATGTAGGTATGTATAAAAATATACATAGCAAGCACCTACATGCTTCTTTAATAACTGAATCTAGTGAATGTGCCAGAGATAAGCTCTCGATGTTCGAGTTCCATTCAGAAACTAATAGAGGTATGGCTGGGGATGTATTACTGAGGACCGTTATTTTCTTTATGCCGAATCCCTCGGCTGACCCTTCGATATTAACGGTTATCAATAAGTCTCAGTTTAATATTTATATAGAAAACTGAAACAAGACACATAATATTTATCTTAGTTGTTTTTGTTTATCGTGCAAAAGAGGAAATTTTTGTTGTTGTTGTTTTAGTTTTGTTGAAATTACTCCTCGCCAAGTTATGGCTGGGATTCGTTTATGAAGTTTGATTTATCTATGTAGTTAAGTCTGCAAAGTCGTAATACCATTTTATATTTTTGAAAGGAGAGAGTGAATATAATAATTAAATAGTTCACATTAATCTGTTGGGATCAGCAACCCTCTTTAGAGGCAAGTTCATTCATAAATCCATTGTTATTTTTTGTCCTGATGCGGACGAGTGAAGTCATGCTAGTTGTAAATCTTTCGCCATTTATATAGACACATGTCTATCTTCTTTTTTCACTGCGGAGAAACTTTTAGTAGCAGTCCGGTGCAAGTCACTGTCCCAGTAGATGCCGATTGGTTCGCCCCTTATTTGGGCACTTATTTTATTGGGCGCCCACGGCACCGAAAATATAACTAACTAATATGGGTGTTTATATTATAATTAGGTTATACACCTCTGCTGACCTCTTCCGTGATGCAAAAACACGATGTTATGTTCTATTTATCAACTTTCCTACCTTCTTTCAGTTGCAACTTAGGTGTATTCAGTGATGGGCTTCGCACTAAAATTTGTGTGTTAGGTGTAGGTAACTGTATCGTTGACGTATACAGAACAAAATATATTTTATCTAGTACTAGCGAATGCCCGCGACTTTGTCCGCGTAGTAGTCTCGGCCTTCGGTATCGCCATAACCTCCCATCTTTTCTTAGTTTTCTTTCATTCTTTCTTTCTTTCATTTCATTCGAACCTTCTCCTGACAATAATAAACACAACAATAAAGTATTAGCGACATTGTTCCATCCGTTCTCAAGTTATAGCTTGACGATCAGGAGAACCAGGGGTTCATTTATATATATATACATAGTCAAAGCCAAAGTCAAAATCATTTATTCAATTTAGGCATCAAAGACGCACTTATGAACGTCAACTTTTCATTATAATGTACTTTAAAGACTACCGCCGCGTTCCAAAATATATAGAACCCACCGAGAAGAAGCGGCAAGAAACTCGGGGCCATTCTTTTTATATGGATGTTTACAATGTTTCTACTTAGGTACTACAAATATTACATTTTATGGGTGGCAGAGAGACAGCTTGCCAGAAGTGGAGTATTCCAAGCATCTTTATCTTCTATATAATGTCGAACTTTATAGTAAGCTTTTTTTATTAAAACGTTTTTTACAGTCAACTGGAATTTGCCCTCTGTGAGCTCAGTTATGTGCTTTGGGATTTTATTGTAAAAACGCACACAATTTCCTAGGAATGACTTATTACTCTTCGCAAGTCTAAAACTAGGTACAGCTATCCTATTTGTATTTCTGGTATTAAAAGTGTGGTGATCACTATTTAACTTATATCTATGTAAATTTTTACGAACATACATTATATTTTCAAATACATATAAGGAAGGCAACGTTAATATATTGATTTCTTTAAATAAATCTTTTAACGATTCACGGGGACCCATTTCGTATATAGCTCTAATAGCACGTTTCTGAAGGATACATAAGTTTAGCACAGAACTCGACGTTTGTACTGTAAGCGTTAACGATACGATTACGTTACATTTACGCAAATGTTCGTGCATGGCCACAGATGCCACAAAAGGTCTCTCTATATAAAAAGTGTTACCAGTTTGTGTAGATATTTATATGTTTACTTAAATTCCCAATATTAATGGTTAAAGTAGAGTATAAATAGACGGTGCTTTATGATTACAGCGCGGTTGTGTCGTGTAGTTTGGGCCATCCATCATTTTGGTAACCATTAACACGTAGGGCGCCGGTAGAGGGCGCGGCGGTCACGCCACGCGTTGCCTCTCTGCAGAAACTCGTTGTAAACGAAATAAGGAAAGTAGCAGAAACTGAAAAGTTATGAACAACTTGCTCAAGTTTGAAAATATAATTAACTTAGAAAGGAAAATCTTTAACCGCTCGAATTCGGTTACTTACTTTATTTGTTTTTTCTTTTCATTTTATGCAGCTTCGTCTTTCAGAGATTATTATGTTTATTCTTACGAATTGGCTTAGGTGGGTTGAAAAATTACAACGAGATCACAACCGAAACCCACTGACTCTTTCACTGCACAATGAGAATACAATCACTATCACACCTGAACATAAAGAAAAAAAACGTAACTAGTACCTCTTTTACACAGTTTTACCAAATGAATCTGTAGTTAATCTCCTTCTCTCGTGCTTCATCTTCATTTCGTGCTTCTAATTATATTTTTATAAGAACCGTAATTACAATCGTTGAAGGAATAGTAGATTGTTAACAGAGGGTAGAAAGAATCAATTCCCGAGGTATTTAGACCGGCTATAGTCCGAGTAGGAATTGATTCTTTTACCCGTGTTAAACACTCTACTTTTTATTTCGAATATGAGAAAAATAAAACTAGTTGTTTATCTAAATATTGATAATATTTATAATAATATTAGTTACCTATTACCTATTTAAAATTCATTGTCAAATTAGGATAATTCGTAAAATTAAAAGTTACATTTATGTTTGGAATGTTGATGCTGTTTGATATATTATGACAAATTTGGCTGTTCTGGATATCTGTAAAAGTAGGAGACTCTTGTATTTCATCAGACGATGGATTCCATGGCGGATACTCTCTGGAAGTCGTCGGCTGAGGTGAATTGGGGCGTATTTTATAGTTTTAGTTAATTTGGTTGAAATTTTAGTTTTATTTTGGACTGAATCCTCAATGTAGCCTTCGGCGACTGTGCTGGATTTCCAGACTCCATGTCTTTTTAAGGTTGTCATGTTTGTTCCAGAATCGGCTAAGTGTTGCTGACGTTCGTCAGCACACTGCTCACAGTTTGGTAAATTCAAATATGTTGCTATCTGCTTCGACATACCTGAGATTTTATTTTTACCGATTACTTGTTTATAGCATTTTTCTTTCTGATAGTTGAGAAAAAAATGGTCCGTTTTTACATCACTGGGTCTCATTTTTTGATATTTCTTTACTATTTGTGTAAACTCTTCTTGTACTACAAACGAGCGCTCAATATTTGTTTTTGTTTTAGTCAGTTTTACTAGTAATAATTGGCCTTGACTTTCAATGTCCTTAATTATCAAATTTGTGAGTTCACTGCCTCTGCAAGCGCCGCGTATACCGAGTATCAATACCACCTGTGCCAAACATGTAATTTTTTAGTATTTGTGTAATAAATACATTCATTTTTAGAATTATCCATAAATACTTAGGTAAACTTACCTTCACTGCCAAATATATCTCGTCAGGAGCATAATTTAAAAAAAAAACCCACTTCAAGAGAGCTGAAATAATTTAAATAATTAATTAATTAATTAATCAATTCAAATTTACATTGTACTTTTCACTGAGTGTACTATTGAGCATTGAATATCGGAGAAGGCTGTAGTTTGCTACACAGTCCATTAAAATATTTAAGAAATACACTTTCGGAAAACGATTTTATATTCTTCTCTGCTCGCCACTTCATAAAATCATTGTATGTGCTTATATATCTTCCTTTTGAGATTTCTGGCAAAAGATTATCAATAACACAATTTGCCTCGTCTTTAATTGAATCTGGTGTCAACATTTCAGAATCGCTTGAACTCATTTTTAATATTCTTATCTTAGCATAAAAGATTATTACCAATTTTTTTAAATTCCGTCATAGATACATAACAGATTAGTATCCCGCCAATTTATGTCGACTTTTTAAATTTTAAATATGAAACTCACCTCGTAATTGTCACCGCGGCTTATTTCGCTCAAAGAAGTTTGCGCTAAGTTCACACTGGATGTTTAGAAAGTTACATGGCCGCAGCATTTTTTTTAATTAGTTTTTTTACATAAAACTCTTCACAGCTGACAGCAGTTCTATTTTAAAGTTCATTCCGATTCAGAACTGCTGAAGTATAGAACTGCTGCCTAAGGGTGGGACGTCATTTGTATGAGTTTTTCCCTGTCTATGGAGGGAAGCAGCACCCAATAATTCACCCAATAATCAGATCAAAACAACACTACTTTTCGAGTATGAGAAATGAAAAATAATATTAGTATCTCCCTCACGCGTATGGTAGTTAGGCCATATGGTTTATGTATGGTTAAAGATATTTATTATTCTAAAAGAATACATATTCACTTACATTACAAATAAAACAGAACTTATGACTATGAAGTGTACAATATATGTATTTTAATAAGAATGTTTTTTAATCTTTAACAATGTATGTACCTACCTATTGCATAATATTATTTAAAAGTTACATAACATCATTTTATAATATCGCTGCTTTGCATGAATAACCGCACAATCCAAAATATTAAAATTACTGGTTTACAACACAGTGCGATCTAAAATAGTTATTTTTTTGTGGTGGCAAGACTCACATTCACATCGGCCATTCATATCATAAATGTCGCAACGGCGAGACAATAATTATGACTAGCTTAATAATAAAAAGTTGAAAGACAAAAATAACAATTATAAGTACCATATACTGAAATCTACCTCTAAGAAGTCTCGAAAACGCCGTAGAGTGTTTTTAAGATATTGCGTGGATCGACTGCGAGTATTCTGAAATGGCCTGAAAACAGATTCAGATATCTGAAAACGACGGTTACTTGGTGAATGTTTTAATAATCAAGGAAGTAAAAGAGCCTCTTTATGAAAAAAGTGCGGGAATATAGTTTGCGCGTGTCGTAAATATGGCCAAACCCCTCAAAATAATGAAAGAAGTTGCTAGGCGTCCAGAGCAACAATATTAGTGTAGGTATATATATTAATATTAGTATTAACAATATAATGTATTAGTAAATTAAATTTACATTTGCGCTTTTCGTAATTTAATATTCTCAAAAATACAATGTCTGTATGTCATTCTTTCATATAGTTCATATATTTTTTCATATTAGTCTTTCGTTTGAAATAGAGTTGTTAAAAAAATTAATGACACAACAGACTCAAAACATAGAAAAAGACAATTTAAATGAATTTTATAAAACAACCATCACAACAATTAAGGAGTGTCTCACTTAATTGCCAAAAAATGCTAATAACCGAAATATTGGAATAAACGTGGAAATAGAAACACTAATGGAAGAGAGAAAGACTTTAAAAAAGCTAATCCACGAACGAAAGAACAAAAAGAACGCCTTAAAATACTACACAGAAAAGTTAAAAAGAAAGTCATGTCGAACCGTAAGAAAAATAAAATACAAAGCTTAAAAGAAGAGTTAAAAACAAATAGCTCTACCAAACAAACCAGGATAAAATTTGATATTCAGAAATAATGGATCCAAACTATCTTTGAACAGACCGGTCAAAAAACGACCAACAGGAAAAATATCTTAGAAACAGTAACACAATTTTACTCATCTTTCTATACGAGTCAAGAACACGCAGCCGGGCCATGTGGAAAAAGTTTAGATGTAATCCCTAACCTTCTAACTCATGCACTAGAACGTGGTATAGCGCAATTGAAGAAAAATAAGTCTCCGGGCGAAGATGGTATATCGACAGATGCAGTGATTGCAATGCTAGAGCCTCGGCCCCAATTCTAACGAAGCTTTTTATGAGCTTTTTAGTGATTCCTGAAGACTGGCACTATTCAATTATTACGTTGCTGTATAAAAAAGAACGCATGGAGTAGGCCTTCATCCACTTTTGGATCCAATTAGCTAAGTTATTATTAATTGAAATATTAAGTAAATTTTAAAATATGTATTGAAAATTGGGAAATAAATGGCTTTATTATTATTATTAGTCTTTCAGTTATTAACTTAAAATTGTATTGAATGTTTCCGTAAAGGTTTACTGCATGCCTCTTCCTTACCCTCATTCGTCTGCGACGGAGCGGCTCGGGGGACAAGGAGGTTATTTAATGGTGCAAACATATATATGTTTCAGACTACCAGCAAATAAATTCAGAACTAAAGCCTGTCATAAAAATATATACTCGGCCTTTAACATGCTGACTGTTTTAATCATCAATGTTTATTCGTACAGACTTGAACATTCCTAAACAACACATTATTAATGTACACAAAGCAATTTCTGCGCTACGTGGAACAAACTCGACTAGACTCGTGATGTACAGGGCGCTTCAAAATATACGGTTAAGTAATTTTATTTATCTCGCGTCCCTTGCCCTAGCGATTGATGGCGGTCCCTGTTCTCGCCTTGTGAACTAGGGCTGTCAGAGTTAGGCGACTTAGGTCTAAAACAATTATTGTCAAGGTATAATAATGTTCATTGTTAAATAATAGTCAACGTATAAAAATGACAACAATGACAAATGTCTCAGTAGAAACAAACAGTCGACTGGTGAGGGGTTATTCCCTCACCAGTCGACTGTCCATATAACAATGAAATTTCTATTGCGTCTGGGTCTTTCGACTGATGAAGTAATATTAAATAATGTCTAAGCCGTTATATGTCCCTATAAAAAAATACTAAATAGAAAAATGTCCATTAAAAATTACTTAAAATCATGATTTTATTTATCCAAACACAACGGATATAACCAATTACTGTAATTAAGTTACAACTTATTAACAAAGTAATAGCTAACTAACGTTTAAAATTAACTAAAATACCTGGATAGGAACCTAATTAATGCCCACATGACGACAACCAAGTATTTTTACCATGTATATATATAATATACACACCTTTATGTATGCAGCCTTTTTTGTTATTTTATTGTACAGTTACTGCCACTTTAACGTGAAGTACGTACGATATTTATATCCTATGATGGCATGATACCCTCTGTTGATGTTACAAATTATATTACATTTCCAATTTTCTACTTATTACTTAATACGTATTATTCACTTTTTCAAT
This sequence comes from Selenia dentaria, assembly GCA_917880725.1. Classification (NCBI taxonomy): domain Eukaryota; kingdom Metazoa; phylum Arthropoda; class Insecta; order Lepidoptera; family Geometridae; genus Selenia; species Selenia dentaria. Next base: position 24,815,228 of record OU862882.1, on the reverse strand, counting down.
GAATTTTCGGAAATATTCGCACAAGTGAAGCAGTACGATGACGAGCACTGCGAACACCGCACGCCATTAGTGTGCTCAAAACTACACGCCGGGCACTTCATCATTGTTATTAGCGATAGATTAGAGCCAAACGATAACGACTAAATGTACGAAAATCTTATTAGGTACAGTTTATGCACACACGCAGCGCGGCCGGTACGGTTAAGCGATAATCGAAACAGCGCGAACGACCATCCGCCGTGAGCGATGCGGGTGCACTGATTTAACGACATTTTCACTGAAAAAATGCTTATGGCAGGCATGCTGTGTTCCTACATGCAGGAAGTATACAGAATAAGCACAAAAGTGCCACTCACTCAACCAACAACTCTTCGAAACGTGTTTCGCCTCTACACGAATCATCCTCAGGAGATGTTGACTCGTCGAGCGCTAACTAGCTTCTAGCGCTCGACAAAGTAACGATACAATCAATAAATTAAAAAAAATCGCTTAATCGTGTTCAAGTATTTGTAAAATGATGGGAACTCTCACCTCAGACAATTAATAGTCATTATAGGTCTTGTTCTATAGCTTCCCTACGGAAGCGCTCGCAGCGGAGCTTGACTTGGCGATCTTAACCGGTCAAAAAGTTAAGAAACGCTTGTTGCGGTCAGGATTTGGATGGGTGACCGCTAGTGGCATTATTCAACTGAGCGCTGCCTTGCTTCAGAGGGCACGTTAAGCCGTTATCCACCAAGCCGCACTGGATCAGTGTGGTGGATTTTGGCCCAACTGAGAGGAAGGTTCAAGCCTCAGCAGTGGGAACATAATTGGCTGATTATGATAGGCCTACTTGTGATACCGTCTTCGACGGCATCATCATCACCATCGAGTGAGATAGTGGCCAAACGCTTGCTTACCATTTATAAAAACATAAAAGTAATTGAACTAGATAACCACTGTGTTGTGTTACAGTGTAAAAATCAACTGCGAGTTTATACAAAGATATATTCTTTGCAGTAAATGTAACAGCCCTATTATAGGGCTGCGTGCGTTAAGAATACTCCAGTATAAATATTTGATAAGGGTGCCCCGACCCCAGACGGAGCCTTGTGAATCGATAGTACGCGCCACTGCCACATGACGCCACATGGCCCACATACACAAATGAAAACAAATGGGACGTTAAACGTTCATTTTTTATTGCAAGTGTCAGAAAAAAAAACACTAACTTTTACTTAAGGAATACTTTGTGGCGAATTAGAGGTTAAAGTGTGAAAATTTCGTACTGAAAAATGAACAAATCTTTTTCGTAGGATGACATAATATTTATTTAATCTAAGTATTTACCCTCGTTATCTATACGTTTATGCCATCTAAACGGAAGATCATTCAAACGCAAATGGTTACGAAAAACGCACGATGCGTTTTCTGCAGTTCCTGCTGCGTTATTCCCACGGACTAACGAAAGAACGTTCAGAAAATTATTCTGATTTTCGCTGTTTCCATCTTCACGTTAATAATCTAAGTTAATAACTGAATGTAAAAACAATTGAAAGTCAATCAATCAAACGCATCTTTTTATTTTATTTAGTAAGTTATACTTTTCGTGTGAAAAAAGTTTCGCTTTGAAAACTGACACTATGAAGGATTAACTTTAAATTTAATATTTAAACCCCTATTATTAGTGGTAGGATTACGTAAATTCCTTGCGAAAGATTTTGCTAACTTTCTGTTTACTTGTCAACTGCGAATTTAGCAAAATTCTCTTTAATCTTCTAACGTTATATTCATATTTATTTGGAGCCTCAGCTGGAATTACGTCTTTGAAGCGCGTGGTTCCAGGTTTGATCCTTGGGCGGGAGGAAAATATACGTGTGGTGTGTAGAAATGTCTTCGGGCCTTGGATCTTATGTGATGATGATTATTGTGTGTGTGTGATGTATCTCGTGACACAAGAAAATGCTGGAGCGAGGGTATAAGTGTATACAATAGTACATTGATCACCGAGGGGAGAAATAGTACTTAGTATACATACGAGTAGTGCTTTATACTACACCTACGAGGAAAATAAAATAGTTACCTTCATTAGTAAATAATTGTTGTCTGGAGCATTTTGTAAGAAATCAAAGACATCTTGACCACTAGAGCTGTATTTTTTATTTCTGGAGGCTTCATCATTATAAAATAGTCACTTTCACTAGCAGACAACATTATGGAAAATTATTTAGTATAATTAAAAACGTACTGTTAAAAAATTAAATTTAACAATACAAAACAAATTGTCACCATTTTTTTTCCGTAGTGCCGCTGCCGAAAAGCCTTTCATTGAAAATAGAGTACAAAAAACATTCCTCTTTTTCTTATTATTGGATATAAAACCTTTTTAAGATTTGGCGTTTGGATTTTTTTATTTCGCTGCTAAAATCCAAAAGAACGCTAGCAGGGCAGAAATGGATTTTCATACAACATTTCTTTCTAAAAGTTCTACTACTACTAACTAAGGTAGTAGTCAAACATAAAGCTATCAAGTATTAAAAAAACGCTAAGGAGTTTCTTAACCCTAACCGCCTTGATAATAAACAATGTATCAATTTAAATAACCTCACTTAATAATGATAAAATAATTGGAACAACGTCCACACAATACCTTCAGGTCTCAAACTAGGCAGAGCCTGTACTATGGTAACCTCATAGAGGAAATTGGTTTCCTCTATGAGGGTAGCCTGATGACTGATATACCTACTAATATACACAGCTCAAACAGATGTTCATGCACACAAATGTTAGACCCACCCAGAGAATGAAGCCGGGACCAGCACTTTAGAAAGCGTGGTTGCTACTAACTGCGCTAACCGGCTAGACACTCAGTACGACGCAGAATAGTTTTGTAGTGCGCAGTACTAGATGAAGTTATTTAAATTTAAGCAACGTTTATAGCCCGGTTGTTTGGCTTAGGACAACAGTCGTTAGGCTATGTCGAGTGCCTTCGGGCGGCCTGAAAACTTCCATATGGGTTGGCCACTAACCTATCCTCCAATCCGCCCTGGGCCCCCGCGGTGGATTATGGCCCAACTCCTCTCCCGAGAGGAAGGCTCGAGTCCCAGCAGTGGAAACAAAATGGGCTGATTATGATTATGATTCTAAGGTAAGCCCGTTAATCTGATTCAGTAAAGTTACTAAATAACTACTAATGTTCACTATTGTTGTTAACAATATAGATGTACTAGCTGGTGGCCGCGACTTCGTCTGCGCAGGATTAGTACTTCGAGTAGCTTATTATCTTCTCCAAGGCCATATCTATTTTTATACCAAAAAGTCATAAGATATTTACCGGGTTAAACGCAATTGCTATAATAGATTTTTATGAATAAATTTAAATACTTAGTTATATCAATCAGTAAACACTAATAATAAAATACAGTGCTTACGTAGGTACATATAAATATAAAATTAATCACCATAAAAAAAAAAAACTCTCATTATTATTTCATCAGCCCTGACGATATTTGTGTTACATTTCATCACCATTGACGGTCGTCGAGCACATCTAGTGTATCGAGCTGTCAAATTTATAGCTTTTGATTATGCTATCAGAAACTGACAGGAACTTCGACTGAACTGTCATGATTACGCGATCTTTTCGTAGGCGGAGATCTTATTATTTTGTGTATGATGTGCCCAAGAATATTATACTTTTTCATCCTCGTGGTGATGGATGATGATGATGATGATGATAAGTATCCTATATGTTAATCCAGCGCCTCATCTACCTCCATACCAAATTTCATCGAAATTGGCCCCGCCGTTTTGGCGTGAAAGAATATCAAAGATCCACACATCCATACATCCATACTTACAAACTTTCGCGTTTTTAATACTATAGTAGGATTTAAAAACTTAATACTTTCATAGTAGGTCTTGAATAGATACAAGGTAGGGCGCTACGTCTTGCTACAGAGCTACGTAATTTGCTACGGAAGGCGTATCGCAGTGAATTACGTTGGCTGTTTGATCGATAAAAGAAATTTTCATTACCTTACTGGCCGGTTGGTTACTCCAACCTACTGGAACCGGTGGCTCGTAAAATGTATAAACTGGCGTGTTTCTTGGTTTTATGAGGAATGACAGAGAGAACTATGTATGTAACGAAATTATTATATACTGCTTACCTAGCACAGTGTTATGCAGCAGTCTCTCAACTAAACCTTTGTCACAACTGTTCCGTTTGCGCAGCTCAGTACAATTGTAAGGAAATTTGTTAATGTCGATTGTGTCTTCAACTGACATCTTTTAGTTTCCAGCTACCGACACCGAGCACTTTTTGATCGTCAATGAGTTAAGTGGACGCAACTGGATACAAAAAATGTTTACGTATGCTTAGGAATTGGATGATTTCATACTGGTTCTATAGAAATCAAACATTTATTGGTAGCTTGTATCCGACACAAGACACAAAAGTGTCCACGTTTGCACTGTACCTAAGACTTTATTGCGAAGAAACAAATATCATTAATACGTCATTTGTCATTTGAATTATTGTTTTTTGAATTATTGTTTGGTTTTGCGATTGGTAAAATGTATGCGCTTTTTACCTACAAGTTTAGCAGCGTTCAAAAGCAGCATGTTTGCATTTCGTAAAAGGTCACCTGTAAATAAGTTGCTTGTTGATTGATATCAAAGGGGCCGGGGTAGTAGCGCGCAGGATCGTGGTAACAGGGCTAGATTGAAATTTCTCTTTCCGAACGGCCAGCTGTCACGTTTTCTTGTTTATTTATGTAAGCAATTTTACATTTTCCGGTCGCGCTTATAGCAAAAACAAAGGATTTTCTGGTCAAAAAAGCTTATATTAACCCATTCGCAGTAAGTGTTCCTACTTCCAACTTATAGATTCTAACTAGCTTCAATCCGCGGTTTCACCCGCATGGTGATGGATGATGATGATGATAAATCAAGCCAAAATACCTACTCTGGCTACTCAATATTAATGTAGCTTTCTATTGGTGAAAGTTTTTTTCGAAATCGGTTTAGAACTGCTTTATCCGTGATAATGGTTTCCATGACTACCTATTGTAGTTGATTGATGTGTCTTAATAGTTTTCATTTCTATTGGCAGTCCCCGAAGACTGCCCCGCATCATTATTTTATTGCAAGTGCTAAGTTGCAATCCCGAGCAAGCAAGTATTGCTAAGCAAATTTTACTGCAGTCCCGACTTGGACGAGAGTCCGGTTTGCTAGTGACATTTACAGCTAAGCAGTTTAACGCTTCCAAAGGCACGTTAAGGTGCTGTCAATTCAAGATGTCGATAAAAATGAGGATTTTTAAAGCAGTTTATCAGCATCAGATTTAGCAGCGATATAATTAAAATTACAAAAAATAATATGACATATTTTCTAAGATTTCTAAGTACACAGCGACGGAATTAAAAACATATGTGAATTAAAAAACATACGTCTTAATTTCACCTTTAAAACAGTTTTTCTCTTTATTCACAATTATATTTGTCATGAAACACATTTCATAAAAGAGTTTTTAATACACATACATTGACGATTATTTTTTTATTTAAGAGTGCACATTATGTTTTAATGAATTTTGTACTTTTTTACGAGATGCGCTTGCTTGATTTCAAGTAAAGGAAAATAAACGTAGCCAAGCGCTGAGCTGACAGCGCCTTAAGCTAACGTCCTAGTGTCATAACAGTGCTTAGACTACGTCTGTGGTATTCTGTGAGACGAAACACTAGGGCATACTACTAACGCATCGACCAACATGTACTGTCGTGTGATTATCTAATGATTGTCGTTGTGCTCGTCGACGAACTCACCGAAGTCAAATACTGAGATATCGCCCTTGTACATAAGGTAATGGTTGTCTGTAAGAGATTGCATTAGCGATAAGAACGCCAATTGTATTATCATAGTTCTAAGATTTTTACTCGTAAGTAGGTTAATTAGTTAATTTACCTACTGTAAATGTATTATTTTCTTGTGGTAAGCAATAAAGAGTTATTGTATTGTTGTTTTTCCAACGTTTCTTGTCATCACGTCATTTGTTTCACGGATGTTGTCAAAGATGCAACGATGTTTGCCCTTAGAGAATCTCACGGCTGGATCCGCGTGGTGGATCAACGCATATACTCGTCTATTAGAAAAGAAGGCCCGTGTCCTAATGATTGGAATGTAAGGAACTGATAATGCTCGTGCTTTAAAGAATATTGGTAAAAACTGTATTTTGAGTAAACCCAAGTTTCTATTTTATTTAGCCGATTTATCAAACTAGTTATAACTCAAAAAATTAAACAGGTCCGAAGGCGACTTCTACATTTTTGGTAATTGTTATTAAATATCTAGAGGTTAATAACATGTTGTTAACCAACCTTCTAAATAATTAAAATATATTTATTATTGATATTATTAAAAAAAGTCGTTAAGAATTTATGTTCAGTATATATATTAGGTAAGTAAGTACTTAACAAATGTGTGTATATACAATATCTTCTATAAACCTACCTATACCCGTACTATATTATTATAATTGTAACTTCCAAGTAAATACTGTTACCGCAATTATTAGTATAAAATAACGAATTAAGTTGATTTTCGTAAAATACATACTCTAGCTACCTTATATTTGGGATTCCTTTAACAATAGTATATACTTGATTACATCCCACTGCATCAATTTACTACAAAATACAAGAGACTATAGTTTAAATATAATTATTTGCAAAACACTTCAACGAAACACAAGAAAAATGTCATTTTTCTAATTTTTGACAAGCGTAATAACCATTTTCCACGGTGCTGCGAGCTCGAGTGGCCATAACATTCAGAATTTATCCTAAACAAAGCCCGTTACAGCTCACAAATTAACAATTATAAAGCAGGATTGCTTTATTTAGGCGTCCTAACGAGATTATTAGAGATACAAAGGCCCTTTTGCATTTTAGGGCCAAAAATTTTGTTACTTTTGCCTCAGCTGTTCAAGGCAGAATTAAATGTAGGGAAAATTAGATTTTAAAGCAAATACAGAACATATTTGAATTCATTCGAATGTTGGTTACATTACACTTCGTATTAGCTGCTGCAGTATCAAAATGAGCCCCCCCCGAGAGTTCCCGCCTTGCCGTGGCGGGGGGGCTCAGTAGCCGTGGCTTGGGTCACCACGGTGAAGCTAAGAGGAACCAATGGGCCTGCCAGTGATAGCCGATAGCTGGCGGGCCCGAGGTGGGACCGCTCCTATGGGCTTTGCCCTCCAAGTCCACACGGGAGCGGTCACTGTAGGTAGCGGTGGTGTATGGGCGCCACTGCAACTGAGGCGGGCTGCGGTGTCGAATGGGCGGCACCGCGGCTGAGAGTTGAGGCCGCGGCGGGAGAGGAGTGCCGGTGTTACGGTGAGCCGCTCTCCCTGCCTTCCGCGGCCTTGACGGGGCCGCCACCGTTAGATGGCGGACGCGGTGGGGTCGCAGGGGAAGAGGACTGTCGGTGTTGAGAGGCGCCGCTGTCCCTATCCTCTGCGGCCGAAGTAGCAGGCGGTGGGGATACTCCCCTCACCCATCGTAGGGGGACTTAGAGCGCCCAGACTCGGGGGAGTCTGGGGTCCATTTGCCGTCTTGGTCCCCCGTGGCGGTTGCGGCACGCCAAGTGTTCTGGCGTGCTGCAAGAGAGAAGGGTCCGGCAACGAACAGCCGCGGCGGGTTCGCGGTCGTGTGCGAAATCTGTCCCGCGTTCCCGCCAAAAGCGGCAGTGACGGAACACCGCAGAGGTTTGGTGGGTATGCTACCCTTCTGGCAGAGACTCCCACATAACCACCGTGCCCCCCCCCGGGGCCGGTGGTATCCATAAAAGATTACTCTGCGTCAAAAAAAAAAGTATCAAAATGAGCAGCTTAACATATATAATGTTCTATTCATACCAAGCAGGGAAACATCCCCGTGATTAAAACATAAGGCAGAAAATGCAACTCTAAAAGGAAATCGTAGAACGTGGTTAAATCTGAACACTAAACCCTTGTGAACCCAACCGAGCAACACTGCAAAGGCGAGCCCAAAAGTCGAGGACCTCGTGAGCTGCGAAGTGGCCCTGCACTCCATCTAAACAGGCCTCATTAGGGCATCATTATAGCAATGAAATATTAATTTAAAATAGACAGAGAATGAAATATTAATTTTCAAAAATATTACGATATTTAAGGTTATTATTTTTTATTATAATAGGTATATTTTAATTCGATTTATTTCAGTTACATAGTAACCAGAGTTACATTTATTTCTAATTAATAATTTAATAATACGTATACGTTTTTGAATTAAAACAAATCATACACAGTCTATAATAAAATTAAAAAAAAAAGATATTAAAAATATTTAGTGACACTTCCGCTGAAAAAAAAAACAATGATTTAATATATATTTGAATAGGCCGCTATTTGGGTGTGTGCACCAACCTCCCTCCCCCATAAACTGCTAATAGGAAGAATACAAAATAAAACACACAAGAAAATCCAAATAAAACAAAAACGATTCGACACGTGTTTCGCCTCTACACGAGGCATCCTCAGGAGATGTTGACTCGTCGAGCGCTAGACCGACAGAAACTGTCTGTCTAGCGCTCACTAAATATTTTTTAATATCGTTTTTTGATAATGGATTTCCGCAAAGTAACGCCTGAATCAATAAATTATAATAATATTATAAAGAGGAAAGTTTTGTATTTTTGTATGTAACGAATAAACTTAAAAACTACTGGATCGAATACACAATATATTAAGCCGTTAGAAAGCTACATTATCACTGAGTAACAAAGGCTTTAACATATAATGTTATATAATTTAAATATATAATTAAATAATATAGGGATATAATATTTCCCAAAAAGGGATCCGTATGAAAACTTCGATAACTGTAACTGTAAAAGTACAACATAGAGTATCGCGGACTTTATTGTAGATATTGATGTTTTTTATAAAACTGCAGTGTATAACTATTGTCAATACAATATTTCTACTCTATTGTCAATTGTTTCCGCAGCACACGCGATATAAGGATGTTTTAGGTATTTCTTCACACCTTGGGTTACATTTTCGAAGTTTTCATACGAATCACTAACATTTTTGAAAATTGTATATAGCCTATATTATGGCTAAAGCTACGTTATGTGATAATGCAGCTTTCTAACGGAAAAAATAGTTTTGAAATCGGTTTAGTAGTTTTTAAGTTTATAATATTAGTGTAGATTTTAAAATGTATCTTGATAATTGATGGTTTGTAAATAAACTGGTAGAATCATCTAGGTTTAATGTTACATCATAGATTTTTCAGTTGGGATCGTGGTCAAACGTTTGATGTATTGAAATGAAAAATGATTGAATTTTTTTTAATAGATGATCTTGGATGAGAAAGTAAAGAGTACAAAGCGGTATATGCTCTAAAGTTATAAAAAAAATTAGTAGGGCGTATTCTTTTATGGCTCGGAAGCTTGGACTCTTAAAGCCACTGACAGGCAGAAAATAGACGCTTTTGAAATGTGGTGTTGGCGCCGAATGATGAGAATCCCCTGGACAGCGTTTTAAACCGACGAATAGATCCTAAAAAATCTTAAGATCGAAAACAACAGAAGGATATCTACTGTTTGTCTTCAACGGGCCCTGCAGTATTTCGGTCATGTAGCACGAAGAAACCCTGATAACTGAAAAGATTAATTGTCACAGGAAAAATAGAGGGCAAAAGGCCAAGAGGAAGAAGCCCAAAATGGTGGTCTGACCAGGTTTCACAGCAGCTTGATATGCCAGTTGCTCTCCATGAAGCCACAGATCGAAAAAGGTGGAGGGAAGCAGTTTGAAGACTTCAGAAGAGTTACGATCCTCAACACTGAGGGAACGACTGAGGAGGAGGGCATATATAACAAAAATAGAAATCTTGTGCATATATGTTACTATTTTGATATTTACAAGGCTATATATTTTGTAGATTAACGGCTTATTCGTAAAAAAAAATGTACTATTTATATTGCATTAATAATTATAAAATAGTAACCATACTTAATCCTAATCCACTGCCTTTGTCGAAACTAATTAAATGGCGAGATCAAAAGATCTTTAAAGTAAATAAGGTCGTATTTACGAGTATAACTCAGTGCGAATTTCTGAAGAGCTATTTAGATACCGGGCGGGTTTGAGGCTGAATTAAATTAAATGTTCTACTTATCTAAGAAGTTTTGCAACCTAAAGATATTTAAATGGTTCTTATGCCATCCAATCTAAAATAAGAACATTTCAAGTTGTCAAAAGTGCCAAGTTCCGTTCAAGACCCGATTTACTAATAGTTTATTCTAACATTAAATAAATAGTTGGCCCACCTGCGGCTTCATCCGCACCAAAAAGATCAGTGACATACCGACGGCAGCTCCACCTAGTAGTCCATTGAAATGCACACACAAAATTTCATTCATATCTGACCAGCCGTTTAGGAGGAGTTAGGTCACACGTACAGAATAATTATATACTTTTATTAAGATATATTTCTTAGCAGCCGATCTATATCTTTGATATTGGCTGTAGGTGACAGAGTTGTCTACTAAAACTGAATCGATTCCGATGTGGGCCAAGTTTGTAGGTCTAATCCGAGTTACTTACCTACCTTAACCGAGTACCTTAATGTTTCGTCACTACTCTAAATTACAATAAATGATTAGTATCAAAGCTTTAACTTGTGTAAAATAGTTTTATAAAACTTATAAATATATTTCGTGTATTATAATAATAATATAGGGCAAAACCCACACTTTTATAAATTTATTAATTTCAATCCGTGGCTATGTCCGCGGTGGAATATGGTTATCATATTCAATTCCTCAGAAGTTAATTTGTATAAAAATAATCATTCGATGAGAAAATTAATCGGTATAATAGTATCATATGTGTTATAGCCACATATAGTTCCGCTATCTTTAGCACAAATTTCATCCAAACTCGATGAGCCGTTTCAATGTGAAAGAGCAACGAACATACATCAACACATAACTCACTCACAAACTTGCATATTAGTGTTAGTAGTATTAGTGTTACTTGTGCGATGATATACCTAGGCGCGCCCCAGAGCATCGCCTACCTCTTAATGATTGATTGTCAATCCTACAGGACCATTTTTCCTTTTGGGGTAATTAGTAACCTATGTTCATTCTGAATAAAAATTTATCTCCGTACTAAGCTCCACTCATATGAAGTATCCAACTTACACACTCGCATACAAACCCCATAAAATTCTCATGTAGTTCAATGTCGCATATTTTCTAACGGATCAGCTATGTTTCATTTGCAATTAACATCTTATCGTTCGTAGTATGTGTCTTCGCTTGTTTTAAGTGGCATTGCGTTTTACTTATCACCCTTTAACCATATACCATCTTACAAAATATTTGTCTCATACATATTTTAGTTAGTCTTGCCGCGAGCCGGAACTTGGCCTGTTTTTATTATTAGGTAGTTATTTAATTTTGTAGTATAACTCCTCTACGTTTTACACACTTATAAGCGATACGTATTTATTACCGTTTTTACGATAGAAGAAACGTTATTTTTTATGTTTCAATATCTACCTATCAGCGGGTTCCTTTTTCTTTACCTGTGTGTGAGTCCTTGCTTCTTTCAAATTTCATGATATTCGGTTAGTGGGAAGTAAGTCTTGATTTATGGGCTTTACTGCTCTAAGGGACCGTAGATCTACTTATATAAAAATTTTTGTATTAATTTCAACTTGATACCTTCACGCGTTCCTGAAAAAAAGTGTCGTGAAAGACAGAGTAGTAGAGAGTAGAGCTGGACATAGTAGTAATATAAATATTCCGAATTTGCACAATTGTGCTTATGAAATATTGCTTCACTATCCGTCAGTACGGTGGTACCAAACAACTCTTGCACAAAATGTTAGCAAGTCATGTTTCAATTTCCATCATTCAATTTCCTTTACTTGAAATCAAGCAAATGCATGGCGTAAAACTTACAAAATTCATAAAAACGAATGTGCACTCTTAAATAAAAAAATTATCTGTTCACGTATGTATATTAAAAATTACTATATTGTGGTATGTGTTTCATAACAAGTGAATAAAGAGAAGAACTGCTTTAAAGGTCAAATTAAGTGGTTTGTTTGAATTTTTTTTAAATGTAGGTACTCTATTATGTTAAAATATGTTTTTAATTCCGTCAATGTGTACTTAGAAGTCTTACAATGTCATATTATTTTTGTAGTTTTGATTAAATCGCTTAAGATATAATCTGCTGTAAAAACCTTAATTTTTATCGACATTATGATTACATCATAAGCACTAAGGCTTGAAGTGAGGTGCTTCCTCACTTCAAGCCTGTAATGTAACATTAGAGTCGAGGATTACATCAGTGAGGGAAAAGCACGGATCATTACAGTCTGCAACTTGATGATACAATGTGTAATATTGTGGTACAACTTGTAACACAATTTACAATATTGCAACTGAATGGTAGTCAAGACCAGGAGTCAGTATCGTAAAGCAATGCTCAAATTCGAATTTAAAACGTTACATTACAAGTGAAGCACCTTTACGTTTCACAGATGGCGGAGAGAACATTCTTTGACTTCGTTTCTCACCAGGGGTAAACGTGATCGTACTAAACGGGGTTTACAGCATTAGAAAACCGCAATTTCCATTTTCCTCACCAGGGTTTTTATCAATTGACAACATTTACAAATAACATAATTTTCTGGATAGAACTGAGCAAGCTCTGTGTAACTGGTGCGTAATAATTAGATTAGACAGCTCACGAACAAACGACGCTACCCTCTCTGTAACTTCGAATTAACTGTAATGCATTCTACAAGCGAGTTTGCTCGTAAAATTGTTTATAGATGCAATACACGTAGCTCTAAGGCTGGCAATAATTTGTCTGTAGCTTTCTTCGTAATGGCATTTTTAGTTGAAAATTCGGTCGCATCGAGGTCATGCGTTGGGGCAATGTTGCGTTTCTTCTCTTATTATAAGAATTAACTAGCTTATTGGCGTGGAAATCAATGTTTATAAAATATTGATATAAACTTTAAAAGCAATGTAACGGTACATCACACTGATATTATATAAATGCGAAAGTTTATGAGCGTGTTTGAATGTTTGTTACTTCTTCACGCTCAAAGGGCTGGACCAATCTTGCAGAAATTTGGTACGGGGGTAGATGAGGCGCTGGATTAACACATTGGTTACTTTTCATCATCATCATCATCTATCACAACGCGGGTATAGCCGCGGGGCGAAGCTAGTTTAAAATAAATTATAGTCTCACCTACCTGTCTTTCACGGCTTGAAGGTTTGCAGACCTAGCGGTTCGTATCAAGAAACAAGGAAGCTGACAAGGTTTTTCATTCCTACCGCCGTTGAAGCAAAACATTTTGTGTGTGTAAAGGGAACTTCAAGCATTCGGATGTCTTATTTAAATTAACCTTGTAATCTGTAAAGTGGTGAAAAGACACCTACTAATGTTTCCCAACATTAAATTGAAAATTACGAAGTACTAGTTAAAACAAGTACAAATTGAAATTTTTTTAAACCGTCTTCCATTCTATTTAGTTATTGGAGTGTAACTCAAAATCTACAGGTACGATTTTTTTTAAATGGGACCACACGGAATGCAGCAGCTTTCAAACAGAAACTTAATTTTAAGAATCGGTTCACCCAGTTGAAAGTTATGAGGTAACAAACATAAAAAAAATCGAATTGAGTACCTCTTCGATCGGATTCGAAGTCGGTATAGAAAATATAGTGTAATGTAAAAAGCACATGCACATGCTTTTACATAGGTTTATGATAGACGTGAGACAAGCATTACCTTATGAATTTTCTACTTATTTTCTTTTTCCTACAAAACTTTTGAGCTGAGCTTACATTCCAACATTGAGTAGCACTATAGATGGATTTGTTCCGGCCTGTGGTTGTATAGGGTATAAAAACATGGACATATCTAGTGAGGGAACGAACGGGAGCGGCCGCCGACAATATCCGGCCCACTGCGCAATACAGCCTACCATAGATTTAGGACATAAAATCGAATGATTATGTATAATGGCCCTAACCGTTTTACGACGGCGACATTACACGTGGCAATCTTATTCTTGGAGCGGAACTTTGTTCGTAGAAAATCTTACCTCGTTTTGGAAAGGTTTGAGATTAGGTAATTAGGAATTTGGTTGCGTAGGTAATCATATTAAGGAATTAAGAATTGTTATGACACTACATACAGTACAGTAGTCACAGGGTACACATATAACTTTAAGCTTCTCCTTCAAATTCACCTAAAGATACCAGAGTATATCTTATCACACTAGTATATTTTTAATTACCAGCTAATTTATTTATTAATAGCGTTATTTATTTATTTTTGTTTATTCTTTTTGCAGTTTAACTTTCGCGGCAGGTACAGTCTAGTAACCGCTCGTTTCGTGATTTACTGGATCACTTCTTCATAGATCACTTTTGTCGTTATTGCAGCCGCGCTATAACGCGCTTTTTCATGCAACTTTCTTTAGCATATATAAATAAAATTTAGTCTCTTCGGACAAAGGGATGAGCCACTTTGTCACGCACGTAAATATGAACGGTATATCAAAGCAAATTGATTACATACTAGCGAAACCGTCATTGGCTTCGCTCACGTGGCAGGATACAACGCGTCTTAAAAGTACCTAATCCTACTAATACTAAAAATGCGAAAGTTTGTGAGAATGGATTTATGGATGTTTGTTACTCTTTCACGCTCAAACGGCTGGGCCTATTTTTTGTGGAGGTAGATGAGGCGCTGGATTAGTACATAGGCTACTTTTCATCATCATCATCCATGTCGCATCCATGTTGCATCTATCTGCCAGTGAAAGTCCGCCAAAATCCTAACAAACAAACAGATAGACAGACAAACAATGATTTTTTGTTTGTTTACTTATAAACTTACTACTAACCTTTATACTTATTACTAACACTGGGCCGCAAAGAAACCGGGTAGGTTATAAATTATGTGATTTCTTTAAAAATATTTGAGCAATCCTTTTAAAACTTAGTTAAAGTTTTTATAATTATGGTTATTAACATATAGGCACCCTATGAAGATATATAACGTTTTTATTTCAATTTATAATTACCATTTTTTACACATTTTAGTATTTTATTTTGCCGCCGAATTGTTAATGAACCTGTTTTACGGCTTGGCATGTTTTATAACAGCCAGTAGCACATTTTTCGAATCATTGTAAAATATTTTGTAAAGAAATAAAATTGTTTACGGCACAACTCTTCCCATTTATATGACTCTATTCTCAGTCTACGATTGATATAGATTTGCACCGACCAACATAAAGATACTCGGTTAAATGGGAGTGCTACTGGCCTTACATATCATTGTAGTCAAATACGGTGGCATTAGAAAACAAACAAAATAACGTTAACGGCCCTAACTTCAGCAATAATGGTACACATTTTGATTACAGGTGTATCAAGTATGGATACAGATAGTAGAAATATTATTTTAAATTCATCATATTAAGGTAATTCCGGATCGGGTAGACTGGGAAGCAAGCTCAAAATGGTACAGACAGCGGCAGTTTATTATTAAGTAGTCGTGTAGTTTGTATACTTACGTCTTGCCGCAGACTTTCCTGATTTAGAATTGTACTGTTCCACATCCTCCCAAGTGGATGTCGTAAAGACAGACTAAGGGATAAGATGAGAACAGAAGTCAAGAGATGGGGTCCCATTTTGTATAAACTGGCGAAAACTGATCATCTAATCTTGATTATTTTACTAATTTTGGGTAGAAAAAACTCAGCGGAATGTTGAGTATACTATTTATCTAGTTTTGTATACCGACTTTTGCATTCTTTCATGTTCTAGCGTTTGACATTTAATTTGATTCGATTTGGTCTTATATTATGGGTTCGTTTTTTGTGATTAGCCTATATGGCTATATATATACCATACCATACCATAACCTTAAAAGGGGGTAACCCCTTTTAAGGTTATGGTGTTGGCATGTTATGGTATATTATTATGTTAATGTAATTAGGTATGTAACTAATTCTCACCTAGCCAGCCTACAACCTACGAGTACTTTCCTATTTCAGCATATTGATCAGGAGCAAAAACCTCATTACACGTACGAATCCCGGCTACGAGAAACAAAAAGCCCTCTATTTGTCGGCGTTAATTGTCTATCACATTGCTCTACAAACGATCAACGAGGGCTGCAAACTTCCGTCCGTAATCTACTCTAACATAAGTTCTAGCCTGATTAATAAGTACGTATCCGCACTTATTGATCAGGCAAGATCTTGGACAGATAATTTAAGACATGTACTTACCTATACATTTGATTTGTTTGTGTTTGGTCACAACTACATGCAGTGCAATCTTAGCAACACTCGATAAAATTAATGGTGTTATATAAATTATTTTATCGAAAACGGTATTATTTAACTCGCACGGTAGAATTAGATATGATCGAGAAATGTATCGATCCGAATTTAATTATTACGTAATGATAATATGATGTCAAAAAAATTATTTTCAATATAATGAGTTGAACTCGTAAGCAAAGTTTATCAAATCAATTTGGTATATACTCGTATATTATGTATATAAAGTAAGCAAATAGTATATTTTTTTTATTTAGTCAATTAGATTTTCTTATCTCTATTTTTACAGGATTGCGTCCAGTGTCAGTAAGCTACAATATAAAAAAAAATGTTAAATTACTTTGAAATTTAAACATAAATTAAAGTCTCCAACCGGTATAACTTCCTGTTTTCAATATCTATAGTACTATGTCTCCACGTGGTAAAGTAAAGTAAATTCGTACTCGGCAATGGGAATTGCCATAAATAAGCGTTACGGAAATATTCTCAACTTAAATTCCTTATTCAAATTTTTGAACCCCAGCCATATGACAAAAATAGAAATACCTTTTAGCAAATCTCTTTTCTAATTTATTAAAAAGTTTGTGTATTTTTTCAAATAAAATGTTTTTTTAATCATGTATGTCCTTTGGATTCAGTCAGACCCGCCATAATTATTTATTATTTACTTCGAGATCTAGCGCACTTAAAGCTAGCTTAAAGTCAAGCTCAGTCAGCAGCAAATAATCTAGTTCATCTGTACCTTCAAGTATATAATTAAGCCAACGATTTTGCCTGTTGCGGTAGTTTTACTTTGAACGTTAATTTTCCAGAACTATAACAACATAATTATGTATGAACTCATATTTCATGTGCGATCCCCGTCTCAACTTCGTAAAGCGTAAGATAGTTGCAAAACAAGACAAGTCCTACGCGTGAATTATTTAAGTATCTAATATCGTGTACCTACCAAAAGCAGTAGGTACTCTTTGTAAACGAGTTCGTGAGGGGAAGTATTGCTACCATACCTTTTTCTACCATGAAGCAGTAATATTCGTAATACTGTGTTTTGGTTTGAAGGTATGGTTGCTGGCGAAATAACAGGCACATGCAACTTAACAACTTAATGTCTCAAGATTATAGGCGCAGTGCAGTTTATCACTTGTGAAGAAATTCATCTGTTCTAGGCAGAACATCAGGTGGACCTCATGCTTGTTTGACCTTTGACCTTTTCCTAATAACATAAATACACCTATACCAAACTTAATTTCTTTGTAGTTAACGTAATTTATTATTATAATTACTTCTTTCTTTTCTTAGAGACAACATTGATTTCCAGGACCTTATAATTGAATGACCCCATTACGTCGCTTGTACAATCGTCCAATTATATACGGCATGTAGATTTATGGAGCACCTATTATCGATTAATATATTATGAACAGCGACCTACTTTCTGAGCCGTTAAAGTTTCCACGTATATTTTCTTTTTATTTCAGGTTATAATGAGGATCAGCCAGGCAAATGACAACGGGAACGTGACCTTTAACCCAAGAGAAGCGACGAGTGAGGCTTTCAATGAAAATAGAAGCTGGCTCTCGTCAAATACAACCTCCAACCCGAATGAGAATAGAACCGACAATTCCTACTTTAATTCCGACTGCAGCGCTATTTATAGTACGACGGAAACAACTGAGACGTTTATAAATTATAGCACTACAAAGGAAAGTGGAGAGTCCAAGCTCGATGTAGGGTTCGTCGTGTGCAACAGACAGTACAGAATTAATGCACAGAATAATATAAATTGTACGCCTTCACTTAATGAAGTTAACATTCTGGAGGATATTAATGAAACTGCTGCTGTCAGGTGTAAGAGTATATTAGGTAAGCGTTATCTTCTTTTATGGCAGTTTGGGGAAGTGCGCCGTATATAATTATTAAATTTTACGTTGTTCTGTTGTGTACTGCAGGTGTTTTGTCAGGATGTTTGGTTCGAAAGTTGCTTCACAATAGCATTTAGTGTCAATGGTAATATTTTAATTATAAAAATATCACAATAAAAATAGAACATGTAACTATCCGCACTTTACCGAAAGTTGGGGAAACTGCTGCGGCAGGCTATTATTATATAGTATACCGTTCATCTGGTTTCACGTAATTGAATTATAAATATCAGTATTACTACATCCAAGCTCTGGTGTGTTTAACACTAGTAGGAATAACGTGTTTAATACTAGTAGGATAATAGAAGTATTTTTTCTACGCTAAAACTGAATTTTAAAGTCTTATTTTGTAATATATCAGGTACTGTTTTTAATTTATGTACATAAACGTGATACTAGTCTATAAGACTGACATAATTGTGAAACTCCTGAGCCACGTCTACAAGTCGTTTTCGAGGGTCATCTCAAATCGCAGCCTCCTGAACAGGCCGGGTTCCAACGAGGGTTTGGCACCATAGACCACATACACATACACAGGTTATATAGAAGTCAGAAATGTATAACCAGCCATTGTCTTGCATTCGTGGACTATGAGAAAGCCTTTGACTCTGTCGAAACCAGTGGGCTGACGAAAATCTGCTTAAGTGTAACGTTATCGTATCGTTTACGTATTCAGTACAAACTATGAGTTGTCTGTGCCACTATTGTACTAGATAAATGACAGTTTGTACTAAATACGCTAACGATGCGATTACGTTATACATAAACAGATTTTCGTGCTCGGCCCTCTGGGCTGTTCTGGAGTTTCTGCAGCGTTGCCAAGTGGACTGGCGATACATCTAGGTGTCGAGATGTTTGTATGATGCCGCAAATATGAGTGTTTAAGTACAGAACCAACAATCTAAACATATCCAATTGCGAAGGGGAGTTAGATATGGAGATGTTATATCTCCGAAACTGTTTAACAGTACCTTGGAAGATATGTTTAGGGTGTTGGACTGGAATGGTATGGGCATCAATATTACCGGCGAGCACCTCACATACTTTCGATTTGCTGATGATATTGTCCTTATGGCGCTGCAGGACCTGCAATTGATGATTGTTCACGACGCATCGGTCTCGGTATGAACCTGGATAAGGCTAAGGTCATGATCTCGTTATTTCGGAACCGATCATCGTCAATGGTATAACTGTCGAAGTTGTCCATGAGTATATCTTGGGCAAATTTAGCAATTAGGTAGAAACAACTTTGAGAGGGAAGCCAACACAAGAAAGAATCCAGTTGGGCTGGGCAGCATTCGGCAAACTTCATCAAATCTTCACGTCGTCGTATATATCGTATAGGGGGAAAGGTGAAGGGGTGTACAGTATGATCAATAGTTTCCGACTTATGGTGGTTTCCAGTTTGACATCTGTCATCGGAATTGAAGATCAGAATAGTAGTTACCAGAATCAGTGCCTTCTGATCGGGCTTCATCTTTGTTTGGGGTCGACTTGGAAATCTGACCTAATGACCTAATCGAGCGAGCGCCTAATCTGGCTGAAATAACCACCAGAAACTGGCATTGTGTACCGTAAAGATTTAAGCTTTCATAGGCCAGTTTATACTCAAAAATGTTTACACTGTTTTTGCACTTTTTAATCCCTCGTTCCTGCTCGATCGCGTAAGTGCACGATAATTTAGGCACACTAGAAGGTTATTCAGAAAAAGAATATTCTTCTATTTTTAGAATTCGGTCACCGCTTTGAATTACAATTCTTGAGTCACGAGATTTAGACTAATATTTGGTCATCCAAAATAAACTTTTTCAACCCCCCTCCCTGCTTGATGACGTAAGCGCACAATGACGTATACACACTGTTAGGCTAGTTGTATTCCTCATCTATTCATTTCAGGATTTTACATCACTTTGCGCTCCACACTTAAGTAACGAGATATTAAGTTTTGAAAAGCGCCGTGTAAGAAAATACAGTCAAAGAATTAATACTACAATTGCACATTCCAGAATAAGTGTTATGGATAATATACATAAAATAACGTCCCAGTACCACAGGATAACTAATAGTAGACCACTGTATTGAGGATTTTCAAATTATATAGCATTGAATACCTAGGATATTATGATATAAACTATGCCTGATTCAAGTTATTACCATTATGATTATGCCTATTACATATGTACTCCTTAGATGTAGCCTCAGAGGCTTTTCCTACAACATTTGCATAAATAAATGAAATGTATCTCATATACTCTTTCTTTAGGTAGTAATTTAAAAAGTTTGGTTGTGCGGATTTTGGATAAGTGGTGTGGCATGCTGCCGAACCGTCCTCAACTATGACTGTAGCACTTTCCTGAACTAAATGTAGAACCCTTGGAATGTAGAAAACTCGTAATATCATGATAAGTAGGTACTGTTTGGTTTTTATATGACATGTACTTTACATAGGTACTTATTTTCTCGCCATACAGTAATTATTTTCTAATACTTAAACCTACGTTGTCAATATAAGTTTTTAAACTGACATGGTCACTAATGCAAGAATTAACTTAAGAAATCGGATATTTATATGCAATACATGGTAAATATCCATTTTCTAAAGTTAATTCCTACGTTATCAATGTAGGTAGTTGGCTATTGAAAGCTATATCAATATATTACTTAGATACCTTATCTACACCTTAGTAGGTTTTAAGAAGAATGTATACTGCTTCTTATCGACTTATAAAAAAGAAACATGGTCTGAAGTCAAAGCATATATATTTTTATTTTTGTTTTGCGTTTTACGTTACTCGATCTCCAATTTTGATGGTTTTTCGATGGATAGGCTTTAGCTCCATGTTGGTTTAATTTAAATGTCATCACCATTGAATTTTTTTTTGAGTTATTCTCAATAATAGAAAACTAGTATTTGCGTACATGGAACATGCTATTCTATACCCCAGGAATAGAAATTATACTTTTTAATTAATACTTGTATTTCAGACAAGTCGAATGTATACTCTGATGATACGCCCATTGACGACGATCGAATATTTGATCATTCAGACACAGATGACATGTCCGAGAAGGGTGTACATGCAGTCCCTAGAGGAATCGTAAATCCGAACTACCCTGGCTTCCAACACCTCGCGCATACTTTACAGGTAAATGAACTTGCTCGCTGTGAAACCCTTGTACTGTCTTAAACTGGCGCAGCAATGAAGCCCGCTTCCGGTCTACACATTATTGAAATCGATATTTTTCTATGCAGGATTACTCTTCGAATATAGAAAACTTTTACCATTCTGAAAATGAAATGACTGATGACGACGTTGATATAGAAATTACTGAGTTAGGGTATGAGCCAGAAGAAAATCAGAACATCCGATCGACTGAATGTAAAAATATTAACAATAATAATAGAGGCAAAGAAACAGTATTTTCTCCACATGAAGACTCGTATCCAAAAATTAAACCATTAGATAGTCATATGCAAAATGATATTCCAGATCTTTTAAAAACCATATCAAAAAATAATAATAACAATGAATCTGATACATTTGACTACGATTGCACTGACACCGATATTGAAAACAATTTCAACACAAAAGATATCATAGGCAATTTTAACAAAGAAGTTGAAGAAGAAATTAAACAACTACTTAATTATAATATAAATATCCAAGACGATTTAGAAGAGTTACGTAAGGACATTAAAGACACTCTTGCGAAGCCTATAGAGAATACTATTAATAATATCAGTGATGTAGTAAATCACGTTATTAAAAAATTGGTTGAAACAAAAGGCGATGTCAGTGACGATTCAGAAACTAAAAGTCCAATCCCTACAGTTTATGAAGACAATACTGAGATAAACAGAGATAATGAAAAGAATATGAGGAAAGAAATGCATCTTAGTAGGCCTACATTTTTATTCATAGATAATAAAACAAATCACAGAATAGAAGATGCTATTTTGTCGGATGGAAAAGATGAAATCGACATTACTGAATACGATGCTGATAAGTTAAGTCAAAACGTCGAGAACACTATTAAGCAATTAAGTACAGAGCTAAGGAAAATTATTCCTAAACTAGATGAAATGCGCGAACGTGACAGGTTATGGACTGAACGAAAAAAAGATAACATAACAGTAATTAAAGATGGCAATTCTAATGAAATTGGAAAATCTTCGAAAAACTATGATTTTCTAAGCTCTGTAAATACTCAGAGCGAATTCGGTAGAAACTATAGGTATAAAGACAACCATACTATACGGAATCTTCCAGTAAAATCCTCGATGTAAGTATTTATATTGCAGAATCACATATCTAAGAAATATTTTTATTTGATGTATGTATGTAATTATTGCTTTAGACAGCCGAAGTGTGACGTTAAGAAATTGGCGATATTTGACATTTGGGTAAAACAAACTTGTGTGACAAGATATCTATAGTTTTTTTTTTTAATTTAGCTCCTTTCAACCTCTAGCTCAAGCTAAAGCTCTATATAAAGAGTGTATTTTGTAGAACAATTTAAAGATGAAATTTCGGTGAAAAAAAACAAAGAAGAAGATAAATCTACAGGTTTCTCATCTTGAGACATGGCTGCACCCGGGAGCAAAACAATACGGGATTTTATTTATTTTTCACAACAAAATAAGTGCGTAGAACTACAAAATGCTAAAGTCACTTACATTTTTGTCTTTGCTTTTACTTAAACCGCTATTTTATGACGTCACAACTTTCACAGTCTATGTTGATTACCAGATCTCGTGATAAGTATAAGGTACTGTAGTGATGTTTCCAATGCTAGCTAATCATGGATAAACCTATTAACTTAAACAAGGTTATTTTTACTATTGCTCTATCCATACACATATTATATAGTTGATCCTTCGTATTGTTAAAACTTTTTTATATAAACATATTGAGCTTATTTCAAATAAAATAGAAAATAGGTAGGTACTTATTTGAAAAGTGTTTGCAAGTGCAGCAATAACACAATCTTTGGGGTATAACAACATAATAGTTATAATTAACCACTTTGTGTTAATATGTAACATATAATAATAATGTAACACTTAGAGTTGTTAGCCTGTTTGGTATAAAAAAATACAAAGTAGTATACAAAAACAGAACATTTTGGATGGATAGTGACATGGTATCTGTTACAAAAATGGGTAAAATGGCAAGGCTATTGATATGAACTTATTGGTGATGAGGGAGATAGTGGGTTATGGATGAGACTACATCACCTGCCAATTTCAGTCTCATTTTAAATTATTATTGGTAAATAATTATTATTGGTATATATTATATATATTATTATAGGTGACCTGCCAATCACTAAACGGCCTAACCTTAGGCCTTAGGCCACCATCAATGGTGACAAAAGGGGCAACGTTAGTGTTAATCATCTTTAATGTTCTTTAGGTATACCTACTTGTATATTATATATATTCTATGAACTGTTTTTGTAATATATTATCTTTGAGAATGTATTATATGTTATACATACTTTAAGTAGATACTTACAATTATATTTGTTAAATTTTACAAAATCTATAGAATAAATACAGGCCGCGTATCCATATTAACCTTGCATTTAGGGCCATATTTAGAGCTACATAGCACTACCTCTTCCAATTTCTGCTGATTACATAAACGAGTATTACGATTCCTACCTTTAATAACTATGATATAGTATATCAACCCATTTAACCTGCTGTGCGATTCTCTAATGATTCGTCGTTGCACTCGTCGACGAGCACACCAATGTCAAATACTTTATGAGAGCCCTTGTTCACAAGGTTGTTTTTCCAACGTTTCTTGTCATCTCGTCATTTGTTTCACGGATGTTGCCAAAGGTGAAACGATGTTTGTTCTTAGAGAATACCACGGCTGTTTGAAATAGAATGAACGGAGAATGACGTATTGCAAAAACATTGGTGGTTAGGTACTATGAATAATAATAAGTATTATTCGTAGGTTAGGTAGTTATATATTTAGCAGGAGAGTCTCATCATCATATGTGTTTAAACCATCCTATATACACGGTGCCTTTGCCTGTTTGCTTCCTCCTACGGAGACGTGAATAACATCGATTGTTTAAGATTATAAACCGAATCTAGTTTCTGCTTTTTATTTAGTGATTCAAGAGCGATGGTGGAACGACAAAAAGACGTGACGTCACCTAAGAACTGCTATCATAGTGCTCAAAGCAACACATCCGTCCGTAAAAATGATAGTATCAAAGACATTGACTTAGGTAAGTCAAAAACTGCTACTAGGTATATGTTACTACCCTGTTTAGATGAGTATTTCAATTAATAGCAAGTGAAAACGAACGTGTTTTGTACACATTTTTCATATGAAAATGAAACGATCAGACTTATTTGTGAATCCCGTTTTTCATAATAAAAATAGCAAGTGAGTTTATGGCCTAGTTATTTGTCTGAAACACATATTGTTATTAATTGTATGAGCGTTTATTGAGAAGTGCTTTAAACATAACTTTTAACATTTTTCCGGTCGAGAATACTTCCATTAACATGTTTTAGACACAGCAGATATCTCCGAAACACAATCAAATTTACTGAAATGGTTTTCGCTGCCAATAATGGATTTAGCGAATTTGCGTTGATATGCACCTCTGCGTCGCACTACGTTCCACTGTTCACCCCAAGTGATTTATATAATGTATACCCCAAACATTATTATACTTACGTGTAATTGATTGCCCCAGTTGCCAGTTGTTGTAATTTTCTCGATATAGTGTGACTCAAACCTTCACTGTAAGCTTCGAGGCAAAATATCTAGCACTGCGTTGGTGTGCACCGAAATGGGCACTTGCAAGATAGTCCTGCCACCTTGTATGTTTTTTCGTTATACTTCAGAATTAACAAACAGTAGGCACACAACAAGAAATGGAGTTACAGAAGTGTTTTAAACTATGATGACAAACATAAGAATTATTCACTCTCACAACTCTTAAATAGTTAAACATTCATTCATTAATGTTTTTGCAAATAATATTTTCAGGAAGTTTCGACGTGTACAATATAGAGACAGCTTTACCGAAGTTAGACATAGATGCTATTGAAAATCATTTGAGAGCGGCAAAGGAAGCCGAAAGAAGGGTGAGTTTTATTTATGTTACGTATTTACCTATAGTCTACGAATAATAATAGGTAATATTTATTCGTAGTTTCTAGTATATAATTTACTAACAGCGCCCGTCGCTTCCCTTGCAGGAAAATTACTATTTCACAGAAACTTAACCTACTGGATTTTTCCCGAGTGGGCCTACAAGTATGTTATGACTGACAGTAGCTAAAAGAGGGCTAATGATCTGTTTGTAGAAACATGAAAGTTCAAGATTGGCAAGCTTTAGTTACTTAGATACTAACAAATACGTACACACTGTACTGTAGGTACGTTAGAGACAGACAGAGTTAGCTAATTTAAGGCAGACCTATCCGGAAAGAACATATCGGCAACTTACGGCGAACGCTATTCGCTAACAACCCGCCATATTACGTTCCATACTAACGCAACCCAACCCTGATTATGGTGATGTGTCAATATTTCATATAGGTGATTTGGTTAAAGTTTTGATTTTAAAGTTATGGGGCAAAAACTTAAAATAGAGTCACACCTTGAGGGCCACCTTTAAGACATACTACTTGGTGCTACAACGTGGCCATCATCTCCGATCAAAGCACCTCCTCTCGAAAATGCAATATTATAATAAATAAGCATTGACTTTTATACATATACACAAAAACCATTCATTCCAAATTACGTAGTTTGCGATAATTTGCCCGTCTAATCTAGACGATTATAGAATCAGTGACAATCTGACAATGTTATTAAAATGATGGTATCATATTGGTTGATATTGACTGTATGTATAATATTACATATTAAACTCCGTTATTAAAGATATATTATTATGTAAAATAATTAGGTGCACTTACCTACGTAAATAATTTGAACCAGATATGTAATTTAAATAATAATGTTACAGCAGTTTCCCGGGATAGCTAAGACTAAGGGCCTTACTTAAAAACGTTGCTTAACTACAATGAAGCGTCCTACGATAATTAAAATTTGCGAACCAGTGTTCGCAAAAACCCCGCGAAAATCTGCCATTTAAAAAAATTGCCTATGGTCGCGGTAATTTAGTTGTAGTAAAATATCTAGTTATTGAAGCTATTTTTTATCTTAAAACGGCATAAAATTACACTAATTGAATTACGTTATTTAGTAGTGCGCACAGCAAAATTGTTCTGCGCTGTACTAAATAACGTTATTTAAATTTGACTCGCGTTTATAAGTTAGGCCGGAGATGTTTAAATTTTGAGAATCCCGCTCTAGGTGAAACAAACTCAGCACCACCTTCATACCTGTAGTTAATCTGTGTTACTTTAATTTATGCAATATAGGTATTTCAACGTTCGTTGGTTGGTTGACATATTTATATTGGCCGTTTTAGAGCAGGCGCACATACAAAGAAATTTCTGTTAGAAAAATTCTAACGCGTGCCGGAAGGCAATTAGCGTATACAGTGTGCGAAGTATCTAACTAAAGGATCGTCCGGCACGCGTATGAAATTTTCTAACAGAAACTTCTTAAAATGTGCCCCGCTCTTAATAGCTTATAGATACTTGTAAAATACCCCCATTATCGACTCTGCAAGGTAAGACGGTTACGGTTCTTATTATTATATTTACCTATTAGCAGGGACGTCATAGCCGAGATTCGATAACATAAGACTTTTGGAGGTAGCTAAAATTTCGTTAGGTAGCTGTCAGATCGAGTATAATATAATATCGTACCTAGTATAGTACCTACCTATTAGTGTGGTGTCATATTCTGTAAAATAATATGAGTAATGCTTTAGCAAATAGGAGACTAAACGAGCAGGTGCTAAGTTTGATGGTAAGCGTCACTTCGTTTACAGGCGTAACTCTTACAAAATTTATTCAACTCATAATTTAATCAACCTCGCACCATTCGGATGGAATGTTTTAAGTACACGTTGCCGATTATGCAGTGTCATTTATACTACTAATATAAATTAAATATGGTAGGTACCTACATGGATCAATTCAACATAATGCATAATTAAGCAATTCTAATGCATTTGTATTTTTTTAACGCATTTGCACTTACTTCTTTTGTTTTTAATGTGAACACATTACTATCGTAATAATAGCCTAAAATTACCTAGCCAAAGTGTGTGTTATTTCTGATATGTCTAGTGCTTGATAGTATCAAAGCTTTCAGGTCACCCTAACGCCTCTGACATTGCCTAACAACTGTAGTCTTAGAAGACAAATCATAATTGACGGCTGAACGTGCTCTCCGAACCGCCAATTGTAAAATGTCAGTAGCGATCACCGATCCAAGTTATGACTACAGAAAGGTTTACGTTCAGTTCAGTACGTAAACTTTTCTGTAACCCTGTCCTTCCTATCTTTTCGCAAAGGCTAGCGCCCCGCCGCTGCAGTCTTTCGATGGGCATAAGTTATTTTTACTCTCATTTTCATCCAAATCCGTTTCAGAGTGAAGTAACAAATATACCCTCACTCACAAACTTTCATATCATTATTATTTATTTTGATAGTAGTATAGAATCATAGGATAGGACCCGTTGCATGTAAGGTGCTTGAATAGTAGCATCAGCACCACCTAAGGCGCAGGCCACACATAAATGGCGACGGGCGCGGACATGGCACGGGCGGCTTCCTATTACATTCTAATTTCATACAAAATGCATGGAAATAAAGCGCAATTTCGAACACATGGTATGTCGTTGCTCGGACGTAGTTATGACGCGACATTTCGGCGCCCGCGCCCTACGAAGAAATACTATTATTTCTTCGTAGCCCGCGCCTGATTGATTGATGATTTTCTTAATTGAGCTTTATTTCCATGCATTTTTTATGAGACTTGAATGGATTATGAAGCCGCCCGCGCCATGTCCGCGCCCGACGCCATTTATATGTGGCCTGCGCCTAAGATTGGCGGTATTTATGGTATATAGTACAACACGCTGCATAAATAGCATTACTTTCTAACCAATAGGTAACAAGAACCTACCTAAGTAGGTTCTTACTTACGGTAACGTCTTATGTAATAATTATTGGTAGGTATATTATAGTATACACACCTTATTATGTATAATATATAATAGGTACCTACTTAGGGTAGACAATTAGCTAGTTAGTATATTACATTATATAATAGAGATATTTGAATTTACGCGCTGCTCACACGCTCAAGTAACGGTAAATGCACATTCGCGGTTGATCCACGTCTACTGCGGCCATGTGTAACAGTTATTGTAATTATCAATACCTACTCAGGTAGTACCTACCTACCTACGGCTTTCTACTATGAATCAGCGGAGAACCAGACACCCAGTCTCTCGGTTGAACTGACAATGCCAACAATTTCGTAACGTGCGCGCTCGGCATTTGTTTCTATAAAAACATACTAGTTACTTTGTGCTAAAAACCTTATATTAAGTGCTGTGCTAAGTGAGAACAAAGTGATGGCGTCCCTGCCGTACATCCCTGAACAAAGACATTACAAAAAAGATACTAGGTTTCTTTTAGATTTATATACAATTACTTACGATAATCACGAATCGGTCGACAATGTTTGCTGTCTCGTAAGTACATAAGTATATTAAAATTAACCTACTATTTTTTATTTGTTAGAATAAATTGTAATATCCACCGTCGTGTAACAAAGGCGAGATTTTGTTGAATTTAAATTAAAACTTCTTGTTACAATGACAAAAGAAAATTGGTAAGATATAACTTACCATAGACTAGAAAGAAATAAAAAAGAAATGGGGCATCCCTCGACCTTGCCCTAAATGTCACATTGACAGGAATGACACAGGACAGCTGTTTGGCAGCCACTGCCATGTTCATGTATATTATTTGCTTTGTAGGTACACAAAACAAAATCGTGCCATATTTTTGCCAAAATACAGAAGACTGATTAGTTTTTAATATGTTTGAGAGTATAGTGAGCAATATAAAGAGGAAGTTTAGCAAAACATCCGAAGAGAACCGTGAAAACTTAAATAAAACAGAGAAGCCAGGGTTCAAACGTGGGTTGCATCTGTTCAAAATTAAACTCACGAAAACAGAGGCTCCAAGCCCACCTATAAGCCAGCCTGTGTACTCTGATGATTTAGCTTTGAGTCCAAGAGCCATAAGCACCGCAAGCAGTGCTCACACAGAAATTGAATGGCCAGTGTTGATAGACAATAATCCTAATATTTTAGACAAGTTTACAAAAATCGTTACTATTGCAGCTGGTACCCCTTACGACAAGAAAGTTGGTTCATTGTATATTTCACTATAAAAGTAATTTTTCTCTATTTATTACTCACATATTCCACTGAAATGTTTTACAGAAACGCAATGACAGAGAAGAAATTAGACGGAGGCTGGCAATGGGAGCAGAGGCAGAAGAGTATTATAGTTTGGGACATACAGACCGCCCAGGAAAGAAACCAAGCCTTCATTCACGACTTCAAAGTGGTAAGGTTGTTGAGAACCTAACTCCTGTACTTTATCTTCATGTGGTATTTCATATCTGGGTGGCATATATACACTTCTTATTATGTGGGTTAATGGTATTTGGGCTTAGAAATATGTAATAGGTGTATATTTATGTCTCATTGTGCTAATATACCTATTTTGTATGTATTCTATTTGTTTCATGCTTTCACCTATTGCCAATAATTATTTGTGTGGTGTGGTCATACAGGGATGAATCTACAAATATGTTTCATGAACGAGACAGCATCAGACAATGAGTCCCAGTCTTCGGATTTGGATAGAAATGTAAATTATAGTACAAAAAGTCTGTCTCGGTCAAGTATTTTCAGCAAGAGTAGTTATACTTCCAATCATCCTTACCAGACGAGGCCGCTCTCAGTCAATATCACAAAACATGACAAAATAAGCACAGTACAGAGTGGTAAGTACATCCTGGCCATTGTTTAATTCTGAGGCTGTTTTGCATGGCATTCACTCAATACAATTACTGTTAAGCTTGTTAAATAATTTTATATGTCATTTTGTCTCTAAAAAGTCAACCGAAAAATAATAATATTGTTTTATTTTATTTCATTATCTTGCTCATTATGAATCACTTTGAATTCATTATGAATCAAAGTCAAAACATTCTATTGTACTTATTTAACATTCTAATATACAAATATTTTATTAACTTTGCTAAAAAAGGGATTATATTAACCCTTATGCATTCGCCCATGTTAGTTTCATTCATAAATCTTTTGTGCTAAGCATAAACAGGATGCCGAGTCATTAAAATGTTTTGCAACTTTACAGTTGCTAATTTACATAATTGAATGGATTAAATTTCCTTAATATAGATAGCCACATGGGTGTTATGCAGCCCTTGGGGTTAAGCAGTAAACATATTTAGGGAGAGGTCATGCAAGTGGTCCCTAATGTGTGCTAATTTAAATCTGTCACAATATTCACAGAATAGCTAGCTTTATTTGTAAGTAAACAATGGCTGACCTTGATTTTACAAGTTTTTTCTTGACTAAAATATGTTTTTATCATGTACAAAAAATGTGTTCAAGGATGTCTTTGTAAACCTTTTTTGTAGATTTCCTGGTGTTGTCGTAAAGACTACATTTTTTGATTGTTTTAGGTGCAAAGTTGCGACCATCATCTTTAACTGTGAAGACAACAAAGTCTCGGTCATCACATTCTCTGGGCCAAATCGAGCTAAAAGAGTCAGATTTTTATGCACTACAAGCAACTTTACAAACGGAAGCCCGGATGGCTCTGGCTCAGGCTAAAGAGATGGCCCGTATACAAATGGAGGTTGGTAAACCCTATTTTATACTAATGATAAGATGAGCAAATCGATCCCCTGATGGTAAGCGTCAATCATGTGATGACAGGTGCAGTGTAACCTAGAGATCGAAGTTGTATGGTACAAAATAACACAGTAGTCCAAATGCCTAAGACATCAGTGAGCCACGAAAATCTGCATAAGTGTAACATAATGGCATCAGTGATATATACAGACTACAGTACAAACTATCAATTGACTGTTACAACTGTGGCACAGATAACTCATAGTTTGTAATGTTTGTGTTCAATGACACATTTCAATAACACATTACCTTATATTAGAGTTTGAAAACTATCGTGAGTATCACACATAATACTAATAAAAAGATACCGGCTTCACTCACTTGGTATTATGTCGGTTTACGTCCGACGACGTTTCGAACATGTAAGACATTCTTCTTCAGGGAGTGTTCACGCTTGGAGATCGCATCGGGCACTATCAGTCAACCGACATCAACCGACCAAGTGAGTGAAGCCGGTATCTTTTTATTCGTATACGTTATATTACGCAAATTTTCGTGCTAGGCCCACAGTTCTAAAATCAGTAAACAATAAACAACTCAGTAATAATAAACAAAAACCAATTGCTATAGTGCCGAGTGGGCCTAGCACGAATAACTTCGTAAGTGTAGATCACGTGAAACAGTACGACCTGTAATTTAAGGGCAACTGTGACACAGACAACTCATAGTATGTACCGGACGAGTGACATTGACGCTTTCGATACGAATACTTTTTCACAAATGGTTTCACAAACAGCCTCTGTAAACCTAACATAGTAATTGCACACTATTGTTTGAATGCAGATTATCTGGCGCTAAAGTAAACCAAATAAGAGATTTTTTGCACGAAAAGTTAACACCTGGTAAACTCATGATATGAACCTTTTTGAGTATTTACTGAGTGTCTGAATTGTGTTGTTCTAATCTGGAGTCGAATCTGGAACCTTTCGCTTTGAAGGCAAGCTCACTAACAACTAGGTTAACGGAGCTGTCTCCGTAAATCTCTTCTAAATATAGCTAGTTTTCCTGAAATAATCAGGCCAGTTGCCGCAACTCTAGAAACTTTGGAAGTTGCTGTAAAGGCCCTCACACCCAACGACTATTTATTTAATTATGTCCCTGCTAACTTATAGTCGGACCGCAACCGCTGTACCGCGTCTTAGGTATGCGCGCGGTGAGACGCAGGGGTTTGCCTGCGTATTCGCTGCCACGGATTACATGATAGCTACTGAGACTTTTCCTCTCCGCACCACGTCTGTCACACCTAAGGCGCGTTACAGCGGTTTTGGTCAGACTATAGTTGGTAGTGGCGTACGTTTGTGTGATTGGCAGAAATGTATGTTTATGGGTCTTGGATAGTTGTTAAATGTGGGTGCATGCCTACCGGGACACGGGGAATCCTAGTGCGGAAATATGTGTGTGTGCTATTTTTTTTAATGCCCTTGAAGCATTTAGTTCCGTTCTGACGCTGTGTCCATAGTATAGACTTTATATACATTTGTAGTACAACGTATCGCTACTTAAGACTGCGAGAGAGCATGGATTGTCGATATGTTAGGATAAAATTTAACAGTAATAAACATTTTTTCATTTAATGTGTATCATATCTGTATGGGTCTAGCAGCTATATTACGAGCTGTCTTTTATCGATAATTATAGTCTTCCCTTATCCTATCGACATAAAATGCTCGCAGTGCAGCGGTGCTAGAGCTATGCGCGTTCGAAATCGTGCCGGTTAGCTTCCGTGCATCCATCTCTTCACGAGTACCTACAGTCGCGCACTTAAATGATGCAGCGAAGCTAAATTTAAATAAATACATTTAAAAAACTAAGTTACATTAATTATTTAGTTACTATATCATATCACTTCTGTTGCACAATGTGAATGCGACAAACGAGTGTTTTGAGCGATGCAGGCACCTATTTACGAGACGCGCGACTGTATCGCCACCATATGGAAAATTATATATAAAACAAGGTCGTGTTGACAATAATAATCCCCATTACGTTCCCACTGCTGGTACATGGGCATTACTCCTAGGGCGAAGAGTATGCGGGGTATAAATGCATCAATGGGGCCTGGGCGGCTTGGTGGCTAGTCTAGTCGTTAGTGTCGAAGCTTTCTGAAGAACTACGACATAGCCTTACTGTTTTACTAAGTTAAACAATCGGGACCGATAGCTTAACCTGCTCTCCAGAGCATGGAAACGCTCAGTTGAAAATTGTAATAGCGGTCACCCATCGAAGCTATGTATATGAGCAACGCTTGTTTTTAACCCAGTTGATTAGTCGGATACGGCTAAACAGGCTTCGTGGCGAGCGGTTCCTGAGTGAATCCAGATTAAATTATATTTTTCTTCTTTGTAAGTGGATTCGTACGTTTGTGTATTTGCCATTCCTCAAAATTATGTTAATATTTATAGTTTCATAAATAAGTGAGTTTTCATTGAAGTAGTCAGAACCAATTCACAGTCGCACATATAAGTATTTCATTAAATCACTGCATTACCAAAATTCTCAGGGTTTTTAACGAGGTAAACCCATGATTTTGTGTACTCGACGAAACGAAAATCTAGAATGATCAAACACAATCAGCGATAGTCATTGTTAGGATGCATTATCAAAACTATCTCAAGGCGATTGACGAGAAAAACACAAAAAAAACGTTCATGATTTTGTGTACTTTTCCTACATATCCACAATCAGGAAGATTTAACGGAGTAATAAATTTAATCCACCAACCAATATTAAATATCAAAACTCGAGACACAAAAATCTAGAAAGATCAAATAAAATCAATGATAGTTATTGGTTGGTTCTTTTCCCGCTATCCCATGCCCAGATTGAGTTATTAATCTGTGTTGTGTTGCAGCGTGAGCGCCGCGCACGCGCGGTATCGCCCGTGACGGAGATGTTGCGCCGCAGCATGCAGAAGGCGAGCGCGCCGCTCGCGCCCGACCGCCGCCGTGTGTCGCGACAGCTCCTCACTGACATGAACATCGCGCAGTTACAGGTACCTAATTCTACCTACACTATACTTGTAGCGGCAGCAGGGCTGCCAGATGTAAAAACAAAATAAAAGTATGCCAACTTTAAAAAAGTAGTACATACAACTATATTACAACCTTTTTATACTATATGTAAGTATATTAATTATACTACTTATAAGTATATTTAGATATAATTTACCAAATAATTGCTCGAGTAAGTGCATCTTTACGAGTTTCAAAAAAAGATAACCTGTTCAAGTAAGTATTTGGCAGTGGGTTTGTTTACGCATCTATTTTCGAAGACAGTCGAAATAAAATAGGCGCGAAACATTCGTCTATTAACTTTGTGTGACTTTTACAGGAAGAATTGTGACGAGGTGTTACTCACACTCTCTACATCCTTTTAAGAAGAAGCATTTTATTAATAGGTTTCACGAAAGATTTATACGTAAAAAGTGATAAACAAACCCTTCTCTTAATGTACTGGGTTACCCCAGTATGCAAGTGTCACCACAGTATCCCTCGATTAAAACAAATGAGTTTCACACATAACGACCAAAAAGTTTGAATAGGAAGTGAGTTTTGTCCCTTGAAAACATTATGGAACAGTAAAAATTTGCTAATTCCTCTCATTTTCAGTAATACTTTTCTTTGCAAAGATTGATCCATGTCACCTACAGAATCCATCGGTTTAATAATAGGAGCTGTCTTTTCGATTTCCGACAAAAATTTAAAAAAAAAATCCAATTATTGTTATCTTATAAATCAAGTTGCAATATATATGTAAATGCATATATATATATATGTATATAATGTAATATATATGTGTTGCAATATGTATAAGTCAAAAATGCGACTTTTTTGTTGTTTTAGGCTGCGGGACCTATATTTTGATAATTGCTTAAACAAACGCATACAAAATTAGCGGTGATGAATGGTGATGCCACAATGGGCCTTTGACAATACAAATCGATGGCGCATCGCAGCAACCGGTATAAACGTGTAGGCTCCATACGCGTGGGAGACTGCAATACGAAATTAGGACGACACGACCTCGTGAGGTTTTTCACCTGTGCATTTGCTGTGTATCGGCTCGATATATTCGATTGTTTCGGAAACAAATACATTAGATACTAGCGACTGCCCGCAACTTCGTTCCTGTAGTAGGCTCGGCCTTCGGCCACGCCATAACCTCCCATCTTTTCTTGGTTTTTCTTACATAAGAAACTTCTCCTGACATAATATATACATATTATTAACAGAAAAAAAAATTGCGAAATCGGTAAAGCCGTTCTCAAGTTATAGCGTGACCAGGAAAAATAGGAGTTAATTTTTTTATATACAGAGATGTGTCTACCTTAATAT
Source organism: Selenia dentaria (assembly GCA_917880725.1). NCBI lineage: Eukaryota > Metazoa > Arthropoda > Insecta > Lepidoptera > Geometridae > Selenia > Selenia dentaria. Next base: position 24,779,636 of record OU862882.1, on the reverse strand, counting down.
GCCGCCTAAGAAAAACGAAAGAAATGCATTTATCAGGGTTATTTTGTAAATATTTATATAATACCACCAAGTCAATATCTTGACCTTTTTAAGAGTAAGGCCTCGTGCATGTTTTCGACAGTGAATCACACTAGTATTCAAGTAAAATAAAAGAAAAATAGTCGTGTTAGAATGTTAAACAAAACTTATTTAACAATTTCTCATTATTATTATTCGTATTCTATTTGGTAATTTGACACTTACATATTATTTCATTATACACGCCTAAAAAGGTTTTTAAGTATGGTACCTGTATGTAAATATATATTACTGTACGTGCGTATTATTATTATTATATTATTCTATTATATAATTATTATTGATAGTATTACTATTTGTTATCCATAATATTATTTCTATTCAAAATTAACTTGCTTTTAACCACTATGTCACGGTGGTTGGTGTGAAGCGATGATGCGCCCATGATGTAGTAAGTATGCAAATCAAGAAAATACGTAAGTTCAAACGAATACGCTATCAGAATTTCATATATATATATAGCTGTTTTTACGTATGCAAATGAAACTATTTTGATTTTGAGTCGTGGGCATAAATAATTTATAATATCCACGAATAAGTTATTCAAACGTTGGTTCTAACAAAGGCGCAATTTATCATACTAGCTCTAGTTTTTTATAACAGTTATTTTGTTACGCTATTGCGACGACCTTGCCCGTACCGGCGGCGCCGCACCGGCTACGTCTGGTACCAGTAGTCGACTAGACATTATTCTATATTTTTTTTCACTTAAGTATATAGCATGGCGTTTTAAGGCCGGACAGTAACGGAGCAGGTACCTAAATCACACACGGTGCATTTCCTGGAATCGTATGTTTTATAGGAAATCTATGTGTTATTGGCATAATATAGTGACTGGCAAAACTACGGGATAACCGTCATAGTTACAGGAGAACTGTTTTTACAGGTGACCATCCATAACAGTTTGTAATAAGTATTCCAATCTGTAATCACAGATTTTGGGAAAAGTGTACAGCCGGTGAAAAAATGCGAATATACCGATAGATTTGCCAATTGATCCTATTTCTTGCTGGGATCAAAATACTCTTTGTGGCTAACTAAACTTTGAGTACGTAGATAACGTCACATTACTGCGTTTACACGCAAGCACGTAATGCAGCGGGCATTTTCCAGGAACGTTTTCCTGTAACTATGACGGTTAAAGTAACTGCCCTTACTACACTCATATTTTTATCACAGTTAGAAATAGGATTGAATGTAACCGAAAACATATTAGAATTGATTAATCTTTCGGTACAAAATGCATGGGAAAAATTTATAGCGATTTGTAACATTTATAATACTCTCTCCAACCTCCAAACCTCCTAATATTGATTCTTACACGAAATAGGATCGATTGGCATATTTTTTGGTATTGTAGCAATTTTTTCGTGATAAAATCCATACATACTCGTACTAGACATAGTTCTTCTAGGAACATTTTCCTGTTACTATATCGGTTAAGGTATCCCTTGTTTTTCTGTCCCGCCTCAAAACTCCACTCTGTATAAGTCCCGTATAGTTATTGTCATTATCCTCAACATTGGACTACGAGTAAATCTGATGGGAACTATGACAATTGTTTTTATTATAAACTAGCGACTGCCCGCGACTTCGTTCGCGTAGTAGGCTCGACCTTCGGCCCCGCCATAACCTCCCTCCTATTCTTGGTTTAATAATAACACAACAAAAAAGAATTAGCGAAATTGTTTCATCCGTTCTCAAGTTATAGCGTGACCAGGAGAAATAGGGGTTCATTTTTATAAATAAAGATTAGAAGCATTTTTCTTTGTAATACACTTCAAACAGTAACGACAATAGTTGTTTTGAAGTTATGTAATAGTTTAGTTTCCATCGACCAAGAACCTTGGAACCTTCAACATAACGTAAGTAATTAAAACCCAGTTACGACAACTTCTACACTGTTAAGCGCTGACAAAACACGTAACTACGTTTTGGCGTGTACCTACCGACTCACGCGGAACACATTAACAATAGATTTATACCCAAATCACAATGACCATTGTGTGAAACTACTTGTTAAGGTTTCCAGTTAATCGTTGTTTAAATTAAGTAGGTTAAGCTCCGCCGTCAAGCACAGTATTGATTTCTATACAAAATTGACTCAACGTTACATAATAGAGATATTAATACATCACTAGAAACAAAATTGAAGGACCCATCAGTTTAGTTGGTGGTTCGAAGTCAGGACTCCATGAGTACCACTCAATATCTAAAAAAGAATATTATAGACGGTTTATGCAATTACACAAACATATACAACATTATAGGTACTCAACATATTACACATTATGATGTTTAGATTTCATATACCATCATCATTTTACCTACCATTTTACCTTAAAAACAATATTAAACTCAAAAATAGATAATAAATCAATAGTTGTTGTCTTCTTAGGTCATAGTTTAGGTATTGATAGAAAAGAGGTTATTACTAGAATAACCACTATGTTAGAACTTAAGGCATGTAAAATAATGTTATGTGCCTTCCCTTATTCAGATTTATTGTCTGAAAAAGAGAACTTGCGCATACACTCACTCAACACATTAATGTATAACTTGACATGTCGTCATAGTGACAAACTTTTATTTTTTGACTGCAATAAGTTTATTTGTAATTTTAAGTAGACATGGGACAGCATGTACTGTCCTAAAAAATCCAGACAGCTAATTGCTACTTTGGTAGCTTTCAATATTGAGGCAGTTATAGGAAATATAACAAAGAGTAGTGAAAATGTTGTAGTTTTTAGTACATGTACTAATAATAGTAATAATGTAGCTATTAATTGTTTAAACTTTTAAACAAGACAACAGAGAAGTGTGCTGACATCTTATCGCTATTTTATCAAAATATTAACCGCTTCTCTGGCAAAATATTAGACATTGAACTTTTATTAGATAAACATAGATTTGATGTATTAGGCTTTACCGAAACGTGGCTAAAACCAGATAAAATGTTATTTAATGTTACACATTTTGAGGTAGCCAGTGCGTTCAACAGAATATCTGCTGAAGGGGGAGGGTGTATCATTCTTTGTAAAAGAAACATAAAATTTAAGGAACGGTCTGACATAGTAGGTTTTTCTGTTGAACGTGTCTGCGAAATTGCTTGTGCAGAACTGGAAAGTCATATATTATTGTGTGTATATCGGCCACCAGCATCTAATTTCTGTAATTTTATGTCCATAATGGAATGTGTACTCAAGAGATTAACTAAAAGCAATAAATCAATCATTGTATGCGGTGACTTCAATATTGATATTTTGGTAGATTCAACTGATAAAACTAATCTTATCTCTTTGTTTAAATCTTTTAATTTGAATTTTTTGTTCAGTGAGCCAACTAGAGTAACCGACTCTTCATCCACCTGCATTGATAATATTTTTTCAAACTGTAAGACTACAGAAAAATCAGTAATGGTGGGAGTTAGATCAGACCACAATGGCCTCGCTATCAAATTCGAAATCGGGAGAACTAAGAAAAATACCATTATCGAACATAGGCCGCTAACAAAAGGTAAACTAGAAAAGCTTAAACAAAACATAGAGTTGAAACTTAGTCTGGTGGAATTCACTTCTGAAGATCCTTTTTTTATAGTTTTTTTATTTATAGTACATTATTTTCATTAGTACGTACAGAATTTAATGAAATCTGTCCGAAGAAAAAACTGCAGCTCAACGGTAGGTTACAATTTGGTGACTGGTCAACTAGAGGTATTCGAAAAAGTAGAGACATAATGTTTGAGTTATATCACAAAAAAATCTTTAACTTCTAGTAAAGATTTTCATGATTACGTAAGAAATTACTCAAAAGTTTTTAAGTCAGTATGCAAACGCGCAAAAGCTTTGTTTATAAGGGATAAAATACGAAAATCTAATGACAAAATTAAAACAGCTTGGAAAACTATTAATACAGAGACCGGCAAAAGTAAATCTTTTAATTCAGAATATGTGCTAGAAATAGATAACCAAAAAGTTTCAGACCCAAGTCATGTTGCGAATTCATTTGAAAATTTCTTTTCTAACATACCACTAGAAGTCACCAAATCTCTTGATTCTTGCCCTTGTGTTGCAGTGGGCTTTCTGAAAGACAACTTCCCGCTCCAAATTCCTGAGTTTAGGTTCCGACATATATCTACTTTTGAAATAATAAAAACATTTAAAAGTTTAAACGTTAAAGCAACAGAGGATTTATGGGGTTTATCCGTAAAAATGCTAGAGTCAATAATAGAAGTTATAGCGCCACATTTGATGATCATATTTAATTTATGTATTGATAGAGGTACATTTCCTGACCTAATGAAAATGAGTAAAATCACCCCTATTTTTAAATCAGGTAGTAAGGCCGACCCCTCAAATTATAGACCGGTCTCTGTGCTTCCGGCTTTGAGCTAAATATTCGGAAAGATAATGCTTCAACAACTCTTGTCTCATTTTAATGAACATAGGATTTTACACGAAAATCAGTTCGGTTTCACGAAAAGCAGATCAACAACAGATGCAGGAGTCCAGTTAGTCAAGCATGTGCTGGAGGCTTGGGAGAGCTCACAGGATGCCATTGGCGTATTTTGTGATCTCTCCAAAGCTTTCGACTGTGTAGAGCACCGCACTCTAATTTATAAGCTACACCACTATGGAATTCGTGGAGCTGCTCTGAATCTTGTAGAATCATACTTATCTGATAGGCAGCAAAAAGTTGGCATTAATGGCGTGACATCTTCTGGATCTTTGGTCAGAATGGGGGTTCCACAGGGGTCGATCTTGGGTCCGTTCTTATTCTTAGCATATATCAATGACTTACCACATATGGTTGAGGGCCTTGCTGACATAGTTCTTTTTGCGGATGATACTTCTCTGATTTTTAAAGTAGATAGGAAAGATAGAGAACTAGTTCAAGTCAACAACGCGTTAACTATTGTTTCAAATTGGTTCGCCGCAAACAACCTGCTTCTCAACGCAAAGAAAACGAAATGTTTAAAATTTTCCATGCCTAATGTAAGACATATAGAGCCAAACGTATTACTCGACGGAAATAAATTGAAAATTGACAAGGCAATAGTCTTTCTAGGTATTAGCATAGACTCTAAATTACAATGGGGTCCTCATATTGATGCACTATCTGGAAGACTGAGCTCAGCTGCATATGCGGTTCATAAAATTAGGCAATTGACAGATATATCTACTGCTCGACTGGTCTACTTTGCTTACTTCCACAGCATAATGTCATATGGTATCCTGCTGTGGGGGTCAGCGGCGGACATAGAGACAGTTTTTATATTGCAAAAGCGGGCAGTTCGAGCCATCTACGAAATGGGTCCCCGCGAATCCTTAAGACAAATGTTCAAAGAAATTAACATATTAACTCTTCCATCTTTGTATATCCTAGAAAATATAATGTACGTTCGTAAAAATATAAAGAAGTTTAGAATAAATAGTGATATGCATAATATTAATACTAGAAATAAGGATAGGATAGCTGTATCTAAATTTAGACTCACGAAAACTAAAAATAAGTCCTTCTTAGGCAATTGTGTACGTTTCTATAATAAAATCCCGAAAGACATTACTGAGCTCACTGAAGGGAAATTCAAGTTACGTGTCAAAAATATACTAATGAAAAAAGCCTATTATAAATTGAGTCACTACTTAGAAGACAAAGATGCCTGGAAGCTTTCCACTTCTGCCTAGTAGCCAACTATTGAATAAATTTGTTATTTTAATACTACTCATATGTAACCTCAATGTACAAAGACTTGAAAAAATAATGGCCCACGAGTTTCTTGCTGCTTCTTCTCGGCGGTGGTTCTTTTCCGAAGACAGCGGTAGAATCATTTAAAAATTTTGACGTTCATAAGAGTGTCTATGATGCCTAAACTGAATAAATAATTATTGAATTTTGAATTTTAACATGAAACACTAATCAGTTTAATCTGTCATTGCATATTATCACCCTTGACTGACCGATGTGACGTGGGTATATTCCAAAGTATCCTAGCTGCGCAAACATCCGACGCAGCTAGGTTTCTATATCGATCCGTATATATGATCACTAAAGAAGAATAATGTTGCTAAGTGTAGATCTAAGAGTAGAACATATGGGACTGACATAGTCGTTGGACGACCAAACGCCCCTAAATAAAAGCAGAAAAAAACCCATAACTGTTTTTGTGCATTTTCACTTTCACAGTAGAAATCGTGAAATCGGTCAAACGAAACTTCGTAGTTCGTTTTTGAGAGTAGGCCTCCAGGTTCGATTCAAATATCTGTGTTATGAGCTGATAATAATGTTTGTTCTTGGGGTTGGATATGTGTGTGTGTTCATGCCTCCCGCGACACAGGGAATCCTAATGCAGGGATGTGAATGTGTGAAGGTTTTTTTATTGACATGTAAATCACCCCTGGTGCTTTATTAGAGAATGAAGAAGATGCGGACAGGGAAACCTTTAGTTTGTTATAAACGCAAGTATACAAGCCGTGAAGAGAAATGTTAAGTTGAACATTTTCTATTTGACTGCACTGTTTCGTTTGTGGCGCGCTCAGACGAAGAAGAAAGAGATAACTAATGACTGTCATTTAGTTCAATCATTTTGACAACTTTCGAAATCTAAATAGTGACCGTGAACGTTCGATCGCTATTTTACGCATTCGGTTTGCTCTGCGAATATAGTGAGACTTACATACATCGAAAACCGAGTTTTAGAGCTCGAGCCTGTTTGTCATGAAAAGCTGAGGGCCCAATTCTCCGGAGTCATATCTATGGGAGTGGATCAAAAACGAGATCCCAAAATCCCCACCAGCTTCGCCACCCTAGTGAGGATTGGCACCTGAGTGTTTATCAATCTAAAGTCCTGATTTACTGACTGAATGAGGAATAATTCGGTGTCGCCCGGTTAGACCTACAAGTGGAAAAGTCGTTTCGAGGCAAATAAGCAGTTCATTGAGAAAACGCATAGAATGACAGACAATGCACAGCCTAACCGCTGGTCCTTGTGACTTGAAACTTGGAGGGTGTTTTGTCGTGGTGGGTAGAGATGTACTAAGAAAGGGTTTTTCGAAATTCGATCCCTAAAAGGGTAATATTTTTTTTATTTTTTTATTTAATAAAGTTACAAATGTAAAAACCTAATAATGAACGTGACCTCCTCTTGCCAAAATCACAGCATGAACCTTCTGAGCATGTTTTCCACGATGTTTTAATAAAGTTTTGAGAAATACGGTCCGACTTTTCTGCAATGACTCTTTTCAGCTCCCTGATGTTTTGTGGACCGGGTTACACTGATTTAACACGTATCTTTAGAACATCCCAGACATGTTTAATTTCAAAGGGTAATAGTGGACGAAAACGATTGTACGAAAGTCCTTTGTTTTGAACTTATAGATGTGAAAATTTATATTTAGCTTCATTATAAGTTTATTTATGATAAAAAAAATGTTTTGACAGAGATGGCTTGGCGACTGAAAAGGAGGATGAAACTTTGTATGTTTTTTTTATTTATTGATGTATAACTTTGTATTTAAGTAGTCAATTAAAAAACACTGCGCGGACGAAATCGTGGGCAAAAGCTGGTTTCTTTATAACAAGTTATAACAATGCAATACAAATAAGATTTTCAATATGAGATTAATATCTAATCGAATCATATCAGTAAGTTAACGTAAAACTTAAGGCGTACGAATTGTTTAAAACCGGCGACTTTCAAAAGGTGCTAAAACTTATTCAAAGACGCTATCGTCATATTTTATGAAATTATAAAAAACAAGGTAACCGAGTACTCTTTGTCTTAATTGTTTATTTTACCTATAACACTTTTCTCGCTGGTAGAGGTGAAAAGTTGTGTTTCACACGAGAGCAAATCTCGCTCGAAGCAAAATCGCTTTGTGCTGCGAGCGTGAGGCAAAGTTTTTGCGGGGCAAAGAACTATTTACGAACCAAAATGCCTCTCATTTTGGTTCGTAAATAGTTCTTTGCCCCGCAAAATCTAAATTGTATTATATATTTGTAGTTAAGAATATAAAAACTTTCGGTATACCATTCCAGGTGATAGTGAACGAGCTCCACTCTCAAATCGAGTCGCTGAACGACTCGCTGGTGAAGCTACTGATGGCGCGCGACGAGCTCCACATGGGTCAGGACTCCATGCTTGTCGATATAGAGGACCTCACCCGGTACTTGTAAGTATTTTCCAGTTACTTGTAAGTATTTGTTATCATCATTCACTATCAAGTGAGTTGGTGCTCAAACGCGGACGGTTTAATCATAGTATACACACAGACAAAATATTTGTAAACGAGACGTTCATCGACTTCAACAACGATCATCATCAACGAGATCGTCAACGATTTGTTTTACGCCTTTGAACAAACTCGGCTCGGTTTTGCTTGTATGTGTTTTGGTTTTGTTTTTATAGTTAGACTTTTGACTCGGATAAATAAAATTGTACGAGTAAGATGCCCTCGAATAAGGATCGCGATTTGACTGCGACCTCGTGTTTATTACGTTAATGTAACGAGTAAGAAGAGAAAAAAGTACGAAAAAGAATTTGGGCCAAAGAATGGTACCTACATACAAACTAAGAAGATGATTATGATCGGTTTGCCTTTTCATACACAAACATCTACAAAATCTCATGCTATAAAATTCCTTCGCAAAACCGAGCCGAGTTTGTTCAAAAGCGTCGGAACACAATCAAACGGCGCGTCAAATACAACAAAATATGAAATTTCATCAAACGGACCATGTTTGACCGGCAACCCGTCAATGACTGACAAACCGTTCAAACTAGCTTTGTAAACGATAATAATGGTATGAGTCTAACCAAAATTTACGTGTTTGAGTTATACTGTATGATCGTCTCCGGGCTCATTAATATAAAATATATCATATAACCCTTAATATAATAGGGCAAATACGAGTATCCACTCGGCCGGAATATGAAACACCCCACGACGGGTAAAGTGGTGATTTCGATAAATGTCACATCAACAGTTTAGCTCTTCCACGCCCATCGCTATGGTAGGTACCTACTGTACGGAACATAATACATTCAATCCTACCCTATACCACTGATATCAACTTAACAACTTTGTAGCTAGATCTTAGAGCTTTTGGGACCTATTTAGCTACCAAAATAAAATATCTTGTTCATACATATAACCACTTTTTGATGACAGATGTTCCATAATTTTTTTCACATTTTGGTATAATTTAGAGTAAAACTGGCAACTTTTTAAAATAAAAGCAGCCACTGAAATAAAACTGAGCTGGTAACACTGTCCTATACATGTTACACGTAGCTAGACGTTTGTATGTATACTTTCGTGTCATACATAGATAAAAACATAGCAGCATACCAGTAACTTGGGATGTAAATTGAAGAGGCGAGAAAACCCGATTTACTAGGTGTTGTGGTTATGGTAGTGCCTGTTGGGGGTGGTAACACCGCAGTGCCCGTTATATTACTTTCAAGCAGTAGTGCGTGCAAGAACTTCTGTATTAGGGCTTGAAAGATACTGTAACAATTGAAAATGCTGGGCGAATGCGATTCTAATATCAATTTCCTCGGGTGCTCAGTGCAATGCCATGCAGATAGAATTCTATACGTTACTAGATGCGCCCCGCGGTTACACCTGCGTGGTGATAGATGCTGATAAAAGTATCCTATGTGTTACTCCAGCGCCTCATGTACCTCCATACCAAATTTCATCACAATTGGCCCAATCGTTTGAGCGTGAAAGAGTAACAAACATCCATGCATTGAACATACAAATTTACGCGTTTTTAATATTAGAAAGATTTTATTTTACTCCAGCTTCTCGATTCTCTAAAGGTTTCTATTTGGTTTGAGTATTCATAGTCAGCCCATTTTGTTCCCACTGCTGGGACTCGAGCCTTCCTCTCAGAGAGAGGAGTTGGGCCATAATCCACCACGCGGGCCCAGTGCGGATTGGTGGATAGGTTAGTGGCCAACCCATGTCGAAGTTTTGAAGCCGCCCTAAGGCCCTCGACATAGCCTAACGACTGTTGTCCTAAGACAAACAACCGGGACCGACGGCTTAACGTGCCCTTCAAAGCACGGAAGCGCTCAGTTGAATAATGCCACTAGCGGTCACCCATCCAATTCCTGACCGCAGCAAATGTTGCTTAACTTGTTGATCGGTTAAGATCGTCAAGTCGAGCTCCGCTACGAGCGCTTCTTGTTTGAGTAAATAAAGCTTGTTTGTCAAAGAATTAAAATATATAATTACAATAACTCACGCAGGAATATTTCGAAGCAGCATGTTATTCCAGAAGAAAACGTGAATACAGAACGGGACGATACAAGCGATGAGAGTGAATAGCATAAGTAATTCATGAATACCTTCTTACGCTTAATCAGTATCTGTTCATTTTACATTATTAAAATAATATCGCATAACCATATTTATGTCAGTAAAATTATAAAACACATTGTATTTTTGAACGCTTTGTAGATTAGATTTTGTAATTCAATGTTTGTTACACATGTAAAATTCATTCCTCGGCCGTTACTTCGCTATGACCAATCAAACAAATAACGCGGCAAGCTATGATATCTTCAAGGAATGACCGTAAAATCAAAACAAATTTGCGATCACTCCTTTAAAATATCGTAACGCGCCGCGTTACTTGTTGAATGGTCATAGTGAATAAGACCTCTGTTTATATCAACTTTTGTTTTGATACCAAGTTGTTTTTATTTCTGCTACTTCGCGGCATTAACATCTTTACATTCTACATTTGGACATTATGTAGATTAAATTCTATATATGCATAAAATATGTAATTGTGTCCGAAATTAACTATATTATTATATATTAAAAGTATTTATAAAAGTAATAAGGGCAATGAACAGGCCTCAGGCGCTCGGTGAACTGATGGGGGAAGAGACGTTGGCTCTTGGCGCCACGAACCGGAATACGTGCCTTATTATAAACTGTGGTACATCTAGTGGAAAGCCTACCTACGGTACTTACGACAACATCTACAATGTCTGTGGTCCACAGACATTGTGAAAGTTGCGAGGAACGATGGCTACGATGGCAAAAAGACCGTTCATTGTAATATCCAAGAGGAAAGACCCATGTTCAGTAGTGGATGTCTTACGGCTGAGGATGATTTAACCCTTGCGTAAAGAAAAATGTGTCGTTTCTAAGGTTCGGTATTTAAAATCGATGTCTTTTATTGCTAAAAGCAGTACCTACTACTCTAAATGTTTTAGTATACAATTCCTAAAACTGTAGCAAACACATTGTGGAAATTTGCCTTATTTTGAGTAAACAATCAAAATTGCCTTATTATTTCACATTGTTTACCTAGTATTAGATTTGGTTTTATTCCAAACTTTGCCAACTTACACCATATCCTAGACAGTGGGGTAACAACTTTATATATTATTGATATATTATGATTATAAACTGAATTATCTTAATTCTTGTCTAAAAGCCATATCTAAGCTAGTACCGTGGGGAAGGGTGCGAAGTGTATCGTTTATACTTGACTTACAAAGTGTAATGCCTCTTGAGCACTTGCTCAATCTGATCGTCTTGGTTTATCACACTGCAGTACCAAAAATTCAGCCTACCAGTAATGCGTGAGCTTTACTGTGTTAAGGTTTGAACAACACTGAAGAAAGTAATGGGTAAATTAAATTCGAAAACCGATGCCAAACTTTAACTTAAAGCTCTGGGTGCCACTGTAACTATCACGGGCATGATGGGTTTTAAGAGTCAGAGATTTATTTTTAAGTTTTAAATAATCGTTTTCACTGTAGAAATCCAGTTTTATTTATCCACACAAAAACAATGAACATGTACGCAGCAGACATATTATGGCGGACAGGCTTCTTTCACAGGCATAGCTTTCAGAGGCGTCTTTCAATGGAAGCGTTCAAACAAATAGTTGACAGGATGCGTTGCAACTTTACAATTATTATAAAATATTAATCTACAATAGACAATGACAGTACCTACGAGTATATTATTTGACGGGGCAAACGTTATGCTTACCATCATACACACGACTTGACCGTCTAATCATTTCATAGTAGAAAAAATATAATTAACGTATTAATATAATTTAATAAATAATAATATGTTGATTTTAATATTATATTTTTTTGTAAGAGTTTCTACATAAACATAACACAGTATGAACATTTCAAATAACGTAAGCTTATGTTTTCAGGGGTGTCAAGGAACAGACAAAGAAAACCAAAGGTACTACAAAAACTGCTACTGGTATGAAGAGGCTTACATCTTTAGTGCACAAGTAATGACACCACTCACGTAATGTACTAAGTAATGTTACGTTATACCTATAGTTTATCGTTTATTTGTACAATACACAACGACAATTGATTGACGTGGTCATACTTTACATGGCGTCGCATTTGCTCAGTTTTTACTTGTATCTAGCAAAAGTATTAGTAATATTAATATACTTGTGTCCCAAAAAGTAGTACCAAGCGGAGGTCCAGAGATGAACATCCCTTGTAGTACCCGAAACACCCCCATGTATGTTCGGCGATTTTTTATATTTTCGAGTTATGAATTTTTTTCTGAGTTTTTGAAAACTTTTCGACTTTACAACTTTAAAAAAGTTTAAATTCTTTAACCATGCACATGCGTTGCAGTTTCTAGAAAAGTAGGTTGATTTCTGCCAAATCTGTTTATTATTGGCCAAATATCGCTAGTCAACGGATTAAAAAGGTAGAATATCTTTTAAAGTTTTTTTACTACTGAGTTGTTCTTTTATGTATAAAATGATCAGCTATGTGACTGATGAAATTTTACACCAACTATAAAAATGTTGGTGTAAAATGTAATAAATGTAAATGCAACTTAAATTATCAAATTTAATATTCAAATTTAAAAGACTAGAGAGATACATCTCGACCAGATGCTTGAATTCATGCTTAAAATAAATCTCAAACGTATAAACAAATAAACCATTGGTATGGTTCCACAGATAATGGTTTTCTACATCTCCATAGATGCCGGTGGTCTGCATTCATACTTAATGAATTAGATAATATTTTAAACGCTGGTAATTTGAATTGAAACTGTTTATACAACTAGATATGATAAAACTGATCTTTGGAGAGCCTTGAACTCAATATTGTAAAACATTATCATTAAAACCATTGTTGTATATTTGCATTTACCTTACATAAACAAAAAAACTTATAACAACTATAGTATATAATTGTAACGTCTGGGCAATCGCAACTTATATTTCTACATGGAGTTGAACTGCAAAATCTACTAGAGTTGAACTGAACTTGAACCAAAAATATCTTCAACTATACCAATCACGAAATCATATTACGGGTTATAACCCGCGCGATTTAACTGTGCACCGCCTTGCAATGCGACCCCTCTCCCGCTTCCCCGCGCGGCACCCTTCGGTTGCCTCACGTGGTCAGTTTGTTATCGTTGCGCGTGAATTCCGCCACGCTGACGACACATTGCGAGGTGCACAGTTAAGTCGCACATGTTTCAACTATGGAATATGACATGTCTCCACAGCCGTCAGTTACAAACCGGACCTTGGACAATGACGTAGAAGTACTTACATTACAAATTGCGTTTGTTGGACCATTGTTCCGGAGCTTCGTAGTTCCGGATGTCTTAGAAAAAGTAAACGATACTCTAAGGAGTTTAAGACAAGACCTCATTTTTGCGTTTCAAATAAAAATCTCGTGTTATCATAAATATTAAGTTGAGCAAATGCGACCTCATGATTTTATACGTGTTACTTTATTGTATGAGTGTACCATTTACTGGTATTTCATTGTTAATATAGTTCAATAACTTTCCGATAAACTTGAATATACGTAAGTGTATTGTAATCGCATCGTTGATGTATTCGCTACAAACTATGAGTTATCTGTGTCACCGTTGTACTAGATAAATAATAGTTTGTACTGAATACGTCTACGATACGGTTACGTTACACTTACTGAGATTTTTCCTGATAGGCCCAATGCATAAAAGTCTATATTTATACAACAAGGTTTTTTAGTCGGTATAGACTAGAGACCCAAAGACATTGCTTTGAAATAAATAAATTAAAATAACATGGTCAATTATGTAGAGAAATTCACATAAAGAATTAAACGAACCGTAAAAATAATAATGATCAAGTGCATCTTCTTCAAAGAGCACGTTTTAAAGCTATGATAGGATCCTATCCTACCATCGCTTTAAAATGTGCTCGCTACCCCTAGGTACCGAAGGCGGTGACCAGTTCGTTTCCTACCTCGGGTTAGGTTACGTTAAAATCCATATTATCGCGAGAGTATCAAACTTTGGTACCTGCTTGCCTGCCTCTCTAACACTAAAGAGTTTCTAGCAACTTTCTTTGGTAATCAATTAGCATCCTTTTAAGAGCATATTCTGTACATCAAAATAAACATCTTTTGTTTTACGACTTTCAAAAATTCGTATTTTATTTGTTCCATACCAAAACTGAAAAAATCAATTTGACCGCTCTAAACATAATTAACACTATGTAAAAAGCGCGCGCGCAATGCTGACAAGCCCCCAACGGCGCGGCGGCGCGCCACCCGCGCAAGTCAAGTTCGTCGTAGCTGTGCTACGCTACGACGAGCTGTTAACTACATGCATACACGTAGATGAATGAAGTGGATTGTGAAGTGTAAGAGAGAATCACAAAAACTGAAAAATACTTTTTTGGGAAATTTGTTTAGTTTTGGGAAAAGTTCTAGAACAAAAGTTGTTTGTTTTGATGTACAGAATATGCACTTAACAGGATGCTAATTGATTACCAGCAACCCGGTATAAGGCCTCTGATAATTAGTGCACACTATTGAACGGGGTGGTTTGGAACCAATAACTGATCATGAAAGTGAAAGAAACACATCTTATTTTTTAATTATTATAAAACCATAACCTGTTTACTGCTTCGCGCCGTTCAGTCGCACTATGGTTCTTAGTCACGAAGCAGTAAATGGTTTCATAACAACAAAAACAAAAATTCTTACACTTTGATGACAAGTTATTGATTCCAAACCACCCCGTTCAATATTGTACACTAATTAACAAAGGCCTTATATATCTAGTGAGATACCACCTTAAACCGTAATATTACTGATCGAGTGATATAGTGCTCTAACTATGTACTTGGTTATTCAATATTAAAAAAAATAGGATGTCTTGGTGTGTCTAGTCTATGGGCGGCCGTAACACCTCGCCGACACGATCTCATTCTTACATTACTTACATTTTTACAATAAGTCATTACTGAATGGTTTTAATAACCTTTTTTAATTTTGTTATTATAATCACCATAGGCATAGATAATAAAGACTCGCTCACTCATGCTTATGAGCTGGCAGCTAAGAGTAATGGAGACCTATGACAAGACACGGTTTATCGGAAGACGCGGGTTCAAATCCCGTCCAAAGATATATATTTTATCTCTCGAAAATTGCATAGCGTTTAAAACATGTCTTCATAATCTACAATGTGTTCTATGCTGTTTCCTAAAATATGAATTTATTACTTGTATTAATAATTTTTTTGTATTCTTATTACTTTTTATTAGTTTAAATATATATTGCGATTGTTGTCATAAAACAATTTCTGTATACATGATGTTCTATAACTAATATGTATCTAATATAAGTCGTATAGATATATTTAATCTGTGGTCGGTAACTTTTCTCTAAGATACTGTACTTATTATATATTCATTATATATTGAACTGTATATATATTTTGAAATACATCTGCTTTAAAATAGATAATGTACCTTGTAACCCACCTAGAGATATATTTTGCTATTTACGCAGATTACTTAAATATTTTTTCATAATAATTGCTCATATTGTATAGTTATACATAATTACACTTTCGAGTGAATGACGTAAGGAACTTACACTTAAATCTCTAATCATCTAAAATCGATAATAGCTTATAGTAACTGTACTGTTGAAAAGTGCTCCGTTTCGAGAAAATGGAAAATGCAAAATCGACATTATTTCAGCGAACGTTGTATTTACGTGTATAAATTGCATTTTATCTTAATTCAAATGATAATACTTGTAAAAAAAAATAAAGATACGCCATGATCCCACCATAAACGTGCCTCAAAAATACGTCCCAATCTAGATGTCTTCTATTTCAATTAGTTCATACGGACTAAAGGACTAGAATCCATTGCCGAACTAAAAAAAGTTCAAACGTGATCGCCCGACGAACGTGACGTCTCGGCGATTAGTCGAAGAAATGCTCTCGCACGGATTCTGTTCAATGATGTCTATTAGAAACACATTAAGTATTTAGTTGTTTATGTAAGTATTTATAATATTAGAATGCCATAAAGCATGAACATTATTTATCTGTAAATATAGTACGTAGTCAGATAAACCTGAGCAGGGCACTTTTCAACAATCACGATAAAAAAACGGAATTTAGCTCCAAAAAATAGACCTTATTCCTTCACCCGAAGATGTGTTAAATTCACTGTTTATAATCACAATGGTAGACATGCACATGCCACGGATCATGTTAAAGCTATGATCGTACCAGCAGCTTGCTCCTAACGAACGTAGGCGTAGGAAATAATTCAATTGATATAGTACAATTTGTCTTAGACTATTACTTAACAATAAAGCGATGAATGAGAAACTGAGAAATTATCCCGAGAATAAGCCCGATTAAACATGCCACAAAGCTCTAATCGTTCGTTTATTGCTTTTCTAGTAAATTATATTATTTAGAATGATACACTTTCTCCTATGTTTGCCAAAGTGCAAACTTAAACTTTAAATCATAACATGAAAACCAATTTCCTCGGGCTTGTTTCTTATCTAGACAAACAATGCCCCTCCAGAAGGCTGTAATCAAATACATCCACTTTACAGTTACTTGCAAAAGTAAAGTAATTGTATAAAAAACAATTGAACAAACGTAAAACAATTGAATTCATTACAAACTATCATTTATCTACAGACCGTTTACCAATTTAACCATATGAAATCCTCTAGAATTATGTTGTTTATGCTTATCCCAAGGGCATTGAACACATTTTTGTTTGCACCATTGGGAAAACTTATTGTGTACGGACTGTAGTATTAACTATTATTTCTTCATACGACAGCGGCCCAGAATTACCGCTGATAGTTTGACCGAGGAAGCGCGAAGTAATTAATGGCTAATAGCCAGAAAGCTTCTTGGCGTGAAGATGGAGATCTGTCAAACACTACGTTCAACTAACGAGGTTTTTATACTCTATACTAGATAAAAAACTCCTTGGCTTCACTCTATTGTGAGATGTTTTAATCCAAAAAACTTAAATCATTTTTAATAAGTAGTGTTTAAATAGGTCTATATTTACCGAAGCGCCAACAGAACTGGTACTGGAAACTGGAGCTGAACGATTTAAGAGGCCGCAGCACAAACAATTTGCGAAAACTTAATCGTATTGTAAGTGTCAACGCGTCACGCTTCAGTTAACAAACTATAAGTTATCTGTGTCACAGTTGTCCTAGATAAATGACAGTTTGTACTGTTTCACGCGAACGACACGTTGCATTATGATTATGCAGTTATTCGTGCTAGGCCTACTGAACTCAAAGTGACATGTATTTACTTTGACAACACGAATATTTTTTCACGAGTTATTCGCGCTGAGCCCACTTAAGTTAAGAGTTCGAGTCAAGCCATAAAAGTTTGTTACCTCTCTAAAAAATACGAAACCCTTTAGCACGTGACGCTCAAATGTAGTTTTTATTGTTAAGTAGTAAGTTACTTTTTTTAAACATGTAATAACCCTGTAGTTTGAGTGGAAAATTATATTCCAGGAAAACAAAATAGTTTATAGTAGTTTAATTCTTGTGGTTAGTGCAATTTGTTGTGGACAAATATTGTCAAATTCAAATTCAAATTGTTTATTGACCTTATAACTGACTGACTGACTGTCAGTTACACTGGGCAAGTCAAATTTACAAAATAATGTATAAATATGAAGTAAAAAGTCAAAATTTAGGAAGTTTTTTTTCTTCTTATTTGTTTTTTTTTATTTGTTGAATTTATACATTACAAACATATACCGTATACATTATTTTTTGCGGTTGGATTGTTTATATCTAACATTTTCATGTACACCCGAAAGACAATATTTTTTAAAGAATATTTATGTTTTTGTCTTTTGTTAATGATATTCGAATTTATTAATAGTGTACTCAGAACTTTATTGATATTTGTTTGTATACGACATATACTTTTATTGAAATATTATTACCTATACTCAGCCAGTACCATTTGTCTAGTATGTCTATCTAGTGTCTATCATTCAATTGCTTATTCCAGACGATGGTTATTGCGTTGAAGCGATATAAAAGAAATGTTCTAATTCATTGTTCACTCATCATATTGCTTTAATTTTTGTTTTATCACGTAGTTCGTTCATTCTAGACAAGACATTTGGTATTGTACACTATGATAATTTAATAAGTATATCTACGACCGTATGTTCTTATTTTTGTTGTGGTTAGGTTTTCTTTGATGGTGCGATAATTTTGGTATATATATATATATATATATATATATATATATATATATTGGTAATCAATCAACCAACAAAAATATAGACCGTAGTCAATAGTAACATTTAGAACTTGTTAAATAAAATTCATTCATCTCCATCATCATCTCAGCCGTAGGACGTCCACTGCTGAACATATGCCTCCCCAATAATTTTCCAAAAGGACCGGTTGGAAGCGGCCTGGATCCAACGTCGTCCTGCGACCTTTATCAGGTCGTCTGTCCACCGTGTCGGTGGACGACCTACGCCGCGCTTGCCGCTCCGTGGTAATGACATTCATTGGTAGATGCTTATTCTGTATGAAATTATGATTTATATTGTTTTTTTTTCACTGTATTTTTATCTTGTCGTTTAATATTTAACCTATATATTTACTTTATAATAAGTACTTCGACATAACTGTGCATCTCATAGAATAATATGTTTTTTGTATATTGTGGAAATTTGGGTTTTTTTTAAGCTACATTTTGTAAGGACTTCCCTATGTATACGTTATACTTATTGATATAACTTGTGTTCTATATTTTCTTACATCTTCTGTTCTAAGTTAAGTTATCATAGTTACCATTATGTTTAAGTTAATACATAAGTTACGGACCATATTTGTTCAGATGTAAACCTTATGTTGCAAGATTTTGGTTGTTGTCTATAAACAATATTAAAATAATCCCGCTAGAGAAAAAGAAACTACAATAGTATTTTTAGATAAGGCTCTCAAAGATCCAATTGATTCATAAGTCTATTGACTAGCAACAATCGCGCGATGTCGTTCTTGTTTATATAAAACATAACTTGTCACTGCAGACTAATCCAGACACTTGAATAAAACAGATAAATTTTCTTCGAGTTGATCATCTGTTTTAAATATTACCTCCAATAAACAAACTCGCAAACCTCTCTTTTATTATTTACTAACAGATTGTTATAATTTTATTTTTCTCGATTACTACACATTAAACAACTTTAAACCAATCAAATCAAATAGATTTAAATTAGGCAATCTGGTTTCCCCACATAGGTAGGTTTGTCTCTCAACAGAAAGGAATCCCACTAAGGCTAAGCCTAGATCTTGTACTAGTACTACTACTTTGAAACTTTTTATCTCTAAAATTACATTAGTTTTTCACATTGTACTGCTGACCAATCCCACCCTCCGTGGTTCCCGCACCTCATAACAATGGCGTTAGAGGAATAATCAGTATTAAATTTGATTTAATTTTCTATAAAAACTTTTCAAGATCATAACGACTCGTACATGATGTACTCAAACCGCCTTATTGTAAAACGTGGACTAAAATAATCCTGAGTTTAAACCATGGTTTAAGCAAATGTACGGGAAATTCCCTACAACCATGGTTAAAGCAAATTTTGTATGGGCAGTTCCCTTAAACCATGGCTTAAGCTAATTTTATATAGGATATTCCCCTAAACCTGGTTTAAACTCGAAACTATCTTTAGTCCACGTTTTATAATAATATAAAAGTAATTTAATACGACGACGATTCAACGTTTTCAAATATAATTAAGCTGTTGAGGATTTCATATGCATCTTATACGATTGCAAAATCTACGAACTCGACTAATATCGAACGATATTAAATTCGAACGACTAGCAGTCGCGTTAACTGAGTAACGCGGTTAAAAAAAAATTCGGAAGATTCATGCGACACTGATAACAACAAAACTTAAGGTTGATGGTCCGATCGCGATAAATCATGGATGCAATCGCCGATGCAAAACGTTCGTGTGCAAAAAGCTGCAAGTAGACACATACTTTCACACACATTGATAGCAGCTGTTGATACTATCTCTAATCATTAAAATGTATGCGATAAATATATCTTTAAAGTTGTAATTCAATGCAATAAATAGATTAAACAATGGTGAGTTTATAAAAAATGTATATACTGGCATATTAATTATTTACATAAATAACGTTTTAGTAAAGTTTCAGTTAGCGTTTAGTTTTACTTATATTTTTTTCTCTTATTTTCTAAGATGCAAATATTAAGTAATGCTTAATATTTCGTACGATTTTACTTGATGTTTTTCTGTGTTGTGTTTATTCTATTAATATATAGTCCATTGACTTATATGAGAACTCTAGTATCTTACGGCCTTACTTATAAATACTGCCTAAATTTAAATAACTTCATTACTGCATACTACAAAACTTCTGCGCCGTGCTAAACGTTATTTAAATTGAAACAGTCTTTATAAGTACCTACCTGTAAGTGTTTTACTACTTACATATTTTATCTCTCTCTGTGTACTATTTAGCATAAAACAATATTCTAAATCTATATCTTAAAACATATGTATACTTGATAACGTATAGTTACATTTAGCAGCTAGGAGCAGATTCTGTTATCATCTGATTATGGTTAAGCTTTGCCTGCTTATGGACATAATCATATCGACATGTGATACATACCTAATACATATTGAATTATTCAAAATAAACAAGAAAGTGTTGTTTGGTCTTTTATTTGATCATCTTAAATCTATTTATTTATTCCCCCTCATGTGATGCCTTTTTAACCGACTGGAAAAAGGAGGAGGCTCTATGTTCGACTGTAGGTATGTATTTTATGTATGTGCACTGATTTCACCGTCAAATGTGGATTGATTTCAAAAATGCTTTTTTTAATAAGGTTTGGCTCCAAGTTTCTACCATTGAAATTTAATTACAATCGGTTGGAATCTCCTGAGTTAGGTATAGTAATAATATAAAAGTTGATGCGTATCATGAGGATAATATAGTTTTAGGCGTATAAGCAGCACATCAGTAGTGAAGGGCAATTACGTAGGTACCTAAGTTACAATCTTGCAAAATGGCGGTTTTATGTCCGTTTTGCCAACTCCAGTAAACAAAATTGTAACTTATCTGATTGTGTATAAATATTTATATAGAATTTCGTGTTATACATATTAGTAATTAAATATCATATCATCAATAATCATTTGTGTTGTCTTATGGCCGGTCCCAATAATCTATCTATCGCCGTTTTACCTTACTAGAGATATATATTTGACAGTATTTGTATGGACGTTATGTCACATTTCTATCGGTAGTAAGCAAAACCGTGGATAGATAGATTATTGGGATCCCCCATTAGTTGCATATTAAATTTACCTAGATCCCATAATTTAAGTCAACGCGGACTGTTAATGAAGCCTCTGATATTTTTTCTCATTTGTTGTGCTCTATCTACGGGACACTGGCAGAACTGTGGCAAACCCGCACATGCCACTCATAACTATCAACTAACTAGTAATGTATGATGGAGCTGACAAAAGTGACATAGAGCCGCCATATTTTTATATTGCAACCAACTTTTGATTGCAACTAATATACATAATAACCCTGTTGATCCCCGTAGGTCTATTATGTATCTCAGTTGCTAACAAATGTTGATTGAAATCGAAAATAATGGCGGCTCTATGTCACTTTTGTCACCTCCAGTCATTAACTTACTAACATTTTTGCTTACTGGAGTTGTCAAAAGTGACATAGAGCCGCCATTTTTCCAGATTTCAATCAACATTTGTTAGCAACTGAGATACATAATAGCCCTGCCGTTTTATAATAATGACTTCCATACGGAAATTTAGAGGTCAGGAGCAAAAAAACAATATAGTAAGCAGTTATCGTAAGTAAGCCTATATACTTACTTAAAATAGCCACCTACCTTACGTGTATGTCTTTATAGTTAGGTACCTACATTTACATTACCTACATCTACACCTACACAATTGTAAGCTAAATTAGTCAATCATGATGTATAATCTAATATAATCATATAACTACAATGTACATTCTTAGTTTAGTTGAGTTAATCAATTTACGGCCGGCGACAATAATCTATCTACCGTCGTTTTACCTTACTAGAGATAGATATTTGACACTATTTGTATGAACCTTATGTCAAATTTCTGTCGGTAGCAAGGAAAACTATGGATAGATAGATTATTGGGATCCCCCATAAGTGTCGTCGAGTAAGTATGTAGCAATATCAAACAGAAAAATCTTAAATAATATAACTAAAGATCGTTTCGCTGCTTGGTCACTATCTTTCACTGTATTATTTCAAGCTATCTTTTAGAGTATGCAGGTAAAGTGTTCTTATATTATTTATTAAGCTATACTAGCGATTGCCCGCGACTTCGTTCGCGTAGTAACGCTCGGCCTTCGGCTTCGCCATGTCCTCCCATCTTTTCTTGATTGTTCTTTCATAAGTCTTCTGACAATAATGAATACAACAAAAAAACATTAGCGAGATTGTTCCATCCGTTCTAGATAGATTACTTAGTGTTTGACCACTATCTCACTTGATGGTCTGTGATGCGGTGAAGTGGTATCACACCAGACCTAGGCTCTAAAGGATATAGGTAGCTGGGAAACACTGTTAGATGCTTAGCGACGGAAAGTAAAAAGTATTACTGAATTCGAATGTTTCATAGTCTAGATAAGAACCAATCTGGGAGCCACTACAACTTTCAAGGAAAGGCGGGCCGCTTGCTATCAGCCAAATGAATTAAAAGTACTTATTTTTAATCATTAAAATACGGCACTAAGTACTTTAGTATCAGATTGTATGTCAACATTGTACGTTAACTCGTTGATGCTACGGTTAATAAGTGACTCTACCATGAGTTGGCAACTTAAATGTCATCTATAGTCGATACTCGATCTCGCCGATTGGCGTACTCGCTATCAATTTTAGTTCAACCATTGACCGCAAGGTGGCACTGTTCCTTTTTCCATACATTTTTTAGCGGCAGTCGAAAGCAAGAATCGATTGGTGGCAATGCTACAAACTCATGGTAGGCCTACAGTTATTACCTGTATCATGGAAATAATGCGGAGATGAATGAACACCCACATGTCGACAGTTGTTTTCAGCGAACTGTAATAGCCTAGTTGGTAGATCAGCTATTTCCTTGGCGGTTGGTTGCATCCATACATAAAACTTAATGTTATAAAAACGTTTGTCACTCTGTCTTTCTGTATATTTGTTAGGTACCTTATCATGCATAGACGGTTGAACGAATCGTAATGAAATTTGGCAAGGAGATAGATTATATATTATATAGATAGATTATAGCGCATATTACTCAGGCATAATATATTTTGAACCAATTTTGTAATGTTTGAGTTTATGCGTTACAAAAAACTATCAAATCTTTTCTTTTTATTACTAGAGTTAGTTAAGGGTTAAAGCCAAGGTACACGAATAATGTAGCCTAATTTGTAACGGCGTTAATAATATTGTATAGTTTAACACGGAACAGTAGTAATTGTGGCATAACTGTAACAGTTAGACATTTGGTATTGCGAACTTTTTTGTAGAGATTGACATCCTCTATAAAACTATAGTACCTACATCGCTTTGCTCTATTGTCAGCAGTTTTCGCAGTGTACGCGATATAAGTATTTTTCAGCGTTACTATTGCATATTTTAACATGAAAAAGTAGCTATTGTGACAACTGTAACACTAAATGGGGATCCCAATAATCAATCTATCTGCAATTTTCCTTACTACCGATAGAAAATTGACATAACATCCATACAAATAGTGTCAAACATCTAGTAAAGTAAACCGGCGATAGATAGATTATTGGGACCGGCCGTAAGACATATGATATTGCTGACTTTATTGTAGATATTGATGTATCTATAAAATTGTAGTAGGTACCTCACTTTGCTCTATTGTCAATAGTTTCCGCAGCGTACGTGATATAAGGATATATTTAGGTATTTTTCTCGTCTTGTAAACACATTGTCGAACTTTCATACGGATCCCTAACTTTTTGAATATTATATAATATTACCTATATAGCGTATGTCACTCAGTGATAACTTTCTTCATAGCCGCCCACTTGGATTTGAGATCAGCCTACTGATCTCATATCCAAGTGGGTGGCTATGACTGTAGCACCGAGAGGTGGTACAAGTTGGTGACGAGTATACGCACGTGATAACTATTAACTGCTATTAATTATTTCTGCGAAATCTATTGTATTAATGGCCAAATATGGCGAATCGCGAGTCAATGGGTTAAATAACTAAAACTTAATTATAAAGGCGAATGTGATCGCTAACCGAGTTACTTTGTACTAGAGAATATAAATAAATAAAGCTCATACTTGAGCTCATTATTACAAAGTAGAAGTTATGCCCAGAATCTGTAAGTAGGTACAGATGAATAAAATTAAAGTGTCTGTTTGTAATTCCAAATTAACAGCTTTTCACTAAATGCATATGAAAGTATATACAAAACTTAGATACATAAAAAACAAATTTATAAAATTAATGTCTCTCTGTCTTTTTGTTCCGGCTAATCCTTGAAATGGCAGGACCGATTTAAACGGGACTTTCACTGGCAGATAGCTGATGTATAAGGAGTAACTTTGGCTACTTTTATTGCATCATCATCATCATAATCATCCATCACCACGCGGTTAAAACCAAGGGGTACGCCGCTCGGTTTTACCCGCATTTCTCGTAGCTAGTACTACATGATCATTTTATAATATTGCTAGTATTAATTTAGTCTAATAAGTATTGAAGAGAGCATTATGGATTCAATTTCAAAAATAAATGATATGATTTTCTAAACCTCGTGTCAGTTCCCACAGTTCAGTGGTGTCGCTTCGGTGTCAAAACCAGCGCTGACCCTAATACACGACACCTGCGGACCCAGGTGCGCGTGCGCAATTAAATACCATCTTCTATTAATAGATGTAGGTACACGAACAGGGATGATTCCTTATAGCTACGCATAATATCGAAGTTCAAACCTACGAACACATGTACCGAACTAATGCAAACAAATGTTTATAAGAACTTTCAGTTTCACCTAGGCAGGTACAGGTTATGCAAAATAGGGTGTAGGTACCGACTCATTCTATAAATTCTCATGTACATGTCATTTTTATACACAACATAACAAATCGTCACACGTATATATCCTCGACGAGGTACGCAAAAGACTTGCGTCTCGCCGGATATGTTTTTGATCCCGTGTTTTAGAGAGCGAGCCTATATCGTATCTACGGGACACTAATCCAGACTCAGGACCGCTATTGAGAATTTATTTGTCAGAAAATCCCAATTACTTTCCAACCCGGGAATCGAACCCAGAACCCCGAGATTCCAAAACAAGGCTTCCACCACTACACCAAGACCATACGAGTGAAGCCTCTGGCACGTCAGCTAGTGTATATATATAAGCTGATCTCCATTGCAAATTTCCGGTAAAAATTGAGAAAATAAAACAAAACAAAAAACCGAATTGACCCGTTTTGGCATGAACATTTTACAAACATTTTCAATATAATTTATTATAAGCCGATGATTTATACATAAACATTAATAAGGTAAGTACTTAGTTATTTTGTTTAAAAGTATATGTGGATACACTTGAACTTTTCTAAATGTCTCTAAAAACAGGTGGAGCTCCCCTTCGCACCATAACACCCTTCAAAAAATAAATGAGTTTGTTTGTTTTATAGTGTTAATCACTAGCAAAAGATAAATTCGACACTATTGTAATTTATATTGCACTTAAAATTTATAGATTTCTCCCCTAACTCAATATTCCACTTTATAGTAATACCATTTCTTTATCTAAATTAAAAATAAAGACTATCCAATAAAATATCACTCTATTAATGTCCGTTTTAATCGTGTGAATAAACATTTGCAATCTTATCTTTTTTATGGGATACCTACCTACGTATGAATTTGCTATTTAGACCAATTTTCTGTGGGAAACATTTTATCAAACAACTCAAATAAAGCGGATACGTTAATCATAATGATTTAGGATGATAGGAATAGCATTTATATAGGATATTATTATTCCACTGGTTGTCGTTGGTAATATCTAATAGGTATCTAAGCAGACCTCAACACGTACATATCTACTCGTATTGCAATCTCTGCGTCTTTCAGTTATGTCAGTAGCATACGCTACACAGCGTATGACCTATTCATTATATCAGTCTAGCGTATGATACTCTGCTATTGCCATGACTGAAAGATGTGTCTTTCACATCGTGCGCCTGACATTGGTGGCTACCGCATCTAATGAACGCCACATCCCAACTAGCAAGGAAATCCTCAACTCAAAGGAATAAAATACAATAGGTAAATTTAGACTAAAATGTTCTTAATAAAGCTTTTCTGGAGTCTATTTTGCTAATAATAGCATGTCGCAAGCATTTATAGTTTTCAGAGCATATTCATTAATATAATTACCTTGTAGTTTACTAGTACACTATTTTATAGGACATTTACAAGACATATAATCTAATAAGTGCATTGACGAAGTATAAATAGTTCTACGAAAATTATAGTCTATAATGGAATTGTGTAAGATTCCCAGAACTTATAATATACTTGTCTGAGGTCATTATAAGTATGCAGCAATTTAGTTTTATAGTAAATATCATTGTGTAAGATTTCCAGATTGTATAACATACTTAGCTGAGATTATTATAAGTATGAGAGGCGATGTAGTCAACATGGTGGCGACGTCCCCCCACTGAGCTACCACGGCTTACCTATTATAGTCTTATAAATGTCTAGATGCAGAGCAATTTATGAAACATGGCGAATGATCAAAAACAATAATTAAGTGCTTGATCATATTTTTACACTAACTGACTTTTTATTCAATTCCTGTAAGCGCGATAAAAAATTAGCTCAAATACGGTACATTTTAACAGTTAAATAGATTTGCCACATGTTAATTTGTATTCTTTTATTTTAGCTAAAATTAAGTGAATAAATATCAAAGGAAACAATAACTAAAATTACTTACGTAATAAACACTGCACACAAAACAGTAATTGAAAATTATTGGCCCAGCCAGCATGTAAATATAAATGTAGTATTTTTTAATCTTTCGCTATGTGAACACATATTTATATTATATTAACGTACGTTAATATAATATAAATATAAATGTGTTAACAAATAACTAAAAACTAAGTAAGTTATTAGCACATTATTAACATACACATTACACTTTAAACGTACTAGAAGGAGATAATAAAAGGAGTACTAATACGAGTACCAATCTCTTATAAGGAAATAAAAGGCGCTTTAGTGCTTCCAAATACCGGCCCGGTGCAAGACAGTTACTTGACTTATTAGCATTTTGTAAGCTTATTGCAGGAGCGTAACAAGAACTTGTGCTCCAGTAAATGCACCCAAATCCAGCGTTGTAGTAAACTAGAAAAATGATATTAGAGTTCTGAAATGTAGTCTTGAAGACAATTATTGGATCTACTTGTATTTTGCTACTTGGGATAGTTTCGTTTCAGCGCTCTGCATCCAGTTACTGCCAGCCGACTTTTAATTACTTTACACGAGACTACGTGTTGGATTTTCGCTTTTAATAAATTACTATTCCGCTGGTTATCGTTGGTAATAACTAATAGGTACCTAAGCAGACCTTAACGCAGACACATCTCTTGCAATCTTCGTGTCAGACTGAGCTGTGTCTTTCAGTTATGGCAGTAGCATTTTATATGTCATTAAAAATCAAAACGTGTCTCACACATGTAAACACAATGTATCTCATAAGTAAAACATATTATATTAAATAAAATTGTTTAGTGCGATTGCCAAGTCAATTTATTTTATGTAAAACATAAAATATTTTTTTTATATTGATATGGTTACTATAAGATGTTACATTAGCTAATTTCGTAATAACCTAAGAGAGAAGGTCCTTTAATTAATGGCTGAATAAATTAACCGACTTGGTATTATATGGATCTCATAACTTTATACGGTAGAAGAACTCAGTTGCGAGTTTTTTTTTTCCAAGTTTTGTCTTTGAAAGCATCTCATTTCTTTTTGCAGGCAGTCCTATTTTTTTCCTTTCCGGTACCTTCTACTTCATCAATACTAACAACAACAATTTTTGAAAAGTACCTATTTACAAATTGAGGATTATGTAAGCCGCCCAGACCACACTTGCTTTTTCATTCCGTTGACCATTTTACAAGTTATCTTTGAACATAATTAATCTATGTACCTACACCTATTATTCCATGATATTAAACATCTACAGGTACACTGATTCATTCACTGCAAATGTAGCTGTGTAACCCTATATATTTATATGGGATTACAAAGTTACTTACGCAGTTGGTGTATCTAGAAAACTGGACCGAAATTGCATTCTATTTTAGTTTTTCCTTGATTTATACACAAAATGCAATTAGATTTTAAATTTGAAGTTTCTGTGTCTGCTAGAACTGCCTTAGAATTTTGATGATCGGTCAGTCAGTCAGTGAGTGACAAAATTAAAAAACTCTGACTAGTTATAATTCTTAAACTACGGGTTCATTGAATGAAATTTAAATATACCGTGTTTATACAATGCCTGCTTGGTTACTGAAAATTCAGGCTTCTATATCCACAGCGAACTTTGCTTGATTTTGCGGGGGCACTGCCGTGCCTTCAGATATGCTACATAGCTAGCGTATGATCACCGTGTCAGTGCAACGTATGCTACTCCGCTACTGCCGTGACTGAAAAATGAACCTTTCACAGCGCAGTCTGACATTGGTGGCTTCTTTATTTAATGAACTTACACATAGTTTCGTTTCAGTTTCAGCTATATGCATGCAGATACTGTAAGTAGACTTTAACTTACTTTACAGGACGCCACATGTTGGATTTTCGCTGAACGATATTCTCCGGAACGAAATAACTCGGTCCCCTTACTTGTAAATGATAGCAACATTCTATCTATTAGTCACGAACTGATGGTATGATGGCTGATGGTATCAGTGTGGAGGAGCATGCAAATCACATCGCCATGAGCATGCGGGCTACCGCGCTACTGTCTAGATACAACCGCATCGCCGTGTTGTAAGGTACATAGGGGTAAGACTGGATAGGGTTACATGAAAAGAAAAAAACTCAAACTGCGGTGTGTGATTTATAAAGGAGATACAACATGTGAGCATTCTTACAGAGTCAAATTGGTAATCTCTAAATCTTAATACAAAATTTTGACGAAGACATATTCTCATAATCTTCCTACCCTAGTCCTACCTTTGAGCGGAGTCGCTACAATATGTTTTTGCTAACCACACATGTAACTATTGTTAAGGGGTTTAGGTTCGGTTTTATGACCGGTCGCCCGCCGTTCGTTCAAAATATATCCACTACTATTCAGGTCATTAAATCATTAAGATCATTTATGAGCCCAGTCATGCGCCTAATATACAACAAATACAATGATATGATAACAATAACTACTATACAATAACTATGATAACAAATTCAATGGTATGATGGCATTTCTGGTTATTGAGCAAATCTTTTCTCTTAATCGCCTTGTATACTTGAGACGTAAACTCTACGACCCATAATGTTGCCGAATGTAGGTCAGTTCTTCAACTCCTTTGCGCTATCATATTCAGTAGCCAATCTTATTTCGGAAAACAAAGTACAAGAATAAAATATTGGTAATTTGGCTGCTCTCCCCTGCTTAGAGTTCAATGTCAGCGTTGGGGTCGCCGCCGCGGTCGGCGATACGGGCATGTTGATGTACGCGCCGATTTTATTGCCACACTGTTTAGTTGATCTTGTATCAGTTTACGCGATAACACGTGGTTATAGGTGTATACGTGAAGCGTTATAGATGAGTCAATTTATTTACGTATGTAGGTACTAGGACCAAAGTCTACAACCAACGTGTTTTGCCAATGATGGCTTTAATAATGTGAAGACAATAGAAAGGCAAAAAGCCACTTCGTCTTTACGTGCCTTTTAAAATAAGATTTTAGTTACAACTAGCTAAAGGGTTCCGAAACCAGGAGCTACGCCAGTAATACAGTCATAGCTTTTTCAATCCTATTATTCGAAAAGTGCTTTTACGAAACCAGTATACTCGTACACTGTTAGAAAGTAAACAACTAAGCACGAAACAACGGAACGTGCAGTAAAATAGGTACTCTCACAAAAGTACCTTTTGGCTTGTTTTACCTCATAAAACGTGTAGCGCCGTGCTTTTTTATTTGGATCGAAAATATATAGAATACCACTAAGAAGTTTCACATTACTAGAATATAATAGACTAAATGATCGTCCTTTTGGTTCCTCTTTGGTAATGCTTATGCTCATAATTTACTTGTTACCACTTTAATACAAAAAAATGAGACGAAGGTTGCTCCAATTTCACCACGGCATACCGATGATAAACAATAAGTTCGGTATAGCCTCAGTGCAGAACCATAATGTAGCCCTTGACGATATCATTTATATCACAATAGGATTTTTTATCCTAAACCTAATTTGAAAAATTTTGCATGCCTAAATTTGGATATGAATTATAATCCGTGTAGGGTGCAGAACAATGAACCCCATCAACCGAAAAATGATTAACAAGCGATTACGCTGACGGATGGACGCGCAGTGGCTTCTCCGCACATAGACTGAG
The DNA here is from genome assembly GCA_917880725.1 of Selenia dentaria. Classification (NCBI taxonomy): domain Eukaryota; kingdom Metazoa; phylum Arthropoda; class Insecta; order Lepidoptera; family Geometridae; genus Selenia; species Selenia dentaria. Next base: position 24,748,496 of record OU862882.1, on the reverse strand, counting down.
GAAAGGGCAAGACAAGACACAAAATGTAACCCATAGGCTTTAGTAAATTAAAATTAATTTATGTTTAGTATCAACAAATGTTGCCCCACATTTTTTTATTAGTGAACCCATGCCTTGAGAATCACAGATAGCTTTATGCTGTACATATGTACTTATAGTGTATACTTATTACTTATACATAATGAATTAAAACATTATTTTAAGTACACACTGTTTTAGACTTTCGCGGTTGTTAAGTTAAGATTAGCACTCACGGGACGTAGACCACGATTTATTAGATTTCGGAGTTCCCAACATCTTAGCGCGGTTACATTTTTGTTTGGTAGGGTATACTTTCGAGATAGGTCTATTTAAATTTCATCAAATTCGGTGAAGCTGTTTTTGAGTAACACTCCAATAACTGAAAAGTGTTTCGCCTACCTTGATGATTATCCTTATTTACGGTGAATGACAATCGATACCATGCAAGAACCGCAAGGGTAGACTAAAAACGGTGAAAAAAAGTTTATTATGAAATGAACACCATGATAATTCAATAGTACCTACCTATTATCACAATATTTTGCGCATGGTACCTACCGACTTTGCTAAGTCATTTCACTTTGTAGTTTTGAAGGGCAAATTTGTAATAAATGAGTGTGATGGATATTCTATGACAGTTTGAAGGCTATGCCATACAGTTTCACCGGTGAGTGAGCAGAGCAGCGGGCGGGTCGCGATGCGCCCGCGCACGTGCCGCGACATATGGCCGCGCCATACTGTTTGTTTGCCAATCATAACGGACATATTTCATCAGATAACGGCTCGCCGCCTTCGCATATTACCTCAATCTAAAACAATGTGTAACAATTAAAACGTCGTCACGCGAAGCCCCGAAATTAATCTCGCATTCGACATGGTTTTCGACGCATGCAGTTCTCATCTCGTTAAGGGTAACAAATATTTATGATGTGGCTAATTATTGGCAGATGATGTTCTTACACAACAGTAACTATGGTACAGCATTGTTGGTTTTGTTATACCTCTATAATATTATTTTTTTACAAAAAAACTAGAACCGACTTCATTACCAAAAAGCGTGAAATAACTTGTTGAAGTCGGTACCATGGTAGTTCAAAAGAAGGTAACTATTATCACAATATTTTTTTTTCATATTATTTGTTATATATGTTTACTTTTATATTAGTTTATATATTAATTATCTTCTTAATTTCTATTACTAGGACGTTCTTATGTAAGCTATTTTGGTTCTACCTGTGGAGACTTGTAAATGACTCTTTTCATTATATATGTTTGTTAACTAGGTTAAGTAATCAGTCGATAGTCTTCCTAATATGTAATAAATAAATAAATAAATATTGTGCGCATAGTACCGACTTTTTGGTATTGAGGTCGGTTCTATTTTTTGGTGAATATTTTTTTCATAATTTTTAGTGGCCCTAGCTAAACGCGATATAGTCATTTCGCGATTTAGTCTTAAAGCGATCTAGTCATATCTGCTGCCTAGTCAAATATAGATGTAGTCGTAAAGCTCCTGACCCCTTACGGGATCGATAGATTTTTGAGTGTAACTCAAAAACGGCTTGACCTTATTTAATGAAATTTAAATGGGACCACCTCGGAAGCAAACCATACCAAACAAAAAAAATTTAGAACCGGTCTACAAATAGGGGAGAAAACGGCTAACATACATACACAAAAATACATACACACGAAAATATAACCTCCTCCTTTTTGGAGTCGGTAAAAAAAAGGTGTGCGTCTCGGAACGCCCGACAGAATTGATAACTTATAATAATCTAGCGCTGTGGGTTAGAGTGAGAGAGGATGCGTGTGAGAAAGGGAAGCCAGACAGACTTCTAAATATCTAAAATCTGCCCTTGATAAAATTATACAAAAGCTGGAAATATTCCAAAATTACAATTACATACCTAAGCAAAATATACGAGGTAAACTTATAAAAATAATAACGGAGAAATAAAAAAAATCTTCATATCATGGAATATGATAATTATTAATGGTAGGTAATTGATATGCTGCTTATGACATTTGCTTCACTTGATGGTCAGTAATGCAGTATTACTAATTATCAATACAAATTCTAAGGCACAATTAAGGTAGGTACGTAGAATGATCACTATATGGCGCTCAATGACAGCCGCTGGAACACTTCTCAGTGTTTATGACGAGACGAAAGAATGATGTACGATGCCGTGGATTTCTGACTCTCAATCCTTGATCAGAGTGATATCTTCAAGGAATGACTGTGAAATCAATACAATTGAAGATATCGTAACGTGCCGCGTTACTTGTTTGAGTGGCCCTAGCGAATAACGGCCCTGATGGGAGGTGACGATGCGGTCGAGGGTGTAGCACATTTGCATTGTGGTACCTGTTCATCTAGACTTGAAGTTACTTTCCTTCCTTCCTTAGCTGTTCTGTTCTGATAAGGAAAATAGGAGCGAAACGCTTGGTAAAAGTGAGTTGGTGGTATCTTGACCACAATGAATGGTAGGTCTACTATAAGTTTACAAAATTGACACCAACCGATGCCCGCTATCGGCTCTCGCGAAAAAAAATATGAAAAAAGAACAGTGTGGTCCTTGAATCCTCCAACCTTGCGGTCACTTGTAGAACTAAAATAGGTAGCGAATACGCCAATCACAAGGTTAATAGGTAGGCGAGATCGAGTATCGACTACAGATGACATTTATATTGCCAACTCATGGTAGTGGTACGGATGGCGTTTTGCAAGAGTGTAGAGCTGCCTTCACCGAGAGCTCAGCTCGAAATAGGTATTCGAACCGAAGACCGCCTCATGAGTGGCCGATCCTCACTACATATTTAAAAGTTAATTTAGTGCCTGTGTCTGGTATTGACCATTAAAAAAATAATTTTAGCTTGGATGGACTAAGTGTCCACGTTCCACGAGGGTGAAATATATAAATGTGCCCTAACAGAGCGATTTACATACTACGTGCAGGACCCCTTTAATTAAATAAGAGGGATTGCACCGAAGAACCTGCAATTTAGCGGAGGCACGAGCAAACCGGCGCGGGCGCATGTGCCGCCATGTGGCGACCCATCGCTGATTCGAGGGGTATCCACCAAAACCTTATAATGTATCTATAGAACGAAGAGCGTACTGGAAATGTTTTTGAAAAAGGGTTTTCTTCGAAAGTTTACGTGAGTTTGACGTAGTATAAATCATATATTATCTCACTAATATTAAATATCTGAAGATTTGTGTTTGTTAAGCTATATTTCATCCCACGAGCCATATAGCCAATTTCATCAATTACATCCACTTATTTACGATCCTTGCTCAATGCGACACATAATTTTTCCTTTACAATATAAGTAGATGCTAACTTTTTTTACGTGTACGATAATCTTACTTCACGTGGACGAAGAGAAAGGCAGTAGTTAGTATTAAATTAACACACATAAGTATATGTCAAAAATTTTCAAAAAAATGCGTAGTTTTTTGTGATATAGGGACGTGTGCATGCGAATGAAACCTGGAAAATACGAGCTTTGAGATTAAAAAGATATATTATAATTGTATGTATAAATACACATGTAACACTTCCAGTACTGCCGAGCATTGGCACCGATTCCACTAGCTACTTACATATTTTGTATTATGATTTAAAACTTATTTTTTGATGCAAATAAAAAGTATCGTTATTTTTACACGTGCCACAATTTGTTTGATATGACATAAAACTGGGCGTATTAATTAATATTTATACATGTGCTTCCCGTAGATACAGCGTCGTTGAAGTCTTTTGTGTGAGCGCAGAGATTCTCGTAGCGCTGAATGTTGCTACGAACGTCACTACGAAGACATTAGAATGTTGTTTAACAAGAAGTATCTACGACAATGTACATTTTGTTTCATTAGCCCCGTTCAGTGTGTTAGTACTTACTGACTGAAGGCCTGAAGGCCGTAGAATTCATAAATTTGCGTTATATTAGAAAAGTACCCAAGTTCTTTTTAGTAATATTAATAATTGACTACCCGAGAATGGGGCCGCCAGCGGCTTCACTCGCTTGGTCTATGGGATACGAAAAAAATAAACTGAATTCACGAAAGGGGTAAAATTATCAAATACCCTCCCTTAGTGGATGCTTAAAACATAAAAAGCATCAACTGCTAACACTTCAAGTTTGTAGGTCTGTTTGCGTTAACGAATCAGTCCTTTAATCAGGACAAGTATTTGTATATAATTAGATAAATAAGTAGGGAATAATGATAAAGTAAATATAAACGCGATGATGACCAATAAAAATATAATAATCAAACCAGTACACAGTAGAAAGAAAGAAAGTAAGAAAAGTATATTTGTTGATGAAAAACAATATTACATTTTACCTAAAATATATATTAAATTAATATATGATTTTCTACACTACACAATCTATTGTTTTACTACAACACAGCCCCAACTCAGCATAAAGCTGATTGCGTTGAAGCAACCAGCGCTGATCTTCCGTTGGGACTGGCGGTGACGTCACACACGACTGCATCGAGCGCATTTTATAAAAATACAAAACAAAACAAACACAATACTTTAAATGTTACAGTAAACAGTATGTATTAGTTATCATTTATTCCTAACATTTTGCCTGACTCATATTATTATGGGATAAGTGCAAGACAATAATTAAGACTAGATCACACAAATATTTATTATAAATGCGAATACTTCGCCATGGATTAGTTTTGTCTCACCACACCTACTGATCAAATTAGCCTAAAATTTTAAAACTTGGTAGATGAGGATTTGAAATAAAAAAAGGCAAAGGCTTAGTTTTTATACAAAAAAAGATTCTTTAGCCTTTTTCCGCAGCTAGTTAGTACAAATATATAATATTTTACTTCCTTGCTTTATTACTCGTGGGAAAATGATTAAAAAACACATTAGTAGTGTAAAACGGTTAACCCGCATCCTTGTAGTAACGTTCAATGTCCGATGTTTTATTGTTACACATGCCTTCTCATGAGTCTACAGTCCCCCTTAAGTGTATTCCCTTGTAAGAAACACGTGTGCTATTAGACGAAGTAAATTGATATTCTAAGTATCTTTGCTTATAATTTGTTACTAATGACCACAATATATCTCATTATTTTATTGTTTTAAGTATCTAATAAACAAACTATCTGAATACACAACATCCGCTGTGTTTCAAATCCCTCGTGTCCCATAATATGCTTGGTCTTGAGACACATACAATGAGAAGAAATGTCTCTTAGAGGCGACAAGCCTATTACTATCCAATCCCTTAGTCGGTTATCTCGATATCCATGGGGGTAATACAGAACAATACAATTCTTAAGCTGAGGACTTTACGACTTTTTTACGCCAGGTCCTGCATGTTTAAATATACAAATAGATCTTATATAAACTCCCGAATTATACTACAAACTTTATGAATTCAATTAAAGATCCTAGAAAAAAAACAACTTTTCTCTGTAAAACCAAATTTAATTAAAGAACTTTTCGCCATGACGCTCAGACTACAACTGCATTAACAATTGAAAGAAACAATTACTTTCATGTAAAAGGTTGTAAAATTTTTACAAACATTGCTTTGTCTAATAAGTTTAATAACTGGTTAGGCATATTATAGAATGCTGGCACCTGTTGGGCTGTTCTTTTGCGCGTTCCAAGTAACCAGTAATCGATCGATAAACTGCATGGCTTCTATTTAAACCAGTAGGTCAATATACGAGTTTTTTAAGTCACATTTCAGCTTGCACATTGCAGCATCTGGTAGATATAACAAAGCCTTTTATGAAAATCGCTAAAAATAAAGTTTAGGGCATTAAACTCGCGGAATTACATTTTGGTTTTCTCTGCATAAAGTTTGGAGATCCTATAATTAACATGTAAAGAGTAAGTACGTATTAAGTAGGTTTTCGTTTTAATTTTATTATTATATAACAAATTACAATTACTTTAGATAAGGTAACGGAAATCTATCACACAATATACTAAGTATGACCAAACTATGAAATGTATATTCCATAGAATCTGCTCAGGTGTGCGTAACTCGCACCTTTGAACTGTAAAAAGGTTTGAATTCCTCCATACGTAATAGATAGCAAGATGTCTGTGAACCAGTCTTTAGCGCGTCTGCATCGTGGATTACACGAATGATACTTTGGTACTTGTGATAACCCTTACTACTGGAGCCATTGCGCGGGCTTCTAAGCCAAACCTTATTTATACAGTTATATTACTTCTAATATGTGTGTTATTTTAATTCGGTAAATAAATAAATAAAAAATTACACAACTACTTATAGACTACCGAAAAGTTATATGAGCAACATAGAAAAAGTTATTACTTTAATAAGTAATAAATTTAAAAAATTTTGGGATTTTGTCCAAGATTCACGTCTGTCATGAAACCCATAATAAGGATAACTACGCTGAATTCATACGGGTGGGATATAATTTTTTTAAACTTTCGCGATATGAACACATATTTATATTATATTAACGGGGCCTAATTGCGTTAAAAAATTTAACGCGATTAAGCCCTTTATGAACATATAATGTATAATATACATAAAATAAAAATGGGTGGGATAGAGCCAGGTTATATACAAAATGGATCAATAGTGTTGGATAAATTCCTACTGAATTTTTAAAATATATTTTAACGCTATTAATGTTCTACTATTTTATTTGCTAATTAAAATATAGTGGTTTATAATTTGAAAGTACTTATCAGCCATTTAGAATATCATTATCGTAATCCCTCGGGAACTATCAGTTGAATTGGGATATAAGTCGTTTCTTCACGTGAATACGTGGATACTCAAACACTATCACACTTTTGAACAATCTAAACTTTCGTGTTTATTGTATTAGTGATCTATTATTGTATTAGTTTCATGGAAGATCCGAATTAAAACAGGACGGATATATTTTACAAATTACACATACACGCGTTACTTGTTTGCAAAATAATTAATATCTCAAGTAGAAGAAAAGAAAGTAGAAAAACACTGTTTTAAACTATCACGGTTGTTCTCTAAAGTTATATGATTATTAACGGGATATTTACCGTGGTAAGGTTGTGGAATGAGCTCCCGATATTTCGGCGCAGTTACATGCACCATGTTCACGGGAAGACTCTCTCTCATTCCACAACCTTACCACGGTAAATATCCCGTTAATAATTATATAACTTTAGAAAGTAGAAAGATAAAAGTCACTTTTCTAAAAAAATCTATACTAATGTTATAGATATTATATATATATCTATAACATTAGTACCTACTAGTAACAATATATATTGTAAACATGTGTAGGGTGTTGTGTTATTCAGATTTTACCCCAAAACTCTAGTTTCAATTAATTTCTAGTTCAAATTCTATTGATTGTTGCACTGTTAGATCATTTCAGTGAGTGCATTTGGGTTGGTCCATTGAAATGTGTGATACCTAAGATAGTTTACTAGCTGTATTGATTACCTAATCAATTTAAAAGTGATCACATAAATATGCATATAAAAATCATCGCCAAATCAATTTACCAGTGACCACAGAATACAAAATAAGTATACTTTTACTTTCAGTAAAAACGAGCCTCGTAACTGTATAGGATAACCTGTGGTAGGGATCGGCGTGCGGACCGTCAATTAAGGCTGGACGCGAGACATGCGACGCGCGACGTCCACCACCGGCCCACGCCGCGCGCCGGGCTCGGCTAGATACCACTTACCGGCTAACCCATTTATACGCCGATGCGTTGGAAAACAGGACTAAATGAATTAATGCAAATTTATACTATAAAAATTGTCGCAGGTGCGCGCAGACGAGTTCCAGGGTCCCAGCCATCGTCGGATACGATTTAACGTGGTTGCGCCGCGCGAAAGTTTTATTTATAGCGTGCCTACATTTTACACCGATTAAATATTCAACTTGTAATTTTGTGGTAAGAAATATTTATCCGTTGTACTTTATACAATTCCTGGCCAATAGGAAAATTATTGCTCTCATATATATACATTATGTATGTTTTATATATTGTTGGATTTTCCGTCCTAGCGTCCTTGGTTATTATTATTATTATGCATTTACTTAAAATGCGTTAGTAATAAGTATTTGTCAATAGTAACCATAAATTTATTACATAGGTATCCTTTCATAAAACTGTTATAAGCTTAGTTGGAAATGTAAATGTTTACTGATATCGGTGCGCCCGATTAATAGCTATAAACATAATTGAAATCGTAAAGTTTTTATTTGTCCCGATATGAATCCGCCGTCAAAGAAACATTGAAAGAAATAATGAAACATTTAACATTTGTGGGCTATTTTTGAGAGTATTCCAGTAAATATAAAAACATTGATGACTTCTTTTAGATTTGGATCTGGACAATTCTGCTATTATCATTGTGCTATAAGATAAATACCTACTTTACGAAAGGACGAGATATATGCTATCGGAAATCCACTGTCAGTAATAAATATTTAGCCTAACCTCTAAATCCCAGCTTTACAATGGAATGTTCCATATATTTCCAAGTGAATGCTGTGATGTTTAAGGGATGAAATGGCAATAAGTCCGCCTCCTATTGGCAGTATTTTAACGAAGGGCGTCTTATACAGAAGAATGCTGCTGCCGAATTCCTTGTTAACTTTGTCATCCGTAAATTGAGATGAACTAGTCACCTAAACGTGCAAAGATCACACGTCTAACTGATTACCTAATTGATATTTATTTACTACAAGTAATCATTTTAAAATACGTTATTTGAGGACAGCTGGTGTTTATGACGACAAATTTCACATACACTCCTCCATTAAGGGTTTTGTTGTCACACACGCCCGTCGACATAATTACAATGGTGGGCAATCAACCGGCCTTCGTGGCCGTGACGATTTAACCACTTATCGAAAGACATCTATACTCATGCTGTGACTCAGGGTCTACTCCATTTGAAGAGTAAAATGACGACTTTTGGCGCTACTATTATTTAAATTAAAACAATAAGGGTGATATAGGTGTGCAATGTTGCTCTGAGTGTATGTGTTTGTTGTATATTTGTTTGTATATCTATTGATTCAGCTCTGAACAAAGTCTAAATAAAACGGGGTTTATTGTATTTGAATGTGTGATTTTGCGAGCCACGAAAACAAGAACCTTCGAAAGGCCTACGAAAGGTAAAAAGGAAAAGGATAGTCAACTATATTTTTGTTTCTAAATTGATTTAAAAAGCATGGATTTAATTAACTTTATTCGTTAATATTGTTAATGTTAATATATAAAAGCAATCATAGACGTGGCGCCGGCTGGCTAATACACCTGAAGCGATCATAAAATCTTTAAGATATTAATTTTGCCATATCTGTGTCGTTCGGCAGTGTAGCATAGCAAATATAGCAAATAGCAATACGGTTGTATTACTTTGCCGGTACTCAGCTTTGGTTTTGCATATCTTTGCGTATGGTTTAATTGAATCGTAAAAAACATATAAGAGGTTCACTCGGCATGATATCCAATGAAAAATGTCACTTAACAAACAGTTAAATGCTACTTAAATTGGCAGAGCTCGTCAACACGTTGTCATTATAAACATACAAAGTAAAATCCTTAATCAGGCAAAAGCAGGAAATAAACATTTTGCAAAGTCAAACAATTACGCACTGGTGCCTTATTGGCCTAGCGGTCACGGTGCCGGACATGGTTAGTCAGAAAACGAAGCTTTAAATGCCGTCCAACGGTATAATTTATCTCAAAATGATGTAGTAAAAACTAATCAAAATTATGTTTGTACACTCATAATACGAGTAATTCATATCATACAATGTAATGTTTAATAGCTATTGTAATATCATTGAACATAGCTATCGCACACTCCGTGGTCTAAATACCTTGATTTTTATTTAACAATGGACATTATTATACCTTTACTTGACAATTATGATTTTAGACCTTAGTCGCCTAACCCAATTTCTCTTGTGCGAGTACCTACGACTATTTCTTAACTTTGTCAGTGAAATTATATTCTTGATGAGTAATAAATATTTAAAACCATAAAATACGTTAACCAAGATGTTGTAGCAAAATAATTAGAAGTGAATGGCACTTTATAGCTTTTTAAATTACTGGGTGCTCAAAATCAATGTCTCGAGATGGAGAATGCAGTACCTTTTGGTACTGCAAAACTTCAACCTATGAAAATAAATCCCAAGAGAGAATGGAACTCTCAATCTCATGGTGGGCGTGGTGCTTAACATTAAAAGGACGGCTCGACTCGATAGCATAAATAGCTATTTTTAATCTTAAGGGACTACAGTTGAAAAACAAGGAAATATATGCCAAATTTGATCCTGGGGATAATTTTGTAATGAAAGTTGTAGACATACTTCAGTCGTCTCAGAGAACTAAACATAGTTTTACAATATTTCACGAATCAGATACCTATATAAAAGCATGAACTTCTCGAATGATATTTCTTACATATTGCTACTTAAAACAATAGTACTAATTGATCTGTATAATGGATATTTATATAGTAAATCAAAACATTTTTTTACTTAAAGATTTAAAAAAAAATGGGCCAAATGACTTTAAAAATATGAATAAAAAAGTAAAAAGTAATAAAATCAAAAATATTCTTTTTTTAGATTACTTTGTTCTTTATTTTCATATACTACACATACGTTGGGAAATTGCGGAAAAGCTATGTGTAAAGTAGTTGCGCCTTTGATTATAAAAGATATGAATATTACAAACACTTGTCAGTGTTTTATTATAACCTCCTCCTTAAGTTCAGGTCCGAGGGTTCGAAACGTTCAGCTGACGTCTGTAAACCAAAACCAATACGAAAACCTACAACAAAGATTTACGATTATCTATGTTGGTAACAACGCTTATTCATATTATATAGCAGATGTGTATTCTCGAAAGCAAGAAATTGGAACTGCACAATATTATTTCTACGTGTTTACAATTATTTAATAGCTGATACTACAGCAGGCGACAGCACAATGTGCGCGCATGACCTTTTACCGGCAATTATTAGGCGCGTGCTTCTTAACCTTGCCTTCAAACTATACAACCTTCGTCTATGCAAACCGTTTGACCACATGAATAAGGTTTGGATTCCTATAAATTTCAGAGGATTAAATTAAAATGACGTGCACGCACCTACCCAGCCCGCTCGTAGCGGCTGCAGTAAGTACGTATATGGCAACGGCTACCTTTAACGCACTCGCCCCTGATTAGCATTTTTTGTGTTTGATTTTAATCGGACGAGTTAAAATTGTTTTATTTTAACGCTTGCAGCGCCTATGACAACGTTCTAAAGAGCAGCTGAAACAGAGTGCAGTTAGCAACTTGCATTTTCTATTGCAATAATTGAAGGTACAACAGGTTTGAATTGCTAAAGATGTCACTTAGCACTGCTGTTATTATACCTGTTCAGACAAACGAATAAGAGTAGAGTAGTGCCAACACTTTAAATAATATTACTATTCTAGTAATTGAATTGGAATATGACATGTGCTAATACGGGAAAATTAAAAAAAAAACGTAATTAAAACCGTTGACAACATCGGCAGACGAAGGCAGCATATTTTTAACATATGAACGTGACCTATTGAAATAATTTGCACGGTTTTAATATCCTTGCTTTTCAGCGTTTTAGCACGTTATTTTTGCTAGTAGAATGGAAGATTTGGATACTTATAAACAGGCAGATCTGCTAGTTTATAATTATTGTTGTTGTAGTGGCTGTAATTTATAATATATTATATTTACAATTGTTATTCATACCAATAATGTTACCCACTGTTCGTAAGAATAAGGGTAAATCTTTTTGCTAATGTCCGTAACTATGTGTTTACGGATTTTTTGAGCGTGAAGACACCGTCTTAATTAAACTGAAGTCGCAGTTTACACATTGTACTGCAAAATTTTATTCCGCTTAACGTATTAATTGTATGAAATGAAAATGAAATAAATATGACATTATACAGAGTTCAGTCATGTTTTTAATCTTTAAAAACTAGCCAGGTAGAGCTAAAGAGATTGATGTCTTTAATGTCTGCAATTAAATCGCTGCTCTTCGATAGAAGTTAGCTTATTAGTTATTTTAAAAAAAGCTGTTTCAACTGTTTTAAACTATATGAGATACGCTATTATTGATCTTGGACGTCGTAAAGGACGATTGAATAAGTTGCCAATTTGTTTTCTACGTTATTACATGAGATAGATCTTCAGCGATGAACAAATACTTAATTTGAAAAATATGGGTGCTTATAAATTTCTAAAGACCCTTCTCTGTGTAATAAATGACACATATCTATGAATATGTATTTGAATGGAAATTAATGTTTGATAGAAAACAAACATGGCAACCATAGAAAACAATTATAATAGCTAACAAAATGTTTTTGTTAGTTGGGTACTGAGGATGTTGCATAGGAAATAAATGTAATATTCAATAAGAGTGCGACAGTGCGTGAGAGTGAGGATGTGAGTACGTGAATGTGTGTGTATGTGTTTGTTATTTCTTCATTTTGATACAGCTGAACGAGTTTGTATGATTTTTGAAATTAATACTACCCTGATCATGCAAAATAACTAATGGGCTTTTGACCGTGTTTTAGCGGGTTGCTCATAAAAGCGTCATAATAACCTTATTTTACGCCTATCGCGGCAATTGACTAGACTAGTGTAAATAAAAATAAAAGAAACACATTACAAATGTAAAGTTTTTCCTATGGTAAGTATATACTTATATATATATATATATTATAAATTAATTATAATTTAATTTATAATATATATTATTATAAATTAAATATATGTATTATATATAGTATATACGCATGTTTTCTAATAAGTAATTAAGTAATTAAAATACTTACTCGTAGTTGCATTAGGGTACATATTATAAAGGTGTTCGTTCATATTTTGTGAAAAGCTAAACCTTTTCAAAGCACAAACATTGCCGTTACATATTCATTATTACAAGAGAGCGAGAGTGGAATCGTAGGTACTTACCGAGTAAATTATCGGCAACCTCTCTACAGATTGGAATCAATTAAATGGAGGCGACGCGCTTCTGGTCCCGATCGGCCTTCGCGCCACCTGCCTGTATGCTCCCCGCTGCTTCACACCAAACACCTCTCGCAGACCTTCCTCACCTCCCGCGCACTACTGAACATAGCATCTTAAAGGGGAAACCTGACTGACGTCAGAGACACATCTTCAGTAGAACCCGTTTCTGACTGAGTATCATCAACTATTTGCGGCTGGTTTACCTCCCCTCCCGCACTGATTCCAAAGGCAGGCCACGGAGGGGTAACTACGCCATAAATAACAGTTTTTTCTTTATTTGTTCACATTGGTCACTTATCAAAGAAGCGTGATTGCTCATTCACTATCCGCCAGCAAAATCGCGGCACCTTTGCTGGTTAATTGCGATAACCCAATTTTTTTTTGTAACCGAAATTCATGTTGCAGCCTGTGACAGAAGTGCGAGTTTATTTCGATTGTTTTTGATTTCGTGTCATTTGTGGTCGTTATTATACGGTCTGAAATGTAACATCATTTTATTCAATTATATTGTAAGGAAGCTCTAATGAATGTCAATTATTAAATTCAAAACTATTTATCCAATTGCTTTGAGGAAGCTCTTGAGAAGAATGTGAATTATAAAGAAGTGTAAGTAAGTACTTTTAAATACTTTAAGGGTCGCGTCACGTCCATACCTCCGTACGGACGTGACTACGTACGGAGCGGTCTAAGGGAACCCTCACTCTATGTCTATTCAATTCAATTGTGTGTGTAGCACGTCGACTGCTGAATATATCCCTCCCTTCCGACCCAACCCACCATTTTCCGACTTCCTACTGAGACAGACAGTTAGGTGACGTCCTAGTTTGTAGGACTCTTTTGCAAGTATCCATCTTGGTAGATTCTACCGCATTGTCAGATATACTCTTCCTCTAAGCTGTGGTATGAAATCACTACTGTTTTAAGGTAGAAGAGCACTGTAACAAATGAAATTACGGGACGAATGGCTCTGGATAGCTATACCTACTGCTACCAGGAATAACAACCACAGTAAAGTACCGCACAAGACGTTGAATCTTGAAGGTATAGATCGCATTGTAACTGTCACGGCCAGCGTGACTTGTACCATCATTTACGACAACTGTCTCACTGTTTCATTACTTATATAATATAAAATAAATAAATAAATACTGTACCCCCATAAATTATACTAGAAAATATAGAGCCATTACCAAGAACGAACGGTTTACAAATAAAACAAATAATATAGCGTATACTTCTAACCATTTGTAAAAAAAACATTCTTTATTATGTGCAAGAACTTATATTCAATTCTAAGCGCAAAATCATTTTTAGCCTGCCTCACACAAACAATATATGTAAATTGATTTGAACGACAAAACTTTCATTGCCAAATTTTAATTGCCATAGCTTTGTGAAGTCTTACACATTTTTCTTTATAAAAGCTCTTAGATAGAAACTTGGCCCAAGCAAAGGTATAGTTTTATTGTAATACTCACAAGTACTATAGGTACGTATGAAACGAATGTACGTACATTAGATTAAAAAACAGAATGTATATACCAAAGTTTAGGTAAAATATGATTGATTATGAGATGATAAAGGTAATGCGTACAACTACAATATACAATTACTGAGCGATTGCGCAGCTGGTGAGAACGGGCGGCACGCATCAGAGCCTGAACCAAAGGACGTAAAGCATGATTTACCAACAGTAGTTAAAACACTCATTAAGACTTACATGGAAGACGACCGCAGACCACGCCGCGGGGCACGCGTTAACTCGACCCTGTTCATACTAACTGCTACCTAATCTACGTACAGACATCTTCACTGAGCGTGCACCGAAACGAAATGATAAAAAAAGATTTTAATATCGCCTCCCGCGATATTTATAATATTTATGTGTTTTTACAGACTGAATTTCATATTGATTGAATGGGATTAACATTTTTAATGCGCTGATAATCAACGAGCTAAAGGCGCTTGTTTTATGTCGTAAGTTTATTAGTTTCAATATGAGTGTATGTTGTGAGATTAAAACCTAATATTTAAGTCCACTTGGACAAAATCACAAAATCATTTTTAGGTTTAAGTCCACTTGGACTATATATCATAAATATATGTCGAGATTGCGTGACATACTCGTATAATTGGACATAGTCGAGCAGGTTGTATCAAATAGTAGATTATGCACCAAGGGAGTAAAGCAGTGTCTTACGTCATGGCGGTATATTGAACCCTGAGTGTAACGGGCGCTCTTGTGTTTAAAATTTAATTCCCGAGCGTAGCGAGGGAGTTATGTAGAGTCCTGAGTGAAGCGAGGGGTTAAAGCCGCCCAAGACGAAGACAGGCTTTACCCTCGAGGAGCATACTCTACTTTTCATACCTACTGCGAGACAATAAAAACTCAGAGCTGTTGAATAGCAGTTATATAGTCAAAATCAAAATACATTAGTTAATAGATAATATTCATATTGGACACATTTGTACCGTTATAGAGGGACAGAGTAATATATTTGGAAAGAACATTTTATGGAAAACACTGTTCTAGACTTTCGCGGTTGTTAACTACGTTATAATTAGTACTCACGAAATGTAGACCACAATTTCGTTGCTTTTGAAGCTCCCGATATTTCGGTACAGTTACATGCACCACGTTCAAAACCATAACATATTATGGAAGTTGTTAAAATAACACCAAACACTAGTTAAGGGCAAGTTACTTAAAGCTATCTATGACTTGAAGTATGACCTCGAATGCGCAGAGGGTCCGTGCGTAAATTACGCATGCGCGTTGCTATGGGTTACACTGCGTAACACAACAAACCTATTCCCTATAGCAGTGTTGCCAAATCAATGAAACTATAAATGGCCAAACACTTCAAAAAAGGTAAGAATGTTAAAAATGTCGTACCCTGAAATGTGGCTAAAAGTGGCCAAAGAACTGGATTAAAAACAAACTCAAGTCTATAACTTTAAAACGTATTATTTAATCATCTAAGATTAATTCAACCTCAATTGAGGTTGATGGTTCTGATTCTTTAGGAATAAGGAAAGAATATTGTTCATTCTTTCCGATTTAATCCAACACTTCCATTGGTATTTGGTAAGAAGCATACGTCTGCATAAATTGATGTATTCCGTAGATAATGTTCGTTCAGAAATAGGTAGGTATTATGTAGATGAGTGAAAACAAGTGTTATGAAATGGAAGTAGGTATAAAAATAATATTAGTTACTTATATATAATTGGCTGTAATTTTACTTAACCTTGTCAGTAGTACAAAGTTGCTAAATATGTAGCTAAAAAACGCGAAACTATAAAAAGAAAGAAAGAAAGAAAATGTTTATTTTGGACATCAAACCACACCACAGCAAGCAATATAGAATAATACAGCAAAGACAAGTAGGTAAAATACAAATAACCTTAGTTACTACATTACAATAAGTATATTTATTAACATTGTTTAATATAATAGGTTATTTATAAAATATATTATGTAAACAATACATAAAAAAGAAAAGAAATTGCTGTCGTGTGCGGCCCAAAAAAGGTCCTGGCTCAGCATAATGCTGCAGGCGAACCTACAGCGCTGATTTTCAGCCAAGGCCTAAGTGACACAAATAAAATTAACTAAGTATAAGAAAAGAAAATAAAATGATTATGCCTAAATCACTATAAAATATATATATATATATATATATATATATATATAATTTTAAAAACTCTTCCTTGATACAGTGAATAAAACGACTAACGGAAATACGCTTTTGAAAATATATAATAATAATGATATATGTATATCTAAAAATGCATAAAAAGTCTACCAAGTATTTTGATATAACTCAATCGCCAATAAAGAAGAAAAACTGCATATCGACTATTATTAGTTAATGACTTATTGTTTGTTAACACACAAAAAATCATTTTTATTATAAACAGTAAAACATCTGCGACTTTGTTAAGTATTTATATCATACAATAATATGAGAAAGTAAAGTAAATTAGAGCTAAAAATTTGATGATCCACAGTTTTTTATTTGTAAATCCAGTAAAATTTGGTTAAATTTATTTCTGAAAATTCTTTTACAATTTAATAACCGGCAGCGAATTCCAGCACTTCGTGGCAGCAAAACGAAAACTACCACGAAAGGCAGTACTGTGATGTCGAGCAGTAACTATCAAATAGGATGAGGCTCGAGTCGCATATTTGTTGTAATCTTTGGACCAAGCAAATTTTGAATACAGGTAATGTGGCTGTTGGGATTGGACCACACCGAACATTAATGTCGCAAGATGTAGATCTCTTCTGTGCTTCATATTGAGTATCTTGTGCTGGTTAAGAAAAGGAGAAACGTGACTTCGAGGTGGAATACGAAAACAAAAACGGACACATGCATTTTGAACTCTTTGGATTTTTTTGATTACCACAGAATAATACAAAAAATAATTGAACTCAATTTTACAATATCTTTAGTCTTCATGATAATTAATATTATTGTACATTTCTAGTGTAAATTTGAATCCGTAAAAGTGCCATAAACTTACAATAGTATCTGTTTTACAAGATATCTGTTTTCAACATTTTTTATTTTGTATTTAAACCGGAAAATTATTCGATATAATATGATTAAGACGCAAGCAGGCGTGACGCTTGACCTAAGACGTTGGAAGGTATGGATATAATCCGAGTAGCCTGCGACATAACAATCGGAACATTCCGTATCTACCCACATAATAAAATAAAAACTCATAAAGAACACAGAAAGAAAGTGTGTGGTATTTTGCTACGCAAACACAACAGACAAAGTCGCGGCCAGTTTATTGTGCTTCCATACATCAAGGATCAGCATAATATGGAATACTTTTTATCAGAGTGAATTAAAGCGAAGTGAATGTAAGCGTTCCTGTGGAATATGCGATGAAAGTTCTGTAAGCTGTGAAGTTAGGTTTGAAAATCCGGTTAAAATGCTTAATTTCTAATTTTAAAATAAAATTTATGTATAAAAACACCACTTACTTAACAAACTTCTGAACCGATTTTGACGAAACTTGGCCCGAAAAGAACATAGAACTTATCATATCGAAAAAAATCCTTTGACACTTTATTTTGTACGCAGCCACGGGGTGCATACAAAATAATTGCAAAAAAAAATAATTACAAAAACATGCTAGTGATTTGATCGTGTATCGGATCGTATTTTGTTTATGAAAGTTCGACATGCGTAAAACTACAATTGCGTAGACACACACTAGTGCACTAGTATTTTACTCTTATGAGAAAAACACAGTTTATAATAATAATATCATACATCATAAACAACAACAGGATAGAATTATTGTACGACAGAATAACGAATAGTATTACTGTACCCAGCCGTGCGATTCTCTAAGAGCAAACATCGTTGCATATTTAACAACATCCATGAAACAAATGAAGAGATGACAAGGAACGTTGGAAAAGTAACCTTATGTATAAGGGCGATATCTCATAAAGTATTTGACATCGGTGAGCTCGTCGACGAGCTCGTTGACGAATCATTAGACAGTTCTGGACTAGTGAAGACAAACATTTTTCTTCTCTTTACAATTTTCAAAAATGCCAAAATACAATCTGGTCTCATAGAAAGAACACTCTAATAGTAGTAAAAATATTGTAACAATAAAATTGTATTGAAGTAAAACATTACAAAGACAAACTTGCTTGTTACACATTTGCCTAGTGATAATGCTTGAAATTTATCAAGCATCAAGAATTCTCCTCTAAGGGTAAATTATTTATATAATAAATTATTAAATAATATTGAAACACTACAATCTAGTTCCAAAATAAACAAAACCTTCTGAGAAATTCTGAGTCTCCAAGACACTTGGAGACATTGCATTTGGAGACATTCTTTTTAATAGATTAGATTTATTCTTTAAAAAAACAACTTAATTAAAATATTTTTCTTTAAGAAAAACCTAATTACTAACGCGAGGAAAGCATTCTTGATACTTTATTCAGTTCTATATTTCCAATTTTGAACTCAATTAAAAACAACAGCAACGTACGTTAGACAAGTTTAGTATTAACATATTGTTTATTCTGAATACTGAATTCAGAAATGTTAAAAAAATATTTTACAATAAAGCTGACCATAAAATATGTGTCGTTACATAACATAGTTGTTATGTACCTCAACACTCTAATTACTAACCTTTATCAAGTATTTACATCCCTATTAAAAGTATGATGTCTGAGATATGTAAATGGGACATTTGATAGATAAATTCACATAATATGCAGCCGATGCGACGCCAAAGTACAGAAATCCATGTAGGGATAACGTTATAAAAACATAATGTGAAGGACTAAATGCACCTTTCCAATCAATTACCAATAAATAGCGCATAAGATAGGCTAGGAGGACGACGGCAGCGACGAATTCCGCGCTTCGCTGCCTGAAGCGTGCGGCTACTTTTTGCAATGGCAGGTGCTGGCGCATATGCTATTAAATTGTCAAAGAGCAAACGTACGCATGCCCGTGAATAGCTTTTGATAGTCTCTAATCAAAAGCAGACTACTTTGTTCTTAACAACTCACCGTTAGCAAAGCATAGTGGTCAACGGAGCCACTTCCAAACCAAAGTCCCAAATCACCACGGTATGCATTTGACCATCATTTTCTGGTTATGAAAAAAATCTATACAGATAAATAAAATTGAAGTGTCTTTATAATATGATTTTTAAAGCACTAAACCTTCTTAGCGATACCATACATTGCAATTATAGAGAGAAAAAATCCATTCTCGGACGGAATTTGAACCCGCGTCTTCTGACAATCCGTCTCAGACGCCATATCCACTAGGCCATCCGTCCCCATGCAACGGTTAAAATCAGATAGAGAATTAAAATTCGATGCTCGGACCTCGTCCCTCTGTCCGTTTGTTACCTTATCACACCTAAACAATTGAACGGATCTTAATCAAATTTGGCAGGGTTATAGTTTTTATCCCGAGGAAGCACATATGATACTTTCATCTTCACGAGCATCATCATCCATCACCACACGGGTGAAACTGTGGGGCGCAGCTAGTTATAAAAACTAAAAAAATATATTCTAAAACATTAACGGCCTTATTAATAAACTTGTAATAAACCCGGAGTAGTTAAAACATCTATCTGTCAATTTTTCGCTTGCAGTAAATGTCACGCGTGAAAGCAAGACAAAGCATGTTACGCCTAATCTATGTTTACGCAACGTTTATTAATAAAGGCCTTAAACATTAAGATGCCAAAGCTCTTGCGGAGAACGTGTGTACTTATTACACGATTATAGAGGTAGTAATCGAAAACCGCATAGCAGTCTGCGGCCTCGGAGCCGGGAACATATGCTCACTGAATGTGGGAGCAGACAGAAGGAGCACAATTAACGGAAGAGGTAAGTTTTCCAGTGTAATGAGAGGGCGTGCACGCGCCCTGTGCTTTGCGGCATTTATGGACAATGCCTCGAGCTTTGTGCGGTGCGGTGCGCGCCGAGTGTACGCAAGCTTTTACGGTTTCTGATGTGCGACGCATACCATATGACATCTGACTTGCCGCAGACCATTGTCTCCCAACTGCTCAATAGCTAGGACTAACTTTTTCCTGAATCATGATTGAGTACTTAATTTGCGTGAATATACGAAGACGTTTTAATAAAATGCAGTTTTCAGATAAGTTTATTTTCCGAAAACGGTCTTTTATTTAATGTCACATGTTGAATAATGAGCAGGGAATGATATATGCCACACACCTACGTAAGTACATACTTTTTATCTTTATAATTTTACTGATACTGTGATACATTCGCCTTTTAATGCATACAGTTGTTGTTAAACTTGAAGAAACACAAACCTACGAAAAATAATAACAATAGTAGAAATTGTTTGACTCTTTCCCTAGCCCTTTTTTCTTTAATTTTACAAATTCAATTATTTAGTTAATTAGTTGTAATTCATCAATTTTAATAGATTTAATCGCCGATTTTAATGTTTTTGTGATACAGATGAATATGAAAACGCAAATGAGACGTAAATCATTAAGCATTTTTATTCACTATAATGAAACTCCTAGATGAAAGTTATGTATTCGAACATGAACTCAACCCTTCCAAGTGTGTTCATTAAAAAATGCTGGTTTCGCCGTTTCACCACTGTGAGCCCCAGCTCATACACACCAGATTTTTTTTAAATTAGATAGATACTTTTCTATATTGTGACGTTTTTGTTTAGCGTACGCAAAATTGTATATAACATGTTGTGAAATGGGTTTGAAAAATAAAATTTATGAAAAAAAACGAAAGGCGAACAAAACTCATTGATGGCCACAATGAAAAGTTAGATATAAGACAATGACTTAAGATAAATTAATGATTGTGATTACTATGTCTAAATTACGTTATAGAAATATAGACTGTTACATTTGGAAGTCATAGACAGTGCGAGGCAAATAGTATTACACTATTACCATAGATATATATAATAGTAGTATATTAGTATTACCTTATATATATAAATACCAGATAGTAACGCACTCTGGAGTAATATCTAGTAATATTTGTAACTTTATTACGCCATTTACACATATACATATTATAAGGGGTTTTTTGAGCTACATATCTAAAACGTGGGCTAAATATTAAAAAGTAGAGTACATAAAAATTACAATTTAAAATTGAAATATGTATGGTTTGAAACACGTTTATTTGTGTTCTACACAAAAAAATGTTGGCATTAAATACGAACTTTGTAGGTACTAGAGCTCATCTAAATAGTCGGGCTACTTGCCTTCACATCACTATAAGAATAAGAATTCACATCGGATCTTCATCTCTCATCGAATCATCGAATCATCATTCTTTGACTCCGAAACTTCACGGAGTGCATATTTCTCATCGAATCATCGAATCATCATTCTTTGACTCCGAAACTTCACGGAGTGCATATTTATAAAAAAAAGTTCCCACACTCACACTCCCGCAATAGGATTCCCTACTGTGTCGCGGGAAGCATGGATATACACACACTAACAGGTAATTGCACAGCTAGTACTTGTCCATACTGAAAGATATAACACTTTTCTACCTACCTACCTTTCTATATTGTCCGATTTCAGTGATTTTTTCATGTAATGAACGCATTGTTTACTATGCCCGCACTTTTTGATTTATTCAATATTTCAAAGTACCTACTATAAATATATTTTTTTAAAGCTTAAAATACTGAAAAATACAAATTAGATTTAGATTATTTCTTTTAGAATGGAGAAGTGCTAGCTATGCAATCCCCTTAATAAGTAATTGTAATTTTTGTTAGTGTGTTATTTTTTTAATTGGAACGCGGCGGTAGATTTATAAATTATTCTATTTTTATGTATAAGTCTTTATTTGTGGCAACAATCACTACGTAGGTTGCAGGTATGCAGGTTTATATTAATAACGTTCATATTGTATTATATTGATCAAATGTATAATCGTCAATAAATGGCTAAACTCTGGGATGATACGAGCGTAACCGCAAGCAGTATCAGTGATGAAAATTAGAATAAGTATAGTTTTATTGGAGAGCGCGTGTGACGGAAACTTTCTTTTAGTGTTTTTGTTAGATGTTTTTGTATTTGTGAAAGTAACTGTTTTGAAAACAGTTGGTCGACAACGGCGAGGGCACGCGCGGCTTCCAATAAATCCGTTAAGGGCACACATGCCGCCGCGCGGTGAATCTTGCCGTCCAAGACTGAGGGCGACTAGGGACGGCTTGTTATCGATAGTTTTGCGATGGTCTATAAGTTCATGCGATTTATAGTGATTTTCTACGCTGAGCTCAGTGTAGAAATCACTATAAAAACGAAAGCAAAACAAAATATGATAAGTGTAATAATAAAGTTATCGTAATCTAATGAAGTGACATTAACAGTTGGTTCGTTAAACTCATTTGGATTTAAATGAATTTATTGGATTACATGTATGCACTGTTTTTATATGCAGTTGCTTTATAATGATAAGATAATAATGTATGAAAATGTGAAATCAGTTGTTACAGGCACATCAAACAAGTATATATTTTTTTAGAAAAATACACATTTTCTCAATAGTATTTCTATATAATATATATTTCTATATATAATAGTATTTCTCAATAGATATATATATATATCTACGTGTACTTCATGAGCAATACGTAAGCACAAGATATATATATATATATATATACATGTATATATATATACACTTTAGCTTACTTGTTTTCTGACTCTTCATTCGAGTTAGGCAAACCTCGCTGTGCTCACTAGCACTTAGATGGGTAACCTACTAATGTCATTTTAAACTAAACGCTTCTGTGCGTTATTATACTCTTTTCTTTTTAAGAGGAAGCTTCTGTCCCAGCTGTGAGAACGTTACGAGCTGATTACGCTTACATCTTACTATCGTTACTACATAAAGGTGAAAGTTAAAGCTTTAATAACAATAAAAAACATTTTAGTATATATATAATAAGTATCGAGAAGTAAGTCAGTGCAATAAGTCATCGATCCAAGATTGAACATCCCTAACCCGCAGCCACCTGCCGCTTGCACCCTCACGCTATATTTTATTCGACTTAATCGCCTTTTCCGTTATATTACCTGTTTTTATCCCTACTTAAAGCAAATATTCTCGTTTCTATAAACAACAATGTCCTCTTGCTATTAACTATAATAGACATTTTTAATTGAGAATCTATAAAAGGTTTCGCGAACTGTTGCCCTTAAAAGGGACAAGCATTCATCATGGTAGCTGTAGCTCTCATCTGCCCAATTAATAAAACTTGAGTGTAAGGAATGGCGGAGGGCGAGTGCGTCCGCGACGGCCGCCTTGCCGTACGTACCGGTTCTGCGCACCTAGCAGCTGAGCCAAATCAACCTTCAACTGTTTTATTTTGATTTACTTATCTACGTGGTTAAATATTTGCATGGTTATTATCGTGATTATTCATCCGAGTGGTATTCAAATAGCCGTCTAGTTACATTTAGTAAGTCGAAAGCACACTGCTAGCTTAACTTTTTTTTGCTTGAGATATTCGCTTCGAAAAATTCTTACGTCTATTAATTAATTCCTTACCCACAGTTTCTCTGATTTGTTTGTTCAATGAAACACGCGTCCTGTCTAAAAAAATAATTCTAATAACTGTGAGCCAAGCGAGTAAGGTAGTATTCTCTCGTAACATTTAAATGCGATTTGTTGTCTACATTAGTATTCGATTTTTAAACGGAAATGAAATGTATCCTCAAATCTAAAACTTCATTAATCTGAATTTCGAACAAAGAAAGAAAACAAAAACGAAAACGGTAACAGAAAAAGGAGTTATAAAAAGCTGTGCGGACGCGTGCCGCGGCGACATGTGCACGCGCCGAGGATCCGCGCTAACGGGCCGTGACGCGCCGCTCCGCCCGCACCCCATCCTCACTTCCCCCTGCCCCCTGCACCCGAGCCTCGCGCGCGCCACGCGCTACCCGTTATGTTTACAGCCCTCTCAGACTTGCATTCCCTAACCCCCTAATGTGATAGCGCACTATGCAGACCAAAAAATACGTTGAATTAGCATTACGATCACGATATCAATAGTTGCTGGTAAAGCTAAATTTTCTACTGAAATGTGTATGTACATAAGTTATACAGTCTGTACATGAGTTATATTTATATACACTGCCATACGTTGGTCATGTCATGTACATAATGTTTACCTGCTAAAATCTTTACGTTTGTGTTTGTGAGGAATGTGACTGGGAAATTGCTGTTTATTAAGTACTTACATATCCCATGACATGGTTGATTAATAATCTTAATTATCTGATCTTGAATATTATGTATACTGAATTGGTAACCATAAAGCCTACTACAGATTCGAATTAGAAGAAGAGTTATTTATTTCGTGAAATTGTTCAGTTTAGAATATCAATCTGCATTAAATTTCTTTGTCCTAAGATGTAATTGATGAGGGTGGTTTTGTCGAAACCACGAGTGTTGGAGAAAAGTCGTGAAACAGTGATAGGAGCCATGCCCTCGATTTATAAGTGTACTCATTTATATTAATGTATCACCACAGTATCCGTAAGTAGTAATAAACAAGTCAGTAGTAGTAAACAAATGAGTTTCACACATAACGACCAAAAAGTTTGAATAGGAGATGAGTTTTCTCCCGTGAAAAAATTTAAAATAATCATTCCAGTCGATTTCCATTAAAAGTAAAAGAATTAAAATAAAACTATATGAGCAGTTATTCTTTGCATGTCTCCTTTCACGACCATTATCTAATTCTCGTGATTTCGCACTTGGCCATCACCGCCCCAAAAAAAAACATTCTGTATGTACTTAAAATTTTAAAATGATGGATAGTTTTTTGTGTTTGTAGAGTAGCGTTTGCCGCGTAGATGAAGCTGCGGTACGCAAGTAGTTTAGAATAAAATACTCATTATGGTAAGTAGGTTGTATCTCACATTTACTTTTAAGTTCTAAAATTACATTATTTACTAATCTGGCCGTTAACCTATTTACAAATTATAACTTGATTGAAACTTTCGTATGTATTAGATGTTTATAATATTATTTTGATTCAGTACTAGCGCGGACGCAGCCAGGTGCGCGAGTGTTCTACGAAGAAGTCGCCCGAAAGGTCACGAAATCGGTTAAAAGGCTACCGTGTTAGTTAACAGCAAAAATAATATGCAATATTTACAAGTATTCTTTGATTAGGTACCTATTTTATATACCAATCTGCTAACTGAACCCCTGCACGGTCTACTATTTATAAATCTGTGGCCACGGCTCATTCCATGCAGATAATATGTAAAAGTAAAGTCAAAGATTACTGAACAAATATATTACACTTGACTAATCACTTTATTTAGTTATATACTTTAGTGTTAGATCTCATCAGTCGGTAAACCATGTTCTTTATGTGAAAAACATTATTTAAACACATAGTAACTTTCCCTCAGGAACATGTTTCCATCAAACATTTTAGCCAAATCGACTTAATAGTTTGTGCTTAAAAGACTATATCATACAATCATCCAGATTTTTTCTGGTTAGTAGTGAGGAGAAACTACGGTCTAGCTAGTGCGCGGAGTGTCTTTCCTACAGCAACGAAGCACCTCCCCCGAAGCCTTACTTACTCCTGTAACGTAACACGTAGTAACCAAGGCAGATTAGTCGCTTAATTGAATTCCCGAGATTGTTATTACACGTGACTGTACTTTAATATACATAGTTGAAGTATGTATTGCACCTACAATTACAGGCGCGGATCCAGCCCTCAAAAAAGGTTGTGGTCACTGCCACCCGAAAATCCGCCTGGTGCGAATCGGAATATGAACTCTCTCATGATCGATATAGTGCATTCCTACAATGGAGATATTTACAAAATATATGGCGCCCTGACTAAAATTTTGTACGGTGTACAGTATTATTATATATCACATAGACAATACCGTGGGGCTAACACTAGTACCTATATTAATATACCTGTAAAAGGTTAATTTGTTCGCTCATGAAAATTACAACAGTAAACGTGTGTTTCTTTGCACATAACAGGGTCACATTTCGTCTCTAAACTACTGAATCGATTTGATAAAATATTTGCAAGATTTTTATTTAGTTTTATGTCAATTGGTGGCGAGACGAGCTAGTCGCTCGCCTGATGTTAAGCGTTACGTTTACAGTTCAGTGCAATACAGAATTTTAAGGCACAATTCAAAGCCCTGAAGTGCAAAGCACTGCGTGACTGGAAAAAACTACAAATATATCAATTTGATTGAACATTAATATTTACTTTACATTAAATAATTTTATTTAGGTGCTTACTGAAAATACGAACCGTCAAAGTGTGAAGTCTGACGACACAAGTCTATCAGGGTTGTGAGCATAGCCATCGTGCCCACAACGGTGGATCCGTGCTTGCCATTATACTATAGTAATAATAATATTTTTAGAGTGCTTTGTTAGTGTTTGTAGAGCAGTAGAACTCTTTATCTATAGGACAGTATAACTCTTTATGAATGAGTTCGTTCGGGATAGTACTGTCACCATACCTTTTTCTACCGTGAAGCAGTAATGTTCGTAATACTGCGTTTTCTACCGACTTTCAAAAACGAGGAGATACTCAATTCGACTTTTTTTTTAATGTTTGTTAACGCATAACTTTCGACTGGAGGAACCGATTCAAAAAATACTTTTAAAGGTGGTGTTTTCCGTGTGGTCCAATTTAAATTTCATCCAATTCGGTCAAGTAGTTTTTGAGTTTCACTCCAATAACTGAATAGAATGGAAAACGGTTACAAAATTTTTCAAATTGTACATTTTCAAATTGTTCATAGGTTTGAAGATATGGTTGCCAGATAAATTAAATAATAAATAAATTATATTTTTTTGGTTACATACACTGCTAATCTCTTAGGGATTAAGCAACCAGCATCATGGTTTTGTTGCTGTTATTTGAAACACCATTTACACTGTCATAACCCTGCCCAAGTCCCGGGAGGGATGAATACACATACACATTTATAAACTACTTACAAAAATCCTAAATTTATTAAATAAAATGGATTTGTATGTAGGATCTTTGAAGACAGAATCGCTACTAACGCAACGATTGCTATTAATTTAAACTTAGGTAAAAAATTATTTTACAAAGTAGACATGAAATGAAATAATACATGTAGGTAAAGTACCTACTATTTAGAGAGAAGGAGGGAAAATGGCCGAAAATTCCTGTCAGGGATTATGTTTATTTTTCCTACATTTGTGTTTTCTTGTGAATTTTCATGTTGGTGCACGAGTGTACGAAAAGTGTACAAAATCATCGTTGTTATTGTGTTCTCCTCGAAAATCGCCTCAGAAAGTTGTTGTAATTGAAACCTGGCTTGATCCAAAATCCAGAATTCAACTTAAGTATGAATTTGTGTTTGATATTTATGTAGCAGTGTTGCCGTTCTAGAGACTTTGTCGCTAGATCTAGCGGAATTCATGAGTGGTTAGCGGCAAAAAAAATTGATTTAGCGACAAAAAAATAATTAAGAGACATCCAGCGAATTTTGAGCCGTCGCATATGCGACTTTTTTTCGTCTTTTTCATACAATAATGCTATAGGAATAAATTCATTTAAGGATTTATGTGATTTTGCTATCACAATATGATCACTTCCGCACTCAAATGCAGAAATACATGACATGTTATTATAAAACGCCACTCAGTTGGAAATCCTTACCTAAGTTAAGAATTCCCGTCGATTTGAACCGTGATTAGGCAAGTGACCTCCAACCACACCATTCTTGAGTACAGATCGGCTTAGCCAGAAATTATGCTCGTAGTACTCGTAGTGGAGTGCACGTTACAGTTGCTAACGCAGTGCCAATTTTTTTGCCTGGAAGTAGTAGTGTGCACTGTTCACGCATATTGTATATTTTAGGCTACAAGGCATTGTAATAAATTAGATTATTTTGTCTTTTTAATTATTTTTGAAGTAGTGGTGCGTACGTATAATTGTGATCAGGCTGGAAATTATATTAATAAACTATTGAACGAATCGTCATATAGCTTTTACGAATCACATGAGTCACATACCAGTTTTAGCAAGACCTACTGAGGTCGTAGCACAAACAATTTGCGAAAAAGTATTCGTATCGATCGTCAATATGTCACTCTTCCGGGTCAAACTATATAATAATAATAATAATAATTGTGGCGAGCCGTCGGTGAGTGGCGACACCGTGGACCCTGATTCTCCCTGGGGCTAAATGAGACCCCTGACCCCCGGCTTGCCTTAATTGGCCGTCCGGGGGTGGAGACGCAAGAGCAAGTAACAAAAAGCTCCAAGAGTGGAAGTGTTAAAGGGCATAACGCCGGTAGTAGCGCTCTAGTGAAACCGCAGCACACCTCTCGACACTCTTTAGCCATCCACACCAACGTTGCCCCTTTTGTCACCACTCATGGTGGCCTTTATGGGGGGCCCGTTTAGTGAATGGCAAGTCACCACCTGCCTAAATATTTTAACATGAGACTAAAATTGGCAGGTGCCGTAGTCTCTTCCATATCCCACTATCTTCCTTATCACTAATAAGTTTATATCAATAGCCTGGCCATTTTACCCATATTTGTAATAGTTATAAGTACCATGTTACCCTTCATCCAACATTTTTTCTGTTTTTTATACTCCTTTGTATTTGCTATACCAAACAGGCCTCTAAGTGTTGGCTACAGCCCCACTTATGCCTTTGTAAAGGACCGGATGAAATCCGAGATTTTGTTTTGAATAAAAGAAATAATAATAATAATAATAATAACCTTTATTGCAGGCTTAAATCCCATAATTTCAAAATACGGCAAAACAAAAGACATTATAAACAAATTATAAACTAACACTAAAACTATTAAAAATAAAATATGTGAAGTAGGTATGTACGAGTATAGGTAACTACTTCGGTCAGGTCAGCTTATTAAATAACATAATACTGTTACAAGTCATTATTTATTTTTGTCATTTTTATAGTTTCCGTCCAGGTGAACAGAAATCCAGTGCCTAAATATTGCACTGTCAACATTGTCAGAGACAGCCCTTAGTATGCTATTGCTAGAACGTCTCAAGCGATACCATAACGAAGCGATTCTTGACCGGATGATTGCGAAGAAGTCCGGTACCCTCGCTTCTGCAAACATGTTCGATGCACTACAGTATCTCGGCAGCTTCATGAGAGTCCGGTAAGCGCCGTTATACTGGACTCTCATGGAGCCAAGAGTCTTTTTTGTGTAGTTGCACCAAAGCTGGCAGGTGTTATGTGTTATTAATATTTTATTAAATTATTTATTAAACTATGAGTTATCTGTGTTACGTGAAAGATACGTTACGTTATACTTACGCAGATATTCGTGCTAGGCCACAGGTGTGTTTGTACAATCGGTTGTACGTAAGTAATACTTGTGTTCAAAGATAATATGGCTACCATTTATAATTCTGCCTTGAACGGCACCAATATCAAAGAATTAAATAAGCTAACACACAAAATAGTTGTCAAAATAATGAGAATGTTAATGAAAACAGGCTGATTCATATAAAAAATGCAATCACTGCATGCGCCTCGATTTGAAACTAGGTTCAGCTGAGAATAGTTTCAAACACAGTTCTGAACTGCACTAACAACAATGCTCAAGCAACCTCAAGATACCTACTGATTTGATGATCAAAAATCAAACAATATTTGAGTTGAATTAGGAATGAACCTTAGAATAGACAGTGGCTTAAATACAGACTTTGTGACTTGACTACCTCAATTCAATTATCACTTAATGCAACTATAAATATTTACGTATACAAATTGAGGAATGGCAAATACAACTTTACCGATGCTAAAATATAAACATATAACAAAAAGGACTGTGTAGGTCCTGTAGGTAAAATGTGGCATTTGTATAGTCTTTCTTTTGAAATCGTATAAATTCATCCTACATAGGTCGAGGTTATATACTCGTATTATATGCAAGAATGGCGTATTGAAAACTCGAAATACTTTATTCAACGTGTAACTGATTTGAGAAATAAAAACATCTATAATTATGTGCATGTATATACAATACATAATCCCGTATTAAAATATTAGATTAATATTATTCACATTTATAATGTATGTAATAATATCATGACGAGATTTTGTATGGTATCCCATTCTCCGAAGCGCACGACGTAATATAAATAGAGATTCGTTTCAATTCATGAAAAGGCTTCTAAGTTAGTATCTAAGCAACGCCCCGCCCAGCGCTAGATGGCAGCCAATGGCGCACGGGGGCGGAGCGCGCGAACAAACAAATCTAAGCTCAGCACGTTACATGATCTCCGATTTACTAAACACTCAAATCACGCACTAACGTAACTATATGCTGTCCCGGCAAGGGAGCTATCGCTTACTGAGCCTTAATCCTAACGAACCGGTCTAGCCGCAGTTAACTTTTGCAATGCATAATAATGCAAGGATTTTAATGTCACACGGGCAGCAACCACTTATTTAAGAACATTAATACTTAAAAGTAATTTTTCAGTACGTCCTCTACGCCGTCGACGTATACGCAACCAATAATTAACTAGTGCATTCGAGGATGCGACGCGAGCCACCTGTCAAGTGGCCGTTTCATCAAATCATTTCTTTATAGTGCAGCCTCCGTACGTCCTCTTTTTTTGTCAACAGGGTTTTGAAAAAAGAACGTTATTGTGGAGTCGTAGTCGGGTAGGTCGGGGCGCGCGAGCCTCCTTTCAGTCAGGTGCCAGGCGCCACACGAGACGCACCGTGCGCTCCGGTGCTTTCGCTCCCGCAAAGCCTTCCGTTACACGCGCCTGCATTCGTAGCGTTTGCCGCTCCTCGCGATTTAATTTCACCCATACAATGAGTATCTGTGAATGCTGACATTAACACAATAAACTGAATAGTGCGCTACCGTAGCAGTGTGTGAACTAAACTTCGTAGCACCGTAGACTTCCCGCCCAAGGTAAGCCGCCCTTGCAAACATTCTAATGTTTAATAGTTGTGTTTATAGAATTTTGATGAATTAATGCAAACTTATGTAAATTTGATATTTATTCTACAGACATATATTGTATAAAAATTACCTAACATAAAAAACAACTATGAATAAAAAGTAGTTCGTAAAGCAATTTAATTTCAAACAAAAGTCAGAAATACAAAATATGTTTTATATTTACTTAAAACTAATCTTATTTGGCGAGATGTTGTGTGTAGTAATTGTAGTATGGTGGCTACTGATTTGTCTTAACTAATATCATTTTAAAATTATATGATTATTAACGGGATATTTACCGTGGTAAGGAAATATCGGGAGCTCATTCCACAACCTTACCACGGTAAATATCCCGTTAATAATCATATAATTTTAGAGAACAACCGTGATAGTTTAATATCATTTTAATAAAGAAAACGTGATTTTGGCTGTAAACGTTTAATTCGTGTAAAAAACAGTATTCAAATATTTCCCTGTTATCTGTTATATTAGATCCAAATGTTTCTTATGGGCAGTTGAAGTGTGTTCTTATATATACTTGTGTCACGGTTTGTGAGCTGCTGGAATCATCGTGGTGGATACTGTACCTAAATATAAAGACTGATTATAGCCTCACTGACAAACAAAAACTAGCGGCCTTACACAGAAACGATGCTTAAATTTAAATAACGTCATTTAGTACGGCGCAGAATAATTTTGCTTTGCGCAGTACTAAACAACGTCAAGTAAAGTTCAGAAGCTTAGAATATTAAACTGACATAAAATGGCATAAGATTTTTACAGACCGTTTTATTTAGTTATTAGTTATGCCATTTTATTTTTTGGTCAATTAAAACTATATCACATCACTAAACAAAATCTTTATCAAAAATTTAATTTAATATTTTAAGCAATATTGCTGCTGTTCTGTGCGTCATTAAATTATAATTTAGTTAATACTTACATGCACTTATTTAATTTAAAAACATTCTGATATGTATATGAGTCTACATAATGCATTTCATAATGTATCCCGTCCAGTGTCTCCTTCTTTCGGTGTCTTTCCGAACTACGCATAAAAGTTCAGATAACAAATACAACACTTGAATAGTTTGACCAACTAAAATCAAGTTTATACTGATAGAGTGCATTTGATCTGATAAAATAAGTTACAAACCAGAGGTATAAAAATGTGTACCTATATACATTAGGTGTACGCGCAACATGGCATAACAGTTTTTTGTACGTACACATGGTGTACGCGTGACACGCGACGGGATATATACTATATAGGAAGTATTATTTACAGAAGCAGCAGTAACAAAATAGCAGAAAAACCAAATTTGAACATATGTTTTGTGTTCATAGCATTACATCGCGATGACTCGAGTAGGTAATCAAAAAGACACTTGTGACTACATATTGCAAAAATGCAGACATTTATTCATAATGTAATGTAGAAAGTACCGCAATTTCGTGTATCATGATCATTGTATTGCATTATACAGACATACTTAATTTATAATATAATTGTATGTTTTAAAAGTTATCTCAAACCCTTTATGTTCCTAAAATTTAGACGCAAGAATTATATCGAAATCGGTATCAAAATGTGTAGGTAATGGCATAAAATAAACCCCTTTTGATCTAATTACCTTAAAAGCTAGATGCTGATAAAAGCAATATACCTAAACAAAGGTTTGGCTAGCAAACTAGCCTTTAACGTGAAATGCCGAAGAACTAGTATAGTATACCTGAAATGATAGATTACAATATGCAGATGGCACATTTTGTCACCCACGGCGCGCGCCTCCGATTATTAAACCGTGCGTACTAAGAAAATCTGCAGAGGGAACCACTAACGCATACATAATAAGCCCATTATGATCCAGCTGCTGGGACTCGGGCCTTTCTCTCAGAGAGAGAACTTGAGCCATAATCCATAACGTGGGCCCAGTGCGGTTTGGTGGATAGGCTAATATAGGCTGGCCAACCCGTGTCGAAGTTTTCAGGCCACCCGAAGGCTTTCGACATTGCCTAACGACTTGTTGCCCTAAGACAAATAACCGGGACCGATGGCTTAGCGTGCCCTGCGAAGCACGGAAGCGCTCAGTTGAACAATGCCACTAGTGGTTACCCATACGCAGCAAGCGTTGCTTAACTTGTTAATCGTTTTACGGCCGTTTTCAATATTCTATCTATCCACAGTTTTCCTTACTACCGATAGAAATTCGAAATATCGTCCATACAAATAGTGTCAAATATATATCTCTAGTAGGGTAAACCGGCGATAGATAGATTATTGAAAACGGCCGTAAGAGCGTCTAGGTTGAACAGCAACATACCTTTTATATAATCTTTACTATTAGCGCTAACTGTAATCTCTAGAAGTATTTATAGCGGAGCCTTGTCACCGCGTGTCCGTTTAAATTACATTAAGCGAATCTTTTTGCGGTCACTATTCGGATGGGTAACTGCTAGAGGCATTTTCGACATAGCGCTACAATGCATGAGAGTCCGTGTCTACACAGGGAAATGGTGAGGCTGGGTTCTAAGAGCCATTCTAATTCTTAACGCTAATGTTGAAGCAATGAAGCTATTGAGGAATAATAAGCAATAATTGTGAATACACGAGGTGTGGTGCGTCAGCGCCTCTATTTGAGGAATAATTCGGGAGTCGCCCGGTTAGACCTACATGTGGAAAAGTCCTTTCGAGGCAAATAAGCAGTTCATTGAGAGCACGTGACGTCATTACCAGTTGTCATCTTAGGATAAAATAGTCATTAAGGTATGAGGTTTTCGATGATTTATAAACTTCTACACTAGGGCTGGCTATTAACCTATCCGCCAACCGGCACTGGCACTGCCTGGTGGATTATGATCCATATGTTTGCAAAATATGTTTTTGATATGTTTGAGAAAAGCACCTGGATTGCGTTTTTGTACGAGTTTCAACGCCAGCCCGTGTACAAATATCCATATGAACGATATGTTACGAGTCTCAAGTGCAATATAAAAAAGAAATAATAAATTGGAGCATAACTATTAAAGCAGTACCAAAGTAATGTCTGTACATGTAAGATAATCTTGGAAAAAAAATATTTGCTAGGTTTTTTTTCATATACAGGTGGCAAACAAGCAGACAGTCCGCGACTTAACATTGCAATTTTAGTGGAAAGATACACACCTTCGGACGAGATTCGAACCCATGTCAGGCAACGGGAACCTAGTGGTTTTGGCGTAATTTTCGTACTACAAAAATTGCATTGTTTGCATGGTCTTGCTAAGCAGACATTAGCGATTCAATAAACATAATAATAATTTAAAAAAAAAGATTCTATAAGGCACATGTTCGTGGGCTCAGATAACATTATTATAGGTCTACCAGCGTTATTATAGGCTGGTACGAGTAAACATTAGATGGTATTATACACGCGGTACCCTTTTTGAAAAAAATGCCTTTTTAGCAGCTAGCTGCGTCTAGACTTGATCTATAGAGGGGCTGCTGATGATCATGGAAAATTAACTGCGTCTCATCAATGAAAGCAGCCAGAGGCGTCAAGTTTTAACTCTATAGTAACGTGTTGAATGTTGATGTCACGCTTCTTGTCGTGAACTCTAAGGCCAGTATTCCAGAAAGACGCTCAGTTTTGAGTCTCCACTTGAGCGGAGATTTTGCAGTAAAATACATACAAAATATACTCAGATCGTTACTCAAATCGAGATTTACAACTAAGCTTTTGGAATACCTTTCTAAATCTGTGTAATTATTTGGACAATTTCATTCTATTAATTTCATTCTGTCTGTTCAAATATTTTCCGGCTGAGTATTTTATTGGTAGGAGAGATAGGATTGCAAGAAGTAGTCTGTGAACATATTTATTTATTTCAAGTTAAGATTACTGTACCTGACATTTGTTATTACGTTGTTGATTCAAATTAATTATGGAATTAACCTAAAACTTTACTTTTTATACCTAAATATTAGGAATTTCAATTACGAAACAAACACGACCCAATCCTACTTTGAAGTAGAATAAAAATAACTAGTTATGGCACTTTTACAAAAACAACTATGAGTGATTGTAAAACTAAAGCAAAAAAGATATTGCAAAGTAAGAATACACATTGCTTGTTTATAAATAGGTAAATATTGCATCATATAAAAATTGGAGTAAAATTTAATTACGTGTGCAATCTGCAGTGTTGGTAACAAAGAAACTCTTAGCAAATCAAGGCCCTTCAAAGAATGAAAAGTAGCGTTTCCGCAATCAGTATGTAAGATTTTTTATAAGTTGGACATCTGATAGTAAGAGTGATAGGCACATATTCTGATCCAGACCTAGATCAGCGAGCTGATCAATACT
This sequence comes from Selenia dentaria, assembly GCA_917880725.1. Lineage (NCBI taxonomy): Eukaryota > Metazoa > Arthropoda > Insecta > Lepidoptera > Geometridae > Selenia > Selenia dentaria. The sequence goes on along the minus strand of OU862882.1, from coordinate 24,712,516 downwards.
TTTTAGTTTTACGCGTATATACAAATATTAAGATATGAATTTATACCAAAGATTAAATTAAACGGAATGAATATGTTGTATTACAAAGAACAGTCGTACACAGTACAATTCTAGCTTCGTTCGTTTGTAAACCCTATTAGAGTTTAGTGATATACAAACATGTTTTTTTGGGTCCCGTGCCTCAAAAGAAAAAAGGAACACATAAAAGAAAAAATCACTTTGATTTTCGGCTGTCTGTCTAGATTTTTTTCAGGTTCCGGGACATGGCTGTTCACATGCCTGAAACTCCAAATTGTTCGATTGTATAGGTGTCAAAATGTACAGGTTAAAATGTTGCAGTGACAAAGTGACAAAGGTTTACATTTTATCTATGTCAATACGTGCTTTTGTCATAATGTACAAATGTTATTATGTACCTATGTATGTCAAGTGATATCAGTGATTAAATATTTGTATGGTACAATATTTTAGTTACTATTTATGTTTATGAATGACGTAAAGGCATCAAGTTAAACTCGGGTGTACGGTCTGTTGTAGCTGCGAAAAAATCAATCTTGTAAGTCAGCGCGATCAAAAGATATGACCGTTTATGTATATTGCATACTTTTGCGATTAAACAAAGGAAACAAAAACCTATCTAAAACTACTTATTTTACTATAATAACCACATTATTATCGGTTTGGGCAATAACCATGTCTTGGGATCTAACGGAAAAGTTAATTTTGTCCCAGTTTGTATTTTAATTAGAGTAATTGTCATAAATGATTTCTTATGTACGGAACTCTCGGTGCGCGAGTCCAACTTACACTTGGCTGGTATTATTTTTTAATTGATAGGATAGTATTTTGCCACTTGAATGCGATGGATGACTGAAGTGAAAGATACGAAGGTGGTAGTGGTAGCACACTAGACCAAGATCAGCGCGTGGCTCTTGAAAAACCCAGGCACCCAGAGACTCTGCGACAGATATTATATTTTGCAAATGGTAATAGGAGCGCTAGGAAATACCCTATTGTCATGCTAGGAATTTAACTCACAACATAACTCTCACTGCAAACTCAAAAATTTAAGTAGGATTTGAACCCGCGACCGCCAGACTATCTGATCTATGCTCACCAACCCTGAGTTATCGATCGACAACGGTTTAAAAAATAAATTCACCCGTAAAATAGCAGAATAAAGAAAATTATGTTGTGCATTGCGAAACAATAATTGGTACGCTGATTGATTTTCTAGACACTTGTCAGAATTCCCATAGTGCCGCTCATAGCACGCAAAGAGAAAAAATAGGTGACATCGTCGCGGTAGGTAATTGCCACTCACCGTCTAATAAAGACTTGCTTTATTGAAACAAGAAATTGCGACACACAACCCTCGAGCAGGGCCCCGACCAATTAACAGTAATAGCTGCATTCAATTGCTTGCATTTGTAAGACAAGAAAATGAAATGAATAGCACGAGTGAGATTCCTATCTCGAATTGAAGCCCACCATTAGTTAGCCCCATGTGCGACTATGCATTATTGTAATTAGGAAATTCAGCAAATCATTGCTTACGTTCATTATTTATAATTTACAAAAACAATAGTTTCAGTTCCAAGCGGAGGCTCACCTACTTCTCGAGTTTAATCCCTAATGGAATTAATGTCCTTCGTTGAACGCATATTGGATTGAAACGCACACATGCGAGCGATATTACTTTCAATATGTATGTAATGTAATGTGTGTCGGGTCTAATGAAGATTGTTTTAGTCGTCACTTGCATTATTAATGCGCGTACGCAGCGGGCGCCGCGAATGCCGTCCATTATTCTGATTCTTCATTTGCTTGATTGAGCTTTTAATACGATTCGCTGTCAACAAACAAGCGTTCGTAATAATCGGGTGGCGAGTATAGATGACGCCGGGTTACTACACGTTGAGCTTGCGACAGTAACGGCATAGTCACTAATGACATCAGTCACGTCAAATAAGCCGTGATATAGCCACTTCCACTGATCAACACCGGTCTACTGCCCAATCTTGATAAGAGGCATATAGGAAGGTGTTTATTGCTTGTTAACCTTATTTTTTCCGGCCTTACATTTTATTGATCCAGCTGCTTAATAAAATGTGAGTGTATGTGTTAACTAATAAATAAAAGATTTCCTATTGTTTCCTATTTGCAGAAAGTCTGCGACAGACAATGTTCTGAAAACAAAATTAAATTACATAATGAAAAAAGTAGAATTGAAGAAGACATATGACATTGTGAAGGATTTTGTAAGTTGCACTCTAAATTTGTTTTATTTGGTTCTAGATGTCCCGTCACGTGCTGTTGTCCCGACTGGCGGAGCAGTTTCAAGGATCGTCTCCACCGCCTGCCCACAGGTTCCCGTCACCAGACCGTAGCCTCTCTCCGCACTCCCTGCCGTCGCCACGCTCACCTCCGCGCTCGCCTGACCTCTTGTCCCATCACAGACTAGATCTGCTCCAGCTGGGAGATATAGAGATTGCTGGAAGAGCTCTAAAGCAATATGCTAGAGCTACTGGTGAGCTTTATAAGTTTGTAAACTATCACGGTCACTTTTACAAGACTTAACATTAGAAACGAGATACTCGTAGTTACCCTGTAATCCTTTTTGTTTGAGTTCCCGATAATTCGGCACTGCTGCAAGCATCCATCACTAGTAAACTCATGGTGTCATCATTTGGAGATCCTTCGAGAAAAGCGAGAGTAGTTGGATCATATGCAACTGATGTAACATTATAGTTAGTTATAAAATATTGTAATTATTGAAAATTCTTAAGATACTGCGATGCTAGAACTTGTCGGTAACCAGGTGTTGAAATTACTTTGTGTCTTACTTAAAAAAATTAACTTATGGAACACCATGTAATTTGCAATGGCTGAATATTAGTTATCTATTTATATTCAGTAAAATGTAAGATGTTAAGAGTAATTCGTTCCTCAGAGCTCGGAGCCCTGATGTACTGCAGTGGACTGGGTGCGCTCTATAGCGGGGCTGGAGTGTGGCCTCTTCTGATGCCAAGGACGCCACCGCAGTACCCTCGAGCTCTAGACCACTCCCGGCACACCCCTCCGAGAGAAGGTAAATAATATCTCCTCTTTTATGAACAATGTCCGACATCTAGAAGTGCAATACTGCAGCTGCTTGAACGAGTTTTAATGTTATCATCAATGTCATGTATAGTATAGCATGAATTTAGGTGCGCTTAAAACTAGTGCACGTGTCTTCGCCGACTCTCTTTCTGTTTTGTTCTGAGACTATTCCTTGTAGTGCCAGTGCTACTGCATCATACAAAAAAACTGTACGAATACACATTTGTAAAATTACAAAGATGTTTTAGGAGGTCTATAGTTTTGACAGGTGTCACAGCGACAGTCTTATGTTCTATTCAGTATTTTTTCAGTTTTGGTTTCATGATTGGGCAGCATCGGCCAAATAAATACTCTTTTAGAAAAACAAGTAAGATACTAACCTAGATCATGTATTGCCATGTGATGGATAAAGATACGGGAGTTCGTAAGCTCGAGTACAAATGAAATGCCGAGTATCTGCTCTACTTAACCTTCTTTTCATGTTTAGGGCAGGTTTTGTATTATATGTTTCTTCCGTTATTATGCGTAGATTCTCTTGAAGGACGTGTGATAATGATTTATGATTGATGATGAAACCTGGGCCGCTAGGCCTAATCGATATTGTTTTTAAAATAAATATATTATATTATTATATAAATATGTTATATTACCTACCTAATAAGATTGAATGCCAAAAGTACCTCCGAAAACATAATATTTGTTGGTCCCGATCCATATAATTTAAAGCCCACGTGAATTAGTTTCTTTTTATATTACTCTACAGGACCTAAAGAATGTCTATATAATAAAGTATATATAGGTATATCTGTTAGTAGGTTATATTTGGAATGACCAAATATAATTTTGCCTCAGTTATTGCTTTGAAGCAATTAGTAGGTATCTAATAGCTATTGCAAATTATAATATGTCAATCTATAAGTGTTAAGGCGAAATTGTGAAGTAAATCTTCCTAAAACTTAACACATACAAAACAAATCACTTGCGTTTCTTAAACATATTAGAAGTTAGAATGCAACAAAATAAATTCAATACTTATACAAAACTTCATACCTGAAACGCCGACAGTATAAAATTGGCAATTCAAATGCAAACTGTTATCGCTAATTGTGAGCAAATTCCAAGAATTCACAAAATGGTAATAAGTTTGAAGTTACAAAACGTTTTGCCTCGGCCTCCTTACGTTGCTTCTCCTGGATACGCTCATTAGAATAGCTATCAGTGTAAGGCACCGATTAATAACTTGAAGCGCTGATACGTCGACGTCGCTTACATGTCGTTTACCTCGCGAACAAGCTAAGGCGCTATTTCACTAGTAAAGTAGTTACGCGAATAATCAGGTCGTGCTCAGTTTTGAAATCTACCTAAAGGGGTTTCACAGGATTTATTAACACTGTTTTTTTTTCAATTGATTTTAAGCGCCACGTCGCTCATATACTTGCATGTTCGTGTACGGTGCCTTTAGTTTTAGCTAAAGGTAAAACAAGTTCACCTCCTATATGTCGCCGCCTTTACGGTGTCGTTTCAAATTCTTTATGTATTCTAATTGCTTGTTTGTTATCCGTGCTCGTACCGGTTACAGCTTAACCTCATAGATAACGGCTTCCGAAACTCCTTGAGCACTTGATTTTGAAACGAATTTAATTTGCATTACATCGCTTTAAGGAAAGTTGTTGCTTTTGAACTATAGTTAGTTATGTAGGTATGTTATTTAAGGACGAAACAGATATGATTTCAATGATGATTTAAAACACGCTCATGTATATATTCTTAAACATTTTTATACTTAACTATTTTATTTTGTAAATCCTACGCTACACTCTCATCATTATTCGAAGTTGGTGCACTATGTAGGTGGGGAAATAAAATGTACATTTCAAAGTAAACATTGACGTAACATAGCAAACAAAGTCGCACCTGTACAGATTTCATAAGTCATATTACAGACGACCGATTTGACTCGTCCGACTTTAAATTTACCGATATAAAAGCGTGAAGAACATACGGCAGAGAAAATGTGACTTCGTATTTTATTTTGTTTGATAATTTACCTTGCCAATAATCATTTTAAGCATTTTTATACTGCATTTGTATCACGAAATCTAATGTTACTAATTTCACATAGAAATGAACAATAAGAAATACCTTTTTTATGAACTGCACTGATAAAGATGGGTACAGAGGTCTCTGGATACAGAGACTCTGGGTACAGAGGACGCTAAAGGGCAGTAATCTTCATCAGTGCTTACCTAAGTCTGTTGTTTTAGGGATGTCATACAGCAGACAACGCTAGTAATAATAGAGTTATCTCAAATATAAACAAATAGCTACTGCAAATCCCTTAATAAAATGCAATAAACATATCATTCTAATTATTAGTGTAACTCCTTGTGCAGCTTAGAGCAGTCCATTCAACAACATAAGTAAATGTATGTGCCAAAAATAGGTACTTCATTATCATACGACGTTTTGCAGAAGGCGAAGAAGAACTGCCCTTGAATCTATCCACGAAGAACCGCCAGATCTGGTCCCCAGGCAGTGCGTGTGAACGTGAAAAAGGAGATTTTCGAAGTGATTCGCCGATCCTCAAATGGGAACCTCGAGAAGATATGGAGACGCCACTGGAGCTTGTTAAGAGATGCCGCAGCAGTCCCGAAGCCGCAGACCTACCATCGAGCCCTTCACCTCTTCGCTGCCCTTCCGCCCCAGCACACCAATCTTACCTAATTCCAGCCCCATCAACGTCAGATATCAGCTTCTCACTACTGGTCAAAAACGAAAATAGAAACGAGAAATCGTTCCAGGTAACTATTCCATTTAACTACATATTATGTCTGTAATTATCAGGTTTAATCGCAATCTGCCTACTGGCCGATAGCGACATCCTCCGCCGAGTCCAGGATAACTGTACAGTTTCCGTTCAAAAAGGTTTAAAATAGCAAACCAGTACTCGTTTTAGTCTCTTTAACAAATCAAATAGCAAAAACTGCCCTGTCTTAATAAGTACTCAGTGCGTTCAAACGAGTCGCGGTCGCACGCAGCCTCCCGACTCGTCTTCTTACCATTTTTGTGCCTTTCGTTTTTTCTACTCGCCTGCCGTTATAAAAATCCCCATCGGTTTTAATCAAAATTCCATCTTTTAATATCACGGCGCAGCATGTTTATAATTGGACGAATAATTACGTTGTGTCATACGATATAAATGCTGTCGCTGGATGTTTTCCATACTTACTTTTAAGTAAACTTATAAACATTATAAGTAGTTGTATTTACGTAGACAGGTACCAACCTAAATTTGACCTTACCATTTAATTGTATTTATGTTATCAGCATTGTGAAAAGGACGTATTTTTATTTAAATGTACACCTAAGTAAATATAAACCTTATTAAAACGTGTGAATTGTTTTATGAAACTGTCAAGGAGATTATCGCAACAATTCAACCCGTAATTAACTCTGGCGGTACCTATATGAAGCTATGAAAATGCAAGTAGCGTAAAGGCGCACGCCTGCCACGCGCCGCACACGCTTACAGCTGAGAAGCCTCCTTTTACAATGTAGGCTCGCATAAAGAATCGCTCCCATTATGAAGCTCTTTCGATTCAATCAAACTTTATGAATGAACCACCACTTTAAATAACAAATTTATTTTAGAGTCCTCTTCATAACTCCTATAAAATATGGTCAGCTTTGGTCTATTATTTAATAATCCTGTAAAAAATATACGACTTGCAGTAAAACATAATAGCTATTACTTGGTAAAAAATTACAATCGAGCTTTTTTATTCCCACCGAGGCAGGTATCATAAAAAATCACCTCCCTGCGCGGGACAAACCGATAACCATATGTGGACGGTCATACCCTAGCACCTGTGTTGTTTATAAGAGAGTGCATCGGAGTTTATAAAAAGGCGACCAAAAAAGTAGCGGTTTTTGTGAAGCGCGAGTAAGGCAGCTGCCCTGCCAACTGTCACAGACGGAGCGCCCGCGCGCCCGCGGATTTCTGGATTTATCGTGCCGCATACTTAACGACTAACCGACCGACTAATAGCCAGTGCGCTTTCTTTATGCAGCTTATTTATAAACAATCAATATCATTATTTAAGATAGTGCAGGATAAAAATGAGTAATGAATGCAAAAAAACGGTTTGCAGTTAAAGTACAGGATGGTTGACCTTTATATTTAAAATGTTGCGGTTTTATAAATAATTTCATAGACGCAAAGTTACTTGTGGCGCCAATTTATTTAACGTATTTTTATAGTTGATTGATGAATCTAACACATCTTTGTTAATATATATCCTTTATCAAGATAAAGGACTATTGTATGTAACAAAGATAATAAATGTTGTTGTTGTGTTAAGTAAAACACTTATTCATGTCGAGAACAAGGTGATGTTTTAGAGGTGTGTTAAGATTCAAATTCTTCATTTTTCATTTAGCAATTTCAGTGCAGTCTAAAGTATTTCAAAATTCGAAATAAAACAAATATAAACTATATAATTTCTTTATTTCTAATACATAAGTGCATATCTCTCTTCAAACAAGTATGGTATAAAACAAAATGTTTTGGTCGAACGCCATCAAAATCACCTGCCGTGCGATTCTCTAATGATTCGTCGATGTGCTCGTCGACGAGCTCACCGATGTCAAAAACTTTATGAGATATCGCCCTTGTACATAAAAATAAAAAAAAAGGAGCTTAGTCTAGAAATTCGAAAGGGTTTGTAAAAATATGACGGGTAGCGAAGTTCGATGCGCAGATGTATGTGTACTTCAGTGGTCTAGTGCCCATAGCGTTAACGGTTAGTCAGAATACGCGGGTTCAAACCCCATCCGAGGTCTTAACTTTCCCACTAAAATTACAAAGTTTAGTTTTGCTAAGCTTTAAAATCGTATAATAAAAGAGTCACAAACGTATACAGAATGCCCCGAAACTCAACGATATCCTGGTACTGGATGAGAGGCCAAGGTATACCAGTTATGAAAAAAATAAGAAAGACAATCCATTGTTTTTCAACATATAGTGTCAAAGTTAATTGTCAATAATTATGTAAACCATAACTCGTCAAAACTTAATTTATTTTACTTATGTTTATTACTTTGATTTGTGGTTGCGATCAATAGCGCTGTTATTTGAGATTACATTAATAAAAATATCATTGAAAATAATTTTCAACTTTTTCGAAAAATGTCTATTATCGCTTGGCTAAGTGACACGGATATTTTTTTCTTATTTTTTCATAACTGGTATACCTTGACCGCTCGCCCGGTACCAGGTTACCGTTGTGTTTCGGGACACGTGATATATACTTACAATACGTGTAAATGTTTCTCAGCCGCCTAACAAACATTGCACCACGTGATAACACATCAGACAGAAGAGTAGTTGTGAAACAAACCACGACGAAGAGGCCGTGACTAACGCCGTTAATCTGTGTTTCGTTTGAGTAAAGTACTTCTTTCAAAACCGAACCACTGCATTCCGAAAACATCTGATCAAATAAATCTAAAAGAATCATTGTGACATTGTTTGTAACAGTACTCGGAAAACCTTTGTCTGTTGAAGACCAACTTGTTTGCCAACTCCAGATACCAAGTAATAGTAATAAGTAGCTGATTAAAGTAATATTTCAACTATTTACGTTCTTAACTTGTATTCCTCATTCCAAAAAAGATACCGAACCCGCGTGGTCCAGCGTGGTCCCGGTTAATTCCGCGGAGTTAATTCAATAACCCCGCGTCAATTCAACAAAAGTACCTATCGTATGAATGACTTTATGTTGATAGTTGTTAGTCCCATATATTTAATAAAAGTATGCTGCTAGGACCTAGCAGCATAGTTATCATAAGTTTATAATGTACCTATTATTACACAACCCAAATGTTCCAACAACTGGGACGAAGTTGTACTCTCAGAGACAGGATCAGGAGCAATAACCACCACGCAGGCTCAGTGCTCAATCATAATGGATAGGCGAGTGGCCTAGTGTATGAGTTTTCGTACTGCCCCAAATCTCCAACATGACCTGTGTATTGGTCGTGTTAATAAATTAATAACAATAATCTAATTACTAAATCTAATATAATGGCGTCCAAAGACAAATAGTCAATAGAGCTCGCCCATCTATGTAGTGACTGCAGAAAGTTATGCTTAACCTAGTTGAACTGTTTAGACTGGGCGTTCGAGTACGAGTTCATTTGCTATTAACCTAAGTATCGTAGGCAAATGCACGCTAAACCAAACAGTTGGATTGAAAGTTTTATCAAGTAATTAAAATATTGATCGCGGCCGTATTTCATTATAAATTTACATGAAAAATACAAGAAATAACTCACACAAGGGTCACAAGCTAATTACTAGCTTATGGAAAAGAATTTGAAAAAAAGAGTTGTATAAAATCAAAGAAAAGCGTGGAAAGGGGTAATGTAGGTGCTCTGTTATTAGTTTATTACTAGCTGTCGCGGTGGAAATGTGATGGACGCTGACAGACACTTTGCTTCTAATTTATACTTGCTACACTTTCCAGGATCCAATTGCAATTACAGCATTTACCTTTTATCGATTGAGTGATTTGAAAGCATTGAAAAGGGACTTAGAATCTAAAAAAGGAATGTCATTATAATTAAATATACTTAGAATCTAAAAAAAATACTTAGTAAATATGCCAATGACATTTTGCAGACTTAGATACCTATTCATAGGTCTGCCCACTTGAAAATTATTTACCTAATTAGTAACTTATAGAAACCTATAGCGAGCCTATAGCCGGTCATACGATAATTAATTAAAACAAAAGATGTCATTCATAAAATGTCGAACGTCTACATAGCTAGGGAAAGGGTTAAAACATAGACATAGGGTTAAAGCATTTTAGACATAATCCATAATTATGACCGGCTACGACGCGTGTGATATATACCGGAAAGTGTCCAACTCATTTGAAGTTCTTCGTCTGGGAGTCACTGTTGTGTACAGAGGCGAGCGCGGGCTACAGCACGTAAATGGCGTTGAGACGGTCGCACTATGTGTCACAATTTTTTCTTTCGTTAATATTATCTTTGTTTTTTATATTTAAATGAAATTATGTAATTACTTATGTAATTCGTCAAGAAACTAAGTTTGAGCAGTAATCAGTACAGCACAACCATTGTAAGTAATGTGATATTATTTCTTTCTCCTATAGTGTAAGCAATGTGGAAAATGCTTCAAACGGTCGAGCACGCTGTCGACACATCTGCTCATTCACTCCGACACGAGGCCTTACCCCTGTCAGTACTGCGGGAAACGGTTCCACCAGAAGTCTGACATGAAGAAGCACACCTACATACATACAGGTTGGTACGACCATATTATAGCAAAATGTTTACGTCAGAAACTCCGTATTAAATTGAACCTTTCAAAAACTACATCCATGCCAGAACATAGCTTAATCATATTCCATTAAAAGTAGATGCAATGTGGATAAACAATACCAAAATATAAAACCCACTTTTGTTCAAGCTTCAGTGTCAATTTTTTTTAAAAAATCTACGTTAGAAATAGACGTGTTGGCCGTATTTCCCCAGACGGACTCATTTACAAAAAGTTCTACTGATGCTATTATAAAGACATAGTAAATTATTAGTAAAAGTAGGTGTTATACTTATAATGTTATATTATCTACTCAGTGTTACTATATCAAGTCATATAATAAACTTAATATTTATGAAACCCATATTATCGCTTGAAAGTTATCAACTACCAGCAATGTGATACGTTCCCTCTAGCAGCTCCGTTCAGGGTAAGAAACTAAATTATCTACAATTCAAAACAGCTCGCGTGAAACTCGAATTATTATGACAATCGTTACACAAACTTTCTTATTTAAGTGTCAACGTGTCCCACCCTCGTTTAATACGCTAACTTTGACTCACCCTATAATTTTCTATACCTACCACAACTTTTCGATTGAATCTTACTAATAGTTCACAAAAAGTGTTTGTATATATGTATGTAATGTGCATTAAAGTTTCCTAAATAATGCTAGAACTTTTGTATCCTACGTATTTCATAAGGTAATCTTAAGCATCCACAAAATAAATAAACAGATCTTAATATAACACATTCTACGAAAAAAACCATGGGAATATGGCCAATATGCAAACAGCTGCTTAAGACGTTAACAGAGTTTATACCTCCACTCGTTAAGCGGCACTAGTAGGGCGATATAACCAAAGGATAGACTGGACACTTTGCCGGTAGACAAGTTCATTAAATCGAAAACGTACGAGCGACCAATAAAAGCAATCGGGCGACACATCGGAGACGATGTCTGGGAATTAAACATTTAAATGCTGTGCAATTACCTTTTCGACGGCAAATCGCGGCCGCCGGCCGGTCTTCAACGCGTTAATGAATTTCCAATGAGCAAAAAGTGCGCTGTACCTAGAGCACAGAAGCCGGCGGCGCGCGGAGTCGCCGAGGGGCGTCTCTGCCTTCTCTGAGGTCGTGATCATATATTATTTCTTATTATTTTCCTTGTGGTAAAATTCAAGAACGTGAACATTACCTATAAATATTTTTTTGTATTGTATCAATCGATATGACGTCCAAGTCGATCACCTTATGTTATAATCAATGCCTGACCAAGAGTTGTACAGTTCAAAAACCACTCAATCCGCTATAATTTCACTTGCACTATTACAATTAAACCCATCTTTCATATCAGTAACTTTTCGATTATGAGTCTATGCAGTGGGTAAGTCCTAATATAAGGCCACACTGATAATTATCGAATTTACCTATTTATTGTTTAGAACCTACTATGAAACTATGAAAATATGAATTAGTAAGTACTATGAAATTGATGTGATTCAGCCTAAAAAGAAAACCACGTGTGCCAATAACATTCCAACTATAAAATCCAACAAACCCAAGACCAATAATGCTTAACCTGGAGCAAGCTTTACTGTATAAACGTGCATCGATTCTCAGTTCGTAAAATAATAGAACAAAATCAAGAAAAAGTCTGAATCGTTTTTTAACGGTCCGACTGCTCCCAGTAAGCTCAACGAGACGAATTATAGTAGCTAAAAAATGTGGCGGACTTATTTGTCTTGGCCGGAGACATCTCGTCACGTCTCCGGGCCGTTCCGAATGATTTACAGTGGCCGTACATGGTACTCGTCCTCGGTCCTCCCGATAAATGCCTCATCATCAATATTCCAAAATGCGGCTCGGCTGCAATTAGCCGCGCAGCCTTCGCAGGCCTTCACGTGCAAGACGATCACTGCATATACACACAAAAACTGTACTCCCAATCCTGTTCTATCTATAAACGACATTTGCATTTTTTTTCTTTTAATACCTTTTACACTTTTGAGACAAGAATACTTAGGGAATATTTTGCAGCGACATTTCATTGAAGATTATCGAGCCTATGCGAACAATTATCGTTAAAGTTAATAAATATCAGTCGAGGAGGCGATATTGCATATTAAATCACTTCGGAACCGCATTTTAATAAATAAACAGCCGATGATATGACAAGTATCGGGCCACTTACACAAGCTTTAATTACCCGTCGACGCGATATCTAGGTATAATTTATGAATTACGTAAAGACGAAATCGAAGTAGCGCAGGTAGCCGCGGAATTATAGGTCGTTAGAGGTGGAACCGGTGAATTTGAAACATTGTCGTATCGGCATCCCTGCCTACGATTAATTCATTTATTATTTATGACATATACTATTATTTGTGAGAGTTACTTTGGTTGTTTGATTGTCACTTCTTAATAGATAGACACAGGTATTTTACTTAACTTTACGTAAGCTTACTTACTTAGATCCAGCTGGCGTATCCCAAATCATCAACCGATTCTCAAAGGTTTCTTTAATACGTTACTTGAGAATCATAAACTTAATCTGGCCGTTTCCATTCCTTATCTAATGTAAAAATTAACAGCCTTACCTATAAACATTGCTTAAATTTATATAACTTCTTTTAGTACGGCGCAGAACATTTCTTCTTTGCGCAGTGCTAAACAACGTCATTTAAAGTTAAGCAGCGTTTATAAATAAGTACGTAAAACCAAATCCATTTTTTTTTACTATTTATTGTTGTATTGCGTACTGTGGCAAAATCGATGAGGCCAAAAAGTCTCGATACCTAATGGAAACACGGTCGAAAAAACCATCAGTAGTGTTATATGGAATCAGTGTAAAACATTATCTTGTAACTCAAGAGCTTTGCAATTTTAAGGATAAAAATACACATCCTCGGACGGGATTCGAACCCGCCTTTGGAGAATCAGCTATGACCGCAAGGCCACTGAGGCGATCCGTTCGAACATCGAATTTTTACTCTCTTTGTAACTCTAGTTGATTTTAACCGTCGTATGGGGGGCAACATCTATTGAAGTGAAGAGTAAAAACTCTTATCGGTTGCAAAAAGCTAGCTGTCGGAAAACGCGGATTCGAATCGCGACCGAATATGTGTCATTTTTCTCTCTAAGGCTAAGCGCACATTTGAGACACGATAGTTTTAAGACAGACTTTCCTCACATAGACAAGTCTTGTCTTAAAACTAAAACCAAATTGTTTTCCCTATGACACGTCGCACATGTAAAAGGAAACTGTTTTGACTATGAGACAATATTGTCTATGAGACGTTCTGTTTGAAGTGTGCCCGTCTTCATAATTTTTGTAAAGCAATAGTCTGTCTTAAAACTATCGTGACTCAAGTCTGCGCTCAGCCTAAAACTGCAAAGCAAGGTCTCGCTAAGCAGTTTAGTTTCAGTGCTTTACAAAATCATATCTATAATAAAAACTAAATTGAAATGGATTGCGTTTTCACAATTATTTTGCTTAATTTTAGTATTATTGATTGTTGCAGGCGAGAAACCGCACAAGTGCGTCGTATGTTCGAAGGCGTTCAGCCAGAGCTCGAATCTTATCACGCACATGCGCAAGCACACCGGGTACAAGCCCTTCTCGTGCGGGCTCTGTGAGAAGGCGTTCCAGCGCAAGGTGGACCTGCGTCGACACCGCGACTCCCAGCACTGCGACACAGACGTGCCAGCACCAGTACCGCTCAACCTCCCGCACCGGTACAGGTTCTACGACGAGCCTTCTGCACCCTTAGCTCCACTCATCACCAATTAATACTAGAGTATGTCTCATAAAAGATGACCCACGGTTTTTATTGGAACTATTAAGCCTCATACAAAAAGTTGGTTTTCCAGGTTTTTTGCATAGACACTAGCACCACAGCTGAGAGATGTCTTTTGTGAAACGGACTCTACCAAATAACCAGGCCATAGTGTCCATCTACAGTACGGTCACAGTCTTCTTTGTTTTGTCCATACAATGGACTCATCGGTTTCCTTTCTGGATTCTCTTGTGATTCATAACACTGCCGCGTCCTAAATCTTCTTATTCACTGTGGGGGCACTACGAGTACCTAAATCCTGCACTGACGTCCCGCATGGGTGTATTGTGCATTTACCCCGCCGGCTCCAGCCATCTTAACTCCTTTATGTATCGGAGTACTGAAGTCGCTGGCAAATTGTCCAGTTGTAATATATTATGTTGTACTGTTACACTCCTATTTGGTTTGTCATAAAGTAATCAAAAGCTGAACATAATGTTCTGTCAGTGGACAATATTAATGGCATTAAATAAATATTCACACTAGTTTCAAGCTCCAGAGGAACCCAGGGAATTGGTGTATGGAAAATAGAATAAGGACAAGGATAAAGTATTCCCTCCTACCCGGCCCGACCTGAATCAATCATGACCGCCATCATTTTTGATAACCAAATGGCAAAATATTCCTTAGAGGTACATACGCAGTGGTGCGCAGGAGCTATTTTCTGGGTAGGCCAAGTTAAACCTTCCGTACTGTACGAGAATATCCACTATGCGCTCGTGTAAAATTCGTATTAACAAATCACTAAATTATTGTACTAAAATCACGAATGAAAAAAATACTATTAGTATTAACTTGTCGATTTTAAGGCCAAAGATTTCGATTTAAAATATTATTTTTCAATGGCCGAAGAGCAAATTATTGATCACAAAATTAAAGGGTTGTAATGAAATACCTATAATGTAAATATTGTTACCTTTAGCTGTAAAATATTGAAAATATTTCTCTTTATATATTGAAATTAATGTAAGAAATAATTTGTTTATATATATTAATATTAATGATGTGTGTTTGGTACTTACCTAATTTTACAGTTATCAGATACGAGTGCGTGTTCTTGATATTATGAATCAATAACGATGGTCCGTCCAGAATGTGATAAAATTATATCGTATACTTTTGTAAGAGGATCCCACGCGTATAGGATTGCACACCTAAGCGATGGGTCCCGCCCGCCTATTTCACTTTTTCGACAAACTTTGTACCTATGATGGAAAATAACAATGCATTGTTTTTTAAAGCTTAAAATATCAGTCATCACCTTAGATGGACTAAACATAAAGCTTTTCAGAAAATGTGAAATAGATCATTAATGTTACTAGTAATCTTATTATACTTATATACAGATACTGGTATTCTTAATAAATATTATATGTATATCTAGTATATTGAAAACCAAAGTAAAGTGTCCTATTTAGTCGAGTGTGTAACGCTTTATTTATTTAGCGTAGAGTAATTATGTCTGTAATTATAAAATTTACCTGTTTTCTTACCATTCACACCTAGTCGTTTGTCAGTTCTCTAGAATTGTGTTAATGTTCGTCCATGATACAACCTAATAAACAACGAGCGATATCGGGCTCCAAAGAAGAAATGCGTACATACATGAACACCAACACACCAATATTTTCAAAATAAAAATGATATGCGAGGCTTAGTGGCGATCCATTCCCAACGTTTTAATTTGTGTGAGCAGAGTCTAAACAATATACAAATCCCTGTCATTTGTTTTTTTTCTTTATTCTAATTTTGTAGTCGCGAGTCATGTTATCCTAGTTTTGCGATTTTCTGTTACACTCTACATTACGCTTAGCTTAATCAGCCTGTTACGTTCTCACATCTTAACGAAAAAAGAGCATTAAGTGCCTATACTATAAGCCTGCAGTAAGACGATAATATTGTAATGAGTGGCTATTTAAAGAAACGACAAAGATGACAGTGGTGTAAATAAATGCAACCACATCCACCAACTTTAAGTCGTATATAAGTTTACATGACTCCAGTGTCTGCCGTTTTGTTGTAACTACGTAGTGAGATATATTCGATGTGTCTAAGTATTCGATTAAATGAGAAACTGTCCGTGAGGTGTGAATGTGTTGACTTATTACCATTGCAACAAAACTATGTTACCGAACCGTTTGTGGTTTGTTACCATAAACATTATGAAACATTTTACGTTCTAACGTTGCATATGACATTATGCTTTCGTAGCTATGTTTATAATGTTATTTTTATAAGGATA
This sequence comes from Selenia dentaria, assembly GCA_917880725.1. Lineage (NCBI taxonomy): Eukaryota > Metazoa > Arthropoda > Insecta > Lepidoptera > Geometridae > Selenia > Selenia dentaria. The sequence goes on along the minus strand of OU862882.1, from coordinate 24,695,982 downwards.
CAATTGAACTTATTAGTTACTACGCTTGTAGATGTAGATATTAATTATTAAGTTGGTAGTTAAACTTATCTTTCCGTCCAAATATTGATTTATGAATTTGATTTGTATTATATTGTGTTTAGCATAACGTATTTCTATTACTTTTATTCGTTTGGTGTTTTTTTAATAATATATCGTAAAGCCTTCGTTTCATTCCTAGCAAGAGGCTATTTATTATTACTTTATATTTTTGAGACTGCACATTTAAAAAATATTTTATTGGATGCACACAAAGTGATTGCTTCAAGAAGTGCCCTTATTTGATATTTATGTACTGTACACTGAATTTATATACGCTAAGTTATAGGTAACTAATAACAAACCCACATAAATGTGGTGGACTTTAGCGATGCTATGCTACCTTGAAATAGCCATGACGAAGATATTAACGGCTAGAACACCAAAGAAAGCAAAGCGAAAGCTTCAATATTTTCTAATTAAATCCGTTAAGTTGGCGTTTATATTCTGACTGATTGAATGGAGCATTTACCGAGCTATGTTTAAGATAATTTTGGCTGATTTGGCCAAACATAGAGTAAATATCCCCGAGAGTGAACAATGACAAATGAAAAACTCCCTAAGTGTATTTCATCAACTGATAAACATAATACTTGTTATGTTGATGTTACCTAGTAAATATGTACTTATACATTAATTTACGAAAACAGTGAATTTCAATCACTCACAAAATCACTAATCATATCTGTATTATGTTTATTGTTGTAATTGTTATCGTGGACTGGCCATAATGGCATTGTTTAATAATCATTTTGATGTATAATAAACATTTTTTAAATCTAATAATTTTGTATATTTCGTGTCAAATTAAATGGAGCTTCTAAGGGATATTATGTCTATGTTGCCAAACTACCAACAATTTAAGACGGTGAGACCGTAGTAAATAAATTCAACAATGTAAGTTAGTGTAAACGTGTAAAACTATTTCATTTACACATGAGAAGTGTCTTAGAACTGAGTTGTATACCTAGAGGAAATAATGTCCAGTCAATTCTGTAAGTTTATTTTAAGTTGTAATTTATTTAGGCCAGTTATATATAAATACATATTTATTAAAATATTGTGTTATTTTATTCAGACTTTCTTGAATCAAAATTATTTAAGTATACATAAGTAGGCATCAAGAAATAACTTCTTAATTAATGTACTTAATACTCTTCGGCCGCGTTCCAAAATAATAGAGCCACTACCGAGAAGAACAGGCAACAAGCTCATAACTACCGTTTTCATATTTTTTCTTCATACAATACCTATATTAATTTTGTAATTTTAGAGAGAAAAATACACATCCTCTAACGGGATTCGACCTCGTGTCTTCTGACAATCCTTGTCAGATGCCATGACCACTAGGCCACCGAGGCAATACCATCCAAGCATTGAAGTTTTTTTACCTTCGTATGGGCACAGAGCGACATCTATTGAACAGCTTGACAAGCATTCTCCAACCGAAAAAAGAGCGTTTTCACTTTTGTGTTGATGTCGCCACCCTTCATCATTTTTATTTTCTGATTTTTAATGCACTAATGCCTGCTTAGAGAGACCAAACACTGAAATTTTAGACAAAAATAAATATCCGATTCGGCCCGCTTAGGTAGTGCTTTAAAAATCATACCTAATAAAAATATATCAATTAAATAATTACATGTATGGCAGATGTCGACTCTACAGAAGTGGAGTAGGTACTCCAGGTAGTACTAGAAGCACGTTAATTATTCTGTTGACCAGCGTTAACATCCCTTACGTTGTTTAGCCGTAACACACTCTTACGGAATGTACAATGAAAAGTGTACGTCTGTCAATCAGTTACACTCACGGGTCGTAGAAACGGAAAAAAATATCTAAAAGCGTTTTTTTTATTTATACCAGTGATGAGATAGGTCGTCGTTCGGTTCAAATTTCCGCGCATTGCATGTCACCTCGGGACATTTATAGCTATAGTCCAAATTGAACAAGATATTCTTATCTGACACTGATGATCAAGGAGAAGACATGCAGAAGGCTACTACCCTACTTGGCTGTTAGCCAACGTTGTTAGCATTTTTCCAATAACTCTGTAGTACGTCACCTGATTGCCACTACTCAAGAACCATAGTAGGGCTCATTGATGGTTAACCTATACCTTCCAACGGAAGTAGATAACTTGGCACACACAAATAATTACGAAGTAACAAATCTTTATTTTTTGTAATAATAAAAACGGGACTAAAGTGAGATCTACGCGTTGTCGATATCACAATCGGCGCATGTTTCGGCTTCGTAAGGAAGCCTTCTTGAGGATCTTGAGTGCGGTGCGCTCGTCGTTGCGTTACAATTGTCGATCATGATATCGACAACGCGTAAGTCTCACGTTAATACCGTTTTTATTATTACAAAATTACAATGAACGTGAGTTTCAATAACATTATAACAAATCTTTTGTTATTGAATTGTGCCCAATGAGTAAATTAAACTACGATACAACCTGACCGATATTAAAACGAAATGCCTACTTTATTGACACTGTCAACATTAGGCAATCTAATCACAATTTATAATGAAAGTGGCAATCCAGAGTTAATTCGATAAGTTGATTTGATTGCCACGGAACACCAACACCCGGAGTTCACTCGCTAAATAAACAATTAGGTATCTACCTGCCTGATATGAAAATATGTTTATTACATACTACAAACCGACGAGCACTCCAAACTAATCGTGTTAGGAACGTTTTCATTACATTTCGAATTGGTTAATTTACAAAGAAATCAAAATAACGAGTGTTGCGTGATCGCTGCTCATCTTTGTATGTAGATATGGCGGCGGCACATCAACAGCGCAGGGTTAAAATAATTTTGTAATATTGCCTGACTCAGCAATTATTTTAACAGTTGTATTGATTCTACAGGATAATATAATATCTTATTAATAATATAATTAAGACGGTTTGTGTCCTTACAAGACCGTTGTGTACGCTGAGGATATATGTATCAAGGGTGTGTGTTATTATTGTGTAGGTATGTATGTGTGCGTGTGTAGAAATTAATGAAAGGATTTTGATGACATTTGGTACACAGTTTCCTTACATCATGAATTAGTACTTTTTATCCTTATGTACTTTGATAAACACAAATACTGAAAAGTTTTCTAAAAATAAGGATTAATTAAGCCGAAGAGGCTTTAGCACGGTGCATGGTGGTACGGACCACATAAGTACATACGCTACGACAGATTATACAGAAGACCGAAGAGTATAATCAGCCCCTGTGTCTAGCGTTTGTGGACTACGAGAAAGCCTTCAATTCTATCGAGACGTTGGCGGGGCTGCACTCCTTGCAGCGGTGCTAAATTGACTAAGTACTCGTACCTATAGTAAATCGAAGTGTTGAAGCTTTTATGCAGCAAGGCCGCTATGTCAGTCCGATTACAGGACCAGAGTAAGGAACAAATTCCATTGCAGAGGGGTGTAGTACAGGGAGACGAAGGGAACTCTACGAAACTGTTCACGAATGCATTGGAGGATGTTTTGCAGATGATTTAGTCATAATGGTGGGGTCACCCGAGGACCTCGGCACCATGCTCAACGAGCTTAGTAGTTTCGCAACAGGTTGGTCTTAAGATGAACATGGATAGATGAAAATAACGTATAATGTCCATGTTCCACCTGTACCTACCGGTAATTGTTGGAAACCAAATACGCTCGAAGTAGTGGGTGAGCACGTCTACTTGGGACAGACTGTCTAACAAGGTAGCTCCAATTTCGACAAAGAGGACGCACGAAGAGTCTAGCTCGGATGGGCAGCGTTCAGGAAGCTTCGATTCATCTTTTCGTCCCCAATACCTCAGAGCCTAAAAACTAAGGTGTTCAACCAGTGTGTGTTGCCAGTGAGGACTTATGGCAGTGAGACGTGGTCATCATTAATAAGTTCAAAGTAGCTTAACGAGCAATGGAGATGGATATACTTGGGGTTTCCCTGCGTGATAAGATCTGAAATAAGAATCCGTAGGAGAATTAAAGTTACCGACATATAGCTCTCAAAATTAGCAAGTTGAAGTAGCAAAATTGGCAGACCAAATCGCTCGCAGAACCGACACAACTGACGGGTAAGGAAAAGTTTGTCAAGTGACGACCACGCACCGGAAGACGTAGTGTAGGCCGGCTCCTCGCTAGGTGGGCTGACGACGTCGTCGAAACCGTTGGGTACCGCTGGATGCAGGAGGTAAGTAGCCGTTCCTAGTGGCGGTCTATGGGGGAGGCATATGTTCAGTAGTGGATGTCGGTTGACGATGATGATGATGATGGATATATATAAAATACACGGAGACTATTTTAATCTGATTAAACTAGTAATATTAACCGGTAGAACACTCACAATAGGGATCGAATACGTCGGTGCGGTTTTCAAGCCTCTTACATGCGAATAGTTGTTAAATTTAAATAGCTTAGTAAGTTACAAAGTTGTTTTTTGGTATCAATATAATGCTTATTATGATTATTATGCTAAGCTTATTCATCATTATCATGTTCATATTAATAGTTATGGTTAGATGGAAAAAATTACAGTGTGAAGCAGTCGGTTGAAGCTGCCCAATACCCAGCAATATGTTTAGTTTAGATACATAAAGTTAATATTTACTCTATAAAGACATTAGCCTAGTAAGAAACCTTACATGTTGTGAATGCGCTACCCCTTTTACCGTCCACCAATACGATTTTGTAATGCAATTAGGGAAACACTCAACGGTAACAGTAAACAGTCAACGATATCGTCGGAATCCATACAAAGGGCTGCACATGCAACGAACACTTTAATAAGATTTAATGCCTTGTGGCACTGTTACCAATACATATGAACGCCTATTATATAGGACGACGTTTATCGTAGGTCAAAGTCAAAGTCAAATTCAAAGTCAAAGTCAAAATCATTTATTCAATTTAGGCATCAAAGACGCACTTATGAACGTAAATTTTTCGTTATAATGTACTTTAAAGACTACTGCCGCGTTCCAAAATATATAGAGCCTACCGAGAAGAAGCGGCAAGAAACTCGGGGCCATTCTATAGATGTTTTTACAATGTTTTTATTTAGGTACTACAAATATTAGTGTGTTGCCTTACAAAAGAGAACATAATAATGGTATCAGTAGGGCAAGATACGCTACACTTTGACATCTTTGTACACGAGTAGATAGATCCATGAGTGATCAGTCCCAAGCTGTTTTATCCTCCAAGTAATCCGAAATTTTGTAATAACCTTTTTGACAGAGTTTAGTTTTAATAGTAATTTTAAACTTATTAATAGGCAAATCTCGGATAACATTGGGAACTTTATTATAGAATCGTATACATTGTCCCATGAAAGAATGACTTATTCTGTGCAGACGCGTTACATGTACGGATAGCTTGTGCTTATTTCGCGTGTTGATGGAATGAGCATCACTCCTTTTATCAAATGTACAAATGTTTTTCTTTACATACATTAGATTTTCATAGATAAACTGAGAGACAACAGTTAGAATGTTTATGTCTTTAAACTTCTGTCTAAGGGAAAGGGGTCTGGGAGCTAAACTGTAGATTGCTCGTATAGCAATTTTTTGCAGTATAAAAATAGAATTAATATCTGCAGAACATCTCCAGAGCAGTATGCCATAAATCATAACGCTATGGAAATAACTAAAATAAACTATTCTAGCTGTGTCTACATCAGTTAATAGTCTAATTTTTTTAACAGCATAAGCCGCTGAACTGAGCCTACTAGACATTTTTTTAATGTGGGGATTTTTTTGTAAAACACCGAAGGCATCTTGAGAGTTCTGCCAGGCATCAAACACATCTTTTATAAGTTCTATACCTACGTCTATAGTAGGGCGATTCCTTGTAAACCCAAATTGATTTTTATGGAAAATTTTGTTAGTACTAAAATGAGTTTCTAATTGATGTAATATATTTTTTTCAAAAATCTTACTTAGTGTAGGTAGTACAGAAATAGGCCGAAAATTTGTTAGATCAGTAGTACTACCAGATTTGAATAAAGGAACCACTTTACTGTGCTTCATTAGGTCAGGAAATACACCACTTGCAACCCAACTATGAAACACAGCGGCTAGATTGGGTGCAATGATATCTATAATTGAAGAAACGATCTTCACAGAATGACCCCATAGGTCTGCCATTTTTTTTGCATCAAGACTTTTGAAACTGCTTACAATATCTTTGCAATTAACTACCGGAAATTTAAAAGTTGTGTCACATTCAGTTACAATTTGTTAAGTAAGATCTCAGCAGAAATGGATTCCTTTCTGCTAAATATCCTATTTACAACATTTAAGGTACTTTCTCTTCATGTGCATAGTCATGGGTCATCCTGTTTAATAATCAAGAAACATGGTTTTCGTATTCTCGTCAATCGCCCTAGAAAGTTTTAGTAATGCATCACACCATCAAACTTTACTTACCGCCGGCTTTACTTATCGAATGGTAATGAATATGAGTTTCATTTTGTAATTCGTCTCCATAACGGGAATATTTTTTTAAAGACAATATCCGAATGAAGTTCATCTACATTACCATTTTGTTAGACAATAAGGCGGCTTCACTCTGAAATTCAATATCAATGACTCAATAATCTGTCAAGCCTCGTTTTTGGACAATTTCATTGTCCTATTTTAATGTATTTTAATATTAACATCCAACAAAAACAGAGATGCCCCATGAATGCAACGCCTGCAATAAATATCGTGATCCGTATCACAACATCTACAGTACATTCATCGTAAATAGGCGCCTGCAATGGTTGCAAACACAATTCTATTCTATGCCCTTGGGATAAGAATGAACGACATTGACTTACAGATATTTTTCTGTGATAACTTTTTTCTCCCAACATCTAGGAAAATGATTCAATTTACAATATAACATGTATTTATTGCTCTACCGCTGCATACAAGTTTCATTCATGAACGCGGCTTTTTTCTTCTAGGCTGTAAATATATAGAAGTCTGCCATCCTTTATATCCGTAATAGGTAAGTAAAAAGTAAAACTGTGGATAGAATTATTGGCACCGCCCTTTAGATAGCACAGCGGTTACTTAGATTTTGACATAATTCGAAAGTCTGTCACATACGATGAAGATACTGCTACAATAATAGTGCGCCCCGCGGTTGCACCGGCGCGGCGTGGTGATGCATGATGATGAAAAGTATAACATGTCCTTCCCCGGAATATAAACTAGATTCCAAATTCCATAGAAATCAGTAGAGTTATGGCGTGACCAAGGGCACCTAAGAGTGATTCATTTATATGTATGTACATAGATTGATATATGATAGATAATTTATGATAGAAATTACTATTCAGATTATCAGATACAAATTCCAAAAAAGCCTCACCTTTTAATTCATAATGTCCGACCACGCATGTTGATCTTTAGCTAGTACAGATTACTGTAGGTTGTTCACATGGGATCGCGACAATCGCGACTTATTTATTACTAGTATCAAGGATGATCATATTACCTATACTACATTCTACGAAGAAATAAAGTCAGGAAGCATAACTCAGAACAAATTCCACACAAAAAGTGGTCCTTCAAACCACAACGACGTATGATTCCAACTGCGAATTACTTCCGAGGTTACAAACTTCGACCAATATTTTATATTGGTCGAAGGTTACAAATAGATATTTTCGGTGATTGGTTTAAATTTCAGAAGGAAAGCAGGGATTGATCCACGCGCGTGTTGCAACGTCTACTATGACAGCTGAGTTTTTTTGACAGCACGACTTTTAATTGGTCATTTTTTGAAGGCAGTTACTCTTCCTGATATTATTTCTTCGTAGACTACAGTATAATCATCCTTGCTATAGTACGTTTCAAACCTCCAGCGAAATTCGGACATTGACGCCTAAGTATTATGTTAGCAAAAAAAAAAACGATAGCAGTTTCTAGTGTCGCTGCCCATTCATTGCCATTCATAAATTATCGTATTCCCTGTCGTTAAGATTTCGTAGTACGGGAATGCGCACGACCCGCTGCTAGCCAGGGGCGGCAAACTTGTTTCACAACAAGTTCCGCTGTGGGCTTCATTCCGCTGTAGAATGCGATTGTGAATTTTTGCAGTAAAACGTTTGATTTAATTTGTTATTGAGTTGTTTTGTGGTTAAGTACCTTTCTCTATTGATATATGGATATTGATCACAGTGTCGACAAAACTGTTGACAGTTTTATTGTCTCTGTGGCAGAGTCAACTGCATCATCGGATGATGATGAAACGGACACAGAAGAAGAATCATAGTGTGGTGAACAACACCATTATAATAAATGTAGTACTTATGCATTATATAGAAGTGGATTAATTCCTAAATTAACATACTTACCATGACTTTTAATAGGTAAACAATAATATAGGATACAAGAAAATTGTAAGTTGATTAGTACTCCATAATATTGAAATTATAATAGCAATTATTACAATGTTTGTTTATAAAATTTCGATTCCAATTTAGGTACCTAACATTTTTCAAATCTTTCTAAAAATATTGGTTATACCTACAACATTCTCTAAGGTCAATGTCCGAATTTCGCCGGAAGTTTGGAACGTACTATAGTTTGTAGCACTAAATAAGGTAAACGTACCAATTCTCGTCAGATTCTGAACCTTGTTGTATTTACAGCTCTGCTACGTTATAGTTAATTAATATAAAAGTTATCAAAGTATATGACGAGGTCCATAAATTATTACTCTCTTTGATATATAGTGTACTTTAATGACTAAAAATGTATAAAGTGGTTAAATAATCAAAGAAATAAAAAACATCTATTTGTACGGGTATCCGGCAGATTTGTTGTAGTTATCGTCAAGGTGTCCCAAATCTCGTCAATTTTCAACACTGATTTGAACTCTAATACTTTTTTATAAAGTTTATATTATGTTCAATTTTAAACGGTGTTTTTATCAATGCTGTCCCATGAACTGAATATTGAATAATATTGGGTTTGAAAAATCAAACCAGTCGCACGTTGATTATAAATTAAAGAAAAAAAGATTAATATTTATATTTATTTTATTAACTTATTGCTTAATATGTAATCTAATAAGTAATACGCTTATTAAGTGTATTACTTATTAAAATAGTGTCTGTGAAATCTATGAAAAGTTGTTAAACAATAAATATATATAAGTAAAAAGCGCGAAACCTTAGAAACCAAACCATTCTTATTGAGTATTAACTTTGACGAATATCACGTCACTCTTTTGTAGCAAGAACATTTTCTTGTGACTAAGTTCGACAACTTAGAAAAATAAAAAAAGTAGGTATACCTAACAAATACACATCAAAAGTTTGTAATATTTAATTCATTGGCAATAATAATACTTGTTAACACTGCATTTTATAATATATCTACCTTTTAAACAAATATAAGTACAATAAAATCTTTGTTGAATACCACAATAATAAACAGTGTCGATATTCCGTGCATTTATACAAACGTGTCACAATATTCGTTAAAATAATATTTACTTTGACGAGAACTGGGACAAGCAGGGATTATTTGGAGGTAAAGATCGACATACGAGTACAACGACAATAATTAAAAATAGAGGTATTAGTCTATAAGCGTCAGATTGTATCCAAATAATCGTTCCCAGACTAATTAATATTATTACTTTTTTGTATTGAAATTCTCGTGAGTTTGACACATATTAAACTATTACCGGCAAAACTCTCACGTTAGGGATGGAACACGTTTGGTTTTGAGCATGTCTGATGCACATCTTCAGTCGAGTGCGGCTGTCGGCGGGTACCGTTCTACGGTTCACGTATTCGATTCCTAACGCGAGTGTTTTTTCCGGTTAATAGTAATAATTTAATAATGTTACATGTTTTTTGTATTATAGGTAGGTACATTACATTATATTAGGAGCACGTGAAAACTATTATCTACTATAATTAATGATTTATCTACTGAATAATTGCACTGCCTAACTACTGGTTCGTGCTTCGTTCTTGCTCGTGCGCCGCGATTTCGGAAAATGAACCAAAATGACGATTTGTGCGTTGAAATTGTGCCACAACATTTCAGAAAAGCTGCATAAGAGTTATGGTGTGACCTTTCACAGCTAAGCCATCGATATTAATGCTTAAATCGTCTACAATACAAAAAAATATAAATATAAACTCGTATATAAATAATCAACACATAAGCTCGTGAGGGACTTACTGACTATAGTGTAACAAATATTATTTTTAAAGAATGTAAATCGGCTATTGGCTGTATGTTATATAAGTAAGTCCTAACAAATTGTAAAAATTATTAAGAGCTGTGGATTTAGTTAAATAAATACATATAAAAAATAAAAAATAGGTTGGCCGCTTATTCCTGTCTGCGCGGTACAGGGGCGCGAGGGTATGACGACAAAGGGGAATGAGAGAGATGCGGGCGGCGGGAGCGCTTAGTGTGATACACATGAGAAAAAACGCGCCAAGATAATGTTGGTTCCTAAGATATGTGACGTCGTAGTGGTTAACTGTAAAAATAGTGATTTATTAAATGAAAATTATTTGATGATGATACAGTATTTGAATGACCTAACTGTGTATAGGCTAATATGTATGGTGAACAAAATATTTAGATGTAAACTGTTGTACTATTTATGACATAGAACAATTATCAAAATTATAAATCAGTCACTTATGTCCCTATCAATATCGGTGGAACTTGATTCTTCACTTTTGAAGCAGCCGTCATCAGAATCATCAGAGTCGTCCTGAGTGTTAATAATAAAATCAACAGTATCATCCCAAACTTCATCATGTTTGCAGTCCTCGATTTTAATGGTATGGTTAACGCAATGCTCCCACTTCTCTACGGGATATCTTACTCTTATCTCTTACCTTAGTCCATACTTTTTTGTGTTACTTGTCTCCATCACCCAAACCAACTCAATAGGGTTCAGGTCTGGGTGGTATGGAGGCAAACGCAACACTTCATGTCCGTTTCTTTTCAATAACTCGTCAATTTTGTCAATATCTTCAGTTTCTGACTATTTAATCAATTTTAAATATCGTTTTTTAGAAGCTCATCATCAAAAGCCATGTCATGTCGTCGTAACCACGATTGCATAACTGCCTTGGTAGAAGCCATAGTCGGCCTTTGCGTTATCCATCACGATAATAGAATTTGGTGGTATATTAGGCATCAGCTTTTCATTTTAAATCCATTTACCGAAATGATTTAAATATCATAAGTGCTCCGTCTACAAATCCAGTTTGACCTTAACAATGTGCGCTGACTAAACGTACCCTTTATCAATATGAGATAGCATGCCAAGTACATCCTTGGATTGCCAGCATTTTGTAAAGTTATGAGACGCATTTACATAAGTTTCGTCAAGATATAAAATATGTGTTCCTTCTATACGAAAATAAATTTTAATAAGTCCTTAGGTATTTCCACCTCTACGATGTTATATTTGGTATATAATAAGGAGTTTCCTTTTTGAACCGCATTTCTTAAACCAAGGTCATGTAACAACAGCCTTAAATATTCCCTTTCGCAGTGTAATATATTCTCTTCTCTAAGTTCAGCTAATTCAAAGTTTTCAGAGTATGTATTTTTTATCAATTGTATAAAACTGAGTGACTTTTCTTCTAACCATTCATTTTGTAAACTCGTTTATTTCCACTCTTTATCTGCGAACCTGTTTTGATTTTTTTCGGTTATTGGAATATTTCGTTGCCTATCAATATTTTCCGTTGTACAATTCTAGACACAGTCTTTTCCGATAGTGCAGTAACTTCTGCTACGGTTTTTTATATTTATGTCTTGTTGATATTCAATAAAATTAGGGTCTAGTTTCTTTATTCTTAAATTATTTTCTTTGTTCTATACATCTATTTGATAATGACAAGCTAAACACCACATAATACTCTGTATAAACACGTAGTTTGCGTTTTGTTTATGCAAAAAACATGTGAAATAGCAAAATCAAAACGGAATGTTCACTCCCAAGTCGTCGAGAGAACGTCGCATCTGTTTGTTCATTCCTTTTTAAAATATTATTGGCAACAAGTTTCTTAGTACAATAATGCCATTGTTTAAACAATGGCATTATTGTACTAAGAAACTTTAACTAAAGGATCATAAGATGTCAACTTTTGAAATAATTGTCTTTTGTGCAACGTCATGATTAACGTAATGATTTCATCAGCACTAAAGCTGGAATGACTAATGGACTGATAATGAAAGCTTTCTGAAACTGACTGTATAAAATCTAAACTGTCACACCCATTTACAAACCTATTACTATTTATAAATTGATCTGTGATTTTAATTAAACGTTCGGTAAAAAAACGGATAAAATGAACAAAATAGATTACTTAATCATAAATCAGCGTGAAATACATATACTTACTAGTAGTTCTGCGAACAGTAGACATCGCTAGCACAGTCTTATTAGCGGCAATTTTTCGCAGTACTTCACAACCTATTATCACAGAAACCACTAATTATGCTCATATTCGAAATTCCTCTTTGAAATTAGGTACTTAATGTGTGTGCCAAATTTCATCAAATCGGTCGGTAAATAGCGCTGCAGCCAACTTCCCCCTTTTTTAGGAAAAGTACACCCCTAATCAAAAATTGTTGACGACAAAAAATCCAATTAAATAGAAGAACATACATACCAAGTTTCGTCAAGATTGGTTGAAAAATGCGGCCTGTACAGGAACGCAAACGAACAACCTAACAAATATACGGACAGATAGTTTCCTATTTTTGTCGCGCTGTCGCTGCGCTGATTGCGAGCCATACACATGCACACGAGGCCGCGAACTCGGGCACCAAGAGTGGCGGTGGTGCGCACCCCGGTCAGTCCTACCAAGTTCAAGAAGTGCTTTCGCACGATTCTGTCAATAATGGACACTACGGACCACTCCAGAGAAATTCATATAGCGGTGGCGGAGAAGGTCATAGTGTTGAATCATTCGGCGAAGAATATCAGCCTAGTGAGGGAGCGCCCGGAAGTTCATATGGTGCTCCTTTACATACCTACTACGGAAGTTTCGGAATTCCTGATGGGGAATCATTTGAAACGAAAACTTAAGACCAAGCTATTCAAGCTTTACCACAAAAAAAAACAATCCAAGTGGTGCTCACGGTCATAACAGCTTTCATTAGCTTGTGCAATAAGAAAGTCCAGTGAACTAGGTACCTGATGTATTTCAAGCTAGCACCTAGGTCTTACTTAGGTACCTATTAACCTTTTAGGTTAAAGCTGTGCTCAGTAGCAGGATTGAACGTTTTCATTGGTACCAATGTTACTACTCGTAGATGTCTAAAGAATATACTTTAGTAATGCAAGTAGGTTATTGTTGTTAAATGTGTATACTTACTTTATTAATAAAACTAGTAAGTAGGTACTAAGTTTTAATATTTGATTTTATTTTATCCATCAAACCAATTTAAATAATGAACCTTTAATGTTGGATACATCACTATGAATAATTGTGTGATATGAATAATTTGTAACATAATTTTTTTTTTTTATTAGTTATGTGTGTTAATTGATGTAACTGGTAAACTGCCGTTTTAATTAATATACTAAATAAAAAATCACATACACAACATCACATTTACTTATAAATAGCATTTTATTGGCCTCGGTTATATAACAATACAACTTTAATTTAATTATATTTATTTAGAGTCTTTAGAGGATATGGTTGGGGTTTGCGCGGTGTGTGCCCGTGTTGAATGGCCACAGAAACTTCAATAATAAAATTATAGTAAGGTCATAGAATGATTACATTTGCTAAGTGTTAAAACGTAGGCACATGTCAATGTTATTTGCTTTTTCTACTCGCAGCATAGGGATGATTTTTATTTATTTATTTATTAGGTATACCATAATTATTCTACTTCGTTAAAAACTTGGACGAATTGTCAAATATGATATAGAATGAAGAATACCCAAATGTATCACTAATAACTCTTCCTATCACTGATTTCTTCGTTTGTTTTTGTTTGCTCATCCACACGCATTAGCGAAATTGAGGATTGTGGAAGCCAAAACATAAAAGATGAACGATGCTTTTTGTAAAATATCGAATTAGGATTTTAGGTTAGGGGAATTTATATCATTAGGGAATCGCACGGCAAAGCGTTAGGCCACCAGTTCTTGCATATTATCTATTAGCTGTAGCTAATAGCGTACAGAATGTAAATTCATATTTGGCTACTGCGTCTTATCCCATCAGCCGTGCGATTCTCTAATGGGTGATCCCTATAATCTATCTATCCACAGTTTTCCTTACTACCGATAGAAATGTGACATAACGTCCATACAAATAGTGTCAAATATCTAACTATAGTAAGGTAAACCGGCGATAGATAGATTATTGGGACGGCCGTAAGTGCAAACATCGTTTCATCTTTGACAACACCATTAAACAAATGACGAGATTACGATGACAGATCTCAAACTATTTGACATCGGTGAGCTCGTCGACGATCGCATCAACGGATCATTAGGGAATCAGATAAAATCAGTTTGACATATCGTTTTTAAATTAAGAACATATTTATAGTTGGTAGTTGTAGTGTTATAGATCGAGGCCAGTAAAATTATTTACCTTCTAAGGTAAAGAGCGCGACAGAGTACGCACTGACGAAAGTGATCTTACGAGTTAGTAATCAACATTAGAAAATGCACTAGGATACTCCAGATTATATATTATAGTTTCCGCTAGAGCTAGGAAAATATAAAGCATAGGTAAATAAATGTACATAATGGGCGAGTCAGACTTTTTCTGTTTGTTGTATATTCGATCTATTCTAGTTTTATAAGATATCTACTCTCATCGTCATATTTTTTTTTTAATTTATGATCATAATCGTTTGAGAGATTGTGAAGATATCCTGGATGGCTGCGAGCTCCAGTGTTCATTCGATAGACTAACATTTTAGCACTATTTCATGCCAGAACACTAGACCTAGAATGTGAACTGTAAGGATCATGGAAATCATGGACAGCTGTGGACACCGTTACGTGTAGGTAAACGCTGAAGTTTCAATCTAGAGGGAGATAGCTAGACAGACGGGTAGAAAGACAGAGCCCCACCATGCAATAGATTTCCTCACGATGTCAACTAAACCGAACGCTCAAGCATACCGTGCCACAGTAGGATTCGAACAGACGTTGATCAGGGGCTGATCCTTACTACACTTAGGCTTCGTATTATCTTAAATAAGTACCTAACTATGCCTTTTATTTTCTTACATAGGTATTAGGTAAATTTGCCAGAAGTGGAGAGGTCGAAGGAGAGAGGCTGTCGGCAGAGGAGTTCACATTCTTAATTTTTCACTGAAAATGAGAAGAGAGCGACCTGAATTCTCTACATAGGTAATTAGCCAATACTCATGTCTTCCCATTGCTGTCCCCACTCATTGCTTCGTTTCGGATAGATAATCATGGGCCAATTCTCCACCACGAGAGCCCAGTCCGGCTTGGTGATTAGGCTAGTCTCAAAGTTAGAAAAGCTAGTAAGATTGGGCCAGCCTATTACTATCATAATAATAATAATAATGTGGATGGCAAGTCACCACCTGCCTAAATATTTTAACATGAGACTAAATTGGCAGGTGCCGTAGTCTCATTCATAGCCCACTATCTTCCATATCACTAATAAGTTCATATCAATAGCCTGGCCATTTTACCCATTTTTTTAATAGTTATAAGTACCATGTTACCCTTCATACAACATTCTTTCTGTTTTTGATACTTTGTATTTTTATACCAAACAGGCCTCTAAGTGTTGGCTACAGCCCCACTTATGCCTTTGTAAAGGACCGGATGAAATCCGTGAAACTTTTTGAATAAAAGGAATAATAATAATAATAATTTTTTTTTTATAATAATAATAATTCACGGACAGGACTGTTGTTGCTAATAAGCCTGACATCGTGGTGATCGATCGATCTCAGCGCCGGGTAATGCTTGTTGACGTCACCATTCCTCATGATGAGAATCTCGTGAAGGCCGAGAAGGACAAGCTCAGGAAGTACCTTGACTTAGCTCACGAGGTGACCGCCATGTGGGATGTTGACGAGACGATCATTGTTCCGATAGTGGTTTCAGCAAACGGCCTTATAGCAAAAAGCCTCGCCCAACATCTTAAGAGGCTCTCGCTAGACGGTTGCATCAAGAGCCAGATACAGAATGCAGTAATCCTTGACCCGGCACGTATTGTCAGGAGGTTCCTCAGTCTGCAGCCCTAACCACCGGTAGTTTGGGTCATGCTCCACTGCCGATGGCAATCTAGGATTAGGTTTTATGTTTTTATATTATATAGAAATATTGTAAAAAATTTAATTTTAAGAAAAAGAAATAAATACATAATGTGAATAATAATTTTATTGATCAGATAACAAAAATCCATTTGTGTTAGTTAAAATGTATATATGCTAAGTATAAATAGTAGCATATAACATAGGATAGCAGATTAATGTATAGACATTAATCTGCTCTTAGGACATACATGTCCGAGGATATGGCATCATATAGACCGAGAACTATTATAGGTACCTACCTATTCATTCTGCCTGATTTTAGATACATAGGTATATATTTTGTGTTTTACGTTATGTATTGTAGGAAATTACAAAACGATTTATTGGGTAGATTGTTTAACACGACCAAGCAGACCTAATTTAGATAATAAAGTAGGCCTGTAAGTAAGGCCTGCAACTCGCTAGCGCAAACCGTGATTTATTGCGTTCGTGAGAAGTACCTACCCACTAAGTAAATTTAAACATACTTAACACTGTTTTCATACGTTACAAAAATAAACCATACCGAAAATAGATGATCCCGACATTTTTTGTATCTACCTATGTAATGAAGTTACTGCAATTCGATTATAGGGAAAAGATATAGACAGACTAATCAATAAGGTTTCTACTTTTAAATTATATTCTAATACAACTAACAAACCACGAAAAACTACACAAAAATATTCTAATTTCAAACTAGCCTATGTCAGTGGGCCTAGCACGAATAATAAAAGTGTTTACACAGGATACAATTTCGAATGCTATATTATGCTGTAGTAATCTGCTGTGAACCAGCAAATCGTATTGTATGTAGGCGTGTTATGACTCCCTTCCAACCTCAACCATGAGTTTACAACATAAATGTCATCTATAGTCGATACTCGATCTCGCCTACCTATGAAGCTTGTCATTGGCGTACTCGCTAATTATATAACTGCCAATTTTAGTTCTCCGATTGACCGCGAGGTGGCACTGTTCTTTTTTCATATTTTTTTTCCGGCAGTCGATAGTGAGCGTCAATTGGTGTCAATATTTGTAAACTCATGGCAGTTCTACAGCAGATTATTAGAGCAAATTGTAAGCCGTAGTGCAGTATTAAGCAATCTGGGCTCAGTCGCGATCGTGACGTCGTCCGTGGCTGGCGTCGTTGTGAATAATTTGATTTAAATAAGAGATAATAGATAAGAAGATAAGTTTATGTAAATAGATGCAAAAATTTATACTACAGAAAAAACTTGTATGTGGACGAGAATTTCAGAAGTCTTTAATGACTTGCCACATTTGTGGGATAAAAATAGTTATGGCATATTTGTACTTTTCTTTGCAGTTGATGTTTTGAGTTTGAGAGTTTTGAATATCCAAATTTCTCTAGACTAGAAATAACTATTTTAATTATTAAATAACATATAATAGGTATTATTTACTGTAGTGTTGCTGTGCATGTAAAATCTTTATTGTCTCTCAGTCTCAGTAGGTATAGTTGACTCAGCGAAGGCAATTGCAAGACCCACTTTTTGTTATTTGGACAGTATTTGAGCCATTTTTATACACATGTGAACGCTGTAACGATCCAACGCGGAAAGAAACTGTGATCACTGCTGCAACGTGAGTAGAGTAAGTCCAACCGCTACTACAGCATGTTGGAACAGCAGGTTGTATTTGGAATTGCATCGTATGTAGGCAGCTACTGACTTTTGCGATACAAATAATTTTTCGCAAATTGTTTGTGCTACTGCCTCAGGTATCAGCATCTAGCGACTACCTACATAAAAATTAGTTGTTCTACGGTACGTTTGCATTTAAAAAACATGTTGCTAAACATACCTATCTCAAAACTCGTTACATGTTGGAGTGTAAGTCTCTACATAGATAGCGATCGCTTTACTACTGACATCGGTCGATAGGATAAAATTATCGGTAAAAGATAACGTAATATAGCTGTCGCATGTAGATCCGTGCTAGAGACAAAGTAAGCCATGTAAGCCTGGTCTCCCGGTGAGCGTTGATGGAAAAAACTACCCGGGGGAGATAGCGAACTCTTTTTTAGATCATTTCAATGTGCGGTCTCCACTGGGCCCTTCAGTAACGGTGTTTGATGATGAACCTGGCAGGCCGGTCGAGAAACCTCTGTTAAGTTTCTCGGCAAATCAGATTACTTCGATCATAAGAATGATGAGCAGAGGAAAATCTCCCGGACATGACAGGCTTAGCAAAGAATACTTAAAACATGCGGGTGTTCACCTGCCGAGAGTCCTGTCCATGTTCTATACGTTATGTATCAGTCACTCTCATTTACCAGCTCTATTAATGAAAACTATCGTAGTACCAATCGTCAAGTACAGGACAGGAGATATCTTGGAGAAGGGGAACTACCGCCCTATCTCTCTAGTGACGATTACAGCTAAAGAATTGGACAGCTTGCTTAACTCCTGCTTAGATAAATACATGAACCTGCATTATACACTATTCGGGTTCCGCCCAGGATTATCTACTGAGAGTGCTATTTTGAGACTTAAGGTCCATTATTATAAAGATCGCAAAACGCCGGTATACGCTTGTTTTCTTGACCTCTCCAAATCGTTCGATCTAGTGTATTATGATATGCTGTGGAGAAAGTTGAAGGACAGGCGAGTAGGGATATTCAGATTTTGGTATGCGAGCCAAAGTAACGTTGTCAAATGGGCCAACGCTTTTTCTGAACCTTATAGATTAGAGTGCAGGATGAGGCAAGGGGGGTTGACTTCTCCTAAGCTCTTCAATTTATATATAAATGATCTATTAGTCGAACTCGGCAGCATGCATGTCGGATGTCGGGTAGATGGAGTTTGTGTAAACAACATCAACTATGCAGACGATATGGTGCTGCTGGGTCCGATATCACGGTCAATACAAGAGATGCTGGGAGTCTGCGAGACTTATGCTTTCTTACGTTGTATACTAGCCCATGCGAGGGCATGGGCTAGTATATAACGTAAGAAAGAGCGTGTACATAAATGTACTGCGAAAATGCCTGAAATACTCTCAATGGCATTAAAATTAATAAATTAACTAAATTTAAGTACCTCGGGCATTTCCTTACCGACGACCTTAAGGATAATATTGACATAGAGCGGGAGCGTAGAGCTTTAGTACGAGTAGTACGGGGCAATATGTTGGCACGTAGATTTGCTCGTTGTACGGACCAGGTCAAAATAACGTTATTTAAAGCGTTTTACCAGGGTATGTACACGGGTAGTCTATGGTTCAACTATGCCAAAAGCTCGTTAGACGGACTTCGAGTCCAATACAACAATGTGTTTAGGATGCTGTTGGGACTTCCCCGGTTCTGCAGTGCCTCGGAAATGTTCGCACAGTACCAAACTGATGGCTTTCATGCCATCATTCGTAAAAAAGTAGCAGCATTGAGGTGCAGAATTGGGGTAGGTGACAACCAAGATATCACATTAGCGTGCGGCATCCCGTTACGTGGATGGATAGCTAAAGCGCTCTACATACGATGCAACCCCGAACGCAACATGCTGTAGCAATATCTTGTAGTCGCGGTTGTGCGTACTCTACACACGTTGCAACGGCGTTTACAATTTCATTCCGCGTTGGGTCGCCACTGCGTGCGCACGTGAATGAAAATGGCTCAAATGCTGTCCAAATATTACAAAACTGGTCTTGCCTTCGCTGAGTTCGCTGAACTATATCTACTCAGACTGAGAGACAATAAACATTATACTTTTTATATTATTTTACTTTGAACATTAATAGATGCACAGCAATACTAAAATATATAATACCTATTATTATTTTAAATAATTAAAATCATTATTTCTAGTCTAAAACCTTATACGAAGATCACGTTTGTGAATAGATTTGCTACTTTTGACGTTCGTGCATCATGATGATACATCGACCGAACCAACGCACAAAAGACGGCAAGCTACAATTTCCTTTAAATTTTTCGATTCGTTAACAAGTGTACCTACATAACCATGCACATACTGGAATTCGATTTTATCATATCGATATTAATTTTATACACTTGTGACAGCGCGCCGATATATGTCTAGCTTGTATAAATTGAAATTGAAATTTGTTTATTTGCACGAAATATGGTACAATAAAGTTGTTAAGCTATTAGATAGGTTCAGCATGCTTCACCAATAACTGGCATACAAAAATTAAATACATTACAATGGCAGAAAAAAATACAGTTTAAATGTTTATAAATTAATAGAATGCAATTGAAATTAAGTTAATAAAATAAAATAATATTAATTTCAAATAATTATAAAACTTAAAGATAAAAGATGTCAGGCCTATAATGTTACAATATCTTAGTAACTATTAGTCAAACAATTATAATTACAGCTGACACATCCAACCAAAAATTATAGTTAAATTCAAATGCATAATATACCTATATTACAATATAATATCAATAAAATAGTCATTTTTTAAACTTCATAAATTCTTTGATTGTATAGAAACAGTTTTCAGTCAGCCACTGGTGTAATTTCAATTTAAAATATTTATATGGGAGCTCCCTGATCGCCACTGGAATTTTGTTAAAAATTTTAATAGACATAACATTACAATTTCGACTACATAAGGCAGTATTACAAGTAGGTGTGCGTAGCCTGGTGGGATCTCTACTAACTAGTCGAGAATACTTATTATTTCCTAATTTTTCAAATAGGTGAGGATGCTCTTTTACAAAAAGTCCTGCTTGCATGATATACAAGCCCGTTAGGGTTAATAATTTTAGATTTTTAAAAAGTGGTCTACACGAATCAAGGACCGACACCACAAACAGCTCTGATACATTTTTTTGCACTAGGAATGCCTTCGTGACATTGGTAGAGTTTCCCCAAAGTAGAAGACCATACCTCAGAACTGATGCTACATAGCCATGATAGGCAGTGAGTGCAGCATTTTGATAAGCTGTACGCCGTAATCGTTTTAGTGCAAAGACAAATCGGTTAAGTTTGGAGCAGACATACTCAATGTGTGTCTTCCAATTACAATGTTGGTCTACATATATGCCAAGAAACTTGTATTCATCCGTAGATTCTATTTGTTGGCCTTTACACATTACACTAAAATTATTTTTAATTGATTTATAGTTACAAAAATTTATATATCTAGTTTTCGAGATATTGGCACGTAAGTTGTTGTAGTCTAACCACGTAACTATAGAGTCAGTAGCAATATTTAACAGATCTCTATGTTTATCAGTTGTGGATTTATTATTGTCATGCACAACAACTGATACATCATCAGCAAAAAGTATATATTTATGGTCAACGGCCGAAGGCAAGTCATTTATGTACAGTAAAAACAGAAGTGGGCCCAATTTACTACCTTGCGGTACACCACTGCTATTAGCTTGGTAGGCAGATCTATAAGATGTTGAAATTTGTCTTTTATTAAGAGACATTTCATTAAGATAAATCGTAAATCATAATTGTACAGCCCGCGGAACGTAACTCTAGCGCTGAGCAAAATGTGGAGGGGATGCTGTGCATGGGTACAGTCGCGCACATGTGACAGAGAGAGACAAGAGTCCCTCGTCTTCCATGTGACAGAGTGAGACAAGAGTCCTTCGTCCCTCTAGCCCCCCTGTGATACCCAATTTTTTACTTCTGCGCAATAACGGTCAGCACTAGAGTTACATGCCGCGGGCTGTAACATGAATTAGAAAAGTATTCAAAATATTGAACATACTGCTGATATCGTTTTCATAGAATACTTAATAACAATATAAAGTTACATCTTTGAGGTGGTAGTACTTAATGTTTTAGCGCTAACATTCGTTAGGCGTAATTATGTTTGTAAAGACAGCAATATAGGACGGAGACGGTCAGGATCCTGACCGATTCCGTTGATATTATTGTCAAATTTAAAAAAAAAATTGTTTTAAAATGGTGTAGCGAATTCAACTCTAGGTCTCTTTCCGTGGCAAGGAATGAGAGGGTCCTCTAGGTCTGGTTGGGAATGGTTTAGCGGAGGGCGTAACATACGCTTGCTCGCCAATCCCTCAGGCTTCTCGTCCTCGTCGGAGACATACATGCAAATCAGGTCCGACGCTACAGACGCAGTATCGCTCAAGCTGTAAGCAACATACAATTTTATACACAAGTGATATAGCTATGAGCATATACTTAAAAGGAAAACAGGAAGAACTACCAGCAGAAACGGCAGAAATGAGTGAAAATTAACTTAACATTAGGAAAAAAAAGGAAAAAAAAAGTCAAAATCACTTATTCAATTTAGGCATCAAAGACGCACTTATGAACGTCAATTGTTCATTATGTACTTTAAAGACTCTACCGCCGCGTTTCAAAATATATAGAGCCTACCGAGAAGAAGCAGCAAGAAACTTGGGGCCATTCTTTTTTTATAGATGTTTACAATGTTTCTACTTAGGTACTACAAATATTACATTTTATGGGTGGCAGAGTGACAGCTTGCCAGAAGTGGAGTATTCCAAGCATCTTTATCTTCTATAAATGTCGAACTTTATAATAAGCTTTTTTATTAAAACGTTTTTTACAGTCAACTTGAATTTGCCCTCTGTGAGATCAGTTATGTGTTTTGGGATTTTATTGTAAAAACGCACACAATTTCCTAGGAATTACTTATTAGTCTTCGCAAGTCTAAAACTAGGTACAGCTATCCTATTTGTATTTCTATTATTAAAGGTGTGGTGATCACTACTTAACTTATATATATATGTATTTTTTTACGAACATACATTATATTTTCAAATACATAAAAGGCAGGCAAAATTAATATATTGATTTCTTTAAATAAATCTCTCAAAGATTACGTATATAGCTCGAATAGCACGTTTCAGTAGGATAAAGATGGTCTCTATATCAGCCGCTGAACCCCATAGTAATATTCCATATGACATTACGCTGTGGAAATATGCAAAAAATACTAACCGCGCCGTAGAAACGTCTGTTAGCTCTCTTATTTTACGTACCGCATATGCAGCAGAACTAAGTCTCCCAGACAGTGCATTTACGAGTATATGAGAACCCCATTGGAATTTTGCGTCAATTTTAATGCCTAGGAAGACTGTTGCCTTGTCCATTACGAGTTTAACTCTATCAAGCGTAACGTTGGACTCCAAATATGGAACAGTAGGCAAAGAAAACTCCAAACATTTTGTCTTTTTTGAATTCAGAAGTAAATTATTAGTTGAGAGCCCTTTAGAGATACTAGATAGAGCGTTGTTTACTTGACTTAGTGTGCTATCTAACAAATAATAAGTAAATAACTAAGAAAAGTAAAGTGGTTAGGACATAGTACTCGTACCTTTAGATTTTATAACTGCCACTGTCGCAACATAAGATGTAGATACATACCTACTACCTTATCACGAGTGTAAACTTGTAGAGATATAACAATGAGGAAGGTTTTGGCAATTTATTCTTCTACCTGTTCTATATTTCCTACAAATATTCGTATAAAGTGAACTATGACTCACTGATTACAACGTTGTTAAAAAAATCATGATACCTTAGAACCTATGAAGCCTATAAATTTGAAATTTAGCAGCCTGGCTTTTGGGTGTAGACAACCGCCAACAATAAAAAATGTTACATTTCCTTTTTGGTAGGGATAAATTAAAGCGATGAAAGGGATGGAAGAGGAATATATATTATACTAATATTCTCAGCTACAACTATAATATAATACAATTATATTCTGCGTCACTGTGTGAAAGCGTGCTCTCATCAAAACCAGCATATTATAGGTACCTATATCTAGTTTCGGTTACTCAAATACCTTCAAAAGTGACTACGTGTTTATATTGATCACACATGTAATATATATTATGTGTAAATGGTAGAGTTACCTGATATTACAAGCCTCGTTATCGTCCATGTGTTCGTCAAAAGTGGAGATCTTGTCCGTATGACTCAGGTCGGCGGGAATCAACAGCTCAGAGTCAGGCTCACACGTGTTCTGCGTCGGCTCACATTCCGGCTGAGCCACCGTCGTATGTTTATGCTCAACTAGCGTAGTATGGCTAGAGAAATAATAATAATATATAATAAATAACACACACAATTTGAAAATGTTCCGAAACCGACTTCCATTTTCAACCGACTTACAAAAATAGGAAGAGGTTCTCAAATCGACGCGTATTCGAATTGATTTGGTATGTATAATCATCGATTTGTTTTTTTGTGTATGATCACATAACTTTTTACTGAGTAGTCCGATTTTGATCATTATTTTTATGTTTGGTAGACTTATAAAACCCTGGTATATATATGGTTATGCTAGTAAAAAACATGCAAAGACAGTTATGCATTTAGTTGTTATGGTAAATTATCATTAGTCCTAAAAACGTTATGCCTACTTAAATTAGTACAAAAATTGTTATGCTACTAAATATAGACCTTATACCTACTTTTGAAGTAAATATATAAATAGGACCACATATTTAAATTTCATCAAATTCGCTTAAACGGTATTTGAGTTACAATCAAATAACTGAAAAGTGTTCCGCCTATCTCGATGATATCGTAATTGACGAAGAATAACAATCGATCCCGTAAGGAGGCCAGGGTCTCTAAAAAAGGGTGATAATAATTTTTTTACCAATAAATGGAAGTCGGTACCACACAATATTGTGATAATAGGTAGGTTACGTACTTTTAAACTATCATGGTACCGACTTCAACAATCTATTTCACACTTTTTAGTGTTGAAGTCTTTCCATTTTTTGGTAAAAAATATATTATTGAACATCTATAGTCAAATTTTAAAGACCCGATGTTAATGATATACCTATTAATTGCAAAATAAAACTACAGGTCAGATCTTGATCGCATTTAAATGGGAACACATTGCGAACCGCCAGCTTTCAAATAAAAAATAATCATCTAAATCGGTTCACTTAGAATATAAATTCTGAGGTAAGATAAGTACATAAACTAATAAAAAAGAAAATACCTCTTCCTTTTATCAGTTGAAAATTATTATTTAGGTAGGTGCAATTTTTATATGCATAAATTATACATATAAAAAATAAAAACTATTAGCAAACTAGTTTTTTTATAGGGAACGTAAGGTAACGTAGTCTCCACTCCATAGTTCAAAAATCGAGTCAATGTTACACGGCGCATCGTTTAAATTTGAAATGGGTGAATGTGAAAATGACTGATAAACCTAATTTACCTTTCTAGTTTAATAGTCAGTTTAAGCTCTTGAGATTTTTGGACCACTTTTAACCAGTTGTCACTATCTATGACACCACCGTGACAGTTGTAAGAGCACTCAGGCCTGGAAATGAAATATGTACATACTTAATACATTTAATTTTTTATATTTTCAACACTACAGACTATTTGGACCGTACCTTTTTTAGATTTACATTTTAAAATGTGATTACATTTTAATGAAGATTTGTGCACCAAACATCACAATGAACTTTCTTAAGCTATGGTGGAAATTGCTTACAAACTAAAGTGAGTCCATTAATTTATATAAGCATGTATACATGTATATTTACAATTATTAATTTTAAAATTATGTTTCTAATGCCGGTACTTCTGGCCAATATCTTACTATTGGCCAGAAGTACCGGCCTCAGGTTCACGCCTTTGCCCTGTTCTTTTCAACATAGCCTTCACGATCTCCTCATTTTGGTCTTCTATTCGCCATTTTGAGATTGTATTGTATGATTCGATGTTCCGATGTTGTAGCGCTATAAAATGAATTCCTCATATGTCTCGATTATGATTTCTTCTCCCGACGCACGCACCCATGAATACCTACCTATCTATCACCAAGACGGCCTGGTCACAAAGCCCGGCACCCTCTCGGCTGAGGTACCCCGGCAATAGTCTTGCAAAGTCCATAAGACAACTTGCAAGCAACCTCTAAATTTCATTTAAATCCAAATTACATCATTATTCAACATCTAAATGGTACCCACGACAATGTTTTCATCGCCCGCCTGAGTGTCGCGATACTGCCACCACTGCATGAGAGACGCTGCCTCGGAGTTTCGTGACTCACTCCTTCGTCTGGATGATGATCACCGTTTCGTAGGTCAAACC
The DNA here is from genome assembly GCA_917880725.1 of Selenia dentaria. NCBI lineage: Eukaryota > Metazoa > Arthropoda > Insecta > Lepidoptera > Geometridae > Selenia > Selenia dentaria. Next base: position 24,669,541 of record OU862882.1, on the reverse strand, counting down.
CTGTGCTTCGTGTACGGTTAAGGTGCTGGACCCTTCCCCTGATCCGTATCCTTTGCCGTCTAGAGCGCTAGATATAGGGTTTTCGGAAGGTCTGTTAGGATTTTTGCACCTGTGTTCCGTTTCGGCCTCAGGGAATTAACTCGGGATCTAGATTAGTAAATACCCGGATACACTTCGCTGAGTGCATATGCTACATCCATTCATTTCATTTTATTTCATCCATTGGATTACGGCGCGTGCAGAACAACTCTCGGCTGATAAACTCCAAGATTTCAGGACTACTATATCTTATCTCGAAGTTACATTTAAATATTAGGAATCTTTCATATAGGCGTTACATTAGCGATAAGGATACATGACACAAAATACTTTGTGATATAGTATAGCAATTTGGAACTCCAGGTGCGCGAGTTCCCCGGACGGTTTAAAAACATTGTATACTCACTTCGGAGTAAAGTTCACCATAGTAGCGAGATGCCTGTGCACTTGATAGATGTATTGCGGCTCTGGCAAGACGGTGTCTTTGTGCATTTCACTAAACATACAATTTTCTGGGCAAGGCTTCACAGCACTTGTTTGTGCGAAATCGTTAACTGTAAATTTCAGTTTTGCTGGAAAATAAAAATAAAACTAAGTATTAGCGTTTTGAAGTACCTACTTATACGATCAGGCTGAATAACTTTGGGCGGTTTGAGAAATTAGACTGACGATTATAGAGACCTCGTCTCCTCGTGCAAGTTAAATAGGACCCTGTTAATATTAAAAAAAAAACCATAATAACATGGTTATTAATTTTGTTATAAATAGACAACTATAAAATTACCTGGCATTTTATACGCCTGCTGATAATAAATAGAGAAAAAAACTAAAAGGAAAAAATTACAAATTTATAAGTATATATAGCGCTCCAGTAGTTGCATAGACCTACCTTTGTAATGAAATATACTTGCCTATTACGATGCTAATGCTGTATCAAATATCAACCCTTATAACAGTTAATAATCTAATCCATTCAAACAACCAAAAATGACAACAAAACTCGTATTTAAAAGTGTTTGGTGTAAGAAATGGTAGGGCATAACATAGGTGGGGTGCTAGGTCAGGTTACCTCCTCGTGTGCTCGAAGGTTGCTGTTCCCTTATGGATACGGTTTATCCAGAGGGAAGAGCAGCATTTCGGGACGGTGCACCGTGGGCAACTATCGACAACTTCCCTTTGTGGGATCTGGTGGACCGTTGGCGAAAAACCTGGCGAGTGGGCGTCCCTCCGCGTGTCTCTATGAAGTTAGCATAGAGCACAGTGGACGGAGCAAGATGGCGTGATTGGTTAGGAGCGCCATGGGTGCACATTGGGCGGTGTGACAACGGTCGCTGCTGTGGATTCTCACTCAACACAATCAAAAGCAACGACTCTTGTCGTTTTAGGAGTAGCGATTCAGTATGGATCTGTAAAAGAAGGAGATTCGCAGCGGAAGCCTATTCGGCAACTCCTTCTTGTGGAGGAGGGCCAGCGAGGTTATCTCTGCGAATGACATATTTGTTTGTGTTTGTCTTGTATCGTCTTTACATGTTTAATGCGTCTCCAAATCCCGTTGTCGGGTGCTCGCACAAGGGATGTATGGTCGGGGGGAGCCCGGCCGCGAGAGCACCACAAGGGGACCTCACCCCTTAAAAAGGATAGCTACTACCATGGAATACAAGGCGAATGATAATATTTCCCAGGAGGGTACTAGCCTCGGTGAGGCTATACAATCCCTCGGTACTATGGCATCCATTCTCTGTCCAGACGGTTTAGCACCCACCTTGGACCGACCACCAGCAGCGCCCGAATGTCTACCGAAGAAGAAGAGGAGGAAACTATGAACTGAATGTAGAGGTGATCGGAAAGCGTCTCCTCGCCTACCAGCACCTTCCAGTCCCGAACACGTACTGCGAGATCAGGCGTGGCGAAGGTCACATCGACCACCGATCCGCCCAATCGCCGCACGCACGTGTTAATCCATTCAACTACCGCCTCCCCCCTAGCACTCGTCCTTGAAGACCCCTACGCCGTGACTTTGGCGTTGAGGTCCCCGAGAACAATGACGGGCAGAGGCCGGTTCCGGCCGACCAGGGTCCCCACTTCTCCAAGACGAGACTCTAGCTCGTGCAGGGGCTTATTGGGGGAGTGGTATACCCCGATAACCATTGCCTCGCCAACCCGGGCAGCGGAGTGGTTAATATTCGCCTGGCCATACTAACTTTCCTCCATTCGATCCTCCTGCACTGTTTCAGTGTGAGGCAGCTGCGACTTGGCCTTCGTTACAGCTTTTCTACTTCTTGCCCCTGTCTTGGTCGGGGGCTTGGCACATGCCTTGCCCCCGGAGAGGTTCTCTACTGGCTTACCCGCTGTTGTACATAGAGTGCAGTGCGGGGCAGCGGAGCAAGCGTGTGACGGTGGCGGCTACGCCAACTCCAGCAACGCCAGCGTCGACACCCAGGGTGGGATCGTCGATGGCTAAAACCACTGGCTTAAAGGCACCGAAAAAAGAAGAAGAAGAAGAAGAAAAAGAGATAAGGGACTTACAAAAGTGGTACTTCTGGTAACCCTGCTACTTCAGCTGCCCGCCCGCTGCCACCGCCACCAGAGTCTATGGATGAAGGATGGTCCACAGTAGTGAGACTGGGCATAAATCAGAGTGATAAATCACTACCGCTGTGGAACGCGGAGCTTTAGCTATGGCCCGAGGCCGCGGAGGGTGGTATCACCTATGCTAAGTTACTGGCTGAAGCTAGGTTCAAAATTAACTTGGCTAGTTGCGGAATCGCCGGACTTCGCTTCCGGAAGGCGGCCACTGGTGCTTGCATTTTAGAGGTACTTGGCGCAACCAGCGGTGAGAAGGCTGATTCCTTAGCCGAAAAGCAGAGGATCGCCTTGGATCCTGAGGTCACAGAGGTATCAAGACTAATGAAATGTGCAGAGGTGCGCATCTCGGGACTTGACGACTCTGTCACTCCAGCAAATGTTTTATTTTATTATCATAGGAAAACAAACAGCTATAAGTAAAGTTATTGTATACATAATATCATATGGCTAAGAATTAGCTTTTTCATGTTTCCACAAGTGAGAACACCAGAAGAGGTAGAAGATACCACTAGCTACATTACTAGCCTAATACATAATGCATGCTGGATGAGCACTCCAATCAAAAAGGGAGGGGCTTCCTCTGAAAATATACCTCTTGAAATAAAAAATAAAGTGCTAGAAAAAGAAGGCTTTGAAGGGTCTGGCATCAATCTAGACATAAATTGGATTATTTAGGCAGCTTTAAACAAAGCCATGAGTGAATTAAAGGAATTGTTGGATAGTACAAATAATGCAACTCTACAAAGTAAACTGCAAAACTGGCCGCTACTGCATTATCTGAATATGTGCTCTGGAAATTTACAAAAACGTTTAAAAGACCACAACAATCTAAGTCTGCGGTAAGAAATAATACGAAGGCTTAGAAGAACTAGAACTGGCAGAGAAAAGGCAGAAACATTCGGAAAGTATCTAGCTGACGTATTTAAACCGAACATCAGTGAATGCAAGGAATTCGAGAGGGAAATAGACGACCACCTACTGCAAGACTTCCAATTATCACTTCCACCAAGACCAGTAACAGTGCGAGATCTATCATGGACCATAAAAAGAATGAAAAATAACAAAGCCTCTGGCTTCGATCTAATCACTAAAGAAGTACTTATGCAACTTCCCAGGAAAGCTTAAGTATACATCACAAAACTCTTCAATGGTATTCTCAGGGTTCAACACTTCCCAACTATGTGGAAAGTATCCATCATCTTCAGGATACATAAGCCAGGAAAACCTCCAGATCATGCCACATCATACAGATCGATAAGTCTTCTTCCTGTCCTATCTAATGTGTTTGAAAGGATTCTCCTGAACAGAATACTGCCACTATTGGATGAAAATGAAGCCATCCCCAAACACCAATTTGGGTTCAGAAAACACCATTCAACCATCGCGCAGGTTCACCAGGTTTGTGATAAAATACGGCATTCCCTTGAAGCTAAAGAGTACTGCTCCGCTGTGTTTCTCAACATCCAGCAGGCGTTTGACAAAGTATGGCACAAAGGCCTCCTAAAGTAAATACCTTGCTACCACATACCTACTATATATACATTGATGAAGTCTTACCTCTCAAATAGCATGTTTCAAGTACGAGAAAGTGGAGACGGATCAGAAATTTATGAGATCTCAGCCGGGGTGCCCCAAGGCTCCGTTCTTGGCCCGATCCTGTACACTTTGTACACTGCAAACCTCCCTCAGTCAACACAAGTAATGAACGCTACATTTGCTGATGCACTGCACTATTAGCAAGCAGCACAGATCCATAATCTGCTTCAAATATTTTACAAGAAAGCCTTAACAAAACTTAACTTAAAGGCTGCAGAAGTGGCGGATCAAAGCAAGTCCTTGTAAAAATCAACTCACATAACTTTCACACTTAGAATAGGAAACTGTTCACCCGTGCAACTAGGAAACAATACTTTGCCGGAAAGTGACTCAGTCAAGTACCTTGGAATACACCTGGACAGAAGGCTGACATGGAAAAATCATATTAAAATGAAGCGTGATGAAATAAACATACAGTTCCGGACCATATACTGGCTGATGGCACATAACTCTAAACTTTCGGACAACAAGCTCCTAATCTACAAAATGATTCTCAAACTTGTGTGGATGTATGGGATCCAACTCTGGGGAAGCGCTTGTAACTCCAATATAACGATTATACAGAGACTGCAAAATGCCATATTGCGTACCTTATCAAATGCTCCATGGTTTCTCACTAACTCTGAAATCCATGAAGCTCTGGAAACCAAAACAGTAAAGTAAGAGATCCAGCAGGCTTCAACTAACTACACAAATCGACTTGACAACCACCCTAGTGACTTGGCTGCCGAATTAAAAAATATCAAGTACAGTAAACGCCTCAAACGCCACGATATCCAGACTTTACATGCTCGTTGGTAAAATAGGAGTACCTTCCGCTGGGGAGACCCCTCACAATGTTTCAACCGCCCAACCAATCTGCTTATTATCCTGGGAATGATTAAAGACGCAGAAGAACAAAAAAAAATGTTTTGGGCTGTGTTAGAAACGATTTCCATCGAATACTTACATGTATCAATAGGCGATATTTTGCCGGCGATATTGTACATAAAGTCTGCCGACCAGAAATGAGGTATGCGAATAAAAACCTTTCCAGTGTCGACCGGCATGCCGAATCCAAGTTTGTGCAACAACTGGAGGAACTTCAGATCCTTGCAAACATCCGCCTGCTGGCAGTTCCACGGAATCAGTGGCACTGACTGATCCAAAACTGAAACATAATACGTTCATCATATTTGAAATACCGCGAAGTATGAAGACTAACTTTTCTACTTGTCTACTTGCCCGTGGGACCGGGAGCCTACGAAACTAATGAAGCGTTTACCAGGGGTTTATAGTCTAGTCTTTTTGGATGTTTATTTTCGTTTCATAAATAGATATAAATTAGAAATTATTTAAAAAAAATGTTCTGTAAAGAAAGGTGACCTAGTATAGTTATGTAATAGGTAAATACTTAATTATTCTGAGAAATGAGCAACATGTTACTACCTAAATGTAAATTAAACGTTACCTTACCTAGGGAATGATAAGACACGGGAGATGTAACAGGCATTTCCTCTCCCTTCCGTTTGAACAATTCAAAGCTCAACAATTTGGATTCCTTTACCTGAGACTCATCCGCTTTTCTCTTTTCTATATATATTTTAGCGTGACAAGTATCGAGCAAGACTTTTTGTACCCAATCGAGGAAGTCCGTTTTGCCGTCGCAAGCGAGTTGTTGGCATAGTTTAGGGATCTCCTCATCTTGCATTTCTTTCTTGGAATGATTTTTCTTGACGCATCTATTGCTTTCTCCCTTAATCATTTTATCGAACTCGTGTTTGTTTAAAATGTTTTGTTTGAACAGCTCCTTAATAATAGACTGCCTTGATTTAATTATACCGTCTTCCTTTAACTTTTTCGATATGTCACCGATGCAGTCGGCCAATGTGTTACACTGCAAGTAGGTCCATCTTAGCGATGAAATTTCATCTGCCGTCCATCTGGAATAAGCATTCCTTGAATTGTATTAAGTACTAAATTATATTAATACTACTGACCTATCTAATCCAATTTTACAAAAAACATTATAGTGCTATGAGTTTGTCATATCTTAGAACTTAACACGTCTTCCGACTTTCAATAGCCAAAGCAAATTCATTAAGTCTAATGATTTTGCTTTGGCTATTGAAAGTTGGATATTGGACATATCTATGCCACCTATAGGTATCCTAGAAGGAGTAGGCGGATGTTTTACCAGTATCACCCACATGTCAACGAGGGCGGGCCTATTGCCATCTAATTCATCAAGCCATCGCAGTTCCCAATTCCATGCTGGGATTTAGAATTTATTTTTGGAAAACCATTCCATTTTGTGAGACCTCTAAGTCGTGTGTAAATCGAAACCACGACCTCCCGTTTTACACGGTTGTTACGCTACTGGACCAACGATAGCAAGTTATATCACAACATCAACTCCGGCTTGACTATCGTCAATCCAAAGCGCGAAAAATAATTAATGCCAAATTATAGACAACCACTATAGCTAATTACGTGAGTAAAGTCGGTTTTGATATTAAATAATTTATTTAATATATAATAATTTGATTAATTAAATAAATATGTTTGACACACTCACGAGAATTTTCAAGCTAAAATAACCACTATTGATCAGTGATGAAGTTAACGATATCACGGATAACTATTTATTTGGCGCTCAACTCTTCAATTGCATACAAATAACTAACCCTCCATTCAGAGAAGTACTCTCTCTGCTTCCATCAACTCCCATTTTGATCTCAGCCTCGTTGATTTCGTCAGTCTCAGATGCAACAAATTTGGACAAGATATCGTCTTCGAAACACTCCGGCATCCTTTCAAAAGAGTGTGGTTTCTTTATGAACGTATTAATGACGTACAGCATGAGGTCATTCCAATCCTGAAACATTTATAAACTTTGTACACCTATTTGAAATTGACGTCAAAGGCAAAATTGTGATAGGCATTCAGTACTGTTTGGCGTAAAACGTTGGACAAAGTAGGTGGGTCTGATTATATTAGGTACGTCAAAGGGCTCGGGTAAGCTATTTTAAAGCGGAGATGGTATACGTCGAGAATGACGCGATGCTGTGTACTATCAACCGGTTAACAAAGTAAAAAGAAGCCAAACGCAATATCTGCGTAAAATGTAATTTTACCTTATTTGTCAATCAAATGGACAAACACTTACAGACATTGTCCACAGGAAAAACATCAAGAATGAGGATTTTTTTAAATGGCAATAATGGAGCAGATTCGTTAACCGACGCCTGAATTTTCTGATGTTAAGCATTCAAATTATCGCCATGGGTAAAAACAGTTTGAGCCATGCACAATAGAAAAAAGTATTCACGTACGTGGTGATGTTATCTATTATAACTTAATTAGAAGTAGTTTTAAAACGATTACTTGTTTCGTTTTTGATGTATTAGCTCATAATAAATAACGTATGGCATTGGGTACCTACACCATAGAAAACAAAAACATTTAAATTTTGTATAGTAAACGCATTCAATTATTTTTGATCATCATCATCATCTCAGCCATAGGATGTCCACTGCTGAACATACGCCACCTCCATAATTTTCCAAAAACACTGGTTGGAAGCGGCCTGCATCCAACGTCGTCCTGCGACCTTTATCAGGTCGTCTGTCCACCGTGTCGGTGGACGACCTTCGCTGCGTTATATAAATATTTTTGATAAGCCGATCCTAACTCACATCGCAGAGTTCAAACTCGGACTTCCGTATCTCGGTAAAGGTTTGCAGTAGCGTGGGCTGGAACAGTGTGTTTAAGCATCCGAGTTCGCCGCCCACATGATGCATGATGGTGAAAATGCAGTCATTGACAAACTCTCCATTAATACTGTAGTCTTCAAGTAGGAGTCCGTAAGTGTACATTATCTCGCGGCTAGCGAACCTAGAAATTATTTCAAAGTAAGCATAAAATAATCAACATCAGGCGTAATTAGACTTCAGAAGACTAGGTTTAGTAAAAAGCTGCTTGCTTGGTGTTCGCGTAAAGCGAATGTGAAAACTTCTTTAAGTGATCTGCCTACTAGTACCAAGCCTGCCCATAACGGCGCACTCATTGCTCCCAGACATAGTTATGTAGTCAAATTTACCTAGAACCTAGTATGACTTTGTAGTAAGTGAAAACACTTCTACAATGGCCTTCAAATTCAGAACACAATAAGGCATACTGCTGCTTCAATATCCATCCCAGTGGTTTTCACCTGATTGCCGCCACGTTTTGTGCCGCATTCCACAGGGGCCGCATATTTTGTGTTTTGTAAGGATTCGCAAAAGCAGAACGGGCACGATTGTAGTACGGGTACTTACTATCGGACACGTTCTGCTCGATCCGGTCGTCCTGAGACAGGGATCGTAGAGGTGGATTTGACGCTACGGGCACCAAACTTCAAACTTCATCAAACTTCACCAAGGATGGAAACTAAATTTATAGACTAGCACTCGTATTTATAAACAAGTAATTACTTGTTACTAAGTAATTACTCAATGAAGTAATTACTTGACGATAGAATGCTTCAACAATAAATATTATTCTATAGTCGAGCAATTAACGTTATTACTAAAGTAATGTAAGTAATGATCCTATCAAAATTGGATGTTTTGCAATAGGAACGAAAAAGTTACGTGTTCTCATTGCAAAGGAAATGGTGACTATTACTCGGCTAAGAATAATTCTAGCCATAGATTAATCAGACTATATCTAAAGATCCTAGCCTTTGATAGATCTAACTTCAGGCAAATGCCTACTGGTCTATAGAATTAAAATCGTTGCTAAAGTAATTACTTTTTCATACCACCTGCTCGAAAATCTTCTATTACATATCACGCAATCTCTACGTAAAGCAAGGTATTACATACGCGGGGCTGTAAAGTTGTATGAAACTCTCTGGGGAGTAAAGTGATTTGAATTTGGAACGTTAATTGTAGGAAAACTCTTAGTACGGAGACAGCATACAGAAAAAAAAAGCCGCGAAAAGGTTTTACTATAAGTAGTGCGTTCGAATAGCCCTAAGTGGGCGAAAATAACGCTAAAAATGCTCACAAGGGCGTTCGAATTGGGAATCTATGGATGAAAATGTCGTTTATGGCTCTTTTTGTTCAGTGTTTGAAAAGCTAAAAAAGAGTTATTTTTGCCACCAAAACTGAGCTTGACGAACGCTTTAACAAAAGAGCCAACAATAGCAATGCCACCAATGAATGCCCTTATTGCTAAACGAATGCACGATTGTTGTGCGCCGGTTGCTATGGGTTACGCACGGCCCCTTTCTGGGCATTCAAGGTCATAGTTGAAGTCATAATACTATATATTGGTTGAAATTGAAATATATTATTATTTTGAACGTTGTTCATGTAATTGTACCGAAATATCGGGAGCTCCAAAAGCAACTAAATCGTGGTCTACATCTGGTGAGTACTAATTATAACGTAGTTAACAACCGCGAAAGTCTAGAACAGTGTTTTTAATAAAATGTTCCTTCCGAAAATATTACTCTGTCCCTCTATAACGGTACAAATGTGTCCAATATGAATATTAACTGTTAATTTATTTAACTTTTAACTATTTAGCTACTATTTTACAGCTCTTTACTACTTTACAGCAGTTTTAATTGTCTCGCAGTGGGTATGAAAAGTAGAGTATGCACCCCGAGGATAAAGCCTGGCTTCGTCTTGGGCAGCTTTAACCCCTCGCTTCACTCAGGACTCTACATAACTCCCTCGGGAATTAAATTTTATTATGGGATTAACCCAAGAGTGTGGAAGGCATATGTTCAGCAGTGGACGTCCTACGGCTGAGATGATGATGAACCCAAGAGTCCCGTTACACTCAGGGTTCAATATACCGCCCATGACGTAAGACACTGCTTTACTCCCTTGGTGCATAATCTACTATTACTTCTTTACTTTACACTACTGTTAGACACTCAGTGACACTGGTTATGTGATAGTTCTATTTATAGTTAGTTCCACAAATGTCCAACAGATGAAAATGTTCTCTGAAGTCTTCGCAAAACACGCCAAGTTTTATTTTGTCTGAGATGTAGGTATAGGTACCTGTTTAAAAATTGAGAAATACCTCCGATCCACTCAGTGAGTTAAATTAAATCAAATTGCAATAATAATATGTAAACATCTATATTTATTTTATACAATAAAACAGTAACTGGAGAAAATTATTTTAGTTGGTATATACAGAAAGGTTTTGGAATCCAAAACAACTATTACTTATTAAATTTCTTGTCTGTCGGTGGACCGTTTACTGCAATGGTAGAATATTTTGTAGTTTAAACAGAATAGAGTAGGTGTACAATATTAACTATAGACACAGATTAGACAAGAGTTTATTTATGTAGATGTTTAGGCATACAATGATTATTCTTAGTGAATTTGATATGCAATTTTACTAACCCGTTTTAGAAAAAATGCAATGACCATAACTTAAACCCTTTTTTTGACTATACTACCTATATAATATACTACTAATACTACACGAGAATGTAAATTTTTCTATGATAAGCAACTTTTTTATTTTATTACAAAGGTTCGTAAGGGTCAAACACGAGCGGATCTCTGGATGAAATGAATGGCCCGAGGTGCCAACTTTTTAATTAAGTATAGATAAGCATAAAACTTATGTTTGGTAACCGGCGCGGCCTAGACATGAATGAATTACTGCCAATATTGTTGTAAGTTCACTAAATAACGGTGATGTAAACAGCCAGAGGAGTCGATGAATACTGAGATAAATACTTACTGTTTAACATGATCAATCATATTTCCAGTGCCAGTGTATTCCGGGAACTTCATGATGCTGTCCAGGAACAGCAACAGGATGTGATTCGTTACAATTAGGTCCTAGAATAAGAAATAGGCACTAGTTATCAGCATATATAGGTCGTACATAATATTTAAGTCTATAGGATATGGATATAGGTCCTTATGCTCTTGTGCCATATCATGATTTGTCCATTTCTACTCTATTACGACATCATTTAATGTTCAGGATTCCGGATAATTCGCATAACTCGTCGATCTATAGTTTATCTCGTGAGTAAATACTTACGAGATAAACTATCGATGAGTAAAAAATGATCTCTTCTTAATTGATTATCTACCGATATTGGGTTCTTCCATTCGTCTGTAAAGATCGCTTCACTGACCGGATCTACAGTGGATCACTTGCGTTGAGAAATTTCATATTTTAAAGTGTAGGTAGATATGAAATAGTCCAGAAAGTAATAGAGGAAGTATTTCAGAGTCCGAAAAGCTCAAGATTGCTGGTGAGTAACAGAGTTATGGGTTGGTTAGTTATGGTTGCCAAATGGCAGTGCCTATCTCGTATTAGTAAAGTCCATGCCTACGGCTTGGACTTCAAACTCATACTAATACTTCATACTCTTTGGATATTGTACTATTACTATTGCCTAATTACTTTATCATCCATAGGCACATAGGCCACGCGTGAGCTGCCTCGCCAGTATTCAAATAGTCAATATCAATAAATATTTTAAAAATATAAAGTGGTTGTTAAAATGTTTGTGAATTTTGATGAGTCCGGAACGATTGTAGCAATACAAAACTCGTGGTCAAAAATTCCCAGTATTTACGCAATCTCGACCATGGATTTGAATAACAGCGTCGGTTAAATTTGGTACGGCTTCACTTTTTCAACAGAGTAATTAACTTTACAAAGTATTCATGAGGTAAAACGTGAGCTTAAAAAGTAGCTATTTCGAAACGTTTGACAAAAATCTAGGTACCTACATACCGACAAGGACGGGGAAATCTTTTAATTGGAATTCACTTAAGATACATATAAAAATAATAGTACCTACCTAATACATAAAACAAATAGGTATAATTAAACATTATACAGATGAAATAATTAATAAGTACCTATTGTATTAGTATTAACGTCGCAGTCATTTTCTGTGATGCCACACACACATTGGTTTACTGGATTTCATACTTTGAGTTCTGGAGGATAGAGGTAAGGTAACAATGATAACAAAGACCTCGAGAATGGTGCTGGTGTAGATTAAAAAAACCTACCCTTTATTGGTATGAATGTATTACTTAGTTGTAGGGATTGGAGTGTGCCGGATATTTTTTTCATACACAGAGACGATTCTCCTTGCCTGTACCTCCCACATAGAGTAGAATTTTGCTTAGCCATGAAAGCAGCATCGGGTAATTGGGAATTCTCGATTTCTTCGTTGGGTGAGACATTCACATTCCTACCTAACTGATAAAATAGGTGCTCGGATTAGGAGAGCAATCGATTTCATAATGAAACTAAAAATTAAGTGCCACCCACCTAGTCTAATAAACATACCTGCAGGTATTGTTTGGAGTGATATTTAGGATTGTAGTGACGCAAAAGCAGCACTAATAGTGATCGTAGTTCATCAGTCTCGCACATCTTAATCTGTAGCTTGAGAAGCTTCTCTTGGTCACTGTTGTTCAAATGAGCTTTTTTCTTGAACTCGTTTATTGCTTGTACAAATTCGCGGATGGCGGTTACGACCTGAAAAGTTTTTTGAGAATTAACTTGTTGCGGTCTCGTTCAGAAATAATAATAGAATTATGAGTGCAATGGTCAAAATATCGTTTCTAAATTTTATATGAAAAAGGTCAAGACATGTACCTAGATGTAAGAGATATATCTGTTTATTTAATAATGAACGTTGAACCTGACTGCGTATGACATGGACACATATTATGTTATATACTTACCTTACATAATAGAAATTAATGTTAACTAATTATTTTACACAGTGTACTCCCACAAAATCTAAAACATTATTCAAACTATCTTTCACAAGTTTTTTATTGTAGTAAGTGAGTAAATAAGGAAACTTTAATTTTAGAAAAAAATAAACATAATTACACGCAAAAAAAACTACTATCCCGCAGGGCCACGTCAATTAAGCCGTGAATGGGCCAGCCAGTCTGTATAAAGGGTATAAGAAAGCTTATAATGTATATATACATATACACTGCGGCATGTTTCCAAAGAAATAAAAGTTTGTCGCTAAATCATTATATGAATATAGTTACCTAAATAAATACTTCGCCTTTCCTTTCTATTATATATACTCTGTACAGCTATAATATCGGAATGCCACTAATTACCATCTCAATAATACGCGTATTATATATAGAGAATATTCTCTTCTGATATTCTAAATTCCAGTAAAAAACCTAGGGTGAAAACAGGTAAGTGAGAACTTCCTTGAAAATTCTTGTTCTTCATTTAACTACTTTCAATTGTTGCCTCATCGAGGCACGTATGATGTGTTTCGGTCTTAAACACGTCCCAACTGGCTTTTTGCAATAAGAAAACAAAATAACTGACAAGGTGAAAACTAAAAATGTCGAAAAAATATTTCATTAATACCCTCACTCCTATTCATTTGTAGAAAGTATAAAAAAATGTCTGAGCGAGATTTACCAGATGAAGTCTTCTTAAACAGGGAGCGAGGTCATTGCCGTCCAACTTGATGGCGAACTCAAAGTGCTCGCACAGGTTGACTCCTTCTGCGGTGAGATACGACACGATATCGTACGAGAGCACCGAGCCCACGTGCTGCAAATCTAACTCAATCTGAGTCGCAAACTTCAGAAAATACGTTAGAAGCCAAAAGAAATGCGACGTGTCTATCTCCAAGTTTATATTCGTAAGGATCTCATAGTGAAGTGTCTTGACCAAAGAGTTGTATCCCTTAAGGAGGAAATCGACTGTAAACTCCTTTAAAACATTCGATATATCGTCGTCAGTAGGGGTTTTGTGAGCGAGTCCTTGTACGTTGATACTGAAAATCACAGAACATGTAAAACTATTCCTAAAATTTTAAACAATCATATTAAAATACTGCTTACTTACATATTCGATTTTCCCCTTTTGATGATCTTTTTTCTTTTTCGATCTTGAAGTGAAGTAGTTCCAGTGCGTACTTTAGTGTTAGGTTTTTGTTTAGGGTTATGACGTTTTTGATGAACTGGTTTCTCTGAGGGTAGATCATCCTCGTTACTAGATGTCGAAACAGATTCTCGTTTTTCAATTTGCGTTCCATAGCCACAATCAGATATTTCTATGACTGCAGACTTCTTTTTGTTTGTGTTTTGATCTGCATCTCCTTGCTCTGATTGTTGCAATTCTTGTGACTGTACACCACTAGTAGAGGACGGCGCTGTATCCTGTAAACAAATGAGTAATAGTAATATATTTATACTTCCTTCAATGATCTCACAAATCCCAAGTCAAAATATTTAAGCTTTGATCCTCAAGATTTGGCAGTACCTAACTATGAATCATTGTTAACCAGGGATAAAATTAAAATCATGTATCTTACATTATCCGTGTTATTTTCAATGAAGTTCTCGTTGTTCAATTCTTCAGCCTGTTGCTCGCCAGAGACTGCTGTTTTTACGAATGACTGGTTGGAATTGTTGGAGTTATTGTTATCGGCAGAGGGTTCCCACGCGTTGTTAACGGAGATCGAAACACCGTTTTTGCTCGCGTCTGACGAATCCGATGTGGGGTCTGACGTCAATACAAGTGATGAATCTGCGCTACCTAAGTATTAAATTGTGTATGAGCTGTTTTACTGTCTAGGCAGAAATAATCACATGGCATTATCAACCAAACATCGTTACCTCTATCTGATAAAGACGTATTGCTCTCGTTGTCCTCGGAACTTTCCGAAAGTGAACTCTCCATCCACAGATTGAGTAACTTCTGTAGTACAACGACTTGTTGGTCCTTGTATAATAACGATATTAATTGTACCATTGTCACTCCCCAATGACACTGAAAAGGAAGAAAATACAAAACAAACATCTCGACGCTTTGTACTATTTCAAATTCAAAATGTGAAAATAATAATGTTTGTTCGTGACTCAATAAAGGACTATAAGCAGGTACTGCGCATATTCTATCGAGCAATATTACGACTAGACTACCCCGTTTTATACCCAGACAAGAACATCTACTGTAAGTATGATTGATGATTGAAAAGAGCGTATCAAAGTTGTATTAAATATCCAATTTGAATCAATGTAACATTTATATCCAAGTAAAATAAATAACTTACCGTATCAGGTATTGTCATTATCTTTACCAGAACTTTATCAATACTTTGGCTAAAAATATTCCATATGATCTGATTTTGTACAGTATGAGAAGATCCTTTATGGTTTGGACGTTGGATGTTGTTGCTCTCTGGTATGTGCAAAATATTTCGAAGTAACAATAAGCAATTACTTATATTTAAGCGTTGCTCCTCACTTTGTTTGGCATCCAAATTTTTCTTTAGGAAGTCTATGACGACCTTCGTCGCTCGGAGGTCAGTAAATGCATATTTCGTAGATGCTAGTAAACTATTTATCTCAAATATAGTATGTCGACCAAAATAGTTTCTTGATAACACTTCTACTGATAGTAAACATTCTACTGGAATAGTTAAATTTACTAAAACTTTTGTCAACAACTCTATCGTCTTATCTTCCTTTACATGTATAAGTAAAGGGATCAGGTCCTTTTGGATATTTTGTCCGAAACTAATACTTCTACGATAGGTCCGCAGATATTTGTCTTCACTCAAAATATTATGTAGAATCGATTCTAGGGCAGCTGTAACAAAGAAAAATATCAATGTAAGTTAAACATACGGTATACCTACCTACATAATAATATTGTGTACATTCGTATAAAATTATCCTATATACCTACCACTCTTTTAACATTAATAAATCAAGAATGAATTTTACCTTTTATCACGTAAAATTAGTATATTTTTAATTTTTATACTTCAATTCGATCTATTACATTTGTTTGTGTGTGTACAGGGGGAAAAGGAAGAGATTTTTTACATTTACTTAATTTAACTAATCACTCAACAATTTAAATATACATCTTTACATACAAGAAGGGAGCATAAACTAAACCTAAAAGGCAGAAAAAACGGAGAGCTATACAAAACCAAATTAGGTAGGTATCCATTAGAATTCCGAGCAGACCGGTCTCCGCAAGCAGCACCCGTTCACGAGTTGACGCATATGCCAGCCATCGTCTTCCTCAACTATATTTGAGGGAAGATGGCGACCCGACACACGACGCCACTACTTGTCAACACCTCTTCGTGAGCATGACTGGTCGGAATGCCAATGTTTACCCATTAAATTACATAGGTAATTACAGATATTGCAGTTTTTTGTTTGAATAAAGAAATATGGAAACTGTCTTAATGAGATTACATTAAGACGTAGAGCACTGGTTACCCACATCCCATTTCAGCAGGGCCTCCACCGCCACGCTATTTCTATCTCGGATGTCCATTTTCAGATTATATTCACGGGTGGTCTCTGGTCTTTCAACCATCGCTTCCCGTAATAATCTTCCAATGGCATCATTATCGTCACCTGCGTGGTAGAAGGTCCCGGTGTGTCCGAAACTGCAACGACTGCATGGGGAACGCTATCGTGCAGCTTCAAACCGCCCTTGAACTTGATGCCGATGAACGACTTGAATGTCAGTCCCTGGGCTTCGTGGATGGTAAGAGTCCGCGGTCCCGTTCCTTCCCCGTAACTCTGGCTGAGGGTTTCCTTTTCTTCCCGGGTGTGAGCCAGGAATTAAATGTTGGGTTGGGATTTGGAGATTTTCACACCGGTATACCTTTCCAACTGTAAGGACTTATCAAGGGAAGCCAAGGAATATATACCGGAGTATATTTTCCTCAGCGCGTACGCGACGTAGATGGGGTTTCGATGCGTAGACAATAACTCCTGGCTGCAACTCATTTACTACTCCATGTTGGGCTGCGTTCCTGGTGCTTTTCGGCTCTCTTGGAATCTTTCTGAGCCACTTTTGGTTGTTGAGCTTGAGATAGGGTATCCCCAGCGGCGTTCTCACTGGTCCCCTTCCATGGGACCAGGAGGCCGAGGAGGCGGAAAGATCTCCGCCCGGCCCCACGAGAGATAAAGCAGTGGCGAACGGACGCCAGGACAGTAGCTCTGGCATCCTGGAGCAGACGGTTGGCCGTGGGCCCGCGGAGAGGAGCCGGAGCCACACAGCTTCTCGAGGCAGTCCGGCCAGTACTGGAGGAGTGTGTCCATCGAAGGTACGGGTCGCTTACCTTTCGGATGACGCAGGTACTCTCGGGGCATGGGTGCTTCGGGAGGTACCTGTGTAACGTGGCTCGGAGGGAAGCGACCCCTGTGTGTCACCAATGCGGCTGTGTGGAAGAAACCACGCAGCACGTATTGGACGCGTGCCCTGGGGCAGAGAAATCGCGGGATTCTCTTATCGCAGTAGTGGGAGTGGACCTCTCTTTACCGACTATCATAGCCAAAATGGTCGATGACGAGAGGTCATGGGAGGCAACGGTCTCTTGGGTGGGTCGTTCCTGAAACATCGAGGGCGGACGTCGGCAAGACAGGGCTGCGGAGAATGCGCAAACGGCTGCGTGGCCCTGTTTGCAGTGGTTGCCAAAAAACATCGTGGGGTTTTTAGTCGGTAGTTAAAGTCCGACATAACCCGCTCGCTATCTCCGGCCAGCGGGCATGCGTAAATGCATTTTCCCCACACAAAAAAAAGGGTGTCCCCAGCAGTCTGTTGCTTGGTTGTGTATTGGCTTTTTGAGGTAACTGAGGGTTCCTCCTCTGTCTACATACTTGGTCTGCGACCTCTCCCTTTAAGTGTTCAATCACCATTGCGTCTACGCTTATCACCCGGGGTCCTTCAACGCACCGGTGTGCTGGTTATAATTTATTGTTATAGCGTAGATTTTTGAAGGAATTGTGTCGAAGCTGCAATTTGATAGGCAGCTTGTGAAGCTAATCCTTATCTGGCCACCTGTGCGGTGAAGAGGTACGGTGTATGGTTATGGAAAGGAGCGCAAGTCGTGATGACATCCTTAAAAAGTCTAATATGTTCCCTTCTCGTGGTGCCGCCTCTTATTAGTCTGGTCTCTTCAGAAACAGATGCAACAGAAACACTAGGCGAAATTCTTGAACACCCTTATCCCACCTTCCTGTTTCCATCACATTACCAAGAGTATCTAGTCCCATTACTCAATCCCTCCCGATTCTGTCCCAACTTTCCTTTCCGCTACAGGAACGAAGTGGTCATGTTTCTGTGGTCTTGCTTTCCCACATAAGCGTGAAGGCAAGAAGGGGGCTGACCACCCACGTGTCTTGATGCTGCATGTGGAGGCCCGTATGGGGGATGCAACGATCCTGGAGGCTGAGCGCAGAAACGCAACACTCCTCTTTGGCGTGAATTTCATTCTAAACGGGGGGCCTAGAACTAGCCAAGCTAGGCAATTAAGCATTGGTGGGCAGCCTTAAGCTCCTGCCAGGCGAGAGTGTTTGGTCAATGGGGTGTGCAGCCGGCGGAGTACGGAATACTGCGTCTGCTTGGTGTGGTCCTCTCTGCACCGTTTAGGCCCGTGGTTAGCATGACATTTAAGCAAATCTCCAAGCGAAACTGCAAAGGCTAACCTGCGCAGAATGCTGGGGAACGACAGCAACGAGACCATTTCCCTAATCCAGAAGCCATGGATTAGGGCTGGGCGTGTGTGTGGTCAACGACCTAAAGGGTAAGTTAATACTCGACAACACCTGTACTAACCACAGAGCATGCATCTTTGTGCCATCTAACATAATAGCAGTGCCCTTAACAGAGTTCTGTTCCAGAGACTTGGCAACAGTCAGGCTCCAGAACCCGGACGATCAGACGGACTTCGTAGTCGCCGCAGCATATGCCCGCTGAGGAAGACGAACCCCCCCCCCCCCCCTCCAAAACGTCGTTGATCTGGTAAGTCATAGTGAAATCAATAAATCTCAATCAATCATTTCAGCAGACACGAATGCTCATCTCCCAATATGGGGTATGGCAAAGTGGTATAAAAAAGGCAGAGATCTGGTAGACTTTTTCTTTGCAACTAATCTCCCTATAGCTAACAGGGGAGCTTAACCAACGTTTGTAAACAGTCGATATCGCACCATCATTGGTCTCGGCCAACTCCGATTTAGTTAAAAACTGGAGAGCCTCGGATAAGACCTCAGACTCAGTCCATAGGTGGATCAGGTATGAACTAGAAGTATGCTTCAGGACGCCGCTACCAACGCGTAACAGAACCGGTTCCAGTCAGTGGTTAGCAAGATGGAATTTATGGAAACTAAACTCAACAGCACGGTTGAAATTGAACAGTCAGTAGTAGAATTATCAGACACACTCACAAAATGCTACGAGAACGTTTGCCCACTATCCTTACCTAATCCCGGTAAAGGAGGCAACAGGGGTTGGTCACGAGCATTGGAAAAATAAAGAAAACAGGTACGAAGACTATTAAACAGGGCCATGAACGCCTACAGGGACGACGACTGGGACAACTACAACAACGGTTGTAGTTGACGGTATACAAAAAACTGATACTTTCTAGTCGCACAAGGTCATGGCAAAAATACGCTACTAGCATAGAGTCGAATGCTCAGGCAAATAAAGTTAGGAAAATAATTGCAACAAACTGTAACAGAGACATTGGCTCACTAAAGAAATACGAAACAAATACCTTATTATTGAAAACGCATTTGCCTTGGTGTCACATCACAAATGAGTTGATCTGGAGTGAAGAAACTATGGTGACACCTACGGAGACAGATTGGATACAGTTGCCCAAACCGTGGTCACGGAAGATAGAGCACTACTTAGACACAAAGTTGAAATAACGCTGATACATTGGATCATTAACATGCTAAAATCTAGAGCCGTACACACTGATCTTAACGACTCGGTCATGGGAGTGGTGGCGCAAGGTTGTCCAAAAGGGGGAGTCCTGTCGCCGCTCCTATGGAATATGGTAGTTAATGATCTTATATCTAAACTCAACTCTCAACGATACTTCACGGTAGACTATGCTACTTATACCTGGCCACTTTGTGAATGTGGCCTGTGATATTATGAAGAACGTACTAAAGGTAGTCGAAAAATGGTGCATATATAATGAACACTCCGTAAATCCCAACAAAACAGAGCTAGTCATGTTCACTAACAAGAAAAAGCTTGGTAATTACACATTACCAAGCCTTTTCAAAACAGAGCTGAAACTGTCTGAAGAAGTGAAATATTTGGGAACAACATTAGACACTAAACTGAACTGGGCCAAGCACCTAGACAATATAATAATAAAAGCCAATACTTATTTTTGGCAATGCAAACGGATGATGGGTAGAACATGGGGATTGAACCCTAAAATAACCCTGTACCGTAATCAAAACATGTCTGACATATGGTGCTCTAGTGTGGTGGCTCAAAACCACAAAGAGCACTATTATTGAAAAACTGAAAAAATTCCAGAGGCTGGCATGTGTGGCTGCAACAGGGAGTATGAGAACAACTCCTACAGCAGCCATCGAGGTTCTTTTAGGAATCACACCGTCACACCTGCATATCCAGCAAGAAGCCGCAGCATTTGCTTTCGGCTTTACAGCTCTGGGATAAGGCCAGTCTGTCCCGTCACACATATATATGTTAGATGAGGTAGCGACAGACAGTATTATACTATTATACTATCAATTTATGACACGCAATACAAAGAATACTTCTTCACAAAGAACTACAAGAAACAGCTACACGAGGAGCCTAGTGATAGCTCAGGGATTGAGGAAGTAAGTATATACACAGATGGCTCTAAAATGACAACAGGCACTGGCGCGGGTACGTTCTCGGATGACTTGAACAAACATATAACTACAGGTTTGGATAAGCATAGCTCTATCTTCCAAGCGGAATTCGTAGGGATAATCCAAGCGTAGCTCCAACGTAGGTCCAAGCGGACCGGAACCAATGATATCGCTACCGTTCAGCCTAATCCGTGCGTGAATCCGTGACCTAACCAAGAGGAAGCTTAAGGACTACTGGGCAGGTATCACGGATTGCAGGCAGTCGAAAGGAGCTTTCCCGAACCTCAATTCGAGATACCCTAGAAAACTCCGCAATCTCAAACGTGACACACTCGGACGTATTGTATTAAGTGGTATTGTAACGGGACATTGCTCACTAAACAAACACCTGTTTACGTTAGGTGTTACAGACAGCCCCCTGTGCCAGGAAACGGCCGCGCACGTCATCCTTGAGTGCAGCAGCGTGGCGTCCCAACGGGCAGAGTACCTCGGATCACCGAGGACCGTCCAGGAGGCCTGCATCGGCGTCAGCGACCTGCTGGCCTTCTTCGACGACATCGGGTGGCTGTCGCGCCACCCGAAATCACGCACAAAGTGCCGTAATGAAACGGCATGGGTTCGGAAAAGAGCCCGCCTACCAAGTACCAAGTAGCGTAGATTTTTAGCCGTGCCATACGCACTTTTTAGTCGGTGCACAGTACTTCATGTGCGCCGACCAGTTAATCGAGACTCGAGTTTTATATGAGACCGTGTAGCATAGAAAGATCAAGCTGCCTTCCTGGATTTATGTAACGGATCAAGAAAACAATTATTGCTAAAAAAATGGAACCGACTTCAACACCATAAAGTCGGTACTATGATATATTTCAAAAGTACCTATTATTATAATACTCGTGTGCGTTATTAGTTATTTCATACTTTTTGGTGTTGAAGTCGGTTCGATTTTTTCGCCTATGTGCAACTCTTGCTAATTACGGGATCGATTTGTCAGGTGCAGATTCTTGGCTCTACAAAATTTCACGGGCGCTTTCAATAATGGTGTCCCCAAAATCAATAATCTGCTCATAATCAGCATGCACCTTATATCGTGCTTCCTGGCCAAGCGTCTCCGTTATAAAAATTGACAATGTCATGGATGCGCTTAAAAACTTTCTCATATTTAATAAGAGTTTTCTCCGCAAGGTCTGGACGCGCAGTTGTTGCAGCTGCGCTGGTAAACCTTCGTAGCTGTGATACAATGCCACCGATGGCCTCATGGAGTGCGTTTACGGTAGCTTACAAAGCAACAATGTAAGTTCAATACTTTAAGCAGTTTTGCTGTGACATTCAAGACATTAAGTTTATATATTAAGACCAGCTTAAGTTCAACCCAATAAACGTTATATTATAGTAACTATTGTAAGCGGTTTGTATGGAACCTTTAGCATTCGGTTCGTCGTAACCTAAAAATCAAGTATATACTTATAACAAGTTAGTATTTAACAAGTTTAATATAACAGCCAAGTTGATACCGTAAACAATTAGCAATTAAAGTAGGTACCTACTTAAGTATAATGTCTCCTGCGCTATGGTGGCCCGCGTTTTTACATAATTGTATAAAATGTTGAAAATAAGTTATTAATGAACTTAATAACATCCACGATGTAGCTTGTATATATGACAAAGCAATAGTGTGTTCCTTTGTTTCTTATATGTAAAATACGTAGCTAATAATAACATTTTATTAAACATGGACTGTGGGCCATCTTAGAAACATAGCGACCCATCATGGCCCGCAATAAAAATCTCAATATTTACGTTAAATTTACGACTTTTTCATATTTTTAAATATATAATAAAATTTTAAAGCAATCAAGTTTAAGTTAGAAGACCTTGTATTCTTTATTAACAATTTATAAAGAGCTGGGCTATCTTAAAATTATCAAAAATAAAAAAGGGAAAAAAAACAAAAATTGTTTAATTAAAACTAAACAGTTTTCCGTGGTGTACAGTTTTATAACTTGTTTTTATAATTAAAAAAAGCCGAATTCGGATCATTTATTTTGAAACGTAATTTTAGGTGGGCCTTCATAGGAATATGATATTATTTATTGTGAACTTACCTATAAAAAAGTATAACAGCGTTTTTTTTTAATACTTAGAACTGTCTTTATCAAGCATTTAACTATGTAACTATGAGATCTATAAACAATAACAACAATTAAAATAAAACAGTGGGCTCTTCAATCAACATCAAAAATGATTACTGACTGAGATGGCCCGGGTCATCATAAGTCATTATGGAGTGGGCTATCATAGGGATATTTCACAGATGTAGGTAAAGACAACAAAAATATACAATGATAAGATAAATTAAACATATACTTACATGAAATTCGATGCTAGAAAGATTGTTCTAAAAAAAACAACTGAATTTGCACTTTTAAAAATCAAAATGGAAAAAAGTTTGTCGAAGTATTGTTATAACGGGCACGATTTTTTGGACGTCCAAGCCTAACTGACGCGCGATTTCTAAATGGTGTCTCGCGCGTTATTGTTCTAAGTTGCCATTTTGTGTACGGGTGTGTTCGGAGATTACCATGGAATCTGATAATTTTTGTGTTAGTGGAAGTTCGTTTTATAGAGAGTGGGCTATCTTAAGCACTGGGTTATCTTAGCGTTTGATACCTTACTATAAACAACTAAATATTAACTCATTGTTATAATGTATGAGGTGAATGTACCAAGCTCACATTTCACATGTGAAAATGCCAAAACCGCTGACAAGTTTTCACCAAAAATAGACAATGTATTATACCCAAAATAAGTGGCAAAGCTGTTAGACAGGTTCTTAATTTACTTAACTATGTGTGACAATGAACACCTTAATGTAAATTTAAATAATATTTAAATAATACGAGTATAACAATTTGAAAAGTAGTTTTCACCCAAATTTATAACTCAAAAAATAATTTTTCATCAATTTTGCATCAAGTTTTCAAATTTAAGTTGACATTAGCACCTACACAGCATGGCTAGACCTATACAATAAGTGGTCTTTAGCCCAAACAATATGCAAATCAACCAAAAATCAAATATTTAATTTTACAAAGCGAACCGCAGAAATATCAGGAAATCTAAATAATTTTACAAAATATTCTCACAAAAGGGGTTGTATTAGCAAATACCTACACCTATGTTAGACGTAAGCTGTGTGGTGTTAAGGTGATGAGATAAGCACCCATGTTTAGCCAAAATTACTCAATATTACTCAATTTTACAGTTTTCAAAGTACCTACAGACATGATTTAATTGTCTCCAAGGAAGGAATTTAAGACAAATTATGTTACATGTATGTTATAAATGTGATTTAAATAATGCAAATCAACACAAACCGCCAAACCACGCTCTGCTAGAGATTATGTAGCAATCCAGCTCAAGGAGCCTGCAAACTCTGGCAGTGGAAGAATTTAATAGAAGTTAGAATCTGCACAGACTAGATTCAAGATTTAGCTGCTACAATTATTTACTCATATACATCAAGTACCGCCCACGTCTCGATCGAATCAAAGTCCACTAACGCTAAACATACTGACAAGTAACTCGTTAGCCTATAACTTGCCGTAATCTGTGAATGTAGTCTAAGGCTATACAAAACCGGATGGTTCGTGAGGCTGAATGTTATCAAACGTGTAATTGAGGATGGTTCGTGATGACTGTAAAGGACAGCTTATAAGACATGGCCCAAAAGCGAGATAGATTCGTAATTATTCAACAAAGTGTTGAAGAAACACCACCATGCTTCTGTAACACGCTTCTGGCGTTAAACCTTGGAGTAAAATAGAGTTGAAGAGCTTCTGAAGGACTGAGAGTTTCTTTCCCCTTCACCAATAGAGATATAAAAGGTTTTCCCACTGGCGCATTTTACGGTAGACGATGTGGCCCTTCACAGTCAACGTTTGGTTGCCAAATTTGAGACGACCGGTTTGGTAATCAAACACCGCCAACACCCGTAAGTTCAAGGAACGCAAGATCGGCCGAGAATATCTTATTCTTAATCTGATTGGGGTGTATTTGTTCATTAATGGAATGTATTGTGCATTATTGGGGTGTATTGTGCTTTCTTGAGGTGTATTGTGCATTCCGAGAATATCTCTGCGGTGAATGTATTGTGCATTATTGGGGGGTATTGTGCGTTCTTGAGGTGTGTTGTGCATTCCGAGAATATTGCTGCGGTCCGGGAAAGTGTACAGCCAAACCCGAGGTAGACGATTCCTTGCCGTGCACAAGAACTCGGCCTATCGCAGGCTTCAACGTGGCGAATTTTGCGTCAGGACTTAGGCCTGCAACCGTACAAGATGCAACTGATCCAGGACCTCAAAGTTCATAACCATAGACAACGCCGTTTATTCGCCGACTGGGCTTCGAATCGTTTGGAAGAATACCCCAATTTTGTCCGAAAAATCATATTTAGCGACAAGGAGCATTTTTTTATCAATGGCTGTGTTAACAAGCAAAATTGCCGTATATAGGACGACACCATTCCATGCCAGGTTTACCAGGTGATAACGCATCTTCAAAAAGTTACCGCTTGGTGTGGATTTTGAGCCGGCGTCATTGGTATATACTTTTGCGAAAACGACGTTGGTGAGACGGCCACCGTCAATGGCGAGGGTTACCGAACGATGATAACTAATTTCGTATGGCTCAAATTGAACCATATGGACCTAGACAACATGTGGTTCCAGCAGGAGGGCGTAAGTGCCACACAGCGGACGCTACGATTGACATCTGCATGAACGATCTGAGGGTAAGGTTAACTCTCGCAGGGGTAATATAAATTGGGCACCAAGATCATTTGACCCCGCTACACTTTTTCTTGTGGGGTTTCTTGAAGTCGCAGGTCTATGCAAATAAACCACAATCGATCGCCATAGAGGTGAACATAATCACATCACTCAAATTCAGCCGGATCTAGGCGGAAGAGTCATTGAAATTTGGACAACTCGAACAGGGACACGCGCTCGTGCCACTGTATGAAGCCGAGGCGGGCATTTGAACGATGTCATGTTTCACACTGCCTTTCCAATAAAAAATGAATTTTGTTAATACCTCATACCTTTGTTTTATTTCATTTATCGCCATTATTGAAAAACCCTTTAGTATTACACTTACAATTGCAGTTTTCGTTCACGTGATATCCATCTGGATGTACATATCCAAGGTTGCTAAATGTAGTATGGATCTGAGGACTTCGAAGCACCCATTCCATCTTCTGTAACAAAACAAACAGCTAAGTAAAGTTCTGCACTCTCAGCTCAAATCCTTAAATAATATGTGAAAATATGTTTTGATGGGTCCGTCCCTGAGGGCTCTGTTCCCGGGGGGACCCGTCTCGGAGATATTTTTACATAACAGTAGACATATACAGGGTGACTGGTTGAACACTTTACATATTGATATATAGTGCTCAGTACTCGATTCTCGTTCTAATTAAGAAAAAAAAATAGGTGCCTAATATTTACCTAATTTAACTTTAATTGTCTACTCAAAACAATAAACATGGTCACTCGCGGCGCGCGTGTAGTAATAAAAGCGCGGCGCGGCCGGGCGGGCGGCCGACGATCGCGGCATTCGCGGCATCCTTTGGCGGCGCGGGCGGCGCGGCCCTTTGGGTCATTAACCCCGTTCGGACGCAGCTTGATTCCTTTGAACGCGGCGCGGCGCTTTGGGTCATTAACCCCGTTCGGACGGTGTCCATAATTTTCGAGTTATAGCACATTCATAGAATGAAGCTTTCCTCTGTAGTTTAACGGTATTTTTTTAATTTTATTTTTTTAAACGTTTCATGTGACCATGAATTATCATGTCCTTGTTTATGTAAAGTGTTCAACCAGTCAGTCTGTATATATATATATATATATATAGTAAACATAGTAGTTTTAGATAACAGTTTTTTTTTTAATTTTGAACTTGTACACAACATAAAAGTGCATCAAGGTATGATAATGTTTTAAAGTATAAAATAAAAATGTAACAATATTACAAAGTTATATATAAAACGTTATACAGTTTTTAAATAGACGAAGAAAAGTAGATCCTGTTTTAACTAATGCTAAAGTTGACCATTTTCATACGTTTTCACCGATAATTATATATATTGTTAAATAGTTATAAAATAGGACTGATTTCGCATGTTAATAAGATTATTTTTAGAAATGATTAACTTTATAAACGAATTATATTTTAATATAATGTTTTTTTAATTATTACATACAATAGATACCTTCTTATGACCATCTGAATGGTCAAAAGAAGGTATCTATTTTATTTAATGTTAATGTAGTATGTTGTGTAGTACTTTGAAGGGATTGATAAATAAATGACTGAATTCGTGTGTATTTTAAGATTATTATCCAAGTAGAATATTCTCATATTTTATTATGACCTTTTTTATAGACTTCAAAAACAGGCGGAGGATAAAGACTTTGATGATCTTTTTTTTGGTAGAGTATAATTCCGTATATGGGATCACCCATATAAATGTCATCAAATTCGGTCAAGCAGTTTTTGAGTTTCAGCTTCAGAAAAGTGTTTCACCTACTTTGATGATATCATCATTGACGGTGTATCCCGTATATGTATGTCACTAAAAAGGATGAAATTTTTTTAAATTCTAAAATAGAACCGACTTCTACACTAAAACGTGTGAAATAATTTGTAAAAACAGAAATTAGATTGACTTCACTATGACCACCAAGAGACAAATATTCACTGATGTCTCCGTGGTTAAAACCGATAGTGATCACCATTCGGTTAGAGGCACGTGGAATATTAATGTCAAACTTGAGGGGTTTCGTCTGATGAAGTCTGCGCTCCGACCTACTCGCGCCCATATACAAAACCCCCACAGCTTTCAACTTGAGCTGTCCAATCGCTTCGATTGTCTCGAGAACATTGCTACAGTGGACGAGATAAACAACAGGTTAGTAGAAACTGTCCATACAGTGGCTTTCAAGTTCTTTAAACCCCACCGTACAGATAAGCCACAGAAACTCTCTAACGATACCCTCAAACCTCATGGCTGAACGACGCTCTTTAAAACTGCAGTCTTCGGATGATGCCGAAGCATATAGGCTTCTCAATAAACGAATATAGAAGTCCTTACGGCACGACATCCGGATCTTTAATACTAATCGTATTAAAGAGGCGATAGAGCGGAACAAGGGCACCAAGGTGTTTGCAAGAGACAAGTCTATTGGGCAGAGCCAGTTGACGAAGCTGAAGAGACAAGACGGCAGTGTAGCGTCGACCAAAGCAGAAGTGTTAAGAGAGCTAGAGAGTTTCTACGGACAGTTATACTCTTCGGTCGCTAAACCTGTTAGCAGCTCGGCCAAAGACCCAAGAGCCAAGCTGACCCGATATTATACCGAAGATATCTCGGACATCAGCCTGTACGAGATTAGAATGACCTTGACACAGCTTAAGAACAACAAGGCGCTTGGTGACGGTGGTATCACATCGGAGCTTCTGAAAGCTGGTGGAACACCGGTACTTAAAGTCCTTTAGAAGCTCTTTAATACCGTCTAACTCGAAGGTTCAACGCCAGAAGCATGGAACAAAAGCGTGGCGGTGCTGTTCTTCAAGAAAGGTCTTATCTTATCTCGCTTTTGAGCCATGTTTATGTAAGCTGTTTTGAAGGTCATTACGAACCGTCTCAGTCACAGGTTTGGTGAATTCTAGCCTCCGGAACAAGCCGGTTTCTGAAAAGGCTATAGTACCATAGACCACACCCACATGCTACGACAAGTTATACATAAGACCGAAGAGTATAACTTGCCTCTTTGTTTAACGTTTGTGGTAACTCCATTGCAAAGAGGCGTGATATAAGGAGACGTCATATCTCCGAAACTGCACCTTGCGAACTTCACCGATGCATTGGAAGACGCTTTCAAGCTCAAGGACTTGACATCAATATCATCAGCGAGTACACCACTCACCTTCGATTTGCCGACGATATTGTAGTCATGGCAGAATCAATGGAAGACCTCAGTACAATGCTCAAAGGCCTCCATCGAATTTCCCAACGGGCAGGCCTTAAGATGAACATGGACCAGACGTAAATTATGTGTAATGTCCATGTTGTCCCTACTAACATCAGTCAACGCAATATCAGTTGGGAACTCCGTTCTCGAAGTTGAAGAATACATCTACCTGGGACGGACAGTCAAACAAGGCAGGTCCTACTTCGAGAAAGAGGTCAATCGTCGAATCCAACTCGGCTGGGCAGCGTTTCGGAAACCTCGCGAAGTCTTCTCGTCAAAAATTCCCCATTGCCTCAAGACAAAAGTCTTTGACCAATGTGTGTTACCAGTGATGACTTATTTATGGCACTGAAACGTGGTCTCTTACTATGGGCCTCATAAGTAAGCTAAAAGTCGCACAACGAGCTATGGAGAGGGCTATTCTCTACGTGATCGAATCAGAAATGAGGAGATCCGTAGAAGAACGAAAGTCACCGACATAGCACAGAAGAATAGCCAGTTAAAGAGGCAGTGGGCAGGGCACATAGCACGCAAAACATATGGCCGATGGGGCCGGAAGGTTCTGGAATGGAGACCACGGATCGGCAAGCGCAGCATAGGTCGTCCACCGACTCGGCGGACAGACGACCTGATAAAGGTCGCAGGACGAAGTTGGATGCAGACCGCTTCCAACCGGTTCTTATGGGAAATTATGGGGGAGGCCTATGCTCAGCAGTGAGCGTCCTACGGCTTAGATGATGATGATGACGATGATGATGAATCAATGTCGGTACCGTGCACGCAATATTGTGATAATAGGTACTTTCGAACTATCATGGTACCGACTTCAACAAGTTATTTCACACTTTTTAGTGTAGAAGTCGGTTCTATTTTTTGATGCATTTTTTCACTTATTGAGATTGATATTATTTTTAATGTTCAATAGAATATTTTATTGTGATTGTCAAACTAATTATTGTGATAATAAATGAAACCTGTGATTATTCTAGCATAATATAGTGTATATTATATATTAATATACACGTTTATTTTAACCATGATCTGTATCTTATTATTTATTCCTTATATATATTATATATAGGAATGTAGAAGTGTAGAAAAAAAAATTGTTGAACAACTTTTCTGCTGATGGTACTTTTAAAAGTACCATCAGCACTACAACTACAATTACAAGACTAATTCTATTGACTTTATTGCGATAATTACAAATCGGGGCTCTCCGGGACGAACCCGTTTTGCTGTGGGCAGGTTCATATATTTATTAATTTAGAAATCTTGGTGAAGGTAAGTTATATTAACACTATATATGATTATTAGCTATTGAATCTGAGAGATCTTAAGAAGGAGATGGCTGCTACTCGCTCTGGTTTTAATGAGCGAATGGATGCATTTGATGCTCGTATCGTAGCTTTAGAGCGGGCCCGAGAAACTACTCCTATATCGATAGACGTAAGTTCTTTAGAGCAAACCCTGGCCGAGGTAAAGATACAGATGAACGACCGTGAACAGGAATACTTGCTAAATGACGTGTTGATAACAGGCATTCCAGAGGAAAGAGGGGAGAACCTTGTTCATTTTACATTGCTTTTAAGCTCGACAATGGGTCTAAACATAGACGAGCGTGACATTGTTCTCGCTGAGAGAGAAGGCGCTCCTCGCCGCGCCGCCAACAGGATGACTCACACGCGGCCGCAGCACAGGTGCGTTCTCGCCGCATCGTAGTTCGCTTCTCGCGGCGATCCACCCGCGATGCTTATCTCCACGCAGCACGGATCCGACGTGGTCTTACAACCTTGGAACTTGGCCTTAAAGGAGCTGCTGCTCGAGTATACGTCAATGAACGTCTTGCTCGAATAAATGGTCAACTTTTCGCAATTGCGAGAGAGCAATGTCGCGAACACGCATGGAAATATTGTTGGTCGAAAGAAGGACGAATTTACGTTCGTAAAGAACACGGCACCCCTTACTCCCGTATTCGACAAGAAAAGGACATAGAAATAATTTTTATTTTGTGAAATGTTTGATGGTACTGTCCCTTTTCCCTTTACTATTGTTATTTGCCGTAAAATGCATCTTTCAATCCAAACCTAAACACTTCAATTTTGAACATTGTTTGTTTACATGTTATGTAAAGTACGATGCTTTTTTTACACCGGATACATGTAACTTTGCGTAAAAAAACCGATCGTTTTGTTCGTTGTAGAAAGAACATAGGGTATATACCTATCAATTGCAAACCTATATTTAAATTGCAAGGTTCCTTACTGATAGTTTATAGAAGTTTTATTTATATTATTAATCTGCATAGACCTGGTTATAGGTAAAATGTATTTTAATATTTATGCTATGAAAATTTTACGTTTCCCTTTTATAAAATATAAAGGTACGCATTTAATACATATTGCTCGAATATTAGTATTGCTAGTCGCCTTCGAATTTGACTATTTATTTATTAGGAACGAAGTTTTAAACTTGGTTGGCAACTATTTATTAACTTATTTTTCAGTGAAAAAAATTGTTCTATGTAGGAGTACTCTAGTTTTTTGTAATAGAATTTACTTAATATAAGTATTATTATCGAGTATATACGAAGCTGTATAACATTAGTTAGATTCAATATTAGTTTAAAAATTCATATAATTATATAAGTTTGAACTGCTGTCTTGACCTTGATTGTTTAATGAAGTTTTTTGATACTCTTGAACAATGTGACTTAACAATAATATTGTTAATAATAAATAAAAAAAAATAATAAAAAATTTAATATATTATATTAAATTTTTTGTTTTATATATCAACACACTGTATAACGTGCCCCCGTCAATATCTACATAATATGATAAAATTACTTTTTGTGAATCAGTTTCTTCATTCTATTGCCAGTAATAGTTATTATAAAGAATTAATCGTCTTCGTATATATTTTTACTGCTTTTGATAACGGGTAGCACCAAATTGCTTAAAGTTGGCCTACATAATGCTGTCTCGTTAAATACTGGTCAAGATGATTTTATTTCCGCAATGGATAAGCACTCAGTGGATATTATGGCAATAAACGAGACCTGGCTCAAGTCTGGTGCAGATAGCCAAGCCCCTTTTGTCCCTAATTACAGATTTCGACACATTCCTTTCGACACATTCCGCGCCCTATTGAACAGTGCGTAAAAAAACGTGGAGGGGGTATTAGGTTTTATATTAGGCGTGGAGTCAATGTTCGATCCTGTTCTTATCCAGTCAGCCCTAATGTGGAACAGATGTGCTTCAAGTTAAAAGTTAATTCTTCAGAATTCATGATTGGCACAGCAAACCGTCCTCAATGGGTTACTGTAAATGATTTCATAGATGGGGTAATGGAATCAGTAGACTCTTTTTTACATTGTGGTCAACTTATCCTTTTAGGAGATTTTAATATTAATCTTTTGGACAATGAGGATGCCAAAACAAAGCGCTTTATGGTTTTTTTAAGAGACACGGAACTTATTCAGCTCGTAGACAAACCTACACACTTTATTACCTACAGTCAAAATTTAATTGATTTGATTTGTTCTACCGCACGTTTGCGTAATCTCTGTGACTAAATAATAAACTAATAGGGTCAGAGACAGGTCATGCATTTATAACTTGCGAGTTTATTTTTAAGAAGCCTAAAGTTTTGCCTCGATGTATATCATATAGACCCTTTAAAGATATTTGTCTGGAACCTTTCACTAATGACTTGGAATCCATTAGGTGGTACGTAATTACCTCGGCTAATAATATCGATGATATGGTCGATCAATTCAGTAATATCATACAATTACTCTTTGATATACATGCTCCCCAAAAATCTATCATTATAAAAGAACTACCAGTCCATGGTTAATTGATACCATAAAAATGATGATGCGGCTTCGCGACGCGGCCATAAATAGATTTCATAAAACTAAATCGGAAAGCCACAAAACTTTACAAAGATTAGAAGAACCAAGTAGTTTTAGCTCAACATAATGAAAAGCAAGTATTTTTCAAACAAAATATAAATAATCATCTTAGAGATTCTAAAGTATTATGGAAAATTTAAAATCTAACGTCTTACCACCAAAATCTGTAGATCTTCCACCTCAGTTTAATGACCCAAACGCTTTAATTAAATGAACATTTTCTTGATACTCCCGGTAATTTGTCAGTCAGTATTTCTGATCTTACGTTCTATGAATTTCGTAAATTTGGTGCATTATGCTTTGGGCATTGATCAGATATCGCTTGATATGATTAACTTGATGCTCCCTCAAAGCTTGGATACGATAACTGCAATAATCAATAGCTCAATTTCTACAGCAGTATTTCCATCAGCATTAATACATTAATTAGACAACAGCATTAATTAGACCTATACCCAAACTCACTAATCCTACAGAGCTCAAAGACTTAAGGCCAAATAGGTGCTAGAAAAAGTGGTATACTCTCAATTAATGGTATATTTGGATAAATACAATATTTTACCTGAGATGCAATCAGGGTTTCGTAAGAGTAGAAGCACTAACACCGCATTATTGGACGTTACTGATAATGTGATTGCAGCACTGGATAGTGGTATGAGAACTATATTAGTGCTACTAGATTTCTCTCGGGCTTTTGATTGTATTAACACGTCATGCTTCTAGCTAAGCTAAGTTATTATGGTTTCGACGCTCATGCTGTGCAATGGTTTGATAGTTATTTAAGTAATCGAAGCCAAATAGTAGAAATGAAAAAATAATGGCCAAAATAAACGTTCAAAGGAATACAAAGTTTCCCGTGGTGTACCTCAAGGTTCGATTCTTAGACCTTTTTTATTCATTCTATATAGCGCAGATATATAAATTGTAAATATCATATATAATATGCTGATGATGTCCAATTATATTATTCTTTTAAGCCTGCCGAATTGAGAGGTGCAGAGATAATAATAAATGAAGACCTGGGTAGAGTTCAAGCTTGGGCTATGTCTAATTCATTATTACTCAATGCAAAAAAAAAACAAAGTATTTGATTTTAGGTACTAAACATCAAATATATAACATAGGCCAATTGAACCCTTTCTTATCTATTGGAGGTGATGAAATAGATTACAGAGGCTAAAAATCTTGGTCTTATTTTTGATGAGCAATTAAGGTTTGAACGTTATATTTCTATATGTGTTAGTAACTGTTTCTATCGTTTAAAAATGTTATATAAAATACAAAATTATTTAAGTGCAGACCTTCAAATAGCACTGGTAAATTCACTTATTTTTTCCAAATTTAACTATGTTGACACTGTCTATGGTCCTCGTCTATTGGCTAGAACTTCCCGACAAATCCAAAGAGTTCAAATGCATGTGCCCGTTTTTGTTTTCTTATTCCACCTCGAAGTCACGTTTCTCCTTTTCTTAACCAGTACAAGATACTCAATATGAAGCACAGAAGAGATCTACATCTTGCGACATTAATGTTCGGTGTGGTCCAATCCCAACAGCCACATTACCTGTATTCAAAATTCACTTGGTCCAAAGATCACAACAAATACGCGACTCGAGCCTCATCCTATTTGATAGTTACTGCTCGACATCACAGTACTGCATTTCGTGGTAGTTTTCGTTTTGCTGCCACGTGCCTGTGTGTCACTTAGGCCTTGGCTGAAAATCAGCGCTGTAGGTTCGCCTGCAGCATTATGCAGAGCCAGGAACTTTTTTGGGCCGCACACGACAGCAATTTCTTTTCTTTTCATGTATTGTTTACATAGTATATTTTATAAATAACCTATTATATTAAACAATGTTAATAAATATACTTATTGTAATGTAGTACCTAAGGTTACTTGTATTTTACCTACTTGTCTTTGCTGTATTATTCTACATTGCTTGCTGTGGTGTGGTTCGATGTCCAAAATAAACATTTTCTTTCTTTTTTTCTGAATCTTACGATAACATAAAACTAATGTAATTTATAGTACATTAAACACTGTCATAAATACTGCTCAAAAAATTAGAGCATAATGACTTTGGTCATTTCTATTGTTTCAACTACATAATTAGGTTAAATAAATAAATAAATAATAATATATATAATATATATTATTTTTATTACTTATACTAAATGTATTTATTATTTATTACTATACAATAAAAATAAAAACACTGATTTTCTATTTCTAAAAAAAAATTACATTGTTGTTGAATAAATAGATGGTGATACAAAAAGGTCCGTCAATCAAATCTTTATTCTTATATCCATAAATATTCGTCTTTAGTGATTTAGTAACGCGTGCGGCTCTAATGTGTGTACTACGTGAGATCGACAAATGGATGACCGATTAAAGCTTGTGCGACAAAACTGTATTGCGAGTAACCACAATTCGCTTTTACGTGCAACACACTGCATCTCGACAATATTCTAAAAATATTCAAATAATAAATCAAATAAATAAATAATAAATCAAATAAATAAATAATAT
Organism: Selenia dentaria; assembly: GCA_917880725.1. Lineage (NCBI taxonomy): Eukaryota > Metazoa > Arthropoda > Insecta > Lepidoptera > Geometridae > Selenia > Selenia dentaria. Next base: position 24,634,171 of record OU862882.1, on the reverse strand, counting down.
AACAATAATAAAAATTGAGGAGAAGTGAAACACAGGTATCCGTTCTTGATCGACTGACAAATTTATTCCTTTTTTTTATGAAGGACATAGAGCTTTTTGCCTCTACGGGCATTAAAAGCAACACCGGATTGTTGGTGTCTGAAACTGAGCAATCTGCCCTCCACGCGGTATTGAAAGCTACGGTTCCTGAGAAACTCTTGTATTATGAGTACAAGACGGTCTGGCACACCAAGTTGGTACAGCTTGTAAATCAAGCCGTTGTGCGAGAGGTCCTTTCCTTCTTATTCCCTCGAAGCCCTCGAGTATGTGCTCCGTGATGCGGTGCACCTGTTGGACGCATGAGTGTCTGGCCCTAAAGCCAAACTGCTCGTCAGGAAGCAGGTTGTTGGATTTGACATGGGACCAGAGTCGGCTCACCCGAGAACTGGTTTACGAATGCCAATTATATGGCAATGGCATGTTTCCAGGTGTCTGAAGTTGTTTATAGCCGCATGAAGATGAGGGAGGATGATGAGGAGGGGTGGGAGGTCTGAGATGGGCACAGAGCTTTTACGTTCGCCTTTAGAGTCCACCGTATAGAGGTGACTCTGGTCTACGTGGTCTACATTGAGAGTGCACTGATTTTCTAGACTATCAGCTAAACACTCGGCCTTTTCATCGTCAAAAAATGCTAGTGGTAGGGGTGGGGGCCTAAGGAGGGGAACCATAGTCGTCTGTCCATCTGATTTCATAGCTCGTGCCAATCGCCACTATGCCTGGTTCTGATAAGGTGTCGTACTTTTGATCACGCAGCTCACTCATGCGTTTCCTCACAGCACGCTAAAAGAAGCGCATGGTGGCCTTGTTTTCGCGGGTTGGTGTCGAGTCATATGCCCTAGTGGCTGCGTTCTTGGCTGTCAGCAGCCTCCTCGCATCCTCGGGCAGTTCAAAGCGACGGTTATCCGCCACATTGATCTGCTGTGAAGGTTTACCTAGTGCGGTGCGGAGGTAGTCGCCGAGAGCTTCGATCGCCAAGGAGACGTCATCAACAGTTTGTATATCGTCAGGTATCCTATCCAGAGCGGATGAACTGACCGCTCGGAGGGACTAAAAAAAAGCTTCCAATTCCCAGCTCAAAAGCTTCCAGTTCACGACCGTTTTAGTAATAGGGATAGAGTCAGTCGGATCAGGACCGAGTCAAAAGATGACTGGACGGTGGTCAGAGTCAAGTTCGTTTAACACTTCTACGGCGGATGCAGAGGCTTACATTCCTAAGAAGGGCAATTTCAAGTATGTCAGAAAGTCGTTGTCGTTCCTGGTTGGGATATCTTGTGGGCTCCAGAGGGTAGAGGACATCAAATTCTAGTGCGTTGACTAGTGAGTCTAGGATCTTACCGTTGGGGTTAGTTTGGGAGCAATTCCAAAGGATATGCTTACCGTTAACGTCACCCATCAATAGGACGGAGTCACCCACAGAAAATAGCGCATCCAAGTCACTGCGTAGTAATACTTTATTCGGAGAGAGATAGCACGAGGCTATGACGACAGGTTGAAGACCTGTCATCCCTAGCAAGCAAAGTGACACCTCTAAGTTAACTAGAGGGGGAGGTACTAAAGGAATACAGTGTTACCTTTTGTAGTAGATAAGTGTTCCGCCTCCATGGGTCACTCTATCATTACGGACTAACCGGTAATTAGCGAACCTAGGGTCCGCTTTTCCCGGTTTCAGGAAAGTTTCCTTAATGCATAGGACAGCGCCCTGATGGGTCTTACAGAATTCGTGATTTTCATCACGTTGACTAGATAAGCCGTTAACGTTGAAAGTGACTAACGTAACTGTTTTTTTACGGGGCTTTGCTCTAGTGGTTGTACAATCCATATTAGTTGTACTAGTGAGTGTTTGGAACTGAGTAGCGCTTTATGGCGCCGATAATTCCCGCGTGCTCGTGCGTAGCTCGTAGGCGGTCGTTTTCGGACGTTGCCATACGAAGTTTGTGTGCGAACACCCGTACTTCGTCTAAGTCAATAGCTATGGCGTAATCCATGACTAATTCTAGGTCAAATGCCAAGTCAGGTTGACTTGGTTCGTTTAGTTCGGCCATAGCGGTCTTTGGCAACGCTGGAGTGGGCTTGCGGGCAGCGGTAGGGGGAGAGGGGCGGGCAGGCGCCCTGGTGGGAGCGTGGGTCGGTGGTTGAGCGGGGGCGGGGGCCGACACTCGAGCGGAAGCGTTCTTCTGGACAATACTCAGTGGCTTGACCCAGGCATTGCGTGCGGGGGGGAATGCAGGCACGGTCGGCGACGCCTGAGTTGGAGGAGTAAGGGTCAGTGCGAAGGGTTAATTTGGTTAGAAGGCGGCGGAGGCCTTCTGCCAGTAACGTAACAAATATCATTGACGTTATCTTGTACTCTCGGGGTCGTTGCTCTCTGTCGTTCCCCCTCCATAGGAACAATTGTGCCGGTTGGTCACATGCTCTGAGCTTTACTTGCAGAAACATTTCTTGTATGTCCGCGGTAATGACTAGGGCCTCTCTTCTAAATCGAAGCAGGACCGTTTTTAGCGACTGTAGCAGATCAGGCCCCTCTAGCAAGTGCGGTGCGGAGGTAGTCGCCGAGAGCTTCGATCGCCAAGGAGACGTCATCAACAGTTTGTATATCGTCAGGTATCCTATCCAGAGCGGATGAACTGACCGCTCGGAGGGACTAAAAAAAAGCTTCCAGTTCCCAGCTCAAAAGCTTCCAGTTCACGACCGTTTTAGTAATAGGGATAGAGTCAGTCGGATCAGGACCGAGTCAAAAGATGACTGGACGGTGGTCAGAGTCAAGTTCGTTTAACACTTCTACGGCGGATGCAGAGGCTTACATTCCTAAGAAGGGCAATTTCAAGTATGTCAGAAAGTCGTTGTCGTTCCTGGTTGGGATATCTTGTGGGCTCCAGAGGGTAGAGGACATCAAATTCTAGTGCGTTGACTAGTGAGTCTAGGATCTTACCGTTGGGGTTAGTTTGGGAGCAATTCCAAAGGATATGCTTACCGTTAACGTCACCCATCAATAGGACGGAGTCACCCACAGAAAATAGCGCATCCAAGTCACTGCGTAGTAATACTTTATTCGGAGAGAGATAGCACGAGGCTATGACGACAGGTTGAAGACCTGTCATCCCTAGCAAGCAAAGTGACACCTCTAAGTTAACTAGAGGGGGAGGTACTAAAGGAATACAGTGTTACCTTTTGTAGTAGATAAGTGTTCCGCCTCCATGGGTCACTCTATCATTACGGACTAACCGGTAATTAGCGAACCTAGGGTCCGCTTTTCCCGGTTTCAGGAAAGTTTCCTTAATGCATAGGACAGCGCCCTGATGGGTCTTACAGAATTCGTGATTTTCATCACGTTGACTAGATAAGCCGTTAACGTTGAAAGTGACTAACGTAACTGTTTTTTTACGGGGCTTTGCTCTAGTGGTTGTACAATCCATATTAGTTGTACTAGTGAGTGTTTGGAACTGAGTAGCGCTTTATGGCGCCGATAATTCCCGCGTGCTCGTGCGTAGCTCGTAGGCGGTCGTTTTCGGACGTTGCCATACGAAGTTTGTGTGCGAACACCCGTACTTCGTCTAAGTCAATAGCTATGGCGTAATCCATGACTAATTCTAGGTCAAATGCCAAGTCAGGTTGACTTGGTTCGTTTAGTTCGGCCATAGCGGTCTTTGGCAACGCTGGAGTGGGCTTGCGGGCAGCGGTAGGGGGAGAGGGGCGGGCAGGCGCCCTGGTGGGAGCGTGGGTCGGTGGTTGAGCGGGGGCGGGGGCCGACACTCGAGCGGAAGCGTTCTTCTGGACAATACTCAGTGGCTTGACCCAGGCATTGCGTGCGGGGGGGAATGCAGGCACGGTCGGCGACGCCTGAGTTGGAGGAGTAAGGGTCAGTGCGAAGGGTTAATTTGGTTAGAAGGCGGCGGAGGCCTTCTGCCAGTAACGTAACAAATATCATTGACGTTATCTTGTACTCTCGGGGTCGTTGCTCTCTGTCGTTCCCCCTCCATAGGAACAATTGTGCCGGTTGGTCACATGCTCTGAGCTTTACTTGCAGAAACATTTCTTGTATGTCCGCGGTAATGACTAGGGCCTCTCTTCTAAATCGAAGCAGGACCGTTTTTAGCGACTGTAGCAGATCAGGCCCCTCTAGCAAGTGATCGTTGAGGCTTACACCTTTGGTATTGGCGGCAGCGTCAAATATAAGACGTACTTTTCCTGGTTTGTTCGGGTTTTGACAGTGTGGCAAATACCATTTAATCAGGCTATCACGTTCGCTGCCATCACAGAGTGCGGCGTATCCCTTGTCCAACAGGTTTTGAATCTGTCTGCCGTATTTCACTTTCATGTCCGGGGATCTATCTAATTTACGTTCTAACGTCTTTAGTCGTCTTAACGCGGTGTTGTAGCTAGGTGGCATTTCGATATCATCCTCGCGCCAAGGTAGACCGCCTTCAAAACGTCCATCCTTCCGCTTCGCGGTCTTCTCGAATATCGCAATAGCGCGCGTGTGTACTGCGCTTACCTCCACTTTAAGTGACACTCCGAGTGCATTGATCTTGAAGTGATCCTCTGATAACTGTCCCAGTCAATCGTTCTGATTACAGCCGTACGAATATATGTGCAATACGTCCTCTCGGTCTTTGCACAGTCCGACCTTCGGTAGTGTTCCGTGTATGATCCAACCCAGTTGGGTTCGAGAGGCAACCAGTTCGTTCCTTTACCGGTGCGTATCTCTCTGGACACTATGAGCTCCTAATTGTCCGTTCTCAGGTGTCATGCTGTTGTATGACACCATGATGATGCACGTGGTGTGGGTAGCGGCATCCATCCTCACCGCATAGTTTATCTCTGCAGTTTATGCACCGGTGTCGACTCATTATACACTTAAAACACAAGCCTTCTTTCTTAACAAAATCCCAGCGCTAAGTGGTTGACATATTGGCAAACTGTTTACATTTATTCAACCCACGATTTCTTTTGCAGAGTGTACATTGCACGGCCGACTCGAAGGCCTATGTCCGCATCAAAAATCAAAAATAATATAATTTCTGGGTCAGCTGTGTTCCGATGCTCATCTGCGTAGTTACACCATTTCGATCTAAGGTGCGGGCTCAGCTTGTCCATATATGTCACGAGTCATCATGGGATTATATAGATAGCCCTTATTGTCTCATAATCTTAAAATACTCACCATGTTTTGGATTCTCACGGTGAACGCGTTCAGTTCACTGGCTGAAGTCCCAGGCCGTGGCAACTTTTTCAGCTCGTGCATTGTATTGTCAATGATGACCTTAGGTCGGCCGTAGCACTGCTCCAGGGTTCTCATGATCGTGTTCGGATCCTCCACTGTGTATAACATCGCTGATACAATGTCCTTCACTTCTCCTCTGAGGCAGTTCCGTAGTCGCGCCATGTTCTCCGCCCTCGTGAATCCATATGTTCGAGTGGTTTCTCTCATAGCTGCCTTGAAAGCGAACCACTCAAAGGTGCTCCACTGTACACTGGTAACTCGTACGATTATCGAAGTGGCGGTCGGTTCTTTATTATCTTTTCCATCACATCTACCAGTTGTTCAATGCCTCTTGTTCGAGAATTGTTACGCCTCGGCGTTGGCGATTGTGGACGCTCGTTCGTAGGCAACGTGGCACGTGTCTGACTTTCATTTAAAAATGGCACTGGCTCCGTTTCTTCTGGCACATTCAGGCATTGCGTAGCACTGTTTCTTATCCAGTTTTTGACTCGTTCTGTCTCTCCCGCTTGTGCCTGCCTCTCTATGTTCTCTTCTTCATGCAACATTTCGATGTCGTAAGCTAGCTTTCTCCTCACTTTGTCACTCTAGATTTCTATTTCTCGTCGTCTCAATAAGGCGAGTCTTTCCTCAGCCTCAAACTGCGCCTGGCGGATCCGAGTTGCGATGCTGTTCGTAGATCGGTTCGAGTTCACTGATCGCGTCGGTGATACAGGTTGAAACAGTGAGGGTGCCAACCCTCTCCCCCCGTAGGTGCACTTGGTCCGGCGACAGGAGGCGCATCCTCGGGTGAGTTCGGAGCGGTTACTCGACGTATATACAATTTTACGGTTACGCATATAACAATGGCAATCGCGGTGGTTCATCGAATCGTAGACCCTGTATTATTGGTGGTGAACTTAATTCCACGGCCCGTTCGGCATTGTCCCCGGCTTGTGATCGTGTCACCACCATTGTCACTTGTTCACTTTTAGCACTGTTCTTTGATGACTGTTCCTTGATCAATGTTCCACTTGTGTAGCGCGTACGTAGACCGTTGTCGTAGACCCTCTACGTCTGGGATCGCATAGCTTCCGTCTTCTTATTGTAAGTGCTACGCCGCAGCACATCGTAGTAATGTTAGTAGTCAGTAACGAGAGTAGGATATTCCTTGGTTAGTAAATAAGATATAGGTAGGTATATAAGTATAAGTAAACTATATTGGCTATAAGGCCGACGATATGACGTTTTACATCCAATGCAAAACTGGATATCCATAGGAGAAATAGTTAACGTTATCGCGAAATATTTATCTTTTAGATTTAATTTATATGTTCCCAGCAAATTTACATAGCAAGAACCTCTTATATCTCCGAGTAAAAAGCGCAGTGCTTTGCCATGCTTCGTTTGAAGTGTTGTAGTTCCCAGCGAATTTACATAGCAAGGACCTCTTATATCTCCGAGTAAAAAGCGCAGTGCTTTGCCATGCACGGTTTGAAGTGTTATAGTTCCCAGCGAATTTACATAGCAAGGACCTCTTATATCTCCGAGTATAAAGCGCAGTGCTTTGCCATGCTTCGTTTGAAGTGTTGTAGTTCCCAGCGAATTTACATAGCAAGGACCTCTTATATCTCCGAGTAAAAAGCGCAGTGCTTTGCCATGCACGGTTTGAAGTGTTGTAGTTTCCAGCGAATTTACATAGCAAGGACCTCTTATATCTCCGAGTAAAAAGCGCAGTGCTTTGCCATGCACGGTTTGAAGTGTTTTAGTTCCCAGCGAATTTACATAGCAAGAACCTCTTATATCTCCGAGTAAAAAGCGCAGTGCTTTGCCATGCACGGTTTGAAGTGTTGTAGTTCCGAGCGAATTTACATAGCAAGGACCTCTTATATCTCCGAGTAAAAAGCGCAGTGCTTTGCCATGCACGGTTTGAAGTGTTGTAGTTCCCAGCGAATTTACATAGCAAGAACCTCTTATATCTCCGAGTAAAAAGCGCAGTGCTTTGCCATGCACGGTTTGAAGTGTTGTAGTTCCCAGCGAATTTACATAGCAAGGACCTCTTATATCTCCGAGTAAAAAGCGCAGTGCTTTGCCATGCACGGTTTGAAGTGTTGTAGTTCCCAGCGAATTTACATAGCAAGGACCTCTTATATCTCCGAGTAAAAAGCGCAGTGCTTTGCCATGCACGGTTTGAAGTGTTTTAGTTCCCAGCGAATTTACATAGCAAGAACCTCTTATATCTCCGAGTAAAAAGCGCAGTGCTTTGCCATGCACGGTTAGAAGTGTTGTAGTTCCGAGCGAATTTACATAGCAAGGACCTCTTATATCTCCGAGTAAAAAGCGCAGTGCTTTGCCATGCACGGTTTGAAGTGTTTTAATTCCCAGCGAATTTACATAGCAAGAACCTCTTATATCTCCGAGTGAAAAGCGCAGTGCTTTGCCATGCACGGTTTGAAGTGTTGTAGTTCCCAGCGAATTTACATAGCAAGGACCTCTTATATCTCCGAGTAAAAAGCGCAGTGCTTTGCCATGCACGGTTTGAAGTGTTTTAGTTCCCAGCGAATTTACATAGCAAGAACCTCTTATATCTCCGAGTAAAAAGCGCAGTGCTTTGCCATGCACGGTTTGAAGTGTTGTAGTTCAATATTCTGCATTCAGAATCCAAAAGTGCCATTACACTGGACGGTTACGCAAGCGTTACGCTTAACATCAAGGGAGCGTCTTGATACTATATCGATCATGAGACAGTTCATGCTCGCATTCGCACTTGGCTGGTTTTCGGATGGCTGTGACTACAACCTTTTTTGAGGGCTGGTTCTGCGCCTGCTACCTACCAACCTAGAATAAGTCTAATCGCATGATTAGTTAGTTAATTAAAAAGTAAGCATAGATTTCTAGTACCTTGTAGGTACGTGTAGTAGGTACCTACTTGTATTTAAAGTTAGATAAATATATGTAAGTACTAACCGCTTTTAAGTCCTTGATGCCACCAACTCGAAACTAAAGTCAGTTCACACAAATCAACTTTACCAATATAACTTATTCTTAATATTATTCATTTTACTTTTTTTAGACTTTAAATACAGAATACTTTATCACAATATTTTTTTTGTCATTCCCTAATCAACCAAGTGTAATAACCGAAAAACAGTGTCTACGGCCGCACCTGGAAGCTCAGACTGAAAAATATTTTTATGTACGCAAACAACTCTACAATTCGCCACGTGAGTGTTGAAGAACTCCGAGCTCTGAGTCAAGTCACGCTCACTGTCGTAGCGAAGTCGCGTGTACACTGCACGTGAAAGCCAAGCTCAGCCACTTGCCGCTGAGTGCTGATATACCTACTCGTACCTATGTATATGAAAACAGTAGGGCAACTTTTTTGAAATTGCGCAAATCCGACAATTTAACCACCTGCAGCGCCACTCCGAGCCCCCCTCGTTTGCATGAGAAGTTGCTAAGGGTTATCAAAGCGGGAAAGCCAATAAAAAACTTTAACATAAATGAAGATAAGTAGGTACTTATGTTAAAATATTCTAAGTTTAGTTGAGATGACGAGTGATTGTGGATGGAAAAGTCGAAAGCGGAAAGTTTAACTTAGGAACTATGCTTGGACTAGTTAGGAGACAAACATACCACTACGAGATTTCGAAAAGCCAAAAAAACTAAATAACGGGATCTTTTACTCGTGCTACCCACACGTCGTCGTTGAAACGAGTATTACGCGCCGTCTGTTCTGCGTTGGTGTGTGCCACTACGAAACTCTTACTTTGAGCTAAACTATAAATCAATGAACTCTTACGCCAAAATAACGCCCAATTTGTAAGGTCACAATAAACCCAAACCAATAATATGATCTCAGCCTTAGGACGCCCACTGCTGAACATAGGCCTCTCCATAATTTTCCAAAAAGACCGGTTGGAAGAGGCCTGCATCCAACGACGTCCTGCGACCTTTAACAGGTCGTCTGCCCACCGGGTCGGTGGACGACCTACGCTGCGCTTGCCGGTCCGTGGTCTCCATTCCAGAACCTTCCGGCCCCATCGGCCATCTGTTCTGCGTGCTATGCGCCCTGCCCACTGCCACTTTAACTGGCTAATCTTCTGGGCTATGTCGGTGACTTTCGTTCTTCTACAGATCTCCTCATTTCTGATTCGATCACGTAGAGGAAACCCGAGAAACCACGTTTCAGTGCCATAAGTCATCACTGGTAACACACATTGGTCGAAGACTCTTGTCTTGAGGCACTGAGTTATTTTAAACGAGAAGACTTCGCGAAATTTCCGGAACGCTGCCCAGCCGACTTGGATTCGACGATTGACCTCTTTCTCGAAACCAATAATATAACAGAAAAATAACATCAAACAGTGGGAAAACAACTAAAGAGTTTGGATTGGAATTGAAAATATGAGAGCTACATTTAATTTAATTATGATATATTATATGTGATAGGAAATCTAAGTAGTATGAACAGTACAGCCCGTATTAAAAATGGACAAGGACAAATAATATTGTAGCACTTATTTATACAACAAAAATATGTTTCATACCACCTGCTCGAAAATGTCTAATTACGTATCACGTAATCTTGACGTAAAGCAAGGCATTACATCCCCGGGGCTGTAATGATGTATGAAATTCCATGGGCGTAAAGTGATTTGTATTTGGAACGTTAGTTGTATGTAAACTCTTTCGTATACGGGGAATGCGAAAAGAGTTTATTCGAAAATCGAATTGGTCACCACAGACAACATAAAGAAAAAAAAAGAAAAAAAGCGCGATTGTTATGAATTTGCAACAAAACACGGTGTTTAGTGTTATTTTTCCTTAAAATGTTAAACCCCCAAACACACAGTAGAAAAAAAAGGGTGGTTAAGAATAATAAATGTTGAATATTCAGAAGAATATACAAGACCACAACTATATGGAATAATTGTCAATATAAACCAACCAGTGTATGCTGTCGATACTATTTTAAAAAGACGGGTCACAAAGTAATTATAGCTTAAATCCTCTACTAGACCCCTTCAAGCATTAGGTAATAAAGTGACATAGTAAAATAATATTTAAAAATGCAATATATCAAGTGGTATGGTTCAGTACCTATTTAATTTTGCTACTTTTATTTTTAGATATTGCGTAGCTATCAGGCAGTAAATAAACCGCGCCCGCGAAAAAAGTTAGTGATGAAGTAAAAATACGCAAATAAATTTCACCTCGTATTCTTCGTATATTAAATGCTTACTTACTCAAATTCGATTTTTAGTTATATTATGTAGTTCTAAATCAATTTTTTTTGGTCTTCCTCGAATAATGAGAATGAAATAAAATTGTTAGAATGCAGTTCTATAATTATTGTTTAAGGCGAAAGAGTTCAAAATTTCATGATTCGACTTCGCGAAAACTTAGTTTTTCGACGCTTAAACCTAATAACCGAAGTTCGAAAAAAACGTAGTGTAAATTAAATATACTTCCTTATGCAGTATGGGAGTCAATACACGATTGAGCAAACTTGGCTCGATAGAAAAAAATCGGCAACATTCCCTAAATTTTGCAATTTTTCTTACGTGCTTCGTGAAAAAAAGCATTTTTATTCAATTATGGGCAAATATATTTCAATGAATGTATCATATTCTAATTCCCAATGAAATTTACTAGTGAACTATGGACTCCTTTATCATTAAAATTGAATCATTTGATTGTACGAAATAAATATAAAAAGTATTAGCACGTATTCAATTGAATTTTCGCATTGAATCGTCCATTCAGGTAAGCAATTCTCAACCTTATGTAAATCACCGTAAATTATTTTAAAATTAGGATTGGACCGCGTCTTAAATATAAACAGTTTCTAATTATTTCTATTTTATGTCTCATTGTTCCTAATTGTATGTATGTATGTAAATAAACGTGCTATTCATATAGAGGGTGATAAAAAGTAGTTTTCACCTTGGCAGCAACACTATTTATAGCTCGAGTGACGTACTTTGAATCCCTTGATACGCTCAGGAGTCTAGAAGGATTACGCTCGATTCGAAAAAACACTCTCGCCTAATAAATAGTTGTTTGCTCCCTAGGCAAAAATCTACAATTTTTCTAATTATTTAAGTAGTGTTGTTTCTACACACGCAACACCTTTTTTATATTATATAATAAGCATAACCCAGGAGTTTTCAACAGATTGTTATAAAACTTATATTCACCCAACTTCAAGCCATTACTAAGCCTTATTAGAAAAAATAATTTTCTAAACCGATCCACAATTGACGGTGAAATCGGTGACATACCTACATAATAAATACATACAGGTGAACATAGAACGTGCTCCTTTTTTGAAGTTGGTTAAACACCCTTAATTTACAGTTTTACAGTGATAATATAGATACGAAAGTTTTTGAGTGTTGATGTGTATGAGTTTTTTACTTTATTATGCTGAAACAACTGGACGGATTTAGAAAAAATATGAAATGGATAAATAGCTTGTGCCCAGGAATAATTCCTAGTAGGGACGCTGCTTTTTATTACACATCCGAGCAATTGCGACACCTGTCCTTATTCCACGCGGATGAAGCGGCGGGCAGTAGTTAGTTGTATTATATAAAACATGTCAGTTGATGATATGAATCGAGCAAGTCGTGCGGCCGATGGAAAGCGCACATTGCCCTTAACAGTTGTGATACCGCTCAGCCGTGCGATTCTCTAAGAGCAAACATCGTTGTATCTTTGACAACATCCGTGAAACAAATGATGAGATGACAAAAAAGTTCGAAAAACACCCTTATGTACAAGGGCGATATCTCAAACTATTTGACATCGGTGAACTCGTCGACGAGCGCATCGACGAATCATTAGATAATCGCACGGCTGAGCTTAGTGCTAATGTTTTGCGTAGAGCGACGTTTGCGTTCGTCACCCTTTAGGTAGCGGTCTTTTAACGTCAGTAAATTTAGACTCCACCACTTACGGTGCGAATTCGGCGCATGACGCACGTGCTTATGATGAAACATGTAAATCTCTTGTCTTAATTGAAGCGTGATCGAATCAGAAATGAGGAGAACCGTAGCGTAGACGAACTAAAGTCACCGACATAGCCTAAAAGATAAGCCAGTTGAAGTGGCAGTGGGCAGGCCACATAGCACGCAGAACAGATGGCCGATGGGGCCGGAAGGTTCTGGAGTGGAGACAACGGACAGGCAAGCGCAGCGTAGGTCGTCCACTGACAAGGTGGACTGACGACCTGACAAAAGTAGCGTTGGATGCAGGCCGCTTCCAACCGGTTCTTTTGGAATTTTTGAACATAGGCCTCCTCCGGGCCTATGTTCAGCAGTGGACGTCCTACGGCTGATGATGATGATGAACGATGCAATTTCGTCGCGTGATCACGCTTGTTTTGCTCGCGCGACGAAATTGCATCGATAACATGACATGTACGGTCGTAAGGCAATGAGGACGACGCCTACGACATTGATTTTTGAGTTTCATCATCCAGTAATTACAGTGAAAAAGTGAACCCTTAACTAATATCTAGCACTGAGGCAAAGTGAAATTACTATGCAAAACCTCTAGGGTTATCTCGGGTCTCAGGGCGACGAGCAAAAGTGCAATTCTTAGTTTTAGATGGCACTGCAATTGCCATGGGCAAGCTTAGTGCTTACTACCAGGCGTATGCCGTGTCCAACTTGTCACAAAAAAGCTATGACCAATCAAACATTTATAAGAACGTAATTAAGAATTAAGTTGTGATTGTCACACAATACCTTAAAAACCATAAACTTAAACTTTTTGTACATGTACATGTTTCATACTTTTAATGACGATTGACATATATGTATAATTATTACGTTTCGCGATTATTGCACAATGCAATTAACAACTTCAAATGGAGTAAGTCATGTATACTTTTATATTTATGTGCTATTTTACGGTTGAAGTTTACAAGAGATCACAATCACATAGAGTTAATAAGAATATTGGAATCAAAATTATCTATATCTATATATGTGTATGTATATATATATATATATATATATATATATATATATATATATATATATATATACTCGTATATCACACATCCGAGGAATTGCGACACCTGTCATTCCACGCGGATAAAGCGGCAGGCAGTAGCTAGTTGTATTATATGAAACATGTAGTTAATGATATGAATTGAGCAAGTCGTGTGGTCGATGGAAAGCGCACGTTGCCCATGACAGTTGTAATACCGCTCAGCCGTATATATATATATATATATATATATATATATATTTAGACAGTATTGTGACAGGAGAAATAGGGGTTCATTTATATATATAACTTAAGAACGGCATTACCGATTTCATTAATTTTTTTAAATGTTTTCTAATTCTTCATTGGTTTTTACATTTAAAAAAATAGTTAAAGACTGGAGGTTATGGCGAGGCCGCAGGCCGGGCCTACTACACGAACGAAGTCGCGGGCAGTCGCTGGTCTATAATATAAAAATGAACCCCTACTTTTCCTGGTCACGCTATACTTTGATAATGACTTTACCGATTTTGCTAATTCTTTTTGTGTTGTGTTAATTATTATCAGGAGAAGGTTCTTATGTGGCAAAGGTGGTAGGTTATGGCGAGGTCGAAGGCCGAGCTTACTACGTGAACAAAGTTGCGGGCAGTCACTAGTAATATATAAAAATGAACTCCTATTTCTCCTGGTGATGCTATACCTTGAGAATGGATGGAACAATCTCGCTAATTCTTTTTGTTGTGTTAATTGTTGCCAGGAGAAGGTTCTTATTAAAGAACAACCAAGAAAATATGGGAGGTTATGCCAAGGCTTCTCGAACGAAGTTGTGAGCAGTACCTAGTATGAAGTATAGGCAATTTTCAATATTATCATCATTAAATAATTGTTGTAGAGTTATTTAATTTTAATTAAAGGTGTGTTTCACTTTAAAAATCTGGCTACATCTTGGGGGGTTATTCGCTATTACCATCACACAAGTAATGCACTGCGTTACAATATCTTGAAGGACTGCTTGTGAATTCAACACAATTTTACTATAGTTCCTTGAAGATATCAAAGCACACTGTGTTACATAGCAAATACGGCCCGTGTGTTTAAAAATATTGGTTTAAAGAAAAAAATTCTATAGACCATTGATCTGTTTCTACTGACACACAAGCAAGAGACAACAAGAACAATGAATTTAGATTTATACTTATTATATTTAATGAGACCCTATGCAGGTGGACTCATTAGAGACAATATCAGTTAACCTATACTCAGGTCCACATAACTTGATGATTATTTCAATTAATTCAATTATTTAAAATTTGCAATAGGACAACCTAAGACATAAAATTTGTTCCACTTTAAATATGATTATAATATTTAGTTACTTAAATAATTATAGTATGCAGCTTTATATATTAAATAACATTACAACAAAGATGGACATAAAAATAGATGTCAACAATGAGACACATTTTAACTAAAGAAAAATCATATATTAAAGTTTAAAGTGCATGTGACACTTATCACAGTGACAGAATAAACAAGTTCATAAAATGATGGGAAATTCACAACATTAATCATCCCAGTTGACTTGGTGACAATCATGCCACACAAAGGTGCCTTTTTGAGATTGAGGAGCTTCCAGAGCCAGATACAGAGGTGCCTTGGCCCCTCTCTCCGGAGTAAAGTGACCCATGCCTTTAGTCATGTCAGTCTTCACAAACCCTGGGTGAACACAGTTGATCGACACATTTTTTCCTTGTTCATTAAACTCTCTCTGTTGCACAAACGTCAATGCCGACATAGCCACTTTTGACACTTTGTAGTCACCATTATGTCCGGCAAATGACATAAATGAGTTTTTGCCATATTTAGCCGCCTGGAGAAAGTCATCCACAAATTGCAGAATCTCTTTAATTTTTAAATCATCTTTCACTAATGTATCCAACCACACTTGTTTTCTTATATTCGATAGCAGCCCCCAATCACTGCTGATGTTTATAATCCGCGCATCATCTCTAAGGAGTGGATACAGCATCTTAGTAATGGTCAACAAACTCATAAAGTTTGTGTCTATGAGCTTTTTGGAGTCTTCGTACGACGAAACAGTTTTATCAAAGTCTAGAACACCGGCATTGTTTACCAAAACGTCTATCCCTGAATGATGTTTTGAAATGTATGTGGCGAACTCTTGAACACTATCTTCATTGGTGACGTCTAAAGCATGATAAAATGGTTTTAAGCCAAGTTCCTGTAGTCTTTTTACTGCCAGCCGTCCCATTTCTTCGTTTCTAGATGTAAGGTACACAGCACCGTCGAATTTTGTACATAAACCTTTCACAATCTCAAATCCGATTCCCCTGTTGGCGCCTGTTACTATAGCTACTTTGGTTTCCATTTTGTACGTAATATATATAGAAAATAATCTAAATACGGCTATAAACTTACAACGT
This sequence comes from Selenia dentaria, assembly GCA_917880725.1. Lineage (NCBI taxonomy): Eukaryota > Metazoa > Arthropoda > Insecta > Lepidoptera > Geometridae > Selenia > Selenia dentaria. Next base: position 24,618,487 of record OU862882.1, on the reverse strand, counting down.
AATAACAAATAAATACTTTAGCTCTGAAAATACATTTTCTAAATATTTTTCATGTCCGGCCGATTGAAAGAATTTTGTTTGACACTAAATGACAAGTGATGTCACTCCCTGGTCCCATCTGGATCATATTTGACACTTGACAATGACAACAATACGTATTTGTAAATTCCGAGTGGCGTCAATCAACACGGATATTGGCGATGTTATCACTGTTTTCCATTCCATTCGGAATGGGTTGAAATCACGCTCACCCATAGTGCGTTCGAATAGATCATTTCTGAGCGTTTTTAGCGAAAATAACGCTAAAAACGCTCACAAGGAGCTTTCGAATTGGGAATCTGTGGGTGAAAATGTCGTTCATGCCTCTTTTTGTTCAGCGCTAAAGCTAAAAAAGTACAATTTAAAAATTTTAATACCGACTTCCATTCTATTCAGTTATTGGAGAGTATCTCAAAACCCCTATACCGTATTTGATACAATTTAAATGGGACCACACGGCAAGCACCAGCTCTCAAACAAAAAAAGAATTTGAGAATCGGTTCACTAGTCGAAAGTTATGAGGTAACGAACATAAAAAAAGACGTGTGGCACTCGGAGGCTGCCGCGGTAAAGCTATTGCATAGCTGTTTTTATCAACTTATGCAATTATAATTATTTAACCAATGCCATCTAGAGGCGAGTTGCTGAACTAAAGAGACAAGCGTGATATTTCAAAGTCATTAAAAGTTCTGCTATTCATCGATAGATGGAGTCGGAGTGGGGGGTGTTAGGTTATTTTCGTTACGGAATTTCTGCCCGCGATAGAAGCTATGCAATAGCTTAAAAACAAACAGTCAAATTGAGTACCGCCTCCTTTTTTTGCAAGTCGGTACAAAAGAGGTATTTTTGCCACCAAAAAGTGCAATTTTTGACCCACGTCCGGAACATAGTTGTTTGTGATCGTTATTTGACAGCTATGTATTTGACAGCATAATCATGCGATTTTAGGTCTTATGCTCAGTTGAACGTTCGAATAGGGTGTGGGCAAAAGTGGCAAAAGTAACGTTTTTGAGCTTTACGAACGCTTTAACAAAAGAACCATCAATGACAACGCCACCAATGCCCTCGTAAGCTAAACGAACGCACCTACTAAGACCTTACACTTACTAATCGGGTAATTCGCCAAAATTTTAATTTTTTCACTAGTTTCCTTGGCATATTTTTTTTTCCTAATAACTTATGAGTAAGGCTGTTGATTGTATAGAATAACTCAAGCAGTATTCATTTCTGTAAAAGGGGTATCACAAAACAAACCTGAAAAAAGTTATAAGGTCATTAAATTTTAAACGATAAAGGAAATTAGGAAGGTTCCACGAAAATTAGAAAACTATGGCAAAGAAATTAAAAGCTGGTACAGAAACTCGTCATATATGTTATATCATAACATTTATTTTTACTTAGAGACATATTAAGCGGGAACTAAATAAATACACATTTAAGTTTTCATTAAAATAATAGTAGAGTGCCAATTTGAAGATTATATCTCATCATCATCATCATCTCAGCCGTAGGATGCCCACAGCTGCTGAATATACGCCTCCCCCATAATTTTCCAAAAGGACCGGTTGGAAGCGGCCTGCATCCAACGTCGTCCTGCGACCTTTATCAGGTCGTCTGTCCACCGTGTCGGTGGACAACCTACGCTGCGCTTGCCGGTCCATGGTCTCTATTCCAGAACCTTCCGGCCCTATCGGCCATCTGTTCTGCGTGCTATGTGCCCTGCCCACTGCCACTATAACTAGCTAATCTTCTGGGCTATGTCGGTGACTTTCGTTCTTCTACGGATCTCCTCACTTCTGATTCGATTACGTAGAGAAACCCCGAGCATAGCCCTCTCCATAGCTCGTTGTGCGACTATGAGCTTATTCATATTCATATTCATATTCATATTCATATTCATTTATTGGTAAAAAATATTTACACGTCGATCACTAATTCACAATGTACATCACAGATGTAACAGCCAAAATATTATATCATATTAATGAATACATGTCAAATATATTAATAATTATTTCATGCCGAAATATAACGAAAACATAAATTGTCAATAAAAAAGTGAAAAATAATTAAAATAGTATGTCAATAAAATAAAGTAAAAATAATTAAAATTAAAATAGTATGTTAATAAAATAAAGTAAAAATAATTAAAATTAAAATAGTATGTCAATAAAATAAAGTACAAATAATTAAAATGCCAAGTCAATAGAACGTACAAAGAATTGTATACAAAAAATTTACGTCATCTTCAGTTTAGTCATGTCATCGAACTTGTAGAAAGCCTGCTCGATAAGCCAATGTTTTAGCTTGCGCTTAAACGCAGCCCTTGTGGGGGACTCTCGCACTTCATGCGGCAGCCGATTGTAAATGATCGGCGCAGTCGCATGCACTAGTTTAGATGTCTTAGCGAGTCGGAAGGGCACGTAGCGTATGCGGTGCGCATGTCGCGGCGCCACGTCGTAGTCCGCGCGCGTGTCTCCAAAGTGCGAAGTATTTATGAGGCCCATAGTAAGAGACCACGTTTCAGTGCTATAAGTCATCACTGGTAACACACATTGGTCGAAGACTCTTGTCTTGAGGCACTGAGCTATTTTTGACGAGAAGACTTCGCGAAGTTTCCGGAACGCTGCCCAGCCGAGTTGGATTCGCCGACTGATCTCTTTCTCAAAGTTGGACCTGCCTAGTTTAACTGTCTATTTTTTTTCCCGGGGAAATCCTTTATGGATACCACCACGGGGAGGTAGGTGGTTATGTGGGAGTCCGCATACCCACCAAAACCCCGGAGTGTTCCGTCACTGCCGCTTTTGGCGGGAACGCGGGACAGATTTTGCACACGACCACAAACCCGCCGCGGCTGTCCGTTGCCGGACCCTTCTCTTCGCAGCACGCCAGAACACATGGCGCGCTGCAACTGCCTCGGAGACCAAACCCGCCAACAATGGGCGCCAGACTTCCCCGTGTCTGAACGGACGCCCATGGTCTCCCTGCGGTGGGTCGGATACGTAGCCCCACCGCCTGCTACGTCAGCCACAGGGGATAGCCCCCCCGCGACCCCACCTCCTCGAGTCTGCGCCGAGCGCCCGGACCCCACCTCCTCGAGCCTGCACCAAAGTGCCCGGGCCCCCCTCTTCGAGCCTGCGCCAAAGCGCCCGGGCCCCACCTCCTCGAGTCTGCGCCAAAGCGCCCGGACCCCGCCACTCCTATGTGGACTTGGCGGCCAAAGCCCATAGGAGCGGCCCCGCCTGAGCCGGCCAGTGCACCCCAACGCCGGCGCGGCCCCTGGGTTCCTCTTGGCTTCACCGTGGTGATCCAAGCCACGGCTACTGAGCCCCCCCGCCACGTCAATGCGAGAACCCTTCGTAGGGGTGCCTAGTTTAACTGTCTGCCCCAGGTAGATGTATTCGTCAACAACTTCGAGAACTGAGTTCCCAACTGATATTGGGGTAGGCACAACATGGGCATTAGACATAATTTTCGTCTTGTCCATGTTCATTCTAAAGCCTACCCGTTGGGAAACTCGATGGAGGTCTTCGAGCATTGTACTGAGGTCTTCCGTGGATTCTGCCATGACTACAATATCGTCGGCAAATCGAAGGTGAGGGATGTACTCGCCGTTGATATTGATGCCAAGTCATTGCCATTCCGAGAGCTTGTAGGCGTCTTCCAATGCAGCGATGAACAGTTTCAGCGATATAACGTCTCCCTGCCTCACGCCTCTTTGCAATGGAATTGCCTTCGAACTCTGCTCCTGTACTCGGACTGACATGTTGGCGTTTTTGTACAAACACTTCAAACACTTCAGCACTTCAATATACCGATAGGCAATACGGCACCGCTGGAGGGTCTCAAGTACTGCCCACGTCTCGATCGAATCAAAGGCCGTCTCATAGTCCACAAACGCTATACAAAGACTCAAAAGAGATTCAGAAAGATTATGTCTACTTCACATTAATGGTTAATAATACCCAAATCACAGTTCAGTTTCGTAGTTTTTAATTGAACAAGTAATTATGTCAGTATCGTCATGATCACGCCAACGATACAGCAAACCATCTATATGATCTAAAAATTACATGATAATCATTAAGTCTTCTTACATCTTCCACCGATGTGACAAAATTCTTGATGATATGCGTGTTTGTTTTTATTTCCACTAAAACCCAAGATCCAATCGTAACCAAGTTGTCTGTCGCGTCAGGCGCGAATCTCTAGGTGAGCTAACTGCATTATAAGTTTTAGAATGGCAACACTAAATAGAAGAGAAAATATTGCTGTTTAGTAGAGGAGAAAAAGGTTATCCATTTCGCGATATTGTCCTTGTCGTCAAAATAGTTTTGACTGAAATTGTCAATATTATTCTCGTCCGAGTCTTTAACATCTTCTTCTTCTTGTTTGTATGGCTTGTGCGGCGTAACCTTAATTTTGCCAATAACGGTTCGCGCGGATAGGAAGGACAACAAACGATGGAGAATGATCGGTAAGCAGCGAGATGATCGGTAGTTTTTGGACCATTTAACAATTTTGCGTCTGAGGATACTTTATCTGAAGCAAATTTTATATGACAATACAGGACGGCACAAAATAAATACTATGTATTGTACTACAATAAAGGATACTATGTATTGAATATAATAAATATGACTACACAAAAATGCTAGTTTCCTACAAACAATTATGATAAACTACAATTAAATTTTATTAATTCTGATAAACATACTTAAAATATATAGGTGTTTGGTAAAAACGAGTGATAGAAGAGAACTCAGATTAGCAGGGCGAGATATGAATGATGGTAACTTGTCGTACAAAGAATACCGTAATCTCGAACAACTAAGGAAAATGTGGTCCGGTGTACCCTCATCAAGACCGCATTCGCAAAGTGAGTGGTCTCGTATTCTAAATTAGGCCAAGAAAACTGGAGTGCATGCGTGACCCAACCCCAGGCGACAAATTGTTGAAGTAGTTGCCTCATTGATATTGTTGAATTTAAAAAACCAAAGTTTAGGGGGAATAGATGGCTGTATTTGACCATACAATTTTCCTTTCTTGATTTTTGAAGTTTTGAAAGCTAAAAAAGAGGATTTTTTGCCACCAAAAAGTGCAATTTTTGACCCACATCCGGAGCATGGTTGTTTGTGATCGTTATTTGACAGCTATGTATTTTACAGCATAATCATGCGATTTTAGGTCTTATCGTCAGTTGAGCGTTCGAATAGGGTGTGGGCAAAAGTGGCAACAGTGGCAATATTAACGTTTTAGAGCTTTACGAACGCTTTAACAAAAGAGCTATCAACGACAACGCCACCAATGCCCTCATAAGCTAAGCGAACGCATCTTCACTAGAAAGGTAGCTCTACCATGAGTTGCCGACATAAATGTCATCTACAGTCGATACTCGATCTCGCCTACCTATTAAGCTTGTAATTGGCGTACTCGCTGTCAATTTTAGTTCTACAATTGACCGCGAGGTGGCACTGTTCTTTTTTTCATACATTTTTTCGTGGCAGTCGATATCGAGTATCGATTGGTGTCAATGTTTTAAACTCATGGTAGACCTAAGGAATGATATATCCGGTCTTATTTCAATTGAAACAACCAATACATTATCGCGAACTCAGATTAAAATCTTATATCGCATGTATTATTTTTTTAACATTTTTCGCAGAAAACCATAATATGTAGGTAGTAATAAATTCACCGTTTGCCACGCAGCGAGACAGGCCAGCCGTTAAAAATCGTAACAGGCTATTGGATGAACCCTGTGTCTTTGGTTTACCTTTTTTGGTGATACCCAGTCACAGAAATTTAGTGCTGTTAAACTTACGTTTAGTGGGAGCACTAAACATGAACCTTACAGACTCATTGCTGCAACTTGAATTTGGATAAAATGCGTTACTTGAGCCTACCACTTCTGCACATGTTCGTGCAACTGAAAAATCTACGTTGTTTCAACGTTTTTAGCAACGTTTAAAACAAATCTTAATAAGCGAGCAATTGTAAGCTTGCTCGGATATTGACAACGTTGCATAAACACCATATCTTAAACGTTATATTGTAGGGTAATGAATGTTGTTTTGTACTTAAAAATTAAAATAACTTATAACAACTTCCAAAAATAATGTTTCAGTAAATCCTTAGATGTCAGGTACTTTCAAGCTCGCTGGGACTTGTTTTCGTTGTTGCATATTTAGACGTTGCAGATTTGCAGACATATCTTACATCAGTTCATATGCAACTTTATATGAACTTAGCCTTGCTCAGTGGACTAAATTCGACATCTTCAAATTTTTTGACCAACGTTAATCGATTCTTTCTTACGGCGCTTCATAGAAACATCACTAATAATGTTTGACATGTGGTTACGTTCCGTTTCTCGCATAAGTTTTCTTGGTACCACACAATAATTAGTGCATTGCATCTTATTTCTCTATTTTTCCTAAATACATTAAATAAATAATAGATATAATAATAAAATAAATGTAACATAACTGGTAACATATTTTCATTCTATAAAATATTAAAATGTATGAACTTGTATTTAATGTCATCTAACTGAAAGTGAACAAACTATTACAATTCCCGGTAAACCTACAGTTCTGTCATTTGTTCTAAGTGAAAAGCGTGTGGATGCAGAATCAATAATTATTTGAGACAACACTTTTATTATATTGCCTTGGTTTTCTTAAGTCTTAGTTGTTCGAACCTCAATTTTATAAATTCCTAAATGATTATCATGAGTGCATGCAATAGCATTAGAAAAACAGTCTGTACGAATGCATGTTATAGAACGCAATGTTACACTATTCCTGCTACGCGAGTTCCAAATCGCTTGCTGTACTCTCATGGATCCTGAAAACTGTGGTATCTTTTGTGGCAACGGCAGATCTTTTTATAAAAAATTTACTCATCGACAACTTCTACTAAATCACCTTTAACTTTTTCTTTTAAAATTTCCACTAGGCCTTCTAAATCATTAACGTCATTTCCGTAAGCAACATGCTTGTCAGCAGTTCGTTTTAGGACTCCAACAACGCCATCTGGAGCACTTTTACCATGTCCACTCTCACTGTAGTTCCAGGTTACAGATAGCAGTTCGGGTAGGTACCATGAGAGTTTAGAAATAATATGAAATATCTTTTTATTACGATATTGAGAAGATGGTGAATCCGAAAAAATGTGAATTGTACGAACCTGTGGACACTTCCTCAATAAACTTTAAAAGTGGTACTATCTAGCTACTAACAGCATCATGTCTTAAACATTTGCTTGCCGTGCAAATTGATCTCGTTTCTTTCTCTCCGCTATTTTTGCCATGCTAATAAAGAAATGCCGTATGTACTGTGATTTGCTATCAGCTGCTTCCTCCAAAATGGATTGATTGAATCTCTGTGCCTAGTATTGTATTGTAATTTTCGCAAAAGTCTATGTGAAGTAGAGGACGCATTCATCAATTTTCAAGTTATCTTTGGTAGTTCTTACAGCTAAGCTTTGGTTCACTATCTTGGCACAGTGATCCAGTAACGGTTGAAGGTTGCGTTCAAATTTATTTATTATATTCAAAGTGATATCTTCAGTTTTTACTTTTTCATTAATAATTGTTCCTTTTTCTTTACCTCGTTTCGTGAAGGTGTGTTTTTTTTCCCATGAGCTATACGAAATATTTTTACAGCTATTATTATTTATATTCTGTTATTACTCTGTTTTTACAGCTATTACACTTTCGTTGCAGGCAATCAGTTTTGCTTCCGCCACAAATGAGATTCTGTATCACTTCAGTGCTTTACTGCACTGCATATGCTTTGACTTATAATCTTGTAGACTTTAATGACTTGATCAATAACGCCATATTTTCGTGTAGCTTACATACACAAGTGTCCCGAATATTCACGTTTGGAATTAATATCCAAAATGGTCTTAACTTGCAAAATGTACCGTAATGGCTTTTGTAATAATTGTTTTCTTTTCTTTACCTCGTTCCGTGAAGGTGTGTTTATTTTTTCCCATGAACTATACGAAATATTTGGAGAGTTATCAAATTCCTGATAGTTTATTACTCTGTTTTTAGAGCTATTACTCTTTCGTTGCAGGTAATCAGTTTTGCTTCCGCCACAAGTGAGATTCTGTATCACTTCAGTGCTTTACTGCACTGTATATGCTTTGACTTATAATCTTGTAGACTTTAATGACTTGATCAATAACGCCATATTTTCGTGTAGCTTACAATCACAAGTGTCCCGAATATTCACGTTCAGAATTAATATCCAAAATGGTCTTAACTTTCAAAATGTAAACCGTTATAGATTTTGTATTAGTGAGTCGCTAAAAACTTTTGATGAAGGTTGTGGAGTGAGTCCGTTAAATAGCGTTTTTGACGCTTGATCGTGTTTTTGGAAACATAGTCTTTTTTCCAGGACAAAGTCTACTATTTTCGTCGTCTGCAAGAAATATTTGAATACCTAATCTCAATGATTGAACTTGATTTGTCACATGTTTTGTAATATTTTGCTTTTATATTTCTTCTTTTGTAACTATCTTTTACATTAGCTAAACCTTTGGTATTTTTGAGTCTTTCCGCTTGCTTTCTCATTGTATCTTTTTCTCTATGTAATTCAACAATTTTCCTATGTAAGGAATTAATGATTTTGTTTTTTTTTTGTATTGATATTTTCTAAAAGTTGATTTGGATAATGTTGAGGCATTAGAAGAATAGCTAGGACAAAGAGAACGGGGCGAAGTTGGATCATTTTGAACAGTAATTCTGGTCGGAGGTAAGATACCTTCAGATACAGGTTGCGTAGGTGGTACTTCATTGTCAGACTCTGGGGGGGTGTGCTATCGTAGCGTAGTATATTTTCAAAATAAAGTTTATTCTAGTGTGGCACGCTTTAAAATTATCTCTGATTCGTTTTTTCGCTGTATCCTCTGTCTGCGAGGCGTCATTTCACTTATAGGAAGAAGTTTTTTTTCTTATAGTATCATGCCCTATTTTTAGCTTTATATTCTTCATATCGTTGGGGATCACTCATTATTTTTTCTGCTAATCTCCTTTTTTCCAATTATTCAGCTTGATTGTTTTGCCTATATTGTGCTTTCTACGCAAGAGAAAAAAAAACTAATGTAGTTTCACAATTATTGTGAACATAGTAATTTCCTATAATATTTTAGTTAGATTTCGTAATAAAAATAAAATGTTTTACGTAAAACTTTAAAATTGGTATTAAAACTTTTATACGCATAATGCTACAGCTTACCGATTGTTATATATATATATATATATATAACAATCTTACCAGGGGTTACTATATATATATATATATATATATATAAATCTACTATTTTTTTAAATTTCCTTGGTATAGGTACCATAATTTCCATGTATTGAGCCACGGAAAACATGGAAATAAGACCAACGAAATTAGATTAAAGTGTAAAAAAATCATAGACACATTTACTAATTATTTCACGAGTCAAATTGAGGTTAGCTGTACCATAAACGCTAGCGTTAATCAAACCTATTTGTCAGAAGTCCATCATACAGTTGACAAATAACGAACATGAAAACGATCTTTAAACCAAGGAGAGGAGGGGTGTACCTACGCGAATGGCGCGAAACTAAACAATGGTGCGCACGTCCTTCTGTGATTGTTTCTCGCGGCAAACAAAGAGAATATAATAGAGAGCGGCAAAATGACCAAAATGTCCGAGTGAAACAGTGTGAGTCAATGTATTTTAAACGTTTGCATTTCGCTATTACAACTGATGAATTGTCGAACCAAGGAAATTATATTTTTGTCTATTTGGAATGGGAGACAGTAAGTACTTACATACCTATTTTCACTTATAATAAGCACTAACTAAACAAAACTAAAAAACTAATATATCATATTCTCGTTGCATACAAGTAGGAACATACTTTAAACAACGATATTAGATTACTAAAAAAATCAATATATAAAAATATCTTAGACTTTTTTGGTTTGTGACCGCTAGAATTTTTCTTTAAAAACTGCAACAGTTTGGAAAATGTTTCTATGTGTGTAGGTATCATTTTTTGTTTTGATCGTGGCTTTAAGTAAAAGCTCCAAAGCGGGGTTTGTAGGGAGGAAAAGGAGGAGGTACTTAATTCGACTGGTTTTTTTTATGTTTGTTACCTCAAAACTTTCGATAGGGTGAACCGATTCTCAAAATTATTTTTTGTTTTTTTTATATTAAAGCTGATGCTTCCCATTGTGGGTCGTTATTAAATTCGGTCCAGTAGTTTTGAGATACACTTCAATAACTGAATATAATGGTCGGTATTAAAATTTTAAAAATTGTAGGTACTTGTTGTTTTAGATAGTTTAAAGAAGTATGATAGCATTAGTCTCCGAAAACGTTTTCGTGCCTTTAGAACATAGATGCACAGACCGCGGCCCTCCGCGCCGGCGAATACTGGTGGCCCGCCGACAGCAAAAATAATAAGTACTCTCGTACACTCGAAAAATAATAAATTCTATTCCAGAATAAAACCAAAAAAAAATATGGTCGAAAAGTAATTTGAAGCTTGCGCGCGCGCTATTAAGTGCGCTTATCGGTGCGCCGTGCGTGCGTCGGTAACAGCGGTCGGTAATGTTCGTGCTGATCTCGGTTAAATTCGTTTTCTTGAGGAAGCGCGGCGGCCGGCGGCGCGGCGACGACGGCAGCGCGGTGGCGGCTTATCCACGGGTTATATTGTTGATGTTAATTTATATATAAATATAGATTATTACAAAATAATATATATTAAAGTACTTTGTTTCTTTTGATATTGTGAGCGACGTCCATAAAACTTATGAAAATCATTCAAATACCGCGCCAGTTCATGAATAAAACGACGCCGCGGCCGCGCCGCCTCAAGCGCCCAAAAATACTAAGTCAAGTTTTTTTTTTTTTTTTAGAACGGACTAATGCTGTTTGCCTCTACTGGCATTTACAGCGTCACCGGACGGTTCAACTAAGTCAATTAAGTCAAGTAACATCGCTTGCCGCCTTTATATAAAGTTCAAAATAGTAGAGAAATCAAGAATTTTCTAGCGCGGTGTGAGCAAGCGAGATAGCAATAGTCCCGAATTCCCGATTGCTCGCGTAGGTAGATACACGAAGCTTCCAGAGTCAGTTTCGAGATTTCTCCAGACAGTTTTCGACTCTATACGCGCGGTATAAAAGCCACGCTAACCGCAGCGACCGACAGCATTAGTCCGTTACAGTTCGGTTTTAATTTGAGTGAAGTGTCAACAGAAAGAAATAAGCGCGAAAATACAAAGCGAAGTAATAAGTGATTGCGAATAAGTGCAGCTTAATAGTGTTTTTGGAAGGCAATAGTTCTAGTGTAGATTTTAACTCGACTAGCCGGTGTCATATATTTTGATCCACATTCAACGTAGATTTCCTGTTGCAGTGTTAACCCGTCAAGTGCCGTGTATAATTGTGTTGTGAAATTGTAAGTAAAACTCAGTTATTAATAAGTGTTTATCTACCTATTTAATCAATTATTTTTGATAATTTAAAAATGATGGGTAATTTAAGTAGGTACTGTAATTGTTTTTAGGTGCTGTGTTAATCCTAGCCAGGATTAGAACGCAACATGGACATGCCAGGACCTAGTAAAAACGTAAGGTTAAAGATGAAAATCGGCAGTTTCAAGAAATTTGGACTGAGAAATACTTTTTTGTATGGTCGCATAACAAAGTCGTTTGTTTAATTTGCAATAATTCTGTTGCGATTGCAAAGGAATATAATGTAAAAAGGTACTATGAAACGCAGCATCCTACTTTTACCAAGTTTACAGGCGAACTAAGAAAGCAAAAAATGTTGTCTTTAAAACGGGAGCTTATTGGTAAGCAAGCTATGTTTACAAAACCCATTCAAGATTCAGAAACAGCTACAGAAGTTAGTTATGAAATTTCTCGAATGATAGCAAAGCGAATTCGCCTCTTCAATGATGGGGATTTTGTAAAAGAATGCATAGAAATTGCCGCTAAGAAAATGTGTCCAGAAGCAGCAAAAAAGTTTGAGAAAATTCAACTGAATCGTATGACTATCCAAAGACGAATTATGTCTTTGTCAGGTAATATTGCGGAACAATTAACTGAAAAAACTAAGAACATTGAATTATTTTCATTAGCACTCGACGAATCCACTGATATTAGTTCCACAGCTCAACTTCTCATATTCACACGAGGTGTTACTCAAGATTTTGAAGAGTTATTAGGAATGTGTTAATTGAAAGGTCAAACCAAAGGAGTTGATATACTCAATGTACTTTAGGATGAGTGTTCAAAAACTGATTTGGACTTATCACAATTATCGAGAGTTGCGACTGACGGTGCTCCTTCGATGATTGGTGTCAATTCCGGGCTAGTTACTTTGCTGAAAAAGCATCTGCAAGAAAAAAACATAAACGCTGAAGATCTCATGCAGTTTCACTGCATAATACACCAAGAAGCCCTCTGTTCTAAAAATATTGAATTTCAAAATGTCATGAAAGTGGTAGTTTCGACTGTAAATTTCATAAACTCATGAGGACTCAATCACAGGCATTCCTTGATGACATCGAAAGCGAATATGGAGATTTACTGTATTATACAGAAGTAAGGTGGGTCGTGGATTGACACTGGAACGATTTCTAAATTTACTTGAAGAAATTGGAATATTTCTGGCAGAAAAGCAAAGGGATGTCCCGGAACTTAAAAATCCTGATTGGTTGTGTGATTTGGCTTTTTTAGTTGACAAATCATTTGAATGTCTTGAACACACGGCTTCAAGGCAAAAATCAACTGATATCCCAGCTCTACGCTCATGTATCATCCTTTCAATGCAAGCTGACACTTTTCAGATCGCAATTGAATTACAATCATTTTCCGAATTATAAGAGAATGGCTGAAAAATGCAACAAAACTGCGATTAATTTCAGTTATGCAGAAAAGCTAGATATTTTGATTCAATCTTTTCAAGACAGATTTTCGGAGTTTAAAAAAGTGAAACCTCTGTTGGACATATTCAGCAATCCTTTCACGATTTCAGTTGAAAATGCGCCAGAGTCAATGCAGTTAGAAATTATCGACATTCAAAACGACCAAGATTTACGCAACAAATTCAACGAAGGAGACTTGCTGAACTTATACCGCTGCATTGATAAAAATATGAACAAAGAGTTGCGCATAAACGCTCTGAAATGTGCCAGCCTATTTGGTTCTACCTATGTATGTGAACAAACTTTTTCAATACTAAATAATAATAAAACAAAAAGTCGAAACCGCCTTGCAAATGAAAGTTTGGAAGCAGTTTTACGTGTTGCTACAAGTAAATTTGAGCCAAATATAAAAAAAGATTGTAAGCACTATGCAGTGCCACGCTTCAAATTAATAAATTCTTTTTCAATTTTAATACATTATTATCAATTCTTTATTGTTTTTAATTACCTATACCTACTTCGGGCGGCCCGCCATCAGTTCATGATTTGTCCAAGTGGCCCCTAGTCTTAATAAGTATGTGCATCCCTGCTTTAGAATGTCTCCATGCTTTAAACAAATTGTACGCTTTTAAGTAAGTAGGACTTTTCTCGCGATATTTCCGGTAGGAACCTAAATTCGGCATTATTTAGGTACCTACCGCTTGCACCAACTCTGCAGGTGTTAAATTAATAGCTTCGTTGCTGCTGGACTCGCTCATATTTTATGAAATTACGATTTTCAAAACAAATTATGGAAGGCGAATTGAATAAGGAGAAGAAAATTTTAAAATGTTTTTTATTTTTTTCCTTTATACCAGTGCTGGTCCTGTGTCTGGCCAGTGCGATTATTTAAAGAAATGGGGTTGGTTGGCGCACTGACATGAAATAAGTAGGTATTTGATGCATTTTCAGTGGATTTGCGGTAAGTATAGAAAAGTCAAAGACCTTATAATATACTTACTAACAAGTAGTAAGTGTAAGGTCTTTGAGAAAAGTATGGAATAGAAAGGTTCGAATTTTAAAAACTCCACGCTAGCAGACAAAATGCACTTTTGCACTCAAATTTTTATGACAAATAGAATCTTTCCGAGTTCCGAGGTTGTGTAGATTAATCAGACTATACATCTGCCCTCCTTACTAAAAGTACAATAACTCGCATGGGACTAGTTCTGAGAAAAACGCGTTTAAACTACTGATGGGCCGAATGTGGTTTGAACCGAATACGAACTTCGGCCGAACATTCGGTATAAATGAAAAATTCGGCCGAAGTTCGGCCGAACTTCGGTTCAATTTCGCCGCGCTTTTTCATGTTGTGACTTGTGTAAACAGCACGGCCGTCACTCGCTGCAAATGCGCCCGCACTCCGCGCTACCCTGCGGGCCCTTTATGCGGCGGTCAGTTGTAAATACGTCACCAGTTCGTCACGTGCCATTGTTTATATTACGCAAATCAATTGTTTTAAAGTGGTTTAATAGTCCAAAATAATAAATAAATTATTCCTTAATGTTGTAAAAATTAAAAATTTACCTAATTGGTGGTATACCTACGTTATATAGAAGTATTATTTTTTTTAATTCATTTTACGAATTGTACTTTATCAATATATGACACTGTGTTAAAAGAATGCAAGCAAAGTTTATTTAATTTTTGTTATAGTAGATCTGTAACAAAATTTAAATAAATTTTGCATTCTATTTAGACGGTTAAGGTGACCAATTTAATTTACGGCCGTTTTCAATATTCTATTTATCCACAGTTTTCCCTACTACCGATAGAAATTTGACATAACGTCCATACAAATAGTGTCAAATATCTATCTCTAGTAAGGTAAACCGGCGATAGATAGATTATTGAATACGGCTGTTCGACTATTGAGGAGACCAATTTCATTTAGTATTTTTATTAAGTAATACCTATGTAAAGATTTCTAAGACTGGTTATTAAGAATATCAGTTTCACTGTGTTTTTACTAGGTAAGAGAGAATTCTAAGACTTGTTGAGAAGACCAGTTTAATTTTGTTATTTAATTAAGAAAGATATCTAAGGCAAAAGAGTAAGTAGAGGAGTTTAATTTTGTTGTTTAATTAAGTAGGACAGATATCTAAGGCTGATTAGTAAGTCAATTTTGTGATTGCTAAGTAAGCAAAGATTTTTAAGACGTTTGATGATTACTTTTCTTTCTTTATGCAAATAAATGACTATGAGTACCTATATCAGACTAATTTTATTTCACTGTTATTATTACAGATATGTTGTTTTAATTTATTTCTATTATGTATGATAGTGCAAGTGTAATAAAAAAATCGGTTGTTTTGCACCGAATGTTCCGTATATAAACCGAATTTCGGCCGAATGACGAAGTTCGGTTCAACCTGCCGAAGTTCGGTTAAACCGAATGTTAAACGAATTTCGGCCCATCCCTAGTTTAAACATATTTTTTTGTTTTGTTTGTTTCTCCCTTTCTATTGAAGGTATCGGCATGAAACTTTCACTAAGTAGTAAATAAATGTGTGTAAAATATTATGTAGTACTAGAGATTTTGATATATATATATTAAAGCTTTCAAAATCTCAGTATTGTGTACAATACAATACTGAGATTTTGAAAGCTAAGGAATATAATTTGCATATTGATAATAGTTACTAGTCATTAATGCAATAACTAGCATACTTATTGCATTTATTGTTATTAAACCAACTTGTTGTACTTTTAAGTAGCAGACATTGTTAGCTTTAGAGCATATTCTAACTATAAGTGTAATACTTATCTTACTTATTGCAGATATCAGTAGGAATACATATAAGTTCGAGACTTTTAGGATGTTAGATATTGCAAAATATCTAGTACTTACATGAAATTTTGTACGAATAATATAATTTTTTTGTCCTGAAACTTTTATTTGATTTTTGTTTGATGATTTGTGATTTTAATGATAATACTATTACTACAAACAAATCAAATATAAAAATCAAAATTATTGAATACCATCACTATCAAAGTTATTTTTGTTTACATAATATCAATGTTTTATCATACAGAAGCTCAAAGCTTTAGGAACTTTCTTCTTATGTACTATTAATTAATAATCACAATTAATATTTGAGAATTAAATCAGTCTTTCAATTATTGAGATCACTGTAATATCCATTTAAAAGTTTAAAATTATGTTAAATTAGGAACTTTGGCAGAAACAGGTAAATGTATCCAAAAGTTTCTTCGAGTCAATGGCATCAAAGGCACTAAGTCTGATACAATTTTATCTTTGCGTTCTTTAGTTATTCCTCTGCAGTTACTTTTATTTGCAGTATTTGGAAAGCTTTTTGTTTTCACTTCTTTAAGCTGAAGGAAATCAAGGAGATGAAAAATCTTCATAGCAGTAAAAGTCGGAAACACTCAGGACTTTAGCAACGTTGTTTTTAGAATTGGCCAGCTTTACAGCATCCACAAAGTCGTCGAAGTCGTAAATTTTTCCTTTCTTTTTGAACGACTTCTCTACCTGTGCATGGAAATTATCCGCCGACATAAAAGTATGGCCGGGCTCAAAGTATTTCACGGTAATGGATTGAGCAGCAATCAGCGGGCTATTTACGATGTTGACTAAAAAACAAATAAAAGCCCAATTTTTATTTTGGGCCGAACAATTGTCGGCCCATAGGACGATGTGATTTACGTCACGTTTCTGTATTAAAAACGAGCGATACGCAGAAATTATATCTTCCTGGCTTCGTCCAGATACCGTTTCGTTCCAGAGCACTGCATAAGGTACATTGTTCCCGATGCTTTTTCCGAGCGGAACAAAGCTTTCATTGAATGTAATAACACGTGGACAAAAAATGCATCTTTTAAACTGGTCCATACGCGGGAGCATTATAACCTTCTGTAAATCCACGGAATAGTAAACACTTTGGTTATCGGTAGAAGCCAGGTCATTGTCATTTTGGTATTCTGTTCTTGTTTCTGTGTATCTCAATTTGTGTTTTTTTTGTTGAATACATGATTCACATTCCTCCTGGGTACATGCATTTTCATTATGTGATTTAAATAAAGCACATTGCTCGCACTCTTCATTTCGGAGATGAGCAAAAGAAATATTCATATCTTTTAATACCTTGCGATATGTTTTCAAAGATAAAACCATGTCTGGATATTTTTCTTTGAAGCATTCATACATCATCTTTATACTTAAGTCACTTGGCAGATAGCGTTTGTTGGGGGCATGTTCTCTGCGGTAATGGGAAATAGTTGGATTAAAACTTTCAATATGCTCTTTGATTATATTCTTGTCGATAACATTTTTTCGTTCAAAACTTCCGCGTTTGTCTTTTTGTTGATCGATTTCTTTGTTAAGTGCCAGGTGAACATGTGTGTTGTTTTGTGAGTTGTATCCGAGTGTAGTCAAAAAGTATGTTTTACAAACTTAATTTTTTTCGTTTTTGTTAAATAAATGGTAGCGGTAGGAAACATTTCTTTTGCTGGGTTCTTCATTTTCCTTAGTCACTCTTCGCTTAACTTGATGCGGTTCAACTACGCCTTTTATAAATAAACCTCTCGACTCCCAATTTAGATTACGTAACGATCATGTATACCTCTTCGTATTTCTTCTGTAAACTTCGTCGTACACTTTTTGCGACATTTTTCATCACACGGTGGTTTCAATGATAACTTTTCATCTTCCGTTTCCTTTTTCAGCTTTAAACGTTCAGCAAGTGGCACATCAAACTTTCGTCTTTTCCTTGGTAAGCCCGATTTAGTAATTCCTTTTTCATTTTCATGTAATGTCGAGAGGGACTCTATATTTTCTCCTCTTTCATTCTCAGTCTGAACTTGCTGAGTAATAGTTTCTATATAATTGTCATCTGGTAATATGGGCAGTGGCTCATTTTCGGCTCTTTCAACGGTAATATTAGTCTCCAAAACTATGATATTGTTCATTTGTTCACTCTCGTTATTTGTATCGTATGTATGTTCTTCTTTTCTAGGGTTCGGTGTTTTACTGTCATATATATTTCCATGAGAGTCTTTTGATAAAACGTGGCATTCATCATGAACTTCCGCTGTAATGACTATGTTTTTGACACGTCTTTGTTTTTTTTCGCTGGTATCTGAGTCTGAATCGGAATCCGTACAATTATCTGGACAGTAATTCTTATCCATGGCACTATCATCGGAGTCATAGGGTTGTTTAAAAGCGTCAGGTGTTTTTGTATTGTTGCAGTTATCTTTGTCGGATGATGGAAGATTTTCATAACACATCAAAGAATGTCGAGTAAAAGGCGGCGTCCTCTCACGAGCTCTGGATTTAAATGCTGAAAGGTCGTAGCTTTTAACAAGTTGAACAGAGTTGCTATATTCATTCCGGAAATCAAAAACTGATTTGAAGTCGTTAAAATCTAGTGAACGAGACCAAATTTCATAAATTTTTGTCGAAATTTGAGTTTTTTTATTAATAGGTTTTTCAATTGTTTCATGCTTAGTATTTGGTGTCGGTTGAGATGACGAAGTTTCACTTTTTGAAATCACCATAGACAAAATTTTGTCTCTTCTTGTCCAGAAGAGAGTCTTTTTTCTGAAATAAACCAAATCAATCTATAAATATATTTTATTAAAAGCATTTTACCCGCGCGGCTTCGCCAACTTTGACTACTGTGATAAACTCTAACCAGAGCTAGAGATTTCTTCCCACAAACCTACCAACCCATTATAAACAAAAAAATATATACCTACGTATACAAATCACAAACTTTACCTCTTTAATAGATTACTTTAAACACTCTTTAATCGATTAAAATTTACTTCTTCAAGAATAAATAAATTATATTTCATGATAAGGTACATAAAAAGTTAAAAAAATATTATAGAAACATTTACGTACTTACCGCGCTTTTCCCGCTCGCTCTGAATCATGTAGCCGTCCGACTCGGTAGCAGCACCGCGACGCGACTGACTAAATTACAAGCCGCGTTCACCTCTCCTCTAACCTCTCACCGTCCTAGTACGTCAAAAAGTAGTAAAATTGAACTTTTTCCTAACTATAAATGCAACAACTTGTGAATATAGTGCGATTTAATTTGTGTTATCATATTAACCATGCCAATCGTTCTACAAATAAGTACAACATAATCACTTGTTTTAAATAGAGCTTGTAAACTTGAAAGTTACTGCTAAAATTCCTTAACGTAAATGCAATAACTACACCATAAGTTGTAGTTATTGCAGTTATTACTAGTAATTATGTTACAAATGATAAAATTTCCTAAACATAAATACAATAACGGTACTTATTGCGGTTATCGTAAGGAGTTTTATCAAATAGATCAACTCACTTCTCCCTAACTCAAGTTATTGCGTTTTTACTAAGGAAATCTGATGTTAGATGTTGCATTTATGCCTAACAAAAACTCCTAATTGGCTATAGGTACATGAAAACTGTCTAAGAACGACATGTAGATCTCGTTTTACTGATTACGGGTATGTATATAACTCCGTTTAGCCAAAAATGCGAGTTATTGTACTTTTAGTAACGAGGGCAGACATGTTGTGAGGTGAAAAGGTATTTTTGGGAAGTTCTTAACAGATTCAAATATCGATTGCTTTGTTTTATTCAAAATGCAACATGGTTCTATTAACCCCCCGCAGGGGTATTTTGATTTGCCCGGAAACGAATTTGGGTTCGGATTCGGATACGATGTCGACGGATTTTGATAATTGCTATTCACAATTTCGGAGTCGTTTACTTTGACATTTGATACGAGTATGTCGATATCAGCCACATTTTTTCGGAATAGATTCGGTGAGCTATTAGCTGGCGGAAACTCTGCGGTGCATACATTCTTTAAAACATTTTGTTGTTTGTTTGTACATTCTATGAAGTAAATAATTTTCTATGTATCACATTACACTTCGGAAGACTATTTTAGATCGTTAAATTAGAAGTAAGTCGCGACTAGAGATTAGCCCTCCTTTTTAGTTTTAATTTTCGTATCACTATACTATACTTTGAGGTTAAAATTAATAATGTATTTTATTGAGTAGATGGAGAACCTTATTGCAGTTCAAGAACGAAGCAATCGTGAAGGAGTATTAGAGCGCCTTACATTCAAATAGTCTGATTAATCTATGACTCAAACAAGGGCGAAGTCTGCGAGCCCCATCATGAACTTCAGTTATTTCTGCCGTTACCACTCTTTTTCGCTAAAAATAATAGACACGGAATAGTTTAGCCAGTAATGATCAAATAATTGAATAAAATCAAATTAAGAATATTATATTAGGACTGTGTGATTCTTATTTACATCTAGCCACGCCAGGCAAGCAGACTCTCTGTAGAGGTGCCCACCTAAGCAACGTGACACGTGATCTGGCATGTACAACCACGTATGTATCACCAGACTTCTTCCATTTTGTATATTATTTATAAAAAAAAGTAAATAACCAAGAGTACAATAATCTTCATCAGACGACGACATGGTTGTACTCTGACATGTTTCTGGCATGTCACTCTGGTGGCTCCCTCGAATGTCGTGCCAGATGATAATCACGTTGCTATCGCGTTGCTTAGGTGGGCACAGCGTAACTTATGAAAGTAACAGAGACAGAAACTAGTTAGAATAATAGTAGTACCACAGACTATTTAGAGATATACGTAGTACGTTTGCTCAAGAGTTTCTGGTACATAGATACTATGACAACATTAACAGAGTTTTTTTTCTAATTATGTTATGTTCATAGTTTTTGTTTATTAAAATACAAATAACAACATAAACACTTGAAAATGCTGCTATTAAAAAATTCTACTATTGTCTTCTTGTCTTCTAGGATTTCTACGATTGTGTAGCATTCGCCTTAGACATGTATTTTTAAGCTATTGCATAGCTCCTATCGCGGGCCTTGAGCGTGGAGACCGAATCCAGAAAATCCGTAACGAAAATAACCTAACACTCCCCCACTCCGACCGGCACAGCGGTGATAATTTTTAATTTTGGCATCTATCGATGAATAGCAGAACTTTTAATGACTTTTTGAAATATAACGCTTGTCTCTTTAGTTCAGCAACTCGCCTCTAGGTGGCATTAGTTAAATAATTATAATTGTATAAGTTGATTTGGCATCTATCGATGAATAGCAGAACTTTTAATGAATTTTTGAAATATCACGCTTCTCTTTAGTTCAGCAACTCGCCTCTAGATGGCATTGGTTAAATAATTATAATTGCATAAGTTGATAAAACAGCTATGCAATAGCTTTACCGCGGCAGTCTCCGAGTGCCACACGTCTTTTTATCTCTCTCAGTATCCGTGATATAGCTGCACAATATCGATCCGAATGGCAATGTGAATCGCGAGTTGAAAGCGATCCGGTAGAGATCTCGAATTCGATATAAGGTTGCAATTTCAATACGGAATGCATTAGAATGAATCAGAATAGCTGTAGGTAAGTAAAAGCTTTTGCGGCAGTTTAGTACATCGCACACTTTCCTTACCTCAGTGTTCGTCTCCAACGCTAGTATGAACTTATTTCTACTGGAGATCTCAAACCTCTCAAAATATATGTTAAGTAAAGTTATGCTAGTAAGTTTTGTCAGCTTTGTAAAAGACCTCGATATAGCTTATAGACAGGCGACGGGAATGGGGATATTGTTTAGTTGCGTCTGATCTTACTTAATATTATAAACGAAACGAAAACGAAAGTTAGTATTTATGGATGAATGGATGTGTGATATTCTCTTGCGCTCAAACGGCTGGCCCAATTTTGATGAAATTTGGCATGGAAGTAGATGGGGCGCTGAATCAACACATAGGATAATTTTAATCAACATCCATCACCTTGCGGGTGTAGCCGCGGGGCGCAGCTAGTATTCAATAAAAAATAGACTTCGGCCTTCTTTTGATCGTAGAAGAGCGAAATGTTCGTAGAAATCTTCAAATGATAGAAGGACGCATTGTGGAATGCAAACAATTCGTAATAAAGGCTTATTCCACTTTTCCCCCTTAAAAATCTAACTAAAAAAGAAAAGTTCAATAATCCCCCTCAGGGGGGAAATCCGAACCCTAGTGTAAAAAAAATCTAGATATCCCTCTTTTATTCCATTCTAAAGTTAACAGTTATTTTGAGTCATACTAGTAACTCCTATATATTATAATATGTAAATCGCGTGACAATGTAAATAGATAAAATTGCGTCGGATCTATTGGCCCACACTTGGTGAATAGAGGCATAAAACCGCTAGGGAATACTATTTTAAGCAAACTGCTAACATACTAAGACATAACACACATATTAAAAAAATAACTTACTTGCAAGATGATTTGTCCACGACACTTAGTTTTCTTGCGATTCACACATTCCCACACATCTGATCTATTTTTGTAACTTTTCTTATAGCTATATTGGTGCCCTACACGTAAAAGAATTTTACTTTTTCCTTTATATATACATTCAAGACTTGGTGTGCCACTAGAAGTGGTAGCCATATTAAAAAAACAACCAAGACTGAGTGATAAGATGTGCTCAGTGAGAGATTGGTGCATTAACACAGAATAACTGAGACGGCTTCATTACGGCTTGCATTAGTTGCAAACAATAAGATAATAAAAACCTTTTATATAAGCGACCATCCAGGAACAAGTTAGTGAGCGCACGTGTTTTATGATCTTGTTGACATAAAGTAGCGGTTTCGTTTCCATGAACAGGTCTACGTGATATACTACAAATATATTTTTCGTTGTACATTTGTGATTGTTATACTCTCAGTACTTATATGATTTTTTAAGTATCAATAATCAGTACCTACGTTGTTTAAACATCCACTGTTTTAATTATTTATCATCATCATCATCTATTCCGGATTTCCCACATCGCCATGTGTTTGTTTGTTTTACTATTCAACACATTTTGCAACTTTAATTTGTTAACCAAATGTGAATTCTATGAAAAAATAAAGACTGATTATTAATTATACTGTCGTTTTTTTCCATACTATAATGAGGGGGAAAAGTGGAATATAGAAAACGAAAAAGGGGGATATCTATATTTTGTTTATACACAAGGGTACGGATAAACTTTTCTTTTTAGATTCCCGTTTCCCCCCTTAAGGGGGATATTTTTTTAGGGGGAAAAGTGGAATAAGCCGAAATAAACTATATACTGCCAACAATTTGACGATCCTATAAGTCGTCGATATTACTTCTATACTTGCAAGGGGCGATACGATTTTTTATCGATCTTAGCGACTCGACAAATTTAACGACTATTACGATACTTGCACTGGTGAGTTAATAACTAAAAGAATTATTTGATTTGATTATATTATTGTTAACTTATTATTAGTAATGTTACTAGTTTTGCTATAAGTTAGGTATTTATGGACATTAATGAAGCCTTTGACTGATTAGAATTTATAAGATTTATATGAAGATTTTATGTTATAAATATTTTATTTTTATTTTATATATTTATAAATAAAATACATATGCAAACGATATACATAAATAATACAATAAAATAATAATACGGCTGTCATACAAAATTCATATAAGTATATCAAATGTTTGATATCATAATATCGGAACGATATACATAAATAATACAATAAAATAATAATACGGCTGTCATACAAAATTCATATAAGTATATCAAATGTTTGATATCATAATATCGGATATATATATCATAAATATCCAATATTTTGATACTTATACTAAACTATCGACTGCCCGCGACTCCGTTAGCATAGTAGGCTCGGCCTTTGGCCTCACCATAACCTCACTTCTTTTCCTGATCTTTTGAATGTAAGAACCTTCTACGAAGTATTAGAAAGCATGTAAAAAAGATAAATGAAATCAGTATAGCCGTTCTCAAGTTATAGCGTGACGAGAAGAAATAGGGGTTAATTTTTATATGTATAGATATCGGATATTTTCGAACCCTGATCCTCCTAATATTATAAACGAGAAAGTTTGTTATATGGGTTTTTTTTTCTTTATTTTTTTTATACAGGGCTTTAATAAAATGCCACCCTTATAACTAAACAAGTATGTACATAATATCTTAAACTGCTGACGATCTACATTTGAGAGCTTTATGGTACAAATCGAACAACGCTCTGGCATCCTGTGACTCAGGGTCTGACAACACACTGTTGCAGCCCCACCACTTGCCACTGGACATGCTCACTGTATATTGGTGTTATATGGGTGTATGGAAGTTTGTTACTCTATCACGCAAAAACTACTTCATGGATTTTAATGAAATTTAGTATGTAGATAGTCAATAGTCAATAGTACTTTATTCGTAAAAAATATTACATGTCAATAATGGTAGAATGTATACTCAAGTATACATGCAAAAATATTAATTAAAAATAATTCTACACTGCATTCAGCAATTTCAATAATTAATAATATACCTATGTCAATACAAGAAAATGAAGAAAAATTGTAAACAAATAATGTCAAAATTTCGAGATTGTTGATTAATGTCTCCGTAATTAATAACACAAATAATTGATTGATTTCAAGTTAAAGATTGATCCATGAATTCCTCAAAGCTATAGAAGGTCCGCTCAATTAGCCAACGTTTTAATTATTCCTAAAAGATGATATGCTTGAGGCAGTGGTGACGTCATCAGGAAGTCTTTTATAGACAGCTGGGCCCATTATATGAGTCAACTTACCAGATTTGGCAAGCGTGTGCGGCAATGATACGAGCTTTTCAGCGTTGCGCGTGTGGTAGGAATGTAAGTCGCTGTGTTTTTTAAATGTGTGAAGATTCGCTCTCATAAACGTTGCCACCTGGAAAATGACTATTGAAGGCAGCGTGAGAATCCCAAGATCTTTAAATATGGGCCTTGCGGGTGTATCCCGGGGAACGCGTACAATAGCTCGTATGGCGCGTTTTTGCATTCGGAACACTCTTAACCACTCTGCACCGCGAGCCCATAGCTCAGCACCATACTGCAGTAACGAGTGTACTGTCGCAAAGTAGCAAGCTCGCGCCACGTCCTTGGAAACCACTCGCGACACCCGACCCAAGGCGAAACACGCACTTCCCAATCTCCCGCAAAGTTTGTCAATGTGTCCCTCCCATGTCAGACACCTGTCAATTTCAAAGCCGAGGAATGTAGTGGTCTGTACCGCCCGGATTTCGTCACCGTTCACATTGACAACCAGTGGCCTCACCATACGACCTGACAAGTTGAAGTGCATATAATTTGTCTTATTTAAATTTAAAGCTAGCCCATTCATACTAAACCACCGGGCAAGATGGGAGGCTATCTCGTTTAACCTCAACTCCAGTTGGTCTAGCGTGGGAGCTGTGACGATCGCAGCAACGTCGTCAGCATACATAAGGATGTCTGCGGTTGTCATCGCCCTCGGCAGGTCGTTTAATAAGAGTGAGAATAGTATGTTCGACACTGACGAGCCTTGCGCCACGCCCAGTAGTAGATGTAAGTGGATCTGACTTATTTTTGCCGTCCCCCGCATCGACTACCTGTTGTCTTCCACGCATGAGATCCGTCATAATGTCATGTGATATGCCATTTATCCCGTAATGCTGAAGCTTCAATGCCAAAACGTTGTGGTCTGCGACGTCGAAGGCCTTCGACAAGTCACAGCAAAGAACTGCAACCTGCTGCTTAACTTCACGTGCAGCCATTACACGCTTGATTACTTCACGAGTCAATGACGTAGTGGATCTTCCTTCTCGGTATGCGTATTGGTAGTCCGATAACGCGTTTGTTGATGTTAGGAAAGTGACAAGTCTTGAACTCAAGCCGTTCTCAAATACTTTAGCAATCGCAGGGATGATTGCTACGGGTCTGTACCCATCTAAATTTTCTCTCCTTCCTTTACCCTTAAATATTGGCGTAATTTTACTAACTTTTAGCGTTGTTGGGTACGTTCCCTCCTTTAAACACATATTGTATAAGAACGTCAATACAGGAGCGAGAGGCATGATAGCCATCCTCAGTAGTTCCATTGAGAGCCCATATACGTCCTTTGACTGCTTAGGAGGTATACGCGTAGCAACTATGCGGTATACCTCCTCTGCGGTGACAGGTTGCAGTCTTAGCGAACGATCGGCGGGAGGGCACGTTACTGCTAAGGTACTCCGCACACTGGCAATATCGGCTTTAGGTGAACCGCATGCAACTGCTGCACTTAAAAATCGTGAATTTATCGCATTGACTGCCTCTTTTCGACTGCTAAAATTTTTACCGTTCTGGTCCACTATGATATCTGTAAATTGTATACTTGGGGTGTTGTTTTTCCCTCTTTCTTTATTCACAACATTCCACACACCTTTTGATGCGGTCGAACTATTATTTATAATGTTGACATAATAGTTACATTTTTCGTTTTTAATTAGCATGTCATATCTTAATCGTGAGTCATCTAACAGGTATTTCACATGACTGTCATTTGGAAATGTTTGATACAATTTTTCAACGTCAACTAAAAAGTTTTTAAAATTTATTACATCGGGAGTTACCCACGATGAGTCAGGTTTTTTAATATTTTTCTTTTTTAAAGGAAAACATATGTCAAATTTATTTACTATCACTGTCGTTACCGCTGTTGTTAACGTATCAGCAGTATTATATCGTTTGGTGATATCAGTCCAGTTCACGCTATCTATAGATGCTACAAAATTAGCACGATTGGAGTTAGAAAAATCCCTACATATGCGAGTAAGTGGTTGGTGTGCGCGCTGGACGCATGACACCTCGCCTCGAACGGCGTAATGGTCGCTCAGCAACGTAACCACGGGCGCGGCGCGCACGGACCCTACCTGCATGTTAGTGTACATATGGTCTAGACTTGTAGCCGTGGTCGCGGTCACACGGGTAGGAAAGTCCACGATATTCATCATACCGTATGACAACAATAGTTCGGACCACTTTTTACGATCTGACCCTATTTCCCCCAAACAGTTTACGTTGACGTCTCCTACTATTACGCATTCTATATTAAGTTCGTTAATTTTATCGAGCAGACCTTCAAAGCAAATAAGAAATTCATTACAGGCTACTAGATTCGTCCGGTATAAACAAACTACTGTTAAGTCGTAGTCTACAATGTCTATCGCTGATATCTCGCAAACTCGTTCCGTTGATAATTTCGTGAGGTCAACATTCTCGATACAATTTAGATTCTCGTTCACAAATAAACAAGATCCACCATGGGCTATTTCCTTTCTACAGTAGGTAATACGATGCTAACTTGTAGCCCGTAATGTAAACACATTTCAATTTGCTGTCGATTAACCAATGTTCTGTAAAAGCTAGAATGTCACATTTCAGTTCACTACGCAACAACACTTCTATTTTCGCGGTTTTGTGATCAAGTGATGCAATATTTTGATGACATACAATAAGCACTCGATTTGTACGATGCGGTGATTCATTCGTTATGTCCTGCGCTGGCTCACTGCGCCTGCAGGCCTGCGACTGAGGACCGGTTCCCGTGTTCAGCTGCGCTGGCGGTAGTGGCAACCCCTGCCCCGCCACACTCGCGGGGCACCGCGCGAAAGTACGTCCACTCTGAGATCTTGACACCGGGTGGCCAAGCTGTCGGCGAGTAGATTCGCTCATATGCACTCAGTGGCCCTCCGATTACGAACGCTGCATGCCTGTTCGTTCTTAATTTACGTTTTTCAACGATATATTCGTCACACTTAAATATATTTTGTATATGATTCAAGATACCTTGTTCTGTAGTGTCCGTCCTGAATGACCACGCTTGCATGTATTTCCACTGCTCCGCTGTTTGTAACTCACTGCTAGATTTTCCAGATCCAGATATAATAGTGCGGTGTTTGTACGTATTCGTGGACCGCTTACGTTTTACAACTTGCCACTAGCTTTTACGTTGATCCGCCTGTACTATGGCCACACCTTCGAGCGATGGCTCAGTGCTCTGTTTTGCAACGGTTTCGGTGCTGGAGTCAGTTGTTATTGTTACTAGCTTAGGTCGGCTCACCTCGGTGATTTCCGCTGCCGCTACCGCGGAGATTGATGCACGATTCGTTGTCTTTTTCGTTCCTGCGCCTAGCGTTACCGACGTGGTCGCCGCTTTCGCTCTAACTTGACGGAGCGGGCGTTGAATCGGGGTTGGGACTTGTTTCGTATCCGTCACTGTTGATTCGTATGCAGCAGATTTTTTTGAGGACGTACCTTCCAATAATAATCTGAGTCGTTCAATTTCTTGAGTCTGTTTCTGAATAGTTTCGTTGTTTGTAATTAGATTGCATTTCATTGCAGATATTTGTTCGTTAAGGTTTGTTACAACCTTAATGAGGTCACGAAGCGCGGTTTCTTGTCCTTTTTGCGCCATCATCAATTTTATTAATTACAAAATACAGGACCGCAATCCGACCGTGACAACTGCTTGACGCGGAAATAATAGATAGACGAAGCGCTGAAATAACATATAGGATACTTTTTCATCATTATCATCACGCGGGTGTAACCGCAGGGCGCAGGTAGTATAATATAATATAATATAGTATTGATTACGTTGACGTTACTTCCAATTTGTCTCTAGAACTAGTAGAATTTTTAGATAATGATCGAACGTAGAGTCGAACTGCTGTGCAGTTGCGGCGCGAGAGATTGTTGAACGTTTTGAAATACATACATCAACATGGTCTAGGGATATTTCAATTAAACCTAAATCTAAAACTAAATAATCTAAACTAAAAATCTATTAACTTTTTGTTAAGACACCTATACAATAAAATAAACCTTGTTTAATAGCATATCTAATCTGATAATAGACTTTTAGATAAAGTTAATTTTTTTTAAACTTAGAAGAGAAAAAACTCAGACAAAATTTCAATCTTAACTTTATTTTTATATCATCAAAACCTAAACAAAACAACTATTTTTTTTATAAAAATTGTTGACTTAAAAAATTAATAATCCGTGGATCCACCTAAGACTCTCCTGACACATCTGCAGCGGTTCTGCATACTCAAAACAAGGGTGTCTATATCCTGTTGTGGAATACTGTCCCAAGTCCTGCTAAAATGCAAGAAAGCTGGTTTTCATGCTCAATATCTTCAGGGAAATTCTTTAAAAATAGTTTTTTTGTTTAGGTTTTGATGTTTCAAAAATAAAGTTAAGATTGAAATTTTGTCTAAGTTTTTCCTCTTCTTTTAAGTATTTTTTTAAATTTAACTTTATCTAAAAGTTTCTTATCAGATTAGACAGGCTATTAAACAAGGTTTATCTTAATGTGTAGGTGTCTTAAAAAAAGTTAATAGAATTTAAGTTATTTAGGTTTAATTGAAATATCCCTAGACCATGTTGATATGTGTAGTATAATGGGTCCTCCTGGTCGTAAGTACGTGGATCTGATGCGCAGGATAAAATATCGTGATGAAGCTGAAATATTTAGTTTTTTGTTCTCAAAATGTTGGGTCTTGTGATGAAAACAGCAACAATGACGGGAGCCACATTATTTAATATTTGTGTCTAGACTTCTCAATAATGTTTTATGATAGTCCTCTAAATATTGCACTGTGCACTTGCAGAATTATAGAGCCAGTGACTCATAGTCACACTACAGTAGTAGTAGGAATGTAAATCAAAAATAAAATATATATCAAAGCTATCCACAGCAAACGTTTGTAATTAAAATAACGTGCAAAGGAAAATTATTTATCCAATCAATAACTTCTATCATACTTTGGTCTCATCATTCTCGATAAACATAACTCACGCAAACTTATTACTAAAATATCGAGTCAGTCATTAAATGCTATAATGTTACTTTTGTCTACTCACTTATTTATATAAACATAAATATTCACAACACAAATAAAATTGCAAGATCTTTGTTCTCTCGTCACATTCATTCTCCATATATCCTAGTTTTTGATTTGTAATAGTGACTTCACGGTTCAGTCGATTTTCACAGCGCCATAGATCTTCCTTATGAATGTGTAAGCGGCGAAAAATCCTATTGTGCCCGTTAGTAGCCAAAATGTTAAAACCATGAGTCCTGGAAATAAACAAAAACACATTATTAGGTATTAAAGTTGTTTGTACACATTTATAATATGAACAACGAAAAACATCACCAACAGAATATCGATCTCTAACAACACAGCGAGTAAAATGTAAGGAATTATTTATACATAACATACAAGACATCATTTTTGGGTGCCACGGTACCACAAGGGACCCTTATATGGTCTGTCAGTCCGTCGTAATACTTAACAGGAACAGTAGTTTAATAATTATCAAACCAGAGATCAAAATCATGAAGTTCAATCAATTGTATAAATTATGAGAAAGTGAACAAGGCCACCGAATATCGAAGTTCAACTCGTTATGGTTATGGCGTCTGACACGGATTTTCGGAAGACGCGGTTTCAAATCCCGTCCGAGTATGCAAGTATTTCTCTCTAAAATTGCAATGTTTGTTAATTATTTATATATGTATCTACAATAAGCATAGCTGTATAATTCATAAATATTTGTTATTAATTTAATCTATGCACCTGTATATCCAATGTAGAGTAATGTCGGTATAAACTCTGTGATCTCCAGTTTGGTGAAGAAATAAAATATCGAATAAATTAATATATACACAGCAGAGCCTCCAGACACGATGAAACTTTTCCACCACCAGTGGTAATCCTGAAACAATATAATAATGCATTTTGATGCAAATCCAGAAAGTCTTTCAGGAGAGATGAATTAGAATGACTCTAACACATGTAACAAACGATTTTTTTTATCCCAAAATAATTGGTTTAAATTCAGAAGGATAGCAGGGATTGGTTTACACGCGTGCTGCAACGTCTATAATGACAGCAGAGTCATAGCGACGTGGACGACATTATGCAACAAGTGGACTGGACCAACTTAATAATAAATCAATCGTAAATCTCGTATGTCTCGCGAAATATGATTAATTTATTAAGTTTTTGTCTAGAAGACATTAGAAGAGATTCTTCGTAATGTAGTAAAGAAAGATTATGAAATATTTTAGGCTTATACATTTTACCAAAAAAAAATAAGTCGTTATTTGCCAGCTGGATGTTATTCAGTGGTCACAGAATACCTTCATTATCAATTTAGAAAATTCAATCAATTTATAGAATTACTTTAGAAAAGCACTGTGTTGATATTACTGACAAATTAATTAGCAACTCAGCTAAACCACTTTCAAATTTGCAGATGGTGAATTTTCATTAGCTTGAAAAATTAAACGTGCTTTAATTTGACCAAACAATGAACCGTTTTTTAATGCTATATAGTTACCTATATTACATACCAACTGTAGGCAATCGTTTATTGTTCATTGTCTGTAGTATCTCTTTAGAGCGTAAACGCTTTGGAAGCGCCAATTCGCGTTTTTGCTGAGTGTTTGAAGGGTCACATAATAATGATTGATATAGTATATTATGCCAATTATTCTTACCTGACGTACTAGAACATTATTTGATTAATAAGTTCAAGTTCCATAGACTACATTTAGAAATTGTTTATTAGTTTGTTATTGCCGAGCGGTTTCTACACACACACGTTTTTAAAATCAATCATAAACTCGGTCGCACCAGTCACGAATCGACAGACGCGGCTGAGCCCTCTTAGAGAGAGGTCAGAGGACGTATCGCTTTGACGCCCGCACTTACACAACTAAATATTAGTGCGCTCAAAACTTCCTGATACTTATTGAGGTAACATTTCTAAGTGGGATTCTAACAAATAATTTTATATGACATCTAGTGCATCAAAGGTCAGACACAATAGAAATTTCATTGTTATAATGACATCGACCCTTGAGAGGCTAGTATTTTACTATTAACCAAATTTCTTATGCTTATACTTGGTATCCAGGAATCCAAGCTGGAGCTGGAAACTGGTAGCAGGAACTATGTGATGGTTAATAGTAGACACACCGTGTTTGGGATCGTATAAATCGTCTTCGCGATACCTTTTTTCTAGCTGGTGACCAGGACCTGATGCTGGATCCAGAAACTGGTAATCAGGAACTACCTGATGGTTGTTTTATTTGCTATTCTCATCTCTTTTTGGTAGTTAGATGAGTTAAATCTTACTTTTTTCTAGTGTATGCTCTTGTAGATAACATGTACTTGATTAATAATTATCATATTATGTTAATTAACGTCGACATTAAAAATAAAATGTGTCCTGCGTGATTTCACCTTTTTGACCTACGTCTATTTGTGACATAAAAACCAAAGTAGATAAAAAAAGATCCAAATATTAATGCGCACTATTTTGCTCGTAAGTAACTCGCTAATGTAAAATACCTAAACTCGCGCAGCGCTGCGCAGAATAAAGGCTCTTAAAGATGTTGATGTTTCTTCAGGACAAATCATCAGCATAAAAGATAAATATGATATTTTATATAACATAATTTAAAAAAACAGTAGGTACTTAGGTACTGTACCAACTGGTAGATAGGTTTTGTGTAACATGGTCCATATTTTTTTTATTATCTATAATTTTATTGTTTTCAGTCAAAATTAACGTAGTATAACTATGCTGGTTTTCACAGGCAGTCATACTCTTGTTTTTCTAGCTTAAGTGCAGCTAGGCACTTCTTTTGCCGCATTGAATCGGCAAGCAAGCGAGAATAAAACATAACAAGCAAAACCATTGCGCATTACATACATTTCAATATTTAGTCCTGAAGAAAAAAATACATCCTAAATTAAATAAAAATTGGCTGACTTTATTTTGCATAGTATTGACCATCTCGATTTGTTACGTATTTGAACATCTTTGAATAATTATAATTTTGCTATTATTTACTAGTAAAAGTGATCCCTGGACATTTTAATCGTGTATTGTTTCTGCACCACTTCACAACGAATGCTGGCA
The DNA here is from genome assembly GCA_917880725.1 of Selenia dentaria. Lineage (NCBI taxonomy): Eukaryota > Metazoa > Arthropoda > Insecta > Lepidoptera > Geometridae > Selenia > Selenia dentaria. The sequence continues at coordinate 24,585,614 of OU862882.1, read as the reverse complement.
TGATGATCCACAACTGTAGTTCACAATGATAAAAATGAAAATAGAAGCGAAGATTTGAGGTGTGCTCGCTTGCAAGAAAAATGTCCGACTGATGACGTACTGAACACGACTTTTAAGCCCCGCCTACTTGAACACGACTTTTGTTGGGTAATTTTTTTAACGCAGTTACAGTTCCTGACTATTATTTCTTCGTAGATATATCCAATGTAGAGTTAAGTGTTTAGTTAAGAGAACTTTAGTGTTTAACTTATGTACTTATATAAATACTTTTTCGTTGTAAAGTTATTTCTAAAGGATTATGATTACATAATCATTTATTTCTCCGTATTCGTGCGTACAATAAATAGATCTTAAATAATTTAATATGTACTAGCAACATGAAACTCTGGTAGAGACTCTAGAGTTTATTGGACTCTGGGTAGGACTAAAGTTTAATAATTATTATCTTAATTAAAATAGTTTAAAAGTGACCGAAATTAAAATCTTCAGCTATTGAGTCTTATCTGTAAAGAAGTATAGTAACGAGTTTTTATAATATATCCTTTAAGAATATCGAAAAAAATTGAATTTTGTTCAATAAATAAATATTATATAATAAATCTTTTAGATGTTTCAGGATATGATTATGTTTTTATAGTCATGATATGGGTACCTCAACTGCACATTTTAAGGTTTAAATTTGGATCAGCTAGTCTTTCTTTGTGCCTTAAACATAAGGTCCCTTATGAACATATGATGGCTAAACGCTCATCTATACTAATATTATTAAGAAGAAAGACTTTTTTCTCTGTCTGTTTGTTTGAATTGAATAGGCTCCGAAACTAATTTGAAAAGTAAATAACCGATTTCAAAAATTCGTCCACCATTAGAATCCCACATTATCCCTGATCATCATCATCATGCATCACCATAACGAATAAACTTAAAAACTACTGGACCGATATTAAAAACTTTTTTACCATAAGAATGCTACATTATCCCTGAGTAACATAGGTGATATATTTTGATTCATCATCATCATCCATCACCACGCGGGTGAAACCGCGGAGCGCAGCTAGTTCAATATAAACACAGTTCAAATTAGTTCAAAAATTTAATGTTACCAGACAAATGGCTGTTAACATTAAAGCTTTTAGTTTTAATTTCTTACTTTATTTTATTTGTCACGGGCAGGCTGACGCTTTTCACCAAACTCACGTTAGCGGTATAGCGACAGCTCGAGTTATATATTTGATAAATACAAACACTCCATTATTTGTTAGTTACAATCAGTTAATTATTAGATTAAGGTATGTTACCTCTCCACACAACTGGAAGTAGACCAGCACGATCGATATCTGCGACACAGATATCACCAGGATACAAAACACCAGGAACAAGAATCCAAACAGATAGTAGAACTGATTCTCCCACAGCGCGTTAAATATGAAGAACAACTCAATGAACACTGCGCCGAATGGCAATACCCCAGCCATCATAATGCTGAAACAAAAATTGTTATACCTAAAGGCAGACCGCTTTAATGAGTCATCGCCCGCGGGGTACAGGGGTGCAGGGGCAAGACGACGAAGGGGACCAAGAAAGGTTCGCGGGCGGCGGGCGCGCGTAATTTGGTACACAAGAGACGAAATGTCCAACTTTTCTTGAAAGACACAAGATACACTTTACGGTTAATAGCTGTTATTTTAACAACGTAACACAGTCCTTTTCTTTTAATTTCAATACATTTTATAACTTAAAATATTGGTTAAAAACTTTTTGACATGAAATTGCTGTAATACAAAGTCTATGAAAGTTTGGTTTCATTATACAAAAGTTTTGTGAATGTAATCTTACGTGTATCTTCTCACCCCATATCCCCGTGCCTCGGTACCCCGTGGCCGAGGACTCATTAAAACAGGCTGTCTATAATATAACTGAGCCTTTTCTAAAACAACACGGATCTGCAGATGGTTTCTATTCATTGACTCAACTACATTTATCTCCATATCTATTATGATCCCTGTAGATGTCGAATTGATGTAAAGCATCGCTACAACTTTTTACCCGACTACGGTGAAGCCAAGAGGAGTATGTATGAAGAGTACGTTCATCTGTTTGATCACTTACTACTCTAACTCTACTACTAGAATGTATTGTTTTGTTAGGGTAGGTACGACTAGCAACGAACACGGTTATCCTCTGAACATCACTATATCAATAATTACGTATTAATAGTATTCAATACAACGCGGTCACATTAACTCGACGCTTCGCTGGAATGCGGGTCCCCGCCCGCTTCCCCCCGCATTCCCTTTTCTTGCCCGGCAAGTGTCAGTACGGTTAGCATCTTTGTTACCGATACACGCGTCGATAATTTGGCTAATTTTCTTACTAAATTTGGCTTGTTTTCTGTTTTTGTTTTGATTATTGTTTTGTAAGTTTTTTGTTACTGTTGATTGTTGAATATTAACTGTTGAACTGTGTTCAAACCAGAATAACATGGGGAAAGTTATACACAGTGAAGGGAGAAATCTCGTGTTAAAAGTGCTACAGTTCTTCGAGAATGAGAAGAAAAATAAACGTTTTTCCATACCGGTGGATCAGGTAGAAAAACGTACCTGTGCCGCACTGGAATAGCAAAAAGTACTCTTACTCGGATAAAAAAGAGGCTAAAATGACATGTGTATCATCGCCGCGTACTTCTCCCGACACTAGTCCAAGAGCTAGTTCGAGCAGTATGAGTAACGATACTAGCAGTACTCCAAATACTAGCAGGGAAGTAAAATTGTCCACACCAGGTAAAAAGCGCAAACCATTAAAGAAAAAAAATTGTAGTTGATAATTTTGACATTTGCGCAATATGCAATATTGTAAACAGTTTTTACACTGTGATAAAAGAAGTCCCCACCCTAAAGAAAATCTTGGCAGCTGCTAAGAGAGACCTGAATTTCCAAGGTGGAAGAACTTACCTCAGAAACATTTTGGTAAATCAATTGGGCTGCAGATTTAAAAAGTGTAAAAGTACACGTATGGTGCTGGTTCATTTTTATGCTCAATATTAATAACGGTAACAGGTAGACACCTTAAATTTTCACAGAATATTTAGTTGTATATTACCTTTCAAAATAAATAAATATTTTTTATTCATTTAACAAACTTAATTTTTAATAAATTTTTACTCGATCTTAATAAAGGCCACTTGGCTGGTTTTTTTATGCACACCGTACTTGAGCGCCAAAATGACGTCACATGGTCAAGCGTCTAGTTAATGTGACCGCGTTGTACATTAAAATATATAATGTTCAAGTGTTGTTTATTTAAAAGACGATAAATAGTGGAGTTTGTACATAGTTGGTACAGTTAAATTTCAGATAAGAATATTTGCTTGCCTCGTAGTTTTTAGAGCGTGACTTATGGCAAATGCTCGTGCTTGTTTCAACATAGTATAATAATTAGAGCTATAGTTAATTTACTTTGGGTAAACAAAAGTCCAGGCGTGATGCTTTGACATCAGGGAAATTCATATACCAATACTACTTACCAAGCAAAGACATTCATGTACCAAACTTGCTCGGGTACCTTCCTCGGAATGAAATTGGTCCTTACAGGGTGTTGAAACGGTTGCTTCCGACATCCAAAGTAATATCCCATATAGACAAGCGGCAATGATATGCAGAACCACAGACATAACAGGGCCATCATGGTAGAGAAGGGCACCGCGCCGCTGGAGTGTTTGCCCATGATGAAAAAGTTCAAAAAGAAACAAGTGCCGAATACGATGGCCGGGTATAGCGTGGCAGTAAGGAATGCTGCTTGTTTCCATTGTTTCCCTTTCATGGTGTTGTAGAGACGCGCCGAGTAGTAGCCGGCGATGAGACCCATGAAAACGTATAGGAATATGGCCACTGTCATCAAAGCGCCGCGACTCGCCGGCGATAGCATTCCGAGCATCGCGATAACTGGAAATAACAGGTATGTTACATTACTAAAATTGAGCACAATAGGGTACGGTCATGATATCTATCAATTTTCAAAATTTTTTCAGAGACAAATAGGATGACTAGGCAAGTAGACAATATTGTACCTAGGGTATTTTGCTCTGCTTATGCTTAAAGGGCTTGGACTGGAGGTAACTCTGACACCTTTTTTCTGTATTTTGCTTTTGTACAGTTTGTGTATTCAGCCAGCTATTGTACCAATAGCTGCACACTGCTGCACACTGCTGCACAATGGGACACGGGCCTTCTTCTACAGGTTGTGAAGATGGGCCATACAACACATGGGCCCGTGTAATATGATAGGGCCCTGATCACGAATCTATAGCACTAGTGTCGAAGTGTTCAGATTACCCGCAAGACATCGTGAGCTGATAATAATTGGTGTCGTAAGATAAATAAAAAAACAACTGTAAGCGGGGCGGCTTCCGTAACACGGGAGCGCTTCGATGTAAATCCCAATGGTCACCCATCTAAACAACAACAAGTGACCACACCAAGCTTGGCTTTATCTAGTGCTTAGATTTAGAAATGGTCTGTTTCGTTCGTTTAGATTCTAAACGATAACAATCACAAACGACCAATACCACCGCTTTATACCGTTACGAACGCGTAAGCTAAACTATGAGTGCTTACGTTTTAAATGATAAAATACTTAATTTTCATTAAATAATTCAATAATTAATTATTAAATAAAATAATCAAATAGTAAAAAAATACTAACAGCTTAACCAAATAAGTCAAAAAAATTATACCAAAAAACGCAGTGACCTTTTTAGTGACCCTTGCTAATTACGGGATCGATTGTCATTTACCGTCAATGACGATATCATCAAAATAGGCGAAACACTTTTCAGTTATTGAAGTGTAACTCAAAAACTGGGTCCACTTCGGAATTATACTCTACCAAACAAAAAAATAGTCATCAATATCGGTTCATAAACGACGAAGTTACCCGCGAACACAAACAAATTAAATATACGTCAAATTGAGAAACCTCCTCCTTTTTGGGAAGTCGGTTAAAAAGAACCTGTAAATAGCATATATAGTAGTAGTAGTAGTATACATTTTCTTTTTATGTCAGTCGGTGACGAGACGAGACGAGCAAGTCGCTCGCCTGATATTAAGCTTAACGCTTGCCCATGCAGAATTTTAAACTATTAGAGCTCAAAACCCTAAATAAATATATCTGTCAAATTTCTTGCACTGTAATTTCGCTGGAGACATTAGTCTTCTGGCAGTTGTGTCCCAACATTAATGTATATCACATTAATGTTGGGACACTACTGCTTCAAAGAAGGGGGGTTCCCCAGACGGACTACATATACTACATATTAGAATAACACATATTCTGAGATCAGGGTAGGTACCTATGTTTGCAAAAGATACAGACCTATTATGGTAGGACAGACTGACAAACACACATACATATAGACGCCGCGCGCCGCATTCAAACTTATATGATATATACTTAAACACCCTATTTTTCGGAGATTAAAAATATATAACACTTATTTAAGAAACTTGATTGAAACTTTCGCAAGTATTACACATATAAGGCCTTATGGCCTTTGATAAATAAGTGCACAATAATGAACAGGGTGGTTTGGAATCCATATCTGGCCATGAATGTGAAAGAAAAATGCACCTATTTTTATTATTATGAACCCATATTCAATGCTCCGCAGCTAATAACCATTGCGTGATTTGCGCAACTGAACGCACGGCCTCGCTACATAACAGCACAGAATAGATAGCAGCAACTACGCGAGACATACCCTTGCCTAATTAGAATAGGTACAAGTATGTACGAATCTACCTACTCATAAACACAGCTGATGTCTAAGCCTAAACCTAGAACCTATAACCACATGAGTAAATTAAAGAAACTGTATAGAAGCAAAGCTTCATACAACCGCGCGAATCGATGGCTCTACGCGAAAAAATAAAGTTTATACTACACCTGCTCGGAAAGTACCTTGATACTTTATCAAATTTACGGTAGAAAGTACGTCATTGCATATCGAACAAATATGCGGCGAGAAAACGCATCTGAGCGGGAGAGAAAAGTGTATGAAAATCCATTTCTTACGCGGTTTTTCTTTTTTAATTTTGGGTAAGACTATGCGCTGGTAACCTAAATATCAAAATCCAAAAAGTTTTTACAGTGAGTTTTTATCTCCAAGTTCGCAAAATGACACTGGCCACTAGCTGTGTGTTGGATGGTGTCAAACAATTTGAAAAAAGAACATGTGAAAATTGCAGACGCCATTGGCGCCATTTTCAATTTGTGTGTTGTTTGAGTATTCAGTTTTCGTAGAAAAGTAAAATAAAACTATCAAAATGATAAGTAGTGATAGTGATGATGAAGATTTTTTAACTCCGCCGCAGTTGAAGGAAACAGCAAAAATACTGATTGATAACCTTTTACCACAGAAATCAATTAAAAAATATAATAAAACTTATGACGATTTTTTGCAATGGAAAAGTGAAAAAAATGCGGCAACTTTTTCTGAAACTGTTTTGCTTTTTCACTGAAATAAGCTATTATTTCAGTGAAAAAGCGCAAAAATACAAACCAAGTACGTTATGGTCTATGTACTCAATGTTGAAAAGTACTATATTGACAAGAAACGACATAAATATTCAAGAATACAAAAAACTTACAGCATTTCTGAAAAGAAAGTCGGAGGGATTCCGTAGTAAGAAATCAAAAGTGCTTACTACAAAGAATGTTTATTCCTTTTTGCAAAATGCTCCAGAGGACAAATATTTGTTGATGAAGGTAAGTTTATGAACAAAATGCACTGGTTTAAAATTTATTACGTACCTATTTATGAGTAGAAATCTACTAGGTTTTCATGTTTGATATTTTTGTTTACAGGTTATTTTGATTTTAGGAGTAAATGGGGCCTGTCGTTCGCAAGAACTTGTGGATATGACAACAGACGATATCGAAATCCTCGAAAATGGAATAATCGTCAATATTCCTAACACAAAAACCAAAATTCTGCGATCATTTGTTATATCGGGCTTGTTTTATGAGATAGTGAAGAAATATAACGAAATTCGCCCCAGTGACCCCAAAACCAATCGGTTTTTACTACAATATAAAAACAAAAAATGTACGAAACAAGTAATTGGGAAAAACAAAATAAGTACTGTGCCAAGAGAAATAGCTTCGTACCTTAATTTACTCAATCCACTAGAATACACTGGCCACTGCTTTCGCAGAACTTCAGCGACTATTCTTGCCAATACTGGTGCTGATTTAACCACAATAAAACGTCACGGTGGTTGGAAATCGTCCGCTGTTGCAGAAAGCTACATATAGAATTCCGTAGAAAACAAAACACGAATAAATAACCAAATATTGGGATCGATTAATGTGCATCAAGACTCATCTCCTCAACCATCAACGAGCGCGGAGATGCCAGATGCCCCTCAGCAGCCAGTTGCCCCTTTGGCACCACAGCCTTCAACGAGCGCAGTGCCAACAGCACAGCCAGTTATTCCTCCTACATTATCGCAAACATCTCAAACAAACATTAATGGAAAAAGTGTTACATTAAGCTTCACTAACTGCAACAATTTCAATATAAATTTCAATTAGTAAAGATTTAGTTTTTTAATTTCCTCGTAGGTGTAGTATAAAGCACTATGTATCTCGGGTGTTTTAAAGCCCTCGCCTACGGCTCGGGCTTCAAACGACATCCTCGACGGTAATCGGTCACTTTCTCCTCTCGGTGAACAATGTACTATTTAACTCTCAAGGAGTACAAGAGTAAGTTATTGTTTGATTGCTTTTTAAGTACCTTTATTTTATTGTATGATATTATTTTTTATAAGAAGGTACTACACGGTGTATTTTTCCCCTTTTTATTGTAATATCAAGATATTATTAAACTTTGGTAGGTATGTGGGTGGGTTGGTAATGGTATGTAGTAGGTATGTGTGTTCAGTTCAAATATTGCAAGTCAGATTTGAACCACTTCCAGCTGTCTAATTCAGCTGAATTTTTCTATACCGTAACTTCAGTGACAATGCAATAATATGATACATATAACCCGATGCTGCAGCCAGGATAGTCTCAAGAGGTAACTCCTCAACAGCTATATTGACATGAACCTGAAAGTTTCGCGAATATTTCTATTTTAAAATAAATATTGTCAATGTTGGCAACGAAATACAGATTGTACAAACAAATTATAGATTGCTAATTTGATATACCATGGTAGCGTTTCCCGTTAGATTACTTAAAAAACTTATGTTAGATTCAGAATTTCCAACACCATTAAAAGAAACAATAAAGTTAAAAAACAAAAATTATAAAAAGTAAATAATTATTAGAGTTCGTTTTTTGTAATGTAAATTTATCGAACTGAATAATAAGACTATTAACGCTTCCCCTACCATTAATTAATTAAAATAAAAGATTTCATTCGTAAGTTGACGAACGTCAACATCCTTGGTAGGGAAAGGGTTAAACAAACGTTTTGTTTATGTTTGTTTTTCACCTATTGTGACAACCCTACCAAAATAGGTATCAATGTTGCACGCTCTTAAGAAGCTTTGCCTCTGTTCAGTTTATTTACTCATGTGCTATAACGGTCGGCGGGCCCGGGCGGGTCAACGTTCGCACGTCGTTGTACCTATTCTAAGCGGGTAGGTATGTCTCGCGTAGTTACTGCTATCTATTCTGTGATGTAGCGTTGCGTCGAGTCGTGTGTTCAGTCGCACTATGGCTCTTAGCCGTGGAGCGGCGAATATGGGTTCATAATAATAAAAAATATATGTAATATTATTCTTTTACTTTCATAACCAGTTATCGATTCCAAACCACCCCGTTCAATATTGTGCACTAATTAACAAATACCTTATATAAGTACTTACAAATAGTAATGAGCGCCATTAGGAACACTTGAATCCCGCTGCCGATGACGGCCGCGAAGAGCATCCGTTTAGGAGGTGGGCGAAAGACGTCGCCATGCACTAGTTTCCAGCCAGTTTCCTCCATCATATCGTCAATGCTGTCGTCAGAATTGTAGCGTGCGATATCTCGTCTCAACGTACGCACCATGATCATAGTCAGTAAGCCTGGAAGCACAATACAGGATCCTAATATATCTAGTAATATAATATATGAAAACCAGACAAAATTACACTGCTGTAGGTCGCATCAGTTAAGCGGACACTACGTAATTTATATTTAATTTGCCTTATCGTATTAATATCGATTTGGCTGCGACGCACAAAGAAGTGTTCTTTTAAGTCGAACTGCCTTAATTATTACATAATTTAAATTATTATATTTATTTATTTTTATTACTAAAGCTTCTCAGAGAGAGGAGTTGGGCGATAATCCACCACGCGGGCCATAATCCACCACGCGGGCCCACTATTTCTATTATACCAATTGGTGGATAGGTTAGTGGCCAACCCATTTCGAAGTTTTTAGGCCGCCTTCGACATAGCCTAACGACTGTTGTCCTAAGACAGACAACCGGCTTTACCAACGGCTTTACGTGCCCTCTGAAGCACGGAAGCGCTCAGTTGAATAATGCAACTAGCGGTCACTGCAGCAAGTGTTGCTGAACTTGTTGATTGGTTAAGATCGCCAAGTCGAGCTCCACTACGAGCGCTACATCTGAGAGGAAGGCTCGAGTCCCTGCAGTGGGAACAAAATGGCCTGATTATGATAACTATAACGGTTTACACCAATCACAATATAATCATAAATCACTGGAAATTAGGAAAATATTAATGTAGAGAACATGCAACTTATTTACATTCAATCATGATTGAGTTTGCAATACATAATAACATGGCCACATTACCAGTACCAGTTACCCACAATTCAGGGGCTTTAATCGCTATGACCATTCAAACAGGTGACGCGCTGCGTTATATCTTCAAGAAATTATTGTGAAGTCTATACACTTTATATTATCATACCTGGAAGATATCGTAGCGCTACATTCACAATTGGTCATAGCAAATTCAGATTCAGATTCAGATTCAGATATTTTATTGCTTCCATATACAATGTAAAGGTGTTAAAAAAAATGTACATAAAGTCTTATATGGACCATGTCGGGCACCGTAAAGTTAGAAGAGAGGAAGACGCAATTATGGTTATATAAATATAAATTAATCTGTAACATATTGGTAGAAATAATTTAAATGTCAATAGTTAATTATATCGTAATTATATTATTTATCTTTAAAAAATTCGTCTATTGAGTAATAATATGATTTGTTTTGTAGAAATAGTTTTAGTTTAGCAATAAATATTTTGTCAGTCATTTTGTTCACAATCAAGTTGGTTTTGTATTTTGTTGTATATAATTACTGACATCGGTAACATACTAGACGAGTGCGTCTGCAGCCGGGATTTGGGTAACAATAACCGGTTCCAATTTCGAAGTGTAATGTGAGTTTTTATGTCTTGCCGAGCTTTATATAAATGAGTATTGCGAGAGTATTGCGTACAAACTTACAAATTTCGAAAATATATACCGAAGCCATGGTTAAAATTTTGAATTTTATAAAATATGGTTTGCAACTATCGAGCTGTTCTATGTTTGCTAAAATCCAGATGAATTTTTTCTGCATTATAAATATATCGCTCGCAGCGTTGCTAAGTTACCCCATAGCACGATACCATAACTTATTCTTGAATGGGCATTCGCATATGTTGCAATTGCAGTTTTCAAATCAGTTGTCTTTTTGATTTCGCGAAGGGCGTACGTGAGAGATGAAAGTTTAGATTTAAGTTTCATTATATGTGATTGCCAGTTTATGTGGGTATCAATTTTTATTCCTAACAGAGTGAATTCTTTGACTGATTCTAATTTTGTGCCGTGAAATGAAAAATTCAAATCAAGTGATGGTTTTTGGTACGGGTGAAAAGTCATTATTTTTGTTTTGGATTGAGTTCAAGGTTATGTGTATGCATCCAGTCGGTAGTTTGTTGGAGCATTGTGGTGAGTTTGGTATGTACATTCATGCTATTCTTTGTCGAAGTTAGGAGGGAGACATCGTCAGCGAAACAAACACAATGCTCTTTAATACATTTAGGCAGGTTGTTTATGTATATCAAAAAAATCAGACATCCAAGAACGCTTCCTTGGGGAATAGAAGAGTTAACCTTAATTGTATCGGAGCGGACATTTTCAATGGTATTAATTAAATAAGGCCTCTGTGCAGCACAGCACTGACATCCCAAGGTTATTTAGCCCAATATGTTCACTGGCTACAGCACCCTTTAAACCTATACTACTATTTAGGGCTGAGTATATATCACGGTCGAACCCAAGTCAAAGATATAACAGTGAAACAAAGACAAATGGAATGGATTATGCACATCTGTCCTACTCTGTCCCTTTAGGGGGACAAACGGTAATAAAATTTACCACCTGTCCATTAGAGCAGTGACAGAGTGTTAACCAAGGGATGGAAACCGCAATAGGGAGCCCGTTTAGAAGGTAGGCAGACAAGATTATTAGTAGGCAGTAGGCAATACAAATATATGGACAAGGACAGCAAAGACCCGAACAAGGTGGAGAGAGTTGAAGTAGGCCTTGACAGACACAAAGACTGGCCCTTGTTGGACATGGATCATAATGTTGACAGAATTGATGATTTAAACATTTGCAATATATTAGCATAAAAGGCACATTTTCAATTACTTCCACATGACTATGTAATGACGAAGTCTTGGTTTATTCTAAGCGCTACTGTTTATATGTAGCTATTTCTTTTACTCTGGCGCGTATTACTGACTTCTACTCTTACATATGGGTATGGTACTTAAAATTATAGTTATGCAACACACCTGTAAAGTGTAGGGAGTACCATGAAGTACTTTCATAACTCGGTGTATCTAAATTGTGTAGTAAAGTGTTGTAAAAATTGTGTAGTAAAAATGGTGTAGTAAATTTCAACAAATTAAACAAAGATTTTTTTACATATGTAAAGATAAAGTAGACTAACCTGACAAGAAAAACAGCACGACAATAGAGTTGATAATAGAAAACCAGTGAATCTTGACATCTTTCATGCCCAAGTAAATATCCCATCGTGAAGCCCAGCTTATTTCGGATTCACTCCACTCCACAGAGTATGTAAAATATAGTTTAGTGCCAGTATCTTCATTTACTAATTGAGGCTTTGAGTCCATTGGAAACTGACATGAATCATCCACAAATGTTAGATCATCTTTGTTAATGGACAATGTCTCCACTTCAAATCCCACAACTCTGTATGAGTCTCTGAAAAACAAAAAATAAGTAAGACAAGGCTATTAAAACCATAAACTATATATATAATAAAACTGTAGAGAATTTATGAAAAAAAATCGAATACGAATTTATGAAAAAAAATGCTAAAAACAGAGTCATGGGGATTGTAAGGAGTGGAATCAAGTTATATTAAATTTTTTTTTAATATTTGTTTCTCTGTTTGTACGAGCTAATCTCCAAAACGACTGGACCGATTTAAATGAAATTTAGTATGGTGGTAGCTTATATCCCTGGTCAACACATAGGATACTTTTTATGGCGGAAAATCAAAGACTTCCTGTGGGATAGTTAAAAAACTTTTGGTTTGCAATTCACACTCGAATATGAATGTAAATGTCAATGGAATAACAAATGGTTTTTTATTTTATTTTATTTGGTTAGCAAAGTAAGCTTTTCAAAATGTGAACATATTATGTTCTCGTCTTACAAACTTTTACTTCATAATTTTGGTAGCAATTATGGTCTTTAATTATTAGTTGGCCTCCACTGTATCTACATATATATCACACTACAAGGTGTCAGTTTTATTTTCTTGCAATAGGTACTATCTCCTGATAGAATATGGCTATTATTTTTTGTTTAGTGTGAGCATGAAGTAAGTTGCATTTTTTAAATTGTATTATGCTAGTAAAAACATACCTTCATGGCAAAGTAGACTTACCCATCTAAGTCTCATTTATAGAATAGTTATGAACAGCTAGGAAACCATTTTCATCATTTAGTACTTTGTCCTGTTGTCATAATAATTAGCTATAATTAGTTGGCCACCATTTTAAAATATTCTTGATGGATTATCCCTTATATACCGTGATAATTAAAACAAAAGATTTATGAATGAAACACAAGTAAATTTACGTAAATGGTACTCAAAGAGTTAAATTATTCAAATGTGTAACAGATAATATCAATAATGACAAAATTCTGTGTCAAAGGTGATAAGGATTGAGTTTGGTAATATGGCATAGAATAAACACTATTGATTTTAAAGCATATGGAATATGTTTTAGTGCTAAGGTTATCAAGAGAAACCTGTTAGATCCTGTCTGAGGCTTAATTTTATCGTTATGACCTTAATGATAAAATTAAGCCTCAGACAGGATTAAAATCAGCATCTTCTGGGTTTTCTGGAACAGATGCTCAATACAAATAACCTACTGAAATCCCTGAGCTGGATACTGAAAGGTCTGAGTGATGAAATTCACAAATTACAAATGTTGATAGGAAATTGGGTTACTTACTGACTATGCTTATGATATTTGAGCAACAATTTCAAATGGTTATTTATGAAGGCCTTTCCTTTTGACATGAAACCAAGTCGGTAACCCTGCTCTACATTTGTTTCAGATGTTTCACTGCTATACACTCTAGTGGCGACAGGTAAGTTGTCAACTAACCTGTAAATAAATACATCATTTAAAATTATTCATAATGCATGGTATATCATTTATTCATACCAGATAATTACTTACAGATGCACAAAATACTCATGTTCTATTCGACTAGCTACTTTTTCAGATTCCTCAACACTCCAGTTGATAGGATTATTCTTATGGTGGCACAGCAACCTACATTTTATGTTTTCAGCCATATGCACTTCATATGGAGTATTCACTATTCTATCACCTCGTAACACTTCGCCAAGGTTCTCTGATTTATATACAAATGTGCCATTCTTTGGGAGACACAATGGCAAAGAGTAGTATTCGTATGGCAATTGCGTGTGGATACTGGTCATTTTTACTGCTTTGACTTCAATCTTTTGCCCCTTTTTAAACTCCACCGGAGCAACTCCGGGCACGTAAAATCCATGGCATATAACAATGATACTACATATCAACACACACTGAAATGAATCCTGGAAATATCAAACTTTTTAAAAATATCATACATGACAAAAATATGGTATTTTTTATTAAAATACAAATATAATTTAGAAGATATAGGTACTACTGACTCGCAACATCTTGCCGTATAGCGTTTAATTTCCGCATACAATGAAGTCGCAAACTAAATCATTGCGTATGAATTTCTTTGATTCAGATTTCGGAAATCTTAAATCGGAGTCGGCTGAATTTTCAGTTATCACGAAAAGAACAAAATGAAAATTACAAATACGTAGTACATTGGTCAACTATAAAATAACTTATAACCATAGATTAATCAGACTATATCTAAAGATAGATGGCAATCACTAAAGCAAACAACGGAACGTTAGCGGGAAGTTTAAATTTTTCAGTGCCATCTACTTTGACGGACCATAGTCGCACGCTCGTCTTCCATAAATATGACATTAGTGACGTGTAACGCATTAGTGACGTAGAAGACGAGTGCGCGGGTAACGATCGATAAATAGGGATGTGCTGTTTGATATCGAGGTAGCAAAAAGCGTTCCTATCTAATCTATTATAATATTGTAATGTAAACCCGGGTCCATGAAATTAAAAATCAAGTTTAAGATAATTTCATCCATTTATTGAAGAACAAAATAACAAATACATATTGTTTACTTAACATATTGAAAGTAGGTACTTATGTTTTGTGAGATGACGATTCAAAATATGCATAATTACAATTTCTAATTAAAAATTTTCGTTTTGTTATTTAGGTAAGTACTTAACTATAAATTAATATGTATTAAACAACTGTAAATACGTACATATTAGTCATATTTATGTGAAACAGATATCAGTAATATTTTTAACGCATGGAACGAGTGTTTACATTCATAATAAAAGAGTTTAGAAGAAAATCTGGGCGAGTAGGTATCAGATCACAGTAGGTATAGATTAATGGTAACGGCCTTAAAAACGGCCAGTGAAATAAGAGCACAAATAAAAGTGTGGTCTTATTTGAGTTTAGTACGGTCCAACAACAGCCACCGTTCGGACGTGCTAAAATGCCTCAGTGCGCTTTTAAAAACTGTGAAAATAACCACCGGAACAGTAAAGATTCAGAAGGAGTGTCTTTCTTTCGGTAAGTACATGTCTGTTTCTGTTTCACTGTACCTTTAAGTACTGTGTACTGTACTTAAAATCTTTACTAAACAATTAAAAATAAATATTTCGTCGTTTGGCTAATATTCGACATCAAAGAACCACCAAATTTGTCAAACATTGGTAGGTTTGGAAAAAGAAATACATGAAGAGGTTATATTTTATTTAATACATTACATTATACAGGGTGTTTGGTAGAGGGACTGACAAACGAAATGAGCGTGTTCGGGGGCCTACTTGGAGAATACAAGTTGGCCAAAGAAAAATCCCCGACTCCCCAATTTTTTTTATTACTTTTTTTTGTGAATTTTCTCGTTTTCTCCAATATTGTACCTATTTACCACCATAACATTTGTAAAGTATGTTTTAGACCGGATGTTTTTAGTTTTTACAAATTTTACAAATGTTATGGCGTAGGTACAATTTCGGAGAAAAAGGGAAAAATCACAAAAAAAAGTTAAACATATTGGGGGGTCGGGGATTTTTTTTTGGCCAACTTGTATTCTCCAAGTGGTCCCCCGAACACGCTCATTTGGTTTGTCGGTCCCTCTACCAAACACCCTATATAGAAGACAAACATGCTTGGAATACTCCACTTCTGGCAAGCTGTCACTCTGCCACCCATAAAATGTTATATTTGTATTACCTAATTGGAAACATTATAAAAATCTATATGTTAGAAATAATAATATATCAAATTAAACATAAATAGTATAATACAGCTTTTATTCAGAATTTAGAAGCACATTGTTGATTTATTTTCTGATTTTAACATAGACGCTTTTTATGTGACTGTATATGATATATGACTAGTGACTAGTAAATCATTCCGTAAAAGTATCATAAGTTCTTTTTTGTAGAAATATTAAATTGAGTATAAGCTAATAAATGTATTTATAATGTACAAGCTATCTAAAAGTATTTTAGAATTGTATGCCTACAATAATATGTTAGAGATATTGTAAAAGTAAGACAACGATTCATGGTATAAAACTAACGACAGATTGAGAGGACGGTATATTTGTCCCGCCATTTTTGGGTTGTAATCAATATAGCAGAAACAATTGAGACGTATTAAAATTATAAGACGGACATAATTAGTCTATTTAATTTTATTCTCATCCTGATTCTAACATACAGGGTGATTCATCATACGTGGATCAAAGCGGATAGGGTGGTGGGGGGAAACTGAGTGCATCCAATGAACCCCCATGTATGTTCTACGATTTTCGATAGTTTGGGAGTTATAATTTTTTTTTTGCATTTTTAACCAATCTCCAGATTGGAGCAGAAATTTTTTTTTGGCTAGACCTTTTCAGCTGGAGTGTTAATTTTTGCAGGAAACATTGCTCAATAGTAGGCCTATCGAATAACAGTATCACTTTGTCACTTTAAATGTTACCGTTTTTGCAATAAAAATAAAACTAAAAAAAACCAGTAGTTTTCATCCATCACCACAAGTTTCAAAGGTAAGTAAAAAAAAATATTCACAGAATATTTTTTTATGGAAACTACTTTAAAAACTTTATTAGGTATCTAGTTAGTGATCCTCTAAATTTCATTTGTCTAAGTTATTGGGTTCACTTTGAAATTGACTAAGTAAAATGAGCTAACAGGTCATTGATAAAAAAATAATGTAAAACATCGTTTAAGATCATCAGAGTTGTGAAGTTGATTGGTCAAATGGAGCAGGTAATAATAAAGGGTCTGCAATGAAAAGGGACAGCAATAGCAACTACCTACTTTCGTCCTCTTCACATGTATTGTTTATTTCCTGGAAACCAAAGTGACAATAGTAACTATTACTAACTAGAACTAGATTTGTTAGTTCTACTTGTGCTTATCTAAAATTTGTTTAGTCGTTTATCGTCTGCCCTTCCGTACATTCGCTACCTCTTTTGTTTTTATCTTTTGACTTGGCTTGTGTTTTTGGGCTTTTGATTTGCTGTGATTTGGACGTGTTGGATACCTTGGAACGATAACTTTGGCACGTTTACCGGACTTTACGTTCTTTCTCTGTGAATACCATGCCCTACTCAAGCCGAGTGTATGCTGAAATGCATTTTTACTACGGCTTAGCTCAAGGAAATGCACGACGAGCTGCACAGCTGTATCGCGATCTGTTAATACGCCGAGGTGGAAGACAACCCGACAGCTATCCAGATTATCGAGTATTTCTTCGGGTTCATAACGCTCTAATGGATGGCCGAATGCCAGGAACTGTTCGACGGGAAGGTCAGTCAAGATTGAGGCTTGATCGCGTCGATGAAGTTTTAGAAGAGATTGAAAGGGACGCCTCTACTAGCACCAGAGCAATTAGTCGCCGTACTGGTATTCCACAGCCAAGTGTGCACCGCATATTACGTCAAGCAGGTTTAAAACCTTATCAAATCCAGAAAGTTCAAGAATTGGTTACAGCTGATTATCAAAAGCGACTAGAATTCTGTGAAGAAATGATAAGAAACAATAATGAGAATCCCGATTTTTTTGATTCGATTCTTTGGACAGATGAATCAAATTTTACTAGAAATGGAATTTTCAACATGCACAATTACCATTCTTGGGCACGAGAAAATCCTCATATGATACGACGACATAATTTTCAACATAAATTTTCTGTAAACTTATGGACAGGAATAGTAAATAAGCAATTGATCGGACCTTTTGAACTACCACCAAGACTCGACGGTCCAAGTTATTTGAGATTTTTAACTGAAAACTTGAACGAGTTACTGGAAGACGTTAATTTACATGTGATGCGAAATATGATATTTCAAAATGATGGAGCTCCGTGCCATTATTCACGGTCTGTTAGGGAATATCTCGATACTCGCTTCCCGAACAGATGGATAGGCCGAAGTGGCCCGATTGCCTGGCCTCCGAGGTCACCAGACCTCAATCCAATTGATTTTTTTATTTGGGGCTATTACAAAGAAACAGTCTACCGCAAAGAATATTCTACGATAGAGGAATTAAGAACTCAACTAAATGAAGTAAAACATAGCATAAGACAAAATCAAGAAGCCTTCGATCGGTTGAAGAGTAACTTTTTAAGAAGATGTCAAATGTGTATTGCGGCAGGAGGTCGACACTTTGAGCATTTAATGTAATAAATAAAGTTATGTTGGATGGAATTTTGTTTTTTATGTTCACCGTAATTCTATTACAATTGGTAGTTTAGTACGTAGTACAGTAGATAACCCAAAAGTTAGTAGAATAGGTAGGTAGTTGCTATTGCTGTCCCTTTTCATTGCAGACCCTTTATTATTACCTGCTCCATTTGACCAATCAACTTCACAACTCTGATGATCTTAAACGATGTTTTACATTATTTTTTTATCAATGACCTGTTAGCTCATTTTACTTAGTCAATTTCAAAGTGAACCCAATAACTTAGACAAATGAAATTTAGAGGATCACTAACTAGATACCTAATAAAGTTTTTAAAGTAGTTTCCATAAAAAAATATTCTGTGAAAATTTTTTTTTACTTACCTTTGAAACTTGTGGTGATGGATGAAAACTACTGGTTTTTTTTAGTTTTTTTTTATTGCAAAAACGGTAACATTTAAAGTGACAAAGTGATACTGTTATTCGATAGGCCTACTATTGAGCAATGTTTCCTGCAAAAATTAACACTCCAGCTGAATAGGTCTAGCCAAAAAAAAATAATTTCTGCTCCAATCTGGAGATTGGTTAAAATAGCAAAAAAAAAATTATAACTCCCAAACTATCGAAAATCGTAGAACATACATAGGGGTTCATTGGATGCACCCAGTTTCCCCCCACCACCCTACCCGCTTTGATCCAGGTATGATGAATCACAAAAAGAATGGCGCCGAGTTTCTTGCCGCTTCATTTCGGTAGGCTCTTAATATTTTGGAACGAGGCGGTAGAGTCTTTAAAATACATTATAATGAAAAATTGACGTTCATAAGTGCGTCTTTGATGCCTAAATTGAATAAATTATTTTGACTTTCAATAATATTTATATTTGTAGATTTCCTGGTGATCCATTTCGCTGTGCAGAATAGACATCCATTGTCGCACAAGAAAGAAGAGAAGAACATACAGGCCTTGCAAAAATTCTATAATATGTTCGGTACATTTTGATAAATTCTATATATCTGGCAATACTCAAAGGCGTAGATTGGTGAAAACGGCGATTCCTAAATTGTAGGTTATATAATTGCGAGATGAAACAGAGTTATCACTTTAGTCCTGTCTTTAAGCTGTGTAGATTGTAATAGGTATTTATAAATGAATTATTTTCCTGATTCATGTCGAACAAAACAATATGCAAGCAGATATATTAACAGAATTGACGACGTCAAACTTGGTAAAACACCGGGTGTTAATATTTTCATTTGCAAAGCAAGTATTTTTTTGTGTTTTAATTTCGGTTTTATATAAAATAGTCTTTGGTTTTCTTTAAAGATTTTCTTTTTTAATGATTTTCTTAAAAGATATGAGTAATTAATATTAAGTATGTCGTATGTAGTAATGTTGTGCGTACCCCAATATCAGTTAGGAACTCAGTTCTCGAAGTTGTTGACGAATATATCTACCTAGGACAGGCAGTCAAACTAGGGAGGTCCAACTTTGAGATAGAGGTCAATCGTCGAATCCAACTGGATTGGGCAGCGTCCCGGAAACTTTGCGAAGTCTTCTCGTCAAAAATACCTCAGTGCCTCAAAGCAATAGTCTCTGACCAATGTGTGTTACCAGTGATGACATATGGCTCTGAAACGTGGTCTCTTACTATGGGCCTCATAAGCAAGCTCAAAGTCGCACAAAGAGCTATGGAGAGGGCTATGCTCGGGGTTTATCTACGTGATCGAATCAGAAATGAGGAGATTTGTAGACGAACTAAAGTCACCGACATAGCCCATAAGATAAGCCAGTTGAAGTGTCAGTGGGCAGGCCACATAGCACGCAGAACAGATTGGCGATGGGGCCGAAAGGTTCTAAAGTGGAGACCAGGGACTGGCAAGCGCAGCGTAGGTCATCCACGAACACGGTGGACTGACGACCTGATGAAGGTAGCAGGACGACGGTGGATGCATGCCGCTTCCAACCGGTCCTTTTGGAAATTTGTGGAGGCGGCATAATATGTTCAGCAGTGGACGTCTTACGGCTGAGATGAATAATGAGTATAAGCGGCCATTATGACCGACGACATCGTGATGTTCGCGGTCATAATGGTCGTATGATGCTTAATAATATTTTAGGAATAAATGTTTTGAAAATTGCAATAAAATGGCTTTTTATTCTTTATTGAAATGTATAAGAAATGTCCCCCCGTAAACTAGTTCATAGTTAAATAACTGTTATAAATTTTGTCATTAAAGCGACTCCATGAGGTCCATGTTCTATCGTATCTATGTTTAAGGTAAGATAGAAAACGTGACTTTTGCAATTTTAAGCGTTAAATGCATGATCATAAAGTTGAATTTTCTAAGCGCCCACTGCGTACGGTACTAAATTTTTTTGAGCTCTCGTCCGTATCGCGGAGCAAAATATCCTATGTTATTGACGCTTTAGTCGAAACTAAACCATAATGGACAGAGATAAGGTTGATTATTATTATAATACTTGTATGAACTTTCGATATTTTTGTATTTAAGTACATATTAATTGATAGAAAACTACGAAGAAATAATAGTCAGGAAGCATAATTCAGAACAAATTCCACACAAAAAGTGGCCCTTCAAATCAAAACGACGTTATGATTCCAAATACAAATTACTTCAGAGGTTACAAATAGACATGTTCGGTGATTGGTTTAAATTCAGAAGGAAAGCAGGGATTGGTTTACGCGCGTGCTGCAAAGTCTACAATGACGTGCAAGTGTAAACAACCTAAGACCGGGGATACCACGAACACACCGGTGCGATCCACCGCCGTTCCCACGCAAAAACTTAGCTCGGTGTTAGAGGCGCCGCTGGTGGCCCTCCCGGCTGAAGTGGACAGCGCCAACGTGACGGTGCGCTCGCGGTCTCGCAGCTCCTGCACTTGCACCTGCCTTTCTGCTGAGGACCTTCGTGAGATAATGAGAGAGGAGCTCGATAGAAAGCTCAACACTCTGTTGAATTTTATTCAGTCGCAACTGACCGGCTTCGACGAGAGTCTCACCGCCTATCGCACACAGAACGAGATACTTATACAAGAAAACGAGTCACAGAAAGCATTAATCGCGGAGCTGCAAAAAGACAACGAGACACTCCGCGCTGCCGCGTATACCCGCCGCGTACACCTGCTGGAGCAGTTCTCGCGCTCCAACAACTTGGAGCTGCAGTGCGTACCTGAGAACAAGAGTGAAAACATTTTGAACACTATCCAACAAGTGGGAAACATAATCAAGTGCCCAGTGACCGAGACCGATATTCAGTACTGCTCACGAATCGCCAAACTGAATAACCAGAGTCCCCGACCTAGGTCAATTTTGGTTAAATTTGGAAATAAGCGCCTGCGCGACAATTTTTTGGCGTCAGTTATAAAGTACAACCGAAACAACCCTAAAGCCAAGCTGAACACCAGCCACCTCGGCATCGGCGGCAGCAAGAAGACCGCAGTGTACGTGAGCGAGCACCTGACGCCGGAAGCCAAGTCGCTGCACGCCGCAGCTCGTCGCGCGGCCAAGGAGCTCAACTATAAGTTCGTTTGGGTTCGGGACGGGAAGGTGTTCCTCAGGAAGACCGATACTTCGGGATACGTACACGTTCGGAGTGAAGAAACTTTGAAATCTCTGTCTTAATCATCACAATTTTCAATTTTATTTTAGTTTCTTTTAAATTTGTCGTTTGCTGTTTTTTTTTCTTTTTTTTTTATTATTTAATCCTGGTCACAATTTTGCTTTACTTAATGATACAAGTCTATTATCAAAATGTACGTGGCCTAAGAACCAAAACCCTAGACTTGTACAACGAGGTTGTTTGTAACAATTATGACATCATTGTATTAACGGAGACATGGTGTAAGAGCGGCATCTTCGATTCTGAATTATTCGATAGCAGATACATAGTTTATAGACGCGATGGTGAGTCTAGCAAAATTCATAGAAGGAGTGACGGGGGAGGGGTAGCTGTGGCGGTGTCCAGGCGTTACAACTCCAGGCGACTTGAAAATTTAGAGTCAAACTGTGAAGACGTGTGGCTACAGCTAGATTGTTATAACGTCAAGTGTAAACAAGTATCCTTTTATTTGTGTTCTGTCTATCTCCGCTCACCCTTGCAACAAGAGGCGTTAGAAGATTTTTTAAGTAATTCGAGTAGTATTTTAGAACAAAATAATTTTGAAACCGTCATATTTGTTGGTGACTTTAATCTCTCACGAATAAGTTGGAACGTTAGCAATAATACACAATCCCTAAACTGTAAGCCTAGTGAAACCTTTTTACCTAATATGCTCCTTGACTTTTGTGAGACGCACAAACTAGTACAGTATAATAATACTTTAAACAAAAATGGCAAAATCCTAGATTTGGTCCTTAGTAACAATAAAAACATCGTAAACTTGCATGCGACCAATGAACCTTTATCAAAATAGATAATTATCACCCACCGTTTGTGTTTAGTATATCTTATTACGAAGTGAAAATTGGCGCCAATAGTCTCATTCCGAGCAATAACTATCGTTTCTGTTTTTATAAGGCAGATTATGAAGAAGTAATCAGGGATTTAAACGGCATTGACTGGGATGAAAAATTGGTCGCATGTGCATCTGTTGACGACATGCTTGAGGCTTTTTACACATGTCTTCGCGGCGTTATTGAGAAACATTATAGCCGAAAAGTAAAAAGCACCCGGTATGGTTTTCTCGAGAGCTAATTAATCTACTTAAGGAGAAACTAAAGTATAGGAACAAACTGAAAAAGTTCAATAATAATCCTATGGATAGGTTGTCTTATGACCTCGCCAGGCAGCGCGCCAAGCAGCTCACAGCTAAGTGCAACAAAGACTACATAACTCGCCTAGAATATAGTTTGCGATCTAACCCAAAATTGTTTTGGTCCTTTGTCAAAAGTAAAAGACAGAACCAAAGCAGTTTTCCTGCACAGATGTCGCTAGGTGATAAGACTGCGACAAACGGCAAAGAAGTTTGCAACTTGTTCGCTGATAGCTTTTCTTCAGTATACAGTACAAGCCGTCTGTCCGGTACGAATACTGGAGCCATGACATTACCGAATAATTACTTGACGCTAATACAATTTGACGACGATCAAGTCTTTAAGGCACTAAAAACCTTGATTCGAGCAAGGGCGCCGGTTCTGATGGCATCCCTGCAGTTTTAGTTTCTAGAAGTGCTCCGGCACTAGCACGTCCTTTGCGTATCATTTACAACCGTTCGTTATCCACTGGTGTTTTTCCTCTCGATTGGAAGCTGGCGTTGGTAGTCCCTCTTCATAAAGACGGACCGAAAAATATGGTAAAGAATTACAGACCTATCTCTATTCTCCCAGTTTTTGCCAAAATCTTTGAGCAATTGCTTCACCCAATTTTGACATGGCATTTTAATAACTTAATCAGCCCTCACCAGCATGGATTCATGAAATTCCGATCAACGGCAACAAATCTCTTAGCATTTATCAATGCTATTACTATTGAAGTCGACAAGCGAGCGGCTGTTGACGCCATTTACACCGATTTCAGCAAAGCTTTCGATCGCGTGAATCACCAAATACTTCTCCAGAAGATTTCAACTTATGGCATAGCTGAACCACTGCTAAGCTGGTGCTCATCTTACCTTTCTGCCCGGCAGTCTACAGTAGTCGCATCTGGCTTTTCGTCCGACCGTTTTCCGGCACTTTCCGGGGTGCCACAAGGATCCCATCTTGGACCTCTATTGTTCAACATATTTATTAACGACATCAGTGATTGTTTCCTCCATTGCAAGCATTATTTATTTGCTGATGATTTGAAGATGTTCAAAGTCGTAAACAGCTTATCTGACATGTTACTTTTACAAGAAGATGTCGATCGACTTGCGTCATGGTGTTGTTGTAACGGTATGGATGTCAACACTTCAAAATGCCATTCAATTCACTTCTCAAGGAAAAAGACCAGAATTCCCTTTAAATATAAGATTAATAACAGTTACTTAAACGAACTTGACAGCATTCGCGACCTTGGTGTGGAGATAGATAGAGAATTAAGGTTTCACACCCATGTCGATAGCATCTGCTCTAAGGCGTTTAGATCTCTTGGCTTTGTACTGCGTAACTGCAAAGATTTCAAAAATCCAAAGATTAAAATTTTACTTTATAACTCTTACGTTCGGAGTGGCTTGGAGTATTGTAGCGTTACTTGGAACCCTTTCTACGACGTCTACAATAAGAAGCTTGAAAGTGTACAAAAGCGTTTTATGTGGCACCTCGCTTATTCCTGTAATGTTGCGAAGACCATCAGAAGTTACCCAGATAGGCTTAAATATTTTCACATGAGCTCCCTCTCGGATCGAAGACGCATGTTCGACTTACTTTTCCTTTATAAACTTGTTAACGGAGCACTTGACGTCCCCGAACGCTGTCTCTTCTGAATTTCCCTGTACAAACAGTATTCACTAGGGCCTCGAGGAGCAAGGTCCTAATTAATCCAAAATATTATACCAACCTTGGCAAAAATGCACCTCTGAAAAGATTAATCACTCTACTCAACAAAATGCATAACGAACATTCTTTGGACCTCTTCAGTGGAACTGTTGGTAGCTTTAAGCGGGCTATCCGCATTATTGACTCAGCTTTATGAAAAAACTACATTTTTAACTTTGACCACGCAATTTAAATTTTTAATTTGTAATTACTACATATTATTATTATTATTATTATTATTATTATTATTATTATTTTTTGACTGTAACTGAACTGTAACTTTTATTACTCTTAACTGTGACTATATTATTAATTTCTATGCATGCCGTCTTCGCCTATAATTATTGTGACATTTAGCTTGATTTGTACTTATTTGACATATATTGTAATGTATTGGTGTACACTACGTTGGCGGACTTAATAAATAAATAAATGACAGTAGAGTCATAGCGCCGCGGACGATGTTATGCAACAAGTGGACTGGACCAACTCAATAATAAATCAATCGTAAATCTCGTATGTCTCGCGAAATATGATTAATTTATTAAGTTTTTGTCTAGAAAACATTAGAACAGATTATTCGCAATGTAGTGAAGAAAGATTATGAAACATTTTACAAAATACTTTATATATTATACAAAAAAAAGTCATTATTTGCCAGCTGGATGATTTTCAGTGGTCACAGAATACCTTCATTATCAATTTAGAAAATTCAATCAAATTATAGAATTACTTTTAGGGACGCGATATTGTAACCAAAAGTATCGATACCTTCTTAGTATCGAAACAAAAGTATCAAATTAGTAATAGTATCGAAACTGAAGTATCGATATGAGTATGTATCGAATAAACACAGGCTTCCCCTACTACTCACAATCACAGCACAGGGGTGCGGACTATGACTGCTATGTTAATGAACCCCAATAAAAACATAAATTAGGTACATAAAAAGGTTTTATTTTAGACAAACATATCGAGATCAATCAACAACATAAACAAGAGCATTTAAATGTTCCACTCTTCTGTCTGTTTCACCTGTTCTGTCTTACCTGTTTGGATGCTGTTTCACATGCGTTTTCATGTTAGATGTGTTACCACTTGTTTTTATTATTTTGAAACATGTCTTACATGACGCTTGATCATTGTTAATTTTCTTAAAATATTTCCATATATTGTTTTGGGGAGGCGCTATGCTTGTAGCTTGTACCTAGACTGTCAACACTTATTGTTCAATATACTGCATTCTTCTCTTCACTTGCAACATGTAAATGAATTACGCGTGCACTAAGCTCCCCAAATAACAATAAAATAACATACATTACAACGTACAATGAACAAACAAAATCAAAGCTCGTTGTGATAGTCGTTATCGTTTAAATTAAACTAAACAAAATGGCGATTGTGTTGTGCTCGCTCGTTGACGCGGTTTCACTGTTCATCGAAAAACCCGAACAAAACAAAACCTCACTTTATTATATGCGTACACTATTGCGATTTGATCTTCTGTAACAAGTACGTTTATAGGTTGTATTATGTGACAACGTCACATTTACCGTACAACGTCAGATCTCTCTTTCTATCTTAAAAAGTACGAGAGATAAAGTGCGCATTTACAATTTTGAATTAGGCAGCGTTTGCGCAGCGGCAGGGTGGCGCTAGGGGCGGGAGCGGGACGGGCCGCGGGACAGGAAACAGGTTGGGTTCACGTTCATTCAGGCTAGGCCTACCTACACAATATACGTATGCATTCAAAATTTTGAAATAGTTTCGATACTTGATGCAAAGTACTGATAGTATCGGTATCGACAGTACTAGTATCGAATCGAAAAGTAGCGATATGAGTAAAGTATCGGATTCGATATCGTGTCCCTAATTACTTTAGAAAAGCACTGTGTTGATATTACTGATAAATTAATTAGCAACTCAGCTAAACCAGTTTAAAATTTGCAGAGGGTGAATTTTCATTAGCTTGAAAAATTTAACGTGCTTTAATTTGACCAAACAATGAACTGTTTCTATATAGTTATATATAGTATTATGCTATATAGTTACCTATATTACATACCAACTGTAGGCAATCGTTTATTGTTCATTGTCTGTAGTATCTCTTTAGAGTAAAACGCTTTGGAAGCGCCAATTCGCGTTTTGCTGAGTCTTTGAAGGGTTACATAATAATGATTGATATAGTATATTATGTTAATTATTGTTACCTGATGTAATAGAAAATTATTTGATTAACAAGTTCAAGTTCCACAGACTACATTTAGAAATTGTTAATTAGTGTGTTATTGCCGAGCGGTTTCTACACACACACGTTTTTAAAATCAATCATAAAACCGGTCGCGCCAGTTACGAATCGTCAGACGCGGCTGAGGCCTCTTAGAGAGATGTCAGAGGACGTATCGCTCTGACACCCGCGCTTACACAACTAAATATTAGTTCGCCCTAAACTTCCTGATACTTATTGAGGTAACATTTCTAAGTGGGATTCTAACAAATAATTTTATATGACATCTGGTGCATCAAAGGTCAGACACAATAGAAATTTCATTGTTATAATGACATCGACCCTTGAGGGGCTAGTATTTTGCTATTAAACAAATTTCTTATGATTATACTTGGTATCCAGGAATCCATGCTGGAGCCGGAAACTGGTAGCAGTAACTATGTGATGACTAATAGTAGACACACCGTGTTTGGGATCGTATGAATCGTCTTCGCGATACCTTTCTAGCTGGTGACCAGGACCTGATGCTGGATCCAGAAACTGGTAGCAGGAACTATTTGATGGTTGTTTTATTTGCTATTCTCATCTCTTTTTGGTAGATACATGAGTTAAATCTTAATTTTTTCTAGTGTATGCTCTTGTAGATAACATGTACTTGATTAATAATTATCATATTATGTTAATTAATGTCGATATTAAAAATAAAATGTGTCCTATGTGATATTTTATTTCACCTTTTTGACCTACGTCTATTTATGACAAAAAAAATCAAAGTAGATAAAAAAAGATCCAAATATTAATGCACGCTATTTTGCTCAAGCGGTAAGGCCACTGCCGCAGGGCGCGCTATTAAGTAACTCGCTAATGTAAAATACCTAAACTCGCGCAGCGCTGCGCAGAATAAAGGCTCTTAAAGATGTTGATGTTTCTTCGGGACAAATCATCAGCATAAAAAGATAAATATGATACTTTATATAACATAATTTAAAAAAACAGTAGGTACTTACTGTACCAACTGGTAGGTAGGTACTGCAGTTTTGTGTGACATGATCCATAGTTTTTTTATTATCTATAATTTTATTGTTTTCAGTCAAAATTAACGTAGTATAACTATGCTGGTTTTCACAGGCAGTCATACTCTTTTTTTTTCTAGCTTAAGTGCAGCTAGGCACTTATTTTGCCGCATTGAATCGGCAAGCAAGCGAGAATAAAACATAACAAGAAAAATCGTTACACATTACATACATATCAATATTTAGTCGTGAAGAAAAAGATACTTCCTAAATAAAATAAAATTTGACTGACTTTATTTTGCTTTTTGACTATTCAATGCAAGGAACCTTTACTAGATCCTAACTCGTATACTAACCAATCTAATGTATCCATACACATAAGAAAACCTAACCCTGATGAAATAAACTAAATTATTCAAAATATTAAAACAAACAAATCTCTAGGAATAGACAAACTATCCGTCCTATAGACATACAATGTATAGCAAATAAAATTACACTTGCGATTACTAAATTAATTGCAACAAGTATAAAAACAGGCATTTTACCCCGACGAACTCAAAATGGGCATAGTAAGACCTATCTATAGGAAAGGGCATATGAATGAATATAGTAATTATCGACCGATTACCATCTTACCTATCATTGATAAAATTGTTGAGAAATTTGTTTGTAGAGAAATACATGCATTTTATAGAAAACATCAAATAATTTCTAACAAGCAGTACGGGTTTCAGGCCAAGAGGAGTACAACACAACTGCTGTCTAGTTTCACGGATTATGTTAATAGTAGGCTCAATGAAAAATAACATATTTTGATAGTTTTTATTGATTATAGTAAAGCATTTGATACTTTAAGACACGATACACTGTTACACAAACTAGAAAACAGCGGTATCCGAGGGCCCTTGCTTGCGTGGTGTGGTAACTATCTTAAAAATCGATCTTATCGGGTTAGAGTCGCCCAAGACATGAGTGAACAAGTAATGGTCACAGAAGGCACGGCCCAAGGGTCAGTCCTTGGCCCGTTGCACTACTTGGCGTATGTCAACGATGTAAACAATATAATAAATACACTGCCATCTACCAATACGCTGATGACACCTGTCTGATAGCATCAGATAGAGAATTGTCGGTAGCACTTAATAAATTGCAAACCGATTTTACACTTATTACAAAATGGTCTCATGACGCTGGCTTAGCACTCAATTATAAAAAAACTAAGTTATTGCACGTACACTCATCTTATTTAAAACAAACGCAGTCAAAACAAAATATTATACTATATGCACATGATCATGACTGTCTACACGGCAGAAAACCACTATGTAATTGCCAACCTATATAACAGGCTACACAAATCAAATATCTAGGCTTGATTATGGATGATCGTTTTAACTGGAGCTGGCATATAGATGTCTGCAACAAACTACGTGCTATTCTTGCGAAGTTCTATATTTTAAAATATAAAATACCGTACTATGTACTTATTAATATGTATAAAACACTCGCAGAAAGTATTGTATTGTACGGACTGAGCAGTTATGGGCGCACGTTTCATACTCGTACCTACCTAGATAGGATACATAAACTACAGATGCGACTCTTAAAAACCATCGTACCCAGAAAAACAAAAGAAAAATATCAAAATGATACAGACGGCTTGTTCAGGTATTGTAAAGTTATATCTATACACGATAGGGTCAAATTATGTTTAATAATTGACAATTTCTTTAAATATGACGATTATATATTGCACTCCTTTAACACTAGACAAGTAGCAAATAAAAAACTAAAAACAATTAGCGCGTCAAATTTTTACGGCTCGAGGACGACCAACTATATGTTACCTAGACTAATAAATGACATTCCGAAAGAAACCCGGGACAAAATTAATTTAATAAATATTAAACGCATACTAAAAAATATATATCTACAATAATACCGACGATTTCATAAATTATATAAATAATCATATGCTATAACTCTTATAATACTTTATTATGCCTAATATCATCACGGTTTCCGAGCGCAGTACTGACGTACATTCTTTGTGCAATGTGTAGGCATTGTACAACACAGATTACATAATAGTAAGTTATCACTTATTTCTTTGCATAGACGCATAACCTGTTTCACAGCTTGATCTGTCTGTAATAATGTATACATTGCTCAATGAGATGGGAGGACAATGCCGTTCTAGATTATAAAATTCATGTTTTAAATGTACTTTGATTAAGTTTATGTAGATTTTAAAAACCTTAAAATTTGGCAGTAGACTCAAAGTAGGTACCTACGAGTACCTGGTAGATTTGTTGGAAAGGACGAGATACCCTCGATAAACCACTTATGGTTTATAGGGTATTTTTTAAGTATACGCAAACTTTATAATAAGACAAATAAATGAAAAGCTGTACGCGCGCGCTGCCGACTGGGAGCGGGCATTCCGAGCGCAAAAACGTGCCGTACGTGCAATCGTAGGCATATCGCGATGCACAATTCGTCAGACCACATTTCAAGGAGCTCGGAATACTTACATTACCTGCCATCCTGATTTTCCAGGTGGCAATATACGTACGGAATAACCTCGATTCATATAAGAGGCGTGGAGAGAAGCACACTTACAACATCCGCAACGCTTTTACAAGCTGGTTAGTATCTCGCGCTCTCTTGTGAAGTCGGGTAAGCTGACTCACGTTATGGGGCCGGAAGTATACAACCAGTTAACGGATATAGTAACAACCGCTCCGAGCTTAAGTTGCTTTAAAAGCAGACTGAAGCGCTGGCTTATCGATTAATCGCTTTTTAATTTCAACGAGTTCATGAATGGTAATTGCAAACTATGTATATAATTACTAATTATAAAATAACTGTATATATATATAAATAACTTTTAACTGTGTTGACATTTGTATAAGTACTGACATAATATAAATTATTAGAATTTAATGTTATTAAAATTGTATTTGTTTTGACATTTTAATAATAATTTTATTGTAATGAATGCCTTTATATAATTTTGTAAGTATACTAATGTATACGTCTGATTTTTTTTGACTTGTAAATGAATATTTACCAATAAATAACTTTGACTTTGCATAGTAAACTCAAGCCATTTTCTCGCGCTGTCAATGAATGCAACGCTGAATCTAGTGTACATACTTGATCGAAGCTTAAATCGCATGATTATGCTGTCAAATACATAGCTGTCAAAAAACGATCACAAACAACGATGCTCCGGACGTGGGTCAAAAATTGCTTTTTGGTGGCAAAAATACCTCTTTTTTAGCTTTACGAACGCTGGACAAAAAGAGACATGAACGACATTTTCACCCACAGATTCCCAATTCGAACGCCCCTTGTGAGCGTTTTAGCGTTATTTTCGCTAAAAACGCTCACGAGGGGTCTATTTTAGTAGTAGTTATACAGATCAATACACTAGAATTCGTAGTATCCCAGAGTATGTACTAGACTGCCAAAACCTACTGTATACTCCCAAAAACTACTAGAACTAAGAAGTTTCGTTATTGGATTGCGGGTTTTTTACGAAAGTGAAAAAGCACAAATCCAGTCAAGGGTGATGAAATCTAATGACAGTTTTTTTCCATGGTGATTAATTTTATATATGTATTACACTGTATATTATAGTAGTTACTGATCGATTTACTGGTTGACTACTGTATGAACAAAGTATTTAAATTGACTCATTTAATACTAGGTATATTAGCGTTTGAGCGTGACGTAAATATTGTATGGCAGGTTTGGTATGTTATAATATGTTGTTTATTATTATGTTCTATATTATGTTTTGACACATTATTTTTTTCGAAATCAGTTGGATCGGTACGTCAATATAATCAAATCAAATCAAATCAAAACCATTTATTTCGACTAATTTTCCAAGATATATGCATTTGATAGATTTATTCAAAATTTGACTCACTATCGAAATACTTCTTCATTTTCTTCTTTTCTTCATTTACACGTACCACAACCACATCACAGCCACAACCACACCAAAACGACGCCATGTGACCGGGCGTATATTTTGTATGTAATTGAAAATTAATACTACAATTTACACGTACCACATTTTGCCGTTGTTATCGACCACCTGTGTAATACGACCACATCGCAACCACATCGCGACGGCAACGCCACCACCGGCGGCGCATCGCCACGACATGACGTCATTAACAGCGCGCGCCTAGCTGGCGCCTGCGCTTCCCCCTTTCATTCTGCGTTGTACTGAGTTGCCGCGTGGTTGTGCGAAAAATTAAAATGTCCGACACCGAGACTTTTGACACGGATATGTTTATTGAGGAGATTCGCAATTTGCCATGCATTTGGGATCAAAGGACAGAGGAGTATTCCAATCGCATATTAAAAAACAAAGCATGGGAAAACCTTTGCATGAAGTTTTATGAAGATTTTGAAAATAAGGAAACAAACGAAAAAAACCAGTGTGGTAAGTTTATTAATTACTTTTTATAAAACCGAGTATACCTAACAACACCATTCACGCTTTATTGTACTGCCACGATAATTCACCTTCAGGGCTCACAAAATAGTCAGCAAATTCATTTCTAACAGAATCTACTCGAATACCGTCATGACTTTGATCAAAGGAATGCATTTGTAACAAATTTGAAGTTATTGATAAAGTGTCATCAAATTTATAGCCATCTCGCTTGCGTACTATATTATGTAATACGACACATGCTTTCACTATGTCTGTTGCAAATTCAACTGACACGTTAATTGGCCTATGCAATATTCGCCATTTGTTAGTCAAAATTCCAGGAACATTCCACTTATCTTCGTGCTCGTGATAATCTATAGTTAAAAACACGTTTTTTCATTGTTAATTGCTTGCCGCTGTATGGTCGCAGCAAATGTTTGTGTAATCCAAAGGCTTCATCGCCAATGAATACCTACCATAGGCAAGGGCCTACCTACAAGGGTAATTGCTTGCGGTTTAGGTAGATCTAAATCATTTCTTTCCATTGCATCATATAAACTGCAGTCCCTCCAAATTGTTGAATGGGAAGTTTTACCGTAGGCTCCTACATCAACATACACGTATAAATAATCGGCGTCACATACGGCCATTAAAACAATAGAAAAGAAATGTTTATAATTAAAGAAAAATGAACCACTGCGTGGTGGATGAATAATCCTAATATGTTTCCCAACTACAGCCCCTAAGCAGTTTAGAAAATTTGCTTTCTTTTTAGATTTGTTCGCAATATCAAGCCACATTGTGTTATTACTTTTATGTTTATGTTGGTAAATGAATATTCTGTAATTTATCCCAAATCAGGCGGCACACGTCTTGGACAATTTTGCTAGCAGTTGAAGTACCACATTTTAAAAAATCAGCGAGAGCTTCCAACGAACACCCTGTTTCCAAATATCTGTAACAAAAAAATTATATTAAAAACAAATAATAATGAAATAGCCGTGGGGTACCGGCTTAGAATAGTACCCCCCCAACTCTACCCGTGGGTGCGTAAAAATCTGCTAAGGGATAACAATCGGAAGGTGGGCAGCAGCACCTTCTGAGTATTAAAACCTCAAAACTGCGCTCGCCAACCCGCCTGCCAAGCGTGGCGAGTATTGGCAAAATCCCCCCAAATGACAGATACATTAGGAACCAGGCCCCCAGTCCCCGGCAGCCCCGCTATTCCTGGCTACGGTAGCGGCCACGGTAACGGTGGGGCAGGGGGTGCTAAGAATCCCCGGCAGACGCCCGGCTACCACCCCCAACGACGACGACTGGCCCTGGTGACACACAACATACGCACGATGAGGACAGACGAGAAGATATATGAGCTGGAAGAAGAAATGAGTAAGTTACACTGGGACATTGTGGGGTTATCTGAAGTCCGTAGAGCGGGTGAGGACACGATAACCCTAAAATCAGGTAACTTACTCTACTACCGGGAAGGCGACCAACAGTCCCAAGGTGGTGTCGGTTTTCTCGTCCACAAGTCCCTTACTAACAACATAGTTAAGATCGATAGCGTTTCCAATAGGGTCGTATACCTAATACTCAGAGTATCCAAACGATATTCGCTGAAGGTCATTCAGGTATACGCACCGACGAAGTCGCACCTGGATGATAAGGTGGAGGATATGTATGAGGACATTAGTCGGGCCATACATACCTCTGAAACGCACTTTCTAGTTGTTATGGGGGACTTCAACGCAAAGTTGGGTAAGAGAAGCGAGGATGAGTTGAAAGTGGGGCAATTTGGATATGGACAACGGAACCGTAGGGGACAGCGGTTGGCCGACTTCCTGGAGAAAGAGGGACTCTTTATGATGAACTCTTTCTTTCAGAAGCCACCTCACAGGAAATGGACCTGGCTGAGTCCCGATGGTTCCACGAGAAATGAGATTGACTTCATTATGACCACCAAAAGGCAAATATTCACTGATGTCTCCGTGATCAACAGGGTTAAAACCGGTAGTGATCACCGAATGGTAAGAGGCACGGTGAATATTAATGTCAAACTGGAGAGGTCTCGTCTGATGAAGTCTACGCTCCGACCCACTCGTGCCCATATACAAGACCCCGAGAGCTTTCAACTTGAGCTATCCAATCGCTTCGATTGCCTTGAGAACATCGCTTCAGTGGACGAGATCAATAACAGGTTAGTAGAAACTGTCCATACAGTGGGCTCCAAATGCTTTAAACACCACCGTACAAATAGGCCACAGAAACTCTCCAACGATACCCTCAACCTCATGGCTGAACGACGCTCACTGAAAATGCAGTCTTCGCATGATGCTGAAGCATATAGGCTGCTCAATAGACGAATATGGAAGTCCTTGAAGAAGCTGAAGAGAGAAGACGGCAGTATAGCGTCGACCAAAGCAGAAGTATTAGGAGAGGTAGAGAGTTTCTACGGACAGCTATACACCTCGGTCGCTAAACCTGTTAGCAGCTCGGCCAAAGACCCAAGAGCCAAGCTGACCCGACATTATACCGAAGATATCCCGGACATCAGTCTGTACGAGATTAGAATGGCCTTGAAACAGCTTAAGAACAACAAGGCGCCTGGTGACGACGGTATCACATCTGAGCTTCTGAAAGCGGGTGGGACACCGGTACTTAAAGTCCTTCAGAAGCTCTTTAATACCGTCTTACTCGAAGGTTCAACGCCAGAAGCATGGAACAAAAGCGTGGTGGTGCTGTTCTTCAAGAAAGGTGACAACACTTTACTTAAAAATTACAGACCCATCTCGCTTTTGAGCCATGTTTATAAGCTGTTTTCGAAGGTCATAACGAACCGTCTCAGTCGCAGGTTTGATGAATTCCAG
Organism: Selenia dentaria; assembly: GCA_917880725.1. Lineage (NCBI taxonomy): Eukaryota > Metazoa > Arthropoda > Insecta > Lepidoptera > Geometridae > Selenia > Selenia dentaria. The sequence continues at coordinate 24,550,184 of OU862882.1, read as the reverse complement.
CCTCCGGAATAAGCCGGTTTCCGAAAAGGCTATAGTACCATAGACCACATCCACACGCTACGGCAAGTTATACAGAAGACCGAAGAGTATAACTTGCCTCTTTGTTTAGCGTTTGTGGACTATGAGAAAGCCTTTGATTCGATCGAGACGTGGGCAGTGCTTGAGTCTCTCCAGCGGTGCCGTACTGACTATCGGTATATTGAAGTGCTGAAGTGTTTGTACAAAAATGCCTACATGTCAGTCCGAGTACAGGAGCAGAGTTCGAAGGCAATTCCATTGCAAAGAGGCGTGAGACAGGGAGACGTTATATCTCCGAAACTGTTCACCGCTACATTGGAAGACGCCTTCAAGCTTCTGGAATGGCAAGGACTTGGCATTAATATTAACGGCGAATACATCACTCACCTTCGATTTGCCGACGATATTGTAGTCATGGCAGAGTCCATGGAAGACCTCAGTACAATGCTCGAAGGCCTCCATCGAGTTTCCCAACGGGTAGGTCTTAAGATGAACATGGATAAGACGAAAATTATGTCTAATGCCCATGTTGTACCTACCCCAATATCAGTTGGGAACTCAGTTCTCGAAGTTGTTGACGAGTACATCTACCTGGGACAGACAGTCAAAATAGGCAGGTCCAACTTCGAGAAAGAGGTCAATCGTCGAATCCAACTCGGCTGGACAGCGTTCCGGAAACTTCGCGAAGTCTTCTCGTCAAAAATACCTCAGTGCCTCAAGACAAGAGTCTTCGACCAATGTGTGTTACCAGTGATGACTTATGGCACTGAAACGTGGTCTCTTACTATGGGCCTCATAGAAAAGCTCAAAGTCGCACAACGAGCTATGGAGAGGGCTATGCTCGGGGTTTCTCTACGTGATCGAATCAGAAATGAGGAGATCCGTAGAAGAACGAAAGTCACCGACATAGCCCAGAAGATTAGCCAGTTGAAGTGGCAGTGGGCAGGGCACATAGCACGCAGAACAGATGGCCGATGGGGCCGAAAGGTTCTGGAGTGGAGACCACGGACCGGCAAGCGCAGCGTAGGTCGTCCACCGACACGGTGGACAGACGACCTGATGAAGGTCGCAGGACGACGTTGGATGCAGGGCGCTTCCAACCGGTCCTTTTGGAAAATCATGGGGGAGGCCTATGTTCAGCAGTGGACGTCCTACGGCTGAGATGATGATGATGATGATGAATAATGAAATGGAATTATACAGGTTGTTACAAAAGGTTGAAATAAATAACACTGGGGTCATTGTACTGTACTCATGAATATGAACAACTTTTACCATGGGGACACATACGAAATCGTAAAAAATCAGCTGTTTCATACATTTAGGTCATGTAGGTATATGTGTTATACAGTAAAAGTAGCTCGTGTTGAAGAGTACAACGACCCCTTAAAGTATTAGGTATATCAACCTTTTTTAACACCATTCAATACGAATAAAAAATATCCAAAGAAAAAAAGATGATGCAGAATATGGGTTAATAAAAAAAATGACTGAAGTCATTTGAGCGATCAAGTAACTGCACATACTCGTACACAGGAACCTGACAAGTCCTGTGACAGTGATATGCATTTTTTGCTATCTTTATACGATAGATTTAAGAACATTCGCGATGATTGGAAACTGAATGCTTAGATAGAAATATTGAATGTAATTCAAAAATATCACACACCTACAACTACACGTAATGATAATTACAGTGAATATGGACAGGGGTATACGACACCAGCGTACCAACCGTACGAGCGACCATCAACGTCTAGGTATCGGCCGGATATGGAAACAGGCTCTCCACAGCTTCGCAATTTGCGTACTGCATCCACACCAAGAGATATTTCAGTACCAGAATCTCCACTCAGCGTCTCTTCTCAGGCTTCAAACTATAATGATCCGATTATAACGGATATTTTCGGAGATTAACTGAATAATTACCTACCTGTTGATTTTTGAATGACAAAATAAATAAAAATATATAAGTACGCTCTTTGTTTTCGCCTTCCTATCCTCCCTACCACAGTTGCAAATTAACTCATTGGCAATAATAAAAGCCTGAGCAGAACGGATGCGTGGCGTGTGCGTAACGTACAGTCAGCGACACATCGACCTACGAAAATCTGTGATAAAAACCACAACTGATGTTGTTCTCTATGCGTTTGAAATTAGGTTGAAATTCAGTTGCAGAAATTTGACAGATAAGGGTAGGTCTATATGGCGCTGACTGTACATGCATACTGTTGTAATAATAGGAAACTATATGAAACGTGCCCACAATCATAATCTAACTTTTTATTGTAATGAATAAGAGGCCGTACCTGGTTTTGCTCGAAACACTAGCGCCACTTTCATTAAAATAATAATATGTTTTTATTTAAGGCATAGATAAAAAATCTGTCTCAGCCACTTTTTATTAATATCTGAGGCAGATTTTTTTATCTATGCCTTAAATAAAAAGATATAATTGTTTTAATGAAAGTGGCGCTAGTGCCGCGAGCAAAACCAGGTATGTACGGCCTCTTAATTTGCATCTGTATTTTATATTTTATAAATTAGTTTCATCTGCCCGGTGAGTCTGTACCGGTAGATGGAACTAATTATATTGTCTAAGTACTTAAAAATAATTAACTATAAAAAAATGTACTCACCTCAATGTCATTGCCAGACGTTCAACAGATGGTATTGTAACAATCCCCCCAATTATTTTTTTCAGATAATTCGTTTTGGCCAATGATCGTCTAGTCTAGGAGGACCCTAACACTGTGTACCGCTGCTGTAACCTTGCTCTTTTCGGAAAGAATTGAAACAGAGAAAACTATTCAGAACTATAGATGCCTAGAGAAACCAAAAGCAACGCCTAGGTATTCTGATATTACGATGGATAACCTACTACTACATTACTGAACTGCTAGCTGATAACGAAAAATTGCGATGAACATACTAGATTGCAAATACTTAGTTCTTACAGACTGACTGACTGAGCTGATCCTAGATTTCTAGCTTATGTACTTGATTTGACTTCTAATCGTGGAAGATTTTAATCATCAATATAAGTTTCTGAATTTAAGGTCTATGTTATTTGACCATAGAACATAGAAACAGTAGGATATTTGCAAGTTTTACTATATTATAATTATTAGCTTGCAAAACTATCTGTTAAATATGATAAATCAGTTTTGATTAGTGAAATAATATATAAACAACTCCATTAAATAATATCAGATATACGCATGATTTTCGTTATTATTAATAACAGTTATAAACCTGTTAATTATATAACTAGCTTTCTTTATAGATTTATGTTTGTTGCTATGAGCACTTAGCTGTTGATAAGATTGATATAATCTCTTGCAGACTAAGTGTCTCTATAATATGTACTATTTGTTTCGTTTATGAAAACTGCTAGGAAATAAATGTGAAATTAAAGTAAAATTACACTTTATAAGCGCTTTAGAAATCTCTTGTGATCAGTAACTACTACACTGATTATCCAATTCCTTTAGATAAATATTATCAGCCACTATTCCCTGAATAGTTCAATTGTTCAAGTTTAATCATTTACTTGTTTACTGAAAGCAATATATGGGAAATAATATCAGTGACTTAGAGAAATCTCTAGACCCTTGTTTGTGGTTTACAAGAATTCTCAAGGTGCTGTATTGCTTGACCAAGTTTGATAAGACTTACCACAGACATAAATCTCCTTTTTATACGAGATTGCTATACTTAGATTACTAGTGTTTTACATGACATCTATTGAACCATTGCTGGAAAAGCAATTATTTCAAATACTTAAGTATCAGCAGAATCTTTGTTGTATTGGTTAACTCAATACTAGCAGGCATATATTTAATATGATGATTATTATATTAGTTAGTTTTATTTTGCCGAGTAAATTATTGATAGATATCTCTATAATTTAAACATATAATATATTTCATTAATTTTCATATTGTAAGTAATTAGTTTGATTTCTTTAGATTTGCCGTAGAATTCTAGTTTTATTATGATTTAGAAAGTAGGATTCTTGGCATGTTCAAGGCTTACAACTCGAATGCTGGATTAAGAGCTGCTCTTTACTGTGACACAAATGTTCTCCATCATGCCAAGAACCTCTTCTATTTAGCCCAAAATTAGTAAGGCCTTACTAAGTCCGTTTGGTAGTTTTCCAAATGTAGAGTTTGCGTCTATAAACGGTTATAATCTTATTTATCTCTTTTTAATATTATTATTTATCATTACGAATTATCATTTGATTCTAAATATTACATTTGATACTTTCAGCAAATAATTCAATTTCTATAATTTATTACCGCATTCTCATGCTAGGATCAGGGTAGACAATCTAACCCAAACTCGATTCATTAGCAAATATATAATATATTATTGCAACAAATACATTACATTTCATTCGAACTAATATTTCTATATTCCTTTGCAGGCAAATATTTCTGTATTCCTTACTTTATACTGATTAAAAATACATTTATTTTGTCATTTTTATTTCGTAGTTAGTCTTTAGTTTCTAAGTCTAGCATACTAATAGATTGTATTGATATGACGAATTCATTATTAAAACCTACGTCTCTAGTGGTAGACACCACTAGAACGTGAATTTAGTTATTTGCTCCCAATTGAACCATCACGAAGTTAATGTATAACCCGGTAAACAAAAATACTATTTCCTAGACCTACTTCGGTCCTAAATAAAATCCTAGTCTGCTAAAATGTGTGTACCTCCCCAACAAACCCCCCAAAGTTAATTGCGCATGAGCTTTCATCCCCCTGATAGGATGGCTCAAGTTTGATCCCTAACTAGCCTCTAAAGTTCGGTGCCAAGCCGAGAATCGAACCTATGGCCCCTAGGGTGTCCAACTCCACGCACGGAAATAGTCGCGCGACTATACCGCTATAGCCGAAGCTATGGAAGGCTGCAGAGCGACGTTCTAGTATGAGAGGAAATAAATACATATAATACATAGAAGACACTTCCACTGGAATATTCTTTCCAATCGAAGTGAGGAGCAGTTAATCGTACCCATTGCAATAGGTTAAAGCGATTGTTGGCTCGCTCCCAAAAGTGTCCAACTCTAAGGATTGGGCGTTCCCTATCGAGGTGGATCTTAGTTGTCACCGTGAGGTATCCAACCCACGTCCGGAACCATGTCCGTAGCAGAATATATTACCTCACGGAAGTTCGAGAATTTAATAAGCATTTTCTTGGTCTTTCTACTGCTTATATACTTTCTCAAACTTGACAGTGACGCCGATTTGAGGCCGATAGGTATCCAATCAATGCCCTTTCTATCGGCGTCAAAACGGCTTCAGATCCACCTCAGCCAATGTCTGCCCTCCAGCGCATTCCTATTCTAATTTCAAATTCTCATCAAAATCCGCTCATAACAACACATATTTTGAATTTCGTATGACGCCGATCAGAGGTACGTAGATCCAATCAAAGCCCTTTCTATCGGCGTCAGATCGGCGTAATACTCATTTGTTTTAGGGTTCATTTTGATGAAGCAAACTCAAATACACAGACACATAACGAAAATGTGTTCCTCACATTACCTTTGTATGGTTAGAAATATCAATGCTGCTTATTTTCATGGTAATTTTATTAATTTTACTTATAACTTTTATGTATTTAAAGGATTACTCAACATTTCCTTTTCCTTGAAGTAACTTATCAGTTCTGTTTGAACAATTGATTTAAATGGTTAATACATAGAATATCTTGATATCTGAAATATTCTATGCTGCTTATCATTTTCAGTAAGTATAGTCTTGCTATAAGAAATACCTATCATCTTAATCTCAACATTACACATTAACGCTTTCTTCTACTTTTGATTGTCTAAATTTCATCAATGTTTGTTCATAGCAAAATACTTTTTAAATGTCTCTATATTTGTGAATGGTGACGGAATCCTCATCCAGAGCCTGTTCCGTTACAGCATGCTTTTTCTCATGGCCGTGTCTTTTTTTTGCAACTCACTATTCAGTTTGTTTAACAAGTAGTCAAATTTATTCTTGTTCATTCTAATTTTTTTATAAAATTTCTTCTTGAATCTTCGAAGTTTGGATAATCAATACGAAATTGGCTTTGACTTTTGTTTTCCAATAAAGGATGTACCCAATAAATTATATTTCGACGAATACGCTGATGTCATCGTCTTCTTCTTATTAATAAAAGCCATAACAAGGATAGCAACAACAATCTTTCCTCCATGACTACGTTCAGTCAAGCCTTGTTTCCTCTACGAAAGCCAGAATATAATTGCACATGACCACGTGGTTACCACATCGCAACGACAGCGACAACGCATCCACAACGACATTTTGTTGGTACCACAACGCTACTGCAAAAAGCCGCTGCGACACTATTCACACGTAACCACAGCTTGATCACATTTTGTCGCTGCGACGTGGTGTGGTGTGGTACGTGTGAATTGACCCTTATACGTTAATTTACATAAACATACGTAAGTTATGTAGGATATAATAAACTGGCTTACCTAAATTTATGTAAGGTTTTAGAAGAGCTTTATGTGGTATTTTAATACGAAAATATGACTTAAGTTATACATGTCTGTATATTGTATTGTATCCGATTTATATTTATATTTTATAGCTGAGATATGTAATTCGTGGAATAAACAAGGTAGTGCTACATAGAAATGAAATGAAATTTATTAATTGCAAAAACCGTGTACATAATAGATCTTATTAAGCGCATAAGTGCTTGTAGAACCACAGTTTGTCCTCGACAGACGTACAATATAATATTGTAAGTATTGATTTATGACTAACATATGACTGATATATGAAGAACATGTCAATAATTAAAAAATAAATGTCATTAATATTATTACTAAATTATAATATGAAATAAACATGTCAGCCTCAATGTATACCAAATAATTCATTAATGTCATAAAAGCATTTTTCTTTAAGCCACTTACAAAGTTTAGTTTTAAATTGTCTAATTGGTAATTCTCTTATATCTCTAGGTATCTTGTTAAATATTTTCACTGTCATAGTCACACAGCTCTTACGAGCAAGAGCAGTTTTGCATGTGGGCATCATTAACTCGTTGGGTCTCTATATTTTGCCCTAGAGTGAGTTTGGTCCTCATAGTGGTTGAAAACTGCATTATGTTCTTTAACAAAACATCCTATTTGATAAATATATTAGAGTCACTATATTTAGTTTTTTTAAAAGTGGTTTACATGACTCTAGTGGACCGACTCCACAAACAGCTCTTATACATTTTTATTTTGAATTATAAAAGTTCTTTTAATATGCGTAGAGTTACCCCATAAGATTAGTCCGTAACCTAGAACTGAGGCGACGTAACCAAAATAAGCAGTCAGTGCGGTGTTTTGACCCGAAGTACGTCTTAATCTTTCAAGGGCATATATGAATCTATTTAATTTCTTACATACACTGTCTATATGTGATTTCCAGTTCAGATTTTTATCTAATACGATTCCAAGAAATTTAATTTCGTCCATTTTTTCTATTCTATCATTTTTGCATGTCAATGTTGGATTAAAAATGACAATATTATTATAGTTTTGAAAATTTATGAATTTCGTTTTAGATAGATTAGCCCTTAAGTTATTTTGTTCTAACCAATTTATTACCGATTCTATTTCGAAATTTAGTGATGCTTCATACGATTTATCATTATTACCTGGCACTACAATAGACACATCATCAGCGAACAGTACACATGGTTTATTCATTATATTCGGTAAGTCGTTAATGTAAATAAGGAACAATAACGGTCCCAAAATACTTGGGGGTACGCCGACGTTATTAGGTTTGGGACTCGATTTGAAGGCCGTTAATACTAAGTGCTCGTCAATATTTTTATATAGCAATACCTTGCTTATGTGAAACTATGATTTATATATCGGTCCAGCCTGTCATGAGATTTGGCGAATTGATACTTCTTTTGAATTATGATTATGTAATGAAATTTATAGAGAGGAAAATTCACATCCTCGGACGGGATTATTCGAACCCGCATCTTCTGACTCTCCGAACCTCGGTGGCCTAGTTGGTCAATGGCAATGGAATTTTTCTCTCTCTAAATTTCAATGTTTGAGATCGCTAAAGCAGGCGTTAGTGCTTTAAAGGCTTATACTCGTTCTAAGCACAGTAACACATTGGCTATTCCATTGTTCAAAAAACCAGGTTTTAAGGGTTGCTTCAAGTTAAGAGCGGCTAAAATTTGGAACGATCTGCCGCCTCCTTTGCGAACAATACGATGTAGTGTAATATTCAAGACACGGGTTAAATTAAATTTGTTAGTCCGCCAAAGACATAACTTCGAGGCAACCTTTAGAATCCACAGTTCACACCATAGACTAGAGTAAGCATAGTAAGCAAACACATACATACACGCACATACACACACAGCACACACAAAAATTCCCCACCACACATATACTTACACATTAAAAAAAACTGGCATCGGCTCCCACATTGTTGTTATTTGCGCAAGTTAATATATATATATTTACTGTAAAGTATAGATCGCATTATTATTTTCAATTAAGGTATTACTATTTGTGATGTTATTTAATCTATCATATATGAAAAAGTCCTACTAATAGATTGCTGTTTTGTCTGTGGTTTATTAAGGTTTATTGGTAATTCTTGAACTCGCTTTTTTATACTCTTTTTTTCTCGGCGAACATCTTAGCCCGAGTTCAGGAATCCACTGAAAATCAGTGTTATGGTAGCACCTTGACTGGTGTGGCCATAACTCAAACTGAGTGTATTCCTTTTGCTATAAGTTGTATATTGTTTGTAAGAAATTGTATGTCATTTATTTTATTTTCTGTAGCAATAAATTATTATTCTATTCTATTCTATTCTATTAAAAAAAGTAATGCTATAAAAATTACAGGGGTTGCGATGTCAATACGAAAGTTTAAAGTATTTCTAAATAATGCTTCTTTCGGTTGGATAGTACTGTCAAAGCTATTCAATAGATGTCGCTCCGTTCCCGTAAGACGGTTATTCAGATAGAGAGTTAAAATTCGATGCTCGGACCCGAACCTCGGTGGCCTAGTTGGTCAATGGCGTCTGACACGAAGAGTCAGAAGACGCGGGTTCGAATCCCGTCCGAGGATGTGATTTTTTCTCTCCATAAATTTCAATGTTTGAGATCGCTAAAGCAGGCGTTAGTGCTTTAAAAAAGTATACTATAAAAATGATTATGTACTTTAAAGTATGTGTAAAATCATTACAGATTTTATTATACTTATTGAAATGCTTTTAGATCATAAAATCGCACAATTGTTACGGACGGTAGTCGCTTAGTCACTTTGTTTGTTCATTGCTATAAAAGCGGTAGCGTAAGGCGACCAGACTCACCGGAACAGACCTGCGGCCTTATTGTCTATCTTTACGGAGAATGGGAATGGGCTTCATTTTGACATTTGAACCCTGGCGAACCATGGCGAAACCGTGCAATCCTATTGGCTGAAACCATCAATGGGAATGAGAATGAAGTGACATTTCATTCTCATTCAAGTTAGACAATAAGGCGGCGGCTGGCTGAGTGCCATCTGCGCTCGCCGCCCGTCCGATGACGCTGTAAATGCTGGTAGAGGCAAACCAGCATTAGTCCTTTCGAAAAACAAAAAAAACCAGACTCACTTTGTGCCCAACTGCCGTGCGGAGCGAGCGGACCTATTGAGGTGTTTAAAATAGCAAAATATTGTTAAATGATATTTCAACGGCGAAGTGCTGCCCCGCTATGTAATATAAGTACGTAGTACATAATATACTTCGTTCGAATAGGCTATTTGTGATCGTTTTTAGCGAAAATAACGCTAAAAACGCTCACAAGGGGCGTTCGAATTGGGAATCTGTGGGTGAAAATGTTGTTCATGTCGCTTTTTGTTTAGCGTTCGGAAAGCTAAAAAAGAGGAATTTTTGCCAATGCCCTCATAAGCTAAACGAACGCACCTAATGGCAACGCCAGCAATGCCTTCATAAGCTAAACGAACGCACCTATAATAATTGTCTATGATGCGAGTCTGTGTTCTGTGATTCCGAAATTTCCGAACTGAATTCTCTATATTGAAAAAAACGCGGGAAACGTCGAAATGAGCGGACGTAATTTTTCAAAGAAAATATTTTTTTGGTTTCTTTTATAGGATTAGTAGTAATAATAGTGTATATATTTTCAGTATTTAGTTTATTTATCTTTATTAAGTGTATTAGTTTATATTCACCGGACTCGGTAAGTTTTTAGCTTATTCTACATGAATGAACCGCCCGACCCGGGCGCACCGAGGGGCTCAGTCCCCCCGGCAGCTAATTTTGTGACGATTTCTACCAACAAAGTATTATCTAATGAGTCTGGCATGGACACGGATGGATCGGTAACTCAGCGCGCTGCCCGTAAAAGGAGCTGTCTGAGTAAAATTTGCAAAAATTTTAACATGAAAAAGAGGAAGCATGCGCAGGCTATTGATGGTAAATCTGGCTGCCGCTGTTCAGATAGCGAAGCTAGTGACAACATAAGTAATAGTAATAACAACATCCCTACCTAATGTATTGAAAACCCTACTGTTCTTATTCCTTCTTCATCCAACACCGGCCCTAGTCCCCAAAGTTATACTTCAGTTGCAAGAACAAAGTACGAGTCGACCGATATTGCACCCTTCATTGTTCATGTACAACGTGAAATGAAAACACCAGATGACGGTTCCATTCTGCATCCAGTTACATTTGGTAAGTTCTTAAAAAGGAATGCCTTTCAAAGTATAGTAAATGGTTCAGTGAAAAGAATAGGTAGAAAACGAATTTCACTTGAATTTTCTGACTTTAGCGATGCCAATTCATTCTTATGTAGTAAAAGCCTGGAAACTAATAACTTAAGAGCGTTTATACCTACTTTCAACATAACTCGAATGAGTCTGGTTCGCGGGGTACCGTCAGAGTGGTCACCAGAAGAAGTAATTGAGAATATTTCTGTTCCTGATGGATGTGGCGGAATTCTAAAGGTAAGGAGAATAAATTATAAAACAATCATAGACGGATCCCCTGTGTGGAAACCTACACAGAGTATAGTAATCACTTTTGATGGACAGGTATTACCTAACAGAATATTTATGTGCTATAATGCACTGCCCGTTGAGCTTTTTTCTTACCCTACTATCCAATGTTACAACTGTTGCCGTTTCGGACATACAAAGGTTCAATGCCGTGCTTAGCCTAGATGTTTTAAGTGTGTAAATAACCATTCGGGTGATACCTGTGACGTAGAGGAAGAAGTAGTATCGTGTTGTCTATGCTTGGGAGCTCAATTTGCAATTAGTAAATCATGCCCTGAATTTTCGCGACAAAAACAAATAAAGATATCAATGGCTAAAAGTAACATTTCTTATGGCGAAGCAGCTAAATTGTTTCCTCCTGTAAACAAATCGTATGCGGCAATTGCCAGCTCCGTCCCTAGTGTAGTTTTAGCTCATCCCAATTCTGCTCCTACATATACTAACCAGCAGCCATCATCTCATACGTCATACAAAAAAACAGTGTATATTAATCGCCGACCGGCTTCCAAGCCTACAAAGGGCTATGATCAATCTGCACATTAAGCAATTATTGATGATTATCGTATTCCTAATCCTCAAAATGGTTGCGCCTTAAATAATTCAAGTAACTCGTTGATAATGTCAACATAAGATATAATTCAAATTCTTATTTATACATTAACCAAGTCGAATATTGCATTACCGTCCAACGTCGCCCCTATAGTAAGTATGTTTAAAAATAAAACCTTTAACAATGGCGGCCTTCAAGAAGGTAATACAGTGGAACTGCAGAAGTGCAGTTCCTAAAAAAAGTGATATTATTTATTTTATAAACAAACATAATGTATGTTTATCCACACTTTCAGAGACCTGGCTAAAGCCAGGCTCTATTTTCAAAATCCATGGATTTTCCTGTATAAGGGATGATAGGCCTGATGGGTATGGCGGTGTCGCTATACTCATCAGGTCGCTCTTTGCCTACTATTAGAGCCCGTGGTATAACTCGTACGCCTCGCTTGAAGTATGTTCTTAATAATGATAATCTTTGGGATAGGTTTAAGACTTGAGTAGAAGAAAAGTTAAATAATATTGCAAATTTTCCTCATATGCTTACGAATTGCACAGAAGTTTTTTCTAATATATTAACTCAAACTGCGGATGACATATTTCCCTTGAAAAACTCTGCATCTGGTTTAATTCCCTCTCCTCCCTGGTGGGACAAAGAGTGCACTGATGCTGTAAATAAAAGAAAAGAATCTGAATTACAATACAATCTCAATATGTCTGACGAAAACTTTAATAACTTATCTGATTCACTTACTCAGACGCGTAAATTACTCAAAGAGAAGAAATTTGAAGGATGGAGAAATTATTGCCGGTCAATTTCTCCTTCTATAAACCTTTCGGTAGTATGGCGTAATATAAGAAGATTTAGAAACGGTATTAGTGAGTCTACCAACTCAGTACTTCCGCCAAACCTGTACGACGAATTACTTAATAACCTTGCACCACCCACAGTTCCAGAGCAGGATTTCTTCTGTAATTCTGTTCCTCCTATAATTCACAATAGTTCGGCCATCTTGTATTCTCCCTTTGTACTACAGGAGTTACTAGGAGTGTTGTCCACAGTGAAAGACACAGCTCCTGGCGAAGACGGTATTCCTTATTCATTTTTAGCCAAATTGAGAGAACCATCTCTTTTGTATTACTTAAATTTGATAAACACCACTATGTTATCAGGAAATATATCCAAATCTTGGAAATCACAGTTATTCCCATTCTCAAACCAGGTAAAGCTCCAACTGAAATATCGTCATATCGTCCGATAGCATTATCATCTGTATTAGTAAAAGTGGCGGAAAACTTAGTTAAAAATCGACTCGAGTGGATTATTGAAAATAGAAATATATTGCCTGAGTCGCAATTCGGTTTTCGAAAGGGTAGGAGTACTTTGGATAGTGTGGGTACTTTTGTAACTACTATTAGAGTAGCATTTTCACGCAATGAATCAGTTGTTGCAACATTTTTAGATCTAGAGTCCGCGTACGATAACGTTCTTCTCATTGTTCTCATTGTTCCAAGTTAGGTTTTTGGGGGTATCTAGATTCAAAACTTTCTGGTATTCCACACACTGAGTACGTTGTAGCAAAATGTGAAAAGCTTTTAAATATGTTGCGTTGTCTTTCGGGTGTTTGGTGGGGTGCACATCCTTTTTCCTTAAAGCTTCTCTACAACGCTCTTGTACGAAGTGTTCTAGATTATGGGACCTTTTTACTAGAGCCATGTAGTGTGGCTGGACTTCGGAAACTTGATGGTATCCAATCAAAATCTTTAAGAATAATCTCTGGTGCAATGAAGTCTAGCCCTCTAAACGCGCTACAAGTTGAATGTGAAGAACCTCCTCTACAATTGAGGAGACAGTTTTTATCCGATCGTATGTTTTACCGCAATTTTCAATTTTTGAATAGTTTATTAATATCAAAACTTTACCATCTCGCCAATGTTATAGAGTCGTCAGATTATTGTAAACACAAACCTCTCCCTTGTTTAGTTCAAAGCCTAATTAAATTTAAAGGAATATGCGCTCTAACCTATCGTTCTCCAAGACTTGGCCTGTTTGACAATAGTTTTGAAGCACAAATACAAATCCCAACAGTTCACTTTAATTTAGAACTCGATAGATACAATGACTACGCTAATATACACTTCAAATCAATTGTACAAGAAAACTGGCCTGATTGGCATCACTTGTATACGGATGCGTCTAAACACACGTCAGATGGTTTGGTAGGTGTAGGTGTTTATCATGTTCAATACAATATTGTACAAAAAATAAAATGTCCATCCGAAACATCAGTATTTTTAGGAGAATGTCTTGGACTTGTTAAGGCTATTGATTACATTTTGCTATTTAAACTTAAAAGAAGTTTAATAATAAGTTACTCCATGAGCAGCTTACAAGCATTACTGAGGTATCCTTTTAAGTCAAAACTACAATTCCCACTTATATCTGAAGCTAGAAGTAAACTACATTTATGTACTTTGAACGGTCTTTCCGTTACTTTTGTTTGGGTACCTAGTCATTGTGGTATCACAGGCAATGAAAAAGCTGATAGACTTGCTAATCAGGCTGTGGCGTGTGGAGATCTCGTTCCATTCATAAACTACACACATGACTTAGCTTCTCTTCCTAGATCTTATCTCTGAGATATCTGGAATAGACTCTGGGAGAGAAGAAACATTATTTTTGCATACAACCACAGATTCGCACTAAACCATGGTTTTCTAATATAAAACTTAGCAAAATTGTTACTTCAATTTTAATAAGAATGCGCATAGGTTATACTACTTGTCCAGCCCATTTGGCAAGGTTTGGGATAATCAGCAGCCCGCTATGCGACTGTGGTGACTTTGGGGATCTGGACCATATTTTCTTCTCATGCCCTACGTATGAGCGTGCTTCCTTTTATAATACTTTAATATCCATCCATGTTCCTTTCCCCACTAATATAAATACTTTGCTTTTCAATGCCAACCCTCCTATTTATAACGCTTTATCTGATTTTATCTCTAGTAATAGTATTAAACTGTAGATAGTGATTTATAGGTACTAGATACACATATAATTATTAATTTTATAAAAAATCTGACATCTGATCCTATAATTTTAATTTTCCTATAATTATAATTTGAATCCTATAATTTCCTTTATATATATATATACAAAAAGTTTGGAATATTACTTTAAAATTATAATTATAAATATATATATATATATATGACGGAGAAAGAACCTCCGGAGTGTTTTTAAAAAGTGTGACGTCAGCATTGCTGACGTCACAATTGTTGTTTTCATGATGATCACTCATTTTTGGGTCCTCGAAGTAAAACTTCACAAGTACTTTTATAAGCTTCGTATATTCAACGAGCAGCGTAACAACGTCACAAAGAGGTCCGTACTGTACGGCGACTCGAGAGCGACTGAGACGAGCGCCTTTTTTTTTTTTTTTTTTTTTTTTTTTTATAACGGACTAATGCTGTTTGCCTCTACCGGCATTTACAGCGTCACCGGACGGTTGGCGAGCGCAGATGGCACTCAGCCAGATGCGGGCGCAGAGGGCGCACCGCCTAAGGCGAGCGTTGAAGACGCTTCGCCGCAAGGAGAGGAGTAGGCGACTTGCTCAAGGGCACCACTAGGGTACGGACCTCGGCTTGGGCCGTCGCCAGGAGAGAGGGGAGTAGGAGAGAATCGCCCCGGTACATAAGTGTACCGTTGAAAGTGGGCCCTATGAATTTTAACTCTACGACTATTTGGAGAGAATCTAACCAAGACATAACTTTTGCCTCGAGCTCGCCGGCGAGCTCGGTGTTTGACTGTGTTTACCACTAAATCATAACCTTGTGAACCTCGCCTCCCCCCATTTCCGCGACATGGGTCCACACCGCGACCAGGATCGTCGCGTTGTGCACTCATGACTGTACTTTGGGTGGGGCTACAATAAGAAAGTGAAGTACCTCGCCCACAGCCATGGTGGCTGGGACTACAAAGAAAACCAGTGTTACCTCGTCCGCAGCCATTTGCTGGGCCGGAGGATACATCGCGACCGGGGCCGCGGTGTATACTCCCACCCGCACCGTGGCTGGGACTACAATCGTGTGTGTGTGAATTACCTCGACTGCGACTGGGGCTGCGAAGAAGATCTCGGCCGGAGCCTACAATGCGATCGGGATCACAGCCCTGGTCGGGTCTACAACCATTACCGGGGTTCCCTTGGGACGACGCTAAAGCTGCCGAAGTAACGGCTGCGATGGGGTCGTCCGGGTCACCCAAAATATGCCTTGGACGGCGACGGGGGGGAAGGAAGTGGGGATCGGTTATGTCAGTGGAGTAGTTCGCCGCTTCGACCACGAGGGGATTCGAGTGGTGGGGAGCTTTGTCGAAGTGGCGGCGGGAGCAGTCTTTCATATACTGCGTAATAGAGGGGAGGGTGAAATCGCAGTGCAGTTCGGCGTTCCGCAAGTACCACGGAGCGCCCACTGCCCTGCGCATAAAGCGATTCTGAATCACTTGAAGTTTGTGGAGGTCGTGTTTCTGAGCATGGGCGAACGCTACAGATGCGTAAGTCATGATTGGGCGGATGCAAAGTTTGTAAAGAGTCGTCTTATTTCTAAGAGACATTTTACTGTTTTTGCCTATGAGGGGATTAAGACGACCCATAATGAAGGCCGCCCTATTGCGAACAATCTGGATGTGTTTCGCGAAAGTGAGTTGGCAATCAAGGGTGACGCCCAGGTATTTGGCAGATTTAGCCCAAGGGATGGGTTCGCCGAATAGGACTATGGGTGACGGCATGAGATTTCGCCGGGTCTCAGTGAAGTACACTGCTGCACTTTTGCTAGGATTTACTGCAATCCGCCATTTACGAAACCATGCACCGATTACGGTGATGGCTCGTTGGATGGCGCATCTCTGCCTGACCTTGAACCAGCCAGTAGAGTAGATTGCAGTATCATCCGCAAACTGAGCGATCTGAACATTAGGTTCAGATCGTGGGATGTCGCTGGTGTACAGCGAGAAGAGAATGGGTGAGAGTACAGAGCCCTGAGGGACACCTGCGTGAATGGGATGCGGGGAGGAGAGCGTTCCCTCGGTGCGATAGCTAAACGTTCGATCCCTGAGAAAGTCTTGTAAGATGAGTACAAGACGGTCTGGCACACCCAGTTGGTACAGCTTGAATATCAAGCCGTTGTGCCAGACTTTGTCGAACGCTTTCGCTACGTCGAGGAAGACAGCTATGGTCCCTTGGGGCTTTGGTTTCTTATTGAAACCGCCTAGGATGTGCTCCGTTACGCGGTGCACTTGTTGGACGCAAGAGTGTTTGGCTCTAAAACCAAATTGCTCATCGGGAAGGAGGTTATTGGACCTAACGTGGGACCAGAGTCGGTTCACAATGAGCCGCTCGTAAATCTTCCCCAGAGAGCTGAGGAGACTTATGGGACGGTAGCTGGAGGGCTCGGCTGCCGGTTTGCCTGGTTTGTGAATACCAATGACAATGGCATGCTTCCAAGTGTCTGGGAAGGAGCAGTTGCTCATAGCCGCATTGAAGATGCTAACTAAGAGATGGACTAGTGGGACTGAGAAGTGTTTAATCACCTTGTTGCTGATACCATCAGCACCAGGGGATTTACGGGTCTTGAGGCTCTTGATCAGAGACACAACCTCGGATGATTTTACCGGTGGGAGGAGTGGGAGGTCAGAGATGGACATAGAGCTTTTACGTTCGACTTCAGATTCCACCGAATCGAGGTGTTTCTGGTCGACGTGATCTACATTTAGAGTACACTGAGCCTCAAGGCTATCAGCTAAACACTCGGCTTTGTCTTCGTCAAGGAACGCTATGGAGAGGGGAGGTGGCCTAATGAGTGGAGGCATTGTCTGTTGTCCGTCAGATTTCAGAGTTCGAGCCAACTGCCAGTATGCCTGGTGAGTTGGCTCAATCTCTGACAGTTTGTCGTCCCACCTTTGATCACGCAGCTCACTCATGCGTTTCCTTACAGCACGCTGTAAATAGCGCATGGTGGCTTTGTTCTCTGGGGTTGGCATCGAGTCATACGCTCTAGTGGCGGCGTTCTTAGCTGTCAGTAACCTCCTCGCACCCTCGGGCAGTTCAAAGCGGCGACCATCCGCCACTTGGACCTGCTTTGAGGATTCACCTACTGCGGTGCGGAGGTGGTCACTGAGAGCCTCGATCGCAATTGACACGTCTTCTACTGTCTGTATGTCATCGGGGATTCTATCGAGAGCGGGTGAACTGATAGCTTGGAGGGATTCCCCCAGTTGCTTCCAGTTCACTACCGTTCTAGTGATAGGGGTTATGTCCGTCGGGTCGGGGCCTAATTTCAACAATACAGGGCGGTGGTCTGAAGTCAGTTCGTGTAACACTTCTATTGAGCGCAACCGGAGGGTGACGTTCTTAAGAAGTGCTATGTCAAGTATGTCTGGTCGTTGGTTGTCAACATAGGGATATCTTGTGGGCTCCAGAGGGGAGAGAATATCAAAGTTTAAGTGGCTGACCAAGCCTTCAAGGATTTTGCCATTACTATTGTTACTAGTACAGTTCCATATGACATGTTTACTGTTGAAGTCACCGATCAGAAGGACGGAGCTTCCCAGAGAGAAGAGGGCTTCCAAGTCTGTCTGTAATAGTTCTTTACCAGAGGGGAGGTAACATGAGGCTATGATGGCAGGTTGATGACCTGACATCGCTAGAAAGCAAACAGAGGCTTCTAGTATTCTAAGTGGTGGAGTAACAATTGGGATACAGTGCAGAGCTCTTTTGTAATAGATGAGAGTGCCACCTTTTGGGGTGGCCACTCTATCATTACGAACCAAACGGTAATTTGCAAACCTAGGGTTCGCTGTACCTGGTTTCAGAAAGGTCTCCTGCACGCATAGGATATCGACCTGATGGGTCTTACAAAATTCGTGAACTTCGTCCTTTTGACTAGAGAGGCCGTCAGCGTTGAAAGTCGCTACGGTGACTGAGTGGGGCTTAATTCGTTTCGGTGTACTATCCATATTGGATGATACCTAAGAAACGCTGGGGAGGGCGTAGCGCCTCACTGCGCTGATTAAACCCGCGTGTGTGAGCGTGGCTCGCAAGCGGTCTTGGTCGTTTGTGGCAGTACGAAGTTTGTGCGCGAATGCACGTACTTCGTCCACGTCTATGACCATCGCGTAGTCCATGACAAGGGCTATGTCGGCCGCCAGGTCAGATTGACCTGGGGCGTCCATGAGCCCAGCCATTGGAGGCCTAGAGAGCGGCGGTTTGGGCTTAGGAGCCGGCGCGCTGGCAGAGGCCTGCGGGCGGGCGGGGGTGAGGGGGGCGCTTGCTTGTACCATGCTCAAGGGCTTGGACCAAGCGTTGCGCGCGGGCGCGGGCGCGGGTACAACAGGTGTTGCCTGCGGTGCGGGTGAAAGGTTAGGCTTAGGGCCGTTCCCTTGTGAGCGGGTAGTGACCGGGCGAGGAGGGGGAATAGGCCTCCTAGCCGGCCCACTGGGTGCGCGGGGTGCCTTAGGGCAACCGCGGTAGTTGGCGGTATGTCCCTGTGTGCCGCAGAGGACACAACTAGGCGGGTCTGATGAGTCCCTAGTGCGAGAGCACTGGGCTGTCCCGTGATCCCCTAGGCACTTGACGCACCTCGGGCGGGCGAAACAGAATCGGGCGGCATGCCCGTACAATTGGCAGTTATGACACTGGCCAGGCGCTCGGTTTCGGAATGGGGGTTGAACGGTGATCCCCGAGAGGTTCACTACCGTTTTGACATTAAAAATCGCTTTGCCCTCTGGCGTGCGATTGAGGATGACCAATAGTAGGTCGTAGGGCCTGCGATCTTTGCCACTGTACATCCGGTGGCATTCGCGGACGGGGTAGCCTTGCGCCTTCAAGTCGGCGAGGACACTATCAGTTTGTACCTCCTTCGGTACACCGCGTATGACGACGCGTAGGACTTTCTCTTCTTCGAGAGCATAGGTATGAAAACTTATACTCTCGTTTTTGAGAATCCTGGTTAATGCCCTATGGTCGCTTGGGGTAGGCACCTGGACTTTAATACCCAGTTGGGTTGAGCGGGCGCTAGTGTATTGGATCTTACGATCCGTCAAAAGTCGTGAGACCATGTCCCACTTCGCCTTGTCCTGAAGGAACAGAGGCGGCGGCGGTTTCTCGCGTCTAACTGACGCTCCTTGAGAGGAGACGTCGCGTTGAGACGCGGCGATGCTTGCGGGAGCATCGGAGTGAGCGAGAGGGTCGCGGGAGGTGGGAGCGAGAGAGCCTGATGGCTTCGCTCCCGGGGCGGTGCAGGCCGCTTTGGGTGGCGGGGAGGGGGCCTCTGAGGCGGCTTTGGGGACGCGCTTTCTCTTTCCGACGGTAGTGAACCCCTGAGACGAGCGCCTACAGTGCGGCCGTACTTATAGGACTCGGCGCACGTGCACGAGTTTACAAGTTTGTTGGTAAAGTATTGAAATTACAATCATAACATTAATTTTACATCGTAATCAACTCAAAAATAATCAACTGATGATTTATAAACTATTTTTAGGGCAATCAAATGATTAAACTTAATTATTCTCGACGAACTGTTGTAGTTGCGCCGATACGGCCATACTGACAGGCGGTGCGCGCTCTGCACCAGCCTCGTTGGTTCTCGTAGATTGTTATGGATTCTCGTAGATTATTTGGATTCTCGTAGACCATTTATTCTGATGGGTCATCTTGGTTCGAGTCGTGGTTTGGCTGTACTTGCAGCCCTTCTCGTGAGGTCGACGGAATGGGCTCATTTGATTCTGCAGTGGGATCTCGTTGACTAGGTGATTCGTTTCCCGCCGATACGGTCAACTGATCCCCAGGTTGCGGAGCGCGGCGCAGCTGATCATGGGCAATCTTGCGAGGTCGTCCTCTACCGACAACTTTCTTTACCAGATATCGGTCATTATCCAGTATTCTACAAACTTCATATGGTTCGCTGTATTTAAGGTCAAGCGAGGTTTGGTTTCGAGGATTATTTTTCACCAATATGTAGTCTCCTCTTTGAAAATGATGGATTTTGGCCTTGTGTAGGTTGAAGCGTTGTCTGTCTTGTTCGCTACAACGAATCATTTTCTGTTGCACCTGTTGAGTGAGCGCTTTAATATCAACGGTTTCGTTGTCAATATCCACCAGGTTGAGAAGCTCAGGAGGTACACAGTGCTTTCGTTGTGTAATAAGTGTCAGTGGAGCAACACCGGTGACTCAGTGGGTTGTACAGTTCATTGCCAGCTGAAGTTCCTCGAGTACAGTGTGCCACTGCTCTGCTTCGTAATTTTTAATTTTATCCAAACATTTACAAAAAAACATTTTAACCAAAGCATTTTTGAGGGTTGCAACGACTCTTTCAACTTAGCCATTCGCTCGGCTGACTCCTGGAGCGATAGCATGGATATTTATTCCGATGGCGTCACAGTAGTCCTTGAACTCGCCAAGGAACTCTCTTCCTCCATCCACTATTATTTGAACCGGCGCACCAAATAGATGCACAGTGCGTTCTAGAGCGGCCAATGTGCTGTGTGGGTTTTTGTTGGTACTGAAGTACAGTAAAACGTACTTTGAGAAAGCGTCAATGGTGACTATGACGTATTGTTGATCATCTGGAGTGCCCAGCTTCCCTGTTATGTCCATATGAATAACTTGGAAGGCGGCCGTTGGTTTTTGTATGGGGTGTAACTGGGCTTGAATGGCCCCGGATCTTCCTTTAGATGTTCGGCATACAACACAGTTATCCACAAATCTTTCGGATAATGGAACTCATTTTGTTGAACCAATAGGTTTCTTTGATCTTCTGCAGTGTCTTTTCCCAGCCAGGGTGTTTTAGTGCAGTGTGAAACGAGTTTATAATGCTCCATTGAAATGATTTGGGAACGACGGTACTGAGCTGCTGACCGAAGACAGGATCATTGACGTTCCTTTTTTAAAACGTTGTCCTCTAACACATAGTCTTCCACTGGGTTATTGTCACTGAGACTGTCCATTATCGGACGCAGTTCTTCATCCCGTCGCTGTTCAATTTTGAGCCAGTTCAAGTCTCTTGTTATAACATTGACTGCAAGCTCAACTGGATTGCGACAGCGATGAATCCTTGGCAGAAGGTCCTTTTTGTGTTTTGACGCTTTTAATGCGTTGCAAGCCGTTATCACGGTGAATTTTCGCCCATATAGATACTGGCGAAAGTGTTTTATGGCTCGTACCACTGCCAGTGTCTCCAACTCGTAGGAGTGGTACCGACTCTCGGCTTCCGTGGTTCTCATGCTCATAAAGGCAACAGCATGTTGTCGTTTTACACGTTGACTAATTATTGTTGGCTAATTTTTGTATCCGCGTCGATACGGCCATACTGACAGGCGGTGCGCGCTCTGCACCAGCCTTGTTGACTCGTTAACTCTCGCAGACTGCTGTTAATTATGGCTGGCCTGCAAAAAATGAGATTTTCTCTGAGTAGTGAGTCTGTAAACAACTTACGTTGCTTTATCTTGTTTGTTACATTAACACAACTGTTATGTAACCTAAGGAGTCTTTTGATTAGTAAACAGTACACAAAGACATCGTGCACTGCCTTATTGATTTAGAATCTGTGGTGTATACGTGTCTACCCATAGTTCCACAAGGCGTCCCCACGGTATCTCAGGGTTCACTTGTGGATGCATCAAGGATCCGTGGCTAGCTCAAGGGTAACACATGGTTTAGCTCAGAGGTATCACTCTCCAGACATTTTATTCTTGTAGATTCTAGTTGAAAATATCGTGAAACATAATGAATTTTATACTCGCCGGTTTTAATCCGTTGATGCGTGTTCGTCGTTGTGAGTTATCCGGACTGACTGGCCAGCTTGAGATGTGGATGACACAGAATCAGGGGCGATTGCAGCGTTGTTTTGCAGTGTATCGAGATCATCTCCCGCAGCGATTGGTGTGGACGTCATGTCTGTGGTAATTCCCGTTGTGATGGGCTGCCTTTTATTAAAGTTGTTTGCTGGTACTCCTGAAGTGTTCAATGAGGCAGGGCCTATCAGCCTGGTACTGCCCTGCGCTGTTCCAGTCGTGACAGGTTGAACCGAAGTCGATGAGGATGTGGTTGGGACCAGAGCTTGTTCTGATCCCACTTCTGATGACGGAGAAAGCACCTCCGGAGTGTTTTTAAAAAGTGTGACGTCAGCATTGCTGACGTCACAATTGTTGTTTTCATGATGATCACTCATTTTTGGGTCCTCGAAGTAAAACTTCACAAGTACTTTTATAAGCTTCGTATATTCAACGAGCAGCGTAACAACGTCACAAAGAGGTCCGTACTGTACGGCGACTCGAGAGCGACTGAGACGAGCGCGAATCGAATCGTGATATCTTCAACCCCTGCGGGGCTGGTGGAGGTGTCGAGCTTCCGCTCCTTACCCCTGCTGCGCCTCGGGGGGCCACTACCCCCCGGTATCTCAGTTGTCTACGTAGCATGCCTGTCGAGACAATACTACGCAGATATTGTACGCGCATAAAGGCTGCGCTGTACAATCTGGTATGGCACGCTGTACCTCCCGGAGGTGGCTCTTGCTAGCCATCAACTCACGGGGGCTCAAGCGTGCCTTTCTTTCTTCGATTCAATTCTCGGTGTTCGTATGTATCTCGCCTGTAGGTATTAGTCGCCTGTAGGTATTTTTCGCTTGTGTGTGTTTTATCTCGCTCTTTCTATGTTGCCGTCTCACTTGGTGTTATAGGCACTCTTTGCCTATTGTATGTACTCATGTTTGTTTACATCTTAGCAGCCAAACTTGACCCGGGCTAGCGCCGCAAGTCCTCTTCCGGCTGCTTCTCTCAGGTCGCCGCCTGCGGCTAAGGTCAGGAGTAGGTCGGTCAGTATACTCAGGATTGCTATCCATGGATTCTCTTGACCGACCTCTGGTTCATTTTGTTGGGTCTGTTGCCCGCGCCTAGGCACAGGTACTGTTGCGGCCACCGCCGGATGCGCAGGGTGACTTTTGGCTTCATGTTGCTGTTGTTGTTGCTGTTGGATGTGCTGTTGTTGCTGATGGAGAGCCGACTGTCTTCGTTCGACTTGTGGGGGTACGAACGCAGGCTTATGATGCCCGCGCACGCCCTCTGTCGGCTCTGTTGGTGTTGTTTTGGAGTTCGCCGCCGCGGGCGGTATAGGTGTTGAGGCCGCCTTGGGTTCGCCTTCATCCTGCTTTTTACCGCGGCTGCGCCGCGTTCGCTTCCGACGCCTTCGTCGCGGCAGCGGTTCGTCTCTACCCGTAGGGAGGTTGGCTGCGGGCGCTATCGAAGGTGTTGGATGTTGTACTGGTTGGCGTAGTGGTGCGCTCTCAGTGCGTGCCGGTTCGATTACCGCACGAGGCGCTACCACTATTGGCTTTTGCTGCCGGGTTGATTGTTGATACGTTCGTGGCGCGCGCACCACCTGCGCGCGCTGATGTTGGTTGACGGGGCCTTGGGGGGCTACTCTAGGGAAAGGTCCCTGGACCTTTAACCCCCTCCTCCGGGCCTCCCGTAGGTAATGAGGACACGTGCGACTACAGGCAACGTGCCTGCCTTTGCAGTTTGCACACTTAGGCGGTTGACTGGTGTCACGGTCACACTCCGACGCGAAATGTTCACCCGCGCACTTAACACATCGCGGGGGGCGATGACACCCTCCCGACGCGTGCCCGAACATCTGACACCGATGGCACTGTGGGACCGTACCGGCACGCGGTACCCATCCTTCAAGGCGGATGTTCGGGATGTTTAAAAGTTCCGTTATTCCGTAGAGTCTCTTTTTCTCATCGTTGTTGAGTCTATCTAGGAGGACGTAATATGTAGGCCCTCCTTTACTGCCCCTTCTCGGCAGTCGCGAAGCCCTTTGCCTCGAGCTCCGCGACGATAATTGATGGATCTACACCATAGGGGAGGCCCTTTATGGCGATCTTGGTGGGCAGGTCGGCGGCGACCGCGTAACAGTGCCACGAGACCCGCTTGTCAACTGCTGCTGCTTCGGTCAGGGCGCGCTGCACCGCCCTAAACTCGTCACTTGTTCTACACGCAAAGCGGAAACCCTTGCCTATGGGCTTCACACTTAGCGGGTGTCCTAATTTGCGCTTTAATTCGTCAAAGATGTTTACCCATTCCGGCAGCGACTCTATAATGATCGGCGGGTAACCCTTTGGTAAAGCGTCGGTTGTTGTTGCAGGTGCCTGACTCAACACGGGGGAGACAGGCCTAGAAGTTGCCGGCGAAGCTAGCGTCGCTGCGTATGAGCGCGCTGCTTCAGCCGGTGCGGTAGGTGGTGATGACATCGGTGCCGCATCCATAGGTACCGCCTCGATCGCTGCGTACGAGGTCGAGTCGGTGTTGGCACGTCGGAGCATATTCGGCTCTACGTCGCTATAATCATCGGAGTCAGCCGTAATATTGGCAAGTTCGCCCTCCGATGACGACAATGTTGACTGTTTTGGATGGTGCGCGCGGCTGGTCGAGGGCTGCGCTAATGGTGCGGGGGTGGGTGGGGTGGCAGAGGTTTTTTGCCGCAACCTCTTCTCATCACCCCCCAAGTCCTCGTCAGAGGAGTCGCGCCTCTTTTTTGAGGCGCCTCTGCCCAGAGGCCTCCGTTCAGTTTCAGCCTCGTCAACACACTCAGGTGTGGCGACGCTGAGACCTAGGTCGGTTGCCTTCTTTTGGCTTTCGCTACTGGTGTTCCTCAGTCTCTCATCCTCTCTCTCTCTCTCCTCCTTCTCCCTCTTATCCCTCCTATCCTTCTTCTCTCTTTTTTCCTTACTCTTCCTCACTTTCCTCTCACTCTTACTCACCTCTAGGTCGACTGTAGAAGTCGGAGGTGCAGGTTCGGTTTCGCGCCGTCTAGGGGGCTCAGCCTCTAGGCGTGCGAATCCAGCTCCGCCATCACCCTCCGAATCTATCTCGCCGGCTTCATACCAGTCGAAAAATGCCTCATGAATAACTATTAATTCACCCGTCTTGCGCTGAAAGGCCACAAACCCTTCTGGTATGTCGTCTTTGTGCACAAGGTGATCATACGCTCCGGGCCTTCTACGCGGCGGTGAGCGGTCATCGTCTGCCATCTAGGACAGCGATATGTGTTATGTATGTCAAAACAAAGATTGTAAATGTATATGTACTATACCCTTTGAGTACACTCGTGATGCTTGTGCAACTAGCGAGTGCCTCAGGGAGGTGTATTTTATCAGATATACAGGCTAAATTGATACTGCACTGAGGTTTGACACAAACCCCTAGCCAGTATCACTCCTTAAAGTTGAAGCGTGGGTCGTACCGGATGCTGCGACGCTTCAGTTTCGGGAGCGAAGTTCGTTAGTGTTCGGAAGAGGCACGTGGGAGATCACGCCGGAGCGGACCTACAACCACAATGCAACCGTACACTGAAAAACAACGATTTCTTGGAAAATCTCCGAATTGCGGGGGAGCGGTGAGGGAAGTGTGGAGGGCGTCTCAACGCTACTGCGGAGAACGATCTCCCACTCAACCTAACACCAACTACACGCACTGAACTCAGGAGATTTTCCTGAGGAACCTGAATGAAATCGTATTGTGGCGAATTCACGTCGAACTTGGTCCTCGAGACGAGCGCCTACAGTGCGGCCGTACTTATAGGACTCGGCGCACGTGCACGAGTTTACAAGTTTGTTGGTAAAGTATTGAAATTACAATCATAACATTAATTTTACATCGTAATCAACTCAAAAATAATCAACTGATGATTTATAAACTATTTTTAGGGCAATCAAATAATTAAACTTAATTATTCTCGACGAACTGGAAATACCGATATATATATATATAAAGGAAATTATAGGATTAAAATTATAATTATAGGAAAATTAAAATTATAGGATCAGATGTCAGATTTTTTATATATATATATCGCGCCACGTTTCCCCAGTTTTTTATAGTACAAAATGAATAACTACAACTAACAAAACAAGACTCGCTGGACCAAGGGGAGGTATCCTGTATGTACGAGATTTTACCATTGCACACACGAGCAAAATTTAGATGTGTGTAGCGGAATTGTATGTACTGCTACAGCGATAAAATTTAGACATTTATAGGGAAGCAAATTCGTTCCATAAAAAAATATTCCGTACTATTTTTAATAAAATACATATTTTACTGCCACCAGACGTTTCATAATATGATTTATTCTTTTACCTTTTTTTTGTTGTACAAAATACATAAAAGAAGCTAACATTTTTGTTAAAAACAATATTATAAAACTAGCTCCAATTTTTTAATTCATCTTGCAACACTCGAATTGTATGTCAGCAAGTTGATCAAATTCAATTAGAACATTTACGTTCAAGGAATATTTAACTCTCTACCGAGAGAAGAAGTGTAACTGCCATACAGACATAATGCGAATTACACTGATACTACTAGTGCAACAGAATCCGCACTGAATGCTAAGGAACTTACTTTAGCGCGAATTTTAAATATCCACCCCATGTTTTTCTATTTTCATTTATTTTTTACCTATCAAATTTTCGCCTCATGACGTAGGCAGAACCTTATTAGGTGAGTAAGTAGGCACTTATGTTATAGAAATAAAAAAAAAATTAAGAACATTTAGGTATTTATTTCTACGAAGGACTATTATTTATTCGTAGATTTATTTCATAAATTTATTAAAGTTTAACTAAATTATGGACAAAAGTTTAAAAATTACAAATGTAATAAATTATTTGTTGGAGGCAAAGTGTCCAGAATGCTGGCTGCATTTCCACGTTGAATACCTATGCAAATTTTCTTTGCAAAATTTGAGCCAGCATTCTGTTCACATGACGCTTCAACCAAACGTTTGGCCAAGCCCTGAAAATTTCGTACGCGCCACTTAGAGAAAGTTTCTACCCCAAACGGCACAAATGTGTAACCTCCACCGAGATTGGCATATTTGCATCGTTTAAAGGTTTCGACATTTTCACTACGCCACACCAGCCTGAGCGTAAGTTTCTGGACTGACTTTCCTTGAACCGCTTTTATGGTAGCGCGAATAATAGTGCAAATGCCCCGAAACCATTTTTGACACAAAATCCTACCTTTGGTTTTAAGTTTAATGGACCATCACAACCGAGTAGTTTTAGAATTCCGACCTACTCGCCAAATAGCGTGCCGCCAAAATTAATTTCGGTAGTCAGCCCGCACAATACCGAATGCCTCAAGGGCAATCACACAATTTCGGATACCATCCGCAGTTGGGCTACCGCCCGCCTGCCCAGTTCGGTTACCGCCCACCTCAGTTCGGTTACCGACCACAGTTAGGGTACCGTGCAACTTTTAATTAATAATAATACTAACCAACCCCTACAAACAGGCTCTAGGCCTTACGTGGGTATGACACCCCAACAATTCGGATACAAACCACCCCAAGTTAACGCTCCGCATTTTCAAGCCTCAGATGCTACGATGAGGACTGCACCACCAAGGCCGCGCGACGGATTTAAAATCAATGAATTGACCGATAATGACGAAGCGCAATACTATGACTTTTACTGTGACCATGAACCTGACTATAATGCATATGGCTATATTGATGACGCCAACTGTGACGAGTATAGTGACGAAATGACGTATGAGACCACACAGACAGACTTACCTCAGGACCAGCCGATCGAAAATTTTCCAACAACAGCCTCCTCACTCTCACTCAGGACAAGAAATGATAGAACTAAACTGTGACCCTACACTAAAGTTGCCTCATATATATATCCCGGAAATAGAGGCGAAACTAATGATCGACACTGGCAGCACTCGATCATTATTGAGTCCACGAAAGGCGTATGAATACTTTTATAACAATATTAGGTATGAACCATTTAAAGTCGTAAGTACTCACGCCTCCAGTGACCACAATGAAGCAATAGAAATTCCGCTTTTACCAACCTTTCAAAGCAATGAGTGTCACAAATTTTATCTCTACGACGTCGATCCACGTTATGACGGTCTTATCGGGAATGACTTATTGAAACAATTGAATGCGATTATAGACCTTAAAGACTTATACTTGAAGACTAAAACTGCGTGCATGCCGATTATTAATAATAACTTAGACTACGTAATTGACTTACACCCGCGATCTGAACAACGCGTGAAATTACCCACTGACCAACACGCAGGTGACGCAATCATAGACTACAAAGAGTTCGGTCCTGGTGTTTGAATGCTGAGTGCTGTAGTAAACTGTACCAACGGTTACGCTACAACTGTCGTTCAGAACACCTTAGACAAATCAGTACGACTGACTATTAACAAACCTCTCAATGTAACGCCTCACCAAGAAACCGAGTGCAATCTAAATTTTACAACGAATGAGATGACAGATAGACAAATTGAGACAATACTGACGAAGAACGTGAACTCATTTACAAGTTATGTATGGAATACAAAGACATTTTCTACTCTGACCAATAATAGCCTTTGACTTTTACCAACCAGGTAAAACATAGAATCCGTACAAAGAATGAGGACCCGATATATGTAAAACCCTATAGGTTAGCCCCGGCACAGACAGACGAAATTAACCGACAAGTGAAAAAGCTGTTAGATAACAATGTAGTTCAGGAATCGCGTTCCCCGTGGAATGCTCCGGTGCACTTAGTGCCTAAGAAAGCAGACGCGTCTGGTGAACAGAAATTTCGTATGGTGATAGACTATCGACGACTAAATGACATAACCATCGATGACAAGTACCCTCTACCAAACATCAACGATTTGTTTGACAAATTAGGTAAAAGCGTGTACTTTAGTACGATCGATTTGGCAAGCGGTTACCATCAGCTTGAGATCCAGCAAGAGGATAGGGAGAAGACTGCCTTCAGCACACAAAATGGTCATTTTGAGTTTCTTCGAATGCCTTTTGGGCTCAAGACAGCGCCTGCCACTTTCCAACGTACTATGGATAGTGTACTGAGGGGACTACAAGGCCTACACTGCATGGTGTATCTTGATGACGTCATCGTTTTTTCGTCAAGCCTCCAGGAACACCCACATAAACTACGACTTGTGTTCGACAGACTCCGACAGACAAATTTAAAAGTACAGCTAGATAAGTCTGAATTCTTACGAAAAGAAGTACTATATCTCGGTCATACCATTACAAAAGATGGCCTCAAACCTAACGACGACAAAATAAAAGCTGTAATGAATTTTCCTCTGCCGAAAACAGTAACGGAAATTAAAAGTTTCTTGGGACTTGTTGGGTATTACCGACGTTTTATACCTGATTTTGCCAAAATTACCCAGCCATTAACATCTTGTTTAAAAAAGCGAAACAAAATTATTATCGATGAAGGTTACATAAACGCGTTTAACAGATGCAAAGAACTTCTAACTCACGCACCATTGTTACAATATCCAGACTATAACAAACCCTTTATACTGACAACAGACGCTTCAAACGTAGCGATAGGCGCGGTGTTGTCCCAAGGACAAGTAGGTTCGGATAAACCTGTAGCATATGCCAGCCGCACCTTAAGCGATACTGAATCTCGGTATAGCACCATCGAACGCGAACTACTCGTGATAATCTGGGCTACCAAACATTTCCGGCCTTACCTGTATGGTCGGAAATTCTACATATATACCGATCATAGGCCTCTAGCATGGCTCAATTCACTGAAAGACCCTAACAGCAAGCTTACACGTTTGAGGTTGCGTCTTCAAGATTTCGACTTTGAAATCATTTACAAAAAGGGTAAGCAGAACACAAACGCAGATGCTCTCAGTAGAATCAAGGTCAATGCCCTAGATTCAGATGAGGATGGAAATTCAATGGACGTGAACATAGATAGAAAGGAACGTAAAATACAGAAACAAATGGACGAGGTAGTTCAAAACATCATTGACATATCAGCTGGAAAGCCAAAGCGACATGACTCGTCTACAATATCTGTATCAGACTGTAGTGGAACAATGACAGCTAGCCCTATGAGTATATCGTCTTCGGAAGCTACTGAACGTATTTCTGTACTCACACTCGAACAGCCGGTATACATATCACCTTCAGAACATAGTAGTAAATCACAAACAATCCATTCTGCAGCTGATTTAGAATCGATAGGCATACCCATTCTACACGAAGCGATTGATAATAAGCCGAACCAAATTCTAGTGTTCTCTTGGTATAAAAACGAAATGCAAGTAAAAGATATTTCCCGTGGAAAAACGAAAATAATGGAAGTTTTTCTACCCAAAAACAATCCAGATCTAATAAAGAACTTTTTAAAAGAATACATTCGACCAAAAATAAAGTACTTTGTATATTTCGAAGAAGAAGAACACCGCAGACAATTTAGCAATATTATAATCACCCTGTTCAAACGAGATATGGTAAAATTATATGAATGCACTGAACGTGTAGTATACGTGGAAAATGAGAGTGAACAAAAAGAGATAATTTTGAAATATCATCTAGGAAAAACGTGTCACCGCGGAATTAAAGAAAAGTTGGTCAAGCTCCGTAGAAGTTATTGTTGGTCCAAAATGGAAGAAACTGTAACAGCTATTATCAATGCTTGTGAGGGTTGCAATAAAATGAAATGCCTGCCAAGATGCCTCCTTCCAGGAAATTTTTATTGATCTCTTCTCCATTGAGGGCAAACATTACCTGACCCTTATCGACGCGTTCAGTAAGTTAGGTCAAGCGATCGAGATCCCTAACAAATCGACACCAGAAGTTGTAAGAGCCCTAATGAAATACTTTTCATTTTACGGCATCCCTAGGAAGATCAGTTCGGATCCTGGAATGGAGTTCAATAATGTGTTAATGAAAGAGTTTCTAGGCTTACATAAAATAGAACGACATGTAGGTACAATCAACAACCCTAACTCCATGGGACTGATCGAACGTTTCCATTCGACTATAATAGAAATATACAGGCTAGCGAAATATGAGGAAAAATGCACCGATGCAGCATCAATTATGACGTATTCAGTAATGGGGTACAACCACACGATTCATTCGGCTACAGGTCTCACTCCGTTCGAGGTCGTTTTCGGACATACAGACACAGACAATCCTTTCAATGTAGAATTTGAAAAGTCCTACACGCAACAGCTAGTAAAAGACCAAAAAAAACGCACAAAATGTTTGTATAAGCAAATAGCAGAAAAATTAGCAGCAAATAAAGAAAAGATTAGGGACAAACGAGGTGGTGAAATCAATATAGAACTCCCGCAAGGCAAAACCGTATTTGTGAAAGATATAAATAAAAGAAAAAGTAAGGATAAGGCAAGGTACAAGAAAGCGGAAGTAGTGGATGAGATTGAAAGGAATGTAGTCCCTATTAAGGTAGAAACAGAACGTAAAAATACTAAAGCACCAATTAAAAATATAAAACGCCCTCCATAGGTGGTGCATTCTGACTCTAGTGACGTCAGCAGTCGCCCTTCATCTGCAATCACTTAAAGGGAATCCAGGACTCCTGCCGGTAAAAGAAGGTCAAGCGTATCTGCAAATCGATAAATGGACTATTATTAAAACTCTTAGCTTAAATAGTATTCACGACGATTTACATATTGTGATAAGGAAATTTACCGAATTTAATAGAATAGTTTCGTTAAACAAACCGTTTCCCCATGACTTTATAAGCATGTTAATGCATGTCGAATATCTACGCGACATAACTATAGATAAATATCGCCAACTAATGCCGCAACGTTTTAGAAGAGGAATCCTTAATCCATTGGGTTCTGTTATAAAAATTGTAACAGGAAATTTAGATCACGATGACGCGTTAAAATATGACCAATTAATATCCGAAATGAACCAAAATCAAGTTATTATTTCAAAGAAGGCTACCATTATCTCCCAAGCGTTAAACAGGCTCATTAACACTTCACAGTTGCTTAATGAAAATACAATTATTCTTGATGCCCGCCTTAGATATGCCGCTCCAAGATAATCTTTTAACACTTAACATTACAAAAACGAAGTACATTTCTTTTTCCTTGCGTTCTAACAATGATCCTCCAAGTAATCTCAATATAAGAGTTCATAATTGCAATGACTCTGTTATGGGCTGTGACTGTCCTTGCATACAAAGAGTGTCTCAAATGAAATACTTAGGTGTAGTTCTTGATAGTCGTATGACCTGGTTACCTCATATAGAAATGACAACATCGAGAGTCAGAAAGTTAATATGGGTTTTCAAAAAACTAAGATGGATTGCTAATCCTGAACTCTTGAAATCCACCTACACAGCACTTGGTCAGTCAATTATCACATACTGTATAACCGCTTGGGGTGGAGCCTTTAAGACCCATCTTCTTCCTCTCGAAAAAGCTCAGCGGTCTGTCATAAAAGTGATGCTATTCAAACGACACAGGTTCCCTATTACACAGTTATACAAAATTATCAAAGTATTAACGGTCCGTCAATTATATATTCTCAACATAATTCTCTATCAACACACAAAAATTCCATTTGACATCATTCAAGCACATAGAAAACATCGAAAAAATAAGTCAATTCCTTTAAAATCTAAAAACTACCGTACACAATTTATTAAAACACAATTTTGTTTTGCAGCTCCTTACCTATATAAAAAAGCACATAAAGAACTGGACATTATTTATCTTAGTACACATGATACGAAAACAGTATTGATAAAATGGCTTCAAACTCTTGATTACGTAAACACAGAAAATCTACTGGTGGTGCCGAGTTGATAAAAACGATTAGTACTTAAAATGTATGTTTTTTTGCATTTAGGTCTATTGATAACATAATTTAGTTGTTCTGCTAAACTAATTAAATGTATTATTTCCTTAACAATAGAATTAAATTATAAATAATTTCTTATTAATATTTAACATGTCATAACAGTATTGTATTGAAAACTTAAATAAATTTCGACATATATAGACTATAAAATACTGATATATTATAATTTCATATATACAGTCCGAGTCACTCAGATCTCAATCTAAGAATAATAAATAAAACCAAATACGGCCGGCGAAGCGATCGGAGCGAACTAGTCAACTTACCCCGAGCACAGATTACTGAATAGTTACTACGTAACCCCGAGTCGAGTAACAAAAAACCGGTCGCGTACGCATTCCTTCAACCCACGTTGTGCCGTTGCGCCTTATCTTTGCATCTGAATGACTCGGACAGCTGTATGACTTTGTTTACCTGCAAAATCTTGCTACCTATTTCGATCTTTTGTTCCTCTAGTGGTTTGACTAGGGTTCGATTCAGATTTCAAATCTTATTGGTATTTCTGAACAAAACATTATTTGTATAAGTGATATCTCTTTCTTCTTTAAAAGTCTATAAATAATTAATAAATAAATGTAAGTAAGAAATTAATGAACAGATTTAAGCCTAATAATGTACTAGTATTTTTTTTTTGCTGCTTCTCATTTTGTAGTTATAATAGGATTGTATTCTGATCTATTATTGTGCTAGGTACCTAGTAAATTACCGCAGGAAGAAGTCGACTCCGGGAATCGGGACTTCCCTGTCCGGAGTCTGACGCACAACAAATAAATAAATAATGATTATAATTTTATTAATGTAATTATTTAATTCTTATATAATCTATTCGCCTTGTTAATATAATTGTGTATTAAAATAAGATCATTATATTATAGTTATAATCATCTGTAATTTTTTTGGTAAATAAATAAATATTATTATTATTATTATTAAAAAGGTTGAAGCATCAATAAAAGACATAGCAAATAAGGAAACTAATTTTGTTCCTACTTCTTATATATTAGGATTATATAGTTTATTTATAAGTAACTTCCAAACTATCTTTATAAAATTGAGCGAATTTAGAGACGGCACTAGCATTAAGTAAAAGCTCTATATTACATCAGTCTATTGTGAACTCTATCGAACTTTTAGATCACCTAAAAATTATTTCTAAGACAGAAAACTTGGTTTATGAACCAATTGAATCAAATTTAGTTAATATAGAAGAAACAATTTGTGTAAAATCATTCATAAAGAAAAACCAGATTACGTTTATCTTACAAATTCCACTTACTGATAATTACAATTACAACTATTTTAAAATGTATACCTTACCTGTTTTCCATGAACCTGAAAATACAACCTTAGTTATAATACCCAATTACCCTTACCTTTTGGCGAAAGGAAAGACATACTTACCGATCACTCAGCCATGCCGTCCTCTAGCTGCTGGAGACCACTTCCTGTGCACAGACGATAACAGAGCCCTATACGCTGGATCCACCTGTGAAGATCAATTCATGAAGTATGAGGACAACCTTACCTGCTGCAGACAGTACCCAATTCAGTTGGAAGATGTGAAGGTCCAAAGAATTGATACTGAACACTGGATCCTCTATACGAACCTGAAAACCACACTCAACAAGCAATGTGTTGAAGAAACTACTAAATATCCTGTATACGGCACGTACTTGGTAACCATCGACGAGCCTTGTGATTTGGAGATTAACGGAATCCAAATTCGTCACCACCGTGCCTTCATAGATGTTGAAGCTGCGACGCCACTCCCAATCATAAATTTACCTCAACTAAGACCGAACGCCAGTATATTAAGTGCGCGTGCACTCAACATGCATAAAGTGAACTTGGACGAGGTTAAATATATGTCCTATGCGTTGAAAAACAGTTCAAGTGCTTGAAAGTGTACAAAAAAGAGAAACGGACTCTAAAATCAGTGTGTTAGTTTATATCATGTTAGGTCTAGTTATATTTAGTTTTGTTTTTTTTTTGTATTTTATGTGTTTCGTAATAAGTTTATAAAAATATGTGTTTTTGCGAAATTATTGGAAAACTCTATAATCGAACCTTCCGATACTTTCCCTCTTAGGGTTGGAGGAGTTATACATCCCCCTCGCCCTTCCGTGCTCGACTAGAGGGCTTGCTCAGCAGTAGCTGCAGTATCATGTAGCAGTTACATGTAATGCTGACCAAGACTTCTCGTTGTCCTGCGGTAGGTTAAGTTAGCTGTTAAGATTTCTTTTTTTTTTTTTTTTTTTTAATTCTAAATTTTTTAAGGGAGTTTTGTCATCAGTTTGACAATGTCACCCCCGTAAAGCAAATTTACATGATAAGACCAACTAGATACTATGGCATCATCCAAAAATATATAAATATAATCTAATAAGTGACCTGGCCTCTGCCGAAGCGGGAGAAGCCAGGGCACTGTTGCAAACTCCTACATCGGCGTCAATCACCAACTGATTTTGGCGCAAGGCGTCGTTCCGGACACATTCCACCAACACATGCTGCACATCTTCTACTACACCGCAGTCCGTACAATTCGGCGAGTTTGTTATCTTCATCAAAAATTTAAATTTGTTAGACGGAATATGTCCAGAACGAAGTCTTAGTAGTGCGACCACGTGTTTGCGACTAAGACTCATTCTATCGAACCATGGGTAACGAGGTAGTTCACATTGAATAGTTTTGTACCAGATTCCCTTAGACAGTGACCTTTCATCGAAATATTCGTGCCAACTGCTTCTACATAGTTTTTTAACTTTACCTAATATTTCAGTGTATAATGGTAAACATCTGTACAAAACTCCATCATTTATAGCTTGTTTTGCTGCCCGGTCAACTTCTTCGGTTAAGATTTCTTTTGTTCATTTTATTATTCATTATTAAATCAGCCTCCGCATCGGCAACACTTAGTTTTTAATTTTAGTTTTTAAAAAAGATTTTCCTTAGCCCAAGTTTTGACTAGGAATTTCTTTCTTTATTGCATGATAGCATGGTGAATGTTTATTTTTAATGTTTTGAAGTGATGAAGTAGAGAAGACCGTACCTGATAGGATGCATCATGCCTGTTCATTACAGTTGCAGTATCACCGTTCTGTGGCTATAAACTGCGCTCATCACTTAGAGACATTAGTTCTGAAATCTCATGCACACAGTAATTTTATTTGTTGGATATGTACCTACATCTTTAGGCTGACTAGAGCCTACAGCTGTCATGGCTGTCCCCACATCTTGCATGTAATGTATGGACACTCGTGCAACGTAAGCGTAATTTGCTGCTACAGTAAAAGTTGCTTGAACATCCCTATACATACAGTATATGTATAAATTCTGTCACGCAACTTGAGAGCTTAGTTCAATGTTAGTAAAATGTCAATGACCCCCAACTACATCAAAATATTAACAGATGCGATAGCAGGTTACAGCTAATATATGAACTCAAAAATTTGTAACAATCAAAATAACAAAGTTCATTTGAAGCAAACATTTATTTAATCACTTTACTCTTATTTTCAGGAGACCTTACTGTGGACGCAGCTGTAACAGCAAATGTTATTATAAATATGGATAATCTGTTTGATTGTCTTAACAGCGATTGCTCGGATTTGCGCAGAGGAAAAGCTCATGCAACAAATTTAAAACATTCAAGTCCACATTTAAAATGCTTTGAAAAAATTAAAAGATTTTTTTCGTCTATTAAGTATATTGGAAGCCCACGTAAGCCGCCATCACAAGAAGGTTGGATATGGACTCTCAATGCCATTGAGAAATTGTGGAGGAGCTTGGTGCAAAAACACCACATCACTAGCCTTGCCACTAGGCGATTACAATAAGACCCTATTGAAAATCTTTTTGGCTGCATTCGTGGCAACTGTGGATCCAATTCCAATCCAACATGCAGCCAATTTGTAGCTGGCTTAAAAACTGCCATATTAA
The DNA here is from genome assembly GCA_917880725.1 of Selenia dentaria. Lineage (NCBI taxonomy): Eukaryota > Metazoa > Arthropoda > Insecta > Lepidoptera > Geometridae > Selenia > Selenia dentaria. Next base: position 24,512,848 of record OU862882.1, on the reverse strand, counting down.
CAAATATGTCACACATGGGCACTTCAGGAAACTGTGAAACTGATAATAGCGTTATAATTAACAATTTTGAAACACTATTATCCGTTTCACAGTCCACACCACAGCATACATTTGCAAGGACAGAGCCTGAATTTCTGTCCTCAATTGAATTACCTCAAATTGATGATGCCATACAAGACAACAATGCAGAAATTCAGGCATGTGCATATGTGTGTGGATTCGTAATGAAGAGGATGCCTAATTGTGAGGATTGTAAAAAGCATTAATATCAACAAGTGTTGAAAACTTTCATTTGTTTGTGGAGTTTAGAGAGTACTCAGAGTTTAAAAAAGTTTAAATTATGTTACAAAAGAAATGGTCGTCTGTGTAGAACACTGCGCTGCCCTGATAAATGAATTTCTGAGAAAAGGCTCACACGACTTACTTAAAAAAAACCATATCTGAGCAAATAATGTCAAATGTGAATTTATATTTCCTGAACATTTGTATGGAGCACAGGAACTCAAATGTATGCACCATAATTAGTAGTGTTTTTACTATATGTATAAGAAGATACTGTGTTCTAAAAAATAGAGTGTTTGCTGGCGAAGCATCTGCAGCTGCACTGAAACGCAAAATAAATATATTATTACATAAATAAAATGTGTTCGTATAAACAATGCTTTGCTATAATGCTTGTGTTAATATTTTAGCCTGCTGCAACCAGGCATTAATAGATTCATGTGTGCAGTGATTTCGTCTGCCCCCTATATTGTGACATTAGTTAATTAAAACTTGTTAAGCCTGCAGTTGCAGTATAGTTGTCAGTTTGTGATTTTAATATAGGCCTGTTTCATAAAAAAGGTAACAATGTAAATAATGTCTCATGTATGTCTACCAAGTTTATATGATGTTATTATCAATGATAATTTTACATATTATATGCTACCATAGACCATATTGGTATATTATATGACACAAGTGAGCTAAGTTGATTGTACCTAAGGCAGTAGTTAAGCCGTCAAGCAAATAACCAATTTCATAAATTATAGCGTACATAATCTATATTTTTTAATTATTTTTTGTATTAAAATATTATGTAATATCCATGATATAATAATCATTATGCAATTAGTAATGTTTAGTTGCCAATTTTGTTGTATATTTAATAGGCCTGTTTTAATACAAGGTGACAATGTAAATAATATCTCGTATTTGTGTACCATGTTTATATGACGTAATAATTAATGATAATACTACATATTACATGCTACTACATAGTACAGCGCTAAGTTGGTTGTTGCACACCAGGCATCAGTCAAACCTTCAGGCTAACAACTAATTTCATATCCAGTAACAACACGTCATTTGTATTAAAATATTGTGTGATACACCTACATGATACAATAAACATTATGCAATTTTAATGTACTTTTATTTGATTAGAGTACATAGTGGAAGCAGATTTTTTTATTCTTGTAAGTAGGTATTTTCTCTTATAAGAAATTTCAGTCGGCTATGATTCGAAATTACTACTTAAGAGTTTCGTTTTTAATTACAAGGATTGTTTCTTGTAATAAATTTAGATTTTTAATAGCTGGTTGAAATTTTTATAAGAGAAAATACCTACTTCAGAACAAACTTAATTTAGAATGTATGGCTATATTTGAATTAACCGCCACTAACAATATTTCAGTGGGCTGAAACTAGGTGACGCTAGCGAGATCCGTTTTGTTTTTAATCTATGCAGTTGCCTTTCTTCTCCGTTAGGAGTAAATTTGTTCTATGGTTTCTGCCCACTGGTTTTGTTCATAGACTAAAATATATACAAGGAAATAGACTGGTATCTTTAACCTTTTTTGTGTTATATATATACATTTAATGCCAATATCACCAAGTATAGATGGCGCTGTAGATATATGTATATAGGTATATGGCATAATATAGAGAGACTAACTGAGCCCACGTATGCAACGCATTGTAACATCTACACTCTGGAATTTGTATGAAAACCGTTTAATCAGAGACATACTTAATATACGCAACGCTGCTTTACTGTTTTCATAGAAATTCAAGTCTAGATGTAATGCGTTGCATAAATTGCATACGTGGACTCAGTTTCTCTACATATATATTTTAGGTTCACGTATAGGTACATACTATCGCTACTATTTATAATTATACACTTATACACATTAGGCTGTGTTTTGAGATAGGTAACAATAAAATGGTATATTTGCTGGAATACGTTGTTATTGTTAATCATCCAATTTAACTATTCGAATTCGGATACAGGAAATGAACTGCTCATGGAACAATCGATTTCCTGGAATTAGTGGTCAAGGTATTATTGTACTCGTACTTTACATTGACATGTACACGAAAAATTACTTTAATCGTGAAAAGAGAGTTCTGTCAAAACACAGTTAATAAAAGATATTTTCTATTTTACTGCATTATAATAACGACCATTAAAGAAAAGGACAATAAATTGGACAACAATTATTTATTACAAATTTATTGATTATACATTTAAAACGCTTAAGGCCATAAAACAAAATTGTAATTCCTTCTAGAATAAAAATTAAAGCTTTTAAAACAACTATGAAATCAGAATATAACATTAACATCAAGATTTTCAGACACATTTGTAATATCATATAATAAGAACATATTCAACGGCGTTTACAGTATATCTCTACACATGATCCCATGTAATAACATGATTCCATCTCTCTCATACTATGAGGGGAGCACCGTTGCGATACCAGGTATTCTGCCTCTATTTAGTAGCATGCAAACACAGTGACTATTTAGATTTATAGGATATCGTAGCAGACAAAATCATTAGAAATCACTGCGGTGACTAAATAAAAATTGGGTGACAAACGTAGTGTAATATCGTGCAGAGCTTTAGAGATTTGAGACATACAGCAATTGTTATGGGTCTGTCACTTAATATCAGGCAATGGAATGATAGTATTCATATACTTTTGTTCATATACATATAAACGTACGTATCATACATTAGGACATTATTGGCCATCAATGCTATACATGCATAGATATAACAATATTATCATACAAACTTGTTTACGTAATGTTACCAAAATTGGAATGTAACACAGTTAGGCTTTTAGCTTTATGATTGATGTAGGTACTTCAATTTCATTTCATGTTTAGTAATATGATTTCTACCTGAAAAAAAAGGTAACTGTTTATGAAGGGCAGTATAAAATATCCATTAAATTTATAATTAGCAGAACATTACCTAAAATAATTATATATTATAATGTTATGTTATGGAACCCTTCGTGCACGAGTCTGACTCGCACTTGACGTATTTTTTTTTACTTTACATGAAACCATTTTTGTAAATCTTTAAAAAAAATACCGCATTGTCTAAAACATTTGTCACACAATCGCTCATCTTTACTTTATACTAAATTAATCGAATTATTCTTCTCATCATCTTTTTACATTGACGTTAAACACCGTGCTTTTAAAGCAAATAAAAATATAAACACATTTTATTAAAAACTTGTCACGTGCTAGACTCGCGCACGAAGGCTATTTTCTAGTTGCAAAAAATACAACCCTGTCAAAGACATCCTAACTAATGTTGCAATTTTGTTTATGTGTTACGCTCTCACGCCTAAACGGGGATTTCGGGAAAGAACGTAGGATCCTTGTCATCGTCATCATAATTATCTTCATCATCATTTATCACCATGTGGGTGAAACCACGGAACGCAGCTAGTACATTATAAGGACTGGTGCGAAGGTTAGTAATAGGGTCTCGTTGTGTAACAGAAAAACCGGAAAAGAAAATAATAAACACAGTGTCATTGTGTTTAGTTCGGCCCTGGAAAAATCTAAGTACCTAAGTCCCATGTTCCAGAATGCAACTCAAATACAGTTTGATATCTGATCATCTAATCAATACTTGAGATTATAATCTCTGCTTGAGCATTGTTTATAAACTATTCTCAGTTGAACTAGTTTCAAACCGATACGCAATCAACGATTTGTTTTTTCTACGGAACAATCTGTTTTTGCGACAATATTGGTGCCGTTCTACACAGAATTTGATAACAAACCAGTTGACTCAACAGCAGCTTCGCTCGCTTGGGTTTAATGTAGTGAAGTAAGCATCTTTTTGGAATTTCAGGGTCCTGGATTGTCCATTTATACTAAAACTGGATAATTACGTATTTATCGTTCTATAGATTTTGATTGTTTTAGTGCACATGACTAGTAGGTAACGAGAAAAGTTACCAATGTGTTACGTTATAATACTACACTTAAATAACGTGTTACATTTGACTCTCATCGCTGACGACTGATGCTAGTTTCATCTCTCATCCATGCCGCCTTAATGCGGCACATCGTGCGTGATTTAAGAACATTTTATAGAATACCTGGCTTAGTTAGGTTAGGATTAGATGGAGGACGGGCTTTGTTTTTCACATTCATAATCATTATTTTGCTTACTGATTCGTGATGAGTACTCCTTTCTGGTCCTAAATCAATAATAAATGTTATAATAATAATATAATAAAGGGATCTATAATAATATAAGAGATTGTCACTCACTATTAATCAAATAACTATGATGGTTATATCGTAAAAAAATGTTTGATTGGTCGCTTGGCCTGCCTTAGGTACAATCAACTTAGCTCACTTGTGTCATATAATATACCAATATGGTCTATGGTAGCATATAATATGTAAAATTATCATTGATAATAACATCATATAAACTTGGTAGACATACATGAGACATTATTTACATTGTTACCTTTTTATGAAACAGGCCTATATTAAAATCACAAACTGACAACTATACTGCAACTGCAGGCTTAACAAGTTTTAATGAACTAATGTCACAATATAGGGGGCAGACGAGATCACTGCACACATGAATCTATTAATGCCTGGTTGCAGCAGGCTAAAATATTAACACAAGCATTATAGCAAAGCATTGTTTATACGAACACATTTTATTTATGTAATAATATATTTATTTTGCGTTTCAGTGCAGCTGCAGATGCTTCGCCAGCAAACACTCTATTTTTTAGATATAGTAAAAACACTACTAATTATGGTGCATACATTTGAGTTCCTGTGCTCCATACAAATGTTCAGGAAATAGAAATTCACATTTGACATTATGTGCTCAGATATGTTTTTTTTAAGTAAGTCGTGTGAGCTTTTTCTCTGAGAAATTCATTTATCAGGGTAGCGCAGTGTTCAACACAAACGACCATTTCTTTTGTAACATAATTTAAACTTTTTTAAACTCAGTACTCTCTAAACTCCACAAACAAATGAAAGTTTTCAACACTTGTTGATATTAATGCTTTTTTACAATCCTCACAATTAGGCATCCTCTTCATTACGAATCCACACACATATGCACATGCCTGAATTTCTGCATTGTTGTCTTGTATGGCATCATCAATTTGAGGTAATTCAATTTAGGACAGAAATTCAGGCTCTGTCCTTGCAAATGTATGCTGTGGTGTGGACTGTGAAACAGATAATAGTATTTCAAAATTGTTAATTATAACGCTATTATCAGTTTCACAGTTTCCTAAAGTGCCCATGTGTGACATATTTGTTAATATGGCAGTTTTTAAGCCAGCTACAAATTGGCTGCATGTTGGATTGGAATTGGATCCACAGTTGCCACGAATGCAGCCAAAAAGATTTTCAATAGGGTCTTGTTGTAATCGCCTAGTAGCAAGGCTAGTGATGTGGTGTTTTTGCACCAAGCTCCTCCACAATTTCTCAATGGCATTGAGAGTCCATATCCAACCTTCTTGTGATGGCGGCTTACGTGGGCTTCCAATATACTTAATAGACGAAAAAAATCTTTTAATTTTTTCAAAGCATTTTAAATGTGGACTTGAATGTTTTAAATTTGTTGCATGAGCTTTTCCTCTGCGCAAATCCAAGCAATCACTGTTAAGACAATCAAACAGATTATCCATATTTATAATAACATTTGCTGTTACAGCTGCGTCCACAGTAAGGTCTCCTGAAAATAAGAGTAAAGTGATTAAATAAATGTTTGCTTCAAATGAACTTTGTTATTTTGATTGTTACAAATTTTTGAGTTAATATATTAGCTGTAACCTGCTATCACATCTGTTAATATTTTGATGTAGTTGGGGGTCATTGACATTTTACTAACATTGAACTAAGCTCTGAAGTTGCCTGACAGAATTTATACATATTCTGTATGTATAGGGATGTTCAAGCAACTTTTACTGTAGCAGCAAATTACGCTTACGTTGCACGAGTTTCCATACATTACATGCAAGATGTAGGGACAGCCATGACAGCTGTAGGCTCTAGTCAGCCTAAAGATGTAGGTACATATCCTACAAATAAAATTACTGTGTGCATGAGATTTCAGAACTAATGTCTCTAAGTGATGAGCGCAGTTTAGAGCCACAGAACGGTGATACTGCAACTGTTATGAACAGGCATGATGCATCCTATCAGGTACGGTCTTCTCTACTTCATCACTTCAAAACATTAAAAATAAACATTCACCATGCTATCATGCAATAAAGAAAGTACCTACCTATCTAGTTTACATACCTTTAGCTACTTTGGCTAACATTCCTCCTGCTACGGAATGGCTAAGAACTTGTGCTGCATATTTAACCTTAATTTTTTGTTTTGAATTGGGCTCTAAGTGATCCTTCTTCAAAGCTGGTGCATACACAAAGTTTGGGTTGGTATTATCAATTTCATAAAATTCCTTTATGTGGGACCATTTAGCAATTCCTGTAAAAAGAAATATGTATCATGTAGAAAAATAGTTATCAAACCAAAATAAAAGCAGTAATTTCATAACAATATCATATTTTTTAGTTTGTTTGTTTGAGTTTCACTTGATTCACATTAGGCCAGATTCGTAATTCTGCTAAGGGTTTTAGAAAAAAACAATATGCAACAGTTAACCCAAAAGATTAACCCAACAGTTAACACACAAGAGTGAAAAGTATGTATAAGAACCCTTTACCTTTTCCTTCATTGTCATTTGATAAAATGTCTGTAGCACATTCAATATCATATTTTAAAAACAAGTTTCTAAAGCATTTTAATAAATGTGGTACATCAAAAAGTGCTGTGATTTGTTTGCCATTGTGGTGTATATAAGGGTGTTGCAGTGATGCACCCAAGATAGTGAGGGCTCGCCTGTTTACGCCATCCATATCGCACACAATGGCCGCAATATTTACTCCCACCTCATGGCACTTTTGTAGAACCTGAAATGATAAATAATGAACAATTATTCTAACTGATGTGATAACTATTCACATTGGGTCTGTTATGCAAAAGTATTGATAACGGTGTACAATTTAGAAACTAATAATAATATCAAGAAGAAATATTTGATTTTTGTATGTCTGTAATGAATAGACTCTAAAACAACTCGTATCAATTTCAAAAATTCTTTCTCCATTATACTATGTAATCCCTAAATAACATAGGCTATATATATATATTTTGATTCATCATTATCATCATCCATCATCATGCAGACAGAGCGTAGCTAGTATTATATAAAGGTTGTCATCATCATCCCTACACATGTAGGGTCAATCGATACCATATGTTTTTCTGTTATATGAATGGACACAACAGGAATATAATTTGGTTTTAGTATTAGTTTAGGTAATACGGTTTTGCCACACCGCTGACTGCTGCCTACTAGACGCACTTTTCTGCCTATGAGACTTCAGTCGCCTTTTAAGACATACTAAGGCAGGTGTTTAAAAAAAAAAACTTACCTCTTTAATTAGCACAGCCAGTCTGTCTGCAGAAGAAAACCCACTTGAAAAGTAATGGGCAATTGGCTGTTTAACTTTCTTACGTATCCCCGCAACCATAAACACCAATGCATATGCTGCAATAAGTGGGGATCTTCCCTGTGAAGCATGGTCCTGAAATCCTTCAATTACATCTTCTTTAGGGTTGTAATTGAGATGTTTTTTTATTGACATTTCATCAAACATTAATGTGTATTCATTGTCTGAAGGCTTTTGTGTCTTTGTGTAATTTTGAAGGACTTCAAAAACTGGTTGATTGATTCCAGCATTAAAAGGTACTCTATTGAGTAGACTTTTTAATGTACTGGGTGATGGTAACTGAAAAAGCCTTTGCAGCAAACGGTAAAAAGTTGGTGATCTTTTATAAATTCTTAGAGCAGTATTTTTTCTTTTTTATTCCACCGTCGACCAGTACTTTTCTTTTTAAAGTTCAGTATCTGTCCTTGCAACAGTTGCGCAAATGTCGGAGATATCTTCTCTGATAACTTTTTTATGGATACATCATCTGTCACACATTTTAAAATATCTTTTGACTTCAGATGTCTAACGCGATTGCGCAGTTGGCAAATTTTTCGCATATATTTGCTACATTTGGCATACAAAAACTTCTCCTTTTCTGAAGTTGGTTTAACTATTGTTTGCACTTGAGCATCTGAAGATGTCCCAACATTAGGCTCACTATTTGCACCAATAGTCACTTCCTCTAAGACCCCATGTGAAGGACCAGGCTGATTGGTAGGTCTTGTGTTTGTGATATCCTGTAAGACCCCATGTGAAGGACCAGGTTGAGGCCTTATTGTATACTCGGGCAATTGTGGTTCATTCTGAAAAAAAATAACTAATGAGTTACAGATGAAAAGGTATTGAAAATATATAACTAAACTAACAAATACAGATAGATAGGAACTCTTTAGTTAAAACATAATGGTACAAAAGGCAGTCTTATCACGATTCCTTCCAGACAACCTTTGGATAGAAAGAGTAATATTTTCAGGGACAGTGGTAAATAGTATCAGCATAAGTATAGAAAATAGTGAATAGGTACATATACTGAAATGCCTGATAACAAATGTAATATATATATATATCTCTCTATATATATATATATATATATATATATATTACATAATATATATATACATATACTGCCTAGTTCAATAAGTAACAAAAAAAGATTTGAAATTTTTGCAGACACCAATAATATTTAAAGAGCGTTTGTAAAGATCAAAAATGTTACTTTTGTCACTTTTACCCACACCCTATTCGAACGCACTATATGTAGTTTCTGGATTTCTTAGTTAGGTCAATTTTAAGTCAAATCAAACAAGAATTAGCAAATCTGGTTAACCAGATTTGCTAATTCTTGTTTGATTTGACTCTGATAAAATGCTTAAAAATAGAAGTTCTTAGAGGCTTCTGTCTGCAACTATTGTTGTCTGTTGTGCTAGTTCCATAAACATATCAGTAAATATACATACCGTATAAGGTTATTTATGCCAGGCTTTGGAAATCTAAACAATTTTGCGTTGTCTGCGAACGGTGAGCGGCAGCATTTAAAGCATTTCCATTTGTTTTCTTTCTCCGACATGATCACAAACTAAAATAGAGTCGGCTCAAATTATTATAATATAATCAAGAGTCAATTTCTCACATCACACACAACTGAGTCAATTTTTCGAAGTTCCTAATCGCAAGTACATAACTTTTTGAAGGCACGGAGGAACATAAGCTCAACTCGACGTGGATTTAATACTATATTCAAGGAACTTTAACAACGAACGAAACTGAAATCACTGAAACCGGCACTAAATCCGAATGAAAACAATAACACACCCACCAAAGAGAATATTTTAGCATGCCGGATGTGACATCAAAATATTTAATGTGTTACCACCTTTGAATAATATTTTAAATGGCAACTATAAAAATTAGCCCCCGTAGGTAATTTCATTTGCCCCATACAAATGTGCCAATCGCAAGTACATAACTTTTTGAAGGCACGGAGGAACATAAGCTCAACTCGACGTGGATTTAATACTATATTCAAGGAACTTTAACAACGAACGAAACTGAAATCACTGAAACCGGCACTAAATCCGAATGAAAACAATAACACACCCACCAAAGAGAATATTTTAGCATGCCGGATGTGACATCAAAATATTTAATGTGTTACCACCTTTGAATAATATTTTAAATGGCAACTATAAAAATTAGCCCCCGTAGGTAATTTCATTTGCCCCATACAAATGTGCCATCCCGTCGCCAGTGCGACCGCTTTTATAGGTTACGGCGTACTTGCACGTGGTCGTTTTAAACATTAAGATTGCAATACAAAGTGATGGCATGTTTTATAATTAATTGTACGTAACAAACTTAAATCATTTGAGAATAATTATAATATTAATTTTAATTGGAATAATTTACTGTAAACAATTTCAAAAGTTGAATCTATGTTTTATAAATCAATTCAAATAAATCAATTTAACAAATCTAATTGTTATAGACTAATTATTATTGGCTAATTATTGTATCCGCGCCGATATATAAATATATATATATATTGTTAAAGACGAAAAGAGCCTAGTAGACCGAAAAGTATAAAACGCGGCGCGCAGAGCGGTCGTGGCTCACTCTGCCTTCAACCGTCGACGAGTCAACATCTCCGAGTTCGATTGCGGTGACGTCAATCCTTGTCGTGATTTTGTATAGTGCAAACACTGTCGTAATTTGTTTGTCGGTATTTTTTTTTTTTTTCCTTTTTTTTAAATTAATGTTCTGCTATTTGTAGAGATAAATAACTGTAAGGTTAATGTTACCGCTGTGTTAATACTTTTATACGGCAATGTTTTGTCTTGTATAACTTGTATGCAACACGAGAGGTATTGATCACTATGATTGACACGTCACTGTGGTATGGAAGTACTTCAGGATTTAAATAAAACAATTGTCAATATGAACCCTATATGAATGGGTACCTATGGAAGCTTGGTAATGTATGTAAGGCATGGAATGTTTTTCTTTGTTTTCATTGCATAGTGTGGCGCGGGTGATGGAAGTCCAGAATTTTATTGTAGTATGTCGACAGATATTAACACATTCATTTGTTTTTCAGCTGTCCCGAGCAGGTATCCTGAGCGGCAGCCCAAACTGCTATGCTGGGCTGCTGTGTTGAGCAACTGCCCGTGCTTCTGCGCTGAGTGGCCGCCTAAGCCGCTGTCCTGAGCAGTTGTCTGCTGTAAGTCAAGTCCGGAGTAATCGATACCAAAGATTACCTTGTGTGGTGTCATGCAAAGGTGGTATCGTGAGTATATCGAGACATTCGACAGTTAATCTTTACAAATTGATATCATGCGCTAGTTGTCTTTGGTATGCATTAATACAGAAAAATATCACTAAACTGTGCGAGTGAGATCTTGGTAAAGTATGTAAGGCATGGAATATTTTTCTTTGTTTTCATTGCATAGTGTGGTGCGGGTGATGGAAGTCCAGAATTTTATCGTAGTACGTCGACAGATATTAACACATTCATTTGTTTTTCAGCTGTCCCGAGCAGGTATCCTGAGCGTCGCCCAAACTGCTGCGCTGGGCTGCTGCGCTGAGCAACTACCCGTGCTTCTGCGCTGAACGGCCGCCCAAGCCGCTGTCCCGAGCAGTTGTCTGCTGGAAGTCAACTCCGGAGTAATCGACACCAAAGATTACCTTGTGTGGTGTCATGCAAAGGTGGTATCGTGAGTTTGTTGAGGCATTCGACAGTTAATCTTCACAAATTGATATCACGCGCTAGTTGTCTTTGGTACGCATTAATTAAGAAAAATATCACTAAACTGTGCGAATGAGATCTTGGTAAAGTATATAAGGCATGGAATGTTTTTCTTTATGTTCATTGCATAGTGTGGTGCGGGTGATGGAAATCCAGAATTTTATCGTAGTATGTCGACAGATATTAACACATTCATTTGTTTTTCAGCTGTCCCGAGCAGGTATCCTGAGCGGCTGCCCAAACTGCTGCGCTGGGCTGCTGCGCTGAGCAACTGCCCGTGCTTCTACGCTGAGTGGCCACCCAAGCCGCTGTCCCGAGCAGTTGTCTGCTGGAAGTCAAGTCTGGAGTAATCGACACCAAAGATTACCTTGTGTGGTGTCATGCAAAGGTGGTATCGTGAGTTTGTCGAGACATTCGACAGTTAATCTTCACAAATTGATATCATGCGCTAGTTGTCTTTGGTATGCATTAATACAGAAAAATATCACTAAACTGTGCGAGTGAGATCTTGGTAAAGTATGTAAGGCATGGAATTTTTTTCTTTGTTTTCATTGCATAGTGAGGTGCGGGTGATGGAAGTCCAGAATTTTATCGTAGTACGTCGATATATATTAACACATTCAATTGTTTTTCAGCTGTCCCGAGCAGGTATCCTGAGCGGCTGCCCAAACTGCTGCGCTGGGCTGCTGCGCTGGGCTGTTGCGCTGAGCAACCGCCCGTGCTTCTGCGCTGAGCGGCCGCCCAAGCCGCTGTCCCGAGCAGTTGTCTGCCGGAATTCAAGTCCGGAGTAATCGACACCAAAGATTACCTTGTGTGGTGTCATGCAAAGGTGGTATCGTGAGTTTGTCGAGACATTCGACAGTTAATCTTCACAAATTGATATCATGCGCTAGTTGTATTTGGTATGCATTAATAAAAAAATATCACTAAACTGTGCGAGTAAGGTCTTGGTAAAGTATGTAAGGCATGGAATGTTTTTCTTTGTTTTCATTGCATAGTGTGGTGCGGGTGATGGAAGTCCAGAATTTTATCGTAGTACGTCGACAGATATTAACACATTCATTTGTTTTTCAGCTATCCCGAGCAGGTATCCTGAGCGGCTGCCCAAACTGCTGCGCTGGGCTGATGCGCTGAGCAACTGCCCGTGCTTCAACGCTGAGCGGCCACCCAAGCCGCTGTCCCGAGCAGTTGTCTGCTGGAAGTCAAGTCTGGAGTAATCGACACCAAAGATTACCTTGTGTGGTGTCATGCAAAGGTGGTATCGTGAGTTTGTTGAGACATTCGACAGTTAATCTTCACAAATTGATATCATGCGCTAGTTGTCTTTGGTATGCATTAATACAGAAAAATATCACTAAACTGTGCGAGTGAGATCTTGGTAAAGTATGTAAGGCATGGAATGTTTTTCTTTGTTTTCATTGCATAGTGTGGTGCGGGTGATGGAAATCCAGAATTTTATCGTAGTATGTCGACAGATATTAACACATTCATTTGTTTTTCAGCTGTCCCGAGCAGGTATCCTGAGCGGCTGCCCAAACTGCTAGGCTGGGCTGCTGCGCTGAGCAACTGCCCGTGCTTCTACGCTGAGTGGCCACCCAAGCCGCTGTCCCGAGCAGTTGTCTGCTGGAAGTCAAGTCTGGAGTAATCGACACCAAAGATTACCTTGTGTGGTGTCATGCAAAGGTGGTATCGTGAGTTTGTCGAGACATTCGACAGTTAATATTCACAAATTGATATCATGCGCTAGTTGTCTTTGGTATGCATTAATAAAGAAAAATATCACTAAACTGTGCGAGTGAGATCTTGGTAAAGTATGTAAGGCATGGAATATTTTTCTTTGTTTTCATTGCATAGTGTGGTGCGGGTGATGGAAGTCCAGAATTTTATCGTAGTACGTCGACAGATATTAACACATTCATTTGTTTTTCAGCTGTCCCGAGCAGGTATCCTGAGCGTCGCCCAAACTGCTGCGCTGGGCTGCTGCGCTGAGCAACTACCCGTGCTTCTGCGCTGAACGGCCGCCCAAGCCGCTGTCCCGAGCAGTTGTCTGCTGGAAGTCAACTCCGGAGTAATCGACACCAAAGATTACCTTGTGTGGTGTCATGCAAAGGTGGTATCGTGAGTTTGTTGAGGCATTCGACAGTTAATCTTCACAAATTGATATCACGCGCTAGTTGTCTTTGGTACGCATTAATTAAGAAAAATATCACTAAACTGTGCGAATGAGATCTTGGTAAAGTATATAAGGCATGGAATGTTTTTCTTTATGTTCATTGCATAGTGTGGTGCGGGTGATGGAAATCCAGAATTTTATCGTAGTATGTCGACAGATATTAACACATTCATTTGTTTTTCAGCTGTCCCGAGCAGGTATCCTGAGCGGCTGCCCAAACTGCTGCGCTGGGCTGCTGCGCTGAGCAACTGCCCGTGCTTCTACGCTGAGTGGCCACCCAAGCAGCTGTCCCGAGCAGTTGTCTGCTGGAAGTCAAGTCTGGAGTAATCGACACCAAAGATTACCTTGTGTGGTGTCATGCAAAGGTGGTATCGTGAGTTTGTCGAGACATTCGACAGTTAATCTTCACAAATTGATATCATGCGCTAGTTGTCTTTGGTATGCATTAATACAGAAAAATATCACTAAACTGTGCGAGTGAGATCTTGGTAAAGTATGTAAGGCATGGAATTTTTTTCTTTGTTTTCATTGCATAGTGAGGTGCGGGTGATGGAAGTCCAGAATTTTATCGTAGTACGTCGATATATATTAACACATTCAATTGTTTTTCAGCTGTCCCGAGCAGGTATCCTGAGCGGCTGCCCAAACTGCTGCGCTGGGCTGCTGCGCTGGGCTGTTGCGCTGAGCAACCGCCCGTGCTTCTGCGCTGAGCGGCCGCCCAAGCCGCTGTCCCGAGCAGTTGTCTGCTGGAATTCAAGTCCGGAGTAATCGACACCAAAGATTACCTTGTGTGGTGTCATGCAAAGGTGGTATCGTGAGTTTGTCGAGACATTCGACAGTTAATCTTCACAAATTGATATCATGCGCTAGTTGTCTTTGGTATGCATTAATAAAAAAATATCACTAAACTGTGCGAGTAAGGTCTTGGTAAAGTATGTAAGGCATGGAATGTTTTTCTTTGTGTTCATTGCATAGTGTGGTGCGGGTGATGGAAGTCCAGAATTTTATCGTAGTACGTCGACAGATATTAACACATTCATTTGTTTTTCAGCTATCCCGAGCAGGTATCCTGAGCGGCTGCCCAAACTGCTGCGCTGGGCTGATGCGCTGAGCAACTGCCCGTGCTTCAACGCTGAGCGGCCACCCAAGCCGCTGTCCCGAGCAGTTGTCTGCTGGAAGTCAAGTCTGGAGTAATCGACACCAAAGATTACCTTGTGTGGTGTCATGCAAAGGTGGTATCGTGAGTTTGTTGAGACATTCGACAGTTAATCTTCACAAATTGATATCATGCGCTAGTTGTCTTTGGTATGCATTAATACAGAAAAATATCACTAAACTGTGCGAGTGAGATCTTGGTAAAGTATGTAAGGCATGGAATGTTTTTCTTTGTTTTCATTGCATAGTGTGGTGCGGGTGATGGAAATCCAGAATTTTATCGTAGTATGTCGACAGATATTAACACATTCATTTGTTTTTCAGCTGTCCCGAGCAGGTATCCTGAGCGGCTGCCCAAACTGCTAGGCTGGGCTGCTGCGCTGAGCAACTGCCCGTGCTTCTACGCTGAGTGGCCACCCAAGCCGCTGTCCCGAGCAGTTGTCTGCTGGAAGTCAAGTCTGGAGTAATCGACACCAAAGATTACCTTGTGTGGTGTCATGCAAAGGTGGTATCGTGAGTTTGTCGAGACATTCGACAGTTAATATTCACAAATTGATATCATGCGCTAGTTGTCTTTGGTATGCATTAATAAAGAAAAATATCACTAAACTGTGCGAGTGAGATCTTGGTAAAGTATGTAAGGCATGGAATGTTTTTCTTTGTTTTCATTGCATAGTGTGGTGCGGGTGATGGAAATCCAGAATTTTATCGTAGTACGTCGACAGATATTAACACATTCATTTGTTTTTCAGCTGTCCCGAGCAGGTATCCTGAGCGGCTGCCCAAACTGCTGCGCTGGGCTGCTGCGCTGAGCAACTGCCCGTGCTTCAACGCTGAGCGGCCACCCAAGCCGCTGTCCCGAGCAGTTGTCTGCTGGAAGTCAAGTCTGGAGTAATCGACACCAAAGATTACCTTGTGTGGTGTCATGCAAAGGTGGTATCGTGAGTATGTCGAGACATTCGACAGTAAATATTCACAAATTGATATCATGCGCTAGTTGTCTTTGGTATGCATTAATACAGAAAAATATCACTAAACTGTGCGAGTGAGATCTTGGTAAAGTATGTAAGGCATGGAATTTTTTTCTTTGTTTTCATTGCATAGTGAGGTGCGGGTGATGGAAGTCCAGAATTTTATCGTAGTACGTCGATATATATTAACACATTCAATTGTTTTTCAGCTGTCCCGAGCAGGTATCCTGAGCGGCTGCCCAAACTGCTATGCTGGGCTGCTGTGTTGAGCAACAGCCCGTGCTTCTGCGCTGAGCGGCCGCCCAAGCCGCTGTCCCGAGCAGTTGTCTGCTGGAATTCAAGTCCGGAGTAATCGACACCAAAGATTACCTTGTGTGGTGTCATGCAAAGGTGGTATCGTGAGTTTGTCGAGACATTCGACAGTTAATCTTCACAAATTGATATCACGCGCTAGTTGTCTTTGGTATGCATAAATAAAGAAAAATATCACTAAACTGTGCGAGTGAGATCTTGGTAAAGTATGTAAGGCATGGAATGTTTTTCTTTGTTTTCATTGCATAGTGTGGTGCGCGTGATGGAAATCCAGAATTTTATCGTAGTACGTCGACAGATATTAACACATTCATTTGTTTTTCAGCTGTCCCGAGCAGGTATCCTGAGCGGCTGCCCAAACTGCTATGCTGGGCTGCTGTGTTGAGCAACTGCCCGTGCTTCTGCGCTGAGCGGCCGCCCAAGCCGCTGTCCTGAGCAGTTGTCTGCTGTAAGTCAAGTCCGGAGTAATCGACACCAAACATTACCTTGTGTGGTGTCATGCAAAGGTGGTATCGTGAGTATATCGAGACATTCGACAGTTAATCTTTACAAATTGATATCATGCGCTAGTTGTCTTTGGTATGCATTAATACAGAAAAATATCACTAAACTGTGCGAGTGAGATCTTGGTAAAGTATGTAAGGCATGGAATGTTTTTCTTTGTTTTCATTGCATAGTGTGGTGCGGGTGATGGAAGTCCAGAATTTTATCGTAGTACGTCGACAGATATTAACACATTCATTTGTTTTTCAGCTGTCCCGAGCAGGTATCCTGAGCGTCGCCCAAACTGCTGCGCTGGGCTGCTGCGCTGAGCAACTGCCCGTGCTTCAACGCTGAGCGGCCACCCAAGCCGCTGTCCCGAGCAGTTGTCTGCTGGAAGTCAAGTCTGGAGTAATCGACACCAAAGATTACCTTGTGTGGTGTCATGCAAAGGTGGTATCGTGAGTATGTCGAGACATTCGACAGTTAATATTCACAAATTGATATCATGCGCTAGTTGTCTTTGGTATGCATTAATACAGAAAAATATCACTAAACTGTGCGAGTGAGATCTTGGTAAAGTATATAAGGCATGGAATGTTTTTCTTTGTGTTCATTGCATAGTGTGGTGCGGGTGATGGAAATCCAGAATTTTATCGTAGTACGTCGACACATTCATTTGTTTTTCAGCTGTCCCGAGCAGGTATCCTGAGCGGCTGCCCAAACTGCTGCGCTGGGCTGCTGCGCTGAGCAACCGCCCGTGCTTCTGCGCTGAGCGGCCACCCAAGCCGCTGTCCCGAGCAGTTGTCTGCTGGAAGTCAAGTCTGGAGTAATCGACACCAAAGATTACCTTGTGTGGTGTCATGCAAAGGTGGTATCGTGAGTTTGTCGAGACATTCGACAGTTAATATTCACAAATTGATATCATGCGCTAGTTGTCTTTGGTATGCATTAATAAAGAAAAATATCACTAAACTGTGCGAGTGAGATCTTGGTAAAGTATGTAAGGCATGGAATGTTTTTCTTTGTTTTCATTGCATAGTGTGGTGCGGGTGATGGAAATCCAGAATTTTATCGTAGTACGTCGACAGATATTAACACATTCATTTGTTTTTCAGCTGTCCCGAGCAAGTATCCTGAGCGGCTGCCCAAACTGCTGCGCTGGGCTGCTGCGCTGAGCAACTGCCCGTGCTTCAACGCTGAGCGGCCACCCAAGCCGCTGTCCCGAGCATTTGTCTGCTGGAAGTCAAGTCTGGAGTAATCGACACCAAAGATTACCTTGTGTGGTGTCATGCAAAGGTGGTATCGTGAGTATGTCGAGACATTCGACAGTTAATATTCACAAATTGATATCATGCGCTAGTTGTCTTTGGTATGCATTAATACAGAAAAATATCACTAAACTGTGCGAGTGAGATCTTGGTAAAGTATGTAAGGCATGGAATTTTTTTCTTTGTTTTCATTGCATAGTGAGGTGCGGGTGATGGAAGTCCAGAATTTTATCGTAGTACGTCGATATATATTAACACATTCAATTGTTTTTCAGCTGTCCCGAGCAGGTATCCTGAGCGGCTGCCCAAACTGCTGCGCTGGGCTGCTGCGCTGGGCTGCTGCGCTGAGCAACCGCCCGTGCTTCTGCGCTGAGCGGCCGCCCAAGCCGCTGTCCCGAGCAGTTGTCTGCTGGAATTCAAGTCCGGAGTAATCGACACCAAAGATTACCTTGTGTGGTGTCATGCAAAGGTGGTATCGTGAGTTTGTCGAGACATTCGACAGTTAATCTTCACAAATTGATATCACGCGCTAGTTGTCTTTGGTATGCATTAATAAAGAAAAATATCACTAAACTGTGCGAGTGAGATCTTGGTAAAGTATGTAAGGCATGGAATGTTTTTCTTTGTTTTCATTGCATAGTGTGGTGCCGGTGATGGAAATCCAGAATTTTATCGTAGTACATCGACAGATATTAACACATTCATTTGTTTTTCAGCTGTCCCGAGCAGGTATCCTGAGCGGCTGCCCAAACTGCTATGCACGGCTGCTGTGTTGAGCAACTGCCCGTGCTTCTGCGCTGAGCGGCCGCCCAAGCCGCTGTCCCGAGCAGTTGTCTGCTGGAAGTCAAGTCCGGAGTAATCGACACCAAAGATTACCTTGTGTGGTGTCATGCAAAGGTGGTATCGTGAGTATATCGAGACATTCGACAGTTAATCTTCACAAATTGATATCACGCGCTAGTTGTCTTTGGTACGCATTAATAAAGAAAAATATCACTAAACTGTGCGAGTGAGATCTTGGTAAAGTATATAAGGCATGGAATGTTTTTCTTTGTGTTCATTGCATAGTGTGGTGCGGGTGATGGAAATCCAGAATTTTATCGTAGTACGTCGACACATTCATTTGTTTTTCAGCTGTCCTGAGCAGGTATCCTGAGCGGCTGCCCAAACTACTGCGCTGGGCTGCTGCGCTGAGCAACCGCCCGTGCTTCTGCGCTGAGCGGCCACCCAAGCCGCTGTCCCGAGCAGTTGTCTGCTGGAAGTCAAGTCTGGAGTAATCGACACCAAACATTACCTTGTGTGGTGTCATGCAAAAGTGGTATCGTGAGTTTGTTGAGACATTCGACAGTTAATCTTCACAAATTGATATCACTTGCTAGTTGTCTTTGGTATGCATTAATAAAGAATAATATCACTAAACTGTGCGAGTGAGATCTTGGTAAAGTATGTAAGGCATGGAATGTTTTTCTTTGTTTTCATTGCATAGTGTGGTGCGCGTGATGGAAGTCCAGAATTTTATCGTAGTACGTCGACAGATATTAACACATTTATTTGTTTTTCAGCTGTCCCGAGTAGGTATCCTGAGCGTCTGCCCAAACTGCTGCGCTGGGCTGCTGCGCTGAGCAAATGCCCGTGCTTCTGCGCTGAGCGGCCGCCCAAACCGCTGTCCCGAGCAGTTGTCTGCTGGAAGTCAAGTCTGGAGTAATCGACACCAAAGATTACCTTGTGTGGTGTCATGCAAAGGTGGTATCGTGAGTTTGTCGAGACATTCGACAGTTAATCTTCTAAAATTGATATCACGCGCTAGTTGTCTTTGGTATGCATTAATAAAGAAAAATATCACTAAACTGTGCAAGTGAGATCTTGGTAAATTATGTAAGGCATGGAATGTTTTTCTTTGTTTTCATTGCATAGTGTGGTGCGGGTGATGGAAGTCCAGAATTTTATCGTAGTACGTCGACAGATATTAACACATTCATTTATTTTTCAGCTGTCCCGAGCAGGTATCCTGAGCGTCGCCCAAACTGCTGCGCTGGTCTGCTGTGCTGAGCAACTGCCCGTGCTTCTGCGCTAAGCAGCCGCCCAAGCCGCTGTCCCGAGCAGTTGTCTGCTGGAAGTCAAGTCCGGAGTAATCGACACCAAAGATTACCTTGTGTGGTGTCATGCAAATGTGGTATCGTGAGTTTGTCCAGACATTCGACAGTTAATCTTCACAAATTGATATCACGCGCTAGTTTTCTTTGGTATGCATCAATAAAGAAAAATATCACTAAACTGTGCGAGTGAGATCTTGGTAAATTATGTAAGGCATGGAATGTTTTTCTTTGTTTTCATTGCATAGTGTGGTGCGGGTGATGGAAGTCCAGAATTTTATCGTAGTACGTCGACAGATATTAACACATTCATTTGTTTTTCAGCTGTCCCGAGCAGGTATCCTGAGCGGCTGTCCAAACTGCTGCGCTGGGCTGCTGCGCTGAGCAACTGCCCGTGTTTCTGCGCTGTGCGGCCGCCCAAGCCGCTGTCCCGAGCAGTTGTCTGCTGGAAGTCAAGTCTGGAGTAATCGACACCAAAGATTACCTTGTGTGGTGTCATGCAAAGGTGGTATCGTGAGTTTGTTGAGACATTCGACAGTTTATCTTCACAAATTGATATCACTTGCTAGTTGTCTTTGGTATGCACCTGTGTCACTAACCATTCGTCAAAATAACGACGTACCTCGCGTATTTAGTGATTCCGTTAAGATCCCGACCCCCGCCACCCCGCCCGTTTCTAATACCTTCCTAATTCACATCGCCAGTGACCCGCAAACACTCATTGCGGATGCACGCTCATTAGATCGGGATATATCGAGTGATGGTCGTAAAATTTACGAAAGGTTAGTATCTACGTAATTATTTTTCTAATTTGTGCATTTATTTATTTGTCAATTATTTTCAATAATAATTATTAATGAACATATTATTTTATTGTTATAATAAGACGTTATAATTACTATACTTTAGAAATGATTATATATAATATAATAATATATATAAAAATATATATAAATAATATAATAATAATATATAAAAAAATAGTCATCGTGGAGATCTTGAAAATTGATGACCCTCAGGAAGGTCCTAGTCAAGACGTTCCTAGAACTCGCAAAACTTGCAGCTACTGTCCTGCAAAAAAAACGTCGTATTACCACAAACTTTTGCAAGGGCTGCAAAAAAGCGATTTGCAGGGAGCATATTGTTTCTATGTGTAACCATTGTTCAATGTAAAATATTTCTAAAACAGCTGATATTATTTGATTAAGAGAAAACTAAGACTGATTATTAAGTTCCTTTTGTGTCATAATTAAAGTTGATTAAATAAATATTGGTGTTTCAATCTGTGGTAAAATTTACGAATGGTTAGTAATAACGTTACTCGAAATTAAGGTTAGTGAGCTAGGGTAAAGAAAAATATCACTAAACTGTGCGAGTGAGATCTTGGTAAATTATGTAAGGCATGGAATGTTTTTCTTTGTTTTCATTGCATAGTGTGGTGCGGGTGATGGAAGTCCAGAATTTTATCGTAGTACGTCGACAGATATTAACACATTCATTTGTTTTTCAGCTGTCCCGAGCAGGTATCCTGAGCGGCTGCCCAAACTCCTGCGCTGAGCAACTGCCCGTGCTTCTGCGCTGAGCGGCCGCCCAAGCCGCTGTCCCGAGCAGTTGTCTGCTGGAAGTCAAGTCCGGAGTAATCGACACCAAAGATTACCTTGTGTGGTGTCATGCAAAGATGGTATCGTGAGTTTGTTGAAACTCTCTACCGAGAGAAGAAGTGTAACTGCCATACAGACATAATGCGAATTACACTGATACTACTAGCGCAACAGAATCCACACGGAATGCTTAGGAACTAACTTTATCGCGAATTTTAAATATCCACCCCATGCTTTTCTATTTTCATTTATTTTATTACCTATCAATTCAGTCTGCGGATGGAACAATGTTAAAACATAATTTCGCCTCATGAAGTAGGCAGAACCTTATTAGGTGAATAAGTAGGTACTTATGTTATAGAAATAAAACAATTTTTAAGAACATTTATGTATTTATTTCATAAATTTATTAGTTTAACTAAATAATGGACAAAAGTTTAAAAATATCAAATGTAATAAATTATTTGTTGAAGGCAAAGTGTCCAGAATGCTGGCTGCATTTCCACGTTGAATAGCTATGCAAAATTTCTTTGCAAAATATGAGCCAGCATTCTGTTCACCTACGCTTCAACCAAACGTTTTGCCAAGCCCTGAAAATTTCGTTCGCGCCACTTAGAGAAAGTTTCTACCCCAAACGGCACAAATGTGTAACCTCTACCGAGATTGGCATATTTGCATCTTTTAAAGGTTTCGGCATTTTCACTGCCACACCAGCCTGAGCGTAAGTTTCTGGACTGACTTTGTACTTTCTGGTCTGTCTGGAACTCTGGACTGTCAGCATTTAATGCATCAAACAGCTGGAAGAATTTGCTCAAAAGTGTAGCTGTGGCGAAGGCTTTTGAAGGAAGTTCATCTGAAATTAAACACTGCTACAAATCAATTTGAATAAGCTAATATAGGGCTTTTATTTGAATAAAAGGTATTTTATATATTTCTACATGAAACCAACAGATTAGTCTGTAGAAACAATTGTATTACTTATAAAATATTCATAGATTTGATTTTTTATTGTGTTATTTTAAACACATATCTACTACTATTGCTTTACTAATACGTATTTTAGGCAGGACAGTGACTTAATGATACATTTGTGTACGTGACTGTCATTACTCGCGATTATGTCAATAAAAATCATGCATCATTGTAACTTTAAATATTTACATATACATATTAAATTAACTTGTGAAATGGCAAATGTTCAACACGTACGACTACACTTATAAAGAAAAAATGAATGTGCAATATCTGTTACAAATAAGTATGAAAGCTATATTTATTCTCTGTGCCTCCACCATAGAGTTTTAAAATCTCAAATATCAAACCCTTATTAGAATATTCTGTGGTTGTTTCGTTCTTTCACTTCACTTACATCTGGTAGTGTTCCTTTGAGAGCCAAAATCGATCGCGTCGTTCGCATAGCCGCCCAACCGTTATCTATCAAACTCTCAATTATCATAACTGAGCTCGGTACATCATCGATTACGTCACAGCTCACGCTCACGCCACGACTACAACACTCGCGGATGGAAGGTTTTGGACTTGCGGTCGTTGTGAGCTGTTACTGTCAAAATATCAAATAGGTTTATGATTCATTCGATTTAATTGAGAGAAAATATGACGCGCTTTTTGCGACCGTGTGAGTGTTCTATTTGGGTTGGGCATTATAAGTATTCATCCTAAAGGAAACACGAAACCGGGGCACGACAGTCGTATGTATTGGCGGTGTTTACTGGAATGCACCATTAGGGTCGATTTCGGCTTAAAAAGGAACACGCCGTAAATAATATTGAAGTAATATTGTTCAACCATTTTGTGTTGGTACGATAGTAAGTATGATTATTTTAAGCTTATTACAAGACGCTCCTGATTTATGATAGTTTCGTAAAAGGTGGGAGTAGGCCCCGTTGTGTCATCCATCAGCCCACAAGCAATAGTAATTACATTACTGCAATCTGACTAGAGAAAGATAGGAAATATGGTAGACGAAGGTATAGGCACATAGTACCTATAATGATCTTATTATAGGTATCACATGGAGATCAAAGTTAAATTACATGTTTTTAACTAACTGTAATAATAATAATACCTACTGTAGAATTGAAAACGAGAGTAGGTACTTAACTATGCTATTAGTTTTCAATATAAGCAAGATAAAGCATATATGAGCATAAAAATATATATTATTAACATACCGTTTAACATTCGTTTTACCAGGTTTAGGGAAACGGTAAAATGAGACCACACCATCTTGAACAGGCGTTGCTCCACATTTTGCACATTTTCTGTACATGTCCGTAGACATACTTAGATTTTATAAGTTTTTAAACTATCACGATCACTTTTGCAAGAGACAACATTAGAAAAGGGATATTTACCGTGTAATCCATTTTATTTGAGTTTACGATTTATATTCCCGACCACATGGATTACACGGTAAATATCCCGTTTCTAATGTTACTAATACTTGGATAGTTCTGCGGAAGCTTACATTAAAGGAGGGTCACTATAATAACATGAAATATCCACGAAAATACGAAATATCAGCAATTTAAAACTAATTTATAACGTAAATGTTCAAATTGAATTTGATCAACTAGCTGACATACAATTCGAGTGTTGCAAGATGAATTAAAAAATTTGAGCTAGTTTTATAATATTGTTTTTAACAAAAATGTTAGCTTCTTTTATGTATTTTGTACAAAAAAAAAAGGTAAAAGAATAAAACATATTATGAAACGTTTGGTGGCCGTAAAATATGTATTTTATTAAAAATAGTACGGAATATTTTTTATGGAACGAATTTGCTTCCCTATAAATGTCTAAATTTTACCGCTGTAGCTGTAACAATTCCGCTACACACAGTTTTAGTATTAAGTTTTTGTCTAAATTTTGCTCGTGTGTGCAATGGTAAAATCTCGTACATACAGGATACCTTGCGCTGGACAAGATAAGATGATGACCTACGAAGAAATAATAGTCAGGAAGCATAATTCAGAACAAATTCCACACAAAAAGTGGCCCTTCAAATCAAAACAACGTATGATTTCAAATACAAATTACTTCCGAGGTTACAAATAGACGTGTTCGGTGATTGGTTTAAATTCAGAAGGAAAGCAATGACAGCAGAGTCATAGCGGCGTGGACGATGTTATGCAACAAGTGGACTGGACCAAC
The DNA here is from genome assembly GCA_917880725.1 of Selenia dentaria. NCBI lineage: Eukaryota > Metazoa > Arthropoda > Insecta > Lepidoptera > Geometridae > Selenia > Selenia dentaria. The sequence continues at coordinate 24,488,026 of OU862882.1, read as the reverse complement.
TCAATAATAAAACAATCGTAAATCTCGTATGTTTCGCGAAATATGATTAATTTATTAAGTTTTTGTCTTGAAGACATTAGAAGAGATTCTTCGCAATGTAGTAAAGAAATAATATTATGAAACATTTTAGGCTTATACATTTTACCAAAAAAAATAAGTCGTTATTTGCCAGCTGGATGTTTTTCAGTGGTCACAGAATACCTTCATTATCAATTTAGAAAATTCAATCAATTTATAGAATTACTTTAGAAAAGCATTGTGTTGATATTACTGACAAACTAATTAGCAACTCAGCTAAACCACTTTAAAATTTGCAGAGGATGAATTTTCATTAGCTTGAAAAATTAAACGTGCTTTAATTTGAACAAACAATGAACTGTTTTTTTTTGCTATATTGTTACCTATATTACATACCAACTGTAGGCAAACGTTTATTGTTCATTGTCTGTAGTATCTCTTTAGAGCGTAAACGCTTTGAAAGCGCCAATTCGCATTTTTGCTGAGTATTTGAAGGGTCACATAATAATAATTGATATAGTATATGACGGAGAATAATAATAATAATATGGGACAACATCCACACAAAGGCCTTCAGGTCCCAAACTAGGCATAGCCTGTACTATGGTAACCTGATGACTGATATACATACTTATATACATATACACACCCAGACACAGATCAAACAGACATGTTCATGCACACAAATGTTTGACCTGTCCGGGGATCGAACCCGGGACCAGCGGCTCAGAAGGCAGGGGTGCTACCAACTGCGCCAACCGGCCTGTTCAAGAAGAGACCTCCATGATGTTTTTTTAAAAAATGTGACGTCTTCACTCATATTCTGTTCCAAATAAAACTCCACAAATCACTGATAGGTTTCGTATATTCGACCGGCAGCGTAACGACGTCCCAGAGAGGTCCGTACTGTGCGGCGGCACGAACACGAAAAGAATACCCACCCGTTGCCAGTGCGACCGCTTTTATAGGTTACATCGTACTTGCACGTAGTCGTTTAAAACATTTAGATTGCAATACAAAGTGATGGCATGAGATTTAAAATTAATAGTACATCGTAATAAACTTAAATCATTTTGAGAATAATTAAATTATTAATTTTAATTGGAATAATTTAATGTAAACAATTTTAAAAGTATGAATCTATGTTATACAAATCAACTCAAATAATAAATTTAACAAATTGCTAATTGTTATACACTAATTATTATTGACTAATTATCGTATCCGCGCCGATACGGCCATACTGACTGGCGGTGCGCGCTCTGCACCAGCTTTGTTGACTCGTTAACTCTCGCAGACTGCTGTTAATTATCGCTGGCCTGCAAAGAATGAGATATTCTCTGAGTAGTGAGTCTGTAAACAACTTACGTTGCTTTATCTTATTTGTTACATTAACACAACTGTTATATAAACTTAGGAGTCTTAGCGATTAGTAAACTCTCGAAGATCTCTTTAGCTGCTGTTGCTACAACAGTACACAAAGACATCTCAAGTGCACTGCCTTATTAATTTAGAATCTGTGGTGTATACGTGTCTACCCATAGTTCCACAAGGCGTCCCCACGGCATCTCAGGGTTCACTTGTGCATGCATCAAAGATCCGTGGTTAGCTCAAGGGTAACACATGGTTTAGCTCAGAGGTATCACTCTCCAGACATTTTATTCTAGTTGAAAATATCGTAAAACATAATGAATTTTATACTCGCCGGTTTTAATTCGATGACGCGTGTTCGTCGTCGTGAGTTATCTGGACTGACTGGCCAGCTTTTGATGTGGATAACACTGAATCAGGGGCGGTTGCAACGTTGTTTTGCAGTGTATCTATATATAGTATATATATATATATATATATATATATATATATAGTATGTATAAAATACCTAAACTCGCGCAGTGCTGCGCAAAATAAAGGCTCTTAAAGATGTTGATGTTTCTTCGGGACAAATCATCAGCATAAAAAGATAAATATGATATTTTATATAAGATAATTATAAAAAAACTGTAGGTACTTACTGTACCAGGTACTGGTAGGTAGGTACTGCAGTTTTGTGCAACATGGTTCATAATTTTTTTATTATTTATAATTTTATTGTTTTCAATCATAATCAACGTAGTATAACTATGCTGGTTTACACAGGCAGTCATACTCTTGTTTTTCTAGCTTAAGTGCAGCTAGGCACTTATTTTGCCGCATTGAATCGGCAAGCAAGCGAGGATAAAACATAACAAGCAAAACCATTGCACATTTCAATATTTAATCCTGAAGAAAAAAATACATCCTAAATTAAATAAAAAATTACTGACTTTATTTTGCATAGTATTGACCATCTCGATTTGTTAACGTATTTGAACATCTTTGAATAATTATAATTTTGCTATTATTTACTAGTAAAAGTGGTCCCTGGATATTTTAATCGTGTATTGTTTCTGCACCACTTCACAACGAATGCTGGCATGATGATCCACAACTGAAGTTCACAATGAAAAAAATGAAAATGTACCCAAAGATTTGAAGTGTGCTCGCTTGAAAGTAAAATGTCCGACTGATGACGTACTGAACATGACTTTAAAGCCCCGCCTACTTGAACACGACTTTTGTTGGGTCATTTTTTTAACGCAGTTACAGTTCCTGACTATTATTTTTTCGTAGATGATGACAGAAGGAAAAACCACTTGACACTGGCAGATGCATTAGTCATGCAAAGCCAAATCCTCCAGAACACAGGAAAAGAAAAAAAAATTTCTATATTCATTTGACTCTTTAGACATACATACCAGTCTGTCGCAACTACATAGCGTGAAAACGATGTATGAAACGGGGCAGAAAATTTTAATGGCGGATATATCTCTCTCACTCACGCAATATATCGCTTTCTTTCTCTCATTGTCAATATTGTCATTGAAAATCTTTGTTCACGAGTTGTTTTTATAATTTTGTGCAAATATATAGTTAAATATATGTATATTGTGAAGTTGTTTTATGTTATTAGGTACTAAAGGTAGCTAAAAACTATAAGGAAGTGTAATTAGAGAAGATATGAAGTACAGAAAATGTGAAATATGCGGTTTTATATCAGAAAAGAAAGATGGTACGAAATGTTGTTTTATGGCCAGATATACGCTGGAAAAAGTATGGTAAGTAGTATATTAGTTCATAATAACGACCCCTATTCATATAATAAGAGCTAATATAGCCATAAATTCATTTTACATATACCGACCATTTTGTTCAAATAAAATAGTGCGGTGCCGTAATTTTTTTTTGTAAATATCGATATCGATGGTTTTCTACCAACTTCCACAAAGGAGGAGGTGCTCATTTCGACTGTAATTTTTATTTTTGTTACCTCATAACTTTTCACTAGGTAAACCGATTTTCAAAAATATTTTTTAAAGCTGATGCTTAAATTTCATCAAATTCGGTAGTTTTTGAGTTACACTCCAATAACTGAATTGAACGAAAGTCGATTTAATTTTTTTTATATTGTACTTGTATTATTTAAGGTGTAAAAAATGGGTCAAATATACGTACAACGAAGACTAAGTGTATTCTGTCCGCATCAGGACAAAAAATAACAATAGATTTATGAATGAAACTTGCCTCGAATGAGGCTTGCTGATTCGGACAGATTAAACACCAATCGAAAAACTTTCCTCGCCGAAAGTCAACCCTGGGTGCAGCAGCTATGTCTTGATGGAGTATAGAACAGGCTATATTAAAGTTAAACCAATTTACAAAATTTCGTGTCCATGCATTTCGCCGTTGTGGAGTTTCACTATCCACCTCCTGACTCCATTATCAGATCTTGACTTGATAATGGACCACCACGGGAGTACACTCTTTTGAATGAAAAAAGATTTTTTAAATCGGTCCACAAATTAGCGAAAATATTGATTAACATACACACAAAACAAACATACAGACGAACATATAACCTCCTCCTTTTATCAGTAAATAAGTGTTATGTACCGTGTGTAATCCACGGGGAACTACTTGTTCAATATAAATCTCTTTCTCATTTGAGGGGGCGGTTCATTGATATATTATTATTTATTTTATGCTTTCAGCAAGAAGATAGCATCAGCATAGATATTTAATCCATGATGCTAATTCCTGAATTTCAACACCGCACCATACGTTACCAACAGGATTTTCATCCTTACCATCTCAAGCCACTTTTGAAAATGGCATACTATCAAAGTTGCAGAGTATTCGTTTAAAAGTCACTAAATGAAGAAAAATAACGGAAATATACTAAATGTTACATCAATGTAAATAAATAGTTAGTTTGCTGATAAATATCAAATTTAAGTTCCAAAAATAAACTAAAACTCACTTACACTATGACGTTTTTCTTGTTTTAACGAAGTTCTGTTGGCCTCTTACATTCTGCAGCCCTCTCATCTACACTTTAAAATTTTTTTGCATAGCCAATGTTTCTATAAGAAAAATATGAAAAGTGTAAATTGAGCCCTCTCAAATTACACTTTTCATATTTTTCTTATGCGAACATTACCTATGCAAAAAATTTTTAAAAATGTAGATGAGAGGGCTGCAGAATGTAAGAGGTCTCATAACTAGTAGTTATGGAATCGATATCGATAAATTTCGAATAAAAGGGGTGCACATCCCTATTTTATCCCTAATGTTGGCAGAACTGTTAAGTTCGTCAGGTTGGCTTAAGTAGGTAGCCCCGTTTTGACGTTTAAATATTACACTTTTTATTGTCTATGAAGTCCCGTCTCTTCTCTATTATATACTCTTTGATACATACTACTATATAATTTGTGCATTTGACAGTATAGGTATTTACATTGTGTTTCTTGTTTCTTTTCTTTTCTTTCCGAGTTGGAAGAGAATTCCGCAATCAGGCTGGATTACATACTTATAATAAAATCAAAAACTTACAATATAATATTTTACAATAATCACACAATCAGTATCAGACATGGTTCAGGTAAGTACAGTTTATTTTGTAATTTATATCAACTAATAATTTCGTTAATATTGTGTTGCGCGTACGTTTCGGGTATGATCACAGAACAATTAATTAGAAAGTACTTACAAAGTGTACCATCACACGATAAATTATTGGCACAGTAATCTTTATGTACAACCTAACAAACTAACCTCTAGTTTTAGTATAGCATTGTTTAGCCCACAATGTGGGCGAAAGTTCCACATGTGAAGTTACCTTTGTATTATTTTTTTATTTGGAATAAGAAGCACCTAGGTACATAATATGTACATTTTGATGTGGTCTGTGTTATTTTATTATCGTTAGGTGCTTATTTCTCCGCATTGTAACAGTTTAGGTGCGTTCGTTTAGCTTATAAGGGCATTGGTGGCGTTTTCATTGATGGCGTTCGTAAAGCTTAAAAACGTTATTTTGCTCACACCCTATTCGAACGCTCAACTGACCATAACACCTAAAATAGCATGATTATGCTGTTAAATAACGATCACAAACAACCATGCTCCGGACGTGGGTCAAGAATTGCACTTTGGTGGCAAAAATTCCTCATTTTTAGCTTTCCGAACACTGAACAAAAAGAGGCATGAACAAAATTTTCACTTACAGATTCCCAATTCGAACGCCCCTTGTGAGTGTTTTTAGCGTTATTTTTGCTTAAAACGCTCTGAAGTGACCTATTCGAATGCACTATTTGTGACAAGTGTTTGTAGCAGTTTCAAATCCATGAATCATTGAGTCTGCAGTTATTTAGATAAAAATATATATGTACCTAATGTTCATTTCAGGCTGCTGATGAAATGGAGCAACCTGACTTACCACAAGCTGTTAGACTATTTAAGGAAATGAACTCAAATGTTCAACAAGTATCACAACTAGTAGATAACATGTTAGTCCGTGTGAAAAGTGGAGAAATCTCAACAGACAAAGGTCTGAGTTTCCTTGAGATGAAATATCAAATGTTACTCAGCTATCTTATAAATCTGACATATATTGTACTACGAAAATGTTCAGGAGAAAGAATAGAATCAGATCCATCCATAGACCGACTTATTGAGATTAGAACGGTTTTAGAAAAGATTCGTCCAATTGATTCCAAATTAAAATATCAGATTGACAAATTAGTTAAAACTGCAGTAGTTGGTGTCACCTCTGAAGATGATCCTCAGACATATCATGCAAATCCCAACAACCTAGTGAGTAAGATAAATGACTCAGAAGAAGAATCCAGCAATGCCTCAGATGAAGATAAGGATAAAACAAGCAAATCCAATATTTATGTCCCTCCAAAATTAGCTGCTGTGCATTTTGATGAAACAACATCTAGAATGGACAGTGAAAAGAAGAACAAAGAGAAATCAAGAAAGCAATTCTTAAATTCGAATGTAATGAGGGAGCTTCGGGAGGAGTACTCAGAGGCTCCTTTAGAATTGACCACGGGGAACCATATTAAACATTCTATTTCTAAATATGAACAAGAGAAGACTGAGTATGAAGAAAATTATATGACACGTTTGCCAGTTACAAAGGCTGAAAAGAATCGCAGGAGAAAACTGACAACTGTTGGTGTACTAGCAGATGAAATTACAGGCAGTAGTAGTAAACTCACATCACGCAAACACAAACTGAAATCTAAGAAAGGCAAAGGGTTCAAGAAGAGGCGTACACATTAATTATAAATTTTTTTACAGAATGAATTATGTATCTGGTAAATGAAAAATACTCACTTGAGAGTGTTATGCACAGGGTTCCATACCAACAAATAAAAGAATAGAATTTATTTGAACTGTTTTAGGCACATTGATTGAGTTGTTTACTAATTAGATATATTATATACCGCTTTTTAAATTTTGTATATGTGTAGATAAAATATAAACTACCTCTATATAAATGCAAGAAATTATATGTAATACCATTAGTAAAGCACTACCTGAATAATAATCCTTGAAAAATAGATTCTTGAATGTGCTTCTTGCAATTTCATTGTACCCATCTCCAAAAAGATAAGTTATTCTCTTTGCATCCTTATTTTATGGAACCTTGAAAAATATTTGCAAAATGTTACCAATTCATTCAAGTTGTATTGAAAATGTTCAAATCCACAAGAATCTAACAATTATTCTAGAAGTATTTCCAATTTGAATAAAACATACTGCAAATTAAAACATTACAGAGCATTGAAACTATTTATATGATGGTAAAACAGTGTTGAATCATTTATACTGATCATAGAAAATAAGACATTCAATTGGTTGATTTTTACTATTTTGTACCAATGTTTACTACTGCGAATTTTGACTGTCTTAATTGAAAATTTGTTATTGATACAAAAATATGTCAGCAAAAATTAAGAATTTTAACACTTTAGTTATAAAAGCTGCTTAAATTTTATTAATGTCCAATTATACTGCACAGAACATTTTTGCTGTGGGTGTTGCAAAAATGATGTCATTTAAAGTTGAAGCATTTATATTTAAGGCCCCATAATGTTTAAAATAATAAACATTGTAATTTGATTTTGTAAATGATAAAGGCCTAAATAATTCAGACTGATTTGTATTTTTTGTTAATTTAACAAGTATGAGCTTTGAACTATGCACCTAAACAAAGGTAGTTCAAAAATTGATTTTGTATGTTAAATATTTTTATAATGTGGCTATTGATACAATTTTCAAAAGCTGGCACATATCTTCGCAACTCCTTACATTGTTTGTGTTATATGATTTGTCATTAAGTTTGTGTTTAGTTAAGAGTAATGTTTTGTTTTATCTTAATTTGTTACACTTCCTTTTAGTTTGTATCTTTTGATTATTTAAAGATGTGATTAATAAAAAGGTGTTTGGTTTAATGTTCATTTTTCTGTAATATTGGCAAGATTTGTTGGAAAGTCTTGCAAACATGTGGCGGGGTTAAAAGACTGGTAGCGGTAGTGTCTCATCTGGCGAATGTGGCCTATGGGAGTGTGTGTGTCCAGGCATTGGTAGTCGCCGCGAGGGGGTGCCGTGCCGTGGTTGTGGGTTAGGTCCGAGCGGATCACGCGGTTCATCAACCAAATAGGCGATGCCATAGTCAACTGAAACAAAAGCGCATATTAAGGGTCTGATCAGACAGACCACGTCAGTTTTGCGTTTTTTGTATTATATTGGGTTATGTAGACATGCCCACACCGAAGGCATTCTGACGCCGGCGGTCAATTAGAAACCGCGCGTTATCCATAGTTAGCGTGACCAAAATGGAAGGAAGATGCGAGACTGAAAAGCTAAGTTAGGTACTTTATTTCTTAAACAAATACATAAATGCCTTTATAATTGTTAATACATCGCGACTGCCCGCGACTTCGTTCGCGTAGTAGGCTCTGCCTTCGGCCTCGCCATGACCTCCCGTCTTTTCTTGGTTTTTCTTTCATAGAAACATTCTCCTGACAATAATTATCACAACAAAAAAGAATTTGCGAGATTGTTCTGTCCGTTTTCAAGTTAAAGCGTTCATTTTTATGTATATAGACTAGCGACAGCCCGCGACTTCGTTAGCGTATCAAGCTCGGCCTTCAACCTCATCATAACCTCTTATCTTTCCGTGGTTTTCTTTCATATGAACCTTCTGACAATAATTTACACAACAAAAAAAAAATTGGCGAGATTGTTCCATCCGTTCTCAGGTTATAGCGTGACCAGGAGAAATGGGGGTTAATTTTTATATATATAGGTATAGATTTCTGCAGCTTTTTCGTAACACCGCCTAAGTTCAGAAAATTATGATGTAACTACTTTAGAACGGTAATGTTATATTTATTACCGTGACTTTGGTCTTGATTTGCTTCATTTGACATAACATGTTGCCGGTTACGCATCAATAATCATTCATACATTTTTTATGCAAATGCCTAATGTTTAATATCTAAGTAATTTTATTAGATACCTACCTATACTTAGTAAAATTATTTGCAAAATGGGAAATATAGCTCCAGTCAATTGAATTAATGAATAACTACTTATTCATTTATATACTCGTATGTACTTATAAGGAATACATTAATTTTCTTCAAACATACCACCAATCTTTCTTTTGCTGGAATGGCTAACCTCGGTTTATCTAGTATCTTGTTTAACTAAGTCATTTTAATTGTGTTATACAGTTTATTGCAGCAATTGTTTATCATCCGAAAATATTAAAATTAGGTACCTATATTGTAAAAACTAACGTGGTTTTCAATCATTATTAATAAAAAATACGGGATTACTCACGTAATATTTATCGGATAGGTCCGACTATAGTTTCGACCACATTCGGTGCAGTGCTAAGCGAGACGTCATCGACGCGGGCGTCCCGAACACTCCTTGAAAAAGGCCACCGAATGTGGTCGAAACTATAGTCGGACCTATCCGATAAATATTACGTGAGTAATCCCGTATTTTTAATTAATAATTAAAACTATAATTCATCATTACGAGTACATTAGCTATTTAGAAAATGTCTATGAAATTCCCCAACTTTTCCTTTTATAATGACCACAAATGATAAGGAGGTAAGGATGAACTCGCAAAGCGGCGAGAGGCAAGAAACTAGCAAATTGCATGGATATTATTGAGTCACGTATAAATTACAAGTCGCCGACGTTAACTCCGAGAGTTTTAGGGAAAACGCGGTAGGTACTTACACGCCACCACCTGTTTCGATCTCAATATCTAATTTTGTACGTTACAGAATGAAGATAGTGTTGCAAATGCAATGTACAATTATCATCTTGCAACTCGCATTGCAGTCGAACTTAACTATTATGAACTTAATTATGAACCTTAACTACGAGATGAGGCTTTTGAAATTCAAAGTACAATCGCTAGAGTTGCGTCGTAAGTACTTTGATTTTGTTTATCTTTATAAGATTGCACATTCCATCACGGATACTTCAAATTTACTATCACACTTAACCCTTAACATAAAATACAATGCACGCAGATCCAAAAATACCGCCTTGTTTGTTCTTAATATTTGCAGAAACAATATTTCTTACTATAATCCCCTTGTCCGTATGGCCCGCCAGTATAACGAAACTTTCGTGAAATTTCCTGAGCTAGACGTATTTCATCCAAGATATAGTGTTTACATTAAAACTGTAAAAGATATCCTCTTCCCCAAACTAAATAACTCAGACAAGATCGGCGCTGTCGCGCCTCGTCTGTCTGAAAGATTGTTTGTTTAAACATATTTTGATAATTAGTTTAAGGTTTTCTTTTAGTATTATTATATTAGCAATATTACTAGCTACGAACACACACGTATGATTTATAATGTGTATAGCTGTAAGCGCATGTAGTTGGATTGCAATCCAGCTTTAAAAATTATAATAATCTATATTTTATATTACTTTGATTGTGATCTGTTTTGTGCTTTAAATAAATAAATAAAAAAATAAAAAGTCGACCCTTCAAATTTAGTTATAAATAATAACACGAGTATGGAACGGAATCTCGTGTCGGGTCGGGAGGTCGGCACCCGAAATGCCAGCTCTAACGTCCTTCTCTTAGATTAATGCAGAGACTGATTTGGTTACCCATTTTTAGGGTTTAACCCAGGGTATTTTAACAGGGTTGGTAAAAAACCTAAGCTATAAGTGTTACCCTTTAAAACAGTAACCTATTTTATTGAATAACCCTATTAAAACCTCTTCAATTGGGTTACCCTTTGGTAGGGTTGTTGTCGCCGTTGGTTTATAGGGTTAGTAAAAACCCTATCGCTGTGGGTTTTTACTCTCAGCAGTAAGCCATGCCTATGGGTTACCCTTTGTTACTGTGTACTACCCTTTGTTGTGAACTGTGTTAACATGGTAACACAAGGGTTACCCTAATTTGGATACCCATTTGTAAGGTATTTTTAAAAGGTTAATAATTAAAAACCCGACCCGTAAGTGTTACTCAATGCAAGGGTAACCTATCGTATTTGATATTGTTGTTGTAGTCCAAAGGTTAATAATACTTAAGCTGTGCGAACAAGCAAGCTGGCGGTATTTGGAACAAGAAAGTGATGTTGCAATTCTTTGTTATGTTCACAGTTTACTCACATATCACGGAAAAAGATATTTTATGTTTTAGTTTTATGATTATTTATAACTATTTACTACTGGTTGCTGTCACTTTATTATGTTAATGATCTTAACTGTTTTGATTTTTAATGCTTAAGAGCCTTCATTCTGCGCAGCGCTACGCGAGTTTAGGTATTTTACGTAGCGAGCTACTCACTAGCGCGCCCGGCGGCAGTGGCCCGTTCGAGCAAAACAGCGCCGCATTCATATTTAGATTTTTTTGTGTCAACTTTGGTTTTTATATCACAAGTAGACGTAGGTTAAAAAGGTAAAATAAAATATCACGCTGGACTCGTTTTATTTTTAATATCAACATTATTTAACACATGATAATTATTAATCAAGTGTTTGTTATCTACCAGAGCATAGACTAGAAAAAAGGGAGATTTAACTCATGGACCTACCTGCTACCTACATGGACAATAGTTCCTGCTACATGTTTTCGGCTCCTGCATCATGTCCTGGGCCCCAAGTCTCTTACCTATTGAACAATTACCGCACTATTGCGACGCTTCTACGATTGATACGGAATTTTGTGTATCTTTAAACTTACATACAAACATACGTGCACACTACTACCCCGAGGCAGAGTATTTGGCATGGCGGTGGTACACACCAAGACGAGTTACTCATTCAGCAATAATTGGAATGAGCGTAATCACAATGTGCAACAGTGCACCCTACTACTACTCAAGGCAGAATATCTTGTACTGTGATGGTACCCACGAAGACGAGTTGTTGAATTGGAAATAATTAATTTAGTTCCAATACATTAATGTCTAGACCCAATTATAAGTACACTGTGCACACTACTACTTTCATTCAAAGTAACTGGCATTGCGGTGGTACCCAACAAGACGGGTTACTATTCGGATTGGATTTAATTAGTTGCAATGACTTTGAGCCTTAATACAATATACGTGCTCAGTGCACATTACTACTCAGAATCAAAATAACTGGCATTGCGGTGGTACCCAAAAAGACGGGTTACTATTCGGATTGGATTTAATTAGTTACAATGACTTCGAGCCTTAATGCAATATACGTGCTCAGTGCACATTACTACTCCGAATCAAAATAACTGGCATTGCGGTGGTACCCAACAAGACGGGTTACTATTCGGGTATGATTTCATTTGTGACAATGCCTTCAAGCTTTAACACAATATACGTGCACAGCGCACACTACTACTTTGAATCAAAATAACTGGCATAACGGTGGTACCCAACAAGACGGGTTACTATTCGGATTGGATTTAATTAGTTACAAGGACTTCGAGCCTTAATACAATATACGTGCTCAGTGCACATTACTACTCCGAATCAAAATAACTGGCATTGCGGTGGTACCCAACAAGACGGGTTACTATTCGGATTGGATTTAATTAGTTACAATGATTTCGGGCCTTAATACAATATACGTGCTCAGTGCACATTACTACTCCGAATCAAAATAACTGGCATTGCGGTGGTACCCAACTAGACGGGTTACTATTCGGGAATGATTTCATTAGTAACAATGCCTTCAAGTTTTAACACAATATACGTGCACAGCGCATACTACTACTTCGAATCAAAATAACTGGCATTGCGGTGGTACCCAACAAGACGGGTTACTATTCGGGAATGATTTCATTAGTAACAATGCCTTCAAGTTTTAACACAATATACGTGCACAGCGCACACTACTACTTCGAATCAAAATAACTGGCATTGCGGTGGTACCCAACAAGACGGGTTACTATTCGTATTGGATTTAATTAGTTACGATGCCTTCAGGCTTTAACACAATATACGTACACAGCGCACACTACTACTTAGAGGAAAAAAGTCCTCGATAGCGTATGTCTATCTCTAACATACTATATCCATTTTAATACTTAAAAAGCTTGTTATAATATAAAAATAATTATAGCCATTTGTAAAATATCTTCTGAATAATTTTATTAGGTAAGTATTGCAAACAAAAATGTTTTTCCGTAGGTATAAAAAGAACTACACTTACATAACGACTAATCTTACTCGTTTTGAAACATAAAACTATAATTTGATTTTGTCATCCAAAATACAAAAGTCCCAAATCACAGTCTATTCGCAAGACAAATAAACTCTCGCCGGCGCGAAGCGGCGGTTTTCTGTGTAACGAATTTCGATCTCGCACACGGTTGCAGGCAATGCTGAGATAGCAATATATTATCTGAATACCTACAACGCGAAAATAGTGATCGCTCGGCGATTCTCTTATTCAAATTAAACAACGCTACCTTTACGATCAACAACCCAAAGGATAGGGTAACCCAGGGTTACCCACAACCAACCACAGGGTTTTTAAAAGTTACAAATACCTCTTCAATTGAAAACCCTAAGCAAAGGGTGACCATATGGTTGGGTTTAAGGCAGGGTAACCTTTTCAATTGGTAACCTCATAGAAATGGTTTTTGGTAAATGAAAAACCCCTTCGATAGGCTTAACCCAAAACCGGGGTTGTACGGTCCCTGGATTAATGATTAGTCTCCGCGCGCGCGCTTCGACTAGATACCGCCGGCGTACTTGCAAAATGCGGCAACTAATACTACGCCGAATTCGGCGTACTCGAGCCCGCTCGAGCCAGTCACGTCCCAAGCAGCGTGGTGTCAACGTACCGAGGGTTTTTTCGTAATTTTGGTCGTAATCCAAAGTAAAATGCTTGTTTGCAAAGTGAAAATGTGTAAAAATAATACTAAATACACTAGGATCATATATCATTTGTAAATACGATATAATTTCAAAATTTCAACATAAAATAACATCAACCTTAAACGCCATTCAGTGTTGCCGTATAATATAAGAATCAAGTACCTACCTATGGTTGAGATTTTTATAATGTGAATTTTAAATTATTATATTTTACTACTAAATATACGAAACCGAAATATTATACTGACGAACTCAAGAAATTATGTTCTAAACTTTTACTCTATCTGCATATAATTACGTGAGGAGTAAATAACGGTGCTATATATAAAATTAAATGATTCGGCTAACCAAGTATTCACTTCTCAACCACTAGCTGAATCAAATTCTCTTTTCGATATTCTTCTCGTATATACTATTATAATAGAGATAGAAATATAGTGTAAATTCCAAAAGGCAAATGTATCGTAAACTAGTACAAGGTAGTTGAATGTGATTTTTAATAATTAATAATGATTTTTAGACTCTCCATTGTACATAATAGTACCTGTATATAATAGTAGATTTAACTATGCTTATAAGATAATTGTTTTTTTTTTGTTTCTACGCAGTTATTAATTGTAAATTAACCTAAGACGTTACGTACAAAAGGTAGAACCAAATTACTGACTGGTAGAATGGAAATAGAAAGCACTGTAGGTACGAGTATTACTAAATACTTGTTATTTGTCTTCTCATATAAATATATAAATACATAGTTAATTAATAGTATACTATGATATAAGTGAGCTAAGTTTCTCATTATACACGAGGCTAATGTATTGTTCTGAACTACATTTATAACCAGTAACATACATACTTAATCACAACATACAATATTTTTTCCCATTAATTGAGTGACAGTTCTAGCAACACAATTCTTCACGCACACTAGTATCCTCCCTATTTTCATTACACACACTACAATATTGAGTTGCCGCATTCACGGAGCCGTTTGTTTTTAAATAGCGCGGTATCTAGTCGAAGCGAGAGCGAGACCAATGATTAATCTAAGGTCCTTCTATCGTCGTGTTAATACTCTATCACAACACAACATAGACACATTTTTTATATTGAATATCGACTGAATTAATTTTTATATCTTGTGTAAGTTTTAAGAAAATCGAAAATTTTACTTATCCGTAGGTAATTAATAACAAAACCAAAATAAAATAGGGGAGATCGCGTAGTTTTGTACAATTTTCACGTTACCACGCATAATACCTAACTCAGTTTAATGTAGACCTACATCATATTACTCTACTCTTTGACCTACATACGTGAAACTTGCGTTTTTAGATAATTACTTCTGTAACACTACTTCGTCCTATTACAAAATAAGTATTATTGTAAGTGATCCAAGAGATATTTCGATAAAACCACTGCAACTCTCAGTGTTTCAACTCTCCTACTACCGAGGTAAGTTGAAACAGCGTCTGAGGTGAGTGTCTGAATGTTTATTGTAAACATAATAAAAATCTTTTTAGTAGAGATATTTTTTAATTCTAATAACAAAAGTTGGGATACAACTTTTTTGCGTTCAACGGTTTGAGATTCAACATATTGCAAGTTCAACTTTTAGCGAACTCAACATTTTAGGAACTCAATATTGTGGGTCCAGTAAATTCAACATTTTGCGCATTCAACTTCATAAGAATGCAACATTTTGCAAATTCAACATTATGGTCCTTTTTTATCTAGAAGGATTTTTAACTGATGAGATTACCAAATCTGCCAACCGATGTAATCCACGCGTTCCAAGTGCGGATGGGACCCCGCGCCCGTCCTCCAAAGGACGTTAAGGTCAAATCACATTGCCGTCTAGATGTATGACAAGGTCACCTCTGTTGGGATACTGGATAACATCCGTCTGGAACATGCTTAAGTCTAAGCCTAATTAAACAACTCTCGGTAAGGAATCTCGACTTGAGTGCGAATGGAGGCTGAGGTTCAATTCGTACCGATGATGAGCGAAACAATCCAGCTCGTACTTATAAAATTTTAATACAATGCTCTTGCATGAATTAATACGCATAGGTATGGGTGTACCTACGCAGTTTTTTACACATTTACTTACCGGTTTTAACACAGTTGGATGGGGATTTCTGTAGTCATCTTGATGGTTAGTCAAGTAATCCATGATACCGAAATCTGGGGCGAGCTGTGCCAAGTCTGCGTTTTTCATTAATTCATTTCTTCCAGGAGTGCTGCAAAATTCGCACCAAATCTCATACCTTTCCTTTTGCCATACCACTTAAAAATAATCTTATCCCTAATTTTTTTCTAAAGTTTTAAGTAATAATATTAGGAAAATACTTATAGTGAGAAGATAGATTATAATATACGTTAAGTATGGTATAAAATTATAGAGTGTCCTTTGTAAAGGAAGTTATGCAATTTAATATTTTTTACTCGATTTACCCCCTTTCAGGGTTAAGTTTCGTAGGGAATGAGTTAGACATGATTCTTAAATCATATTACTCGTAAACATTAATAACTTTAAAAACCCACTGTCGCGTATTACTTCAAACATTAGTGAACGATTTCGTTCTGGGCTTATACTCGTATATATTGAAACTAACGGTACTTAATTAAAAAAAAGGTTTGCACTGCAGCAAGCACTTTGGTACCTACCTATTTACTCAAAATCCAACATCTCAAGATGCAGTGCCACACATAACTTCAGATTATTTGCAATGAATTGATTAAATATGCAAATCGCTTAAAAGCGCACGAATTTAAATTTCGACGGCTATCTCGTCACTTAATAGTACCTAAGTATAGAATAGTTAATCTACCTATACCTATATATTATATAAAAATGAACCCATACCGAATTCATTTAATTTTTTTTTAAATGTTTTCTAATTACCTACTTCGTAGACGGTTCTTACATTAAAAAAAATAATAAAAGACGGCCTAGCCTACGACGTGAATGAAGTCGCGGGCAGTCGCTAGTTTATAATTAAAGTTATAATTTCGGAAGTAATACACTTTAGTCTACCTTTCAAGGTAGACTACAATAACTAGAAAACCGTTCTCCGGTTAGGTATAGATGCACTGCTATAGCTGTAATGCTGAAATATTTCCTTCTCGTACTAGGTACATTTAACGGGGATAACATTCTTTAGTTTTATAAATTATGTTCTGTATCCACAGTTACTCACTCGGTGCAAGGGTACGAGGTGAAGTTGACTAGCGGTTTGAAGGAGTAGACGGGGTCAGTTCTAGTGAACACTTGTGCGAGCATGTAGCGAGTCTCCGTCATCCGCACTCCTTGATCCGAAGTCCCCCATCGCATGTAAGTACTAACATGGTTACTCAGCTCATCCCGGTACACATCATTGTCCTTTCTCTCTGCGTGAATTGAATAATCCCAATTCTCTACTTTCGTTTTAGGTCCGTAACGGTTTTTTGAAAATAATATCTGTTGCGGCTTTTTGGCCATAGGGGCAGAAAAATGCCATTTTGAAGCTTCTCTGATTTTTTCGCTCATTTTAAATAAATTAATAAAAACAACTAGAATAAAAATAACTTTGATTATTTACTTGTACCTAAATAGTCAAATTTAGGTGTTAAAATACGATATAATTTTTCAAATAATTTGACGTCTACAAACTTGTTTGTAAGTATGTAATCAACATACTCACTAATCTATGAACATACTCTAATCTATGTATGTACTGGTACCAAGGAATTTGTATAGTTACGTAGTATACAAAATCCTTGACTGGTACCTATGTAACAAAGATAATATAATATAAACACTTGGTATGTAACACAAACTAGTGGTATGTAACAAGTAACAAAGAGTAATATTTTGTAACTATTTTTATGACAATTTGAAAATGACAAAATGATGTATTATAAGGAACTTACTGTAATAAGATAATGAAGTACCTACCGAAGTAGTAATTTGCACAGAATCCGCCCTATTTACATAGGTCCAGAAGGATAGTTTTCATACAAATGACATTTAAAAGTGAAGCAAAAAATTTTTTTTTTTTGAGGTTGGCCATCCTGCCAGATCTGACTGTTGAGATAGTGATTGTGTAAAAATCTCTTTACTGACAACATTACAAAACAATACTTATGGTTCTATCTTGCCATAGGAAATCTTTTACCCTTTAAATATTTTAAATAATCGGATTATTAAAATATGAACGGATTGAGTGGTTTTCTCAACAAAACTATCGAATTTAATGTTAATACATTTGAGTGTTGTGTGGCGTTAGTAAACATTAACATTACATAGCTGTAGCATCTGTATCATTGCATTAATGCGAAATCTTGTATGTGTGTTGTTATGTCTGTGTATTTGTTATTCCTCAACGCTGGAGGGATTTGCAAATTTTGAACAATATTTGCCGATACTTTGAAGATATGGGGGTTCGCAGTGGTGAAAACAGATACCATAGATAAACACTTGTCTTATGCTATCTTGAAAATGTTGAATTTTTACATGTTGGAAGCTCTTTTTCTCTACAATCATCAGAGAACTTAATGTTAAGTACCACGATACACCGCACCACTTTTTTTGGTTCCTTCTTTTGTGTTGAAGCTGTTCGTGTATGGAACACTTTACCCTACGAAATTATATGCGCGCCTTCTCTGGACATCTTCAAACATCGTGTCAAAACATTTCACTTCGCGAAATAACTAACTGCAAACTTACTTACTATCTTTTGGTATATGTATAGTGTGTATAGTTATGTATATATTTTGTAGTATATATGTACAGTATAATTATATAAGTATAGTTTGTATATATTATAAGTATTTTTTTCTAACTGTATTTTTGAGTTTTGCTATAATATGTAGTGTTTAGTACACTTGTTGTATACACCACAGCCTTTATAATGCCGCCGTGTATGCCTATTTCTTTCCGTGCATGGTTGTCTGGAAGAGATCGCTCTGAGCGATAAGACTGCCCATTGTGACACTTTTAATTTTAAGTATTTAATTGTGAAATATTTTCGATTGTATTATTAATTTATTCTTATTTCATAATTTGTAACATATACTTTTATTGTGGTCTTACAATAAAGAGTTAATCTATCTATCTAATCCGAAAAATATCTGTTTATTGTGCCTACGTGAATATCCTATTAATATTATAAACGTGAAAGTTTGTATGTATGGATGTATGGATGTTTGTTACTCTTTCACGCACAAACGGGGGGGCTAATGTTGATGAAATTTGGTATGGGGGTAGATGAGGCGCTGGATTAACACATAGGATACTTTTCATCATCATCATCATCATCATCCATCACCACGCGGGTGAAACCGCGGGGCGCAGCTAGTAATAGAATAAAAACTAGTCGTACCAAATAATACACAAGCCAAAATTCAAAAATAAAGATGGCAATCTAGGATATTATTAATGTACAATAAATTGTCTCTAAGAGTTACCAATCTACATTATAACTTGTTCTTAAAAAAACTTGTTTGTATTTTCTAAACTAATACCATAGCAAAAGTATTTTATAAGTTTAAATAAAATATTGATATGTACCAAAGTGTATCTTTAACTGGATCTTTTGGAAACCTAAATGACACCCAATTGGGAAACTAAACGAGTAGAGTGGTAACACTTACTGAGTTATGCATACTAAGTATTAGGAAAATCTCTAGTAAAACACTTAAAAAGAGGTTTTGCAGACTGCTTTTGCGTGAAAGGCGACCGTGGTCTCCTTTATTTACATAATAATGCGTAATAATTAGAGTATATTGTACTCTAATTATTACGCCATCTAATCGCACAAAATAATATTTTTGTATTTTCATGATACTCATTAAGTCATTACCCACTGCGAGTGACACTTGTCGACTGATTTTGAATTTGACAAGTGAAAACCAAGTATCCCTGATAGGGTTACATTTTTTTGCTTCATGAATTTTGACGTATTAGGCATCTGGAGACTATGGCTACGTTCCGGGAAGCGCCGTCAACGCACACAACTGTCGCGCCCCGGTTTAGCGTTCCGGTTAGAATGAATGCATGCAATGTTCAACCCAAGCGGAACGGTAACGCGGTCACGAAAAGCGCGGCAACTTTTCTGTCAAAAATCGATACAATCCTATACATTTGATGCTTGACAGTGACAGCTCGTAAACAACCGCGAAAACCCACCTACGATCTGCGAGCGTTTTCGGTGACGTCATCGATCATCATCGATGACGTATCGAGTTCGCTCACGATGACCGTGGGCTTTTAAGGGAATGGGTGTGCGAACGCCGCGAGTGATTTCGGTCCTTCCCGGAACGTAGCCTTCATATCTATGATAATTTGTTGTCAGATGGGTTACCACCTCAATGGTTTATTACATCGAAATTTTGCTTAAGTAGGTAAGTCAAAATTCCTTGGTTAATTTCAAGGATGCTCTTTGCACGGTAAGTACGTTACCTACATAACTCTTATCCTGGGGCCACACTACCGTGATATGGCAATAATTATGGCCATAAATATAGACAACCACCAAGTATGGCCACGATTAATGGTCATAAGCTGGCCTCATATACATCCGGAATGGCTCCTGGATTCATAATCTGATTTCATATTATTAATTCAGAAAGCCCGGAATACCATACAAAATCAGTATACTCCACACACATTCTGATTTATTCAGATTATGAATTTCTCAGATCGATCTGTAAGAATGAAACTGATAAGCGTTCTGAATTCCGGATCCGAGTATTTAAGATTATGATTTCATAACACGCGTATTCCCATACATTTTAATAGAGCGGCACACACATACCTACTGATATCAGATTATGAATAACCGGGATAGACGCCTCGTTTTCAAAAAACCTAATTTTCCAAACTTGAGACTAATAAATTAATAATTTAAATAATAAGTGGAGACGCCCCACATATAAGTCCCCAGCAGGCTTTCATGTGCAACAAACTCCAAGTAAGTATATATATAAATATAAGTTTTGCTGATATATTCTTCGAAATCTTAGTGGCTTCTGCATAGAGATCTAAATCTCCTTATTTCTGTGACCTGTGCGCTTGAGCGTCTTATCTATAAAATTATTATAACTACCCAACGTATCTAGTCAGAGCAACGTTATTTATAAGTGCGCCGACGTTCGATGACGCGCGAGCAAGCGTATTACCCACGGGGAATTCAAATTTGCAGATATTTTTTTTACACTTGAGCTTATGTTGATTTATTTATTAGCCTGTATCAAAATATACGGCATAATGTTCTACAAATATCATAAAAATGCATACTACCTATCTAATAAGTAGATATCTATTCCGCACTGCACATAACGTTCTCTTAGAATCATACACGATACATACATACGAACAAAAATTAAATGACTGGAATGGAGTGAAGTGCAGCAGGTGAATGGGGAGAGATTCACGGCGCCACAGGCCCAGAGGCCGTAGCACAAACAATTTGAGAAAAAGTGTTCGTATCGTAAGCCTCAACGCTTCACGCTTCGCCTTACAAGCTATGAGTTATCTGTGTCACAGTTGCCCTAGATAAATGACAGTTTGTACTGATACACGTGAACCACATACATGGAATTCATCATCATCATCATCTCAGCCGTAGGACGTCCACTGCTGAACATGGAATTAATAAGTACTAAGTACAACATAACTTATTAATTCTATTACCACAGACAATAATTATAGGGGTTGCGTCCATTGACAGCGGAGCTATGCTATTTAGCTTCGATGAGAAAATCGATTACGTGAACGATACGTTACGTTACACTTACGTAGTTATTCGTGCTAGGCCCACTGACCGCGAGCTGCAGAGAGTGGCGGCGCAGAGATGAAATAATGTGCTTAAATACTTATTCGAATTAATGGAGGAAATGGGGAATAAATAGAATTAGATAACAGATGACAATATTTTAATAACTTATTTGTGACGCTTGTTACTTCCGGCAAGACTGGTAGTATGATGAGCTCGTGGAACTTCTTCAATACTTAATTCAATCAACTCCCTCCAACGTGATTCTTCTTCATTGACGCGAATACTCTCTTCAGCACATGCAAGGAACGCCTCCAAAAACTCAAAAAACGTTATTTCGATATTCAAATCCATTATTTGGGCAGAAGAACACATACGTGGGAATATCTGAGAGAATATTTTTATAATAGCTTTGGTAGATAGGTTTCCAAAGTTGAAAAGTTTCAGTCTATGCCTGGCATCATGATCACCATCACCTTTGTCTTCATCTCGGATTGGAATAGCTTCGTCTACAACAAAGGATATACAGTAGTCAGCTTGGATAAAGTGCCTTTGAAACAGTGATTACAATAAAGGTTGATTCAGAAATCAATACCTGCCTCTCCGATGATAATTTATGACTGCGGTCGGAATGTACGTTTAATAAATATCCCTCAAAGGTATTCAAAACGGTACAAAAACGTTTGCAAATAAGTACCTACGTACATTTTTACCATTTAAATTTTAAGCATTGTAAGTATGTTAACGTAATGCATATTGTTTGAATTCCCTTTATAACTTGACTCCTAAACATCAACATATTTTAAAAAATATTAAAAAGCAAAAAAAAATTCCAATGTAGAAAACTATGAAAACAACATCAAATTCTATTCCGAAGATCAAGAGTTATAGGTGAAATAGTTTTGCTACATTTTACTTCATAACTCGGCTCCCTCCCATCACATTAAGCTTACATCTCTAACAATGGAGCATCAGGTGTCGTCGCGTCAGCTTAGGTGTGCGGTCGCGACTGGAGGTTGAGCGTTCGTTGCAAATAATGGCGTCGCGAATAGTAAAATGTTCGAGTTGCAACGTAGTTATCGATGAACTACTGGCTTATTCAGTAATCTGTGCTACTGGCGTATATCGTGAATAAGATGGATGTAATTGACCAAGACAGTCTAATGCGTATACGAGTATGTGTATCCTCTTTTAATGTGGCGGAAGTCGAAAAGTCGAAGAATTTGTTATTTGACGCTGTAAGTACGTATATCCGAAAGATAAAGAGGCGGAAGTAAAAATACAAAGAGACTTGGAAGATATTATCACAGTAGGTACTTAAGAGTCTAGACCCTAACAGGATACCTATATTTGTGGCGAAATAACTTCACAAGCTACCCTCCGTAACGTTTGATCACTGTGATGTTACTGCATTGTTGAAAAATATTGTTATTTTGAAATCGGAAATAGAACTTATCAAGAATACATATGCGACTAAAGAGCAGCTACAAGCAACGGAAGCCAAAGTTCACTCGTATAAGTATGACTCCTTGGTAAACACTCCGATTCACAGTCGTTATATAGGCATATAATTTTGCGACAGAAACCACCTCCCAGATCACCACGGACAACGCGTCTGCCCCTCATAATACTAGTGTAGTGGCTGAGACGATGTCGCGGCAAGCGCCTGGAAATGAACATTATATAGCGAGCAGCGCCAGTAATCTGTGGCAGCGCTGCGCAGTTAAGCGAGCCGGCTGCCGCTGCGAGTGGCGGTCGGGCGGCTAGCCGCTAGTGACAGGACAGATTACCAATGTACACCGGTATGCCACTGTTAAGGACATTGCAGACTATGTTTTCACCAAAACATAGGAGGTCTCGCCAAATAAAATAAAAATGAAGCAGCCGAGAGATTATAAAGCCTTTAAGATTTTTGTGACTAAGGAGAAAATATAAACTTTCCTTGATGACGGCTTTTGGCATAGCGGAATTTCTTTTAGGAGATTTGTTAATTATAAGGACAAAGGTCATGCCAACACAGAGCATGGTGCAGAGGGGCAGCTTACAAACTCGTAGTATGGATAGCGCGCCGTACATGAGCTTAGTTTCGTTTAACTGTAGAGCGTTTAAGAGTTCGCTAAGCGACATTAGAGTGCTATGTAAGCAGGCGAGTGTTATAGCTCTACAGGAACACTGTTTATTGCCCCACGACCTGCCCTTGCTGAACATGGTTGATGACGACTTCTCCTGTACTGGAACCTCGGCGGTTGATACTTCGGCGGGAGTGTTGCGAGGTAGGCCCCATAGGGGAGTAGGTTTACTATGGAGAAAAAGTGCTTTCGACGCTGTGTCGGTAGTGGATTGTGATGATGTGCGTATTCAGGCTATAAAGGCTAAGATTAGTAATACGAGTAAGTGTTTGTTAATATTTACTACTGCGTGGTTACCGAAGCTTCGATTTATTCAATAAAGCGCATCTGGGTGAAACTTGATGCGGTGTGGTCTGATCACCTCCCACTATTTATTGAATGTGACCTCGGAAGTGTAAATTGTAGGTCTAGCGATATAAATGCGAATGATCTTCGAAATATAAATAAGGTAGCGTGGGGTGAGCGCACTGTGGATCAAGTCGATATGTATTATCAGCTTTGTAACTCGCGACTAAGATATATCGATTTACCCACTGAGTATGATGACACGGTGGAGTGACGATCTGCGCAAGACGGCTGGCAAAAACTGGATGCGAGAAGCCCAAGATAGACCTAAGTGGCGTGCAATTGGAGAGGCCTATGTCCAGCAGTGGACTGCTACAGGCTGATGATGATGATGATGACCCACTGAGTTCCCGCAATGTTGTGACGGAAGGTGCTCAAACGTAGAGCATAGAGTTATTATAGTAATACTATAATATGTACTCCGATATTGTTACCACTTTGTCTGACGCCGCAGCAGCAACTTATAAACGGGTAAAGGCACGAAAGAGAGGAGGGTATATTGTTGGGTGGAATAAACATGTGGCTCCCATCCACAGGGAGGCCAGACAAAAGTTTTTGGCGTGGGTCTCAGCTGGCAAGCCTAAAGGTGGTCCTTTATACTCAGAAATGTGTGTGAGCAGGAAGATGTTTAAATCTAAGCTTAAATGGTGTAAGGACAGCCAAGAGCAGATAAAGATGGACTTTCTTGCCTCAAAACATACCGCCAAAGACTTCAAGAACTTTTGGAAGGATACAAATAAAATTAATGTGAAGCCTGGCCTCCCTGCGGCTGTGGGTGATGTTAGCGACCATAAAATGATTGCAAACATGTTTAGGGATCATTTTAGGGTTATGCCAGGAATTATCTCTGCCACGAAGGAGATTTTTGATGCTGAGATTTTCGAGACAGGTAGAACTGTGAACTTTACAGCCAAGCATGTTAAAAAGATAATTGACTCGATGCGAAGGGGAAAGTCGCCAGGTTACGACAGTCTCAGCATCGAACATCTTAAAAATGCTGATATGCATCTGCCGCGCGTACTCTGGTTTACGACCATGTTTTATAATTTATGTTTGTGTCATGGCCATCTACCAGAAGAACTAACTAGGACGGTTGTAGTATCTATTGTTAAATGTAAAACGAGGGATATCTCGGACAAAGATAATTACAGGCCCATAGCTCTGGCTACCGTAATGGCGAAGGTTCTAGATAGCTTGCTTAATGACACAATGCTGCAATACGTCGACCTACACGAGGCACAGTTCGGTTTTAGAGCTGGCCTCTCGACAGAAAGTGCGATCTTGTGTCTTAAGCAGACTGTCAAGTACTACACATACAGGAAGACGCCGATATACGCTTGCTTTCTCGACATTTCCAAAGCTTTCGATATGTGCTGTGCGATCGTGTGCTGTATGGAAAGCTTTGGAGAAAGTTGCAGAGTGCGGGCGTGCCGTCTCAAATAGTCTTTTTGCTGGCAAAATGGTACGGGATTCAGAAGAACCAAGTTAGATGGGGAAAGCACTGTCTGATTCGTACGGCATGGAGTGCGTAGTTCGGCAGGGTGGGACAACCTCTCCTCTGCTGTTTAACTTATATGTTAATGATCTCATTGGTGAGCTCAGCAGTACGCATGCAGGATGTATTATAGATGGAGTAGTTGTCAATAATATAAGTTATGCTGATGACATGGTACTGCTGGGCCCGTCAGTGGGATCAGTTCGCAAATTAGTAAAAATATGTGAAGCATATGCGGCGGAGCATGGTTTGAGGTACAAGTCTAACAAAAGTGAAGTAGTTGTCTTTCAATAGTGGAAACATTAAACCAGTTCATGTTCTGCCAATTATGCTTAACGGTGCGGCTCTACAAATGGTAACAAAGTTTAAATACTTGGGGCATATCGTGACCTTGATGATGATGAGGACATTGAGGCGCAGGAAACATGGTTGCGCGCTGGTTTGCACGCTGCTCGAGGGAAGTGAAAATTACTCTATTTAAGGCGTTTTGCCAATCCTTCTACTCGAGCAGTATGTGGGTCAACCACACTCGGCGTGCTGCCAGTGCCTTGCGTGTCCAGTACAATGACTTGTTCAGGGCGCTGATGCGGCTGCCTCGCTGGTGCAGTGCATCTCTGATGTTCGCTGAAGCACATACGGACGACTTTCATGCGATCATCCGTAAGAAGGTTGCCTCATTACGAAAGCGAGTGCGAGGCAGCCGTAACAGCATCCTGAAGATGATAAGTGACAGGCTAGACTGCCCTATACAAAATAAGTGGATGGACACCTTATTGGGTAAAAAATTGTAATTTGTGTTTTTGTGTGTAATATTATGATTATTATTATCTGTGACCGTACTGACCGTGTGTGTGAATTTTAATTAATATTTCTGACATGTTTTAAATGAATTAATGAATGAAAAGTGAATCTGAAAATAAATGAATTTATTATTATTATTATTAAACTGAAACATACCTACTCCAAGCCAAGCCGTGGCCTAAAGAACCTGGAAAGACTTGTGTAAACGTGAGCCGATTATATTTACTTTGAAGTTATTGTATTAAGTATAAAATAACAAAAATCGAGACAGAACAAATAAATTAAGCAAATTATTGATTCTTAATCTATTGTTTATTTACATTAAGTCCTATCAGGGGGATAGGATTTTAGGAATTATTTTCAAAGTATGACTGTTTGGCCTCTACAGTTTTAATATAGTATCCGGCTATATGGATGGCACCACGCGCCTGTACCTACTCTAAACTAGACTCGACACAGCACCTGTGCTACATATACAAGGGTACTGATAATCAATTAGCATCCTTTTAAGAGCATATTCTGTACATCAAAACAAACATCTATTGTTCTACGACTTTCAAAAATTCGTATTTTTTGTCTTCCATACAAAACTTAAAAAATCAATTTGACCGGTCTAAACATAATTAACACTATGCCGACAAGCCCCAGCCGGCGCGGCGGCGTGCGGGCGGCGGCGGCAGCGTAAGAAAGAGGTTGAGACGCGGCAAGTCAAGGTCGTCGTAGTTGTGCTACGCTACGACGCGCTGTTAACTACATGCATTGCTACACGTAGTTGAATGAAGTGGATGCGATGTAGAGTTATGAAGTGTAAGAGAGAATCACAAAAACTCCAATTTTTTTTTATGAAAATTTGTTTAGCTTTGGTAAAAGTTCTAGAACAAAACTTGTTTGTTTTGATGTACAGAATATGCCCTTAACAGGATGCTAATTGATTACCAGTAACCCGGTATATCACACTAATATACGAGTACCTACGTACGTAGGTAAATGCGACAGTATGTTATTGAAACGGCTCAAAGGTTATGGATTAAATTTGGAATGGAGTACGGTAGTAACCAGAATTAAACACTTTTATACCTATAAAACGAGTTGTACATGACGGGTCGCTATAACCTAATTCTATTCGTGTACCAAACCGCATGAGCTGTGGCTAGTTCTAAATGGAAAGTAGTAAGTATTTTGCATAATATTTTACCAGTTGTAAAAAGTAATTCATCGTCGTAAATATAAACGTTTCGCCCGACTGGACATACATCTTCTGGAGTCACAAGATCAGGTTGAGGGGTGTCCCGGTAATGCGGAGGCTGTCGCACTGCGCATAAAAACGTACGCACCGTGTGGGGCTCCCCGAGACGACGGTATAGCTCATATATACCCTTTAAAGGTACAAAAGTACCATAACCGTTACTTAGGCGACCTGTGGAAATTAAATCAACTTTTATTATAGAATTAGAGGCCAAAATATTGGAAGAAAAATAAAAAGGTGGGTCAGAATACGCAAACGTACCTACTGAAAAAGAATATGAAATTTTTGAAAAAAATGTCTGCCTGTTTGTATGCTCACGCATAACTTTAAATCTACCGCAAAGATTTCGATGAAATATGGTATAGGGATAGAATAGAGCCCGGAGCTTTCAACTATAAACTTTTTATCTTGATCCGTCACATAAGTAAAAGATAGCAGCTTTGATCTCTCTACGCTACACGGTCTCATATAAAACTGGGGTCTCGATTGAACTGTCAGCGTGCATGAACTTCTATGGTACGGCTAAAAGCCGTAATAATTACCTAAGAATCTTACTTATTTTTTATAATTTGCAAATTTACCCAAGAAGTTGTGCAGTAAAGTTCAGAAATAAATAAGGAAGAAATATTTCTGGTGCAATTCACTCAAAACCTGGTAAAAATTAATTTAACTTTTAACTTTAACGAAAATAATGCAATACATGTTATTTTTAAACACAACATAACGAATAGTCGCATCTATATATCCTCGAAGGGGTAAGCAGAGGTGTTTTGAACACCTGCGTTTCGCCGGATATATTTTTGGTCCCATGTAACGATAGGGGCGAGCCTTTTGTCATCTATGGGACACTGTCCCACATTTAGGACTGCTATTGAGTATTTCTTTGTCAGACAATCCCAACAACTGTCCAACCCATCGAACCCAGGACCCCGAGGTTCAAAAACGGCGCTTCCACCACTACACCAAGACCGAGCGAGCGAAGCCGTTGGCAGGTCAGCTGCTTGATATGAGTTTTCTGAAGCTCTGAAGGAAGTTGATTGTAGCTTTTTAACATACTTATTATGTCACTTTGTTCATATTAAATTTATGTTCTGTGATATTTTAGAACTAAACTCGGGGATTACTCGAAACAATCAACGAAAACAATGTTGGCAGTAAACAAAGTGACTAATTTACTTTGAACGAGGAAGTCTACTCTGCTGAATTTACTGAATCACATCTAAATACTAGGAAAATAAGTGAACACGTCACAAGTTTGTTGTTTTATTTGAAGATGAGGGTTAAAAACCATAAAACGGATAAGGATAAAGTTACCTTTACGCTGACCAGTGCCAGGCAAGGCATCTTCCTCCATAAAAGTTCTAAAAGCGCTCGCTAAAATTGTATCAGGTTTTACACCAGGAAGTTGTCTTTTGGCGTATAATTTCATTGCCACGAGAATTAAACTATGCTTGAATTGCCAAAAGTATATCTTTTCAAATGGGTTGTGAGAATTCTGTAAAAGCCATTCGGAGTTCTGATGAAACATTCTATCGATTTCTACTAGATTTAGTCCTTTTTCGTGAACATTGCAATCATTATAGAATTGCCACAAAAACAAACGGATCATCACAGGTGTAAAGTTAATTTCTTCCGTATTGCAAATAGTAGAGTATTGATGGTAAATATTTTTCAATTCCATCTCATAGCATCTCAGCGCATTGCGCAAAGAACTTTCTTCAAATTGTATTACGTCTTCTAAATTGCGAGTGCCATTCCTATGAGCTAGATTGGTTTCTCTCCGCAAGGCTGTGGAAGGAACTCCTGTACAAGTATTATTGTTATGTATGTAATCGTGTACCATATTTGTTCTGGTCTCACACTGATTGTCGATATTCTTGAGTGCTTGCTCAATGTGATAGTATAGACCAACAGTATAATCGCAAATATCAAATTCAAAAGGTTCAACTGAGTGCGATCGTTTGTCATCTTGTATCGACCTACTATTATGATCTGAAGAATTCATCGGACCCAGAGTGTCGTCTGTGAATAATTTCTTATCTCGTAATATTAGGCCATCATTAGTAACAAGCTTACCAGTGCCGTGTTTTTTATTATTTTTAAACTCTCCTTTATAATGGGACCCTAAACCGAGTCCGAGGCCGACGACACCATATCCATATCTTTCACCTTTTTGCCAGAAACCTCGATAAGCGGCAAGAGATGGCAGGGACATCGAATTGTTATAGAACGTATTCCAGATATAGATGCCATAGCCGGACATTACTCCGTCTTTCCATTCTCCTCTGTAACACTGGAAGCATTGTAAATGAATGCCAAGGTCAGAAAGATACTGTAACCAGTTATAACTTTTTAATGAGTAAGCATGCAAATTTAAAAAACTTTAAATTAAGTACCTATGGCATAAATCGAATTCTACTGGAATGCTTCTTTTATACCCGTACTTAAGAACATTTTCATTTGAAGTAGGTTAGATTCGAAGTAGGATTAGGAACAATTTGACCTCTGAATTTAACACTTAGTATAGGTACTGCATACTTATTTATATGGATTTTAATACACAAGTACTTAGTACCTGTTGATTTATCTAATATTCTCACATGATTTAATAATGGTAACAATTTTATTTGTATATAAATGATCTACTGGGATTAATATAGTACTGAACTAGCATATGTAATTTATGAACGAGCGAGCGAAGCGTTTCTCCTATATTTAACTGGCCAAATTGACTTTCATCTGTCCGTCCGTATGTTTGTTAGGTTGTATGTTGGTCTTCCTGTATAGGTCGCATTTTTCAACGAATCTTGACGAAACTTAGTATGCATGCAATTTTTTTGCCGTCGGCGATTTCTGAGTGGGGGGGGAGGGGGAGTGAATGACGAATTTCCTAAAATAGACGAAGATTTCCGCGGCGCTATTTATCGACCGATTTCGATAAAATTTTGTACATTAGGTACGACTTCAAAAAATAATTTCGAATATGGGCATAATTGGTCAAGTTGTTACCAAGATAATAGATTGTGAAGTTTAAAAACTGGACGATTTTGGTAATATTCGGCAAGAACATTTGTTACCAACAACATATAGGTACTATTTACGCAAAATTAGTCATGGTCTTGTCGAAATAAGTACATTTTTGTCAAATGATTTCTGAATTTCGATGACCTGCCAGATAACTACTAAAACGAAACTACTAATCTTTAATAATAATAATTTTATTTACATAAATTATCCACTAGGTACAATAATAGTATACTGAACGCGGATAAGTACGTAATTTTAATATGTAAGGATTCAGCTCAACACTACAGCTTGTACTACTTAGGTAATTAATAGTAAGTAGATTATGCACCGAGGAAGTAAAGATGTGTCTTACGTCACGGGCTACATATTGCACCCTGAGTGTAACTGGATGTCTAGATTTCTCTAGATTCCTGAGCGCAGCGAGGAGATTTAGATTTACTCCTGAGCGAAGCGAGGAAGTTATGTAGAGTCGTAAGTGAAGCGAGGGGTTCAAGCCGCCCATAAGACCAAGCCAGGCTTTATCCTCAAGGTGAATAAGTAGGTACTCTACTTTTCGTACCTACTCAGCAATATACTTACTTACCTAGTTATCAAAAATGTACCTATGTATTATAATGATTCATCTATCGTGTATCTGTAATTGTATAAAAAGAGCTTACGTCATGGTTAGGCCATATCATCAATCCATTGCCTTCTCTGACATATTTATCCCAATCACCTCTATAGCCGCTTTGCACAGTGTATTCGCGTGATCCAAAGCCGTGCCGAACATTCTGAACAAAATATTTGTGTATTAATAAGTAGGTATTTATCGATATATAATATTGTGGTTTGCGTACACCTACATTAAGTATAGTGCCCGACCGAGAAATAGGTTTTTCAGCCGAAACCGAAACTGAGCATTCGGCCTTGCTCTCAGTTTCAGCCAAAACTGAAACTTACTTTAACATTTTTTTAAATGCATACATTGAGTTAAACTACAATTATAAATTGTATACTGAAAACTAGTGTGTCAGTTACACATTTATTTGCATATACAGACAGTTAAATAGTGTTAAATAAAATGAAGGCTTGTCGTCAGACGAAGATAGTTCTATATCAGGAAGACGATGATCACGTGTTACGTCAAAATAATAATCCCTCCGTTACTTCCATCACGACCCTGCGCTACATTTTCTACATTTTGGTTCAATATAAGTAGGTATATCAAGTCCATCTCCACCTCTCATCTATATTATTCACTTATTCACTCACGTGTATCCATTCTCCATCGTAGGAATTGTTTGAGGACGAGTAGTTTATAACGCCCTGACCGTGCTTGGTTCCGCAATACCACCCTCCGATATAAGACCTTTGGTTGCGAGAGTCCACGAAAAGGCCGCGACCGTGACGAACATTGCAGGCAAACTCGCCTTCATACCAAGTGTCGTCTTTCCATTGGATCTGGCCTTTACCAATTATTTCGTTATTTTTGAATTGACCCTAGAAGTGTATGCGAGTCTCATTACAGAAACCTCGGTAGAGATCTTGTATCAAATCGGAAACCACCAGAATTATTGTATCTGATCTGTACCTACTGCGGCATAGGTTGTCCATAAGATAAAAGCGGTTTCACCTGCGCGGTGATGGATGATTATGATGATGATGAATCAAATATTGCGTATACTCATAATATAGCTTTCTACTGGTGAAAGAATTTTTTAAGCCAGCTACGTTGTTTTCTCAACTTTATTCGTTACAAACTAAGAAATTTATCCTTTATTATTAAAGTAGGTAAGGATTTTACACCAAGGTACGAATAAGTGGCTTAGTTTGTACCGGCGTTATTATTGCATATTTTAACACGGAAAAGTAGTTATTGTGACACTCAGACAAAATTTTGTCTGAGTTGTGACATAACTGTAATACTTAGTTTCTGGTTCTAGGTAGGTACATATGGTATCGCATGCTTTTATGTTGACATTGATGTCCTCTATAAAAGTATTGGTTCATCATTATCTCGTATGGCTATATTTCCGCAGTTTACGAGTACCTATAAGGATTTTTCGCCGGTGCCGGTGCATATTTTAAAATGAAAAAGACATATGTCCAACCATATGGTTCTGGACACTTTTTTGTAGACATTGATTTCCTCTATAACACTTCTGTACCACCTGCATCACTGCTCTATTGGCAATCGTTTCCGCAGCGTACGCGATATAAGGATGTGTTTAGGCATTTTTTTCACACCTTAGGTTACCTACCTTTTATACTAAGTTTTCATATGGATCCTTAACTTTTTTGAAAATATTATGTAGCCTATGTATGTAGCTTTCTACCGCCAAAAGAATTATTGAAATGGGTGCAGTAGTTTTTTAATTCATCCGTTACATACAAAAACACAAATCTTTCCTCTTTATAATATTGATGTAGATTGATGGAAGGTCTATCTAATCTATCTCTATAATCTATACCTTTCTATACTTACATTTTTGATATTACTTATAATAAAACGTAACAATATAATAAGTACAAAATATCCTAGAAAATACAATATCGTAATAATGGTTTTATGCTGATATATTTATATTTCAGCCCGTAGATAGCACTTTTTTCTAGCAGTTTTAACTAGGGTTAACGTAAATCATAAAAAATGATATCCCGTAGTTTCTGTGGTTTCATCTCCCGTTGGTAAATAGCTATTGCGGCTAGGTCAATACCTACTAGAGGCGAGATACGATAACTAAAAAAAAGTTTAAACATAAAATAAATACTGTAAAATTTTATTCTAAGTATCGAAAGTCCATGCTCGCGCTATTGATTATATATATTTTTGTCAAATATATATATTATAGATGTAGACTTATAAATAATGGATCATTTAAATCAGTAGGTAAGTAGGTACCTACATGATACTAATATAACTTTATTATTAGTTTTTAACATTGCACCAGAGTAAATATCGGCTTAAGCAGGCAGTTTATCAATAGGTTTATCAAAAGGTTGAATGAAGTTGGTAAGAATTATAAAACACAAGATTATTTTAATCACTGCTTTCAGTATATTAATCCATAAGAACAACACTACAACACAATAATTACTAAATTAATTGTGACTGAACTTTCATAATTTGCTTTAAGGTAGGTACAGATAACTACCTACCTATATTTTTTACCTGCTATATGCAGGTCATTTATAACTAATTACATCTAAAATTAATAAAGAATATAAAAATGTAGTGACTATAAGATACATTTTTGTAACAACAAACTCTACCTCTAGTTCCAGAATTTTCCACACTGACCCATCCCAAAGGATCATAATATCTGTACCTAGTTAAAGTGGCTAAATTCCTATTCTTATCAACATCAACGACCCTTCCAAGACACAAAAAATAGATATATATTTAATATTAGATGCCTTAGGAATTACGATATGTACTGGCATGTCTACAGTTTGTTTTTGTAGTCGTAGTAATCTATAGGCATAGCTATAAAACATTCTTACGTACCTACTCAGTTGAAAATACGACGCAATAATAACCGGTCTGATATAACCATCACCATTTCAAAGTACTTGTGTGCTTATTTATTTAAATAAGTTGAAACATACGAACCAGGTACACGGTTCCGTCGGCCCATTGATATCGACCCTCGCCATGCATGCATTTCATTGAAATATTCCCCTCGTACACATTACCGTTTTTGAAATGGATTACTGCTCGTTCGTCTGGCGACGACCACCAGCTTTGTTGGAGAAGGTCACCCTAGAGAACATTACTAAATACTTATTAGTTCTTTACTGGTTACTTTTAATTTAAAACGATAAATTATTACCTCTAACGCGAGTTTGTACATAAACTCAACAAAAAGTCAAACCGCGAAACGACAAAAACGACTTATATTTATATTCATTCAAATTCAGATTTATTTTTATTGTTAAACTGTGTCACATTATTGATCGTATACATTATTATTATAATAACGGGGCTTAATCGCGTTTAAAATAGTATTTATTTACCTCGATGTTTCGATCAAGTTACATAGATCGTGGTCACGAGCGGACTGAAGAGGCGGGTGTCATTGTCTCGAACTATGGAGATATTTTTAAAATACCCCTAACAGTTGTTATGAAAAGTCATTGTCCCGAGACACAACACTAACGATATCGACAGATTTTTCTGAGGATAAATCGCGACGGAAACACTTTTTAGTCACTGGATTCCATGTTGCCGCCAGTTTCAAACCATCGTCCCGGTTGCCCCGTTAGTATAATATAAATATGTGTTCACATATGCAAAATTTTAAAAATTAATAGAAACTACTTAATAAATCAACATGATCGAAATAGTAATTATCATTATAGATAAAGACACTATGTACCTAAGAACTTAAGGACCTAATAGGTTTTCAAAATTATTTGGTATTACCGGAAAAATCAAGCACATGATCACATAAAGATGTAATTCAGCAAGGCACAATTTTAAATATTTTCAGGCCAAGAGTTTATATTTTATTGTCTATAAAAGGTATTAAGTAGGTATATATTAAGAAAGTAACCGAATAGATACTAATCCATACCTATATATAAAAATTAATCTCTATTTCCCTTGGTCATCGCAACAGACGTGAACGGATGGAACAATTTCGTTAATTCTTTTTTTGTGTGTTTATTATTGTCAGGAGAAGGTTCTTATGAAAGAAAAATCAAGATGAGAGGGGAGGTTGTGGCGAGGCCGAAGGTCGAGCCATACTACGCGAACAAAGTCGCGGGCAGTCGCT
The DNA here is from genome assembly GCA_917880725.1 of Selenia dentaria. Taxonomy (NCBI): domain Eukaryota; kingdom Metazoa; phylum Arthropoda; class Insecta; order Lepidoptera; family Geometridae; genus Selenia; species Selenia dentaria. The sequence continues at coordinate 24,452,719 of OU862882.1, read as the reverse complement.
AGTATTATATAAGCGTAAGTGAGTTTGTTTGTTAAGCTTTCACACATAAACGGCTGAACGAATCTCGATGAAATTTGGGAAGTATATAGGTTTTGGAAAGGAATGACCTTCCCCGGGATATACCCGGGGAAGGTCATACTTAATTTTCATCGTCATCTATCACCACGCGGGTGAAAGCGAACTGCACAGATAATTTTTTATAATGGTACAAAATAAAGCAATTTCGCAATAAAAATCTTGTACTCATTTTGCTAAGCGCTTGCAAGCATTAGAAAAAGTAGAGCATGTCAACAAATCCAAGCTCGCACCTACAATGAAATTTTCAAATAAAGGAATTGTTTTTGTTACTTACTTGTATGGAATCTGTAATCTCCGCTTTCGATCGGCCCCTTTTAGTTCTTGACTGTTTTCCTATGAAATAAATGTGTATAATTTTACGGATAAAAGTTACATCCTCTGACGGGATTTGAACCCGCGTCTTCCTAGTATCCAAGTTAGACCGAAAGAAGAGATATCTCAAACACTTTTAACCATAGATAAATTACCTGCCTATGTTAACTTCAAAAATCATTTGTTTACTAACCAAAATAATAAGTTATTATTTAGTGGATTAACTTTATAAAAATAATTGACTTTTAAAAGGAAATATCAGGTAGGTACCACAGATACCTACTAATCTGTGTTACCAAGCCGAGGTATTACTATACCACTATGTGGAAGGAACCAGCTGCCGTTTGAGGTATTTCCGGGCCTTTAAGAGAGCCTATTCCTTCCTCAAAGGTCAGCAACGTATCCTCGAGACCTATAGTATTGCGAATGTCCGTGGGCGACGGTGATCACTTACCATCAGGTGAGCCGCCTTCTCGTTTGGCAATCTATAGGTACCATAAAAAAGGTGGTACTGTGTGTCTTTGGCGACTCTCCATACAAACGCGTTCTCTGACTTCCTGGATCTTGAATATAGTGCTAATATTTACCTTGTAAGTATGTAGGTATGTTTAGTTTTATGTGTAAGTTGTATGATACTACAAAAAATCTTAAAACTGCAGTTTTGAAATATATAACTAGGGTAGTAACCTGGAGTTATTTCCTTCTTTTTCTTCTTACTACTTAAAGTAAGTTCACTCGCCGTCTTTCCGTTGTTCCAGTACGCAGTGCTTTCTTCCGTTTTAGGCGAAACTATCACATCCCAAGATTGTACAATACAATCCAACATAGACTCATACATCATAGTAATCAATTCATCTCTAACCGAGCCCCAGGGCCGAATCACAATCGATGTGGTAGAATCGCTCGCAAGCCTTGCTGTGGTTCCAGTCGAATAGTTGCGAGCGATATTTAACCCGCCATCTTTATCGTCCTCGTCTCCTCTAGAGGTGATCAAAGAACTATCGCGTCTAGTCAACGTACGTTGAGAATCAACGTAAAACATTGTAAAAAATAAAAATAAAAACTGTGAGATTGTAAGTTATCTAGTATTGTTTACGTAGTTTTTATAATGGTATGTGTTTACAAATATCAGCTGAGTGACCACAATGTCAAAGTTAAGTTTGCTGTCAGTTTGATTGCTGATTGTTTAGAAAAAAGAAAAAGGGTTTTGCAATGATTATTATTAACAGTTTTAATTTGATAGTTCAAGGATTATTAAGATTATATTAAGCCCGGAGTTGTAGCAATTTATTGCAGTGTGATACACTGTCGGAACTTCTCTTTTCACACGATCATAATGTGCTCAGAAATACAAATATAAGACTTACAAAAGTGGGATATCCTTTGCCACTGAAACTGTTTCTATAAAAATGAGTAACCACTGTACAGTATTGGTCACTAAATCTTATGTATAAGGTACAATTTAATTTACAATATAAGTTACAATGTTTGTTAAATGAGCATGTTTATTCCCGAGTTTTCGATGTTTATGATGTGTAATGTGCTCATGTCTCCAGATAACCAATATCTGGCTAAGTACCTACTAAGGTTAGTTAAATTAATTTTAAATATCTACGCGGCTTCAGCCTGTGTTGTGTGTTGGACTTAATTATTGTTTCTTTTTTTTCAGGTTGCTTTAATATTTGGTGTAACTGGTGCCTGTACTCCTGTAAGATACAAGAATTAACAAATATAACCGTAAAAAACATAGAGAACCATGGCCAGATGCTTTTAGTGAAGATACCTATCAAGAAAAATAAAATACCGAGGTCATTCACCATACACGGTCCATTCTATGAAATTGTTATGAAGTATGAAAGTGTGCGGTCACCAAAAGCAAAAACTGACCGTTTCTTTCTAAATTACCAGAATGGTAAATGTACCTGTCGGCCTATAGGTATAAAAAAATTTGGTTCTATGCCTCAAGAAATCGCAAAGTTTTTAGGTTTAGCAGATGCTAAGAGCTACACTGGACATAGTTTCAGAAGAACTTCAGCTACCTACATTGCTGGCTAATTCAGGTGCTGATATAATGACTTTGAAGCATCATGCATCATGCATGAAGTCATGGTGGGTGGCGATCTAGCAATGTAGCAGAATCATACGTAGAAGATTCCATACAAAACAAGAAGGAAATTTGTGCAAAAATCACAAAAAGAATTAAACTTGATTCTGAGGCGCTTCCTACTGACGAAACACCAAGTACATCCAATGATTGGATTTCACCTACCTACACGGATAATGAGCCATCTCAAATTACAATAGAACTTGAAAGTATTTCAATAAATAATCTATCTGATGAGGCCGCTAAGCCATCAAAAACAGTTAATTATAATTTTACTAACTGCACATTTACTAATTGTTTCTTACCTATATAAACCTTTTATCTACTAAATAAAATGAGTTGTTATTGTTATTTTATTCACAAGTGTGTAGAAAAACGTCGTATGATACACGTGTGTATTGATGATTACACACTAGTGCCATAATGTACTATTAGTCAACATTTTCATATTGCTTGTCTTCATAAGTTTTTTTTTTTCGGGGGCTTACAGCTATTATAAGAACACATTAATAATATAGGTAGGTATGGAGCTGAGTCATTTATAAGCCTCCAAAATTAGCAGGGAAGTATAACAACAATATATTATATATTATACTTATAACAACTTATAAAATGAAGCTTTGTTTATAAGGGATAAAATTCGAAAATCTAATGACAAAATTAAAACAGTTTGGAAAACTATTAATACAGAGACCGGCAAAAGTAAATCTTTTAATTCAGAATATGTGCTAGAAATAGATAACCAAAAAGTTTCAGACCCAAGTCATGTTGCGAATTCATTTGAAAATTTCTTTTCTAACATACCACTAGAAGTCACCAAATCTCTTGATTCTTGCCCTTGTGTTGCAGTGGGCTTTCTGAAAGACAACTTCCCGCTCCAAATTCCTGAGTTTAGGTTCCGACATATATCTACTTTTGAAATAATAAAAACATTTAAAAGTTTAAACGTTAAAGCAACAGAGGATTTATGGGGATTATCCGTAAAAACGCTAGAGTCAATAATAGAAGTTATAGCGCCACATTTGATGATCATATTTAATTTATGTATTGATAGAGGTACATTTCCTGACCTAATGAAAATGAATAAAATCACCCCTATTTTTAAATCAGGTAGTAAGGCCGACCCCTCAAATTATAGACCGGTCTCTGTGCTTCCGGCTTTGAGCAAAATATTCGAAAAGATAATGCTTCAACAACTCTTGTCTCATTTTAATGAACATAGGATTTTACACGAAAATCAGTTTGGTTTCACGAAAAGCAGATCAACAACAGATGCAGGAGTCCAGTTAGTCAAGCATGTGCTGGAGGCTTGGGAGAGCTCACAGGATGCCATTGGCGTATTTTGTGATCTCTCCAAAGCTTTCGACTGTGTAGAGCACCGCACTCTAATTTATAAGCTACACCACTATGGAATTCGTGGAGCTGCTCTGAATCTTGTAGAATCATACTTATCTGATAGGCAGCAAAAAGTTGGCATTAATGGCGTGACATCTTCTGGATCTTTGGTCAGAATGGGGGTTCCACAGGGGTCGATCTTGGGTCCGTTCTTATTCTTAGCATGTATCAATGACTTACCACATATGGTTGAGGGCCTTGCTGACATAGTTCTTTTTGCGGATGATACTTCTCTGATTTTTAAAGTAGATAGGAAAGATAGAGAACTAGTTCAAGTCAACAACGCGTTAACTATTGTTTCAAATTGGTTCGCCGCAAACAACCTGCTTCTCAACGCAAAGAAAACGAAATGTTTAAAATTTTCCATGCCTAATGTAAGACATATAGAGCCAAACGTATTACTCGACGGAAATAAATTGAAAATTGACAAGGCAATAGTCTTTCTAGGTATTAGCATAGACTCTAAATTACAATGGGGTCCTCATATTGATGCACTATCTGGAAGACTGAGCTCAGCTGCATATGCGGTTCATAAAATTAGGCAATTGACAGATATAGCTACTGCTCGACTGGTCTACTTTGCTTACTTCCACAGCATAATGTCATATGGTATCCTGCTGTGGGGGTCAGCGGCGGACATAGAGACAGTTTTTATATTGCAAAAGCGGGCAGTTCGAGCCATCTACGAAATGGGTCCCCGCGAATCCTTAAGACAAATGTTCAAAGAAATTAACATATTAACTCTTCCATCTTTGTATATCCTAGAAAATATAATGAACGTTCGTAAAAATATAAAGAAGTTTAGAATAAATAGTGATATGCATAATATTAATACTAGAAATAAGGATAGGATAGCTGTATCTAAATTTAGACTCACGAAAACTAAAAATAAGTCCTTCTTAGGCAATTGTGTACGTTTCTATAATAAAATCCCGAAAGACATTACTGAGCTCACTGAAGGGAAATTCAAGTTACGTGTCAAAAATATACTAATGAAAAAAGCCTATTATAAATTGAGTCACTACTTAGAAGACAAAGATGTCTGGAAGCTTTCCACTTCTGCCTAGTAGCCAACTATTGAATAAATTTGTTATTTTAATACTACTCATATGTAACCTCAATGTACAAAGACTTGAAAAAATAATGGCCCACGAGTTTCTTGCTGCTTCTTCTCGGCGGTGGTTCTTTTCCGAAGACAGCGGTAGAATCATTTAAAAATTTTGACGTTCATAAGAGTGTCTATGATGCCTAAACTGAATAAATAATTTTTGAATTTTGAATTTTGCATATGCACTCAACGGATATCCAGGGAAGTGGCGTAAGCTAAAGTTATGCTTATTGACGCCACGCTTACTGTTCGCGTCCTTTGTATAAAATGCGTCTTGTACTAGGTAGGTACCTTTTTTGTTTTCTTGTAACGATACTGAATATACTCAGTAATCAGGTACTTATATATTATAGATAGGTACCTTTAATTCATTCTATAAAGTACTGGAAACGGAACGTTAACAAAACAAGCGCAAGCATACCTAATAGACGCGTGCAGATGTAGCACTTCGCCATAGCGTCATTGTGAGAAAAACCTCAATCGTCTTATTAATAATTTTAGAAACAAAAAGGGGAATAGCAGTTAAAATCATGACAATGAAAAAGGAAAGCCTGCGATACAGACTTACAACGCTTAACTTTATTTTGCCATAATTATATTACCTAACAGTATATAAGTATACAGACACAAGAAGGTTTTTACACATCAAACTGATGTATTTTGAAAAGGAATTTTATTTTGTTCTTTATTTTACGTCGGTCTTGGTGGATGTGGTGTCCTCTATTGTCGCTCTCCCACGGTTTAGAAGAGTGTGCAAACGCCTTGTTAAACATAGAGGATTGACCTATAGGAAGAAAAAACCGTGTCATAAAGAATCGTATATAAATATCTTTAAGAGCGCTATTACAAAAATCTATTCTGACATTATGGAAGTACGGGATGTTTATTGTGCCATATTTTTTTATAGTGCTTTTTATTCAGTAAAATTCGCAAATTAGAGCTCTCAAATAAGGTCTCCGTGTGTTTTTGCCGAAACGAACACCAGAAGAATGAGGATTACTAAATAAATAAGTAAAGTACTTACTCAAATTTGGCTCTGACATTATTGCAGATAGTGAAATGAAGTATAGTTTTCATGCAATGGTGATGTATAGATATAAAGACAATGTATCATATTTCAACGTTGAACATCTTGCTAACACGCATTGTTTTGTAAAACACCTCTTAAGGACCTTTCATAACAAAATATGTTCAGACATTAACCCCAATTGAAAATTTTCCACGGTTTCCACGAGTCGCCCCAGCGAGAGGCATCTCTGTCTAGATCGTCCGATGGCGCATCCAGCGGCTGCATAGGTATATCCTCCTGGATGCCTTGCGAAGGTCTATTGTCACCCCCACATGACCACAGGAGGCACAGCGCAGAGAATAACAGGACCTGGATGGGATGTAGGTTCTTGGTATAAAAAATGTGATATAAGTGTGTATGAAAATTTATAAACTAAGTTCACCTACGTGGGTACCAGGGATGTTATGTACCTACCTATATGATATTTCGGATCTGGAATAAAACTATATCGGTTTCGGATACGGCTACGGATATGTAATTATTTCGGATAGTTTCGGTTACGGATATTAGATTGAAGTAAAATATAAACACAAATAGTATGAGTATGTACCTAATAATTTGGATTTATAAATAAATACTACTATAAAAAAAATACGTACTATGTTATGGTTTTAATTTTATGTAGTGTAGATTATCATTTGGTATTATTTATTATCTGTCATATAGGTAAGTAGTTATTATACATCGACTCAATTTCGCGGAGTCTAAATAAATAAAACATTCATTTAGGCTCCTTTCTTATACAAAACTATCCGAAACTTGTGAAATGGAAACGGATAGTTTTTTATTTCGGATATCCGATAGTTTCGGGTACGATAACGGAGCTCCATAACATCCCTGCATGGATATACCTACCATGGTAGGTACTATCTATATGTAGATACCTATATTAACATAACAAATAAAATTATAACGGGTGATGCCTGTATTAAAGATACATTTTTATAACTCAAGAACGGCTGGACCAATTTTAATGATTTTTGTGTTTTTCTATCTTTTATACCTCGGCGAAGAACATAACATACTTTTCATATTCATCATCATCCTTTACCACGCGGGTGAAACCTAGTATTAGTAAGAATATCATATATTATTATTATTGTTATAATCTATGAAAAATAATTTGATAATTCAAACAAAGTTGGGTAAAAATATTGCTAAATGTGCAAATTACCTATGCAAAAACGCCTCATACCTATACAGGTATAATGGATATAACTATATTTTGAAATAATATTATTCGATGATGTCTAGTCCAGGGCTAAGTCACAGCATGAAAGTGGAAAAACACTTTCCTAGCTGGCTAGGTACCACCTACGCGAATGAAACCCTAACCAGGGTAATATTATACCGCCAAGCACACAATGGTGTACGACAGCTGTCGTTCGGAGCTAATCACCGTTATATGGTCAAATTGTGCCACCCGTTGAACGCATCATCAGTTACTATCAAATTGTTCGTGCATCTTCTGGCCGGTGATAACAATGATAAACGCGTTCATTTTCAAACACAACACTACACAATAAACATATATAATATGTACCTTCGAATCCATTACTGCAGACCAGCTGGGTATACTGTCGGTATAGCACTCGATTGACCACGTTTATTCGTTATACGCGTGAATGATTATTACGCGTGTTTTTATCGTATACATTTGATAATTGGGAGCGGATAAGTGAAGTGTTTCAGTTATATTACTGATGTTAGGACATCGGTGGCTCACGGGCCACGGCACCTGCAGCAGTTTCACTGACCCAAATCATCGTTGTGTAAAAATAACGTTTAATAATATCTGTCTACATATGCGTAGTACTCTGTAATAGTGCTGAAGAATATGGTACATTATTATCAATTAGGTCCTTGTCTTATTCAAATCTTTTCATTGTACTACTAAGTAAATATCCTGAAAAACATATTATTTCCTTCGATACCTATGGTTCCTAAGAGATACATTAAAGATATAAATCTTTTGTGTTGACGATGATCAACACGATGTTTTTTCATGAAACCATGTTAGTTAATTGTTTTAATTTTTTTCAGTTTTTTATTTTGTGTGTATTTTTTTTCTATGAATCGTGTTTCATTTGTTGCAGAGATAGTCGAGTACCGCCGGACGCGTAGGCACGGTACGGCTTAACCAACTATGTGAAGCTGAGACCAGAACTCGAAAAGTTTTATGCTTCCAAGTACCTACTTCATTTGTCACCGGCTATGAAGACTTTTGAAGGAAGATTTTACTAAGTTTTAGAATTAGGCTCCACGGTGTCGCCACTCACCGACGGCTCGCCACAAAGCCGCCCCAATTATTATTATTATTATGTCAGAGCTGCACCAAGAAACTAAAGTTTCAAAATTTTGCAACTTCGGTGTTAACAACCAGAACAAAATAAGTTCTCACCTAAGATCTTTATGAACTCATGGTAAAAACCTTAGAAAGGCGGATGTCCAATTGTACCTAATCAAACAAATCTAACCGGCTAATGTAGGTAACTACCTGAAAACACCATCTAGCAAAAAACATAGATACAAATAATTTCAAATTAAATCAATTAAAAAGTTTAAGTATTGCCAATACAGCTACCTAAGTAATATACAACGTGTAACAAGGTGTAGTAATATCAAAACCACACACGCAGAAGCTTGTACTTAATACACAATTGATGGGACCCAACTACTGCGTCCCAGAAAGTGGTAATAAATTCCCAGTTATGAGTAACCAAAGATTTTCTTACACTCAAGCAGGTTCACCCTGAAGAACTAGGCCAAAGATGGCAATGCCCTCCAGAACGTAGTCTAGATTAATAAGGAGCCTGGAGTGGGGTGCGGCACGGGGAGAGGGCGTATTCAGGGTAGGGAGATGAATGAATAGGTGGCGTAGGAATTGCAGAGCACATCGACCCCAACGAACTACAAGAATAGCCATGCCATTTTAGGCCTGTCTAAAAAAATTCGGAAATTTTCTTTACGAATTTCTTTTTTTGTACGAATAAATAAAAAATATAAGCGATTTACATTTTGATACACTTCGCCATGTGAATCCTGACTAGGTACAATGTACACGTTTCAGTACTACTACACGTTTTTGTTATACGCTGTATAATTGCTAACTACACAGTCACTTGGCAAACAATAAATCATATTATTATTATGTACCGTACTTATTAAAAATTGTCGTTACACATTTTTTATTTTATTTAGAATAAATGATGGCTTTTTATACTTATTGTTTGGGACCAAACGCAGTCTAGAGGGCACCACTTGTAACGTCACTTGATTTTTGTATTGACTTTTGTTATGCTCACTCTATGGGTATATATTATGCTAGCTCATCTGTGTTGAAATTGTAATTGTACTAGCTAGTTTTTGATTGGAGAAATTTACACTAATATTATAAAGAGGAAAAATTTGATTGTTTGAATTGAATAGGCTACGAAACTACTGGACCGATTTAAAAAACATTTTCACCATTAGAATCCTACATTATCCCTAATGAACATTGGCTATAGGATATTAAAAAAAAATTAGGGATCTTTATGAAAACTTTGATAATTTAACCTAAAGTGTGAAAATAATACCCGAAAATTCTTTATCGCTGCTAGACAATAAGTAGAGCAAAGTGAAGTAGGTACAAACCTTTTTTATAGAAGAAGTCAATGTCTACAAAAATGTCTGCCACGGGTGCTTTCCGATTAAAGTCAAAATCGATTTTAGCGCTGTGATCGCCATTCCGAATCAACGAAAGCGCGACAACGTAGTCCCATCATGGATTAAGTCATCAAGGACGCCATTTTGCTTTTTACCGACCACGCTGCAAACTGAAATCACTGTGAGCAGTCCGTCAAAAATGAGAGTTCGATGATGTGCGCGTGATGCTCTAGCTATCATCTGTCTGTGTGTACGTGTTTTCCATGTCGTGAGCAACGTGGGCGTGATTTCAACCCATTCCGAATGGCTGATAGATCTTACCAGTACCTCTACCATGAGTTGGCAACATAAATGTCATCTACAGTCGATACTCGATCTCGCCTTCCTATTAATTTTTGCTCTACAATTGACCGCGAGGTGGCACTGTTCTTTTTTCATACATTTTTTACGGCATTCGATATCGAGCATCGATTGGTTTCAATGTTGTAAACTCATGGTAGACCTACTGTCAAAAGCGCGATATCGAATCGGAATGGAAAATAGTGATAATATCGCCAAAATCATTGTGACGCCACTCGGAAATCATCCCATTTTTAATCTTTAAATACGCATATTTATCGCCGAAAAGGCCTTATATTGCGTAGATACGCTGCGGAAACTATCAACAATAGAGCAAGTCATGTAGGTACTGCAGTTTTAGAGAGGACATTAATGTCTACAAAAAAGTCTGCAGTGCCATATGTCTAACTATTACAGTTATGTCACAATAACTACTTTTTCACGTTAAAATATGCAATAAAAACGCCGGTACAAAGTAAGCCCAATTATTCGTGCCATGGTATTTAATCCTAATAATAAAGAAGAAATATTTCATTGTTTGTTTGTTTGCAATGGAAACGAAATACTTAACCGATTCAAGCAATTCTTTCCGCAGTAGAAAGCTACATTATGTATTGTTGGTAAGTCTATTTGATTATTGGTTATATGGTAGGAAGCTGTTGTAGGAGAAGGTTGAGGCACTAACTTGTTTGTTGGAGCTCCTTGTACCGAGGACAAATGTAGGTTAAAACTTTTCATAGCCAGCCGTCTGCAGATTCTAATTTTATTACCATATTACGCTTCCACTGCGAGAGCTTGCAGACTAACTTGATCTGGCATCCTACACTTACATTAACGTCATTCTAAATGTCAATGTAGGTACAATCTACAAAGTGTAATTAAAGAACTCGTTTTAAAACTACGAGCACGACGTCACAGACACACATACACCCAATATGTCAAATCAATTTATAGATAAAATCACAGGATAAAAAACACATGCATTTATTTGGCAGAACATTACATACATATATTTTACCATCGGACCTCTGTCTCCCACGGAATTTTAAATTCCGTGATAATGTCTGTTCAAACCAGAGCGAAATGATTCAAACACAGTAAAAAATATAAGTTCAAGGACTGCCTTAGAGGACTGAGGAACTCGATCAAGAACCACACAAACGTATCTACTCGTATCCAAACGAATAATGAAGAGTTAAAATTTGTGCGTTTGAGTTCTATAAAAATCAAAGAACCATGGAACTTCCTACATATTCATCAGTATCTAAAAATTAATTCACTCATAGTAGGTAATCTAGATTTTCCGATTTTTGTATAGGTTGGCAAACGAGCAAGCGGCTCACCTGATGGTAAGTGATACTGTTGCACACGGGCATCCGCAATACCAGCCCAGACAGCACTTTTTGGTAGCCGTTACGAAACAACTCGACACTATTGCGTCGACACTAGTAACATTTTTGGTCTTTGCGTAGTCTTATTTCGGTCGCTACGACCAAAAGTGGGGACGATCTAGACACAGTAACATTTGGTTTTTAATTTACGTCGCTGTGTGGTAAAATTGTTCTCAGTCTGCAACTATATCAGAAATATTTCGTTCTTTCATTCATTCATTCGCTTTTTATTTATCGCAACATACAGAAAAGACAAATTAAGTATCTAAAAATAAGGAGTCCATCTTAGTTTTTAGCAATATAAGATCTTATTTTTACTTTAATTGGTATGTTATTTTTATTTATGTAATAAAAATATTCTAGTAACAAAGTTACTACACTATGTCGACATTTAGTCCACTTGAAAATTGATGTAGTTAACGAATTTATAAAATGGCATTACTTTCTTTTTTGTTTCCAGCTATTCTCAAACTTTCAGTGAACATGCTATTTCAATAGTACTAACTTAGAGGGTTCATCCCAATTAACATTTATCTATTGTACCCAGTACATGGGTAAACAAAGATTCTGCTATGTTTTGGCCAAGGACAAGAAAAACCTGTAGATAATGAAACAAGCATGTTAGTTTGAAACTTTTTAATAAACCTAAGTGGTTGTAAGAAAGTTTCTATCAAAGGACAAACAAGTAATAGCTAATTTTAAAATGAACGATTTTGGGCACATTTGTAAAAATTAAAGCTATCTACGGAATGGAGTGAGTTGCATTAAATCAGCAAGCCTCCGCTTCATTCATAAATCTTTTGTTATAGTGTTTTGACTCTGAGAAACGTATTCACGTACAACTCACGGCTACGAGTATGTCCATGACACAGCCACACACCATTTTTTGTTATTATATTTTCGTTAAGATATTTTAATGCAAAACAACATAATTAGAAATGAATATGCACATAGAGAAGGTAGAGTCCAACCTTGAAACATCATTTAAAATATGTCATACTCGTAAATTATAAATTTTACTGGTCACAGAGTCACGACCCTAAATTTCTGCGAACTTTTCGATGTAATCAACAAAAAGTTTTTCAGCCAATAATTTGTTGACTTTCATGTAGAAAGTCGATGTGCAACGGAAATAACGTTTCTTTGGCTCTTTACTAATTTTAAAAGAACTGCAATCATTTTGGGGACTTGTCAGCATAAGTTTTGGGAAACAGTGCGTCTATGATATGACTTTTTGATTCTCATTTAGGAATAAATGTGTCGGAACAATGTCGTAATATTACAACAATTTGTTAATACACAAATTGTTGTAATATTGATATAATTGTAACATGGTGACCACCCGTTACTACACATTTACTTCTTGATTGTACGCTTATCATAAACTGTACACAATGTGTATAGAAATGAGTCTACACAAATGGTTACGTAACGTGTGAATACAACGACTACACATAGTTACTGAAACACATTCCGGTAAAAATGTGTGTGAACTGTTACCACACATACATACCAAACCCCACACAGTCACTATGTTTCGAAACAGTTACGTGACTGTGACAACTTGTTACTGGATTGACGATTTTGTTACCAAAAAGTGCTGTATGGGAGAGGTCTCGAGGATGCGTTGCCGACCTTTGAGGTAGGAAGAGAAATAAGGGGTGAGGGTGGAGGGGGAGGGGGAAGGAGAGGGAGAACAGGAAAGGGGGGAATCGGGCCTCCGGAACCTCCCACAAACCGACGAAACGCAATAGCAAGCTATGTTACTTCACGTCGGTGTTATGTGGAAGTGTGGTACTTCTCCGGTCGTGCCGGCCCACTCGGCTGTGGGGTTGCAGCGTGGCACTACCAGCAAAATATATCTGATCCCCCTGTACTCTGGCTAGGTACATACTGTTTCCTTCTGACTAGTTTTAGACTACTTACACGCGTTATTGCGTCCACTAAACTCCGTAACGATTGAGTAGATTTTGATAAAATTTGGTATTTAGACTAATACGGCTACTTTTTATCCCAATACCATACATGCGAAGATGCGAACAGATGTTACCAGTGTTAAGATGACGTAAATAAAAAACATTTCGCTATAAATATATTTATGAAAACAAATTATCTAGAAACAATAAACAATTCAAACAATATTAGTACTTACACTATATACATTCTGTTAAAACTATAGGTATAGTTTTAACAGAATCGGATGATCTCATAACTGGTTGTATTTAAAGTAAACATAACTTTTTACTAAATTAACATACTGCCCATAAAATATCAGAATAATATACTAGCAATTTAAAATCATCTTAAACAGATAAGTACTGAATGGCAATACAAAGAAAATGCGCGCCCCTATAAAGACAAAATGTATATATTCTTCAGAACAACCCGCTACCACTAATAAAATTTGCATTCCATCCAACCAATGTGCTTGATGTACTCTTCGCATGGTATGGGAAATAGCCAAATCATTCCCATGGGACCACGAGAAGATTTAGCTCAAGGTTTAATGGTATCAGCAAATAGAAGGCAATGAGAACGGTGTAAGAGTTTTTGTGACAAAATAGCTGCTGCAAAGCGTACGCACAGGGTACGAAGAAAAGTCTTCATAGTTTGTGTTATCCGTGATGTATGTCGGGACCCCGGGACATCAGGGTCTTTAAACTGTGTCCTTTAATAAATGAGATATTACTCCAGGAATCTACAAAAGGCGATTTATGGTCAGATAAGGATAAAGTAAAAATCTTCTTCATTTTGAGTAGTTTACAATATCATTTGCACCGTGATACAAAACTTAAAGTTCTTGACTATGTAAATATGGCGAACTCTGTGGTTTTCGCCTATTATGGCACGAAGCTTGGACAGAGCGAGATGCCAATGTCATTGTTGACGCAGTGGCACCGATTATTGAAAAAGAAAGGGACATAAAGCATTCAGTCATTTAGTTTAACTAGGATCATATTTACTGCACATGTGACCTTTGTCAATTATGGGGTTTCTAATATGGGTGTAAGTTTGACACTTTTATAATACCTAACTGATGGGATACTACACACATCAGACGGTGTGTACGGAAATGTTGAAACCCGATATAAAACGCCCTGAGCCCTGTACGTTTTGACAATTAGAAATTATTGAAAAAAAGAAAAATTATTGTGGTAATGGCGGTGTGACAATTACAATGTAGGTATATATAAAGGGGTTTTGTGCTAAATACGCTAGTTGTGGTAAAACTCATATGTGGGAACCGAACCATGTGTAATAAACATGACTTTAATAATGTGTGAAGCTTGACAATACTAATATATTTAAATTGAAAGACTATTGGTTATATAATATATAAACATATATTGGTTGCTTGGGCCACAATTCCAATTGACACTAGGTACTCAAAATGCGGATGGTACAGCATCCTCAAACCCATATGAACATATGGAGTAGGTACACATATGGAGCACAGCCAGCAAATCCAACAATGCGTTTATCCAACACGCTCAAAACAAAATACTGCGTTTCTTAGGCAGTGTCCCATGGTTCACAACCTACGAAAAAATATTTCTTCATAGTTCACAACCAACAAACAACCTGGAAGTCCCCACAGCGGTCGAGGATATAAAACGCAGAGATACATACTGTCTAAAAAGCCACAACAATCCACTGGCAAGAGCTCTGGTGGAAAAACCAATTATCACCGTTTTAAAGAGAAGCCATATTCTGGACAACCTGCAATAATGAGGGAAGGAGGACTGATGAGTCTGGATTCCAAAAGTCAATTACCTATCCACTCTTCCGCTTATAGTCCTACAACTGTTGAGGATAACTAAGAACACAAAAAAAGGAACCGACTTCAATACCAAAAAGTGTGAAATAACTTGACGAAGTCGGTACCATGCGCACAATATTGTGATAAAGTTGCCATATTTGGCCAATAATACAATAGATTTTGCAGAAATCAACCTACTTTTCTAGGAACTACAAAGTGTGTGGTTAAATTCGCTTCCATTTCTTAGTATAAACATTTTTCACCACTTTTAGTGACCCTTGCTACTTACGGGATCAATTGTCATTAACCGTCCATGATGATATCAAGATAGGCGTAACACTTTTCAGTTTTTGGAGTGGAAATCAAAAACGACTTGATCGAATTTGATTACATTTAAATGGGACTACCTCGGAAGTATACTCTACCAAACAAAATAATTTTGAGAATCGGTCCACAAATGGGGGAGAAATCGGCTAATATACACATAAAAATACATATAGATAGACGAACCATAAATAAGCAAAGACATAAAAGACACCAACGCATGTGCTGTGGTATGAGTGGGTACCTACTCGGCCGAGAGACTTTCAAGTCAGAAGTACTCGAAGAGTCAAATAGTTGGAATCTTTGTATCGCCAATCAGGTCTCCATGTTTAATTATATATTTTAAGAAGACTATAGTTTATTTACTTACACGTAAATTAATTCCGACGTATCTTATAGAAATAAGTGTGTATGCTACATCTATATAAACAAAAACATAAAACACAAATAGTTTTTAAAAGCATATAAGGAGATATTTATAACAAAGATTAAATTCGCTCTTGTACCTTCATAAATTCTATAATCTTAAATAACCAACATTAATGTATGACATGTATTCTATATGTTAAGTACATTCAAGTTATTCTAAGTTAAATAGGCCTCACTTTGTATCACGGTCCTACTGACATATTCTATCTACAAACAACATTACATTATCTCTCACATGTATTACACGTGTCATATCACAGATTCATTATTTGGCTGTCATTGAGTCCATACATTATCTTTTCAACGTCGTATCTAATACTGCCAACAATAACATATTGTTTCTGCCAACTTTTTGCTGCAAGCTATAGAAATCCTATAAAGAGTGGTGATGTACTATGTGAAACAAGACCAAGACTACTGTTTGCTACCAAACGTTATTTTTTGTACTGGCACACTAGTGCCGTAATCTTGATAGGGCAACATTTTGTAACTTGTCATTCACTTGTCAACCGCTTCTTGTCGCGTCACGTTTGGTTATGGATAACAATGTTTTTTGGTTTGTTAATTGTTGATTGGAAAAGTAAAAATGTGGTTGACTATTGAGATTATAAGATTTGGTGATATAATATGATAATTGGAACCCCTTGGTATATGTGATTGTGAAACTTGAACTAAAATGAAATCTACTCAGAAGAGGAATCGCCTCATCGAGCTAGTGTGGTCTATTGTTATTCCTTCTTCCTTCCTGCCCCTTTCCTCTCCACAGAATCCGACCAACAGAGCTGAACTTGCTACGTGATCCGCTTCAGGGATTTACTGTTTCGATATTCTAAAATACTTGCCTAATTGACAGTCTTGTAATAAGAATAGTATTAATTGCTATAAATGACACATCAAAGTATCTAATCATTTTATTTCCACATCCACTCATGTTTATAATTTCGAATGGAGTCTATCAATCGGCTGCTGACAGGCAAATAGACGGAATATAATTATATACTATTGTTATGAGCTTTGGATGCTTGTTTGGTTAAACGGTGCTGAGTGAGTGGCAAAGTTCGTTCAGGGTCTTGTTCTTGCAGTTAAACACTGTGCAACCATCCCTTATGACAATATTATCCGGTTGTAATTTTTGTTGCGGTAAAATGTGTCAGGATTTCTACAACTAAGCATTATCTACTCCAGTTTGACTGGGCGTCGCGCAAGAGTAGCATTGATTACAAATATATATTTTGACAAGTGTAAATACAGCTTAATTCGATTGAACACAAATACTAGAAGTATCAATACAAAATAAATAAAATAGTAATAAAAAGTAGGTTATGTGCGTAATATATGGCAAGATATCGTACAAAGCATATCGTTCTAAAATTGGAGTATATTAAGAATGACTAGTAGAACTCTACAAAAAATGTACTTACTATAATACCTAAGCACGTCTTTAAACAAACTAAATACTACATAGCACAATCAATTCCAAAACATAGTTTCAGAAAACTCTACAGCAGCACTCGCCGTCCATGTCTTGATCGATCTGACAATAGATCAACTCGTTTTTAGAATTGTACATAGCATTTCGAACATTAGTAACGTACAATATAGATTACGGAAAAGAGGGTAGTTCTCGAAACCCCTCGGGAAGACTATGTGCCATCCACTTTTTATTTCATATCGAATTTGTTGTTTGCTTACGTAATATAGACAATAATAATATTGATGCAATGTACAATCCTGACTCATAAAATCGCATATTTCGCTTCTCTTCCCTGCAGAGTCAATTGTCATCAAGTGAATCGGTAAGGTAGAGCAGATTTTCAATCAATTTCATCCATTAAATAACTAAGCACTACGTAAACTCCAAAAACTTGACATTAATAATTTTCCTAAATATGCACACTTTGTTAGTCCGTTAATAAAGCTTACAACTTCATCAATAACATTAATGACTACTAACTACCACTAGCTGTCTCTAGTAAAAGTAACGGTTACGGCTAGTTCTCTGTAGGCCAAAAATGGTTTGCTTGTAAAAGTTTTGTTATCTCGGGCGAATAAAATTAATTCACCGAATGACATAAATATAAAACTTGCATCAAACTAGCAATATAACAAAAATACAATTGTAGACGTAGCACGACACAGTCAGGAACAAAAAAATATACTTCGTCAACGTAAACTAAAAAAAACGCGTCAATTGACATCCATATTAGTTGTCTGTGCTGTGCCACCGTTGCACCTACTAGATAAATCATAGTAAGACCTGATTTCTATTGTTTTACATTAAGTGTAACGCAATCGTACCTATCATGAAGATTCATAGTGCAAAGTTATGTTGTTTCATCATCAATTTATGACGTCAACATACATTTTATGTCGTTGACGAAATTGGTGCGAAATAAACACATTGTAAATGCATCGATCTAGCTAATTAAAACCTAGTGAACTAGCCGTCAACCAAACAGTTTCTTACCGAGTGGCTAATATATGAAATTTTATATATTCGTGGCCCATGGCAATTGAAAATGTATTTTTTTAACTACATAGTATTAGAATCACACATCACGCAAGAAGCGGATTAATCATAATTATCATAATGAAAACCAACAATTGCACTACACTTACCTTACATACTTTCGTTGTACCACACAGGCTATATACCAGTCCAAGCACTGGCTACTTGAACCATTCGTTTAAAGGCCCAAAACATTGAAATGCTATTCTTGTTTCTGGAGGTAGCGAACACTATTTACCAATCACGTCACAGACTAGTTGAATTTAAGCTCGTTTATTCTTGAGATGCTGTACCTTAACCAAGTAGCACGGAGGTTATATAAGGTCTCTTTGTTAATTAGTGCACAATATTGAACGGGTATGTCTCACGTAGTTACTGCTGTCTATTCTGTGATGAAGCGGCGCCGTCTTGCGTTCAGCCGCACTACAGCTATTTCACGGAGAGGTAAATATGGGTTCATAATAATTAAAAATAGGTTTTTTTTTCTTTAGCTTTCATTAGCAGTTATAGATTCCTAACCACCCCGTTCAATATTGTGCACTAATTAAGAAAGGCATTATATACACAATTAAGCTATAGTTGAGCCCTTGTCTGTTTAAAATTGTCTTTAGCCCATTTTAGATACTGTTCTTGAGCCAGGAAGTAGCGCGGAGGGTATCCACGAAGCTAGCGCGACGCTTGGCGTGCGTCACACAGGGCTCCAGCGCTGCGAGCAGCCAGTGTCAAGAGTCGTGGAGAAGGCGCTGGTAATGAGGAAACACCTCATACGGAGGAACATGGAGCCCGAACTCAAGAGCAACCAGTACAGCGAACTCGAACCGCATCAGGTCCTTGCGGTTCACTCTGAACGTTGATTCTATGCGCTGGAAGTGCAATACGGCTGTTATAACTTGGCCTCCGGAACTACACTACGAATTACTGCGGATGGGCACTAAGATATTGCTATTTGGTTTTTAAATGTAATGCGCAGTGGTGTGCGTAAAGTTCAGTGCTGTCTAGTTAATGCCGCCGTACTATGTTATAGATTGTATCAAACCTCACGAGAATTTCAATACAAAGATTATGACAAGCTTAATATCAATATAATATAATATCTCACAAAAAGCAATATATAAATATATAAGTATATGAAAATTACTAGCTATATGCCCAGTGGCTTAGTATCGCGCAGTAAATGACTACTCGGAAGGATATACCCACATACAAATTATAACAAGTACAATTTGAAAAATTTAATACCGACTTCCATTCTATTCAGTTATTGGAGTGTAACTCAAAAATTACTGGACCTAATTTGATGAAATTTAACCACATGAGAAGCACCAGGTTTCAAACAAAAAAAATACAGTCGAATTGAGTACCTCCTTCTTTTTATTGGAAGTCAGTAGACAAATGAGAAAATATGTTTGCGGATTAATGCGCATTGATACCAATATGTTTTTTGCTTTCACGTAAAAGATACTGAGCCTTATGGAAAATTAATAATGATGGACGATGACTTTGAATAAAAGATACTACTTACAGCATCTTTATTCAAAGTCAAGTAGAATCCCAGATTTTTATCTGGG
Source organism: Selenia dentaria (assembly GCA_917880725.1). Lineage (NCBI taxonomy): Eukaryota > Metazoa > Arthropoda > Insecta > Lepidoptera > Geometridae > Selenia > Selenia dentaria. The sequence goes on along the minus strand of OU862882.1, from coordinate 24,432,685 downwards.
ATTCTACGTATTTACACTATAGGTATACTTTTATTATACTGTACTGCAGTTAGGGGAACAAATGAGATTGGCATGTAGTACATTTTAAAAAGCTCTGTGGCTAGTGAATAGAATACCTACTTTAATGAGCGAATTCAGCATCTCTCCCTGGAATTCATTAATCTGAGAAGCGAGCAAAGGTATGCGTACCGCATGGTACGATATAATATGGTTTCCAGTTGCCCTCTATAAGTCTAAGTCTAAATCTAATCTATATAATATGGTCTCACGTGGTGTGGATGATGATGATGAAAACTAAAACCTACATTAATAGCAAAATCTATACTATATCTAACTGAACTGAATCTTATGTCCCTCCCCCGTGATGTAGGTAATCTATCTCCTTGCCAAGTTCATCATTTTATTATCTGTTCAGTCGTCCGGCGTGAAAGCGTAACAAACAAACTCACTTTCGCATTTATAGTTTTATTCAGTTATATAACGTATTTATAGTTTTATTTAGTTTATATAGTGTTAGTTATCTTCAGCTCAAAATACTCTGTGACTAAAGAATAGAATACTTACATCAATGAGCGACTTCAACATTTCTCCCTTCACGTCATTCATCTTGGAAGCGAGCAACAAGCATGCGCCAGCGCACAGTTTTCTGTTGTCCTTATTGATGAGATTGGCGAGGATTAACTTCTCAAAGTACACGTACGCTTGAGCCACTGGCAGGAGGTCAATGCCACCACTATCATATTTTGAAATCTTGCGCATTTCTTTCTTGATGCTAAAAATAAAAAAAAATAACTGGTGTCTATATGTATATATCTCGGGTATTCTAATTTGTTGTACTGCCTAGCTAGGCGAATATTTTTGACACGCACTTTTATCCAGATAGAACTACTGAGAACAAGAGAGTATAGTTCATTCTGCACTAAGTGGAAAGCGCCCATAAAACATTGTCCCATGGATGTGCGTAACACGGAAGGATTTTATTGTAAAACTAACGTGGTTTTCATTCATTTTTACTGAAAAATACGGGATTACACACGTTCTACTATTGTATTACGTGAGTAATCCCGCATTTCCAGTAAAAAGGAAATATATTTTGATCTTCAGTTGGTGATTATGTAAATATTATCTGCATCAGAGGACTGTTGCAATGAAACCAAACACTAATATAATAACTGACTACTTTAGTATGTTTAAAATTTAATATGATTTCTCTCTACATATTCTATTATTATATTTAGATAAAAGCGGTAAAGTAACATTGCAAATGGTCGAAATTAAAAAGAAAGGTGTTGTTTTTACATTCATGTTTTTTCTTATAATAATCCTTCCGTCTGCGTGGATGCTGTAGATAGAAGTGCTCCCCCCAGGAATATAATATTTTATTTCGTTTTATGATGTAGCTATGTCAAATAAACTTAACCTTGGTTTGGGCCGAGTGTGCACGTGATGAAGCACTAAACAAATTAGGAGTGCCTTGCCTATACTCTGTTTACTGAGAATATTTTACGAGGCAATCAGGGACTGGACGTCAGGGACGGGCACAGATATCGAAGATGAGGTGCTTGCACGCTGTAAGCAAATTTCAGTCTTATCTGTCGCTTGTGCGGTGCGGACGTATCATTTGGTACTATTTACCTGTGTTATCAGTATTTGATTTTAAATTGACCTGGATTATTTATCTGTGATATAATTTTTACAATGTAGCCAACCACACTAAACAATGAAATATAAAAAGTAAAAAAAATAGCTGCACCCGCAGGTTGATGGATGATGATGACAATGATGATGAAAAAGTATTCCACCAAAGTACCAAATTTCATTAAAATCCATTCAGGTTTTTGCGTGTAAGAGTAACAAACATCCATACACACAAACTTTAGCGATTATAATATAAGTAGGTTACATTGTGGTAGTTTGTCTAGTGAGCAATACAAAAGCCTTTTTAAACGAATGGTCACGCCAATGTCACTCACGGTTCTAGTGTCAACCTTTATACTTCAATACAAGTGCAAGAGAGAGTGCCCCATATCAAACATCCAGCGAACAGAGTATAGGTTAATGCTCGAAACCGTAAATTTACAATACCTTCTCAATTTGCTTAACGTCAGCTTGATGTGAGGGAATTTCTCCCTAAACTTATCATTAAGCTCTTTCTTCAGGTCTTGCGGACGAACATAGTCGATGATTGACGTCATGTAAGATGTGAAAGTGAGCAGAGTTCGGTGCTTGCCTGCTATCAGCTCAGGATCGTCCAGGACGTTAGGAGAGTAGTACACCTGCAAAGCAAAATGTACACATCTAGGGAGATTATAACAGTAAACTTTAGTAGTGTTATGAGTAAACGCTAAAATCAAGCGATTGATTTCCCCGCCCACTCAATAGTCCAATATTTATTTATTTATTTAATTCTTTATTGCACTAAAATAAAGTACAAATGGAGGACTTAATGCTAAAGCATTCATTCAAGCTCAAGCATTTCTACCAGTCAATACACTATACAAAGGTTACAAGTTGCCAATTGTAACATATATTATTATTATCATATTATGATACAAATGAGCAGAACTCGCGAGTTTCATACAAACAAAAAAAAAGCAGCAAGCAAGCAAAGCACACAGCGACAAATACGATAAAAACAAATTATGGTAAATGACGCGTAAGCTTTTTTTCTACGCGCCAAATTCAAGTTGAGTGAACATACAGCGTACATCGACATTGTTATTTTGAGTGATACATATTTTATTGTAATGTGGGCTGCGTGACTCAGGGTATAATACAATACAAACTCGATTTAATTGGTTACACAAGAAACTCTGTAACACCGGTCTCCACATTCAATTCGACAAAACATTTTTTTAATTATTAAATCCAGGTATTGCTGGCTGATATATGGTACATTATTCACAGAAAATTCCTTACTTATATTATAGTGAAGTTGTAGTTTAAATTTAAGGTTTTGAGATAGACTCCTTAACAAGAATAGAATAGGAATACAGATATAGAGATTAGAGAGCCGTCTAAGTCGAAAGGTTACAACATAATTGTTAACATTAGAAATGGGATATTTAAAAGTGGCCGTGCTTGTTTAAAAACCTTTTCAACATGATCGTAAAGTGAGATTTATTTCAGACACAACATTTGGATACCTATATTTTAAAATAACTATAAAGTGATGGCCTGAAACCGACCATTGGCCATGTTCACGGAATAATTGGCTGATGCTCGTGCTTAGCCCATAACTTACGTATTTTTGAGACAGCAAGGCTTCTTCCCAATCGAAAGATTTCGCTTCAACGGACGAGTGCGGCGGCGATGCCGGGATCGTGTGCTTCTGGGATGATTCGTACGAAAAGCACCTAAAATAACATCAAATTGGATGACAGCCTTAAATTATATCTTAGTTATAAACATGCATGTAAAATGATACATTTTGCGTGCACTTTTATAGAAAAGCGTACACAACACATGCATATATCAGGGTCTAGTATTTTTAGGAGACAAGAATATCAAGAGTTAAAAGTAGATTTAGAAAGCACAAACCCACAGGTCTGTGTTTCGTATTATATCTGGGCGTCTCGATCACGATTGAACAAGTATCTTCTAAGCCGGTGTAATCCACCGTAGACCGCATTATCTCTGAACATCAGACGAAATTGTCGTCAAAAATATACAAAAATAATTAGAATTAGTATACTTATTCATCACCTATGAGAAAAAACTAAGCACAAAAATATATTTGCCTGGTCACTTTGGCCAATAAACCCGATAGTTTAAGCATTGAAAATGTACTTTTTAGGAATTGCAATTACTTATAATTACTTCATTTATGAAAACATATGGGCGTTTTAGTTGGAAAACTAACTAGGAACTTCTAGACTCGATGACATTCAATTATAGGAACTACTCTAAGTTAGTAACTATATATGCAGAATGTAGATCATGCAATCACAACACTCACACATAGAAAGAAGTAGAGATTAGTTATAATTAGACGACCGTATATTGAAAAAAACTACTTGAATAACTTAATCTAGTGTACCTACTTTAAACTAATCGCGAAAACCTAAGTAATCATTTACCTACTTATTGATTATAAAAGTCTTCGAAAGACACGTGATAGCTTATCTTTACTAATGTTTTGTCAGTATACGGTCATTTATCTAGAAATTATATAAAGTTATAATTATCAGTTCGGGGTGAGATCATGCCATGGAATGTATGTCTACTGTCTAGTAGTTAAATGCTATGTGTATACACTATACTATGTGAAAAGTGGTTGTTATGTATCTCTCACATTGCCCTAAGATAATAAATACAAAAACACCTAATCACCTTCAATCATAATAAATTTACAGCACCGTAAACCAAAAGTGAGCATTTTAACCCATCACATGGTGACTACATCCTACACCTACTTTACGTTTTAGCAGTATTACAGCATTAGCAAATCTATGTATGTATGCATAGCATTAAAATTTATATATTTTACATTCTTTACCATTTCTTATCCGTGCGCCTCGTCAATAACTTAGTCCTGAAATGTAAATATGTTAGTAATGAAATGATTGTGATTATTACACACGTTTGATGTTCAAAATCCATAAAGCAATGCGTATATTTTGTTAATGGATTGTGTTGGTGGATTTCAAATGAGAAAAGCATTCAGTATCTGGTTTCCTTCCTGTCCTTTATGTAAATCAACAATTACATTAAAAAAACCGGTTGTCAACACTCATCGCGGTATTTTATTATCATGTTGGAACTCTACACATAAAGGAAATATTTAATCATATTAACAACAGTTTAAGTAACCTAAGTTGTTTAAATATTAGTAGTTATTATTATGTTCATATGAACAAACGTTTCTAGATGATTACGTCTCTATATTATAGCGTACTGAGTGCCTTTCGTATTGCTATCAACTAATATTTGTTTTCCTACTATTTGCTTAAACATGATTGCTTGCTAATGTGGACATAAGGCACATGAGTGACATAAAATAGACACAGAACACTCTTTGAAAGTGAAAAAAAACCATTAAACATGCACAGGATTTTTTAATACATAAAATGCATTGGATATTACCTGGCTATGACATGGGGATGACGATTCGTTATTTTTGCCTTTTCAATGAAGTCTCCGTCATACATTTTCTTGTATTGCTCCTTGGGACATACTCGAGATGGTATGAGTAGTTTTGAGTAAGAAATATCTTGGCCTTGTATTTCTCTTTCTAAACCAAGGAGGTCAAAGGGATCCATGCCGTTATCCGTAATGGCTGATAACGGTCGTGGACCAGAAGTGTTACGCCTGCGGACCCCATCCTTTCTGTGGTCAGACCTGAACAAAAAAATACACATAAGGTCTATTTTATATGTTCCTATCTCTTGCCGTATAGCAAACTAAAACACACTTATTATTTATTATATATGGAGTTAAATGGTTTACTTTACAAATATAGATGTTTATGTATCTGTGTATTCTATGAACGAAAAAAAGAGACTGTCTTAAAACTATTTTGATCAATGTTCTTATGAGGCACTATATCCCGTAGGCCAAGTGAGCAAAGCTGCGGGCGGGTCAGGTAGTTTAACAATATTTTCATTCAATCACATTTTGTATCTTTCTTCTATTTATATGGAACAAATCTGTCATCATATTGACTGCATATTTTGTATTCTTACACTTTTTGGGCCCAAAGTGTTTGTAAAGAATCATCAGTAAGGCAAGGTAAACTAAACTGATGATCGAATACGGCAAATCATTAAGACTAAAATTAGTCCACAACAAAAATTGATTGTATAATAATACATTAATTCTTTGTCTTGTAATAAAGCTATTAAATATAATGACTGAGACTAATTTACGGAAAGCATCTTGTCAATGCATATATAATTGCTCGACGAGCTAAGCACGGAGGAGCGTTTGGTTACTGATGACAACAACAGCGCCAAAAATAACTATTTTAGTTGCCAAACCATTAATTTCCATACGTACGAGTACTCAAAAGTTTCACAATATGAATTTATATTATATGTTGTAACCAACGTTATATACACATAACGTGGTTCCATGTACTTGATAGTTATATGAGAAGGCGCGCATGAATACAAAACAAATTTCATTTCATAGTTAAATTTAAAGGGCTTAAGCTCTGAATAATAAAGGCGATAATAGAGTTATCGCTGGACAAAATTTTAATTTTGTTAAATGCTAAAAAATAATAAATGTGGAACATGTTACGTTGACAGATTTATTTCAAGTGTGAACCTAAGCGATAATATTTCTGTTATATTATTGGTTCCCATTAACGCAAGTATTGATTTTTAGGGTTGGCAGATTTCTAAAACTAAACATTTATTCAGAAATTGTTATAAGATTGAAGTAAATTTAGTATCATAAACAAATATTATTAATTTAACATGAAATGGATACTTATTATTCTACTATAATGTTTATACAAGTTTTCTCTATAAAATTAACGGAAAGTTTAATTAATAAAATTCTACGTGTTAGTATCATTTTAAAATGACGTAGGTAATATATATGCGAAAGGAGTTTTGTAATGTATTTGCAGTGTAAAGCTATGTTGCTTACAGCTACATAACTACAAGAAAGGTTGAGTTTACATTCAAAACGATGATGTGAATCAATTTAATATTGAATGCTCATTTAAGTGAAAAATACATTTGCGAGTTATGTTAAATAAAAATATATTTTAACCTGATTTTGGTATTAACTTGCAACTATAAACAAACCAAAATTTCGTTCAACCCTAAAACGCCTTCTTAATTTCTTTCAAAGGGCGAAGTCAAATAACCAATCATATAGTCGACTGCAGTATGTAATGTTCCGACAAATCAAAATGTTTTTTTTTTATGTATTGAGATACTTTGCATTTCAATATGAAATTTATAAAGGGTTTTGACGGTGTGTTGAATGTTGTTATTTTAATATAAAATAACAGGAAAATATAACAAATAGATTCAGAGTCGCCTATCTATCTGAGGGATAGGTTCCAAAAGTTAAGTTGCTAGCTGAAAAGATAAATGTTAATATTCAATATAACATATAATAAGAATTTACTAGCTTTTGTTGATGTAATCGTATTTGCTGGAAGTTCGTCTACTGCATCAAGGATAACATATTATGGCCAGAAATTTCAACAAAAAATTGAAGTGCATAAGTGGATTTCAGTTAAGCGACGATTTTATCAAAATCTATAAATTTTGAACTAATGTGTGTCTCAAGTATCTGACAGGCGTGAGACTTGGCTAAAACATTGGAAATATTTGTGAATTTTGAAGAGTTCTATGAGGCAGTCGGGGTCCAGCCAACGTTGAAAACGGTCGAAATCAGGAACATCGTAAAGATTTCCATTTCATAAATAACGTCGCGAGTGAGTGATAAAGTGAAATAAAATAGAAGTCTTTTCAATGAGCTAAATTTCAATTGTGCAGTGTTTATTTACACGAAGTCATTGTTGAATTTAAAATTTATATGTACCTAATATAGTAATTCATTAGTTCGCGAGTGAGTGTTAAAGTGCAGTGCTAATTTATGTAGAGTCAATGATAACTTGCATGTATATATGTTATATTTTACGCATAAACTTAGTTTATTTTATTCAAGTTTCAGTTTAGCGACATAGCGGCTGTCGGCGGTTTTCGACTACGTTGTATTTATAATTTATATGCTAGGGATCTGGAAAATGCGTTCACTTTCCTTTTACAGAGATAGCAGCTGGGTGGACTTCGTTGGTCATTTTATTGTAAGGGTAGGATATTTTAGGTTCTGATATTGCTAGAAAACTAATTAGGAGAAGTGTGATTGTATGTGTGTTTATGAAGTGAATTACCAAACATCGCAACAAATGTTAAAATTTCAAATGGAGCATTTCTTAACAATACTATTTAATTCAAATACAGCACATATTCATTTCTTTCATCAATTCAGTTTTGTCTACATTAAATGGATTTATAATCAACGCAACGAACATAATAAGCTTCATCATCATAAAATTTCAACGTGACTCTGATTAATTATCACTAATCAAACTGAAATAATTTAATTTCTAAACTGGAGGTTTACTCAAGGAATTGGAGCATTGTAATATTTACTTTATAATATTACGAATTATAAATGATATCTATATATATTATGGAAGGAGACAATCACCTTTGGACGAGACTTATCAATATACATAAATCAGATATTATAATTGCTACAAATACTTGTCTGTTAAATCTCCATAAAAATTTACAACAATATCTTCTTATTAATAAATATACTCTTAATACAAATACAAAACTAATTAAATAAATAAATTTAGGTACATATAGGTACATACACTATTTAATTCATGCGGGGATGACAAGATGTCGGCAGAAACCTTATACACGAAGAGACGAAGAACGGACGCTTGCTAATCATTGTCGCCACAGCAGGGAAGTGCTAGCCACTGGGGGGGAAAATTACTCAGAGTCTTGATCAACGTCTGGATTCAAGCCTGCTGAATTCATGACCGCGATCGGATTCGTACATTCACTAGGTACACATACACACACGAGTCATTAAATTCCTTTAGGGTTAGTTCGCGTTATTTGGAATTTAGTGATTAAATAATATTCGTTACTAGGTAAATTAAACATAAAATAGTAATTTAATTTTAAACATCGGGTAATTAAATTGAATGATAGAGAAGTATGTTTTTAAATAAAACAAATCGTAGTCAAATGATCGGTATGCGCGTGACGGTTTGAACGTTCAGTTTCTTGGAGAAGTGTAGGTTGAAATCAACTGACGGATTTGCTGGTTCCTGGAGTGAGGTGCTAGGGTGCAGGGAGCCTCACATAAATCAAATCGTTTAGGGTTCCTATTTATAGATCTTATAAGGTCTAGATTCCACAACTCCCCCTTTCAAATTATTTTAGGAATTGCTGTCACAGGTTTGGCTAAGAAAGAAGTGTGGTTTGTATCATAACATGATGTCTATAACTTTATATTTTATATTCCTTTAAGTTATATTATTGTATGTTATATGTTTATAAATGTATGTGTATGTGTGTGTTACAAATTATGGCCATGAAGAAAGAAGATCAAGAATCCAGCCAACAGTAGCTGTTTTCTGTAAGTTGCATGCTTTCAGTTGCTCCTTATATTTTCTTTATTTGTCCTGAATTTATTTGATTTCTATTTGATGTGTTTCTTTTGACAGCAATATTTTATATTAGTTCTTTTTATGTGTTTGTTTTGCGTGTACTATTTGATTTCACTTGATATGGTTTATTTAATGTGTTTCTTTTGATTTTCAACTAATTTATATTTGATGTGTTTTATCCCTCTTTTTAGGAACGTATTTTCACTACCTACTTATAATTTTCCATTAACTTTACTAATATAAAATTACCAGATACTCCATAACATTATTGATTTAATAATATATACAATATAAATTAAACACAACGTAAAGGGTCCATATTAATAAACATTCTAGACGATCACATTTGGCCAAAGTTATAAATAATACCAGCTAGTTACAAAAAATGTTACGGTATTGACTAGGTAGATTTAGTTTTGACTAAATACTTACATTATATGTAAGCTATTTAAGTTACAATGTTCGTTTTCAATCATTTTTAGCCGCTTGCCATTAGACGTCACAGTCTACATCCCCGGCCCTGGTATACCCACTTCCATTATTAACATTTTTCCAAGCAATAGTTAATTTGCTCACCGCTTCAATAAATGCCGAATAATTTTATTGAAACCTGAGACAAAAAGCCGTCTTTACGGCTCATGACACATGATTCAATCTTACCCGACACCATACCGAGAACAGCCTAGTACGAGATAAGAATGGCGTTAAAAGAGCAACAAATCACCAAGGTCAATACGGAATTACGACAAAGATCCTCAGAGCAGATGGAAAACCGGCACTCTTAACCCTCCACAAGTGATTTAATTCCTTAGTACTTGAAAAAATGTACTACGTCAAAACGTGGCACTGAGTGTGGCAGAAGTGTGTTGGTCTTGGTGCTCTTCGTCAAAAGAGAACACGACCTCGTTGAAGAACTAGAGCTATGTGCACAAATTGTTTTCGTGTCATTCCGAACAAACCGATCTCTGAAAAGGCCACATCACCATTGACATTCATATACGAGTATGCCCGACAAAAGACAGAGGTATAATTGGCCATTGTGTGACAGAATAGATTGCGTTTAGCGTTGGTGAACTTTGAAAAAGCATTCGATTCGATCGAAAACGGGGCAATTGTGCAGTTCCATTAGCAATGTCAAATAAAGAAACACCACCATTATCGAGTCAATTAGGTACAGGTTCGAAGCACGGAACTAATCCAACAGCAAGGCGTGAGACAAGTAGACGTTATTTCTCCGAAACTATAGGAACTTTTTCAAACTATAGGATTGTAACGGATCTGGCATCAACATCAATGGCGAACACATCACTCCCCTCGTTTTGCCGACGATAGTCACTTGTGGCACAGTAATGTGAGCATTGCTCAGCGACCTTAGTAGAGTTTATTAAGTGCGTTTTAGAATGAAAATGAAGAAGACGAAAATAAACCAAAATCCACGTGACACCGGTAGTTGTTGAAAACGATGCTCAGGCGAAAATTTTGGACTATAGTCTTGAACTGGACCACCATCCAGTAAGGTAGATCCGACTTCGACATAGAGCTTTACAATTTTAGAGACAAAGAGGGACGACAAGAAATTACACATCCTCAGACGGAGTTCGAACCTGCGTCTTCCGAAAATGCATGTTAGATGCCATGACCGCTCGGCCACTGAGGCGATCTGTCCATGCATCAAATTTAACTCTCTTTAAACTGTTTTTTAGAACGCGCTACTTGCTTTATGCCTCTACCGGCATTTACAGCGTCACCAGATGGCCTTAACTCTAGTTAATTTTAACCGTAGCATGGACAAATAATTTCGACAAAATTTAGTAATCCAAATAATTCAACTCGCGTAAAATAGCGTTCGGAAAATTACGCTACATCTTCTCGTCCAACATTGTGAATATCGCAGAGTCATGGATGCATCCATTGTCAAATTACCGTTCATTGAGGCATTCAAGTCAAGTTATGTTCAGCAGTCGACATCTTAAGTCTGATTATGACGATGATAACATATTATCTTAAAGCTGTATATTACAAACTTAATAAAATTGCCATTAAAAAAGACAAATATAAGCACAAGCCTAAGAATGTATGTAAGCTACTACGAAAGCTGATTTCAATAATCTTACCGTGAAGATCGCACAGTTTTAGAATAAGGTATCGTGCTGAAGACAACACAAGGCACACCGCGTGTCTGTGTAAAAACAAGCCTTTCATCTTTGAATGAGACTCCCTTGGTGGGTCGTACTAAACGTAATTCTTTCGTGAGGACATGATTCTCCAGAATGCAAGAACCACTAGTTCTAAAGCGCCCTGAAAATAAAATAATTACCTATATAGGGTTCCTCTGAAAACACACTTGAGTTTATCAATTACTCATAAAGAGACTTAATTTTTTAAACAAATGTGTGCATTAAGTTTCGTTATATTGGTAGCAATTCGCTTATAGCAAACTAAATAACGATTGATAACTAATTGTTACATAGCTACTTATTGTAAAAGAAACACTGTCATACGAGTAATAAATACTTATATACAAAAACGTATATGTATGTATAAAATGGTTGCTTAACAAAGTTTGTCTGACACTTAAAGAATTCGGCCGGTAACTTTTCGAATGTGTTCTGACAGCCAGTTTTAAACCACCACCGTTGCTATGATGTGCCGCCTGTAATGCCTTGAAGAGATGGCGCGGAACCGCGCGCAGATTGTACGCAGGGCATATTATGCTGTATCCGTGTAGGTACTCCTCTAAATGCCCCCTGGGGTAAAGGGCAGCTTGAAAACAGCTGATAGACCCTGTACAGCGCGAAACAAGAACAGCGAACCTCGTACTTTAAGTGAATTAAACATATTAAGCTGTTTATTTGTAACTACTTATATGGCAGAACAGATTGAAACTCATGCTAAGAGTCTTTTCTATAATTAAGGTAAGCCCATTGTGTTTGAACCAGTAGTTAACATCCAACCCCACATCATTAAGCTGATTTGATTATGTATACTCTATTGTCTAGGGTGGTTTCCATTGCTAATTGCTATTTTTTTATAGAAATAAAGTATATGTTGTATTCCAAGACTTTTGTAAGATAACATATAAACATTAATCGGCAGCCAAGGAAAACTATGTTTAGTTTGACTATAGTAGTGAGGCCAAGTTGGGATTATGCTTGTGTTCCTCATTCCGTATTGGTGGCATGGTTTGTCATTTAGGCTGTTAGCATTTAATTAGTTGCTTGCTATACTTATATCAAATTTCATTGTGGACACACAAACTGAGGTTAAAAACTTGTTGAGTTGCCTTCTTTGGTGGTGCCATGACTAGTGGATTCTTGATCAGCGGTATGTCTCCCAGCCCCCAGAGAATGTGTGAATGAAATTTCAATAATTTTGTAAAATAAGGGAATGGAAACCAAATGAAATCTTACTATTTTAGTAGTTTTTGTTAGTTTAACATACATTAAATTGGGTCTGTACTACGGTAACCTGATGACTGACATACATACTTAAATACAATGTTCACCTTGACACAGGTCAAACAGACATGTTCATGCACACAAATGTTCAACCTGTCTGGAGATTGACTCAGAAGGTAGGACTACCAACCGCACCAACCTGTCAATTAAGATGCTCACACACTCTGTTCACCCTAGGGATACCCATAATAGTTGAATATCTACATCTGTACTCCCTTGTGATGTTTTGGGACACCTGACTTGTGCCATTTAGCTTTTGTACTCATTAGATTACAAAGCAATCCTAACTTAAATTTCTCAGCTTATATCCACCAGCTCCAGAGTTACTTTTAATGTATTCTGTTTGGGTCACAAACATACAAATGTCAAGTATACTAAGTAAATCCAATTGCTGCTTAGGATAAATGTTTTACAATCACACTGCACATTTTCATTGTGTGACTGTATCACATCACTTTTTTATTTTATACATCCAGTTGCTTAACCCTTCCCTTACCGTAATTAATTAAAACAAAAGATTTCATTCATAAAATTATTAATGTCTACATCCTTGGTAGGAAAAGGGTTAAAATGCCACCTAATGCACATACAGTTTTTAATCTGTCCGCATCAGGTTTACGCTATAGCATAATAAAGATTTATGAATGAAGCGGAGGCTTGCTGATTCAAACCGATTAAAAGATATATGCAAATATAAATTGCATATATCTTAGTAGTCGTAGGTAGTTCTATTATTCGACAAATAGAACTACCTACATGGCCTGCCTGTTATGTTTTTTACATTGTTTAACCTATCCACAACAATCAAATGTCTAGTTATTTTGGTTTATTTGCAACCTATGCATAAAAATTCAAATAAAAAATACTACTCTTGGATAGTTTGACCAACTAAAAGCAAGTTTACACCGGTGGAGTATATTGGATCTGATAGAATTAGTTACAAACTCTTGGTATAAAAATGTGTATATACTTTGTGTTGTGTGTGCAACATGGCTTAGCAATTATTTAAACTTACATGGTGTACTCTCGACATGCGATGGGTTAAATTCTAACTGTCAGGCTGCAGTGTAATGTGAAAAAGGCTAAATTAAAATAGTATGGACAATTTTGTGGTTTGAAAGATAACAAATGCCTTACCAAAGTTTAAGCTTTCTGAGCTACTCTTGTCATCTGTGGTAATACCAGAGAGGGTTACTATATGACCTTTCTTAACTCGTATGGATGTGTGTTTTTCTTTGATAGAGTCTGTAGTTCCAGAAGAACACCTGTGACCGTGACATAAAGATTAATAACAAATGATTTAGTGAAATTATTTACAGAATTGAGTGGGTACTAATAACAAAGAAATATTTTACCTTTCCCTGAAACTGGAATTAACAGCCTTTACAGGAGTGAGCGTCGAAGCATGCTCAGAGTCGGAGCTAATAGAATGGTTATCATAACCAACTCGTTGCACAGGACTGGCTTGTGGGTCTTTATGGTGGCCTCGAACATTGCCCTTATCCTGGATATGCACGTCAACGACGTTAGTCCTTGAATTAGTCTTACCACTGATTATGCAGTTAAGTGCCTTATCCACAATCTGTGCTGGGTCAGGCTCCTTATGCTTGCCGTCCAGCGTTATGTTTGATAGAAATGTTATTGCTGCTAATCGCCTTCTAGCTTTTTCATATTTATGTCGACTGGTCGACATTATTTTATTATTGATATCTATAAGGGTAATAATACCTATTCAGATACCTACTTTAGACTTGGTGCTTTAATAATGCTATAATACTATATATTATATAGGGTAGGTATTAACCAAACCAAGCAAAGCAAAGCGAAAAACAAACATTTGGCACAGACAGAATAGTCAGAATACACATCGTTTAGGTGCGTTCGTTTAGCTTATGATTGCATGGCATGGCATTGGTGGCGTTGTCATTGATGGCTCTTTTGTTAAAGCGTTCGTAAAGCTCAAAAACGTTATTTTTGCCACTTTTTCCCACACCCTGTTCAAACGCTCAACTGACCATAAGACCTAAAATCGCATGATTATGCTGTTTAAAGTCGGTATGGTCTTTGTGACTTTAGCCTGCACATAATGGGCAAATAAAAAAAAAATAAAAAAAATATGCTGTCAAATACATAGCTGTCAAATAACGATCACAAACAACTATACTCCGGACGTGGGTCAAAATTGCACTTTTCGGTGGCAAAAATAACTCTTTTTTAGCTTTCCGAACGCTGAACAAAAAGAGGCATGAACGACATTTTCACCCACAGATTCCCAATTCGAACGTCCCTTGTGAACGTTTTTAGCGTTATTTTCGCTAAAAACGCTCAGAAGTGACCTATTCGAACGCACTACGGATCATTTGGTGAGTCCCTATAATGTACACCCAATAATTCGCAACCAAATAATGTCCAGGCACTATTTAACGATGACGTAGATGTAATGGGTGATCCATTTCGAGATTCCCAACTTTTTTAAAGAAAAAGCAGAAAATTCAAATTTAATGGAGAATGTTTATTATGTTTATCATTTGAAAGTGTTAAGAACCGCTTAAATCTATTTAAAATTTACACCATTATTTCCTGTGACCATCTGCATTTTATTATTATCGACATCTATCATTGTATGACATACAGAGAAAAACAGTTCGTCTATGATAGACGATCAAAAAACTCTAAAGAGTTTTTTACACAATCACTATCTCAACACACTCCCTTGATTTGTAAAAAAAATAAAAATGGTATTATACATTGTCAGATTCCTGAATAAAACAGAAAGATCCTTTAACACAAAGTTATCAAAACAAAGAAAACTATCATACATCAACATAAAAACAACAATTACATCTGGTAGCTGCCTAATACTCATACCTATTTACAAAAACAGATACCTTACATACCATTTACTTAATTAAATTACATGTAGTAACTCTCTCAGTTTACAAAATTTATTTTTACCCAAGGCCTTTGTTAAAATTTCAGCTAACTGATTCTCAGTGTCAACTTTCGTTACATTTATAGTTCCTTTCTTTTCATAATCATACACAAAGTAAAAAACTAATGTCAATATGTTTCGAATTCTTTCAAAATTTTCCATTCTTAGCTAATCCAATGGCACGAATATTATCCTCATACATTTTTATTGGTTTTCTAATCTGTAAGCCTAATTCCTCTAACACTCCTATAACTGGAAGTATCTCTTCAACACAATCAGCTAAAGCATAGTATTCCGTATGTGTAGATGCTTGCGATACAATTTTTTGTTTGTGTGATTTCCACATTATTGGGTTTTCAAATAATCTTATCACAATACCAGTTGTTAATTTTCGATCTGATTTATCTGCAGCCCAGTCAGAGTCCACAAAAGCGCCCATACAATCTTTGAATTCGGCATTATAGTTAAGATTCAGACCTTTTGTGCAGTATAAATATTTAAGAACTCTTAATGCATATTTGAGGTGAGTTTCGCTATAAGAATTTTGTAAACGACTTAAATAGAAAAGAAGAAGAAAAGAAAGAAAGAAAGAAAGAAAGAAAAGGCATTTATTTGAACAGATACTGAACACAACAACATAAAAAATGACTATCAAGAACAAATCAAGTTACATTCAAAGTACACAAACTTAAAAATAACATACAAAAAAAAGATGGATCGCTGTTGTGTGCAGTCCCGTCCAAAAGGGTTATGGCTCAGGATGATGCTGCAGGCGGACCTACAGCGCTGATTTTCAGCCAGAACCTTGAGTACTCACGGACGTGCAATTTAATATACGTATAATAGTTAAACAGAACAGACATGAATTAACAATAAATCAAATAATAGACTTTAAATAATATATGTTTGTGTGTGTGTGTGTGTGTGTGTGTGTGTGTGTAAATACATATAAATAAATATACATTTATCATATTATACATATTCAATAAAACAAGACAACTAAAAATACTCAAGTAATAGTTAATAGTAAAGTTATAATAAGTAACGTTACAACAACAATAAGTTAAGCTATATAGTAGTTATAATAAGTAATAGTTAGTAATAAATGAGTAGTGGCAAACCCATTGAAGCCTATATCACTACCTACCTACCAAATAATAATGTTTATAAATATTTATTAAAGATAAAAGATGAAACTAAAAAAGTTGAATAGTAATTTAAACCATGAAACAGAATACAATTTGTATATATCATATTATATATACTCGTAAATTATAAAAATCAGATAAGTTTATAGGTATACATAATATAACATTATTATTGTAATGTTTTCTGTAATTCAAGTAAATGACACTTGAATTTAAATCTGAAATTAGGTTTACATTTGAGTTTGCGTAAAGGAGGGGGAAGTGAATTCCAGCATTTCGTGGCAGAGAAACGAAGACTGCCACGAAAAGTATAGAAAAATATAAAAGAATACGTAGTAGGTAGGAGGATGCTCGAGTTTTATATATATGGTCAAAGATAATATATATAAAACTCGAGCATCCTCCTACCTACTATCATTATCATGCCAAGAACCTCTTCTATTTACCCCAAAATTAGTAAGGCCTTACTAATCTTATTTATCTCTTCTTAATATTATTATTCATCATTACAAATTATCATTTGATTCTAAATATTACATTTGATACTTTCAGTAAATAATTCAATTGCTATAATTTATTACCGCATTCTCATGCTAGGATCAGAGTAGACAATCTAGCCCAAACTCGATTCATTAGCAAATATATAATATATTATTGCAACCAAATACATAACATTTCTTTCGAACTAATATTTCTATATTCCTTTGCACGCAAATATTTCTGTATTCCTTACTTTATACTGATTAAAAATTTATTTATTTTGCCATTTTTATTTCATAGTTAGTCTTTAGTTTCTAAGTCTAGCATACTAATAGATTGTATTGATATGACGAATTCATTATTGAAACCTACGTCTCTAGTGGTAGACACTACTAGTGCGTGAATTTACTTATTTGCTCCCGATTGAACCATCACGAAGTTAATGTATAACCCGGTAAACAAAAATACTATTTCCTAGACCTACTTCGGTCCTAAATAAATTCCTAGTCTGCTAAAGTGTGTGTAAGTCCCCAACAAACCCCCCAAAGTTAATTGCGCATGAGCTTTCATCCCCCTGATAGGATGGCTCAAGTTTGATCCCTAACTAGCCTCTAAAAATCGGTGCCAAGCCGAGAATTGAACCTATGGCCCCAAGGGTGTCCAACTCCACGCACGGAAATAGTCGCGCGACTATACCGCTATAGCCGAAGCTATGGAAGGCTGCAGAGCGACGTTCTAGTATGAGAGGAAATAAATACATATAATACATAGAAGACACTTCCACTGTAGTATTCTTTCCAATCGAAGTGAGGAGCACTTAATCGTACCCATTGCAATAGGTTAAAGCGATTGTTGGCTCGCTCCCAAAAGTGTCCAACTCTAAGGATTGGGCGTTCCCTATCGAGGTGGATCTTAGTTGTCACCGTGAGGTATCCAACCCACGTCCGGAACCATGTCCGTAGCAGAATATATTACCTCACGGAAGTTCGAGAATTTAATAAGCATTTTCTTGGTCTTTCTACTGCTTATATAAGCTTTTACTTTCTCAAACTTGACAGTGACGCCGATTTGAGGCCGATAGGTATCCAATCAATGCCCTTTCTATCGGCGTCAAAACGGCTTCAGATCCACCTCGGCCAATCTCTACCTTCCAGCGAATCCCTATTCTAATTTCAAATGACAACACATATTTTGAATCTCGAATGACGCCGATCAGAGGTACGTAGATCCAATCAATGCCCTTTCTATCGGCGTCAGACCGGCGTCAATACTCATTTGTTTTAGGGTTAATTTTGATGAAGCAAACCCAAATACACGGACACATAACAAAAATGTGTTCCTCACATTACCTTTGTATGGCTAGAAATATCAATGCTGCTTATTTTTATGGTAATTTTATTATTTTGCTTGTAACTTTTATGTATTTAAAGGATTACTCAACATTTCCTTTTCCTTGAAGTAATTTATCAGTTCTTTTTGAATGTTTGTTTCTTTTTGATAGCTTAAATATTCTATGCTGCTTATCATTTTCAATAAGTATAGTCTTGCTATAAGAAATACCCGACTAAACATCTTAATCTCAATATTACCGGTTTCTTCTACTTTTGATTGTCTAAATTTCATCAATATTTGTTCATACCAAGATACTTTTTATGTCTCTATATTTGTGAATCGTGACGGAATCCTCATCCAGAGCCTGTTCCGTTACAGCCAACCCCCAAAATTTACGCAGGTTCTCATAATTTACTGAAGGAAATTTTCCCATCCTCCATAATATATTCAACTTCACAAATATAGTCCCACCAAAACTGAACGTGTGCTTTATTAAATGATTGTAACATCTTTGTTTAATTATAATAAAGTTTGATTAAATATTGTAATAAAGTTTTATTAAATATTGCTGTACCTTGGTATTATTATTTTATTTATTTTTTGTATTTCCTAACGCTTTCCATGTACCCACTTCATTTGAAAAGAATCCTTAAAATTGTGATTCCTAATATTATAATTTTTTTTACCTTGTATTTGTTATTCTGTCTAAACTTAATTCATTCAATGTCACAGTTGCAAAATGCGCGACTTTTTATTAAATAATCATTTTGCAATAATAATGTTAAATATTATTAAATTATCAATCAATACCTGAAACCGATTTTTATAAAACTCTAAACTATCTGATTACTATTATATCTTATATTATTATATATCAACGACAATAACAATCCTGCTTTTACAAACCCTTTATGTCTTTCCATCAATAATCTTCATGGGCGCACATAGCTTCTTCAAAAGCAGCTCAGTAGATCAGTCTAAATAAAATAACAACTCGACATACCTAACTCTAACCAAATCATTCGCTTTTACATGTATTGTCTACCGCAATCCTCCAAGCATGTTTTTATGTCATTTCCATTGTGGTCTACATAACTATGTACCTACTTACATTATTATTATTTTTTAGTTAAATATGTACCAAAATATTTGCTCAAAGGTAACTGCTCAAAAACGTTACTCTAGAAATAGCTGCACAGTATTTTCCTTCTGCTATAACTTTTGATTTTCGGTTTTGAAACTAGGTTATTAATAATGTATCCCTATGATAGGTACCTTCCTATATTTCTGACATTATTCTTTTGCCTGAACAATTGCATCACCCCTTTCCTGTTCGATACAAATTAAACCCGACTAATTATGAAGGTAATCTGTCAATTATAGATACTTCGTTCCAACAAGATATACCTACAATAGCCCTATAACTTCTTCCTCTACATGCTACTCATAACTATAAAATGAAACTCGTTACGACTGTTTATTTAGTTAGCAGGGAAACGCCCTATAAACATAAACGATATTCTATTTACCTTTTCTATTGCTTTTATTAACGCCACCCATCGCTCTTTGTCAATATTATACGCAAACGTCAAACACACGAACGTCTCTCTCTTTTTTACTCCTATTTCCTGATCTCTAACTGTTTGGTCTTTTCTTTAATGTAATCCATAAATTAAAATTTATTATGATAATCAATTATAACACTCTAATACTATCAGCTCCGTAGACACTAGAATATAATAAACAGCCCTGTGCTCAGCTTTCCCCATTTTTCCTTTTCTTCTGGGACTATAGTTATCTATCAACCAAACGCACGACACGCCGTGAATTAGAATACTCATACGATAGGTGAAGACTATTAATAGGTTTAGGTAATAATAGGTTTTAATAGGTTTAGGTCTCAGAAGAACTAGTAAACTAGTGGTATCCCGTAACTAGAACTTGCGATGTAGGTATACTGAGTCTTCCCCGTGAACATGGTGCATGTAACTGCGCCGAAATATCGGGAGCTCATTCCACAACCTTCCCACGGTAAATATCTCGTTAATAATCATATAACTTTAGAGAACAACCGTGATAGTTTAAAACATGAATATTTTGTAAATCAGTTTATTTTTTTGTTCTATCGCCATCTTATAATTCTCCTATAACTTATCATCCTTAATCTTGTATTTCATACAAGGTTTGGGTAGCGAACAATGAGAATTTTTCCTGGCAAAGAAATGACAATCGGGTAATGGTCACTTCCGAATGTGGAAGATAACGTATACCATGTCAAAGATGAAGCTAAACTTGGTGTACAAATTGACAGATCTACGACACTAAAGTTTTCAGTTGGAGCTGTACGACGCGTAGGAGAACCAGAATTTAATACACAAAGGTTGTACGAATCTAACCAATCTAATAACATTTGACCGCAATAAGTTGATATAGAACTGCCCCAAGAAATGTGATGGGAGTTAAAATCTCCTAGCAGTAAGAAAGGTTTAGGTTGGAAACTATTAGTTAGCGATGGTATATGATGAGGTGATAAGTTGTTGTTCTAGCCTACAGTAGTAGATTTCTACAATAAACTAAGAAATAAATAAGCTGGATATGCAATTTTAGGAATATTACTAAAATACTGATTACTACGAAGCGCTTAAATGCTATTCAGGGAAAGATGAGTTACATGCACCATGTTCACGGGAAGAGTCTTCCCGTGAACATGGTGCATGTAACTGCGCCGAAATATCGGGAGCTCATTCCGCAACCTTACCACGGTAAATATCCCGTTGATAATCATATAACTTTAAAATATTCATGATATAACTGATTGTACTGATGTGTTTACTAGTGTATTGTTCAAGCTGCTAACGAAACATTTCCTATCAAAAACTCATCAACTGGCTTAATTCCTTCCCCGCCTTGGTGGGATGCGGAATGCACTGATAGTATTCGTAAAAGAAAACAAGCTGAAAAAGTATACAATAGTGAGATGACTGACGAAAATTTCAAACTACTATCTGATTTAATCACAGAAACTCGCAAGTTATTTAAAGAAAAAAGATTTCAAGGTTGGAGAAGTTATTGTCTGACTATTTCTCCGAATACTAACCCGTCTATTGTGTGGCGCAATATTAAAAGATTTACACGCGGTGTTAGTGAAACTCCTTTTAAACCGTTTCCTCCCAATTTAAATAACCTATTTCTCGATCGTTTGGCACTGCCTACAGTCCCACAGCTTGAATATATTCTTAATTGTTCTCCTCCTTTATTACTTTCAAATCAATCAACTCTGAGCTCTCCATTTACTCTACAAGAACTACAAGGTGTTCTATCTTCCGTGAAAGATTCTGCTCCGGGTGAAGATGGTATACCGTATTCATTTTTATTTAAATATTATAAATTCAGTGATGTTATCAGGGAACATCCCCCTTTCTTGGAAATCACAGATAGTTCTTCCTTTCTTAAAACCAGGTAAAACACAAGATGAAGCATCGTCATATCGCCCCATAGCGTTGTCATCTGTTCTTGTAAAAGTAGCTGAAATTTAGTTAAAAACCGACTTGAATGGATTGTTGAAAACCGGGGAATATTATCAAACACACAATTTGGTTTCCGGAAAGGTAGAAGCACATTGGATGGTGTGGGCACGTTTTTGACAGATATTAGAGTAGCATTTACACACAATGAGTCAGTTCTAGCAGTATTTTTTAGATTTGGAATCTGCATATGACAACGTCCTTCTTCATATTCTTAAATACAAGCTTCAAAAACTTCAAATTACAGAATTTTTTATCCTGTTTTATATATAACCTTTTATCAGGACGTACTATAAAGTTAGATCATGCTCGAGATCAATGTAAGATAATCGTATGGAAAGGGCTTCCGCAAGGGTCAGTACTTAACCCTTTATTATACAATATATATACTTACGATTTAGATTCATCTCTTCAAGATTCAGCCAGTATCTTACAGTATGCTGATGATATTGTCTTATACTGCACAGGTAATTCCATGAACACATTATGTACTCAAATATCCCACTCTCTCAATTATTTAAAAAACTGGATGGAAGAAAATGGATTGAGCTTTTCAGCACTTAAAAGCTCAGCTGTACTGTTTACTCGCCAACGGATTCATCTCCCGATTAATATATATTTTGACACTACTCTTATTTCAACAAAAAGTTATGTAAAGTTTTTAGGCGTATGTTTAGACTAAACTATCAGGAATCCCACATTGTGAATATGTAGTGGCATAATGTGAGAAAATTCTCAATGTGTTATGGTGTCTCTCTGGCGTTTGGTGGGGTGCGCATCCATTTTCATTAAAGCTTCTCTGTAATGCTCTACTACGAAGCGTTTTAGATTACGGAACCTTTTTACTGGAGCCTTGTAGTATAGCTGGACTTAGAAACTTGGATGTCATCCAGTCAAAAACATTGAGAATAATAGCTGGAGCAATGAAATCTAGCCCTTTAAATGCACTACGCGTTGAATGTGGAGAGCCCCTTTTGCAGTTGAGACGTCAGTTTCTTGCAGACCACATGTTTTACAGAGTTTTATAATTTTCCAACAGTCCTCTAATTTCTAAATTGAATCACCTCTCTGATCTTGTCGAATCAGCGAATTACTTGAATCATAAATCTTTACCTTGCCTGATAAAGAGTCTCATTAGATATAAGACAATACACGCACCAACTCATCGATCTCCATTTATTGATATATTTGATTGTGCATACGAAGCTCTGATCAATGTCCCAACAGATTGTTTCAATTAAGATATAGACAAACATAATGCCAATTTCTATTTTAAGGCTGTAGTGCAGGAAAATTGGCCAAACTGGCATCATATTTATACGGACGCATCTAAACACTCTCCAGATATGTTTGTAGGAGTTGGAATATATCATTCAATATAAGATAACACAAAAAATAAATTGCCCTGTTGAAATGTCCGTCTTTACAGCTGAATGTCTTGGCATCGTTAAAGCTCTAGAATATGTTTTAAGTTTCAAGCTTAGCAAAGTGAGCGCATTGAAGACTCTATTACGATATCCTTTTAAGTCAAAGTCTCATTTCCCTCTTATAATTGAAGCTAGAAAAAAACTGTACTCATGCGTTCTGAAAGGATTTTCAGTAACATTTTTATGGATCAGTCATTGTGGTATTAAGGGTAACTAAAGAGCCGATCGACTTGCTAATGAAGCTATCGCATGTGGTGATCTGAATCCATTAAAAAATTATCCGCATGACTTGGCTGCGCTAGCCGGTTTGTATCTCCGGGATACTTGGGGTAGAATCTGGAGAGAAAGTGGCAGATGACTGGTACTCACTACTATAGCCTACAGTCACAAATTCCCTCTAAACCATGGTTTTCAGTAATAAATCTAAGCAAAAACGTCACGTCAGTTTTAATTAGAATGTGTTTGGGACATACAACATGTCCAGCACATCTAGCAAAGTATAACATTATCAATAGTCCACAGTGCGAATGTGGTCATGATTTTGGGGATCTAGACCATATATTCTTCTCCTGTCCTAATCACGACCGTGCCTCCTTTTATAATAATCTAATATGCCTTCATTTCCCTCTCCCCATAACATCAAATCCCTGCTCTGTACTATCAATCCTTCTATATATATTATTATTAGCTGATTATATTTGTGTTAATAACATAAAATTGTAAATGTGTATATACTGTATTATATTTTATATGTTCTTGTTAAGTTATGTAAGTATGAATAGATATTTTACGATATTATAATAGACCTTCCTAACAATATATATGAACCTACCAATAATTTACTTCTCCCTGATCCTATTCTTATTACACATGAAGTCTGATTAAAATTATAATAAAATTGTTAAATTCGCGAAACGTTTTCACTCTTTTAAAATAAAAGTCCATTGAGACAACATGTAAAAAACACAAATCAAGAAAATAAAACCAAAACTAACACGAAGTCAAGAAAGAAGATTACACCAAAATAATAAAAATGGAAGAAAAATAATAAATAGGAACAGAAAATAAAACTTGACACTGGCGGATGCATTAATAGTGCGAGCCATAATTCACTCAGGGGACAAGAAAAAAAATATGGGAGAATCCACTGGCTCCTGAAACACAGTTCACACTAGCTCGGGAGCCTATGGATTCAAATATATAATGTACCTACTTTTTATGCCAATAAACTATTTATATTTGTATTTGTTATTTGACAGCTATGTATTTGACAGCATAATCATGCGATATTAGGTCTTATGCTTAGTTGAGCGTTCGAATAGGGTGTGGGCAAAAGTGGCAAAAATAACGTTTTTGAGCTTTATGCTAATGCTAAAAGAGCAATATCAATGGTAACGCCACCAATGCCCTCATAAGCTAAACGAACGCACCTAATGACAACGGCACCAATGCCTTCAAAGCTAAGCGCACCTTAAAGTTTCTACACACGATGCAATTTCGAATGCAACATTCTGTAACAATCTGCTGAAGTCTCGGTTGTCACGCCACAGCGTGCACACCTGTATGAAAATGGCTCAAATGTTGTCCAAATATCAAAAAGTTCGTCTTGCAATTGTCTTCGCTGAGTCAATTATACCTACTGAGACTGAGACAGACAATAAACATTTTAGATGCACAGCAATACCACAATGCATAATACTTTTAAGCTAAGAGACCGAATCCAGAAATTCCGTAACGAAAATAACCTAACACCCCCACTCCGACTCCATCTATCGATGAATAGCAGAACTTTTAATAACTTTTTGAAATATCACGCTTGTCTCTTTAGTTCAGCAACTCGCCTCTAGATGGCATTGGTTAAATAATTATAATTGCATAAGTTGATAAAAACAGCTATGCAATAGCTTTAGTGTGGCAGTCTCCGAGTGGCTCACGTCATTTTTTATTGTTATTTCATAATTATTTAAATTTGGATAGGAAGAAAAAATTACTTGTCAATTATTTTCATAAAGAAAAAAAAACAACTGCTAAGAAATATACTAATACGCCATTATTATTTTTTCATCCCACAAATATGGCAAGTCATTAAAAGATTTCTAAAATTCTCATCAATATAGTTTTTTCTGTAGTACCTATAAATGTTTGCATCCATTTACATTTACATATATCATTAAATAAAATTCACGGCGACGCGACGCCCGCCACGGGCGGCGGCACGATTGCGACTGAGCCCAGATTTCATACAACCACGTTACAACGCGGCTTACAATTTGCTATAAGAATCTGCTGGATGCTAGGACGGACGACACGACGTCCAACATGTTGGAAGGGAGTCACAACACGCCTACATACGATACAATTTGCTGGATCACAGAAGATTGCTACAGCATGTTTTATTCGAAATTGTATAGTGTGTAGATACTTTTATATCAGTCTCATAAACTCTCTAATCTGCTTTATCTATGGTCAGTCTATGATCTACGATAGTTTCATTTCGTTTCAGAAAATATAAGATTCGAGAAACGCAAAAGTGAAGATTAAATCGAGGATTTTATTAAAGTTCTGCTTTTTTGTACTGTACACTTGGTATGTTATTATCCTATAAAATAGGTTTCTATTGTTAAAGCTATGCCCCCACAGAGTAGTTTATCTGATTATTATAAACAGTTTATGTGGACAAAAGAAGTGATTCCTTTGCTTTTACGTTGCTCAAGACAATCCAGTTATATTTTGAACAGAGGTATCGACTATATATCGCCATAGTTCAATTATTACCTTTGTATTTGCATGTATCGCACTAAAATCAATGGAGCAATGGTGTGTGACTCATAGTGTTCAAGTGCTAAATGAGCTACCTATAGTTTTTGTTCTTACGTACTCGTTTGAGGAACCATTTCTCTTCCGCCTTCATTAGATTCTGTAAATATACACTTATGTAGGGCTCCACTATGAAAATTGCAATAAATAAAGTAAATGATAAACATTGAAAGTGTAAGCTAATTTGATGGGAAACAAAGTAAGTTATTGTTGTTTCACTATATTTTACCGTTGGTTTTTTCTTTTTAGTGTTCAAGATGACTGCGGGTCCATACAACTACTCTTACATATTTAAATATATTATAATTGGTGACATGGGTGTGGGAAAATCATGTTTGTTACATCAATTTACTGATAAAAAATGTAAGTATACCTCTCAAATTTACACAAACACGCCTACCCAAAGCTATACAGAATATAATGTTACATTCCAGCCATTATCAATATGTTGTTGTAATTTATGTAGATAATCTGCTTTATTCTTTGTGTCTTTATTATCTTTATATATCTTTATTTTCATTCTTTACTAGCAATATCAATATAATGATAGATACCTACCAATAAAATTACTAGGTTAGTAAGCATCTCTTTTCAGCTTGCACATAAAATAAAAAAATTTTTTGTATCTAATTGTTTGTATTATTTTGAACTGGAATTCCTGTCACCAAATCGGGCAGCCCCAGTTAGCATACTATATATATTATTATTATGTTATATACAGTTAGCATCTGGATTGCAGAAGTGAGATTGATCCTTAGTTGCACACAAATAACCCACTTAATTAATGAAACATTTGTCTAATAATAATTCACTTAATTTTTATTTTAATATAGCTACCGGATAGTTTATCCTCTTTGTTTCATATAATATTGAAATGATACCAATTGATAAAAATATATATCTTTCACCAGTGTCCATAAGACACAAAGTATCAAAATGCAATATGAGTTATCATTATTGAAATCCAAACTTCTGTTTGTTTTTTCCCCTATTGTCTCAAATGTTTTCCCTATTTAATATATGAAATAATGACTGTGTAAATATGTCTCAATATCGAAGATGTGCAAGTTATTCTTTTAAAATGATGCAGTTATGGCTGATTGTCCCCACACTATTGGAGTTGAATTTGGAACTCGTATCATCGAAGTTGCCGGCCAAAAGATCAAACTCCAGATTTGGGATACAGCTGGACAAGAACGATTCAGAGCAGTCACCCGCTCATACTACAGAGGTGCAGCTGGAGCTCTTATGGTTTATGATATTACTAGAAGGTAAAGTATAACCGGGTATGAACATCCATAATTTATTTAGCAATTGAAGTATGTTATCATTATCATCATAAGCCCACATCACTCTGCCACAAAATAAACAAGTACAGAAGTCAAGGACACTTTTCATACCAACAATCGGCAGTCGTACTAGGGTTTTCAACTCTGGCTTATGCAAAAAAAACATGTTAGTGACAATCATATCTAGTTGTTTGATTGATTTTTGAGAATAAACCAGGAAGATCAGAAATAAAAACCAATTATATCAGAAATAATAACCAAAACAACCATTTTAATGTCCCAACTTAGTAAATACCGGTTTAGATTTCTGCTTGTCATTAAAATTTTTTTTGTTGTAGAACTAAAAAGGCTAGGCTAAAAAGTAGTGTATGCCATCAATGTTTTTGCTTTTCCCATTTAGCAACAAAGAAAGGTGGCTCAAGGGTGTATTTAAGATCATCGATTGGCTGCAATATACGCTCTAGGGGTTAATTATTGTAAAAATATTACAAGGCCACATACCTACTCCTGCTCGCTTTTTTTTGGCGCGCAGAGGGCGGCGCTTACTTACCCTGCCTACTGTTCTGTGTGAGGTTAAAATACAAGCAAATACCTACTTACCTCTCTGACAAAGTACAGTAAAAAGTAAACGAGAATGCAATAATTTTAAAGTAGAATTTAAACATCCATCAACAACAATAATAATAACTATTTTTTTGTTGCTCCATCTACGCACAAAACGCACGTCTGAAGTGTAAGGCACTTGCTCACGCACTGTCCCAAACACAAGATATTTATTTATTTACTAGCGACTGCCTGCAACTTCATTCGCGTTAACTAATTAACCTTTCATCTTTTCTTGTTTTTTCTTTCATATGAACCTTCTGACAATAAATTAACACACAAAAAAAAAGAATTATCGAAGTTGGTAAATTCGTTCTCAAGTTATAGCATGACCAGGGATATTAGGGGTACATTTTTATAATATAGATTTGTTTATAGACAGGCAGCAAACTGTTTGTCTATAATCACACAGTATCGAAAGTCATCAATTTCATTTTGGATATTCCCTTATTAAAGTTAGTTTATTGGTTATGTTAACAGTCACAATTTCATTTGGTAATCTGTTCCAATTCAGTACCACTCCATTGCTAAGGAAGTTGTGCCCAATTTTCGTACATGAGTGTGACTCCCTCTCGCCTGATGGAATGCGAAGATGGAATCATGAAGCAGTGACGGATGACCATTAGTGCACCGTAAGCTGCACTAATCGCCACCGCTATGATGACCTGACAGACTTTTTCACGCCCCGCTTGAAATACCCAGGGTCATAGCTGCAAGGAAAAACGTACGCCGACAAAGCATTCCACAATTGACTTACACGAAAGAGATAGGAATGCTAAACTTTTTGGTTCGTTGTAAGAAGTTTTCACATTATATTATGGATGCAATGCTAGGCCGGAACGATTAGTTCGGGATCGGAAAGGGGAGGAAGGAATAAGATTAAAAAGCTCTTCAGAACATTCGCCATGAAACAACCGGTAAAAAACGCCGGGTTCTAGGTGTTGAGTGACTTCAGTGTCTCCAATAATACGGACAGCGCGACGTTGCAGTCTACCGAGAGCATAAGGTACTTAGCAGATCCAACACAGAGGTGGCAACAATCAATACATGGGCGAAGCTGAGTTTTATAAAGTAGGCACCACTGATCTGGAGTAAAGAGACGCCTCGCTCTGTTCAGTACTCCGAGTTTGCGGAGAGCTAACTTGATAATACTCTCGATGTAGTCACGCTGGTTCAGGTCACTACGGATGTCCATGCCAAGGATGTCAAGATTACACTGTACAGGTAATGTTATATTCTGAAGAGAAGGAAGTTTTCGAGCTATTCCAGTCTGGTTTCCTCTGGTTGACCTTATTATTTCCTTGACTACATATATTTCGTGAATACATGGTAGGTTGTATTTGTGAGAGATTATCTTGTATGTTTCAATAAGGTCACCACAAAGACGTCTTTCTTGTGAGTGAGTGAATGAAAGTGAGTTAGCTATCTTAACTATTGCGGTAATGTGTTCTTCCCATTTTTAGTTACCAGTGATATGTACCCCAAATCCTTTTGTATATTAACTGGTTCAATTACTTTGCCTTCTAGGTAGTATGCGATTCTGGGATTAGAAGTGCCTAGGTGCAGGACACTGCATTTGGCTGAGTTCAGACTAATGCTCCAGTCTTTGGTCCAACTCTGTATTCTATAAAGGTCTTTCTGTAACTGACCAGAGCTCACTAAAGGGTTAGCAATTTTCCATCATCAGCAAAGAAGGCAGATTCAGAATCTATCAGTTTAATCTAAAAATAGGATATTTTGTCCATATGTTATGTATTTGCAGTCTATGTGTGCATTGTTCGAGCACGCGTTGAATGTATTTTGACTTCTGTACCTGTTTATTTTGTGACTTCAATGCTTCATATAGGCCTCCTTTCTCTTTTCCCCAGAGCCATGTCTGATCCAACATTTTAATGATATAGACTTATTTGCCAACCAACTTTTTGCTCCCTTTGCCAATGACTCCGTAATTGGTTTTTATGATTTAGGTAATTTAACTATATATGATATCCTGCTATTAAAATATATATAGCCTAGCCTAAAACTATTTTATACCCACTTTACAGATATTTCAGCCTATATATTTAACTAGTTTTTGCCCACAACTTCATCCACATAGAGATTTTTTTAAATGACTACCTATCTAAATACAAATATTTACACTAATTAGTTAAAAAACAAAGGATTTCCTATACAAAGTTTCATCCTCCATTTTACCCATTAAGTCATACCTGTCAAAAATATTAAAGAACATTTTTTGTTTCAAATATTTAAATTTTTTAATCAATACAAATGTTCGCGTAAGTAATACGAGTATAATATGTTCGATTATTAAAATGTATATAGACATAAAAAATAACACCTTATGATATACCATTCATTTCGTATACCATAGGTATATATAATATAATAAACCTTTGATCGAAATTCAAAACAAATAACTTCACATGAAAACCATTCATAAACTATACATCCATGTGATATACTTAGCAAATGAAATAACTATTATAAAAAATATAATCACTACATATACTTACGTTTTAGTCGAATTTTAATAAACATATACAGTCGTGGTCAACTAATTAGGGACACTCTTTGGTTAAAGCGAATTGTGAATTTTTTTTTTATTTTCCAACGAGTCTAAACCATATTCCATATCTCTTACATGTAAGTATAATTAGTCATTTATGTGCCCGATTATACAAACAATAACAACTTCTTAAACATTAAACCTCTTTACAGTATAGCTGATAGATTATCGTAGTGCTATTTGTTCAAATAATGCTGGCTGGCCATTTAATTAGGGACACTGAGATATTGCGTTCTACTTTCAAAATTTGAATCTCAATACTTTTTTACTTCTTCTCTTATTGTTTCATGGTAGTTTTGGCGGCAATCCCGATATTTATTTTAAGTTTTGAAAAATATTTTGAAGAAAAATGGGTAAAAATAAAAGTTGCGATCCAACACTACGAAAAATTATCATGAAGTTTGTTGTCGAGCATGGTTGGCCATACCGAAGGATAGCAGAACATTTAAATTGTTCAAAAACTATGGTATACAATGCAGTGCAACATGTCAGACGAAATAACACAGATTTAAATGTGCCCAGAACAAAAAGATCGAGAAAAACAACTCCGCAAGAAGATATAATGATAACCAGGTTAGCTAAGAAAGATCCGTTTCTAGGCTCTATTTTAATTAAACACGAAGTGTTTGGGACAGACGAAAGAGCTGGTGTCTCAGCGAGGACCGTTCGACGACGTCTGGTAGAAGCAGGGTTGTTCGGAAGAGTGGCTCGCAAAGTACCGTTGTTGAACAAAGAACATAGAAATGCTCGTTTGGCGTTTGCACGTAAATATGGACATTGGACCTACGCCCAATGGCAACATGTATTATTCTCTGACGAGACCAAGGTTAATTTGATTTCTTCAGATGGAAGGCAATACGTACGGCGTCCAGTAAAAGCGGAAATGAATCCAAGATTCACAAAAAAGCAGGTGAAACATGGCGGTGGAAACATTAAAATGTGGGGTTCATTTTCTGGACGTGGAGTGGGACCTGTGAGGAAAGTTCAGGGTAACTTAGACCAACATCAATACAAGGCAATATTGGAGGAAACGATGCTTCCCTATGCTGAGGAGCATCTCCCTATAATATGGACGTTTCAGCATGATAACGACCCGAAACATACCGCCCGTTCAGTCAAGTCGTTTCTTACCAGTCAGTCAGTATCGGTGCTAGATTGGCCAGCAAATAGCCCGGACCTTAACCCAATCGAGCACCTTTGGCACGAAATCAAGAAAAAAGTAGCCACTTATCGTACCACAACTTTAGATGAACTTAATGAAGCTTTTTGTGAGGCATGGGCAAACATTCCTGTCGAAACATGCCAGAAACTGATAATGTCTATGCCACATCGGTGTCAAGCGGTAATTACTAACAAAGGTTTTGCTACTGGGTACTGATTTTACACGTAATAAAATGGAGCTGTTAAAGATATTATAATACTGTAGATTATTAGTTTTGTTTAACTCTATTTTTCATTATAGTTTACTGTCCTTAATTAAATGTCCAGCTACAGAATTATACCTTAAAATTGAATACATGTTCAACCTTTGATATTAAATACTTTTTTCTATTTATTTATTCTTTTATTTACAGCCATTTAAAGCATAATAATCGGACAAATTATGCAAATAATAGTTACTGCGAAATCAATAGGGTTTTATATTTGTATGTACATAACCGGTTATTGTTCTTCACTATCTTGCATGTCCCTAATTAGTTGACCACGACTGTATAATGAAACGTCGAAACCTATAAATATATTTCAAAAGTAAACAAAAATGCCTGATTAAGACGAAAGAGCAATACTCTCATACACGAATTGCAATACGCTGATTTTTGTCGTTTTTACTATTGAAGGTAGGGTCGCTAGTCGTCGCACATATATAAGACTGCTGGGTGTAGGTACTCCTGAATTTCGACAAGTCGCTTACTTCGAAATAACATACTATGTACACATATGTGCAATAAAGAATTATTGTATTGTATACTAAGACAAGTCATTGCTTCGACAGGACATAATATTATTATCTTACAGGACATAAGAATTTTATCCCATAAGTGGTGCGATATATCTTTATCGAAGTGTAGATTAAACTAATTCTGGCACTTCGCCGGCCGCTGCCGCGACACGCTCGCTCGGCTCGCCCGTCGTTTGGTCAATATTCAACCTAACGCTCCTCGCTTCGCTCGTCGTCGCACCTATCGTGACTTCGCCTTAGACTAGTTATGAAAACTGAATACCTTTAAACAGACTTACATCATTTTGTTAACGGAATTATATCAAAATGTATAGTATGTCAAATCATCGTTATATCGTAAAAAATATGATACTTGAATAGTATGTAATATTAGCAGTATATAAAATGATAGTATTACAGCTGATCGATATATCAAGTGCTGGTATAGATTCTAAATTATATAACAACTATAACATATATCAAATAAAATTGTATCAACTGTTGTTTATGGCAAAAGTCTTTTATATCCAGTGAAGGGTATTAAAATAAAAATCTGTTAAATGAATTTCGAACAACAGTCACGCACCCCAAATTTTCACACCTATAAGTTCAAAAACAATAGGAATTCGCACAAATATTTTCACCTCCTTAGAGGTTGAATTTCGAAAAACCCTTTCTTAGTACACCTCTACCCTCCAAGACAAACACCCTCAAAGTTTCAATTCTTTAACAACCAGCAGTTTAGGCTATGCATTGTCTGTCATACAAGCAGGACTTAGATTCTTATATTTATTTAGTTATTTTAAAAGCCCAATAATTAGAATAGTAAATATTTACAGGTCTACATATAACCACCTCAGCAGCTGGCTTACAGACACCCGTAACCTGACAAACCCCAGTACTGTGATATTTTTAATTGGAAACAAGTCAGATTTAGATGGCCAGAGAGATGTAACATATGAAGAAGCTAAACAGTTTGCTGATGAGAATGGATTAATGTTTGTGGAAGCCAGTGCCAAAACGTAAGTAATTAAAATTATAAGTTATGCAGATAAACTAAATAAATATATCTAACCACTTCGTTAAGTATGTAGACAGATGTCCTATCCACCGAGTAATTTCACTACAGCCCTTTCAAACCTTCACATATACAGTTACATACAAGGCAGAATATATATGACTATGCAGTGGTACCCACTATCTAGATGTCAACTGGTTGGCGCTACCCAGAATTTGCTGAACGATATCTTTCTATGAAGCATAAGAGTAGTAGTAGCAGCATAATAAATTTTAATGAAGTGTGAATGAAGAATCTAAAACTTATAATACTTTAATTACAGGGGCCAAAATGTGGAAGAAGCTTTCTTAGAGACAGCTAAAAAGATTTACCAGAGCATCCAGGATGGACGGCTGGATTTGAACGCGGCTGAGTCGGGCGTCCAACACAAGCCAGCGTCGCCGGGCCGTCCGCTCGCCGCGCCGCCCGCCGCTCGCGACAACTGCGCCTGCTAACTGCGATGCAGGTCGCGACCCTCCCCGTCTCCTCGAGACCCGGGACACACCACAACATTACAGATCATACAGAATCGTTAAGAACTATTGTTTAAGTATTAAATCTAACTATCGTAAATTATATTTTGTGTTTGACATAATTTATATATCTATTTATGTAATGTATAGTGTACATTCCACGTAAATAATCAAGGATGTATATTGGATAAGGTTTTAGTATAAAAATGATAATTGAAGAAGGGTGATGAGATAAACACAATTTTGTATCAACTTATGATTTTCTTAAATTTTATTGTCATTAATGAATATAGATAGACTTAAACTATTTACCTACTCTTAATTTTAGAATGCACCCAAAAATATTTTTTCTCTGAAACCATTGTTATTTGTTGTCGACACTTATGTAGGGAGTATGTGGATGTTATTTGTACCGTGCGTATGTAGTTTACTTAGAAATAACTACCAACATATATTAATGCCTAGTTTACATGAATTTAGTATTTGTCGTACAGCTACGTAGTAACTATAGTCATCGTATTACCAACTGAGTCGTGCGGCCATAAATCATTTCACTATGTCTATCTCGCTCGCACTTGTGGATCTTATGGAGCCGCATAGTGATGTGCGTAAGATGGTTATAGGCGCATGTCGATAAGAATAAAATGAGATAGAAACATAGTAGATAGTATTGTGGCCCGTAAAAGGGCCGTTTGTAATGAATGTTAAATAAATAACGTTTATTCTTCCTTACCGGAATCTTCGTCCTCTTTATCGTTGTCACATGAATGTAATCACAAGTCACAAATACTTATAGCAAAACTACAACGTTGATGTTACGACCAATCAGAAGCTAGCGATAAGCGAGCGCTAATTAGGGTCGAATACAGGTAGCGGATTATCGATAACATGTTAGGACGCGTTGCACATTCCTATCCCTATTAACGTTTATGGCCCTACGACTCAGTTGATAACGCGGTGACTATAATTAGGTACACACTAGGTAGGTTAGGACAATTTGCTTGTTCAGAACGCTAACTAAACTGGCAAACTAATATCTATTTTGATAAATTATGGTAGTTCTAATATTTTCACGCAGACGTCCGAATTTTTATAATGGTTGGGAATGCCAGTTCTTAAATTTGCCATTCCTGTTCAATTGTGGCTATGTTTAGTGCAAATTTAGCCGTCATGTAACGTGCTCTCTAATCTGATCTGCCCACAATTGAACAGTTTTTTTTATTATTGTCATAATAAGTGTTACACAAATGTGGATTTTAGTGTAAACAGAATAAGAACTACCATATTTTGGAGATTTCTTGTTTAGTGTTCTTCACAAGCTAATTGCTACCATTAAATCTCGTTTACATCTAAATACAAGTTCAAGTAATATGACAGTGAACAAGTACTCTTTAGTACTGAGAATGTATAGACTAAAGACAATGCTTGTACGAGATAATTTGTTTTTAAGTAAGTTCTGTGCAAATATGCTACATTTCTTTATAATGTACAGAGGCCTTAGCACAATCAATTTGCGAAAAAGTGTTCGTATCGTAAACGCAAACGCGTCACGCTTCGGCGTACTAACTATGAGTTATCTGTGTCACAGTTGTTCTAGATAAATGACAGTTTGTACTGTTTTAATGAACGACACGTTACGTTACTTACGCAGTTATTTGTGCTAGGTTGACATGCATTTCATTAGACAAAACTTTAGAATTGTTTACAATTATGACTAACACGACGTCCGTTATTAATTTGGGACTATTCAATTTTTATCAGCATTACTTCTTTTTTTAGCAATTTTAAATGTTGAATTGTGACAGTACAAACACATCCGTTTGGTTTTGTTGCGAGCGCTTGGTCGCGGATACAAGCAGTTAATATAGCAATGCAACATCCTAGTGCATGACCTTGTAGTGCTTTGCTGCATGTAATTGCTTTATTTACGTAGGTCGATCAAAAACAACAATAGATTTTAATCCAAAATTACTAATGAAAACGAATCATTGAGAAACCCGTAATATGATACAGATTTGAGAATGAATTAGAGCGCCACAGATAAAAATATGGCATTATTATTACTCTATGGTACTATTATAATTATTGAAAAACCTGCGTGGATTCGAACCCCCCAAACGACGGTTAAAATCGAAATGAATGAATGTCGAATTTGATGTTCGGGCGGATAGCATCGGTGGCCGAGTGGTTCTGGCGTCCGGCACGAATTGTTGACGCGGTTTCGAAACTGCTTGAGGATGTGAATTTTTCTCTATGTTCAATTAGAATTGATCAATTGAATTAGATGATCTAGATACCTTTTTCTTAGTAGTTACATTTTTCTTTAATACAATTTGTAACAAGTTAGCGGCATGAGAGCAAGCACCGATCACTCAATATTTGTGTAAACTAGGCATAAAGTTAGTAGGTAGTGATGTTGAGCTTTTTGTATCTGCCGAGTGGATCAGCTCCAAATGTACATTTAATCATTAACCTCGCGTGTCTAGGAATTGTGTTGTTTCACGTGCAGCATAGCTCTCGGAACAAAACATTTCCTAGCACCTGTGGCCAAGGAATTAGAAATTAATATCTAAGGATTTATAAGGGATTATCGGGATTATCTAGCAATGCATTCAATTACAAAACAAATTGAAAAATTATAGAAATACATTTTTATTGAATAAAAACATGAGTATAAACAGGCAATTACTTAATACATTAATAATAATACATACTATTTTCCTCCACCTATATAATAAAATAAAATTATAGTACCTTTGTAAAAAAATGTACTTATACACTGAACTATCACAATAACAGTCTTTACGAGTGATACCGACCTGGGAAATGTAAGGTCGGTATTTGTGTCAATATGTTATTCCTCACATACTCGTGCCTTAGCAAAGGTTGGCTTATTACATGTTCTGAGAGTTTACAAATAAACTCAGTTTCACCGTAGCGATAGTTTTACAATTTGGAAGGTACATTCTTGAGTAAGAGATCATGCATATCTTGTAGTGAGTCCTCGAGTGCAGCCCTGTACTTATCGCAGGCGGTTTCGGCGTTGTCTACGAACGCAGAGGTCGCGAAGTTAACGTCGTTGTCACGCGGGTTGTAGCATGTCGCGTACCCGTTGGCAACCAGCGGCCCGTAGCACATAAACCCGTCGCATTTGCACGCGACCTGGTAACAACATTAGATATATAGAACCACAGATATATATGTACAATAGATAACGCAAATGCGTGTACTTCCCGTGTCCGGACCCGCCCGACAAAGCGTCATGGTTGGCCGCCGCTACTTACAGTCCGCGAGCGACTGTTGAAGACGGACGACGGCTAAATTGCGTGAAAATTAACTGCAATAGCCTAAAAATTTCGAGCCCCAAAGGCAAGGACATATTTTTGTCACAAGTTATTTTAAAATTATACTTATGTAGAAATACACATAATTCATTTCATTAAAAAGTCGGCACGCTTGGTTTCAATACAAATCGTGATACTTGCGTTATCTATTGTACATATATATCTGTGCATAGAAAAATTCTAACATTTAAATAATAATATACAATATTATGCACCAACAGTATCTTTTTATTTTCTTCTTAACGTCAATCGTAATTTTTAGAGGTTATTATATTAGTAAGTTTAGTGGTGCATGCAACACGCATGTGCTAGATACTATAATACATACATATAATACTTGGAATGACAATTCTAAAAATATGGTTATTCTATTCAATTATGAGTGGCGACTAAATTTGCACTAAACATGACAAATAAAAGAACTTCATTCGCAAGCATTATTTCAATTTTAACTTTACTATGAACAGAATAAGAAATACCATAATTTATTAAAAAAAAAAAAAATTAAGGTCATTTTCCCTATCCTATCCTACAATTGGTCCTGGGGCCTTGAGTGGTGGCAATCAAGTCTCATAAAAAGAATGCCTCCCTGTGTCGGTGGAGGCATGGACATAATAAACATAACAACATCGACGTGGCATGGAGAATGTAAGTACGTGTTTAAACTTTCATTTGGCAAACGTTTCGTGATCTATTAGGGGTTTTAGAAGGTTTTCCAACATCCAGACTTTTGTCTCGATTACAGTAGAATCTACTTGGATAAATACTTCGTATTTACTAAAGCTATAACATCCCCGAACCTACTTATGTTACATTATATGAACCTACCTATTTGCCTTATGTACCTTAAATTGTAAGTAAAAGGTGGTTACTCTTCAACGTTAGTGCCATAGCAGCGCAGAATAGCGATGGTTTGTTAGAGTATTCTGTTATTAATAATAGGCCTAGAGAATCCAGACCACTACTGAGGTGTGAGGGAACGAATTTTTATGTATCTATTTATAGGATACATGGATGTTTTATGTTTTTTTTAATAATATATAAACTTATGGTATGGGAGTTGAGCCGTGTTCTGCCGGACAGATAAGACCATGACAAGATTTTTTAAATCTACATTTATATTAAATGAGGTACATAAATCTTGTTTGTGACTTAAGACGTAGCTAGGCGGTAACCTCAGCAAGTTCTACTTGAACATTTTGATTAAAACCTCACAATACTTTTACTTAAACTATTTTATTCTGACTAGTTTCCGTCTGCGCCTACACTTGCATTATTTTTATTAACGTTTCTGTAACAATTTTAGGTTTTCATGTCAAGCTTAATCTGTCCGCATCAGACTTACGCTATAAAATAAGATTTATGAATGAACTGGAGGCTTGCTGATTCCAACCGATTAATGCGCGTTCAGACAAAACATGGTCCTCAAACAAGCGGTCCCCATTCACGCACGCGTAAAGTGGAATCGGAATTGACGAGTTCAGTTCTGTTCAGTTTTAAAGCAACAGATCCCATCCCAACAGGTCACTACCAACTAGATCAACTGCTATGATACTTTCTCTATCGATAATTTCGCTAAAAGGGTTTTTAACGATTTTTATCGACGAATTGTCGAATTTATCGATTGACATGTCAACTATGCCATTTATAATTGATAAAATCGATTCTGTCGGCGTCAAATTTATTGATCGACAAAATACCATACTTGTATTGTTGGGTTGTGTCAACTTGATTTGTACACATTGATAAACTCACCTGGCTGGTAGAAATTCTCATGTGAGCACTCCTGGAGTAGCCAGGGTCTGAGTAAAGCTTGGGCAAGTCGATCCCATTTTCAATTGCCGTTAATTTGAGACCTAGGAGATGCCTGTCCACGCCCAGTCCTTGAAGTGCCTGTTGGTAAAATAATGATTAATTAAAAAAAACATGCGGGTCAGGGGACTGCCGATTGAAGTGAAAACTAAGTAACTTGAAGCGTTCGGTGACGATGACGCGAGTTCCATGATTTTTGTTCACCCAAAAAGTGATCAACGTGCCTAAAGAAGTTTTCACTTCAATAAATATTATATTGATACAAACTACTAGTAGAAAGCGTATATGCTGTAGGAACCTGTGGGCCTGACACGAAAACTTGCCTTACAACGTAATCGTATCGTTGACATATTCAGTATAAACTATAATGTAGCTAGTACAATTAACTGTGACACAGTTAACTTATAGTTTGTAATGTATACATAAAAAAGTGCAAACATGATTTACTGTACAGCGAGTAAGTATGAACCAATAATAGATGGAAAAAAACATATCATATTTTTGTTATGCCAAAGACTCCATTAAGTTAATAAAAAGATGCGAAATTGTATTCTCTACAAACGATAATGGTCTTAATAACTTGCTCTGAAGTGCAGAGTTCCCGAGATATCGGGCAATTTATTTTTTCAAGATGGCGCTTGTTGCTCCACCTGTATCTGTCAGCATATTTATGTGATTTTATACTCTGTAAGTGACCCTAAACCTTAAATCATTTTTAAATTTAACTAAAATTTCTATTTTTACTGGCCTATATACTACGAGGGTCATTTGAAAAGTTCTTAGCCTAACATACTTAATGAAACCACACGATTTTGAGTTTATTTTTATTTTTCAACATACTCTCCTTCGAGTTCAAAACACTTTTTCCATCGACCCGGTAAGGCTTTGATACCCGTTTTAAAAAAATCTTCGTCTAACTCCCCAAAATAAGCGTCCACGGCGGCTATGACCTCTTCATTTGTAAACAACCTACAAATTTTTTCAGCTTTGGGAACAGATAAAAGTCGGACGGTGCTAAATCCGGTGAATATGGGGGAGATGTAACAATTCGAAGCCACATTGATGGATTTCTGCCATGGATTGCACAGAGGTGTGAACGCGCGCATTGTCCTGATGAAACAAGACTTTTCTTCTCAATAAACCTGGACGTTTTTCTTTAATTTCTTCTCTCAAACGACGCAACAGGTTGCAATAGTAATCGGAGTTTATTGTTTCACCCTTTTTTAAATAATCCACGAGAATTATACCCTTTGCATCCCAAAAAACGGATGCCATGACTTTGCCCGCCGATAAAACCACCTGTCTACGAGCGGGATAAAAACAAGGAGAGATATTTCCAAAAAGGTTTCGCGAGCGGAATAAAATGCACAGGCGCAGCAATGGCTACCAATAAAGCACTGACATAGAAAAAGTATTACACGCGTCGGTGGCGCGGCTGCGACATCCTAGGCCCCCCGTCCCGCGCCTACCTCCCTTCGGCTCCCCGCACCTGTACATGTTATCCGAACGTTAGACCATCTTTATTTGCCGATAAAGTTATAAGAATGTACGAACATTTATAATAATATATATAAAATGAAAATAAATATAAAATAGACCTCCCATCGTCCACACCACCTTTGCCTTCTTTGGGGTGGCCATCCTGCTCTTTTCCATTGTTTCGACTGTTCTTTTGTCTCGGGTGTATTGTGGTGAACCCAGGTTTCATCCATGGTTAAAAATCTTTCAACAAACTCTATTGGCTCAGCTTTATATAACTCACTAAATATATATAACAGTCGCGAGAAGTGAGTCGGTTGCGCTTTTGTTCCACTGAAAGCAGTCGCGGTACCCACCGCGCAGACATCTTAGAGAATCCAAGTTCAGTAGTAATTATATGATGTGTTCGCTCAGATGAGATGCCTACAGTCTTATCTATCTCCTCGACAGTCAATCTACGATCAGATAAAATTAAATCACAGATTTTTTCTTTGTTTTGATTAGTGGAAGCAGTCGAAGGCCGGCCACTAAGGGGCTCATCTTGAATGGTCTCACGACCACGTTTAAACTCTGCCACCCAGTTTATAACAGTCGCATACGAAGGAGCGGACTCACCCAAAGTAGCAGACATGTCTTCATGTATAGCTTTTGGAGTTAAACCTTTCAAATTCAGGTATTTTATCACTTATCACTTCTCAGATTTTCAATTTAATCCATTTTCAAAAATAGCTCTGACTTGACTTACGTTATCACGTGTAAACGAACAATGAGTTACTGTGAATAAACTAAACTGTGCATACTTGTTGCTAAATAATGTAACTACAAAATGAGGGTAGTTATAAAAAAACCAATGACTATAACCATGTTAGGCTAAGAACTTTTCAAATGACCAACGTACTTTGCAGAATGTATTGTTTTGTTACGGTATAGGTAGGTAGCGGCAAAGATATAACCCTCCCCCTTTGCTTCGTCATAGTAGGGTAAAAAAGTATCAGTTTATCAATGTTGAACTGTTTCGAACAGCATGGATCCACGATAAACTTGTCACGTCGATGAATTGATTTTACATATCTGTATCGTATTTATCTTGTCTCTAGCTATATCGCGGGTTGTCTTTTACCGACAATTACCGTAAAATTTTATCTTCTCGACAACCCTAGCTGTGCAGTTTCGAAATATATTTATATTAGAAAAGTGAAACTAGATTTCACTAACCGCTCCAAGGGATATATTCGTCGCGTCCGCGTCGTTAGGTGATGTTTTCTACCGACTTCCAAAAAAAGGAGGAGGTACTCAATTCGACTGTTTTTTTTTAAATGTTTGTTACCTCATAACTTTCGACTGGGTGAACCGATTCTCAATTTTTTTTTTGTTTTTGTTTGAAAGGTGGTGCTTCCCGTGTGGTTCCATTTAAATTTCATCAAATTCGGTTCAGTAGTTTTTGAGATACACTCAAATAACTGAATAGAAAGGAAGTCGGTATTAAATTTTTCAAATTCTACTTGTCTTATTTGATTAATGAAATATTGGTCAGGCCGTAGATTTTGCCATATTTTGTATACCTACCGTAAGTCATCTTTTTTGAAACTAAAATAATTAATATACATTTCTTAATAATAATAATAATAATAAAAATCTTTATTTCGGACACTAGGTCCATATCACATTTACAAAAAACACACAGTATTAAGAATAATAATTAATTAATTTA
Organism: Selenia dentaria; assembly: GCA_917880725.1. Taxonomy (NCBI): domain Eukaryota; kingdom Metazoa; phylum Arthropoda; class Insecta; order Lepidoptera; family Geometridae; genus Selenia; species Selenia dentaria. The sequence goes on along the minus strand of OU862882.1, from coordinate 24,390,131 downwards.
AAAATTAAAAATTAAAATAAAATATATTTAGGTGGCAATTTTTATCCACCGTCTATATGACTCCGTCAGCAGCAGCCTGTCGCCTAGGCTTCTAATAATGGAGTTCCTACACGGTTAAAGTTAATAGTTAATAGAGTTCCTTAATAACGGCATTGTATTCCCTGCTAAATGGTGAGCCACAACCATTAAAAATATTGGATTAATTTCATAAACTTAGAGAGTTACATGATATTTTTCTACATAACGAAATTCTTATAAAAAACGCGAATCCACTTCGGTAGTGGTGCACTCTGCGTATCGATACAATTAAAAAAGGATTCTTTTGTAAATCTGTTTGATTTGACGTTATGAAACAATAGTAAGCTAGCCACCTTTTTAATATTGTTACGTGTTTCCTAAGAAAACATATTACATATCAAAACTTTTTCAAAAGTACAAACATTAATTTTTATGTGCTACTTTTATTGCTCTACCTATTTTACTGCCCGTTTTGTAGTAAAATATTAGCAGGATTTGTACATGAGTAGTGGCAATACCAAAGTAACTATCTCTGTGATCATATGACGTTAGGCGCTTTGCAGACGACGGGGCGGGCCGGGCCGGTGAATTTCTCCGCGAACGATAGCGCAAAGGGAATCCTATACTACCAACGCACACGAACGGCAAAAAGACCGGTGGCGCTGGACCTCCAGTGCCCGGCGGGCGCTGGCGGCGTGGCATATCTGTGGCTGTCTGCCATGGATCACACAAACCAGTTTGTATGCAGCAACGCAGACGGCGGCGACTAGGTAGGCTAGGTCAGTTTGCGGCACGCACTTTCTAGTGAAGGACGTCATTGACGTTGATAATGTAATTGCCGAAGTGCAGAAAAGATCGCCAATACGAGTATATGACACGTCGTTAAAAAAGTACCACGACGTAAATAAAAAAAATGTTATACTAAATTTGCCAAATAATTTAGGCATACGCCTGCAGTATTTCAAGAGGAGGGAGGGAGCAGTTGTCATCGATGACAAACGAAATTTGAGAGGATACAATTATAAGTTTGCATGTTTTATGTGAAAGAGACCTTTGATCAACTTTTGTGAGTTCAGTGGGTGTACCCAGTATTATCTATTATAATTGCGTCTCTTTCTTTTTGTACATGAAATAAGCAACGACTCGAATTGTTTGGGTGCCAATTCCATTGACGTGCTCTTCACTAGAACGAACTTCGTGAACTAACTGCCTCCGTCCGTCGTGTGCTTTGTGTTCGCGGCGAGGGCAGCCGCGGGCATCGACGGGCAGACGCGGTCTTTATTGCTTCACGGTCAAAAAAGACTGCCCCGCCCCGCCGTCTGCAAAGCGCCTTTTTACGGTCATATTTCTATCAGGTGGATGACAACTTCATTTCGGAGTGTAACGTGTTAAGTTTTTTGCGGAGTGCATTTTTTTATTTCAAGATAAGTATTCAATTAATATCGATTAATGGTGCGCTGTGTGTGTTCTTTCAAGCCTAAATTCACATTAAGAAAGAGCTTGTTTATCGATTTAGTAGCAGTTTGCCCTTGCGTCACGGTTGCGTAAAAACGCCATTATGCCACTTTGCTATACCAGTGAGTTTTTTTGCGCTATCTAATAAAGACGCATACTCATATACGTTTGTGGTTAAAAATAATGGCGTTAATAATATTAATGCCGGTACTAATGACGTTTCTTTAAGTTAAGTTAGGTTTATCAAACCATTAGGTATATTAGTTGTATAATAACAAAAAAAAAAAAAATATTATAAGGCTCTAGCAGAGTCTATAATAACATACTGCATTTCGATATGGGGAGGTGCTGCAAAGACAGAATTTCTAATTCTTGAGAGAGCTCAGAGGTCACTCTTAAAAGTAATGAACTTCAAACATTATAGATTTCCTACGTCTCAACTTTATTCAATTAGTAATGTACTCAGCGTTAGAAAATTGTATATATATATATATCAAGTAATATTAAAAACGCGTAAATCCCTCCCTTATGACTCAAGTGTTTTTGGAAAAAGAACTAATCGCTACGTCGCAAAATCAACTAAAGTAAGAACTACTTTCGCTAGGCGCCAGTTTGTAAAACTAAGTGTTTATCTATATAACAAAATCAACGCCATTTTAAATATTTATCCTAACATTGTATATGAATGCAAATACATTGTTCAAAATTGGATCATGACATTGGATTATTCTGAAGTAGAATATATGCTAAATTTTATTGATTAGCAATTACACAAAATACTTACCTTAATACATATTTGAATAAAATATATCTATGTACCTATATGCATTTGTAATATAATATAATCAACACAAGTAAAATTAAAGAAATCTAACTAAATTCAAAAAAATAAAATAAAAATCATAAGAATAAAAATTGGCTTGTGTATAAATGCTATTACTCCACAAAAGAGTATTTAAATGATAAAAGTTAAAATCACTTTCCAATAATATTTGACTCATTGTATCTGACGTTGTAATTGTAATTGATTCCTTGTGTTTTATTTTAAATTGTATATTAACTATGACATTGATTATACTAATTAACATTATATAATAATATTTTAGAATTGATGTATAATATAATACTATTAATAATTATTAATTAATAATCTTAACTCAACATTCTGATGATCCAGAACATGTTTTGTATAAAATTGCATGCCAGAAATGGTTAATATGTTGGACTATTTTACTAATAATGTCATCATTGTACCATATTACCGCAATAAAGTATTGTATCATTGAAAATTTTACGTCACCTTTGTTATTTGTGGAAAAATCTACGGGTCAGGCCGTAGATTTTTCTTCGATCTACGGCGGATATACTTTGTTAGATAATGAGAAGTACAATGTAATACCTGAACTGTATAGTCTTTGTGTCCTTTAATAGCCTTTTGCAAGGCCACTAGCTTCTCTTTATCGGAGACCTGCGAGCTCAGCATGGCCTTCGCGAACTCAACCGATTCTATGGAGCAGGATCGTATAGTTTCTGTGCGTCCGCCGACGTACATTCTGGTCGCAGCCGACTCATAATGCGCTCCTGGTGTCTTGTACAATCTGTCAACAGTAATAGTACATTATTGCGTTAACAGGGACGACGCAATGACATTTACATTTTATTATTACAATTCTTTTGTGGCTTGACGGTAGTTTCCAAGCACACATTATATGTACTTAGAAACTAAACACACTACGCGAGTGTCATTGTTTTGAATTCAAGGAGTGTTAATACCACAGATTTATAATTTACAATAGATAACGCAAATGCGTGTATATTCCGTGTCCGAACCACGACCAAAGCGTCAAAGTTGACCGCCGCTACTTACAGTCCGCCTCTGTTGTTACAGCCGGACGACCGCGAAAACTAAATTGCGTGATAGTTAACTGCAAAGGCTCAAAATTTTCGCCCCCATAGGCAAGGACATATTTCCTATCACAGGTAAGTTATATTAAAATGATATGCGTAAATTCGCACATAATTCAATTTCATTACAAGTCGGCACGCTTGGTTTCAATACAAATCGTGATACTTGCGTTATCTATTGTACATATATATCTGTCGTGTGAAGGGAAACGGTAGCAATTGAAATTACTGGGTGAAACGAACTCGAAACCCAATGACTCGGTGCGATAAGCGCAGCGCTGGCCAACGCAAAAGTTCCGCTCTAAGCTCTGGATGACACTGCAACTGTCTATTATCATCACTTGATAGTATAAGTTATATATGCGCAGGCGGAGCGACGCGACGGGGCGTTGAATAGTATATTGCATACATTTACCTGTAAAATGCAAACTGCATCGCCATTTGTAAGTAGCTGTCTGGACTAAATTTCTGCGATTTAATGAAATTTTTACCGTATCTATCATATTGGAAGCAATTCAGTTCTAAATTGTTGACCAATCTGAAAAGAAAAAAATGTTTCGTTATCACAAAACAGAATAAAAGGCCAGTGAACTAAAAATAGAGACCAATACTAAACTTGCAAATTAAAGTAGGCACTTACTTGTCCAAATTGCTGGCAGCATTCTTTATCAATCCATGAACCTCAGAATTAATGTTAAACTTTAAATGCACTGGTTCTTTCAGTTTTGACGACGGAGACTTCTTTTCAGCTTTGCCTTGGTCACTAAAAATAACGAAAACATGTAAAGAAGAAACAATACATCGTGCGTATCTCACTTATATGGTTTCCTAAATGGAACAAGTTAGTGACGCAGTGAATGAGTTGGTACCTTATCTGTTACTTTTGGCTGAAATGATGATTCTATCATCTATAAAAAAATCAGCCAAATCGGTTCAGTATTATTGGCGTGAAGGATGATAAACATCCATTCATCTATACAAACAGTCATGCTTCCACGTTTACAATATAACATTGAAAAAAAGAAGCGTCTTTAATGACAAAATGACAGCTTCTTAAGGTCGTAAATAGACGGGTGTTATAACTTTTTCGTCTCTGTGTCTCTGTCTGCGGCATTGTAGCTCCAAACGAATGGACCGATTATGATGCGGTCAAAGTCAAAGTCAAAATCATTTATTCAATTTAGGCATCAAAGACGCACTTATGAACGTCAATTTTTCATTATAATGTACTTTAAAGACTACCGCCGCGTTCCAAAATATATAGAGCCTACCGAGAAGAAGCGGCAAGAAACTCGGGGCCATTCTTTTTATATAGATGTTTTTACTTAGGTACTACAGATATTAGCTCCAGTGTGTTGCCTTACAAAAGAGAACATAATAATGGTATCAGTAGGGCAAGACACGCTACACTTTGACATCTTAGTACACGAGTAGATAGATCCTGGAGTGATCAGTCCCAAGCTGTTTTATCCTCCAAGTAATCCGAAATTTTGTAATAACCTTTTTGACAGAGTTTAGTTTTGATAGTAATTTTAAACTTATTAATAGGCAAATCTCGGATAACATTGGGAACTTTATTATAGAATCGTATACATTGTCCCATAATAGAATGACTTATTCTGTGGAGACGCGTTACATGTACGGATAGCTTGTGCTTATTTCGCGTGTTGATGGAATGAGCATCACTCCTTTTATCAAAACTGCTAATGTTTTTCTTTACATACATTAGATTTTCATAGATGGTGAATGTATGTTTATCAGTTGTCTAGTACCCATAACACAAGCTCTGCTTAGCTTGGGACTAGATGGCGTTGTGTGATAGTTGTGGAATATTTATTTATTTATTTATTTATTTATAGATAAACTGAGAGACAACAGTTAGAATGTTTATGTCTTTAAACTTCTGTCTAAGGGAAACTCTGGGAGCTAAACTGTAGATTGCTCGTATAGCCCTTTTTTGCAGTATAAAAATGGAATTAATATCTGCAGAACATCCCCAGAGCAGTATGCCATAAACCATAACGCTATGGAAATAACTAAAATAAACTATTCTAGCTGTGTCTACATCAGTTAATAGTCTAATTTTTTTAACAGCATAAGCCGCTGAACTGAGCCTACTAGAATTTTTTTTTATGTGGGGACCCCATTGCAATTTAGCGTCTATAGTAATTCCTAAAAAGACCGTTGACTCCACAAGGTCCAACCCTGTTCCATTCAATAATTGTATATTGGATTCTACTTGTCTCACATTTGGCGTCGAGAACTTTATACAATTAGTTTTCTTCTCATTGAGGAGAAGATTATTTTTATTGAACCAATTCACAACTTTAGCTAATGCATTGTTAACATCGTCATAGTTATTTTTGTTTGAAAGCCGACGTGATCGAGGTTCTTAGCTGTGGCTAAGTTAATTGTAATTAAAGAATCTGTTTAGGCGTTTTAAGATCAGCTCTTTTATTATATGCGGTAGAGATCTTATAGACACATAATTGAGGTCGGTGGTTACTTTTTTAAAATAGATTAAATACACACTAACTAAGGTCGAGAGTTTGTGAGTGTGTTTGTATGTTTGTTACTTCTTCACGCTCACACGCTGGACCAGTTTTGATGAAATTTGGTATGGAGGTAGTTGATGCGATGGATTTACACACATGATACTTTTATCATCATCATCATCCATCATCAAGCTGGTGAAACCTCGGGGCGCGACTAGTCGACATATAAAATTACTAGCTACTACTAGTGATTGATATCCTGTCCGAGATATAATCTATCTGCTTGTCAGTAATGACTACCACTTCAAAAAATATCTTAGGTAAGTACACAGCGTCTAACAAAAAATTGTAGTGTACTAAAATGTGTGCATATTTACATACCTAGTCAGTATTGACACTTTGCCAAAATATAAATCGTTTTTTTTTTCATTCTACCTATGTTTAAATAAATATTATCTGAAATATTTTGGACATTCCTATTAGACATGCCTATTCTCAGAGTTTGTTGGGGTCTATGCGTTCTGCAATCCCCACGCCACCTATTCATTCATCTCCGTCTTTACCTTTCATGCGCTCTTTCCCCACACCGCAGCCCAGCGAAGGCCTTGCTGAGGCCCCTTGTTTACCTAGTCTACGTTCTGGAGGACACTGTCTTCTGTGACGTCTGTCTGTAAGATCTTTGGTCTAGATTTTCAGGGACGAGCCTGCTAGAGTACTAAAAAAACTTTGGTCTCGGAAAATCTCGGAATTATCACTACTTCTTGGTACGCAGTAGTTAGGTGCCGATTAGATGCAAGCTTCTGCATTTGTGATTTTAGTATTACTACACCAATTTATTACACGCCGTATATACAATACAAGCAATGTAATGGAGCCTAATTTTAACAACACGTAAAGATCATTACGTTTTGATTGTTATCTCAAGTTAGTTAAATACTGTGTGAAATAGGAAAGCGTACACACTCCCTATACTTATTCTACTATCTAAAAAGATAAGAATGACTCACATGTAGTTGATAATGTAATCAGTCATCACAGCTATTGGCTGGCCTTCCGCGGGTGAATGTTCATATGTGAGGCCAGTCACTCCGTCGGCGCCGACTATGAACTAAAAGTAAACAAGGAAAGTGTAACTAACAAAAGATATGTTGTTTCGAGCTCAACATGAGTATTATTTTTCTCTCTAAATTACACAGAACGAATCGTAATTCATCTGAAAGCTATACGACAGCAATTCCTGACCCTGGCATTAAAACTTGTAGACACGAACGTTTAGATACTAGACAATATTAAAAATTTAATAACTTGCAGGCTCGCGTTTTTAGGGTTCCGTACACAAAGGGTAAAACGGAACCCTATTACTAAGACTCCGCTGTACGTCCGTTTGTCACCAGGCTGTATCTCATGAACCGTGATAGTTAGACAGTTGAAATTTACATAGATGATGTATTTCTGTTGCCGCTATAACAACACATACTAGAAAACCGGCTTAATGCGAGTAGGACTCGCGCAAGACGGGTTCCGTACTATTATGTACAAAAACGGCAAAAATAATCTTGTCTGTTGTATGGGAGATTTATAGATTACATAGTACGGAAACCTTCGTGCGCGAGTCCGACTCGCTCTTTGCCAGTTTTTTATTTATTTCTCTTCATGGAGAAGCTCTTCATGGAGAAGCGGCGACTCATTCTGCATTCAGTTGAAAATGCCACTAGCCGTAACCCAACTAAGTAAAGTAGTGACCACAGCAAATGGAAAAGTTACGAAGGTCTAACAACTACGCACAAGTAACTCATAAAAAAAAGTTGATGTTGAATTCATACCTCATTTATGATAATCTACCAATTGGTTCGGTCTGCGGAACGAGTTTTAAAATCATGAATACTAGTGTAAGTATAGACAACCTTATAACAACAGTAGGACAGTCGGGTTTTAATAAAAAAGTATATCGTCCTGACTCATGTCCTAGCCCAGCCCGGCACGCACCACAGAAGACAGAACACACACAATTGCAAATGCACACAACGACACAGCTCTGCGTCGTTTAGAGGCAGTTTCCGATACGCAGCGTCGAAATGTTGGAATAATATACACCGCCGATACGGAACCTGCAGTATATTGGCAGTTTTAGTATTAAATTAAAAATGTATATTTGTCATTATCAAATTGAGCGGGATCCTCTGCGACATGACACAAGTGTGTTATAATTAAACTACTTGTTAAAATGTGTGTGTTATAAAACTATATTAAGAAGTTTTTTCTATTATTTCACCTTGGTGTTCTTTGTTTTAATGTTGTATTTTTTTTGTTTTAATGTGTTTAGGAGTATTATGTTTTTGTGCAAATTGTTCTTGTGAGTATAAAATGTTATATTGTATTCTTTTGTCTTACTATCCGTGATGTCACCGGGCGGCTTCTACGGAAGACCAGCGCTGGTGGCGCTTCAGCCGGCATTATGCTGAGTAGAGGCCGTTTTGTGGTGTATTAGTCATTAATGTTTAGTTAAGTATTTGTTCATGTTTTTTTGCCACAATAAACTTATTTCATTCAATTAGAAATCGTGAAGTAATATAACTAACAACAGAACTAATAGCGCTGAGACAGCGCACTGCGTAAAAGTAAAATTTTAGAATGCCAGAGATAACATTATCCGTTCATCTATGAGAAAACAATGTTCAAACAGTTTACCTAAATGAGCGTCATGATATGATTACATTAAAAAAAGCCAAGTTTAAGAACTGCACGGAACTTGCGTAAGGCCCCTGGTCCACTCCCTGATATTGCATAGCCATAACTTCATCGCCAACACTTCTTTTACTCGCGACTTTTCCCATCATGATTAGTCACACAATAGAAATCCATTGTTATCCTGCATTGCGATTCTACGAGCTCACCGATGTCAAATGCTTTACGAGATATCGCCCTTGTACACAAGGTCGTTTTTCCAACGTTTCTTGTCACGTCGTAATTTGTTTCACGGATGTTGTCAAAGATGCAACAATGTTTGCTCTTAGGAAATCGCACGGCTGGTTAACGACAACGGAGGGTTGCGGAGTAGTTACACAGAGAGAGTGCACGTATCTACGCATTGAGCAATAGTAGTCAAACTGAATTCTCTTGTAATTCAAATCATTCTAGCGGCTCTCTAGATACTCTTCAATAAATGAAAAATGGTTCGCCTATCTTGATGATATCCGTATTGACGGTGAATGACAATCAATCCCGTAAGTAGAAAGGGTCACAAAAAACTGTATTTTTTGTCAAAACTTGGAACCGACTTCAACACTATAATATATATAATTCAATAAGTTGTTTCACACTTTTTAGTGTTGAAGTCGGTTTCATTTTTTGATATATTTGTTTTATTCTTGAGATTGTGTTCCAAGCGCAGTGAAAGTCAAGAGTCCTTACCTGAGCATTTTGCCCATGTTGCTTTGTCGACTCTCATAACGTACGTATAGGTATCTGTGGTAGAAAGGTGTTCTTACTTGTATCGTCTTATCGAACCAGCGGTTGCCTCCGTTGACGGGGGAGCCACCGCCGTGTATGGTCTGCGCTCCGGCGATGTTCCTGCGCGCGTTACCATCGCGACCCGACTGCAGCCCTACGGCCGCGTCCAGGCAGAGGATGGCGATACTACGTTCAACATCCCGTAGTGATTCCTTATTAACGCTATCTAAACAAAGAGGTTCCATATTTAAACAAACTTAGATAAAACACTGTTTTAAACTATCACGGTTGTTCTCTAAAGTTATATGATTACTAACAGGATATTTACCGTGGTAAGGTTGTGGAATGAGCTCCCGATATTCAGTCAGTTCAGTCTTCCCGTGAACATGGTGCATGTAACTGCGCCGAAATATCGGGAGCTCATTCCACAACCTTACCACGGTAAATATCCCGTTAATAATCATATAAACTTAGATAACATCATATTTGTTAACCCGATATAAAGAGATCCTGGACTTAAAAAGAAAGACTAGCTGCTAGTCAGTAATATAAATACGAGTACATCTTAGCGGGTCAGCTGCCAACCCGCCAGCGGCTTCGCTCGCTTGGTCCTGGTGTAGCAGCGCTACCACCAGGTAGCTCCGCTTTGTAATCTAGAGGTCCTGGGTATTTTTTTTGTTAACACTCCACAGACTCCAGGGTCCGTGCCTTTTTTCAACATAGATTGTTTTTTTTATTAAGATAACAAATTTGAGACATGCAACATATAAATAAAACAAAAATTTTTTTTACAACTATAGATAATGATTAAACTACACTCTAACTACTACTACATGTTTGTTCTAAGATGGTGTGAGCACTCGTCGCAGACCAGTGTCCGCACACAGCACCCGTTCACGAGTTGGCGCATGTGCCAGCCATCGCCTTCCTCAACCATTTCAGAGGGAAGATGGCGACCCGCCACACACATCGCCGCCTGCCGACACATTTTCGTGAGCATGTCTGCCTCGAGTGCCCACACCATCCATTGGAGGTCCTGGGTTCGGACAGCTATTGGGTTCTTCTGACAAATAAATGTTCAATAGCACTCCGGAGTCTGGAACAGTACCCCGTAGATGGGAATAAACATTAAACAATAAACTCCCACCCTATTACATGGGACCAAAAACATATCTGGCGAAACGTAGGTGTGTTTAAAACACCGCTGCCTATCACTTCGAGGACATATTATAGTACGAGTTATAGTAGACGATTTGTTATGTTGTGTTTTAAAATAACTTGTATTGCATTATTTACGTTAAAGTTTATTTACATCAAGTTAGGAGTGAATCGCATCAGAAATATTATTTATTTATTTTTCTGAACTTTACTGCACACCGTCTAGGTATAGTAATTGGAAAATTTAAAAATACGTGTCACATTCTTAATTAATACATTATTTTCTCGTTAAGCATACCTAGGTGATTTGAATCGCGTGCCTATCACCTATCGTATTGCGCATAAATTCCAGTAATATAACAGTACAGGCTACTTTAATCACAAAATATATATTTGTCTAAAAAGTTTTACTAACTCTTATTAGTAAACAAAAAAATAACGAATTGGCTGGAACTCGAACCACTGACACCAAACCTGATACAACAAAATTTGAAAAATGACATTTAACACAACACAATATTGTGTGCATAGTACCGACTTCGACAAGTTATTTCACAAGTTTTTGTTGTTGGAGTAGGTGACACATTTTGTAAAAAAAATATATATCCATTTTTAGTGACCCTTGCAACTTACGGGATGATTGTCATTCACCGTCAATAAGGATATCATCAAGATAGGCGAAACACTTTTTAGTTATTGTAGTGTAACTCAAAAACGGCTTGACCTTAAATGGGACCACTTTATGGGACTACTGGGACACACAGAATTTTGGGAATTGGTCCACAAATGTGGGAGAAATCGGTAACATAAAAAAAAACATTCAATCGAACATAATGTAACCTCCTCCTTTTTCGAAGTCGGTTAAATAAGCTTATCCTGGCTATTAACTATTACAACGTCTACCTACTCATACAACTTCAAGACAGTCTTATGTAGCACTCTGACATCATTGAGATTTTAAACATGGCTTAGAAGAAAGAATTAGAAAATTGCATAAAAATTCGTCAAGTAGTTAATTTACCTAAATGTTTAACTTTCATTCCATTTTCTTTCATTTCGTTTTATGGGATATCCTATATATTACACCATAATATTAGTTTTCGCTGTGTAAAGTTTGATCATAATCTGTCTCGTAGTTTTGTTTCTATGTTCTGTGTATGTCGTGACAGACATACATTTCATTAAATAGTATATTTATGGCTTCTATAACAATAACAAAGTACACGTCGATTATATATTTTCTTAATGTAACAGATTTCGCTCAGTTATAGTTTTATTATATGTATAGATTAATCCTTCCTATACCGTGATTATTAAAACATAAGATTTATGAATGAAACTGACGTATACATACGTCTCTGGGACGCAAAGAGTTAAGACATAACTTATTTTTTACGAGCATTTGCTAGTCTAATAACAGGTATATTAAAATAATATATGTTCCGCCTCACACTAAGAGCGCAACGTACCTGAAGAATACTGAGATCCTGAAGATATATCTTCCGGACGAGGCCGAAACAATTGTCGATCCGATCGTTGTCAACAAAAATAATTTTTTTACACATCTACTAGAAAAGGGACTCTTATTGAACGGTCATTAGAATCAAATTTATGTGCGAAACTCAGATGCGAAACCTCTTTGGTCTCATTTTATCTGCGCGCGCATGTTTGCAAACGCGGGAAAATAGAAAATTTCATTTCTGCTTTTGCTCTTGGATTTAATGCAGAATAGAAAGTTAAACTTTAATAGATAGTTATTATTCTGTACATAAATTCTACGCTATTTATGGCTATTTATTGTGAAAAATGTCGGCTTCTAGCAATGAAGATGAAATTAACTCAACAATATGATACAATCTACGCCACCAGAAATATTATCTGAAGCTCAAATTGCAAGTGAAAGCTTGTTGCCATGTAAATCTAAAGATAAGTACATGATTGCCAATGAAAATTTCTTAGTACGGAAAAACAGCAAAAACGCCAATTCGTTCTCAGAATGTGTTTAATATGTTTCATGGCTTATTTTAATGAACTGGCTAATAAGTACAAACCTAGTACTTTGTGATGCGTTTATTCAATGTTGAAAAGTACAGTTCGCACCAAAAATGGCGTTGATATCAAATCATATTCAAATTTGACTGCGTTCTTGAAGAGACGCTCAGATGGATTTAGAAGTCAAAAGTCCAAGGTGTTCAATCAAATGATGTCGAAATTCATCAAAGAAGCTCCAGATAACCAATATCTTGCAACAAAGGTCAGTTGAAAGAAATTGTATTCAGTGCTTATTTATCCAGGTAATATTAGTTTAAGTTTATAAGTGTTCGTGTAAATAATGTTTTTTTTGTTCTTGTCAGGTTGCATTGATTTTCAGCATCACCGGTGCTTGCATCGACGGCAGGAATTGAGTAAAATTACAACAAAAGATATTGAAAACCATGGATCCATGCTTCTGGTCAAAATACTTAACACTAAAAACAAAATTCTGCGCTCTTTTTACTATACACGGTCCATTTTACGATATCTTAAAAAAATATAAAAATATAAGATCGAAAAAAGTAAAGAGTGACAGATTTTCAAAACTATCAAAAAGGTAAATGTACAAGTCAATGCATTGGAATAAATAAATTTGGTGCCATACCGAAAGAATAATCGCAATTTTTCTAGGTTTACCAGATGAAAAATCATATACAGGACATTTCGTTAGGCGGACGTCAGTCACATTATTGGCTGATTCAGGAGCTGATTTGCTTATATTAAAGCGCCATGGTGGGTGTTCCAATGCAGTGGCAGACTTTCGTATGTAGAAGAAGACTCTATACAAAATAAAGCCAACATAAGTGCCAGGATAACCCAGGATATCAATTTAGAACCAAAACCAAAAAAATATATAGAACTAATTTCAATTGTAGATTATTTTTACTTGGATTGATTATAAGCCATGTTGGGTCACATTTAAATTGTATCAACGTCGATTGAAAATTTTTGGGTTATGCAGCATTGTGCTCAGTAATACACTATAATATTTACAAGTCCAGTAGAAGTAGGTATATATTGAGTCAAGAAATTGTTGCAGTTCATACTTTTCGATAGTGGACAACTGTATTTTTTAATAATGACTTATCACATACCTTTTATAAGAATTTGATAAGCCTTCGCCCAATTATCACGATTGTCTGAGGTGAGAATGCCTATCGCTTCATTCGTACGATTTTTCGACATCTCTATTACTTTCTTAAGTTGCTGCACTATCTGATCCTCACTAAGAGGTACATTATCTTCCCCCCACAGGTCTACATGGAATATCTGAAAAATAATAAATTATAGTTTTGAATTACCACTTAACAAGTGCAGGGAAGTTGTACGTGTCTCAGTTACAATCAAATGTTGATAGAAATCTTGAAAAATGGCGGCCTTATGACAATTTTGTCAACTTCAGTAGGTAAAAATGTTAGTAAGTTGACTGTAGCTGACAAAACTGACATAAAGCTGCCTTGTTTAGATTTAAATCATCATTATCATCTGAATGCAACTGAGATACGTGATTGCCCTGATGGTCATTATAATTTAGTAACATGTAGAGTAGAAGATAATCAGTAGACATACATAATATAACTCTCCGCCCCGCGCAATCCGTACCACACCTGAAAGATCCTCGAGAATAGGGGGTTTTGACTTCGGAATATGGGAGGGATATGGTGCGGGGCATTTATTCTAACTGATTCGCGTGTCGCAGTTTTTCAATTACCCAACCCCATTGCACTTCACACCTACAAAATAAACAAAATGCGCTTTAAAGTGCCTTAACGATCGCTGCGACCCACTAGTAAGTGTTGCGACCTGCACCCGCGTCATATGTTGCGCCGAGTTGGGAACAAACTGCTCTTGTGCCATAACTATAGCGAGTTATGAGACGAAATTTATGTCAGAGAAAGTTGAAAGGAATCTGATACATAAATATTCATGTCAAATGTATTAGTAAAATGTTATGTTACACGAGGACAAACTTGACGTAACCGAAAAAAAATTTACACCAATACCTATGGGGTTTTTTGCTGTAATTATATAGTAAAAACACATATCTAACTAATTACACTCAAATATTGAATTCGTAGAAGAAATATTATCTTAAAAACATTTGCAATCTGACCAGTTTTAAGTTTTAAAATTAAATAATGCTTACCAAGACAGGATTATGAATTGATATTTATAAATATTTTGAATGTCTAGAACAGAAATAGGATTTTTACCTAGTAACATATGCTTAGGTTATTAATAATTAGATAAAAAATAAGAGTTACTTTAAAATTTCGGCCAATAATGTTTTTTTTTTCTAAATGGGGACCCATTTTCTAGAATTAGACATGGTGATTTAGAAAAAAATTGTTTTTACATAAAATAGAAATTTTCTTGTTGGATTTTTTATTGGAATCCTTATTAGAAATTCTACAAACCATACTAGGTTTCAAAGAATAATTATAAATCAGAACTATTTTAAAATAAAATACAAATTTTGAATTTTAGTACTAGCTAATTTAACTGTCACGTGACATCGATTTTTTATTGATCCTGACATGATATGGCGTATTTATCATGTTCTTAGTGGGTATAATTACTTGACGACATTATATCTTTGATATTTAACAATGTAAAATTATAATCTATTCAAAATAAAGCAAATTATAACCAATCATAACAATGAGAATAGCTTACCGGGAGTTGCCGAATCGTGACTTTTTTTTCGTGTAATTTTTGATTTCAGAACTTAAAACACATATTCACAGTATTTCTTACACATTCACGATCATATTCATGTATAATTTGTATCAAATCATGAGTTTAACCCTATCAATTCACTAAAAACAATAGCACAAAACATAACCTCACCGCCAAACACAGATGAAAATATAAACATTGATTATATATTTTTTTAAAGTTCACAGATAGAGTCAGCGCCACCATTCAAGTCCGATAGACGCGGCGCTGTTAGCGCGTAACTAAATGTTGCCAGTAACTTATGATAAAATTACTCATTTTCTACTTATGCTCCAAAACTAAAGTTAGGAATTGTAAAATGATAGTAAAATATTAGTTCTACCCATGAAGTTATATCAGACAATAGCCTAACGAACTATTTAAACGATAAAATAAAACAAATGTTCTGTATCTATTTATTTTTTATTTATTATATATTTTTACAATAATTGTGATCTACTTCACATAATGGTTTTATACCAGTCATATCGCAATCGCTGTCACTCGTATCAATTAAGTCACTATCATGATCCGATTCAGTGTCGCTATCATTTTCTGTACAAATTATAAACCTTTCCATTTCCACATCGATGAGTCCGTCATTTTTGAAGTACTCATCTTCAACATTCTTGACATGATTGCACTGAATGTGCCAGTCGTCTTCTGTGATGCTTGCAAAAGCAGCTTCAGTCAGTTCAACTATTTGTTTGGGATCTTGAGCAACATTTTTCTCGGCAACGCGTCTTTTGACAAGACTCCAAATTTTTTCTATTGGATTTAAGTCACAATGATACGGAGGTAACTTTACAACTTCATGGTTGTGTTGCCTCAGCAACTCATCAACTGCGTAAACTGGTGGCTCCTTGTTTTTTTTATAGTGTCATATAACACTGCTTTGGTCCAGCTGTCTTCAAAGAAAATATTTTTTTCTCGTAGCCATATTTGCATCTCTGATTTAAGGTTTGACATGGTTGGAGCTTTGTTGATCTGCGTGCAGTGGTAGGGTGCGTTGTCCATAACTACCAAAGAATTTTCAGGTAAATTAGGTACTACCTTTTCAGTCATACACTTTAAAAAATTTGAGGCATTCATGTCATCGTGATAGTCAGCAGATTGCGATTGTGACCTAAAAATCAACAAAGCATTTGGCACGAATCCATTTTCTGATCCAGCATGAGCTATAATGAAGCGTTTCCCCGGTGAATCTGATATCAGCAAACCATCTTCATCTGCGCTTTGCCAACAACTCTTGGCATGATAGATAGGGTGAATATATGTTCCATCTAAATATACTACAGGTCTCTTGTCTACCAATCTATTTTTTCTCAATCTTTCAATATATCTGGCCCGCCATGCTGTAATATCATAACGTTCCATCAACACTTTGCGTTTTGACTGACAGCGTTTGAAGCGAAATCCTAACCGTTTTAATATTCTTCGCATTGTTGTATTGCTTCCTTGAAAGTTTATATCTTCTTTAAGTTCCATAACTAGCTTGTTTACCGTTGGCAATTCTTTTTTAACCACATAGAATGCATGGATTTTTTGGCGTTTCGCACAGAGGTCGAAATCGTCCAAATTAATCTTTTTCGGTTGCGGTCGGCTTTTCCCGGGGGTAACTATTTTCTTCGATGTGCTTGCCGCTACTTGTCCTTCTTTAGTTATTCGAGACACTGTCTTTACGGAAACGTCTGAAATAAATAAAACATCAAGGTAAGTTTTGGTATATTTTCAATCACAATTAAGAATAAGAAAAAAATACTGAAGATATTGTCAATCAGACAAGGTTACATTAAATTATATCGTTTTCATCAATTAGGCAAAAACAAGCAGCTATGGCATCCCTAATATTTACCTGTCATGGCGGCGACTCTCATCTGCACATTATTTAGCGGGATTAAAATGTATTTTTTTCTTCTTTTCTAATTCACAAAATTCTTTCACTTTAAGAATTAGTTCACGAGCTGCACTTTTCACTACTTTTCGCTGCATTTGCACGGATATTTCAACAAAAAACAATAAAAAATCCACAACCTCTACTCTTTACAAGCACTCTTAACAAACGGCAATATGGCGGAACTTAGTTCCTGTTTTTTCCGTAAGACTTCAGTGGTGGCGCGGACTCTAGTACATGTTCGTTTGTAATGTTGCCATAGAAAGAAAATATATTACGCTAAAGAATTAAACTCTATGGTTAAACATTGGGAGGCCTAAAAAATAAACAAAAGAAAAACGCGCGTAAAACTAACGTGCAACAATTGTTGCACCGACAATTTGGACTTCAAAGAAACGGTCCCCATTTGTTGCCTTGTAAATGTAGTCGATAAAGTAATACACTGAAGGCAACTCTCTCATTAGCTACTTATAACAACTCATTACAATGCACTACACACTGACAAATCAACCAATGAACGCTAATAACTACCGGCGACATGCTGAGTAGAAACCTATTTTTTTATTGGTTACTATTAGGGCCTATACAATCTATATATATAAAAGCGAAAGGTCACTCACTCACTCACTCATCACGAAATCTCAGAAACTACAAGTGCTAGGAGTTTCAAATTTTGCATGCGGGTCTTTTTAGGTTTAGGACGTAGGTGCTCACTAAGACGGGATTTTATGAAATTCAACAAAGGGGTGAAAACGTTTGTATGAAACTCCTTTGTTTTTGAACTTATAGTTGAGAAAATTTGTATTTGGATAGGTAATTCAAAATAAAAAATGCTGGCCTATTTTTTTTTGGATAGTGGTGGTTTAAGAGGGTGAAATGGAGGGGTGAAAGTTTGTATAGAAAGCTTTGTGCTTTCGAACATACAGTGGTGAAAATTAGCATTTGGACAGTTTAAAATGATGATTTCAATATATGTTGACAGGGATGACATGGGGGGTTTCAAAAGTTCTTTGTTTTTGGAGCTACAATGACAATTGATAACTGGATAGGTAATTTACAATAAATAGTGATGCTTTCAATATTTTTGTCAGGGATGACTTAAAGGGGTAAAAGGAGGAATGTAAAAACTACTACATATAAAAACCGAGTCAGGGGATGTAAGGAGTGAAAACAAGTTCAAATTGTTATACGGGTTGTTGTACGGGCTAATCTCCGAAAAGACTGGACCGATTTAAATGAAATTTCGTATGGTAGCTTATATCCATGATCAACATATAGGATATTTTTGATCCCGGTAAATTAAAGAGTTCCCGTGGGATAATTAAAAATCTGTAATTACCGTATCCCGCGAGGCCACGCGAGCGTAGCCGCTGGCGGGTCAGCTAGTTTATAATAAAAACAACAAACCGTGTGTATCGATGCAATTTTGCCATTTAAATAGAAGTTCATTGATGCCTCTGCTCTATATTCTCTATAGCCTCTGGACTATTAATTATTTAAAGGATTTTTACCGACTCATTGAATTCTGGCTGAGTGCCATCTGCGCTCGCCACCCGTCCGGTGACGCTGTAAATGCCGGTAGAGGCAAACAGTATTAGTTCGTTCGAAAAAAAAACTCATTGAATTTGAAATTCTGTCCCTGTAACATTATCCCAGTCCCGAAAATAAATTGAAATCAGTTGCAGCAAGGTATGGTTAGTATGGTGGGTGGCCGAGCGTATACAATGTGTCCGGTCACCGGTGTCGGAGCCTTGAGGGGGGTAAAACATGGTTATTTTTATCGACAAATCACCCCCCATAAGTACTTTTTTCCCCATCATAGTAAAATGGTAGCCATTTTGTTTTTATTGACTTAGAAGGATCAGTGCTTGTACTAATTTAGCCATAGCTACTAATCTAGAAGGCCTAGAATCACAAAAGAAGTCTCATTTGATAGCCAAACATGTAGACAATAAATAAAAAGCCAAGATTTTTCATGTTTTTATGCACGAAAGGTCAAAAAATATTACTATTACGAAAATTTTGATTTTTTTTTCATGTATTTTTAACTTTATTAGTTTTTTCATAAAATTCAAGTTGTTAACCTTTTTTTTTAATTTTAAACGATAGTAGAGGATACTTACTTAATAAAAAATGATAGCATCATAGCGCTAAGTTCGACATTTTAGAAGTTATGATTCTTGAAATATGACCCCTTATCAATACTCGGGCTGTAGAGAAAATATAAAATGAAATACATAATTAATTGATAAGGCATTCAATTAAAAAACGATTAAATACTTTTACAGCCACTGTTCAAAATGCCCTCCGCGGTGTTGGAGACACGCTCTTTCTCTGATTGTCACATGTTGTGTGGAACGTCGAATCATCTGTTCGCCTCCCTTCAATTCATTTCTGATTTGTATAATTTTTTCAATAAGTTCCGCGCGTGTATTTGGCACGTCAACATAAACTTTTGTTTCATTGTGCCCCACAAGAAAAAGTCAAGTGGGGTCAAATCCGGGTAACGCGGTGGCCAAGCGATTGTTCCGCCGCGTTTTTTCCTATGATGGAAAAAAAGTACTTATGGGGGGTGATTTGTCGATAAAAATAAGCATATTTTACCCCCCTCAAGGCTCCGATACCGGTGACCGGACACATTGTATAAATCTTAATTTTTGACAAGCTAATAAGTATGTCATTGTAATAAAGAATAAGTACAGATTTGTTTAGTACGAGAAAAGGAAATCACTCACGTTAATAAGTCAGATCTTTTCAACTATAGTTTTAACCACATCCGGTGGACTTTCTGCACTGGTTCACAGCG
Source organism: Selenia dentaria (assembly GCA_917880725.1). Taxonomy (NCBI): domain Eukaryota; kingdom Metazoa; phylum Arthropoda; class Insecta; order Lepidoptera; family Geometridae; genus Selenia; species Selenia dentaria. The sequence continues at coordinate 24,370,198 of OU862882.1, read as the reverse complement.
TTCTTGTCCTTGAAAGATACCACCGCATCTGGTTGCTACTATAGGTGGAAAGATCTAACTCCTTTACATGAGTGATTCTCGTTTCTCGCACTAAAAAAATATATAAACAACGATAGATTTCATGATAAGTACCTACAGAAGTTTTTTAAAGCATTTAACATCCTCAATCGCAGTTAGGTTTTTTTAATAGAGGAGATACATTCCCTGGGTACTTGATTTTTTCTATACTTAAGAGCTTAGAACGTATTTAAGGTATTGTAAGATTCCAAAAGGGTATGACTTGAGTATGCCAAAAAATCATCCAGAAATTAAGGACGCGGATTGCGTAGGACCCTGAGAGGTAATTGTGTACTACGTATTAATTATGTGCTATATATGTTTATGAAGCAACCTATATAATATCGATATAATTGTCTACTCTCGATACAGTATCATATCAATAGATAAGAGCGAATACAACAGTCCATGGAACTTACATGATTATTGTGCATTACAGTTACATATTTGCTATCTCCGTTAAATGATAAAGAGTCGCGCTTATCGCCTGGTAATCTGCATGTTCCAAAGATCTTTTTATACTGGGCCATGTCCAATTGAGCTTTGCCCATCATTTCTACTGGAATTTTGTTGCTGTAACATAAACAGTTTATAAATATATTTAGTAATCTTGAATTTAAAAGGTGTTGATCCAACAAGAGTAGGCTTCGATTTTATGACGTGCACAAGCACTTTTACAAAATAGCTACTACCAGGTTTTTTACCGCCCATAGTTATATTTTTGGAGGAAATCGTCCTTCAAAGTTTTAGAATGTGTGGAAATGGGTGAAGGAAGGAAGAAAAGAAGCAATAAACTATGTCTAGATAATATGCAACTTTCTAAATCATTAGGTGCTAACTGTCAATAGTACTAATTTATTAAAACTTACTTGTCAATCAAACTCTTGTAATCGAGCGCTGCCAACAAAGTTTTTGCTGCATATTGCAATTGTTCGTTTTGGGTCTTGAAGTCTCGAAAAGGGAAGACAAGCCCAGGACTAGAAAAAACAACGACGGGGTCTCTGTATTCCAAATATGCGGTGTTCAGCCACCACTCTTCTAGCCAATTCAAGTGTTTCTCTGCTCTTTTCTGCAATAAACTCTGAAATGATAAGACATACGTAAGCATTATATAAGTGTTCCTTGTTATACCCCGCAGCAATATTTTTTTATTAAATTTAGAATACTTATAAACATATAATAAAATTAAGAATATAAGAAATACGATAACGTAAAAAATAAGAAAGTGTGATTGGTTATACAGAACATAATATAACAATATACTCGATTTCATATAATTAAATTAAGAATATAAGAAATACGATAACGAATAAAATAAGAAAGTGTGTTTGGTTATACAGAACATATAACAATATACTCGATTTCATATAATTAAATTAAGAATATAAGAAATACGATAACGTAAAAAATAAGAAAGTGTGATTGGTTATACAGAACATAATATAACAATATACTCGATTTCATATAATTAAATTAAGAATATAAGAAATACGATAGCGAATAAAATAAGAAAGTGTGTTTGGTTATACAGAACATATAACAATATACTCGATTTCATATAATTAAATTAAGAATATAAGAAATACGATAACGAATAAAATAAGAAAGTGTGTTTGGTTATACAGAACATATAACAATATACTCGATTTCATATAATTAAATTAAGAATATAAGAAATACGATAACGAAAAAAATAAGAAAGTGTGTTTGGTTATACAGAACATATAACAATATACTCGATTTATTATATATCGTGGTAATAAATACGAAACCCTTAACCATGAGTAAGTAAGTAACATTACTATATATGGTTACGTAATTAGAAATCATACTCGTACTAATATAAATGTTAAAATTTGCGAATGTGTATATACGTATATTACGAGTAATTCTTCAGCTGCTTGAAATTAATGGAGTAAAATTCGGAATAGAGATACCATAATAATTAATAACAGCAATTTTATTTCGAAAACTGTTTCTGTTGGATAGTTGTTTTCCACACCGATATGTTGGCACCCTTTGGAGGGGCCAATCAACAGGTACAATAGTTTGTAGTACTTATTTACATATTTTAAAGATATTGAGGTCCTGCAACTTACTTGCAATTTCTGCCCTACACCCCCCTTGGCTGCAAAATCCTTAGCTAGTTGCGAAGTAACGGCAAATTCTTCGTCGCTCAAGTGTGGCCTCACAGTTCGCAAATATTTCTGCATAGTATCCTCAAGCTTGGGTACAGGCAAGTTTGGGAGATTTTGGATATTGGTGCTTGTTTTCGCCATTGTGTAATTGCAAGACAACTGATAAGAGCTGAGATACGGCTGCAGCAAACCTCTAGATCCACACTGAAAAACAAAAACAATACTTTTTTGAGAATATTAGATTTAGGGTGACCAAAGAATGTAATGAAAATAAACGATTTATAAAGATTAATTTATTTAGCCGGTGTGTGTGTGTGCGCGCTGTATCCAGGCGCAACGCAGAGTTGTGACTAACTGGACTGTGCCGAGGCTTCCTGATTCCAACCGATTAAATACAACAAAGGAACATACAACAAGAAACAATACATGCTGTTATAGTGTAAAGACGTAAGAAAGAGACGTATACTCTCATACTACTGGAGTGGGACAGATATATTTTGTCACACATATTACAACTACGGTGTCAGTAGTAATTTTTCATGACAAATTACTACTTACAACCAACTTTTTACCCGACTACGGTGATGGGAAGGTTATGTTTTCGGCCGATATGTGTGTATGTGTCTATGTATGTATGTACGAGTATGTTTATTCTGTTCCCTCATAGCATCTAAACTGCTATCAAAATTTTACAAATGAGGTATCTTTGGAAGCGTCTTGTTTTGTGTTGGAGGCTACGTGACGTCACATTAAATTTAATATGGCGCTCTCTAGGGGACGAAGTATAGAACAAAAAATTGTTTTTCGCAATACCCCATCATACTACACATAGATTTTAAAATTTGGTTCATCATATTTTTGTCAAGCGTACCATTGGGAGATATATCCCGACAAAGAAACTATTTCTTGTAACTTACCTTTGCATTATCTAGATATGTACATGTTAAACAACAGACCATAAACTAGAAAAAAAAATGTCACGTGGCTCTGCAAAAACCCCAAAATACTTTAAATAGAATTTTGTTCGAAAACTAAAAGTCGACTACTGAAAAATCACGTTCTAAAAAGAATGAAACAGGAAAACATTCTCATCTAAAATAGTAATGTATGATTCGATACGTATCGTGTATTGAATAAACAACTTCCATGTAATAAATATTTAATTGTGTGAAATATATATGGATAATGGTGTTCAGAGGTGGTCGTGTGCTACTTTGCAGAATGTATTGTTTTGTTACGGTAGGTGGCATACAAGGCAAGACAACTCTCATGTGCCCAACTGGCGGCAGACTAGTGGGGGCACATGGAAATAACCCATTAATTTGATAAGTTCATTATATTTTAAATAGTAATATAAGTACCCTATGTATATTATTTATTATTAACGATTAACTGAAGTGCATCTGCTTCTAACATTGGCAAACTCAGTAAACTGATGAAAAAGTCAAGATACCGTTTCAATAGGGCAATGAACACCGATCATGAGACAGATTGGCAAGAGTACAGGAAAGCACAAAGAAACATAGAAACTCAAAGTAGGAGTGGAGAAGAATCAAAAAGTTCATGGAAATAATATAATATGCAACTCGATCCTACCGCAGAGTGAGACGGCGAGACTTAGAAAACTTGTATCCAGTGATGCTCAACTACGCACACTCAAGAAGCCCAATGGCACCTATTTTTTTCTCCGTGTGGGGAATGCTCTTACGCATCCCCGCTGACCCGGGGAGGTTCGACGGGGTATGTGGACTCGTCATCTACGCGCCAACTGCACCCATAGCAGCAAGCATTATACCGACTAAACCCCACACGGTGTTCCTACGGGCGCCTAGATGCCGGGACAGCGGGTACGTTTTTGCACTCGTCCGTGGTCCCGGCGACGTTGGTTGAGAAGACCCCATTCCATTGTCGGAGATTCTCCATCTCCTCTATTTAGAGTGGCGCGCGGGAACACCACGCGCGCCATCTCGGGGCTGTAGTATGAGCAGCGGACTCCTCTCAGTCCGCCACCCAAGCCCCTTTTATGGTGGTCTAAAAAGGGCTCGAAAGCGCCTGCCTCGAGCACCTGCTCTCCGGCGGCGGATCGGCAGAGTAGATGTTATTTTTCACTCACGCTCCGCTGCCTCCTACGACACCACTTATTCGCAAAAGGCTAGAGCCGCCTCCCACAACCTGTCGCTTTCCAGCATTGCATTGATCAATGCTGGCAGGGTGAGGTCGTTTCCCACCTTGGCGACAACAGTTAATTAGGATACTACGTTTTACCGCCCACGCACTACACTCCTCAACGTGTGTTGAGCGGTATCCTCGTCGTGACTGCAATGCACTGCGTTGTCGGCTCCCATCCAGCTATGCGGCACAGGTACTTACCAAAGCAACCATGCCCTGAAAGTACCTGCATCAGCCGGAAGGTAAGACACCCATGGCCTCTATCCAGCCAGTCCTTAAGAACGGGCCGAACAGCCTCGACGATCCAGCTACCGGCCCTTGGTTGGGCGAGTCGCTCCTTCCACTTTTCAACCAAGGACCGTCCAGCTTGGAACTTCCAGGTCTCTACCGTTGGCGGGGGAAACTCTCCTTGGAGGTGGAGATCTTTGTGCCACTTGTACATATAAGCAAAGATCTGCGCCTCCAAGCCCCAGGGAGGGGATCGCGTCAACAGACACGCCGCCTCGTACGAGATGGTGCGATAACCGCGTATGACTCCGACGGCCATCACCGTCTGAGGTTTCCTCAGGAGGGCAACGGATTGTTCGGTCAGGGTCTTCACCCACACTGGCGCTCCGTACAGCGCCATGGATCGCACCACGTCCATATGTAAGCGACGAATTAGCGCACTGGGGCCTCCGAGCTTAGGAAGCAGCCGTTTCAACGACGCAGCTGTAGCCATCAAACGCGGGACCAAGCGGGCGAAGTGTTCCCGGAAGTTCCAATGGCTATCGAGGACGAGTCCAAGGTACCTAATATTGGACTCGACCTCAATACGGGTTTCACCAATGGTGATGTGGGCCCCCTCGGTGGCGCCCGCCGCGGGCCATGAAAGCACATGGCTTCTGACTTGTTGAGCGCCACCCGGAGTCCCAACCTATTCTGCCAACAACGAGTGCCACGGCCTCCACTACAAGACGCGCAGCCATCTCGTATGTCTCGCCCCGGGCAGTTACAAGCGTGTCGTCTGCATAGCAGGTTATGTTGGTGTCCGGGGGGAGACCCACCTCGCAGCACCCAATCGTATCAGATGTTCCACAGGAGCGGCCCGAGAACCGAGACCTGTGGAACACAGCACGTCATTTCTCTGCTCCGCAGCCCACCGCCACGTACTGGGTACGAAAAGTCTAATGGCACTTACCAACATCGGAACAGGAGCAGTTTAAACTTATCGTACAAAACTAACTTTCCTGATTGTTATTTAGAAATCCATGAAGGATAGGAAACAGAAACTACGAACGAGCCCTATAACGATGATTGGGATATTGCAGATTCGATACTTATCGAAAAAAATGTCTTATGGGCGGTGAGTAGGTATTTTAAAGCGCCCGGTATGGATGGAATTTTCCCAGCACTATTACAGCAGAGCCTGACCAAGATTAAAACCCTTATTTTGATAATATTTAGAGCATGTTACGTATGGAAGTACATACCTAAGTCATGAAGGAAAATCAAAGTAGTTTTCCTACCTAAGCCAGGAAAAACAGATTACTCGAATCCAAAGTCTTACAGGCCAATAAGCCTTAGCTAATCTTTATTAAAAAGCTAGGAAAGGTTTTGTGATTAATATTTAATAAGTGGATCATTAACGAATGATACTATCCACAAAAGTGAACACGCCTACCAATCCGGCAAATCTACAGACACTATTCTCCATCATGTGGTGAATGAAATTGAATCATCTTTGCAGAATAAGTAGCCTGTTAAGCCGTTTTGATTTTTGATTTTTGATTATTGACATTGAATTAGCTTTTGATGAAACCGTTTTCTCCAGCATCGAGATCAGGCTAAGAGACATATGCGTGGATAAAACAAATATGTGAACATGTTTGTACAGTTCGAGGCACGTAAGTTGAACCAAAATGGTGGTCGTCCGCGCAGGTACAAATAAGGACAAAACTGATAGACGAATACATCGCGGTCGTTAAAAATGAAACAAAACCTTGGATTTATTTTCTATTCATAGTATTACTCGTACAAACCTGTTGTGGGAAGCGATCGTTAGGTATTATTAAATAAAACAGTAAGTTGGTAAGTGATATTCTAGAGTTTGAGCCAAGAGATGCGATTTCATCTTCTATGTCAGTTGAAGAATTCAATTCAGATTCACTGCTGTCAGTATCTTCAACTCGTATTATAATTAATCATAATAAATTATTTATTCTTCCGTCATTTTATCGATGACGTGATCGCTTTTGACGTAAGCTTCTTGGATTGTATTGACCTTATCGCATAGCTTTTTCCAGTGACATGGTCCCATTGTATTTAGTTTTTCGTTCACTAACTATATACCACGAGGCCTATTCCACCGTACATTTGTTATATTTTTTATTTATATTTTTCGTTTCTATGATCATACCAATTATGACAGATATATAAATGTCGAAGAACTGAATCCTTCGTGCACGATTGTACTCTAGGGCCATGCGGAGCGTGCGCGGGCAGAGAGGCGGAGTGTGATTGTTTGGGAGCAAGAGTCGCTGCGTTGCTATGATTACGCACGGCCCCTTGCGCCGCACCTCATACCGTACTTCGATTGAAGGCCAAAAATGTGTTCTACGCATCCGCGATCTGTAACTAGCACGCTTTCCAAGCGAGAAAATATTGGCACCCTATGCCGTCGAGTCACGAGAGGCTGCCACAGGGAGGTGTCCTTTATTATGGGTAGTATCACCATTATTTATTTTTATTATTGATAGTCATAGCAAACGAGCTCGAAGAATTGTTAAACAAAGATGGTATAGTCACAATCGGCTACGCAGATGATGTGGTCATAATGATATCGGGCGACTTCGGGTCGACTCTCTCCGAAAAAATTCAGTAGGCACTTAGAATAGTCGAGGGAGGATGACACAGCCACAATTTATCTGTAAACCCTAATTAAACAGAAATGGTACTGTTCACACGTAAAACAAAGTTTACCAGACTCACACTACCTACGCTATTTTGCAAAGAACTGATTCTAAGTAAGGAAGTTAAGTACTTGGGTATATGGATGGAAACTAAACTTCAAACTTTTGTGGAGTAAGCATCTCGAGCATATTACCAGAAAAGCTACAAGTATTCTCATGCAGATCACTAGAGCAGAAGGAAAAGACTGGAGACTAAAACCGAATCTATGCCGCTGGCTTTACACAGTCATATTGAAGCCAGTCCTCAACTCCTCACCTACTGATATGTAGTGTGGTGGCCAAAAACAAATTGGGTACCTAGCCACAATAGATAAACTGCATTGCAGCTAACCCAAATCGGCCCCAATTTGCTTGCTCTCATTTTAGTGGATGCACGAAGACTACATCGCCTGTAATCCTAGGCCTAACATCCTTGCATCTTCACATACAGCAGGAAACAATGGCATCAGCGCTACGAATAAAATCTACGGGCCAGTGGAAGGATACAGGACCTGATACAAACCATGGTAGAGTACTACAAAATGTGACAAAAATCATCCCAGAATCATCATAAGGCACTAACAGGCTGTCTGACAAGAGCCAGCACGTACCTTGATCAGAAAAAGTACGAGTTGGTCACTGAGACAGCTTTGGATGGTTGTGCACCGTCATACAACATGTACACGGATGGGGCAAAAAATAATGCTGAAGCAGGTTGCGGATATTTCTAGCCGAAACCTGGTATCTCAGCTTCTAAGGCCTTAAATAAGACCACATCACCAGCACAAGCAGAGACTATGGGCCAACTGTTAGCAGCTAAAGCTATATATACTTAAAAAAATATCATACAGAAATGAGGTGGGCACCATAATTTCTGAAAAGAAAATTATTTACTTTGGATAACGCGGCGATCATCTATGCACTCAGAAGGCAAATAACGCAGCTCTACAAAACGAATCAAACAAATACAGGATCTTAATAGCATGGACAAAAGGGAATGGCTCATTCCCAGGGAATGAGAAAGCATATACCCTCGCCCAAAATGCAACAAAGAAACAGGTAAGTGGAGACTTTAATGCAATCCCTCATCGATGGAAACAAGGAATATACCTACTCCGTCGCTATACTGAAAAAAGAGCAACAACACATACTCTATGTGATAGCAAAAAGCTGCAAACAAGCTAAATCTAAAATAACAATTTAGTGCCATTCACGCAATCCACTTCGCTAGACACTTCGAGATAAGATGTTAAATCTCATGCCCAGAAATTTCGCCGGAAACTTTGTTCAGTGAAGCAGAAGGGGAACAAGTAATGTTATCACACTCTTCACTGCTTCACTGGCAAAGGTGTGATTCTTCCCCAGGCGGACTCTGCTCTAAAGTACTATAACTACAAAAACATTTCCGCATAACACGTGAATATATGATGCATGCGTAGTTACCTACTGCCGTTGAACCTGTGCAGGTGGAACTTGGAAGTGGTTCGATCAATATCTCAAGAATTTGATTTATTATTAAATAGGAACTTATTTGTTTGGTAGGTATGTTATGAAAAACTACATTTTGGGAGCTCAATTACATGCAGTGTCGATACGTGCATTTTTAGTTCTTGTTTAATAGGTAAAGGTCTACAACTACATAACTGGAAGTATATTTTTTAAGGGAAAGTACAATTTTAATATGAACTTACTAGCTTTTGAATCCCACGTAACATAATTCCTAATGGTTTTGTTATGATCCTGTAACAAAACAATCGTAAAGTATTTGAGGGGTGCTTACATCAAAAACAGGAAAATTTTCAGACACAAAGTTGCATAAATGGTTTACAATGCGCAATGTCTGCACCTGCAAGCGTTTATGAGGATCTGATAGCAACAAGCTCGGAGAGAAGTAATGCATACTAATAATAAAGTGTAAGTAACTGTAATTCACACATAGCCAGGCTTGCGCATCATACTGTGCGCTCGGCTAAAGCAACATAATTCTAGCAGCTCGCGTCACAAGCTATCTAAGTTGGTAGATCACTGAATTGGTTTTGGAAACATACAAAATATTTTAAAAAATAGATCGCTAATTTCACTCAATTTTTTATAATGAATTTAGTATTTGAACAGTTTTGCATATAGTTATTGTATATAATCTTTAGTACCTAGTTACTACGTTGATACTCAGTAAAGACCGGTCCCAATAATCTATCTATCGCCGGTTTATCTTACTAGAGATAGATATGTGACACTATTTGTATGGACGTTATGTCACATTTCTATCGGTAGTAAGGAAAACTGTGTGTGGGGATCCCCCATAACAGTAGTGGTAACTATGAACAAGTGATTAAAATACAAATGCATTTTTTTTGTCTAGTCTTCTGCTTCGTTTCATTTTCAGATTTGACATGGGAGCGGCAAGGTTTGGAGTAGGATATATAGGAAGTATTACAACTAAATTGTTTATTTCTTTGTTTAAAAACGGGGAAACGGATCTGTAATTAATTTATAAAGAATAAGGAAAATGATAGGGTCAGAGGAGTTTTGTATAGGAAGGGAATACATCTAAAAATAAGTCTAAATGCAATCTAATAATATTTAAAAAAAGTAAAATATACAGGTTGACTCAGCTAACTTTTAACAGTTGAATCATCAATAATTTTGCGGGCAGCGGGGCTAGCGAGAGGCGGGGTGCGGCGTTCGAAACACACAATATCTGGTAGTTGCGTGATGCACCAAGTGTCCAGTTATTGAACACGTGGGTGGAAATATTTCGGCTATACGGCTCAGCAATAAACAAAACGATTCGCTGTCGAAATAAACATGTACGGTTGGTGGAAAACATTAACCGCGTCGCCACTGCCGTCGAAGCCAAGCCACGACGTTCCATAAGAAAACATGCAGCGTCATTTAATAATCACCGCTCTAGTCTTCAACGCATATTGGCACTAGACCTAAAGCTACATCCATTCGAAATCCAAATACACTAAAAAAATAAGCCTGAAGATTACACTAAGCGTAAAATGTATGCTGAGCAAATGTTGGAAACTTTCCCGAATCAAAGTGACTTAGAAGAGGTTTATTTCAGTGCAGATGAAGCTCACTTTCACTTGGAAGGTTATATAAACCGCCAAAATTGTCGGTACTAGGCTTCTGCCAACCCAAATCAAAAGCATCAAAAGATGTTACATAGTCCAAAAGTTACTGTATGGTATGCAATGTCTGCAAAAGAAATTATCGGCTCATACTTCTTTGAAAACCATCGTGGCACTACTGTTACAGTGACTAGTGAGCGCTATACCGCTATGATAAACAACTTTTTTATACCGGAACTGAGACAGGGTAACAGTAATTATCCAGAAGTATGGTTTCAACAGGATGGAGCCACTGGTCACACCGCCAATGAATACAGTTATATATTTTATTTCTGGAAAAATCATGAGCTGTAATTACGCTTTAAAACCGGCTAGGACTCGCGTAATATTTACCGGAAATATTCTCCGACCAGTTTCAATCGTCAGCCGATTTGCAGACATACCCTGGTCTCCAAGATCGTCGATCTTTCCCCATGTGATTTATTTTTATGGGGATACCTCAAAAGCAAAATTTATACAGACCCGCTTGCCAATCTTGAAGACTTAAAGGCATAGATTACAGAATAAGTCAACTCCATCCCAAGTGATTTATTGTAGCCCGTCTCGATTCGAAGAGTGTGTCCGACGAGAAGGAAAGCATCTTGACGATGTTATTTTCCATAAATAAAATCCCAATTTATACACTTTCTTTTAATGCAATTAAAATTACTATAAGTGCAAACACTGTATGTTAATTATTTTTTAAAGTTTAAAATCTGGAATGAGAAATGTTTACAAAGTGATGTCATTAGCCTCAATGAATGAAGCAATGACTATAGGTATATATCATTTTGATACCTATTTCTATTCTATATATAATAATATATTTAAATACAGTGTCACAAAATATAGAGTGAATGGTGTATTGAATGCTGACGTTGCAGATCAAGAATAGTATTGGCTAAACTTGACCGCTGGTGAATGATGGATAGCTACATACATACACAATGTAAACTTGTTTCCAGGTTGTCCAGGTGTCCTACCTGTTTGTTGATCCTTATACTTATCTTCACAGATAAGTAAGATTTTATGTTGAAAGTTTACGTTGATAAACCGCGATAAAAATCGGCGTAGATAATGCAAATAACACACGCGAACCTCACAATCCTTTAAAAAATGACATCTAGCTAGGGTGGTTGAATATGTATGTCCTATAAATTGCATAATGTTTTAGTTTAATCGTCTTACTGTGTATTTTTTTATGTGTTAGGTTTGACAAAAGAGCAGGCGGCTCGCCGGAAGGTAAGTGATCACCGTCGCCCACGGACATTCGCAATACCAGAGTTATCGAGGATGCGTTGCTGGCCTTTGAGGAAGGAATAAGCTCTCTTCTTGAAGGTTGTCAAGTCGTATCGGTTCGGAAATACATGAAATGGCAGTTGGTTCCACATAGTGGTAGGCAGAAAGTGCCGGCGGAATCGCACGGTGGTGGACTTCCAGACGTTAACATGACGTCTATTTGAACTTTCTGTTGTCGTGACATCCGATGGCGAAATTCAGCTGCAGGAGTTCTTTGGACACTCCCCGTGATATTTAGTGTAAAATACGCAGTTTGATTCAACATCTATACACAGTGCCAAAGCGCTGATCGGAGAGGGCTTGATCGTCGACGATTCGAGCCACTCTGCTTTGAATGCGGTCAAATGGAAGGAGCTGGTACTGGGGAACCCCACTCAGAGGTGAGAACAGTACTCTACGTACAGTCGAACTTGAGCCTTATAAAGTTGCAGGCGATGAGCCGACGTGAAGTACCATGTCGCTTTTCCAAGCACACTAAGCTTCTTAAATGCTAATTTATCCTTCTATTACAATTTTATTGACTGCGAAACTGAACGACGCTCGAAATGTCATCGCCAAGAATACCGATACAGGCTGAGGCAGTTAGGGAAGAAACCTTAATATAATGAATGTTCGTAAAAATATACTTAAATTTAAGTTAAATAGTGATCACCACCCTTTTAATACTAGGAATAAGAATAGGATAGCTGTACTACCTAGGTTTAGACTTGCGAAGACTAATAAGTCGTTCCTAGGAAATTGTGTGCGTGGGTTGATCAACTTTTTTTTGTCCGACCCCTGTCCTAACTGTTTTGGTAACATTTTCTTGAAAAGTGAAGTTGTTTCTTCATAAAATAAATGTTTGCTTAGGTATTAATGTCGTGATAATTCAATAAATACAATGTTTTGGAACAAGAACCCCAATTTTATTTAAATTTTGGTGGTTGTCTGATGGACGCAAAGTATAATTTCATAGCAGAACTCTCTGTCCCCGAGCCATACTCGTGTATTTAACTAGACACACTGTAAAAAAAATGTGTGACCACATAAAAACAAAATTACCTTAATTTTTCTGCTTTATTGCATGGTTCTATAAAGTGTTAGTAATAAATTTTTTTGTGTCCTCTATTGGTGATATTTAGAATTATCTCACTGTCCCCCAAACTTCTTGCGTATATTAGGTCTATCAGACATCCGCTAATAACTTCTAGCATTTTCACACAGATGGCATTACAATTATCTAGGCACTAAGTAATTAAATTTAACAAACGCAACAGCTAAATCGCCATTTTTATTTTCGGTGAAATTTTGAGTTTGTCTGCCAAAGTCAGCTCACGGTCCGGTTGTGTGTTTATTGTGTGTCCGCTGAAACACCGCGCCAATATCGTAAGTTTTAAACCTTTAATTATTTATTTCATTGGCATAGTTTTGTGCTCATCTTAAGTTGATTTTAATGGTAAAAACAAGTATATTACTGTAATATATTAGTGCTAAAATTTATAAAACATGTAAAATGTCCTGTGGACAACTATCACTTGGACAACTAAAACGGTTGCCCAAGAGACTGTTTAAGTTGTCCAGTGGAAAAAAACACTATATTTTCCGCTTTTGATATCAGTTTCATTTTATTATCAAGTATATAACCAACCACCAGTCCTAAAACAGTCTTAATAGCAGAATATAAATGATTTAAAAACAAGGTTACCTATTTCGCATACCTACTTATTTCGCGCAATTTAAAGCAACTTTTATGAACTGATATTAAGCTTGAAATTTATATTTGTGTGCGATTTTTTAGTTTTAGTGCTAACCTAACGAAATGGGGACAAATTTGTCTTTGCAAGATACATACGAAGGCAGCATACAAGGCTAAGGCCTTAAAAATCAAAAATGTTTTGGAGTCGCTTAGTCTAAGTTCACTCATTATGTTAACTGTATGTGACACCACTAAAAGAACTGTATGCTTGGTATATGCAAAGAATGTAAAGACAAAAAGATTAAGTTAAATACAGATAAAATTCAATGCATTATACAGTGGTTTGAATGGGAAAGAGAAGAAAAAAATTACATAAAAGATGGTAAAAAGATAAGGGCTGTAAAAAATATAAAGAAAATACTATAACAAATCTTATTACGAATTATGAAACAGATTTAATTATCCTAAAAAAACACGTGTTTTACTTGAAGAACCAAAACAAGAGTTTTCGCCGAAGCGTGGACAACATTCAACCAAATGAAGCAGTGGTCTTGGTAGACTTTAGCGAAAATCATAGTGCTAAATGTACACAGGAAATTCAGACCTATCATTTTGGAGGATCGCGGCAGCAGGTGACACTCCATACAGGTGACGTATATGTGAGTAATGGTGAAAACAATCATAAAGTCATGTCATTTGCACCGTTTCTCCCTGTAATATACACCAACCAGCTACCATATGAGCTCACTTGCACCCAATTTTAACAAATATACTGACGAATTATGCAGCCATAAATTGTCACATATCTTTTCTGATGGCCCGTTTTCCCAAAACAGGCAAAAAGTTTTTTTTTTTGCTTGCACGAAGATGTTTGATTATGGGTTTAAAGCATATACCTGGTCTTTATTCGAAGCAGGACATGGAAAGGGCCTAGCTAATGGTATAGGAGGCTATTTGAAGCGAGCTGCAGATAATATGGTCGCTACTGGAATGGACATAACCAACGCAACAGATTTTTATAATGCTTTAGAAGGGAAAAGCAAAGTAAAATTGTTCTTTGTACACAAAGACGAAATTTACATAATCCAGAAAAAAATACCAAAAAATATTGTCCCTCTTGTGGGAACAGTTCATGTACATCATGTGTTTTCGAAGACTCGTGGCAAGATACGATATAGAAATTTAAGCTGTTTTTGCCAACGTGGATTCTGTGAATGCTTAAATCTATAAATATTCAACCCAATCCCGCCATGAATGTACTAGCGACGAAAATTTGCCATTGAGTAACCTGCTTACAGCATCAAATGAGAAAGACATATCTTTTAATGATTTACGAACCCCACGATTAGAAAAATTCTACAACTACTTATGTGTATGATTCTTCGGACACTTCTGATAACGAAATCGACGAATGTAATAAATCTTCCTTTGAACATAACTGCTATAATATAGTTCGAAACACTTTCTTTACTGGACCTGAACCTGAACATAATAACAGCTAGCAGCCGTCTTCATCGGGGCTAAAAAAAACTACCAGGACCTGGAGATTACTTATTAGTTAAAGTTTATGGGGCGAAAGGCAAATTTTATAAGTATGTTTGTGTTGCTGAAAGTGATATCGGAGATGATGGGGAGATTAAAGTTACTTTCCTCAAAACATGCAAAACTGTTTGTCCTTGACCAAAACATCAACTCGTACGTTACTAATGATGACATCATAAAAAATCTCCCAAATCCAGGTATTGAGTACAAAAGAGGTGAAGTATATTACAAATTCTCATCCAATGTAGACGTTTTTGCAAAATAAATGGTTATATTATTATGCTGCATCTGTGAAAGGCAGAATTAATTTCCTTTTTATTGGACTTTGGGGTCAGTTGTGATATAATTTAGATGAAGAGTTTTTTGGGTGATAGTTTTACTTTGCAAGACTGTTTAAAATAAGTGTTATATGATAGAACATAATTGTCTTGTGTTAAATTCTACTTTTTATCAAACTTTTGAACCAGTAATGATATAATTTAGATGAAGAGGATTTTAACTGCTTAGTTTTACTTTACAAGACTATGTTTCGAATAAGTGCCTATTGATAGAAGATAAATTGTTTAAGTTTTACTTTTTATTGGATTTTGGTGCCATTTGTGAAATCATTTAAATGAAGATGATTTTGAATGCTTAATTTTACTATGTTTAGAATAAGTACCATATGATATAACATTATCTTGTTTTAATTTTTACTTTTATTGGACTTTATAGCGTGTGTGTATAAGTGGTGGTATAAATACGATTAAGAGGATTTGGACTGATTCGTTTTAAAAAGAGAATTATCATAGTAGATATCTTTTTTTAATTTTTATATGAGAATATGAAAATAGAATAATTTGTATTTAATACTGTTATTTAGATTTTTTCTCTCTCTACACTACTACTATCTCTACCGAGAAAACAATACAAACAGTATTATTTTCTCATACTTACTGCATCTAGATAAGTTTTATTTTTCAACTGTCACTAGATTTTTGTGCCACATGTCTTTTATTTTAAATATCTTTATTGGTTCAACCTCGTGCATTTTAAAGACTGTGTTTAATATCAGTGCCTTAATGAAGGGGACATCTGTTCTAATTTTAGATTTTCTCTCAGAAGTTGAGTTTTTGTTTAATTTGATTACATTATTGTATAGTACTCATAAAAAACGATTTCTTAGTCGGTTTTAGAAAAGTAATAGTAAAGAATTTTTAATTTAACTACAATAATATTTTATTATTAATATTACTATTGATATGAGCAATAATACGTTTTAAAAAGAGGTATGGCTCTTGAGCACGAAATAATCAAAATCTGGGGACAACTTGGTTGTCCAAGAGACCTTCCCTTGTACAACCAGGGTGTCCCCAGATTTTGGGGAAGTACATTTTAATTTATCTGTTGCATGAAAAAGAAATAGCCAAATCTAAATTAACTACATTATTTTAACGGAGGGATGTAATTTCTCTTCGTTATTAAGTATGTTTAGTTCTGTTTATTCATTTTTTTAATTTACTTTCAGATTATTTTCTGATCAAGAGTTGTCCAAGAGACTATACATTGCTCAATAAATGGAGATTAATTAGTGATGACACAATATATAAATATTAATAAGAAACATAATTTAATCCGTAACACAACACATATCTTAGTGTGCACTCTTGGCTATAGTTTGAGAATCTAACAATTATTATATTTAGTTGTCCAAGGGAAAGATTTTTCGCTTCTTTTGTATGTTTTTGGTTAAAACTCTAGATAAAAATAACAAAAGTGTGCTGCTCGTAGCAGGATCATAAAGTTAGATAAACTATCAACATGGTAATATACTTGACACCCTAAAAAGAAATAGAAAATTTTATTTGAAAACTTTTCAGAATAGGACAAAAAAAAGTTGATCTACCCGCGTACATATAATATACTAGCTGCGCCCCGCGGTTTCATCATTTCATCACCCTTGACTTTATTTGTGCTTTTTTACTTTTGTAGACAACCCTAAATCCGTCAAACAAAATTTCATAGTTCTTTTTGGGATTACTTGTCTGTCGGTGGGATCGGAATCGCTCGACTAGTCGGCTGAACAACAAAGATGGATGACATGCCGGCTCTATCGCCGAGGTATCGAGTTGTCAAAATCATAGCGTGAAGAGTAACAAACATACTCGTACATCAATACATACAAAGTTTCGCGTTCATAATATTAGTAGTATGAGGCTATTTAAAATAATGTGTTTCTTAAAAAAATCCTTATCTATGTTGTCTGTATGATAGTATCGAAAATAGGTGGTGACCGCGACTTCATTTGCGCAGGATTAATACTTCGAGTAGCTTATTATCTTCTCTAAAGCCATATCTATTTTTATACCAAAATGTCATAAAATATTTACATGGTCAAATGCAATTGCTTTAATAGTATTATATGAGTAAATTTAAATACTTAGTAATTCATTCAGTAAGCACTAATAATGAAATACAGTACCTATGTTACATACAAATATTAAATTAATCCCCATGGGAAAAAAGTGGCATTCCATTTCATCACCCTTGACGGTATTACGCTTTTTTACCCGTGTGGTGATGGATGATGATGATGATGAAAAGTATCCTATTTGTTAATCCAACGCCTCATCTACCTCCATACCAAATTTCATCAAAATTGGCCCCACTGTTTGAGGGCTGAAGAGAAAAAACATCCAACCATCCATACATCCATCCATACACGCATCACAAACTTTCGCGTTTATAATATTAGTAGGAAGTAGGATATAAAACAAAGTCGTGTTAGTTACTCCACTTATAACTCAAGAACAGCTGGACCTATTTTTATGATTTTTCTGTTTTTCGATTTTTCATATCATAGTCATAGTAGTAATAGTATTTTATAAATAACAAACAAGTTACATGTCAACAAAAAATAATCATATCTTACTAGGTAGTTGTAATAACATAAAATACTAACTATCATTACCAGTCCAATTCATTATAACAAATTGATTATAAAATTAGAAATAATAATAACTAATATAATAATATCTTGGGGAAGGACATAGGATAATAGATAACGCTCATTTGGTAATCGGTGATTGATTGAATCTTTTAGAATATTGTACAAAACAATTTACTCATTTATAATTAATCATTCTATAAATATTAATTACAACATTAGTAAATAGACATTTAAACAAGTGACTTATGTTAACTTGACTTCTAGTTAGTAATAGTAGATCTGCAGTAGTCTTAGCCTATGTTAACATGCCTTTCGAATATTGGTGGCATCTTAAGCTACTCTAAGGTAGAATATTATAGTATATTCACCATGTGTGGTCGCTCATTGAACTATAGTACAATATATGGTGAGCGATATGTCCGAATCTGCTCTAAGATAATATATATTTTATGTATCTTCATCGTGTGCGATGGGCTTTATCCAATTAGTACCTTATATACATTGTCCATTCAATATAGATCAATATGGCCCTTTACATTTCATTCTGTAGTAGGTAGGTATATTATTTAGTATCAGCATTGCACCCATGTGAAGCCGAGGGGGGTAGCTAGTAGAATATAGATTATAGTAAAAACAAGCCTAATTAGTTTTCACCTACAGAACAATTCCAGCTATAGTCCACTCTGTTACTTATTACATGGTGTACTTAAATTTAAACTTCATCTGACAAACAACCCACACTCAATAGAAATTTCTTGTTTTTGTTATATTGACAATCATATTAGTGAAACACATACATACATAATTCATAAAAAAGAAGTATCTAGTAAGGTGCGTTTGTTTAGCTTATGAGGGCATTGGTGGCGTTGTCATTGATGGCTCTTTTGTTAAAGTGTTTGTAAAGCTCATAAACATTATTTTTGCCACTTTTGCCCACACCCTATTTGAACGCTCATCTGACCATAAGACCTAAAATCGCATGATTATGCTGTCAAATACATAGCTGTCTAATAACGGTCACAAATAACTATGCTCCGGACGTGGGTCAAACATTGCACTTTTTGGTGGCAAAAATAGCTCTTTTTAGCTTTCCGAACACTTTAGAGGCATGAATGGCATTTTCACCCACAGATTCCCAATTCGAACGCCCATTGTGAGCGTTTTTAGTGTTATTTTCGCTAAAAATGCTCAGAAGTGACCTATCCGAACGCACTAGTAGTTATTTGTTATATAGTTGTATGGGTTTATAGGTATAGGATATGGGCCTGTAAAGGCTGCATAATTATTTAACGAATCCATTCACCTTTTCTCATATCACCATTCTCATAAATAGAACTAGCAGGTTTTAAAGGTCGACAGGTCGAATTGGAAAGTAAAATGAACTTTGAACGACTCCACTCACTTTTAATGACATGCTCCTATCGATAACGACCTAACAAAATTAGGTACCTACATCAGGGAACTCCAGCCAGTAAATATGTATGGTACCTACACATTATTATTGTAGAGTTATGTGAATCAGAACAGCAGAATAAAATTTGGAATAGTTTAATTTCCTAGTATATATTTTGGTGTATGGTTAGTAGGTATGTATTCCCGTGAAATGACTGTGAAACCTGGTACTTATTATCTTTGCTACTAACTAGTATATTCTTTTTGGTACTTACTTGGAGTTTTGGTTGAGAAGAACTCTTTTTCTTTTGAACTGTTGTCCAAATCACGCTATGGAATCTGGCCTCAGACTACATTAGTATCTTATAGTCTGTGGACTACATCATAAGCACTGCGGTCCCAATTGGCTATAATCGATATTAGCGCGATAAAAGTCGGTCCCTTTCACCGTGAGCGTGATTACGATGGCCCACGCTACGTCATCGATGACGTCTTAACTGCCGCCATATTGACGATTACATGAACCATGCTCTACACCATAATCGTCGTGAGCGTTCTGTCAAAAGTGACAGGTGTTTGTTTATTTCTACAATGTATTTACTGGTGTCCCTTCTTTTTGATGTAAAAGTTGTAAAAGTCGGTCCATCCATTCCATTATTTCTTTTTAATCCACAGACTACATAGTTAACCTTCACACTATGCACGATATTTTTATGATATTTGTTTTTCGCGCGCAAATGGTTCGTTATTGCTACAACTTTGGTCCGAATTAACAACACGCTTACAGTGCCACGAGCTGTCAAAATCGCGATATTTATCTCGGACCAGCTTTGGTAGACGATAGCGCTGTGAGCAAAATTATCGCAATACGGACCACGGCAAAGATTAGAGTACCTATGGCTACGTTCCGGGAAGCGCCGTCAACGGTCACAGCTGTCGCGCCCCGGTTTAGCGTTCCGGTTAGAATGAATGCTTGCAATGATCAACCCAAGTGGAACGGTTACGCGGTCACGAAAAGCGCGCCAACTTTTCTGTCAAAATTCGATAGAATCCTATACATTTGATGCTTGTCAGTGACAGCTCGTAAACGACCGCGAAAACCCACCTACGATCTGCGAGCGGTGTGAGCGTTTTTGGCGACGTCATCGATGACGTATCGAGTTCGCTCACGATGACTGTGGGCTTTTAAGGGAATGGGTGTGCGAACGCCGCGAGTGATTACGGCGCTTTCCAGAACGTAGCTTATGTATACTAGAGACTACATAAGGTTCGCTCGCTTAGCTTATGAGGGCATTGGTAGCGTTGTCATTGATGGCTCTTTTGTTAAAGCGTTCGTAAAGCTCAAACGTTATTTTTGCCACTTTTGCCACTTTTGCTCACACCCTATTCGAACACTCAACTGAGCATAACACCTAGAATCGCATGATTATGCTGTCAAATACATAGCTGTCAAAAAACGATTACAAACAACCATGCTCCGGACGTGGGCCCTCTTTTTTAGCTTTTCACATTTTTGACATTTTCACCCACAAATTATTTCCGCTAAAAACGCTCACAAGGGTTCTATTCGAACGCACTACACGTAGACCCACTTTCAAGCTGCGAGCGTTGTGGTCACGGCGTGAGCGTTTTCGTGACGTCATCAATGACGTATCGAACGCCGCGAGTGATTTCGGTGCTTTCCAGAACGTAGCCTTAGAAACAAATGTAATATAACGCTATGATTTTGACAGCTCGGTACACTAAAGGTGCGTTCGCTTAGCTTTTAGGGCATTGGTGGCGTTGTCATTGATGGCTCTTTTGTTATAGCGTTCGTAAAGCTCAAAAACGTTATTTTTGCCACTTTTGCCCAAACCCTAATCGAACGCTTAACTGAGCATAAGACCTAAATCGCATGATTATGCTGTCAAAAAACAATCACAAACATCCATGCTCCGGACGTAGGTCAAAAATTGCACTTTTTGGTGGCAAAAATACGTCTCTTTAGCTTTCCGAACGCTGAAGAAAAGAGACATGAATGACATTTCATTTCGAACGTTCCCACACATTCCCTATTCGAACGCCCCTTGTGAGCGTTTTCAGCGTTATTTTCGCTAAAAACGCTCACAAGAGTTCTATTCGAACGCACTATAGAATTCGTAGTATCCATTTCTGTGATAGAAACTCTCGGCGATAGAGTCTGCAAGTGATCCGTCTTGTGGTCCTCCATAGATCCAGATAGATCTATGGAGATCCTCCAGATATATTATTGTGATCCTCCCAATAATCTATCTATCCACGGTTTTCCTTACTACCGATAGAAATTTGACATAACGTTCATACAAAAAGTGTCAAATATCTACCTCTAGAGATAGATTATTGGGACCGGCCGTTAGTTGTTCAGCCAACTTTGAGTCGAGCGTTCTCGGCCCCATCGGAAGTTGTCATATTGTGTTATCTACCAACTTATAGGTAGATCTACCTATTTTAGCTTGATTCTACCTATCGACTACCTTAGGAAGTAGATTAGGAAGGATGCGAGGAAAGTAGAAACCAAAGAGGTGGACTTGAGCATTCACTAAAAATTAAAAAAAAAAAAAACACTAACAACGCGTGACAGTTGACAATGTTGACAGTTAACAATACGATTACGTTACATTTAGAGTCCGTTTCACAAAAGAAGTCCCATAGACGTGGCGCTAGTTGTCGTACATCAATGAAATATTTAGTACATATTTATTTAGTTCCACTAATTTTCCGCGAGACTTCTTTCATGAGTCCGTTTCACAAAAGAAGTCCCATAGACGTGGCGCTAGTTGTCGTACATCAATGAAATATTTAGTACATATTTATTTAGTTCCACTAATTTTCCGCGAGACTTCTTTCGTGAAACGGACTCTACGCAGATTTTCGTGCTTGGCCCACAGGTAAATCCCACGAAACGAAGGTGTCACTGTCAACATTGTCAACTGTGCATGGTATGTGCATAGAAATTTGACTACAATTTCGTTGGTTTACTTGATTCTGTGTTTGGCATTCGTTAATAATGACGCTGATCAGTGTTCCACAACCGACCAATCTTAGCTTATTTTCTAATCTATCAACGTGGTACTGGCGGCATTGCGGCAATCCCGCTGACGCCATATTTGAAAAAAGCTAAAGTTAAATCTACTAATTTTTATTTTTATTTTTTTATTTATTTAAGGAAGACCAACAGCTTACATTTAACATTATAACTACTTTTTATAGCACCTGGAAGCCAATTAAAGGTCCTCGCGATTATATAATAGTTTATATAACATGACGTAAGCATTCGTATATAAGATTATTGGAATATAAAATACCTAAATAAAGTTATCCGTAACACCTTATCACCTATTCTATAATTAAATAACTCTATATATTGTATAATTCTGTAAAAAAATGTTTTGTACATCTTAAATGGCAACTTATATCTAAATAATTTCTACCTTTAGTAACTATTTACAATTCAAAAAATTTTGTGCTAAGTAACCGCCTTTACACTTGTAAAGAATAAGTCTAGAGATTTATTGTCTTTACATAATTTATTAAATTTGCTGCTCACTCTGTGCAAATATGAATTTTTACAATAATTTGTGCCTTCAGCTGCACATGATAGTGGTGTGTTGAACCTACATAACATGGCAGGCGTATTTATATTAATTTTACCAACTAAGTCTGGACAGTCAATTTGATTTGATAATATCTTGAATAGGAATGTTATATCCGAAATATCCCTTCTTAGTGATAATGGCAAGAGATGAAATTGCTTGCAAAGCTGAAGATAGTTTTCAGATTTGTAAGGAATGTGTAGTCTAAAACATAAAAATTTTATAAACTTCATTTGCATTTGCTCAATTCTGGTAATATATTTATCGTAACACGAATTCCATATTTGTGACGCATACTCCAGATTGCTTCTGACTAAAGTGCAATAGAGGATTTTCAAAGTTTTAGCTTGCTTAAAACTGATGCAGCTTCTCATTAAAAACCCTAAAGCCTTTGAAGCCTTACATACTATATAAGAGATGTGCTCATCAAATAGTAATTTCGAGTCATGGATGACACCCAGATCTCGGTGCACATGCATCTGGTGTAATATTTGATTCTTTAGAGTGTAAGTGGATGATATAATATTATATTTGTTGTAATATAAATAATAAACGTTGGTTTTCAGTAAACAGCTAGGTATATTGGAAAGATTTAGTCTTTACAGTTCAATAAAATTTTTCAGACAGACATAGATGATTGACAAAGCTTAGAAAACAAAAATAACATTCAAAATATAAAAAGAATACATCTATCTAAAAAGAGTTTCTAATGCTAGACCCTCAGTTACAAACCTCTTCAACACTCCTCCTTAAATGAGGTACTAGGGCCAGTCCAATCCTCCTAAGCTTGCATTCCTTTCAAACATCTTTCATGCTTTTCTCTACTAAGTCCTTTCGTCAACACATCGGCCGGCATCTCATTCGTCGGCAGATAGTTAAGTTTTACCTTACCTGTTCGCACCATTTCCCGAATATAGTGATGCCTCACATCTACATGTTTAGTCCGTCGATGATGCATGGGATTATCTGCGATTTGAATTGCAGACTGGCTATCGCTAAATAGTATCACAGCTTCATGAATCCCAGTCAACTCGGCTAGAAGTGCAATTAAAAATGCTGACTCTCTACATCCCTCTGAAAGAGCAACATACTCGGCTTCAGCACTTGAGAGTGATACTGTCGTTTGTTTGCGACTTTCCCATGCTATTGGACATCCTCCAAGAGTGAATACAAATCCAGTGTATGATTTTCTGTCACATAAATCCCCTGCGTGATCTGCATCCACATAGCCAACCAGCTTATTTCTAGTCTTTTTGAAAATTAATCCAAAATCTTTAGTTCCATTTAAATACCTAAGCACTCGTTTTGCAGCTGTCCAATGTATTTGATTGAAACAACTATTAAACTGGCTTAAATGGCTGACTGCATATGCAATATCAGGTCTTGACAGATAGACAGCTAGGTACATCAATGAACCTATCAGCTCCCTGTATGGCAGTTCTCTTGGTGGAGTATAATTCTCTTCTTGTAGTTTCACAAGCTTAATTCCACTTTCAATTGGAGTCTTCACACTCTTGCAATCAATCATTCCAAATTTCTTCAGTACCTTATCAAGATACTCAGTTTGATTGAGCCGTATAGAATTCTCCTCACACTTAATTTTCATACCTAGAAAGACATTTACTTCACCTAGATCTTTCATTTCGAATTTTGTTTGAAGATCCCCTTTCACTGATATTCTCTCTTTCTCACTATTCCAAAAAATTAGAATATCATCAACATATATTGCAATGAACATCATGTTATTGTGTTTCTTTCTCATGTAAACACAGGGTTCAGTTTCGCACCTATTAAAACCCATATCTAGTAAAACTTTATTCAATTTCTCATACCATGCTCTGGGAGCTTGCTTTAGCCCGTATAAAGATTTCTTCAAAAGACATACATGTCCTTCTTTGCCTTGCTCTTCAAAACCTTTTGGCTGTTTCATATAGACCTTCTCTTTCAAGTCCCCATTCAAGAATGCAGTTACAACATCCATTTGGTCAACTTTAAGGTTATTCTCTACAGCTAGAGCTAAAAGTAGTCTCAGAGTACTATGACGTACTACAAGTGCAAAGGTTTCATTATAATTTAATCCTTTTATTTGCGTAAAACCTCTGGCTACGAGTCTTGCCTTATATCTTATCTTTTTTAATTCTAAATATCCATTTAGAATCAACAAAGTAGCCATTAGTATTTTCTACTGATTCCCATGTTTGGTTTATATTAATTGCATCAAGCTCTTCTTGAATAGCTTTTTGCCATTTATCTTTATCATTTCCTGATAAAGCTTCTTCAATGGTTAAGGGTTCTTCCTTTATATCTTCTTCTGCATAATAGAGAATGTAATCATCAAAGCTTTTAAGATTCCTTTCTCTAAGAGGATATCTTCTTTCAGGAACATCATAAGTGATTTCAGATCTTGGTACAGAATTTTCTCGTTCTTCCACTACAGATTCAGAAATTTCCACTTCATCAGGGTTCAAGGTTTCATTACCTACTTCAGGTGGATGTGCCTCTTCAGTGATATCTTCAACACACTGATGCTCACAAACATCTTCACAGTCAAAGAATTCTTCAATTCTTCTTTGTCCGTCATGTTGTTCTACTCGATGACCTACATTAGGTGTCTCAACTTCTCTGTTATTTATAATAGGCTTCTCTAGGCTATCATCTGATGATGTCACTTCCACAATGTCATTAGTGTCGTTCGCATGAATTCCGATTTGATTTTCAAAGAAAACTACATCTCTAGCTTTGTACAAGCTATGTGTTACAGGATCTATAAGTCTATACCCTTTTGTTGTTTCACAGTAGCCGACAAACAGCAGTTCTCTGGTCTTTGAATCAAACTTCTTCCGTTTTTGTTTAGGCACATGCATGAAGGCCCTACAACCGAAAACTTTTAAATAACTGAGATCCACCTTTCTGTTTGACCAGGCTTCTTCAGGCGTCATCCCTTTAACAGCACGTGTTGGGCACCTGTTTTTTAAATAAACTGAAGTATTAACCGCTTCTGCCCAATACTTTTTACTAAGTTTCGCTTCTTCAAGCATGCTTCTGGCCCGTTCCGCAATTGAACGATTAGCTCTTTCACTCACTCCATTTTGCTGCGGCGTATAATCCACTGTTAATTGATGAATTATGCCATTATTGCGCAAAAATGTATTTACTTATTTATTAACGTACTCAGTCCCGTTGTCGGTTCGAATTGTCTTTAGCTTGTTACCCGTTTGATTTTCAACAAGCGTTTTAAACTCTACCAACTTCGAATAGACCTCACTTTTGTTACGCAGAAAATAAACAAAAGTTTTTCTCGATTTGTCGTCAATAAACGTCAGAAAATATTTGTATCCAGTAAATGAAACTGTTTCCATTGGCCCACATACATCGCTATGTACTAATTCAAGGAGTTCAGTAGCACGCGTACTTGTCTGTTTCGGAAAAGGTAACGTAGTTTGCTTACCTTTCAAGCACGACACACATTGTATCGAGTCTGGATCCTTGAAACATATACCTTTAGCCATTTTGTCGCGTAGTATCTTCATGTTGATAAGTCCCAAATGTCCAAGTCGACGGTGCCATAGTTGGACTTCATCATCAGTGTTGGTTTTCAGAGCTGAAAACATACGAGAATTAGACTTAACCATATAAATCCCTTATTCTTCCTCGCATACCAACTCAACCTTACCATTCACTTGACAATCTTCAGCCCTATACAACTCACAACCTCGTTTCGAAAATACTACCACAAAATTACGATTTATTAATGTACTTACACTTAATAGATTCGTAGCTAACTTCGGAACAAAGACAGCTCCTTTCACACTTACGTTCAACTCATCTGAACATACATCACCTCGGCCTTCACCTTCCACCCTATTCCCATTCGCGCAGGATATTTGGACTGGCTCTTCTAATTTTACATAGTTGTCTAGCCAATCTTTTCTGTTAGTCATATGAAATGACGCTCCTCAATCTAATATCCACTCTTGCAAAGCATTTCTGTAGGTGTGAAGTGCCATATGCGTAGTGTGTGCTTGTGCTTTACTGTCATGCTTTTTGGGGCAAAAACGAGCTTTGTGTCCATCCCCGCACACATAGCACTGTATCTTCTTATGTTCTGTCTTTCTTTTGTCCGTTCCCTTCGCTTTGCTATAGCTTTTCTTTCCAGCAGCACTCAAAGCATTTTGCGACGAATCTCCAGACGTCGGACTATCTTCGATTTGTAGCAATTTGGTTTTAACATAATCCGTTGTTAACGTAATATTGCTATTTTCAATAGTCATTCTCATCGGCTCATACTGCTCTCCTAGCCCTTGTAGCATAAGTGCAGCCAACAATTCGTCATCTATTTCTTTGCCCATGTCTGCTAGTTGATTGGCTAGAGACAGCATCTCGGTGACGTAGACTCGTGGACTGTTATACATGCTCAACTTCTGACTAACAAGGCGTCCTAGTAGTCGACATTTGTTGTTAACTCCTTGGTCTTCAAAGGCGGCTTTTAAGGCATTCCAGCTCTCTTTAGCTCTAGTTGCTTTCTTCACGTGCACCAAACAATGGGGTTTAATCATTAGGAGCACCTTTGCGCGTACCTTTCTATCTATCTTGAGACCTGCGTCATCAGACGGTGTTGTCTCTATGTAGTCCCATAAATCTTCCATAACCAAGTATAGTTCCATTTGGATTTTCCAACTTGCGTAGTTCGACGCACCATCCAATTTTTCTATACTTTGAAGTATTCCACTGGGGACGGATGTATGCTGCATGTTTGCGCTAGCACCACTATCACCAACACCACCGCGTGATCTTTCCATTTTAAACTCAACGTCTGTCGTCGTTGTATCAGGCGAAACCACGCTCTGCTACCATGTTGTAATATAAATAATAAACGTTGGTTTTCAGTAAACAGCTAGGTATATTGGAAAGATTTAGTCTTTACAGTTCAATAAAAATTTTCAGACATACATAGATGATTGACAAAGCTTAGAAAACAAAAATAACATTCAAAATATAAAAAGAATACATCTATCTAAAAAGAGTTTCTAATGCTAGACCCTCAGTTACAAACCTCTTCAACAATATTTGCGGGTAAAAGTAGTAACGTAACATTTTGCCGGGTTAAGGTCGAATTTGTTTATTTGACAGTATTCATCAAGTCTCGATAAGTCTTCTTGAAGACCTCGAACGTCGTCTGAAGTTGATATTTTCGTAAATATGTTCATATCGTCTGCAAAACATTGTAGGTTTGAGTATAAGAAACATTTTGATATGTCATTTACAAAAATTGCAAATAATAACGGACCGAGTAGTGATCCCTGCAGGACTCCACTTGGAATCTTAACCCAGCTTGAAATGTAGTTATTTACGACGACTGCTTGTGACCTTTTATCAATATAAGATGAAAACCATCAAGTCTCCACGGATGCCCATGTTTTGGAGTTTAGTTAATAGCGTGATGTGGTCTATTTTGTCAAAACATTTGGTATAATCAGTATAGACTACATCTACTTGATCACCAGAATCCATAGCGTTAGTAAGATAATCATTGAAAAGAACAAGATTGGAAATTGTGGATCTTCCTTTTAAAAACCCATGTTGTGTATTATTGAACGAGTTTTTCAACGCTGAGTACACTTGATTGTATACAATTCTTTCAAACACTTTTGATAAAATGCATAGTTTGGAGATAGGCCTGTAGTTGAAAATATCTGTTCTCGATCCCTTTTTATGAACGGGTGTTATTAACGCCAATTTCCAAATACGGGGATAAGTGCAATCTGATATGGACCTTTGAAACAAAATAGTTATGGGTATAACGAGGCTTTTAACACACTTTACTAAAAATATAGAGTGAATATGATCAGGACCTGCGGATTTCGATGTGTCTAGGTTAGCAAGACTTATTAACACATCCGATTTGTTTATTATAATTGATCCAATGTCCGCCAAAACAGGTAATAACTCTGAGGATTTAATATCAATGTTAGAACTAGAAGGACGCGTGCTTAAAAAATTGGACACAAAGTAAGATGAAAAAGCATTACAAATAGTTTCTCCCGTCATTGCTATAGCGCCATTATATTTTATACTACACCTGCTCGGAAAGTACCTTGATACTTTATCAAATTTACGGTAGAAAGTACGTCATTGCATATCGAACAAATATGCGGCGAGAAAACGCATCTGAGCGGGAGAGAAAAGTGTATGAAAATCCATTACTTACGTGGTTTCTCTTTTTTAATTTTGGGTAAGACTATGCGCTGGTAACCTAAATATCAAAAGCCAAAAAGTTTTTACATTGAGTTTTTATCTCCAAGTTCGCAAAATGACACTGGCCACTAGCTGTGTGTTGGATGGTGTCAAACAATTTGAAAAAAGAACATGTGAAAATTGCAGACGCCATTGGCGCCATTTTCAATTTGTGTGTTGTTTGAGGATTCAGTTTTCGTAGAGAAGTAAAATAAAACTATCAAAATGATAAGTAGTGATGAAGATTTTTTAACTCCGCCGCAGTTGAAGGAAACAGCAAAAATACTGTTTCCTTCAACAACTTCAATGATTGATAACCTTTTACCACAGAAATCAATTAAAAAATATAATAAAACTTATGACGATTTTTTGCAATGGAAAAGTGAACAAAATGCGGCATCTTTTTCTGAAACTGTTTTGCTAGCTTATTTCAGTGAAAAAGCGCAAAAATACAAACCAAGTACGTTATGGTCTATGTACTCAATGTTGAAAAGTACTATATTGACAAAAAACGACCTAAATATTCAAGAATACAAAAAACTTACAGCATTTCTGAAAAGAAAGTCGGAGGGATTCCGTAGTAAGAAATCAAAAGTGCTTACTACTAAGGATGTTTATTCCTTTTTGCAGAATGCTCCAGATGACAAATATTTGTTGATGAAGGTAAGTTTATGAACAAAATGCACTGGTTTAAAATTTATTACGTACCTATTTATGAGTAGAAATCTACTAGGTTTTCATGTTTGATATTTTTGTTTACAGGTTATTTTGATTTTAGGAGTAAATGGGGCCTGTCGTTCGCAAGAACTTGTGGATATGACAACAGACGATATCGAAATCCTCGAAAATGGAATAATCGTCAATATTCCTAACACAAAAACCAAAATTCAGCGATCATTTGTTATATCGGGCTTATTTTATGAGATAGTGAAGAAATATAACGAAATTCGCCCCAGTGACCCCAAAACCAATCGGTTTTTACTACAATATAAAAACAAAAATGTACGAAACAAGTAATAGGGTAAAACAAAATAAGTACTGTGCCAAGAGAAATAGCTTCGTACCTTAATTTACTCAATCCACTAGAATACACTGGCCACTGCTTTCGCAGAACTTCAGCGACTATTCTTGCCAATACTGGTGCTGATTTAACCACAATAAAACGTCACGGTGGTTGGAAATCGTCCGCTGTTGCAGAAAGCTACATAGAGAATTCCGTAGAAAACAAAACACGAATAAATAACAAAATATCGGGATCGATTAATGTGCATCAAGACTCATCTCCTCAACCATCAACGAGCGCGGCGATGCCAGATGCCCCTCAGCAGCCAGTTGCCCCTTTGGCACCACAGCCTTCTACGAGCGCAGTGCCAACAGCACAGCCAGTTATTCCTCCTACATTATCGCAAACATCTCAAACAAACATTAATGGAAAAAGTGTTACATTAAGCTTCACTAACTGCAACAATTTCAATATAAATTTCAATTAGTAAAGATTTAGTTTTTTATTTTCCTCGTAGGTGTAGTATAAAGCACTATGTATCACTCGAGAGAAAGTGCGATTCCCGATCTCCTCTCGGTGAACAATGTACTATTATATTATTAGGAATACAATTTGATTTAAAGCGAGATTTTACGAAAGACCAGAATTGCTTAGGATCTCTTTTTATCGAGTCTTCTACTGACTTTATGTAATAATGATAGCATGACTGTTCTAAGTTTTTGGTCCTATCACGCAAGTGTTTGAATGTTTGTAAGTCAGTGTTATTACCATATATTTTAAATTTACGCAAGAATTTGGCTTTTTCTTTAATTACTTTTTTTAAAGCCGAGGAGAACCATTTTGGGTACCTGTGACTTTTAAGTTGTCTAGCAGGTATGTACTTATCTCGAAGCATGTAAAGAATACTGTAAAAGTGATCAACAGCGTCGTCTAGAGAAATACTACTGAGTTCAGAGTTCCATTCTATCTGCGAAATTTTATTATTGATTGTATCGTAGTCACCCTTATTATACAATACATATATTTTACAAAAGAGTTAGATTTTAATGGTGGTATTTCAAGATACTGAACAGTTATTAAAAGTGGAGTATGATAAGGTTCAATTAGAAGTAGACAGAAAGCGGGTCATTACACTCGCTGACAAAAACAGTATCATTCGATAGTACAAGGTCCAAAATTTTCCCAAATTTGTTATAACAACCATTGCATTGGTTTAAATTAAACATTGTCAAATCGTCAATAAAGTTCGTTCTGTCAATCCCAGTAACATGAGATGGAGTCATATAGTTGTCACTTTCTTGTGGTAACCATGTTATACTACTCATGTTAAAGTCTCCTAGTATTAAATATTTATCGTTTGAATTACTTATTATAACTTCAGTAAGCTTCGAAAGAAAGTTGGTTAATTGATCGGAAAAGGACAAGCCTTTATTCTGGCTGCAAAGATATAAAACACATAAATGCAACTTAACAGAACATCTACTATTAACAGGTTTAATCGTTAAGGTCGCCCATAAATGCTCCGCGGTGGAATGATTTGGCTGTGATATAACTGTAAAATCTTTACGTATCGCAATTAATACGCCACCACCACGAGACTGAGCGGTAAGTTCATAATCTCGGTCACGACGTAACACAATATACCGATTGTCAAAAAATTCCGAGTCACAAATGCCATCCAATAGCCATGTGATTCCGTCAAAATAATAATATCATACGAGCCGAGACAAATATTAAGATGAAAATCCATAGTTTTTGTGCGCATACCACGCACGTTTTGATAGTAAACAATAAGTTTATCACTGATGTCATCCATTATTTACCAGCAGTAGTAGACACAAATTAGATTCATAATTACTAACATCTAAGCAGTTAATAGAGTTACCCGTAAAGCGATAGTAAGTAGACGTGCAATAGAGCAAGCAGCATATGATTGGCAATGGTATGAAAGAGATAGCGGTAGCTAACAGCGATCGTTTAATGCACTCGATGCTTAGTGAACAATGTAGACACAGACGATGCGCGCATAGCGCGCTGCACCGGTGCAAACTCAGCGACGCAGGGGTTCTGAGCTGTTGGTACGACAAGGCAAATAAGATATAGTAATGTATAAAAATAATTTAAATGAGGAACTTAACTTCTGCAGAAGCAATGACATACAAAGATAACAATTCGATAGTTTCCCGAAAACAGATTCAACAATTTTGTTTAAATCTTTCTCACACACTATTATAAAAACTGGCGAAGTATCGTTTTTTCTTACGTGGATTTTACCCCCACATAATTGTAGGTTTTCTCTTTTGCCACAATTTTCGTTCTGGAGTGAAGAAATTTCTGATCTGTATAGAGGTGATCGTTAACAAATATACGATTCGTACAGTATTTGAATCCAATGTCGGCCATCGTCAAGTTTTTGGTAGTTCTTGCAGCTGTTATGAATTCCTCCTTGACGTATCTATTTAGGAAGCTTACTATTATTGCCATCTCCTTCGTGTTGTATAGAGGTACCCTGTGAACGTTTTAGCTCTCGGAGTTTATTTGAGCTCTCGGAAAGCTGTAGTTCACCTTTTTGCCTATGGCATCAATAAGGTTGAAAAGATTTTCATCTCTTTTAACAGGGACACCTTTAATTTCTACATTGTTAAGGCGTGATCTCTGGTCACTAGAAGTAAGTTGTAGCTTTACACTCTTTAATTCATTTTTGAGAACGTCAAGAGTGACATGAAGAGATTCAAGATCTGCGACTTTCGCTTCGATGCTGGCAATTTTGCTAGATTGTTCATCCAGCTTACCAATTAGGAATTCATTGGTAGATTTTAAATCCGATATCTCCTCCTTGATGGTCTTGACATCCGCAATTAGTGTAGGCAGACTGGCTAGTTGTCTCTTCATCCCTCGGATTTCTTCCAATATTAGGTCCAACGATGCCGGCTCAGGGACAGCTCAGGGCAGCATCATGGCTGAGGGGAAGTAGATAGTGACTTACACGCTTGACACTTCCAAATTGCTCTGCGATCAGATCCCAGTTTTTTCCAACCACCTTCCGATATTCCGGCACAGCTAAAATCCATATTCCTCTTACAAGAGGCGCACTGAACACCATCGTTGAAGCTACAACTGCAAATAGGACACTTCATCATTAATTATCGAAGTCAAAGTCAAAGTCAAAATCATTTATTCAATTTAGGCATCAATGACGCACTTATGAACGTAAATTTTTCATTATAATGTACTTTAAAGACTACCGCCGCGTTCCAAAATAAATAGAGCCTACCGAGAAGAAGCGGCAAGAAACTCGGGGCCATTCTTTTTATATAGATGTTTTTTCAATGTTTTTACTTAGGTACTACAAAATATTAGCTCCAGTGTGTTGCCTTACAAAGGAGAACATAATAATGGTATCAGTAGGGCAAGACACGCTACACTTTGACATCTTAGTACACGAGTAGATAGATCCTGGAGTGATCAGTCCCAAGCTGTTTTATCCTCCAAGTAATCCGAAATTTTGTAATAACCTTGAGTTTAGTTTTTATAGTAATTTTAAACTTATTAATAGGCAAATCTCGGATAACATTGGGAACTCTATTATAGAATCGTATACATTGTTCCATAAAAGAATGTCTTATTCTGTGGAGACGCGTTACATATATATGCGTATGGATAGCTTGTGCTTATTTCGCGTGTTGATGAAATGAGCATCACTCCTTTTATCAAAACTGCTAATGTTTTTCTTTACATACATTAGATTTTCATAGATAAACTGAGAGACAACAGTTAGAATGTTTATGTCTTTAAACTTCTGTCTAAGGGAAACTCTGGGAGCTAAACTGTAGATCGCTCGTATAGCCCTTTTTTGCAGTATAAAAATGGAATTAATATCTGCAGAACATCCCCAGAGCAGTATGCCATAAGTCATAACGCTATGGAAATAACTAAAATAAACTATTCTAGCTGTGTCTACATCAGTTAATAGTCTAATTTTTTTAACAGCATAAGCCGCTGAACTGAACCTACTAGACATTTTTTTTATGTGGGAACCCCATTGCAATTTAGCGTCTATAGTAATTCCTAAAAAGACTATTGACTCCACAAGGTCCAACCCTGTTCCATTCAATTGTATATTGGATTCTACTTGTCTCACATTTGGTGTCGAGAACTTTATACAATTAGTTTTCTTATATCTTGTTTGCTAACATAAAAGGTTGTCAATCTATGAAGCCAGTTAAAAGGTGTGAGACACGTAATAATGTACAATCTTAGTATGAGCGCGTGTGGCTCGAGTTAATGCTCGCGCGATACTGACATTTGAACATGTGATTTCGTAGCCGTAGAGTTTTGATGTGTTGTGATTACATACTTTAATAAAAATCGAATTTTTATATGAATATATTAAACAGTAATAACTAAATAACTAAACACGGAGTCAAAGTGTTCGATCCCTAACGTAAGCGTTTTGCCGGTTAATAATAATAGTTTAACGGAGTCAACGGTCAGAAGCTATTATTATTACCTGCAAAAGACTCGTAAGTTGGCTCGGCTCTAGCTAGTAGAATAATTGTACAGGAAATTTATAACCAAAAACGGGGAACCCAGCTCAGAACACTTGAACATTTTTTTATTAAAGCAGGTATAAATATTAAATAACATTTGTTTAATTTTGATCAATCTTTTGTTTCACCATTTTTATTATATTAAAATCTATCAAACTAGAGAGGTAGGTCTACCGTTTTTACCATGACATTCTTCTACCGATTTTTAAGACTTAATCTACCATTTATCCAAAATGTAGGTGGGCAAAACTTTTGGTACTCCTGTTGTTTGTTGACTTTGTTGTTTTTTCCAAAATAATAAAAAACGCTTGATTTTCTTTATAAAGACTAGAAAAAACTAGTGATTTGTGTTTTCGTGTGATAATTATTGTGATATTGTTCGTTAAAAGTTGGCAGTTGGCGTTGTATCGTCATTGTAATCAAACATAACAAAATTCCCCATCTCGGGTGAGTTGAAACAAATGTCTAGCTTAAATCTATATTGTGCACTGGTTATTGTGATTATCGTGTATTTTCATTCTAGGAACTAGGTGGAATCTAGTCTTTTCATAGATTACAGTAGACTACAAGAGATACTTTCCTATACACATGTAACTCTTGCTTTGTTAGTAATAGCGCCACCCGTGTCGTAGATGTCTTCGAGCTTATAGCTAGCGATACTTAAGCCATCTAGATGACGACACTTGTGATTTGGCTAGAATGATTTTATATTTTAATTACCGAACCAGACTAACAGGTTACACATTCAAAAAAGGAACGCCCCTCCACAGCTGTTATGCTTAAAAGAACACGCATAAAGACGTGTAAATATATATATGGATTTTCAGAGCTAAAAAACTCCTTTGTATCAAAACAAATTATGTAGTTGTACTATTTAAAACTTTTCATAAAATGTTAACTTTTGGTGATCCTACATGTGTGCCTGATCATCTTCAAGACCACAACCCCACCTGTCCAATCTGATTTCATATTAGTGCTAACAACAGTCCAAGGGTAAACAAGGACAGAGTCAAGAGTGTTACCCTATCACGCCTGAAGCTAGAGGTAAATTTTCAAAAATTATTTCGGCATCCTATGTGTACAGCAATTTTATCCATCATTTTCTTCATAACTATATTAATACTTAAAGTAGAGTTTTGATTTTTTCAGAGAGTCCAGAGCGATCCCGGAGGAAACTTACCGCCAATATTGCGTTATTGACGCCAAACTGTAGGAAAATGTATAACAAATGCGCCAAATTAATGAATAGCAGAACACAAATTAATTATAATAAGCGGCTAAAGTTGGCTGAAAAGTGTGAACAGTCCAGACTTTGAAAATTTACAGCTGACCTTAATAAAACGTGTAAATCATTTTTCTGGATGATTCATAATCATGCGATTTTAGATCTTATGCTCAGTTGAGCGTTCGAATAGGGTGTGGGCAAAAGAGACAAAAATAACGTTTTTGAGCTTTACGAAGGCTTTAACAAAAGAGCCATCAATGACCTAAAAGCTAAACGAACGCACCTCTAGTGTATCGGTTCCCCCTCCCGTACCCCTGTCGTAACGTTATACCCCTCGCCTGTTGAGTTTCTAGTCTTTACGTAGTATATATAATTATCTGTGGTCCAAATAACACTGCACTTACCAACCGACCAAATACTGACCTCTGAAAAAGGAAACCAATGAAAATGTTGCTAAAACATATAGATACTTAGTTATGAAATAGTTTGAAAGACGATATATTAAACATATTGGTATCTCTATCATACGTATGTAATAAAAATAAGCCAACCATATACATAACAGTTTCGCTATATTGGCAATATTTTTCGTGACGTCAGACGTGTCCCTTTTCCGCCATATTTTAACGCTGAAAACTGCAATGAGATTAACTATAGAGACGTTTTACTCCTTGCATATGAAGTTTAACATGGCAAATTTTATGCTATACCTACCTACTAGCTAGTACACAATTCGTACAACGACATTAACTAGTGCGAGTTGTGTACTAGCTAGTACACAACTCGCATCACGACATTAAGAGGATTGCATAGGTAGATAATTCCGGTTTTTTTAAGTTCTAAAAAGGAAAATGTATATTACTTTGAAATACTAAAAAAAATCAAAACGTACGGGCATAGTAAACAATGTGATGATTACATAAAAGAATATTACTGAAATCGAACAATGTTAAGAGGTAGAAAAGAATTTTTCTTTTAGTATGGAAAGTACTAGCTATGCAATCCTCTGAACTACACTTACAAGATTAAAATAACACGAAGATTCACCTTCAGGCCACGCAAAGCAAAATTGGTACAATATTGGAGAAAACGAGAAAATTCCCAAAAAAAGTTTTAAAAAATTTGGGGTGTTGTGTGCCCCGAACACGCTCATTTGGTTTGTCGGTCCCTCTACCAAACACCCTGTATTAATCCCAGTTGTCAGAAAGATATCAACATATTATAATCGAAGTTCGCCTGTGGCCGACAATTCCACCGCCAATGACAGCCTAGTCCTCTCTGTCGCTCGCTACTTGTCTCGTTCGCGTAGGTGGCGTAGCGGCAACGTCGCAGAAGTTAATTTAGATTAAAATATAATTTTTCATTTTCTATTTTCGATAGATAAAATAGAAAAACAATACTACTACATTTTATTCCTAAGGCTGTTTTCAGTGCTCGACCGAACGTCGGTCCGTACGTCGGTCGCGCTTGTCATTTGTATGAAACCTCACAAGTAGTTACATGCTCGACCAACCGTACGCACGCGTAGTTGTATTGCTGTTGTACGCAATGCGTACGAGGACCGTCGGTCAACCCCGTCCGCATGCGTACCGTCGGTCGACCGACGCGCTATAGAAACATATTAACGCTTCCAGTGCTACACCGATCGGTGGACCGACCGTACGGATGCGTGTATCATCTTCAATAAAAATCGAATCCTGCTAGTACAAAACTTCAATAAATTTATTTGATTTTATAGGTATCAAACATGGCATACATATAATTTTAGATGTTTGAAGTTGTCTTGTAATTTTACTGATAATTCATCAAAACTTTTAATCGATATTCTTATGTAATTCAATAAATTTCTTTATCTTTGCGCAATAACGACTATAAAGTTGTAAATTCCCCTTGAAGTGCGACATTTGGGTGACAATTAGGTGTACCTGATATCTACGTATTCTGTTCCTAATACGTTTACGAAGATAGTAAACAGCAAATCGATTTCGTGTACGTGTTAGTGACTGTACCAGTCCAGCCAGTTAGATCAGGAGAGCACTAAACAGTACAAACTGACGATCGATTATTTTTATCGTCAGGACTGATGGTACGCGCGGACGGTCGGGTGAGCACTAAAACCAGCCTAAGTGTTGAACACGCGCTGTATCGTTGCCAGACAGGATGGAACTAAGTTGACTCAAGACAACTAGGTTGTGTTGATGTCGCAGTAAGACGTATCTACCTCCGTTTATATATAACATTATTGGTTTTGATATAATTAATAAATAAAATATAATTTGAATTTTATTTGTTTAGACAAAAGTGATGTTCTTGTCATATTTATTCATCGATATTTTCTGTGTCAAACCTCAATATTGTAGGTTTCAAACCTTTTGATTCTTTATCGGAAATTCACGGAACTGCTTCTTTACTTTAATTTATTTAGATTTAATTCACACACTCTGCTAATCAATGATTGCTTAGATTAGAGTCACAAGTGCACTTGCAGGGGATGCATATAAAAGTTTTAAATATGGAACCAACTTCTTAGAAAAATAAAACTGATCATATTTGTTAAAATATCAAGTATTTTATTTTGTTTTCAGACTTCCACAAAGTTACCATAGCATAAAAACTAGGTTAGAGAATGAAAGAAAAATTTAAGTTCATATTTAAAGAACATTTACATAAATTTATGCTCTTTGCATTTTGATGAAGATTCCTTCAGCTGTCGTTGAACCAGACGCAATAGAGAGACCATTGTTTTCCTGGTTAACGACAGCTTAGCCATAAGTTATCAGATTAAAAGATGATTCAGTGCCATCAACGTTTGTGCAGGTGAGAATAATATTACAAAACTATTCTTATTGCCCATTAAAGCGCATTGATACTTTAATGGCTTCTTAACAGAATTATACTGATTATATTGCAGTGATTTTAACGTTATGACGTTGCAGTTCCT
The DNA here is from genome assembly GCA_917880725.1 of Selenia dentaria. Lineage (NCBI taxonomy): Eukaryota > Metazoa > Arthropoda > Insecta > Lepidoptera > Geometridae > Selenia > Selenia dentaria. Next base: position 24,331,384 of record OU862882.1, on the reverse strand, counting down.
GGAAAAGTAGGTAGGTGAAATATATTGTATTATTGGCCAAATATGACGTTTTGCGAGTCAACGGGATAAAATTTTACTGTTATCAGCAATCATAAACTCGACAAACTTGACAACTAGCTCTTATAACCAGAGATCAAAATCTAAATGCAGCCACTCAATAGAACCTGGAATTGGTAAGTAAATCCAGTTAATCCTTCAATTTTTTGAGGATTATCATTCGATTGTACATTCTCATCTTGCAGTGTTTGTTATGCCTAGTTTGTGTTCAACAATTAAACGGTTCTTACAGATTTTCTAATACCAACTCAGCCAACTCCGTTTCAATTATTAATATTTACTCTACACTATACGGATCGGCTCTTACACCAAAAAATGTAAACGTGAATGCAGCAGCCCAACAGAACTTTGAATTGGTGAGTAAACCCAAACTATTGTTAAATTTTTTGGAGTTGTACATATAAACATGTAAAGCGGGGGTGCAGTTAATCGTGTTAAAAGGAAAAAGTAGATTAAACGAAACTGCGCATGACGTCATTGGCGTCATGATCGCCCCATACACTGAATCCTCCAACAAAAATCGACCTGTTTTAAATGTCCTCATTGCATTGGTGCGCGTAGTAGGGTACTTACTGTAAGGGAGTATCCCCGCTGTGACGCAATGCATGTCGAAGACATAAGTACTCTTTGGTCGATGATATCAATTAAGTAGTAGCAATTTATTAATGTGTTAGCGGCGAAAGGAGTAGAGATTTGCACAGCAAGTGCTTTGTGCAGGTTATACTTCAAAGTTGATAATCCTAAAAAACTTATTAAGTTTGATTCGGCCTATATTAGTTTCGTGTCGATAGTTTTATCGATAGGTACGGTGCAATCGATAAGTGTGGTATGATAGTAGAAACACTAAGCCGCCATGTTTAGCTGCGTAGGCATGTGTGTTTTTTTCGTAGTTATGGCATTTCCATTGGTTTCCTTTTTCAGAGATACTAACTCACAGTCAATTATACCTATGTACTACGAGAATAACAGATGCTAACCAATACCAGCCACAGACTAGAAGATACTCAAACTCACCTGACGCATGTACTGACTCTGACTGTATAGGTAGGTAGTGTACCACAGACAATTATATGTATGTACACATCATAGATTAGAGTATGTAAACTGGAGACCTAGGTATCTTAGCCTCCAAAATTGGCTGCGACATTAGCGCCAGCTTCTGCGGCGGAGAACTTTACAACTCTGCTGCTCCATATATACCTATAGATATTTCTATTTTAAAGTTAAGTTAAGGTTAAAGTCATTTATTTCGCTTTAAATTGTGGTTACAATGAAAGATCTTATAGCTTTAATGTTTAGTACAACACAACTTTTGCCTATTTGGCATGCGAAAATTAAAATCTTAATCTAAAATTATATTAAATTTAAGGTAATATAGATTAAAATCCTAAGTTAACTAGGAAAAACCAACTAATATGTTTATAATACACGACACTGTAGGTACTATACTCTATACTACTAGTTTAATGTTAAACTAAAATTATACTATATGTTTGATATTAGGATGGGCTATATTTATGGTCATTATGTGAAAAGAAATGATTAATTTGATAAAAGCTACAATCAATTAACCATCTGAAAAGTATGACTTTGAATTTTGGGAGTGGAAGGGATTTTAATGATTCTGGGATTTTATTAAACACTCTCAACAATTTCTGCGGTAAAGCTCATTATTAAACTACGGAAATACTAATCTGTTCGGAAATCTTGTGCAGTAGCTACGGTTATCGCACAAGTTATTGAAAAGTTCAGGTTGCTTTTTTACAAACATATATATTTCAAATATATACATACAAGGAAGTGGAAGCACCTTTAATTCCTTAAAAAGAGGCTTGCAGGATTCTAGAGGACCAACACAGCAAATTGCTCGGATACATCGTTTTTGTGCTTTGAAAGCTCTCTCCACTTCTACCGAGTTGCCCCAAATTACGAGACCATACCTTAGGACTGACGAAACATATCCATGATAAGGCATAAGGGATGTTTTTCTAGAAGCAACTAAAGACAGCCTACGAAGAGCAAATGCAAATCTGCTAAGCTTTAAACACACACGGTCTACATGTGCTTTCCAGTTACAGTGGTTATCGATAGTGATTCCAAGAAATGTAGCTGTATTGGTTTCTTTTATTTGCGTATTTTGGTAAACTATTTTAATATTTTGAGGTTTAGATTTGATGTTGTAAAATTGCATAATATTAGTTTTATTTACATTGACTTTTAGGTTATTTCTGTTAAGCCAAGCTATTACAGTTGCTATTGTTTCATTAATACTTTGTTCAAAATCAATATTCTTTTGTTTTGGGATGATAATGCTTAAGTCATCTGCAAAAAGAACGGATTTATGAAAATTATACCAGGTAGATCGTTTATATATAACAGAAATAACAGCGACCCTAATATGCTACCTTGAGGAACGCCAGATTTGTTACATAAGTAATCAGAGAAGAAACTACTCAAGATATTGTATTCATCAATGTTTTTTTATTTCTACTCGCTGTTTTCTATTAATCAAGTAACTCTTAAACCAATCATAAGCAACCCCTCGAACACCGTAGTTTTCAAGCTTCTTTAGCAATGTCTTGTGGCAAACAAAAGCTTTGCTCATATCAAAGTAAATAACTGCCACTGGCCTTTTCAGATTAATATGTTCTGTTATGTTTTTGACTAGAGTGAAACCAGCCAAAGTGGTGGATTTGTTCTTTTGGAAGCCATTCTGTTCATTTCTTAGAATACCGTTTTTGTAATAAAGCTATATAATCTCTGGTACATTATTTTTTCGAAGATTTTAGAGAGAATTGGTATTAGAGCAATAGGTCTGTAATTATTTATGTTAAGTTTGTCATCTTTCTTATGAAGAGGTTTTACGGTAGAAAATTTTAGGGCATTAGGAAAAAAAACCTTGTTCAAAAGACATATTAATTAGATGGCTGACGATCTCAGCGCATTCATTGCTACAAAGTTTTAATACATGTGTACTTATTTCATCATATCCCACAGATTTAGTATTACTTAGTGATTTTATTGTAGTTTTGATTTCATCTGGGGTGGTTGGTTTAAGGAAGAAACTGGAAGCGTTATTACTAACGGTATTCATAGCAGTAACATTATGTAAATGTTTATCACCATCGTTATTATTATTTATAAAGTTGGTGTTGAATATATTTGCAATTTGAATAGGATCTTCTATAGTATAATTGTTATAAATTTGAATCTGTTCTATGTTAGTTGTTGTTATTGCCCCATTATTTTTGATGATATCCCATGTTGCTTTACACTTGTTTCTAGATTTATATATGATGTGATTATTAATTTTTCTCTGAGATACATACATACATGTTTTAAGACATTCTGCATATTTTCTATACTGAGTTTTGGAATGTTCGCTCTTATTTTTATAATAAGTATATCGCAGTCGTCTTTTTGTAGCGCATGATTTTCTAATTCCTTTTGTGATCCATTTTAATCTTTTTTCTTTAGTTGTGGCTCATATCCTACGTACAGGAAAGCACAATTTATATAATAAAATAAATGTTTTGTGAAACAAAGTAAATGCTATATCAAGGTTATCGTTATCGTACACTTCTTGGAATGATAGACTGGTAAGGTGTTTCCTAAAAAATTCAATATTGTCTTTTCTACAGTCTCTTCTCTCTATATATAAACGTTTTGACGTAGCTTTTATTTCATTTATGGAAAAAGTTAAAGTTTGTGCTGTATGAGACCCGTGTAATGTACTTTTCCTGTAGCATCTGAAATGTTACTCATAATATTATCTATGCATGTATTTAACCTAGTAGATTCGTTTATATGTATTTTTAAACCATAATTTCTTAGTATTTCTCTAAATTTAGTCGTATTTTTGTTTACTTTTAATACGTTAATGTTGAAGTCTCCTACAAGTGTTATATTCTTATGTTTACGCATTTTGTGCAGTAAAATTTCAATTTTTCAAAAAGTAAATTTTAAGTTTGGTAAATACAAACTATATAACATTTATGATTTGGTAATTCTATTCCGCAACATTCAAAGCCATTTTCAACCAAGAGTTGATTAAAAAGTGGTATTTCTTTATATTCTATGTTATATCTGAGAAGGATACAAACTCCTCCGCGTCTTTTGTGTTTTCTAAAGAAATGAGTGACAAGTTTATATCCTTTAAGCTTTATATTGTTTTCGTCTCCACGTTTAGCAAAGACTTCTGAAATGCATATTGCATCTACTGGATTTCCTTTTTCAGCAAAATCTACTAAGGACACTTGTAATAGATCTAGTTTGCCTACTAGGCCTGCGATATTTTGATGGAAGACAGTAAAATTTGGGAGATCTTGTGTATTCTGATGATTACTGTGAGGAACCGTTACGGAGCGGGTCAGGATTTAGTTTTTAAAAAAGAAAACTATTATTAACACTAGAACTTATAATCTCACAATGAAAATAGAAATATGGAATTAGAAATGGAAGTAGTAACAATGAAAAACGTGTGGCCGTCACGAAGTTCCAGTACGGTCTGCCTTTACGTAAAACACTTAAAACAATGACGCGAGAATGGAATGCAACTTCACCGGTTTTACCTTCGTTGCATATACACGTGTAAGGGATTGTAACAACCCTTCCCTTAAGACGGATCATCACGGAGAAAGTGATGAGAAATCGAGAAGAGCGTTAGCTAGAACTTCGTTAAGGCGTACAGTAACTAGGTACAACAACTTACACATACATTACTAACTAAGGCATTACATTTTATAGACATTATAAGACAGAAATGATATAAACTTAGAATCTTCGTCGCTTCACGACGGCCTAAATCCTATATTATAATATAAAGATACAGTGACATAAGACTGGTATATACCAAACAATTATTACATTAGACATATTATCCCTTATCAGTGTTAAGCTAAATAGGTATTAAAATAACAAACATAAAGCCATACTCGTACTTATTCGCTAGAACTAATAATATTACGTCTACAGATACGACTGTAGGTAGTTATCGTCGGTTGAATCTAAGTTTCTGTCATCTTCTATTACATTTACTGAATGTACTGGCTTTGTAACTATGCTAGACTTAGTATTACACTGATTGTAAATTGATATACAACAATTTGAAGCACTAATTTGATTACATAAAAGTTTCTTAGCTCTATATAGTAGATATAACAAAGTTAAAATTGATTTAATATAACCTACTGATACGTAGTGGTGACCATAAGTTTCAAAATGTGACGGACTTTCTACTTTATTAAGTTCATTTTCTAGATCGCTTAGTGAAACACTCGCGTGTAGTAAAGAGTGGAGGTCACCGACACTATTCAGTTTCAAAAATGGAAGATTCACTACAGTTTTGTTTCTTAGAGATTTATCACAACAGTCATCTTCAAGTAAATTAAAATTAGAAACACTTTTTATCGTAGTATTTAACACAAAAACGTCACTGGGCGTAAATTGAATGGTTTTGAAAAACGCTTTGCACTTTCTTGGTAATGATAATATTCCGGTACCAAACAGGATTTCATCATACGTTTCACTTTCACAAGTAATATGACACTTTCCCGGTCCCGATTGAACATAGACCCAGCAGTTATCACTTATCTTATGAAATAGGTCTATATCGCCCTTTAGTAGCTTCACTACACACTGGGCAATTTGTTGACTGCTTCGGTAAGCAGGATTGTCTCACAAGTAGGGTTAGCGATGGTTGACAGCACGTTCGCATCGGCTAACTCACACACGTGACACGTTCCGGGTACAATTCTACAGTTTTCGACAGTATCGAGCAGCGAGTAGAATAAATGATCAACTTTTATTGTCACGTAGGGTTTGTTTGGAGCGATGAGGGCAAAGGTATCAGGTTTCGACATATCGTAAGGAACTGGCATAGGAATGACATGGTAGAGATTGTATATCTGGGGTAGAACTAGCGGGAATATGATAATAATTCTCTGGTTATGATAATAACTAAAAAGCTTAGATATATCTATTAAGTGGTGAACATTCTCCAATGACACAGTGATAGGCAGTTCGCAATGCCTCGGTAAGCTATTTCTATGAGTTTCCAACTCGTTGTATAATTGTTGCGGACTTAGCACAGTTGGATGCAAGATATTAAGCTTACTAAACAATATGGCATTGTTAATATCTTCGATATCGAATGAGATTGAATTAATTATGCTTTCTAATGAATTTAACAATAAATTTAGTTGAGATCTTATCTCTATTTTATCGCTTAGATTTGAGAGCTGTTCGAATGATTTATCAATTAACTCAAATTTTTTATTTAATCGTCTTTCATTTTCTTCAATCGTAGAAACGGTGCTGTTAAAAGTTGAAATAGTAGACTTTATGACATGAATATTATTCTTCATGAGGTGTATCAGTTGTTTTTCATCCGACTGTACCTTATCAATAGCTTCAGAGTATCGAATGGCATCTTCGTTATCTAAGGTTCCAAACAATATTTTGAGTAATGACCCACCAGCATCGACTAATCCTCGTTTTACGCGAGTAGGTTGGTTGCCAAGGACTAAATAAGATATTGAGGAGAACTTTTTTAAGTTATTAAAGTGTTGACTTTCTCCAGACGACAAAGAGTTGTAGCATTCCTTTTGAATCTTTGATGACGTAGACACGCACAAGGTTTTGACCTTATCAAATAATTTTTCTACTGTATTCAAATGTGGCTGAATATTATGTATATCTAAGGAGGCCACTATATCCCATTTATTATTACTGAATCTTACATCTAATAACTTATCATAGTAAAGGCCAGAACTATTACTATAGCAGTAGAGAAGAGACGTCTCGAACACGTTGGATGGAAGGTATGCCTGGAATAGAAGATAGTTTACTATGAAGTAGTATTGTCAGCGGCTAACTTAATCTCGTCGTAATTATGACGCACGTGGCGTCTATTCATAAGGAGCGTGACCGTATGGTTTCCGTTTATTTTAATGATTCGATACGGACCTTTCCATACTGGTAAAAAGGATTTGTTTTGTTTATGGTGACACTTTACATATACCATATCGCCTACATTATACGTTGTTGGTTTTGTATGGGCATCGTAATACTTTTTAGACCTTTCTTTAGAGCTTTGGATGTTCTCAAGGGCCTTTTGTTTACTATAAAATAATCTGTGGTTAAGGGCTCGAATATAGTCGGTATACGTGTTTGTTTCGATAGTGTCGATGGACTTTGGGGACGTATGGTTTGAAACCGAATAATAGCTCGAACGGAGTAAACCCGGTGGTGGTATGGACATTCGTGTTGTATGAAAGCATTGCTGTGTTTAAATAAAGATCCCATGCGTTTGGGTTTTCGTTAACAAATGGCCGTAAGTACTCCTTTAGTGTGGAATGTCTTCTTTCGAGCGCGCCACACTTTTGTGGGTGATACGGAGAGGCGAATATGTGTTTTATGCCGAATACGCGTTCTAGTTGACGGAAGTCTTCAGAGCAGAAATTTGTACCTTGGTCGGTCACGATCATTTTGGGAATGCCAACGTGAGATATAAAGTGAACGTATTTCTTAGCGGTTTCTTCAGCAGAGCACGTTTGTAAGGGATAAGCTTGGGAATATTTGGTTAGATCGTCTTGTAACGTTAGTATGAATTTGTATGAGAATTCGTATGTTTCGGGAAGTGGGCCAACGATGTCTAAATATACTTTTTCTGTAGGCCGTGTTGCAGTAGAAGTTATTATCATAGGAGCACGGTTGGTTTGTCTCAGGGGTTTGTTAATCCGACAAGATTTGCAGGCTTTTACATAGTCTTCTATATCGGTTCTCATGTTTTTCCACCAATACATGGACTTTATGCGTTCTAACATTCTGAATATACCCGGGTGACCGGCTGAAGGTGAGTCATGATTATCTTTGTGAAAGAGAGTTTTGTGAAGGGATTAGAAAAGTCGGAAATAGCTACTTCTTTCTCTTCTAACCACCAGTGTTTAACCATATATCGGTATTCGCGTATGAGATTAAATATGTCCTTATACGAAATTTCGTCGTAATGATGTACTGTCAAAAAGAGATGAGTAAACATATGTTTATCGTTGCCTGTGTTGAAAAGCGTATGGAGTTCTCGTTCGGTGTCGCGGATACAAGGATCACTGGTTGACATAGATATTATTTCGGAACAGTAGGGAATCGAGTCGTCGAGGTCGATTGAGGTAGGATATGCAATCATTTTACATTTAGCTTTTAGGAGAGATTCGTTATGTTCTTCGATTATAGTATTATAAGAGGGTAAGTTGCGGCAAATTTGTAGGTATTTTTTGTATGTTTCAGAGGTTGACGGTGAACTAGGTGGGTTCAGCGAAACGCCAGAAGTCTGGGGTGTGTGGACCAGTAGATGTCAGAGGTAAGTTCGGTTCGATTGCAGACGTTGAAGCCGGACTCCGTGGGTAATCAGAGGTTGAGGGTAAGTTCGGTGGACCGACATTGGATGGTGGGTTCAGTGGTTCGGTTGAGGTCGTCAGGGGACTACCGGGATTTGTAGGTCGATTTAGAAGGTCGTCAATATTTGTTGGAAGACCTAGCAACTCATTAAGGTTCGAGGATGGGCTTAGTAGGTCGTCGATATTTGACGGTATATTAAGTGGATCATTGGAGGTCGAGGGTAGATTCAGTGGATCTTCGTCTATAGATAGGATAGGTGGGTTTCTAGAAAGGGAGTCGGCGTTTCCGTTGAGTTTTCCCTTTTTGTACTCTATCTCGTAGTCGAACTCTTCGAGCTTAAGGCGCCATCGTACCAGTTTTGAACTAGGATCCTTACAACTGAAAAGCCACTGTAAAGGTTTATGATCGGTCACGATTTTGAATTTGTGCCCGAAAAGATAGGGGCGGAATACTTTTGTTCCAAATATGATGGGTAGACATTTTTTTCTGTCGTCGAATAGTTTCCTTCGGCTTTATTTAGAGTCTTTGATGCGAAGGCTATAGGTAGGTCTTTTCCTACTTCACCTTGAGATAATATGGCGGAAACGGCATAGTTGGAGGCGTCGGTGGTAAATATAAACGGTTTAGTAAAATCGGGATATTGCAGTATAGGAGCAGAAGTTATTTTAGTTTTAAGTATATCGAATGCCTTTTGTTGTTCTGGCGTCCAAACAAATTTAGTGTCCTTTTTCAGGAGGCTAGTTAAGGGTTTGGAAGTGTGCGATAAATTGTCGATAAAACGTCTGTAGTAGCCAATCAACCCAAGAAATGATTTAATGTCTTTAGGTGACTTGGGCACTGGAAATTTAGCGACACATTCGATTTTTTTGGGGTCATGTCTCACTCCTTGATCAGAGATGATATGTCCGAGATATTGACTTCCCTACGAAGAAATTCACTCTTATCGGGTTGAAGTTTGAGGTTGTGATGACGTAACTTTTTGAAGACGAGTTCTATACTCTCGATGTTGCTTTTTAAGCTTGAACTGTGAATAATGACGTCATCTATATATGTATAGCAATGGAGTCCTTGAAGGCCTGTTAGGACAACGTTCATCAAGCGTTGGAACGTGGAAGGTGCGTTGCGGAGCCCAAAAGGCATTCTGGTGAACTCATAATGCCCAGATGGCACGGAAAAAGCAGTTCTTTCGGTGTCCTTGATTTTGACCTGATGGAAGGAGGACGCGAGATCGAGCGTAGTAAAATATTTACTATGACCTAACTGATCCAAAATGTATGTTATATTTGGAATAGGATAGGCATCGCCAACAGTTAGTTCATTAAGACGACGGTAGTCTATTACTATACGCCATTTTACCTTACCGGATGCGTCGGGTTTTTTAGGCACCACCCATATAGGTGCAGACCAGGGTGAGTTTGACGGTCGGATGATTTTCTGGTCTAGCATCTCCTGTACCTGCCTATTGACCTCTTCTTTGTGGCACTCTGGGAATCTATAGCTTTTTACGTGGATTGGATTTTCGGAAGTAGTACGGATTTCATGTTGAATTGAACTAGTATAGGTTAGCTGATCACCTTCAAGGTGGAAAATATCAGAGTATTTGGAACAGAGCTCCCGTAATAACGTTTCCTCTTCGTGGTTCATGTGGTCGCACCGTAAAGCGTCTTGTAGTTTGGAATCATGATCGGATTGTATGGTCATGATGCAGGAAATCTCTGAAGGATCGAGGCTTAGACACTCGTCGTCAGATGACTCTTGCAAAGAACTTAAGGGTTTTAGAACATGTTCGAAAGGTTCTAGGGTAAATTCAAGATTTTTTAAACAAACTTCTCTGGTGGATGTATTTAAGACAGAAATCACTACACGGTTATTGAGGTTAACATGGACGAGACATTTAGAGAAATAGAGTTCTGGATATTCGGGTCTAGTAGTATCTAAAATCAAACCCTCTTTGATTTCAGGGTTAGTAACAAGACATTCGACGAACATTTCGCTTCGGGCGGGAACTTTGAAAACCGATTTAGTCATTTTGATATTGAAAAACCGTTCAGGGTCGTCAGATATTTCTAGCTTAGACTTTGCATATCTGATATTTGCTCCATAAGCTTTCATAAAACTTGTACCAATTATCCCGTCATAATCTATTTTTATTTCTTTACCTACAACGTGGAAATAAAATGGTAACTGGTCCGTCTTGCATCTTATGAGACTCAACACAAATTTGCCTTTAGTCTCGGCGTAAGAATGTACGTCATTAATTCCTCTAAACTTTACAATATGTTTTTCCAGTTTAGGCAGTGGAGAAAGACTAGACTCTCTAATAAGGCACAGAGCACTTCCAGAATCGATTAAAAGGCGCAGAGGGGTATTGGAGTGAGAGGTAAGCACTTCCAAGTAAGGGAGTGAAGATTTATCTTCTCTTATGTCATATATTATAATTTCTTTGTGATTATTATATTTATCTTCTAATGTTTTATTTTCTGTTTCAGATTTTTTTTTGTTGGAGAGGAGCCCGGAAGAAGTGGAGGGAAGAGCAGAAGATCGGTCGAAATTTTTAATTTTAATACTTTTATTTTGTTTTTCAGGTTCTTTGAGATCAGCAAAAGTCGGTGTAGCATTATGGCAACCAGTGGCAGAAGATAACGAATTGGAACAGCGGTTATCAGAAACAGTGTTATGATGTGGTATGGAAGATAAAGGCTTAGTATTTCGGTGGACTTGCGGACCATTTGACACAGAAGTTTTAGATATAATATAACGTTGGTCTTGCGAGGGACCATATGATACAGGGGTAACGACTTGGTAACATAATGCGCATTAGAAACGGAGTGGCCATTTGACACAGAGGATGACCATTTAGTATTAAAATGTCCATTAGAAACAGTGGGACCATGAGATTCGGTGGATAACGACTTAGTATTAAAATGTCCATTTGAAACAGTAGGACCATGAGATTCGGTGGATAATGACTTATTATTAAAATGTCCATTAGAAACAGTGGGACGCTGAGATTCAGTGGATAACGACTTTGTATTTAAATGTCCATTAGAAACAGTGGGACCATGAGATTCAGTGGATGAAGATTTAGTATTACGGTGTCCGTGAGAAACAATGGAACCATATGACACAGAGGGTGGTGACATGGCATTATATATGTTTTTGAAGGTGGCTGAACCTTGCGAACTAGAATGGTTCACCAACACACTTGAGGTCAGACGTCCTGCAACGACGTCACTATATCGCCTCGTATTTATTACAGAGGAAGGCGATTTCAAGATGAGTTCGGTGGGTTTCTTGCCTATTTTATTATCGGGTATACGGCGGCACTAGTTCGATACCCGAGACATTAGTTTAAATTCTCATGAATATTATACACTTCATTTGTGTCAGGCGGCGTTGATTCAATAGCAACATGGCTGTGTTGCTGTGGTGTAAAATTACGTTGCCTTGAGTTGTTGACCTTGCGTTTTATGCATTGAGATATATTGTGACCCGGATTTTTACAGTACCTGCAGAATATTGTACTTGAACTTTACTGTGACGGGGCGTTTTGGACAAAGTTAGGCCTTTGGGTAAATGATCTCTCGGGCGAATATGGACCCGCAGACTGGGAAGCAACTGGCTTCTTTGCGCGACATTCTCGTTCAATATGGCCTTGTTTGTTGCAGTATCTGCACACAATACGGGCAGTAGTAGGACGCCCTTTAGACAGGAGGTTTTGTATTTTCTCCTCGCTGATGGCTATATTGATGGCAGCGTTGAGTGATTTTACGTCTCTGGACCGTACGAGCGTACTGATATTCGGATGTAGCCCTAAACAAAAAGTATGTAATCCTAAGTCTTCCGTCATCGCTAGTCTACCTGGTAAGTCCTTTTTATACGTTTCAGAATTATGAATTTCGGACTGAAGATCTGTGACGTATGTCTCGACGCGTAGTGCGAATTGGGCTACCGTTTCGTTTGGCAGCTGTCGACATGATTGTAATTCGAGTAATAAATGTGAATAGTGTTTGCGCTCACCAAAGTTTTGCTGGAGGAAGGCTTTAAGCTCTTCGAAGGTGTCAAAAAGTCTAGTCGAACAGGCAACCTGTGCTTTACCTTCTAATTTGGAAATAATGTATTTCAACAATAAATTCTTCTGGTCTTTAGAAGCTAACTCTAACGCGTTTTTACAATTCGTTAGGAATGCATGTAAAGTTTCTCGTTCTCCTTTGTACACATTTATAAAATTACACAATACATTGATTGGAAATTCCACTGATACATTTTCAACCGATTTATCCGAAGATTCGCCTTTTACAGACATGATTAAAAGCTTATGTACAATATATAGTGACTTTTAGAAAATAGTAATTATTTTATTAGGTTCAGTACTCGTGAAATTATTTGTTTCAGGATATAAGGTATGTATCCAAATAATATAGAAATGAATAAGTATAGGATGCAGTGGAACATGACAACAACAGAAGTATTCAAAATTCTACTGACAGTACGACTGCAATTCGTAGAACAGCAGCTATCATCTTACAGCGGGCGTCACGCGTATTTGCGGTGGCGGTAAGGTGCGGCGGCAGCACGGGGAGCGGCGGCGTGCGGCGGATGCGCGGGAAGCGGCGTCCTCAGGTAAGTACCAATTTCAGGTCGGCGCGACAGCGATGGCTGCAGTTACCAGTGGCAGGATTGGAGCGTAGCACGATGATGATAAATTGAAGATTTCAGATTCACACGGTCCGTTCCGCGTGGCAATATCAGGATGCAGGGAAGTTTTCCAGATCGTTGTGGCGTTATAGCCGTCCAGCGGAAGTCAGGATGCGAAGTTGTCTGCGTGGCTCAAAGCCAGCACAGATGTGGGGCGCAACGTGGATTCGGGAACACGCGGCTCAAGGCCCGCGTAGTTATCGCAGTAAAGGTGCAGCTCGCGCTATAGAGCGGATCGGTGTAGAGTCCTTGTTTTCGTGAATATCACGATTTGACCCGTATGAGATGGTTAGCTCGATATTTTGCCAACCATCCCACTTCTGTCACCACTGTTACGGAGCGGGTCAGGATTTAGTTTTTAAAAAAGAAAACTATTATTAACACTAGAACTTATAATCTCACAATGAAAATAGAAATATGGAATTAGAAATGGAAGTAGTAACAATGAAAAACGTGTAGCCGTCACGAAGTTCCAGTACGGTCTGCCTTTACGTAAAACACTTAAAACAATGACGCAAGAATGGAATGCAACTTCAGCGGTTTTACCTTCGTTGCATATACACGTGTAAGGGATTGTAACAGAACGAAAAAATGCCTTATTGGACGGTGATTTGCTTTTATTACGCAAGAAATAGAAAGGGATTGTGCCTGGTTTAGGATTTTTGTTTTGGTCGTTACCGTTCGTTGTGTATAATGCATTATCTGTTGTTACATGCATTGTGTTTTTAAGAACTTTAGCTTATGCGGTATAGTTCCCGGTCTTAAACTATGTAGATTTGCTTTACATTTTTTATTACGATTTTGCCTAAATAACAGGACTTATAGTCTTTGGTATTGATCATGTTATTGAACAAATTACAGTGTTTGAGTGAAATTGAGTTGGTAGAAGTTTCGAGAAATGTGCTAGTACCAGAGTTAAAAATTATATTTCGCAGTTCTCAGTTTAGTTTAATTTCGTTTAGCTAGTTATTCTTTCCAACTCTCGCTACAATTATATTTGGTGTGCTGGGGCCTTACTATCAGCTTTTTAAAAACCATGCAAGTTCCGTGCAGTTCTTAAACCTGGCATAAACAGTTTTGAATAAAATCATACCATGACGCACATTTAGGTGAACTGTTTGAATATTGTTTTCTCAAAGGTGAACGGATAATATTGTCTCTGGCATTCTAACAATTTACTATAACCAACATTGCAGACGCAGACGTTTGTAAGCTAATCAACTGAGTGGATTCATAGCGACATGTTAACGAGAGTCCATACAAAAAAAACAGGTGAACGGTTTTTGTGCGGTTCTTCAATAGTAGGCCTGGGCAGGCCTGCTTTAAAGTTGTCATGGTACGAATAAACCGGGCAGTTGTCTAGAAGTCCTACTTTAAGACCTCATAGTAAGGCCCCTGATCCATTTTAAAATCACCGAAATCTCTATGAGAAATTTCGTTGGGTTTGTGTCATTTGACCCTACCATAAGAAAAAGCCAGTCTTCTTTTGGAAAGTCAATGTCATTTACCGAACAGTTGCGTAAGATAAGGTCTGTTGGGGCATCAGGATAGGAGTAGCTGACTATGTCATAGTCTTTTGCATTTTTTATTGAGACCTAAGGTTAATGAGTTGGGTCCCTAGATCTTTGCAGCTTTGATCTCCGATTATAAGAATTTTAGGCTTACGTTCATAACCTAGCTTTTCTGACAATTTGGTCCTTTTAACACTAAAGGAATTATGTGCAGCACATGTAGTTTCATTAGCATGGAATATCTCTTGGCTTCGATTTCTAACTTGGTCTTGAGACTGCGATTGTTGTTTGGTCATTTGAATATTACTTGCGTTTGCGTCATGAGAATTTTGTTGCATCTTTCGTATCTTACGTTTATCTTTCTTTTTTACCACAGTTGCATATGATTCCTTTTCTTGAATGGTTGTAGATATTTCTTCTGGTATGCTAGTAGTAAGCGGTGTAGTTATTTCTATCTCTTTTTTAGCACCATTCTCTCCACCTCCATTTTTCATGACTTTCTCTATTTGCAATTTTAAATTTTGAATACCTACTTTTAGCTTATTCATTTCAATCGCATGTTTTCCGCTTTGCCTCTATACAATCCCGAATCTCAATATTTTCCGTCTGTAGTTTTTTTATGTCTAGAATTGCATTTATTAAGCTTTCTGACATATGGTTGTCCTGTTTCTGTCGGCTACCTTTACGATCGTCAGTAACATCAGTTTCTGTTAGATCTAAAATTTCACTGGACCTCGGACAGAAGATTGCGTCTTCAAAACTGTCGTCTATTGTGTTGCATGACAAAATGGAGCTGGTCAGCTAAAGGTTCCCCAATGAAAGCCGGCGGCGTAGGGTTTTTGGTCATCGTATAGTTACGAAGCTTATACTATTATTTAGATTTAGCTCTTGAACGATATTGTGACTGCCAACTGGTGTATTTGTGTTGTCACCTTTTGGTCTTATCGAATAACACGATGTGCATTTCCAGGCTATCTTTTTGATGTTGTCCATAATCTGAAATCTAGTTAGTGACACATTGGCACATAAGAGGTCATACGTGCATTGACACGCTGAGCAAACCATGAACTGCCGGTTAGTTATTTTGTTAGGGCACCCAGCACAATCCAAGTTAATAACGGTAGGTGCGTAGCTATTACATAATGTTGCTGAAAATGCCATTTTTCCCCTACTAACTTCGATCAATAAGTACATTATTGATCGAAGCCTACTAATTATAATATTTGTAATCAGTGAGTAGGTATCCGCGTAGTAAGCATAAAAAGGTTAAAAAGCGTGCATTTTGTTAGTAATTCTTGCAAATATTCTCACGGACGATACAGTGTTAGTAGGATGCGATTAATTATTATATTACTTCTTAATTTGTATGCTCGTAGCTCGTACTAGAAGCGCTCAAAGCGTATCTTAGCCATTGAGCTAAATGTACTACGTACTAGAGGAGTTATCCCAAGCATAAATCGTGCTCCATTTTGTTACTAAGTTTAAACTAAAAGCAGCTGAAGCGCTGCAACAATAATTCGTCATCTAACCAAACAGTATGAACACGCAGCGCTAGAGCGTTTTTAAGTTATAGTTTTCTCGCGTCCAAAAGATTGTAAGCGCCGTGATTTTCATGGCGCTTACGCGTTTTGCTTAACGCTCTGCAAGGGCTAATCTCTTCTATAGACTAAACTGCTGACTGATTACAGAAGTGACATCGCTTTATACCTAACAACAATCTTCATTAGTGTGTAACTTGAATTAATTGCAGAATTAATTGCTTATTAATACATATATATATATATATATATATATATATATATATATATATATATATATATATATATTAATAATAAGTAATTAAGTATTTTATGTTTAACGTCGCTTGTAATTTTTTAAATACATTTTCTTATATTGTTGATAGCAAAATACTGTATAGTATGACCGCAACCGCTGTACTGCGCCTTAGGTATGTGCTCGGTACGGCGCGGGGTTCGCCCCTCGCATTCATATTGGCTGATGGAAGCGAATGCGGGGGCTGCCACGGATTTCATCATAGTTACTAAGGTTTTCCCTCTTTCCGGCAACGCGTCTGTCACACCTAAGGCAGGGTACAGCGGTTTCGGTCAGACTATAATAATAACCACCAAGTAAGCTAATTCATTTTATTCAATCCAAATGATTTCTTCTTATTTAATGATATTGATATTCTACCATTGTGTTAAATGTACTACGTACTAAAGAAGCTAGGGACTACTAGAGAAGCTACTTTAGTTACTCTATTATTATTCTGCCTACTTGATACTGTGTGTACTTACAAAGGGAATAAATAAAATAGTATATTTACACTGTAACGATATTTTAATTTCCCTTAAATAATATAAGTTTAGTTAGTTTCTGCCGTTTGGTACAGTAATCCACAGTTTTATCAGTTTTTGCTTCATGATGCAATCTAATTTTTGTGTACTGTTTTATAATGGCTCGAATTAAATGAATTCTGTGATTGAATGTTGATGGTTGATCTAGTGAATGTTGATTCAAATTTGTAAATACTTCTTTCCCGATGAAATGCTTCAGGGTGTTAACGGTTATATAATTAAAATCATATTTTGATGCAAGACTTCCACCGCTTTGCCGTATTAAATTACGAATTATCTTTTCCGTAGCCAAGCATATTATGTACACATCTTTAGCAGAATAACATAGACCACCCATGTCTTTTATAGTTATTAGTGTGTGATGTAGAAGTTTATTTGGTGTAGTCAAACTATCAAAGCAAACTTCACATTTTAACTTTTTTATCAATTGTCTTGATACGTATCCAGATATATAACCAACTATCAGTTTTGACTCGCATGTAAAGGATTCGTGGTCAAGCATTGTTGCAAAGATATCGCAATTATTTTCAGCTTCTAAATTGGAAGTCATCAATCGTGCACTTTGTAATATTTCATAAGGTTGTTGATCATATCTATTTGTACATGATGTACTGTTAATTATGTTTGTAGACGTAGAGTTTAAAATTGAGAAGTTATCCAGAGGGATGCAATTGCCAGTAAATGATGACCGAAGTTCAAGATGATTTAAGGTTTTTTTATAGGCTGCTCTGAATTGCAAAATATTTGGATTATTATTGTAGCCGCCATGTCTTCTTATTAACCCAAAAAATAGCTCCAGATGGTCTTGACTTATCCGGTATGTAGCTATGTAACTAAGCATCTGCTTTTCTTCAACTATGTAGTTGTATAGTGTTTTAAGCGATTCAATACATATTATAGCACCAATGAATCCAGTTTTGTTGGCAGAGTCAACTATGTTTTTCTTCGACATTTGTAATAATATTCTGGATGTCTGGTTTGTTCGTTTAATTATTCTTCTTGATTGAAAACGAAATTTCAATTCAAGTATAAAGGATTTCACTTTATCCAAATAAGAAAATATTTCAGACTTGTTTTTGCTATCTACAGGACGCTTAAAACCATAGAAATGACATTTTCTAGAATTCATAACGTCAAAAAAATTATTCATTAGCGTTATGAAATTCACTGTTCCTGATGAATCTTGAAACTGTCTCGAATTTAAAACTTCATCACATAGAAGTAAAGCTTTTGTTACGCTCATACTCAGCAGCTGTGTTGCGAGTTTCACTTTCATAATCTGTTGTCGAAAATGTATATGACGAGGTGTTAACTTGTTTCCGAATCTAAGACCTTCATTTTGTTGAAGCTTATTTAGATTTATTAGTAGCTGCCATTTGATTTCTTTGTCATTATTATCGAACAACAGTCTTTTCTTCTCGAACGTGTTCCTTATTAGCTTTATAACATGGCAAGGGTCTATAAAAATGCAAACTTTTTCTCCTGTGCATGGATGTGGAAAATAAGTCTTCATATTACTGACATCAGATACTTTACAGCCCAAAATTTCAGCTGCACCAAAGTTTGCAGAACAACCATCAAATGTAAGACTTAAAACCATTACGCCAACCTCATGGCACTTTTGCAAGCATATTTTTATCAAATTTGCCTTTGCTTCAGCTTTTACACCGGCTGTCAAAAAATACCCCACAGGTAGTTTCCAATTTTCGTTTAGGGCAACCAGCATAAATACTAAAGCTTGCGTTGCCACAGTCTCATCTTCTTCACCTTGCATAGGGCCTGCTCCAAAATTAACTGCACCCAATTTTTGATTCTTGTGAAATAGCTTCTGTCTCCTGATAGCTATTTCATCAAAGACTAATGAGCACAGTACAGGTTTATTGGAGTTTGCGTTAGATTGTGATTTCTTTTTTAAGGCTGCAAAGGCTTCTGTTGTAAAACCGGGTTCTGCATTAATCGTTGAATACCATCTGCAAATTGTCCTAGGATGTGGAAGGGCTTTATTGTAGCATTCTCTGACGTATTTATATCCAGCTGGTGAATAATAGTGTAAAGTCAGTGCGAATTTACGTAAAGGTGCAGTGTATAGTAAATAATGCTTGCTCTGTTTATTCTTTTTCATTGAAGATTTATGTAACTCCACAACTTCTGCTTTAGCCATTAAATCAATCTCAGCATTTATATTGAGACCGAATTTATCCTTCAGATTTTGTACAATTATTTTGTAAGAAGCACACTTTTTCTTAAGATAATAATTTTGTCTTTGTATTCTCTTAAATTTCTCAGCTAGTTTCGTTTTAGCTGCAGATTCCTTGCATAGTTTTTTTTTAGTAAAATTTTTTTTGGAGTGTCAAAAATTGTATTTGAACTGCTTACTGATGCAGACAACGGTTCTAAAACTTCCTGATCACCACATTTTGTTAGCTGAAAAATAAATATATAGTTATTTGGGTAACCTGTAAAAATGTAACGTTACAGTATTTTAAAAAAACGCTATAATTATACTAGTTTGACTCGCACACCAAATGCCTCGCCTTTCATAAGTCAGTATACCGAGCATTACAATAAGTTCGTTTTTCTGATCACGATATAATACAAAAATCCCAGCAATAGAATAATAAAATTGTATAATTACGTTATCGCATGGTACTGCAGATTTCTTTAAGTACACTCTTCCTGTCTTTGTGGTATATTTTTCGTCTTCTTTGAAATGCACAGAACATATGCGTGAATAATCTGAAGGTAACCACGTTTCTTCGCTGCGATTCTTCTGAACAAATTTGATCCACGATTCTCTTGTTTCATGACACGGCCGAGGAAACCTTTAAATCCAAATAAAAATAAACAAATCAATTTGAATACCTTAATATTTCATATCGTCATTTTATATTAATATGTTTTTATCTGTAATTATTTAGCATTATACGTCGGTAGTGTCAGCTCTGCACTTTCACATATTCTTACTCTTTGACATTCACATAAACATGGCCGCCCCCTCGCCGCCACGGTGAAGCGTTCACGAGTTACAAGAAATTGGTAAAATATAATTAAATCATGCGTATTTTAAAGATAATATGTTGAACTTACTGGTGAAAAGTCACTCCTTGACTTTTACTTATGTTTCTTGAGTTGTTTGAACAATATCTCAACACACAAGAAGGCATATTTTAAAAACAAAACTTATCATTCAACATGTCACGTTACAGCAATCGCTAGTCACAGACTAAATGAGTTGGAGTGCGTGCACTCTAACGCGTGTTACAAACAATGGATTTGAGGCGTCCCCTCTAGTACGTAGTACATTTAGCTCAATGATCTTAGCATTGATATTCGTTCAAACTTTGCAGTTGTAGCAGTTAGAGCGCTTTTATCTAACCAATATGATAAACATGTTTCAGCGTGTAAAAGGCCTGCAGCGCTTGAAGCGTCTTATTAGTCACCTTTATGCACGACTTGGCAACGTCGCGCGTGCTTGAGTATTTGTACAGTGTTGTAAACGGTAGCAGTGTATTTCTTAAAACTTGGAATTACCTGCTTTTACTTCACAAGATAGTCACATTTACACAAACACTATGTTAAGTTTTATTAAATTATCACAGAAAACTGTACATAAATTAACTTATTACCGATAAGACGATTAAAAATACGGAGAGCAATATTTATACGTGTTGTGCCGCCGGTGTGTTGTTAAAGTGTTCGTAAAGCTCAAAAACGTTATTTTTTCCACTTTTGCCCACACCCTATTCGAACGCTCAACTGAACATTGAAACTGAAATTGTATTTAATTTTACTTTATGATTCTTTATCTAGTCGAATGCTCGCAGGGTAAGTATATTTATATAAACTCGTTTTGCAACACCCCAGTACAACAAAAATAACACAAAATATAGATATAGATAATACTGTCAACAAAATATAGGTAACTAAATATAACAAAGTACGTATACTAAAGCTTGAGGACTGTCTGCGACAATTCAACACAACAGATCTAGCACAAAAAACCGAACCGAACCGAAAAGTTCGGTGGGAAACCAACAAAAACAATAGTTAAAACGCGTTAAGAAAATCAAATTCAAATTGATATTTTATTTTAATGTACAACCTTAATAATGCACAGTCAAACAATGTACAGCCAATAATGCACGGCCAATAATACACGTACCTACATGGATTTGAAATACATGGTTGGCTTTTCCTGGCCGCGTTTTATTGCTTATACAAATCAGTCCGTGTTGATAATACACAGCTATAGTAATTTTTAAACTTTCGCGATTTGAACACATGTTTTAAATGTTTATCGGGACTTATGGATTTAGGTTAGCGGCGTCGTGGAATCCCGTAGTGAGCAAGTGTACAAACCGCGGTGTAGGTACTAGAACATTTACCGATACAGTCAGTGTTGTGTGTCGTAGTGACAACCCTGCGATTTTTCAAGATCAAGTGAGGGTAGGAGAACAAAACACCCGCTCTTCTCGCCGGACTCACCCGCAGTTTTCAGTCAGCTCGTGACCACGGCCATTGTAACATGGTCGAAACGTCGAGCGAAAGGTACATATTTTTACCTATATTAATTAATACGTGATAAGTCCCGATAAACATTTAAAACAATACACAGCTAGTATTGCACGGGTAATAATTCGACGCCAACTGTATAATTCGATAGCTAATTATGAATAATATTGTAAACACAAAATGGCATTGATAATGTTGGAAACTGTGTATAATCTGTATACTAGCTATCACCGAATCTGTCCCACAAGTAGGAGTCCCCGCTGAATTGAATGCTGAATTTTATCTCTATCTCTAGAGTTAAGAGTGAAGTTAATAGAGTTATACTATTTCCATTTCTTTATTTTCTCGATGACAGCTCCTGTGAAACTTGAACGAGCGTCTTTTTTACATTATGTATGAATTATTTCATAAAAATATGACGTTTACACACGTACATTACGTACAAGGTTATACCAGAGTCGTAGAAACTGATAGGGATGGAGCTATATCGATAAATGTAACACGATAACAGGCCCGATATATTTTTACAAAATGTAAGAAACTAAACTACTGCCACTACTAATATACTTAGTTGTCCATAATAATTATGGACGGTTCTTCCAGAGATTGCACCATTTCTTTAGACCATCCTTCGTAAATCTCAGGCTCAGGCTTTAAAGGCCAGTAAAGCATCTGACACGAGTCCTTTCTTTCGTAGACCCTGCATGGCATATGATAAGGCGTTCACCTTTTCCCATTGGCACTGAACTAGTGGAAGCGGCGGTGTCGTCAGTCCAGTTCTTAGATACTGTGTGGTTTGCATTTAATCAAGTCTCGTTAGTGAAAATAACATTTGACCTATCTGATATCTTTTTGGCTTCGCTCAAAAATTCGCAGCGAGCCATAGCTATGTCGTGACGCTCCATCAATATTTTCCGTTTGTCCGATTTTTTATAATCCAATTTCTTTCAAAACAAACCCCATTCACGTAAAGAAACAACAAGTTTTTTAAGTGTTGAAATTTCTTTGCGCAAGTAATAGTCATAGTAGCCATAGTATATGACGGCGAATAGCATCAGCGTCGAAGTTATCAACCGATGTCACAACTGACCAGCGCGATCGTCTTGTTGCGAGCACAGACTAACAGATGCTAACGCATGCTGGTTGCGAGTGACAGATTTTTTTTTTTTCTTTTGTCCTCAACTCGACTCCGTTGAGGAATATGGCGTCGCACGTCATGTGCATTTGCCAGCGTCATGTTTTTAGTGACAGATTAAAACAAACACAAAATGGCGGTGGGCCATTGAGTGTTCCCACCTTGAAAAAATATATTTGAATGTTTTTGTTGTATCTGTCTTTGTTCTATAATCGATCGAATCTATCTGCTTGCCGAATTTCATTACGATCCGTTTAGTTAGCCATTTAGGCGTTAAAGTAGGTATAACAAACCAACTCACTACCTACCTATCTCATTTATAAATTTAGTTAGGATGTACAGATACGATCTTGGTTATAGTTTTATTATGTGTTCTATACACAGTTAGTCAGTAAATAGGTTTAGTAGTATGTACCACAGACACACTATCTCACTGAATTAAGTATAACTACACAACCTTATAGTATTACAATATTGATAGGTATAGGTAATACTAAATTATATGAACAAATATAATTGATTAATTTGTTCTTGCGATCAAATCATAGAATGTATGAGTACCCATATTAAGAGGAATATCTACTGGGAGCATAGTAATGCAGAGGACAATGTATCTTGAGCAGTAAAAATATTTTCACTGCTCGAAGCTACATTCTTCTGTTGATGATCTGCGGTACCTTCATCAAGTAGGTACACATTCCGACATGTGAATCATGATTGGTGTCATGATTTCTCATCTTGGTCAGGTAAACTGGAGTGACCCAGCTGCAGGCAACGTAAGTACTTAAATATATTAGTTAAGTTTTCATCTATTTAATTTTCATCTATTCTATTCAATTACTTAAATCACAATGGTGAGTAAAAGCCCAGCTCGACTGAGATCAAGATTGTGCTTGCAGGGGCATTACTATGAGCTCTTAAAGCAGGCTTTCTAGACAACTGCCCGGTTTATTCGTACCATGGCAACTTTAAAGCAGGCCTGCCCAGACCTATAACCGCAGACAAACCGTTCACCTGGTTTTTTTGTATGGACTCTCGTTAACATGTCGCTCTAAATCCATTCAGTTTATTAGCTTACGAACGTCTAGGTGTCTGCAATTTTGGTTATGGTAAATTGTTAGAATGCCAGAGATAATATTATTCGCTCACCTTTGAGAAAACAATATTCAAACAGTTCACCTAAATGAGCGTCATGGTATGATTTCATTCAAAACTGTTTATGTCAGGTTTAAGAACTGCACGGAACTTGGTTTTTACATGGTTTTTAGGAAACTGATAGTAAACCCCCAGAGCTTCTCAAGGGTCATATAAAAAACATTACTTATATGGCGCGGCTACAGCGTTTTCGTCTAAACTGTTAATTACTACGTAGCGCTATTGGCGCTATCGCTCGGGACAGCGGAAGGGTTAATTGTTGGTTGTGTTCTGTCTTTCACAGGCGAGCAGTGACATGGAGGGGGTCCGTAGGTAAAAACTAAAAATCTAAACGCTCAAATCATACTCATTACCTACATGAAATGGGTACCTACATGCTAGTTCACTGCATACAAAAAATAGTTATTTACCTATAAGTACATTAAAATACAACTTTAAGAAATGTTAGTATATGTAGCGGGCATAAATCTTTTTATAGCTTTACTAGCAAATGCCCGCGACTTCGTTCGCGTAGTAGCGGTAGTAGGCTCGGCCTCCAGCCTCGCCATAACCTCCCGTCTTTTCTTACCTAATATTTTTTTTATGTTAGACCCATCTGCGAAGTATTATAAAACATTTAAAAAAAATGAATAATTTCGGATAAGCCGTTCTCAAGTTATAGCGTGACCACGAGAAATAGGGGTTCATTTTTATATATGTTATATAGTTAGATAGATGAGGCAGCGTAACTTTAATCTAAAGTATCAGTACCTCCTTCATTAAATGATGATAAGAATAATGAATTTAATAGTTTACAATCACTTATTGTTAAATTGCTAAAATTTTTGCTCAAAAGCAAAGTACTTGGAGCGCGCGGCCTTGATTCACTTACTTTGCCGACAGTTAGAACAGAGTAAGAGAGCCACCACACGTACGTACGTACACCAATCAAAATTCCCGAGAATTGATGATTGTATAGACAATGAACTCTTTCAGCGGACCTAGTACAAAAATCACTCACAAGTTTTAAAGATGACTCTGCCATAGATCGAATAGCTGCTATTTTATTACAGAGATGTGTAGTTATGAGCAAGCAATAAGCTTTTTTGACGTCATAAAGTCTTATAAATCGATGATAGGTCATATACGAAAAAGTATGACTCATTATCACGTTCCGCCTGGGCCGAGCGTGCAAGCGAGAGCGCGGAACGATAGAGAGGTACGATCGGCCTAAGCGTTAGGATTGTCTTATGAAGTTATCATTGCACGTAAATAAATATCATATATCTTTTGTCTAAACTCCCGTAACTCCCGCCCCATAAGCCATGTAAATCAATGGAAAAAATATTTCCGACAAATTTAGATCGCTCTTGTCCAACCAAAGAAGAAAGAGTACCTAATATTTATGAACAAAATGGTTTCAATTCAGGGCGATCGTACGAGTATGAGGCCAATTTACTTTCATGTGATATGTGGACAAAAATTGAGACAAACGCCTAGATTATGAAAAAGCTTTTGGTAGATTTTGGATCCGTGGCAAACTCCTAAAATGGTAAGTATATAAATGCTTTACGGATTTTACATAACCAAATTATGAGGTTTATTATACATAGCCAAAGCCTAACTTTATAGATAAGTACTTAATTGTCGCGACGCGAAACTACTCATATTTTATGGCACAGATTATATTATCCTTCATCAATATATCTACCGCGATTTTAATGATGTCGTATGCTAAGGGGGGGGGGGGGGGTCCGGTCATATAACTTATGTTCGATTATTAAAATACATAGAGCAACACGGGCCGTCCGCCGGACGGCCCGTGTTGCTCTATGTTAAAATATAAACATACCTAGACATAAAAAATAACAACTTATGACATACCATTTATTTAGTATACTATAAATTCAATATAACAAACCTTTGATCGAAATTCAAAACGAATAACTTTAAATGAAAACCATTCATAAACTATACATCCATGTGATTAAATGAAATAACTATTATAAAAAATATAATCACTACATATACCTACTTACTTACTTTTTAGTCGAATTTCAATAATCATATATAATAAAACGTCGAAACCTATTAATTTAAGTAAACAAAAATGCCTGACTAAGACAAAAGAGCAATACTCTTTTTACTGACTTACACGAATTGCAATACGCTGATTAGCATTTTGTCGTTCTTACTATTGAAAGTAGGTAGTATTATTTAATATGGTACAAAGGCAGTTGGTGGTATTAAGGGGGTGTCAGTTGCTCGCGTCAGTAGGATTTACCGTTTTTTCCTAGAATAGACTCACCCTACACGTACCTACCCCCTGGGTGCGAGCAGCAACGCCGAGCCACGGGCGGCGGTCAATTAACCCGTTATATGGTACCACGGACCGTGAGGGTGTAAATCCCCATCAAAAAGAGTGGTAGTGGGAGGGCAGCAGCTCCCTCTGAAGTGTCCGATTTCAGACACAAATGATGTATCCCCAAATACTACTGTGGTGTGGAAGGCAAGGGGAAACCATCATACTATTTTAAGGCGCGCTCGTACCCTGATTAAAGAAAAAGCAGAATTTTTAAACACCTAATGTAACGAAACAGATCGATAGTAAATTATGAAAAAAATACTAAGGTTAGAAAAGGAATAGGAAAAGAGTAATAACCGAATAGAATTCATAAATGTAACTCTCATTCAGCAGAAAAAAATCCTGAATAGGTCCACAAAATTAAACTTTCACGTCCAAACTCTCAGAATTTTCAGCGATAACACTATTTTTTTTTTTAGGTAATACTTAGCCAACGTATAGTACTAAAGTAATAACCAGCAGTTTTTTCAATTGTGTTAGTATATATCGAAAAATATAAAGAAAACATAAAAAATCAACGCATTTTCGCATTACATCGTCCATTCTAACAAGCTATTTTCAACCTTGCGTAAAGCATCTTCAATTATTTTAAAATTGGGGTTGGACCGCGTCTTAAGGTACCCAATCAATTACAACGGTGGCCATGTGAAGCAAGCCATCACCCGAACAATGTCTGATTAATCTATGACCCGAACTAATGACCACGACCACTCTGGCAAGAGTGTTAACGACTAATAAGAAGAACACAGCAAAAACAAAGGCAGTTAGCATAAACAAGTCCTGAGGTTTTATTTATAAATAATAACCTAAATCAGTAGAACTTCTTTGGAATCCTCGCATCGCTAGTCGTCGCCAAAGAGAATATAAACACTTGGTCGTCGCACATAAATAAGACTGCTGGGTGTACCTCCTGAACTTCGACAATTCGGTTACTTCGAAAAAACATACTTAGAAAAGTCATTGCTTCGACAAGGACAAGATATTTTTCGCAGAAGTGCTGCGTTATATATTTATCGAAATGTAGTAATTCTGGCGCTACGCCGGCCGCTCCCGCGGCACGCGCGTTATGTGGTCACCATTCAACCTAACGCTCCTCCTCGCTTTGCTCGTCGTCGCACCTATCGTGACTTTGCCTTAGACTAGTCATGAAAACTGAATACCATTAAACATACCTAGATCATTTTGTTAACGGAATTATACCAAAATGTATAGTACTATATAGTATGTCAAATCATCGTTATATCGAAAACAAAATATTATACTTGAACAGTATGTAATATTAGCAGTATATAAAATTAAAGTATTTCAGTTAATAGATATATCAAGTGCTGGTATATATTTTAAATTATATAACAACTACAACGTAGGTATATCAAATAAAATTATATCAACTGTCCGTAATGGTAAGTCTTTTATTTCCAGTGAAGGGTACCTATTAAAATATAAATCTGTAAAATGAATTTCGAACAACAGTCCTATGAAAAATATGCTAAAAACCGAGTCAGGGGATGTAAGGAGTGAAAAATAAGTTCAAATTGTTTGTTTCTCTGTATGTTTGTCTGTCTGTTTGTACGGGCTAATCTCCCAAACGACTGGACCGATTTAAATGAAATTTCGTATGGTGGTAGCTTACATCTCTGATCAACATAATATAATTATATAGGATACTTTTGATCCCGGTAAATTTCCCGTGGGATTATTAAAAATCTGTAATTACCCTATCCCGCGAGGCCACGCGAGCGAAGCCGCTGGCGGGTCAGCTAGTCATTCAATATATAGGTAAGATCAAAATAATGATTGATTGAATGACTTACTGACTGACTGACAGAAAGATAACGCACAGCCTAAACCGCTGCTGGTCGAAGAAAAATGTGTTTTTGTTTTGGAGGGTAGAGGTGATACGAGTGATTTTTGAAATTCATCCCCTAAGGGGCTGAAAATGGGAGAAAACAGTTGTACAAAGGACCTTTATTTTTGAACTTATTGGAGTGAAAATTTGTATTGAGATAGTTAATAAAAATAGTGTTTAATATTTTTACAAGAGGGATTATACTTTGTATGGCATATTGAGCGAAAATTTGTATTGAGATAGTTAATAAAAAATAGTGTTTAATATTTTTACAAGAGGGATTATACTTTGTATGGCATATTGAGCGAAAATTTGTATTCAGATAGTTAATAATAAATAGTGTTTAATATTTTTCAAGAGGGATTAAATTTGTATGGAAAATACTTTGTTTTTGAACCCATCGGAGTGAAAAATTGTATTTAGTTAGTTCGTTTAAAATAAAAAATGGCGTTCATAGTTGCAAGGATGACGTAAGGGTGTGAAAAGGGGGATTAAACTTTGTCAAATTCGTTGTTTTTGAACTTATAGTTTTGTAAATTTTTACCTATTTAGATATTTCATGTTATTAAGGCCAAAATATTAACTGAGGACAAAGAAGAAACAGTCTACGTACCGCTTATACACTTGATCCGAAATTACCTTCCATTCCATTAGAATTTTAAGATGGTAGGTCTTAATTAAAGTTTGTTTCACGATGGCTATTAATAAGTCACAGCTGGACAAACTCTGAAATTTGTTGAAGTTGTTTAGTGGCAGGACTGTTTTTCCTATGGCCGGTTGTGTGGCATGCTCTCGTGTGAGCTCCCCAACTAGCTGGTTACTTAAGTGCCCACCTCCGAATTACTGAACAACATTGTATAAAGAAATACTGTAAAGGACGGTATGAACTTTAGTCAAATACCATACGTAGTGGCAAGCGATTGGCATGTATATTGTTACAATTATTCATATCTATAAAATAAATACGCGAAGTCGCGCGCTAAAACTAATTTTTACACTCATTTATTAGGGACAATTTGTAGGTAGGTATATTGAATTGATCCTTATGATATAAAATCTTCATCACCAATAAAGTTTATGTAGGTAGGACGATATATATAGAGTTTGCCCTCTGTAGCATGTTGTAAGCCTTCTGAACATCGGAGAGCCACTACTTTCCGGTTGCATTAGAGATTAATTCTGCGCAGGGGCTATGTTCAGCAATGGGGGAGGCATATGTTCAGCAGTGGACGTCCTACGGCTGAGATGATGATGATGAGGGGCTGTGATCCACCTGAGACCTTTCTTATGATGTATTTCTTCTGAGTTTGCTGTCTTTGTCTTAGCTACATACTCCCCGGAGTTATCGAAGTTTTCTTCTATTACCAATTCATGGGGAACTGATGCCAAGCCAATGGCATGATCTGGCAGTCTTGCATATGAAGATGCAATCAGTGAAATGAGTGAGAAAGTGAGTGTGTTGTCCGTTGCCTGCTTTCCTGTCGTACATCTTCCCAGTCATATACGGACCACAAACGCCTCCAGGGTGTACATTCTGCTGTCCCTGGTTATTGTGACGTTTTTCGCATATCGTCCTGCACCGATGGTGATTTGCAGGGCGATGCGATGTTTTGCTGAGCTTGAATAATATGTATATTTGTGCTGGAGCACAGCTGCACCTGGGGCCTCGTAGGTTAGTCTAGACTGTACCTATTAGTTATTCTGTAACCGTACGTACCTATGTTCTGCCATCAGCGATCACGACCAGTGCGACATCCTTTTCAGGTACGGTCTGCGGTATAACATTAGTAGGTAAACAGGCATACCAGGATGGTGACAGCTACCCTGTGGGTGCCTATCTTGATGGTCCTGGGCTGCAAATATTGGCTTGTACCAGACGAAGAAGCTCCGGTTCTCGAGGATAGTTTTAAGAGAAGACCTTCATGCTATACTCTATCAAAGGCTTTTTCTAGTCGAGGAAAACTGCTACAATGTTCCTCTTAGAGTTCACCTCATGTACCAGCTGATGCAGCACACAATTTAGTTGAATTGTTGTAGGGTTCGTAAATCCCAAACTGTTCTAGGCACGGTATGATGTAAGGTTTCTTCCTTCTGAGCATCAACCTCTGTAAAAGCTTCGCCAGGTGTAGCAGCAACGAGATCGGCCGGTATGCAGATACATGCCTTCGGTTTTTGACTGATTTGGGGAGTATGATCGCCTTGGCCCTCTTCAACGCATCTAGGAAGTAGCCAGTTCTCAGGATGCCATTAAATACCTTGATGATGACCGCCACTCCTCGTCAGTTGGTGTATATCTGCTATTGGTTGCTCATCGTACCCCGCGACCTTCTTCCTAGGTAATCTTCATCTTGCTACCTCTGCCAGATGTATGAACTCAGTTGTTGGACTAGTGCCACTAGGAGCTCTCCAGTTTGCTTTTGTTGTGAGAGCAGGTTACCAGTGTTGCTTCCCTCTACCGATCATTCTCTTTCGTATGTTTTCCACTTTATCCCCGCGCCACAACACAAGCCATCCAAATAAAGAATTTGAAGTTGAATATTTGATCTCTGGCTGCTGGGCTGTATTTTCTCAGACCTTGTTTATCAAATGGGGGGGGGGGGGGGGGGAGGGGATAAACCTATGGGCTTAGACGCTGATGTAAGGGTTCATGTGGTGGAAGCTGGTCATGTTCTCTCCAGCCCGGTCAATAGTCATAGCTATAATTGTAAGATACAATCTAATAATTATGCACGCGAGTGTGGCGAGTGAGAGTGTGTAAGTTTGTACTTCTTCACTCTGTAGATTCAATGAATATGGATTTTTGGAATGGTGATAGCAGGATGAACACATAGATTTATTTTATTCAATTCAACAGGTAATTCTCATTGCAATTCCTCAGGACCTAATTCCATGCGGACGAAATCATGGACAGTACCTTGTGTAAGATAAAAATAAAGAGATGCTTTGTGCCAATATGGACTTTATTACTTACTTACAAAAAGTTAATTACTGACATTACCAAAAGTTGTACATATTAAGAATGATTTAAGTTGTGTATTTTAACATAAGTAATTAAAGAATTCTCTGCTAACAATACTCATACATAACTAACACTTGTTTTTGGTATGATTATGCTATCTTATTATACCTTAGTAATTTCATGGTACTGTGCAATATGCAACACCTTAAATTTTGAAAGCGTAATTAATAATAATTATGCAGTTTTAGAGCAACTACCCTTAGATGTTGTGGTATTCAACTAGCCCCAACACAACTGAAAGACCAAGACCGTCTTGAATTTTTTACTGCTGCAATTTGCAATTCAGTTACACTACATCTGTCATATTCTAAATTCATAGTGCACCATACACACAAGAGATCCTTTTTAGTTGGTAATGATGCAGTATACAGAATGTTTTCTTAAGAATGGTAATGGCCAAGTCTGAAACTATTGAGAGTTAGAGAAAAGTCGTGAAAGAAGCCCTTGATTTATAAGAAAACAATAACTGCATATTTAGTTTTAATCACATCTTTTTTGTTTGACGGCAATCAATCCAAATATGTATTCAAAAAATGACACCAGTATTATGGAACCAGTAGATTCTGATCACAGTAAATATTATGTGGGTCCATACTAAGACTTGCACTTACCTACTTCTTCAATTCTTAAGTATATAAGTTAAGTAATGTCAACAAAAAATAAAATATGTATAAATGTTTTTAAAGCAATAGACTGTATAGTCTAAGTAACAAAAATAAAATTCATGATTTTTATACAAATAGAATAAGATCATTTGTAAACAGCATTCTAACAATGTTTGTATGAATAAAGACCTTGAAAAATCAATCAATAGATTCGGTCGCTGATAAATTATTTCACACTTTTTGGTGTTGAAGCTGGTTTAATTTTTTGGTAATAATTTGTTTTTCACCATTTTTACTGACCCTTGCTACTTACGGGATTGATTGTCATTCACAGCCAATAATGATATCATCAAGAGAGGTGTGACATTTTACAGTTATTGGAGTGTAACTCAAAAACTGCTTAACCAAATTTGATGTAATTTAAATGGGACCACCTCGGAAGTATACTCAACCAAACAAAAAAATATTTTGAGATTGATTGGTCCACAAATGGGGGGAGAAATCGGTGAACATACACAAAAAAAATATAATTTAATATAACCTCCTTCATTTTTGAAGTTGGTTAAATTTAAAAGAATTATCCAATCGTCCACTAAATGTTATTTTTTCACAGAAGACACTCAACTCCTGTTCAATTTATTTGCTTGTTATGTGTACAGATCCTTTGCGTAGGTATCACCACAGTATCCCGCTAATTTTGATCTTTATCAGCAACAGCAACAGAATCCAATGGTTCAATAATACAAGGTTTCTTTTTTCTTTGAATCATTCGGACCGATTTCCGTCAAAAATAAAACATTTAAAAAACTTAATATTCAGTTATTGTTTTCTTACAAATCGAGGGCATGACTCCTTTCACCATATTTTCTCAAACTTTCGTGGTTTCAGACACGGCCGTCACCACCCTTCTCAAAAAAAAAAACCACCCTGAAAATATGACAGCCAGAATTGTTATTAGATGTTCTACTATAAAAAGGGTCTTCTCAATAAAGCAGAGAATAAGAGGAAATCTCGTATCTAAAATTGTTCTGTACATTAAGTCCACACTGGAATACAGTGTTATAAAATAAGAGGAATGGTATACATATTTATTGATTGTTAATCAATCATTAGTATTACTATAAGGGGTATATATATAAATTTGTACAGAGCATATTTGCTTGAAACAAAACCAAACTAGCTTAGGAATGATGTTTGATATGAATTAGCAATGAATTTTACTTCAGCCTTGCGATAACACTCCACTCCACTTAGACATGATTTGAGCATCACATGCATATTGCACAAGTTTCATGAAAATTTTCTCTGTACCAATGCATATTTTTAATATTTCATATATGGGTCATACTTGTTGTTGATGCAATGCATTACCAGTTATGAGTGGGCTATTGAGCTAATTGCATACAATTCAGTATCCTATTATTTTAATAGCAACAGCAGGTTCAGTCACAGTATAAATATAGAGAAACAGTAAGGAGACCTACAAACGTTTGACAAACAGCTCATTCACACAAACATGCGCAAAGGCGAGAGTGCTAAGCGGTTGTTGCGGTGCTGTCAGTAATGAGGCTGCATCAAGACGAGTGGTGACATAAGGTGAGTTCGTTTAGCTTATAAGGGCATTGGTGGCATTGTCATTGATGGCTCTTTTGTTATAGCGTTTGTAAAGCTCAAAAACGTTATATTTGCCACTTTTGCCCACACCCTATTCAAACCCTCAACTGAGCATAAGACCTAAAATCGCATGATTATGCTGTCAAAAAACGATCACAAACAACCATGCTCGGGACGTGGGTCAAAAATTGCTCTTTTTTAGCTTTCCGAACGCACAGAGAACAAATAGAGAGAACAAAAAGAGACATGAACAACATTTTCACCCACAGATTCCCAATTCGAACGCCCCTTGTGAGCGTAGCATTATTTTTGTTAAAACACTCACAAGGTGCCTATTCGAATGTACAGATATAAGTTAATTTTCAGTTAACTTGGCTTAGTTTCCATGTAGCATTTTTATACTATGGTTCAGTTTTATATATACACTTACTTTGTAAATGTATCTAGATCTCCACATGAAGAGAAAATGTAAAAATACAAATCACATGGAAAAGGGGCCTATAGGGCCGTATTTATCCCAATAATATTATCAACACAAAAGTTTGTATGTACGGATGTATCTGTAGTAGTCTATTTTCAAAAACTACTGCATGGATTTAATGAAATTTGGTATGTAGGTAGATGAACTGCTGGAATAACATATAGGATACTTTTTCATCATCATCCATCACTATGCGGTTGTTACCACAGAGCGCAGCTAGTAGATAATACCTATAAATATCACCAAAAGAAAATAATTGGCAGGTGGTCTATGCCTACAGAAAAAAAGTTCTGCAGACTTAAGTCGGGCTTTCATAACATTTCAATAAGCAGCTCAATATACCCCTTATTTATTTCTTTAATCTAGCACATAATAATGATGTTTCAATCTACCTATTTCTTATGAAGAGGTAGCATAAGGAACCCTCAATTTAAAATCAAAACATTGATCACATTTGATCAATGTCTACAATGCTAGCACTGCTTGTAGACAGATTAATTTCTATTTTAATTAAACAAGATCAGTTCCAAAATTACTTTTTAACACTGACTGACAGTAAAATTGTTCATAACACTAAGATTAGCATTAAATGTTTAGTAGTACTTAGATATCATCAACAGTAGGTAGCCAGAATGCCATATTTGTACATGCTGATGCCAACATCATAAACTTAGGATTAAACTGAACACACTGTATGGGGGCTGGGTGATCACCATTGAGAACACACACTTTATAGCCAGTGTCAGCATTCCATACATGGACTCTTCCATCTGTGGACCCACTGAATATGTACTGTGAATCTGGACTGAAAGATGCTTCAATAGGTATTCCTTTATTGTTTAGGTGCCCAGTAAATGTTTGTAGAGGTGTGCCATGGTATGCATCCACTAATCTTATAATCGATCCATTTGTGCTAATAAGCATGGTTTTTCCATCACGTGAAAATTTTAAACCTGTCCAATCACATTCTTTCTCCTGGTTCAATTTGAATGTCACAAAGGGTCCTTTGTCAAATGACCGCAAATCATATAATTTGATACTTTCTGAATTAACGCCGGCTGCGAAAATAAGTCCTTCTGGGTCGTATGCTGCTACAGGTCTGCCAGACAAGTGCATTAGTCCTTGACAATTTGGTGATCGGAGATCCCACAAACGCAGAGTTTTATCTAAAGATCCTGACAAAAATGTGTCTTCCACAGGTGAGAGGCATAGTGTTACTACTTTTTTCGTGTGCCCAGGGAAATATCTGATGTACTTATTGTCGTGAAGAGACAGGTATCGTATGGTATCGTCTACCTTAGTTGAACTGTGTATGGCGGTATTCTTTGCATGAGTAAAATGTATTAGATCAACTCCATACTTTTTGCTGTTTACTGTGATGACTTGAGAGCCTTTTTCACAATCATAAATAACGATTTGGTCATCTTCACTGCATGATATCAATGTTTCTCCGCTAGGTGAAAAGTCTATACTGTTTATTTTGTCCGTGTTTTCTCGAAACACCTTTGCAACTTTAAAACTACGCACAACTTGGTCAACGAGTTTCATCATTAGGACTAATCAACGCAGAAACTTTTCCAATAAAAATATGTTTTTACAAGAAAACAACATTCGCACAAGTTGATGGTTGTAATGAATGAATGAAGAACTGTACTGTAAGTCAAATCAAATGCCTGTTTTGTAGATTATACATTAAACACAGATGCAAAGAGTAGAATAACTGTCCTAGAATATACTGTTCTATACAGGAACACAGATGTAATAAACCACCTTCACTCATTCGAAACATAGCCTACAGACAAACGCTATGGCTACGTTCCGGGAAGCGCCGAAATCACTCGCGGCGCTCGATACGAAAGGGCTACGTTCTGGTAAGCTCCGAAATCACTCGCAGCGTTCGCACACCCATTCCCTTATAAGCCCACGATCATCGTGAGCGAGCTCGTACGTTATCGATGACGTCACGGAAAACGACCGACAACAAATTTCGCGGTCGTTGCGACCTGTCACTGTTAAAGCATCAAATAAGTATAGAATTATTTCTATTATTGATAGAAAATTTAGCGCGCATTTCGCGATATTGCAAGCATTGGTACATAGCGGAACGCTAAACCAGGGCGCGACAGTTGTGAGCGTTGACGGCGCTCACCAGAACGTACCCTAGGGCGCGTTCAGGGGTCCGTTCAGAACCTCGGTGTGAGCGCACTCGGAGTGCAACTTCTCGCACTAACGCCGCGCCGTTCCGAACTTAAGGGTAAAGCACGCAGGTTGTTCTAACTCGAGCGTTCCTAACCTCTTCTTGTTTGTGTGGCTTGTGCGGCGTAACCATAATTTTGCCAATAACGGTTCGCGCGGATAGGAAGGACAACAAACGATGAAGAATGATCGGTAAGCAGCGAGATGATCGGTAGTTTTTGGACCATTTAACAATTTTGCGTCTGAGGATACTTTATCTGAAGCAACATTTTAGAGGGTGTCATCGTAATTTTCGTAATGTGAATTTCACCACAAATAACCATATCATGGATTCCAAATCAAGTCTGAATTATTTAAACGCTATACAAATCAATTCTGGTAAGCTAAAGCATCAAAAGTATATCAAACTAGAAATATTGACCTACATCGAAGTACTCGCACAATCTTGATTCAAATTAATACACTTAATTAAATGTTCACAACATTACAAATTCCAATTTGTCATAAAAATCTAATATGAATCTATATATCAAAAGTATATATTAAAAACAATTACAAATATTAATTAATTTCAATCAATTAAAGCGCCTCCAAATCTCCGCGGCGACATATATGTTTATATACAAATGTTGTGTAACTTCATTGTACGTTGTTGGTGAGCAAAGATACTCAAGCCTAAATCAAGCGTCAACTCGATGTGTCATGAAAACCGGGTGTAAACAGTATTTTGGCTCAAGAAGGTAAAGTTGCAAGAACAACTTCGAGCGGCGAACGACTGGATAGATCGCAGCTGGCACACGATTCGGGTATGAGTTTAACATACATAGAGAAATTCGATGGAAACTCATTTTACAATACCAGCCATGGCGACCTGTGGGAGTACACTCATACGACACTGGTGAATTCTGATAAGGCATAAAGAGATACCAAAAAGCTACAGCGAGGATATGTTTGATGATATAATCACATTGCCTGGTTCACGTGAGATATGCAAAAATGACAAAGGAGTCATGGTAAGTTTTAAGGTCAGCTTTTGAAGAAAAAGGTCTAAACAACAGCTGCAGACTTTTTTCAGAGCTACAAGGCTTAACGAAATATGTTCAACCAATGAGAATTGCAATGGAAAACTAAAAATATAGCGTTGACTATATACTATGTGAAGACCAAGCTGTTACTAGTGCAGGATTCATACAGTGCAATGCAGACCCATGTACAAACACTAAAGATACTGCACTTTTAACGGATAAACAATACAAAGCAAGAAATCTCTACAGAAAAAGGCACACGTAATTGGATATTTTAATGTAATCTAGTTATGTATGTTACTGTATGATATTCTTCCACAAAAAATATCCCGTCCTATTTCATTCAAATATCTTCTGTCCCTTACTATTTCTTCTTTAATTAACTGTATATTATGTAATTACATTAGTAGAAATAAAATAAAATTAGAATATATTCCTTAATATTTATTTTATAAATGTATGAATTTTTATTATTATTATTTTTATTATAAATGATATGATATTTTGGTATAGTTTTTGATTTGAACTTTGTTCTTATTTATGTTGTGTTTGTGTGTTTTAGAGTAATCACTGGAGTGGAACAGTTTGTTTGATTCTCTCTTCTAATCACCGACCATATTCTAAAAGTTTACTTTAATTTCTAAAGAATCTAATCTAATCTAAAAAGCTCCCATAATCTAGGGCACTTCGTATTAAGGCATGTAGACCAGCTTAAACGAAAATGGGTGTGCACCCCACCAAACGCCTGGAGACATGAACATGTTGACTCTTCGTTCACATTTAGCCGCAACATAATCACAATTTAGCATACCAGTTATTTTAGAGTATCAATCCAAAAAAATTGGCTTTTTTTTGTTGGTTTCGTACTCCATCGTAGTAAACATTGATCGGAAGAGGATTGCACAACCTTGAAAACAGTACTGATATACATACATTTGTCTATTAATAGCTCCTGCCCATGTTCATCAAATCAGATTTTAAGACTGGATAAAGACATTATTATATGATGACTTGCATTAATTATTGATTGTTCTTTACTATAGATTACTAAACCATCAGCATACTGCAGCATTTGTACCGACTTTTCACGCAACAGTTTCAAATCATGGGTGTAAATGTTATATAGTAGGGGGCTAACGATTGAGCCCTGTAGTAGACCTTTCCACAGAAGCCTATAATCATTTGAGGAATCTAATTTAACTGTTCGACCGCTCAACATATCTATACTAATATTATAACGAGGAAAGGTTTGTACGCTTACATGTGTTTGTAACGAATTGGCTCAAAAAGTACGAGACCGATTTCAAAATTCTTTCACCATTGGAAAGCTACATTCACCGTGAGTAACATAGGCTATATAATTTCATCATCATTATCCATCACCACGCGGGTGAAACCGCGGAAGCAGCTAGTTTTTCGATAAAATGATAAAATTTATATAAGCACCTTTAATTTGGTTAATTTATTTTGTAGAATTGATAATATCACACTGTCATATGCAGATTTTATATCTAGGAATAAATTATATTAATATTATGTGATAAACCTAACGAATTGCTGTTACTAAATTACTTGAGCTATCAATTGTGCTCCTACCTTATCTAAAACCACATTGAGTACCAGGTAAAACATTATTTGATTCATTGTACCATTCAAGGCGATTCTTTACCAGCAGTTCAGCAATTTTTGATATTGCATTGACTAGAACAATATGGCGGTATGATGTAATATCATTAGGTGTTTTATTTGCCTTCAAAATACGAGTAGGAAGGTTAATTTGTGATTTCCATGATGTAAGTATATTCCCCGACATCATGATAGTGTTTATCAAATCTTAGATGTAATACATAGATATATTACCAATGTGCTTATAAAACGAGTATAGGAGCCCATCCTCGCCTGTAGCGGTGTCTTCAGAACATGACAAAATGCCATTTAGTTCGTTATATGAAAAAAGGTAAATTAAGACCTGTTTGCTCAGCTATTTTACTTGTTATGGATACGATTTCATAGGGGACATGTGGCGGTGCTAAGTAATCTAAAAATATATGAGACATTTGGTTG
The DNA here is from genome assembly GCA_917880725.1 of Selenia dentaria. Taxonomy (NCBI): domain Eukaryota; kingdom Metazoa; phylum Arthropoda; class Insecta; order Lepidoptera; family Geometridae; genus Selenia; species Selenia dentaria. The sequence continues at coordinate 24,292,365 of OU862882.1, read as the reverse complement.
GGAAGAAAATATGTTTGAGTATTGGATGTTAATTTAAAACAAATAATTGTTTTCCGGGTAATAAAAATTAGTTGACACAAATGGAACCAGGCCCCCAGTCCCCGGCAGCCCCGCTATTCCTGGCTACGGTAGTGGCCACGGTAACGGTGGGGGCAGAGGGTGCTAAGAATCCCCGGCAGACACCCGGCTACCGCCCCCGACGACGACGACGACTGACCCTGGTAACACACAACATACACACGATGAGGACAGACGAGAAATTGACGCGCTGGAAGAGGCAATGAATAGGTTAAACTGGGACATCGTGGGGTTATCAGAAGTCCGAAGAGCGGGTGAGGACACGATAACCCTAAAATCAGGTAACCTACTCTACTACCGGGAGGGCGACCAACAGTTCCAAGGTGGTGTCGGGTTTCTCGTTCACAAGCCCCATACTAACAACATTGTTACGATTGATAGCGTTACCTAACACAATAGGGTCGTATACCTAACACTCAGAGTCAGTCCTGGATTTATCAATAGGCCGTATAGGCCGCGGCGTAAGGGCGTCAGCGTCCTAGGGGCGGCAGATTTTAGAGGACGCTCTCTCACTCGATTCAGAGGATAAATAAAAAAATTTATGAAAAGTTGCAATTTTTCTTCAGAATTCCTTAGAAAAGGTCTAAATTTTGTTTTGCGTGGTAATCGCTCCGATCCACCATCTTGATTTCAAGGGTCATTTTTTTTTACGGAATAACTCGTTAATTTACAATTTTACACGAAATGTGTTGAAAAATTTTTTATTTAACATTTAATTTCCCACAATTTTGATATACATGATTTTTCCCTAAGATCGATACTTTCCGATTTATACCCAAAAATGGGGGCGAATTTTGTACAACAACTCGTTTATTTTTAATTTGAGATGAATAAATTGTTATAAACAAAGTTGTTATGAATTAAGAGTTTTTTTTCATCTGATCAATATTTTTCAATTTATATGGTATATTTGTCCGGTGTAATTGTAGGAAATGTAATTTCAAAAATTCGAAATCGCAGCAATTTGCCATGTAAATTTAAAAATAAACGTGATAATGCAATGATACAATTTTTCCCCCACCGCTTTTCAGGTATAAATCGATCCAAAGAAAACATTTACTAGAACCAAAATTGCATAAAACTTACAACTTTGTTTATCACAATTTTTCATGTAATCTTGAAAATAAACGAGTTAATTTAAGTTTTGTTAATCAAACAAAAATTCGTCCCCTTTTTGGATATAAATGGGAAAATAAAGATCATATGAAAAATATACGGCAACAAAAATTTTAATTTTCGAGTCAAATGAAAATAAAGTAACTATTCTCTAAACAAAATTGATGTCGTAACGGATTGATTAACAAAATTTAGACTTAGACTGCCAGTGACCTTCTCTAAGGAATCATCATCATCATCATCATCATTATCAGCCGGAAGACGTCCACTGCTGAACATATGCCTCCCCCATAGAACGCCACTTGGACCGGCTACTCGCTTCCTGCATCCAGCGATTCCCCGCGGTTTTTATGAGGTCGTCGGTCCACCTAGCGGGGGGCCGGCCTACACTACGCCTTCCGGTGCGTGGTCGCCACTCGAGAACCTTTCTTCCCCATCGGTTATCAGTTCTGCGAGCGATGTGGCCTGCCCATTGCCACTTCAACTTGCTAATTTTGAGAGCTATGTCGGTGACCTTAGTTCTCCTACGGATCTCCTCATTTCGGATCTTATCACGCAGGGAAACCCCAAGCATAGCCCTCTCCATTGCTCGTTGAGCGACTTCAAGCTTGTTAATGAGGCCCACAGTAAGGGACCACGTCTCAGTGCCATAAGTCATCACTGGCAACACACACTGGTTGACCTCCTTGTCGAAGTTGGACCTACCTAATTGGACAGTCTGTCCCAGGTAGACGTACTCGTCTACTACTTCGAGTGTATCGTTTTCAACAATTACCGGTATAGGTGGAACATGGACATTGGACATGATTTTCGTCTTATCCATGTTCATCTTAAGACCAACCTGTTGGGAAACTCTACTGAGGTCATTGAGCATGGTGCCGATATCCTCGAGCGACTCCGCCATTATAACTATAAGGAATACCGAAGGAAAATTGCTTCTCTAATTTTTTCCGGGTTTGCCCCTTTTTGAGGTAATTCAAATGCGATAAAAGTCAAATAAGTTCACTGGTTTTCTCAAGGTTCTTACGTTAAATCCCTATAGAAAATCATTCCTAACGAAAATTAATACTTCAGCTACCTACTTGTAACAACCACCCCCCCCCCCCCCCCCATTTTAATTTTAATATTAATAATAATTCGTTTTGGCCAATGATCGTCTAGTCTAGGAGGACCCTAACACTGTGTACCGCTGCTGTAACCTTGCTCTTTTCGGAAAGAATTGAAACAGAGAAAACTATTCAGAACTATAGATGCCTAGAGAAACCAAAAGCAACGCCTAGGTATTCTGATATTACGATGGATAACCTACTACTACATTACTGAACTGCTAGCTGATAACGAAAAATTGCGATGAACATACTAGATTGCAAATACTTAGTTCTTACAGACTGACTGACTGAGCTGATCCTAGATTACTAGCTTATGTACTTGATTTGACTTCTAATTGTGGAAGATATTAATCATTAATATAAGTTTCTGAATTTAAGGCTATGTTATTTGACCATAGAACATAGAAACAGTAGGTTATTTGCAAGTTTTACTATATAATTATTAGCTTGCAAAACTATCTGTTAAATATGATAAATCAGTTTAGTGAAATAATATATAAACAACTCCATTTAATAATATCAGATATACGCATGATTTTTGTTATTATTAATAACAGTTATAAACTTGTTAATTATATAACTAGCTTTCTTTATAGATTTATGTTTGTTGCTATGAGCATTTAGCTGTTGATAAGATTGATATAATCTATTGCAGACTAAGTATCTCTATAATATGTACTATTTGTTTCGTTTATGAAAACTGCTAGGAAATAAACGTGAAATTAAAGTAAAAATACACTTTATATGCGCTTTAGAAATCTCTTGTGATCAGTAACTACTACGTTGATTATCCAATTCCTTTAGATAAATATTATCAGTCACTATTCCCTGAATAGGTCAATTGTTCAAGTTTAATCATTTACTTGTTTACTGAAAGCAATATATGGGAAATAATATCAGTGACTTAGAGAAATCTCTAGACCCTTGTTTGTAGTTTACAAGAATTCTCAAGGTGCTGCATTGCTTGACCAAGTTTGATAAGATTTACCACATACATAAATCTCCTTTTTATACGAGATTGCTATACTTAGATTACTAGTGTTTTACATGACATGTCATCTATTGAACCATTGTAGGAAAAGCAATTATTTTAAATACTTAAGTATTAGCAGAATCTTTGTTGTATTGGTTAGCTCAATACTAGCAGCCATATATTTATTATGATGATTATTATAATAGTTAGCTTTACTTTGCCGAGTAAATTATTGATAGATATCTCTACAATTTAAAGATATAATATATTTTATTAATTTTCATATTGTAAGTAATTAGTTTGATTTTTTTTTTAGATTTGCCGTAGAATTCTAGATTTATTATGATTTAGGAAGTAGGATTCTTGGCATGTTCAAGGCTTACAACTCGAATGCTGGATTAAGAGCTGCTCATTACTGTGACACAAATGTTCTCCATCACGCCAAGATCCTCTTCTATTTACCCCAAAATTAGTAAGGCCTTACTAAGTCCGTTTTGTAGTTTTCCAAATGTAGAGTTTGCATCTATAAGCGATTATAATCTTATTTATCTCTTCTTAATATTATTATTTATCATTACGAATTATCATTTGATTCTAAATATTACATTTGATACTTTCAGCAAATAATTCAATTGCTATAATTTATTACCGCATTCTCATGCTAGGATCAGAGTTGACAATCTAGCCCAAACTCGATTCATTAGCAAATATATAACATATTATTGCAACAAATACATTACATTTCGTTTGAACTAATATTTCTATATTCCTTTGCAGGCAAATATTTCTGTATTCCTTACTTTATACTGATTAAAAATACATTTATTTTGTCATTTTTATTTCGTAGTTAGTCTTTAGTTTCTAAGTCTAGCATACTAATAGATTGTATTGATATGACGAATTCATTATTGAAACCTACGTCTCTAGTGGTAGACACCACTAGCGCGTGAATTTACTTATTTGCTCCCGATTGAACCATCACGAAGTTAATGTATAACCCGGTAAACAAAAATACTACCGAGACCTACTTCGGTCCTAAATAAATTCATAGGCTGCTAAAGTGTGTGTAAGTCCCCAACAAACCCCCCAAAGTTAATTGCGCATGAGCTTTCATCCCCCTGATAGGATGGCTCAAGTTTGATCCCTAACTAGCCTCTAAAGTTCGGTGCCAAGCCGAGAATCGAACCTATGGCCCCTAGGGTGTCCAACTCCACGCACGGAAATAGTCGCGCGACTATACCGCTATAGCCGAAGCTATGGAAGGCTGCAGAGCGACGTTCTAGTATGAGAGGAAATAAATAAATATAATACATAGAAGACACTTCCACTGGAATATTCTTTCCAATCGAAGTGAGGAGCAGTTAATCGTACCCATTGCAATAGGTTAAAGCGATTGTTGGCTCGCTCCCAAAAGTGTCCAACTCTAAGGATTGGGCGTTCCCTATCGAGGTGGATCTTAGTTGTCACCGTGAGGTATCCAACCCACGTCCGGAACCATGTCCGTAGCAGAATATATTACCTCACGGAAGTTCGAGAATTTAATAAGCATTTTCTCGGTCTTTCAACTGCTTATATACTTTCTCAAACTTCACAGTGACGCCGATTTGAGGCCGATAGGTATCCAATCAAAGCCCTTTCTATCGGCGTCAAAACGGCTTCAGATCCACCTCAGCCAATCTCAGCCCTCCAGCGCATTCCTATTCTAATTTCAAAATCTCATCAAAATCCGCTCATGACAACACATATTTTGAATTTCGTATGACGCCGATCAGAGGTACGTAGATCCAATCAAAGCCCTTTCTATCGGCTTCAGATCGGCGTCAATACTCATTTGTTTTAGGGTTCATTTTGATGAAGCAAACTCAAATACACGGACACACAACGAAAATATGTTCCTCACATAACTTTGTATGGTTAGAAATATCAATGCTGCTTATTTTCATGGTAATTTTATTAATTTTGCTTGTAACTTTTATGTATTTAAAGGATTACTCAACATTTCCTTTTACTTGAAGTAACTTATCTTTATAATAATACATAGAATATCTTGATAGCTTAAATATTCTAAGCTGCTTATCATTTTCAGTAAGTACCTATAGTCTTGCTATAAGAAATACCTAACATCTAAATCTCAATATTACACATTATCGCTTTCTTCTACTTTTGATTGTCTAAATTTCATCAATATTTATTCATACCAAGATGCTTTTTAAATGTATCTATATTTGTGAATCGTGACGGAATCCTCATCCAGAGCCTGTTCCGTTACAGCCAACCCCCAAAATTTACGCAGGTTCTCATAATTTACCGAAGGAAATTTTCCCATTCTCCATATATTCAACTTCACAAATATAGTCCCACCAAAACTGAACGTGTGCTTATTCTAATTTGTTAAAATTCGTTTTCAAACAAGGATATGAGTACGTGAACTCACTAGTGGAGTGTATTTAAAAGACCGAGTTAAAAATAAATTTACCTTAAGGGTTGATATATCCGATCTCAATGTCTCCTCCATGAGTAAAAATGACTTCTCACAAGGACAATCTGAAATAACGAAAGGGAACTAGTATTGTGCCAAATTGTGCACCTAGTCAATTCGAATAATTCAGCATACGTGCTACCACCCAAACCAATTTTTCGTTTGGGATCGAGTATGTGGAGTAGAACCTACGCCACCCTTTATTACTCCAGATCTCGTTAATAGCTAACAAGCAATAATTCTCCATGGCTGATACATCCCTCTTCAAATCAAACCAAACAAGCAACCGCCTAATAACTCGGTGAATGTAAGTGTAATGGCTAAACATTGGCTACCTGTAAAGTACGAACTCTTTATGGAATAATTCAGTTGTAAATACTGATGTGGTGTCTTCTGACCTAAACCTATCTCCAATTTGTACTCCATAAATCATTCGTTGAATAGTGTGTGTCTGTCTGAAAACAAAACTTAACAAATCGACTCCAGTCGGTATTGTCGATTCATAGAGGCCCTAAACATGATAATATGCTAAACTCTTTCACTCACATCTCTCCCTGGGCCCTTACTTCTTTCATCTCTTCCCATCCCTTTAATTATAGCTTAAATCTTTCTTCTCTTACATTGCCCTGCTTACTGCCTAAATAAACCTTCAATCCTTTTGTCTGGAGTCTACGAATAAGTTCCCACAATAAATAGTATTTACTAAATGAAACTTCAGACTTTTATTTTTATAATCCCTATTTTCAATATCATATTTTTTTTTAAATTCTATGTTAAAAAGAAATAGATAAAGCTGCAACAAAAACCCGCCCCGATGAGGACTACGCCCGCTTTATAACAAATGATTGTAACATCTTTGTTAAATTATAATACAGTTTTATTAAATATTGTAATAAAGTTTTATTAAATATTGCTGTACCTTGGTATTTTTTATTTTCCTAACGCTTTCCATGTACCCACTTCATTTGAAGAGAATCTTTAAAATTGTGATTCCTAATATTATCATTATTTTTGTTTTCCTTGTATTTGTTATTCTGTCTAAACTTAATTCATTCAATTTCACAGTTGCAAAATGCACGACTTTTTATTACATAATCATTTTGCAATAATAATGTTAAATATTGTTTAATTATAAATCAATACCTGAAACCGATTTTTATAAAACTCTAAACTATCTGATTACTATTATATCTTATATTATTATATATCAACAATAACAATCCCGCTTTTACAAATCCTTTCTATAACTTATTTAACCAACGCATTCACCTAAAACAACATTGTGTCTTTCTATCAATAATCTTCATTGGCGCACAGAACATCTTCAAAATCAGCTCAGTAGATCAGTCTGAATAAAATAACAACTCGACATACCTAACTCTAACCAAATCATTCGCTTTTACATGTACTGTCTACCGCAATCCTCCAAACATGTTTTTATGTCATTTCCATTGTGGTCTACATAACTATGTACCTACTTACATATATTTTTTTTTTAGTTATATATGTACCAAAACATTTAATCAAAGGTAACTGCTCAAAAACGTTACTCTAGAAATAGCTGCACAGTATTTTCCTTCTGCTATGACTTTTGATTTTCGGTTTTGAAACTAGGTTATTGATAATGTATCCCTATGATAGGTACCTTCCTGAATTTCTGACATTATTCCTTTCCATGAATAATTGCATCACCCCTTTCCTGTTTGATACAAATTAAACCCGACTAATTATGAAGGTAATCTGTCAATTATAGATACTTCGTTCCAACAAGATATACCTACAATAGCCCTATAACTTCTTCCTTTACATGCTACTCATAACTATAAAATGAAACTCGTTACGACTGTTTATTTAGTTAGCAGGGAAACGCCCTATAAACATAAACAATATTCTATTTACCTTTCCTTTTGCTTTTATTAACGCCACCTATCGCTTGTTGTCAATATTATACGCAAACGTCAAACACACGAATGTTTCTCTCTTTTTTATTCCATTTCCTGATCTCTACTACCGATAACTATTTGGTCTTTTCTTTAATGTAATCCATAAATTACAATTTATTACGCTAATCAATAATAACACTCTAATACTAGCAGCTCCGTAGTCACTACAATATAATAAACAGTCCAACACACCCCTGTGCTCAGCTTTCTCCATTTTTCCTTTTCCTCGGACTATAGTTATCTATCAACCAAACTAACGACATGCCGTGAATTAGAATACTCATACGATAGGTGAAGACTAATAATAGCCTTAGGTAATAATAGGTTTTAAATAGGTTTAGGTCTCAGAAGAACTAGTAAACTAGTAGTATCCCGTAACTAGAACTTGCGATGTAGGTATACTGAGTTTTAATGTAATTTTCTACCCAATATTTTTTCGCGAACGTTATCGATTTGAAAGATATAGATGTAATACCTATCAAATTTCCGCAAGCCTCCCGATTACAAGGATATAAAATGGTAATTTGTTTATATTTCTATAACCCAAGAAATGAAAAAACCAAGATATTTCGAATATTTCTATGCTCGACGTTTGATAACGGTCTATAACTAATAAGTTATTTTTCATAGTTAGATTTCTACCTGATTTTAATTTCAAATGAACAAACAAAAAAACATAGTTATGTTTATTTCCATTTGTCTTTGTAATTTCCAACCCCCATCTTCAACAACCTTCGTAATCCATTTGCATCAAACCTTGCAAATAATCAATTAGTGAATCGCAGATTAAATTTTATTTTTCAATTCTTCTGTAATATTCCGAAGATCTCTTCTATTTCTATTTCTCTATCCACATATTTGCTATTACGAGATCATGTGTACGCTGTGCTGTCACTGCGTGGTTACTCAAATTTCTCCAAATCTCCATGTCATTTCCCTAGCTACATCTTCCATGAATTTCAAAGCAAAAATCAACACGACTGTTTTTCCGGTCCTCGAATAACCCTGCACTAATGTATGCGTCACGGCTATTAATGTACAGAAATCCTTAAACTTTGTCATGTGTGATAATGTGTTTGATTTTGAATAAAATTTATATTCATCACGTCATTATCATAACTACACTATATCTGCCAATGTCTTTGTAAAGCATTACTGAAAGATATCTCTCAAAGTATCCCATTACGATTGTTATACGAAATTTTAGGTCTTAACAAAGACGCTCCGTGCTATTTAGAATTAAAAACTATTGACACTTCGCGGTCGCACAAACATGTAATCTCTTAAGTAAGAATTTTTACGACCGCTACCCGAATTTTAATACTATATAGGGACCCTAAATTTCTGTGATTGTCTTTAATTACTTCCTTTTTTTGTTCCCTAAATAAAATATAAACCTCGAATATCTACAAAGTATTGTTATTACGTTTGCGCTTTTATAGACTTCTTGATCACAGAATCTCAAAGAGCTATGGACATTTGTTGACCACAGGTAAGTTCTTATTCCAGCTTATACCTAATTATACCGTTTATTATATGTATAATAATATATAACTTTAGCATTTAAATTATAGCTAGGTATATTAAACCTTGAACATGATTTCTATTTGTTACGAACTCTTTGGATATACACGTATGTGCTTATGACAGATAGTTAAATATGTGGCTGTCAAAATAAAGGAAATAAAGTTCACGTCAAAAATATGATTTTCGCAAATTCTATGCACGTTCGCTGTACTCTAATTGTAATTATACTGTAACTCTTTTTACCGTAGCATTTATCTACGTTTATCTTTGCAGTGTCCATGACGAAATCACTTCAATTTGCGAACAAATGTAGGCAGCGCATGCACGATACATTTGCCCAACAACTCCGATTGATATTCAACAACTAGTTATACCTACATATTATTATATACATAGGTGTACATATTCCTACGAAACTACACTCCAGCTATCTGGCAAGGTATGTATGTATAGTGTTATTTAGACTTGTTCATCTCTGCTTTGCTCCAACCAAACATCCTTTTTCCCTGTTCATTTCTACAACCCTCCTACAGATTATACCTACATAGAAATTACCATGTCACTTATCGTATTTTGTTACAACTGAACATTTCATATTACATTACCTAGCTATGTCGTCAAACTCTTATCAGGCAAATAATCCAAACAACATGACTCAACATTGATTTCCTAGTTGCATACCATAAACACCTCCCTTTTATATAGATTCCAATAAACATCTATAAAATACCTAGGCATTAATCACCAGAATTCTTCTTTACGTGATACTATAGTAAAACATAGTGTTTATATTCTCTTTACACTATGACAGCAAGCTCTTGGTACCACAATCAAAAAGTTTCTTTGCTTTTACTAAATACTCTTTTGTGTTTACCTTTCTGTAAAGTTCTGTAGCCTAGGTAACCTAAATGTTGATTGTCATGTCATTTTGATTGATTTTATTATTGCTAACACATTTCTTTTTCTACCTTTGTTTATTTATTCCATAGCAATTTTAAGATAGGTACCTATTTGCTGTGAACAAAGCTACCGTTGATTTTCTCATATTTCTACGCGCCCTGATATACAACCTTCGGTTAGTTTTAGATTATTGATGAAATAACTGATTCTATATTTTACTCGTTATATGTTTATGTATATTTTATAGTTTTCCATGAATTCTAGATCCCTGCCTGCCGACTGTGGTGTTGTTATAGACCATAGTGAAACCTGACAAGCTCTACAGCTCACATAACCCGCTCATCATTGATTGGTAGATCTGTAAGTTTCGATATTTATTGAGTATCCTAAAAATATTTCCTAGGTACTAATATTACAAACACGACGTTTGTACGTAAGAATAAATGTTTGCTTCACCATCCCTCTTAAACGGCTGCGCCAATTTTGATGAAATTTGGTACGGAAGTAGATGAAGCTTTGAATTTACATATTATAAGATACTCGTCCTCATCATTATCATCATTATCCTAGAAAGGTACCTAGGTACTAGTATTATAAACGCAAATGCTGGTATGTCTGAATGAATGTTTATTACATCAGTCCTGGCTGGACTAATTTTGATGAGATTTGGTATAAAAATAGATGATACTAGATTTACACATAGATAACTTTTATCATCACCACCATCATCAGCTATCTCCATGCGGGTACATCCGCGACCGCAACTAGTAATATATAAAATGAACGTTTGTATATTTGTCTGTTGTTCTGTAATAACCTCTCACTTGATTAAATGAGTTCCACAATTCCTACGATTTTCATGGCATTGAACCGGTTTTTTTTATATTGCCCTAAACTCTAATATAGTTCTACTAGTATATAGTATATAGTCTACTAGTATTCAACGACCGAAATTGACGATGTATACCGAGTTCAGATTTAAAATTTAAGGTTGTGTATATACTTTGCGCGTACTACTTACATGTCAATTATGTTACATAAGAACATAAATACATACATAACTATTAACATCCAAACAATTATTATTGTGCCCTAAATAAAAGTTTCCTTATTCACTTTGATTTACATAATGTTTGTTTTTTTTTTCCATTATTTTTAATTTAGATAGATAACCCGGCTTTGCTCACCATTCCCTAATTTTCCCTATTATATTTGCAGATCTCTTCAAGACGCACTACTCGACCAGCCGCTTCGCCCCAAAGCTTCTGAAATCCGGCGCTCCTCTTCAGCCTGCCTACATTGTCAAACTTTACCAGCTTCATTCCGAAGACCCATCACTACCTAGCTATAATATTGGTTTTTTATACTTAAATTCGGCGCTTACTATGTTTGTCTATTAAATCTGCATAACGTTGATTTATTTAACCTTTACGAATAACTATACAACCATCTGACTTGTCTATAAGAATTTTCACAACGCTAAGCATCTGAATGGGAAATTCAACCCCCCAATGTTACGACTAAACATATTTCAACAAAACTTCTAACAAGACTTATCATCGCTCAATTAAAGTTGCGCAACTTTGCATTTTATTGTAATCCTATTTATTTCCTTCGCAAATGCAATAGAAGTAATTACGTATGTAGATTCTTACTATCATTTAATTACCATAAATTTCATCGAACAAAAAGGTAAGCCATTAACGATCACACGTTTTAATTTTCTTAATACTTCCGAACATAACAAACATTGATTATATACAGACATGTCCACGATCTGCGCTGTATTTTGCTGGTTACAAATGTAATCCTTGTGATGCAGCGACGGCACTTCAGCATGTAGAAACTCTCTTCCTTTCCTAACACTATACAAAAACTCTTTCAGTACTCTATAACGCAATTCTTGGCTCCCAAGTGAGTTTCATAAGTCGCTCGATACTAAAAGTGTTCTTAAAACCTTCGGGTCACTTTGAGTAGAGTTCGATACTGACTATTTACCGTGTGCTTCCAGGAGAGTATCCTAGTCGTAAACACAACACGCAATCTGCCTTTCGAATGCTAAGTGTACTTCTGGATTCTAGAGATCGACTATGGGGTACATGCAAATGACAAAGGTAGTTGCAGACTTTACATACATGAAACTTGCATACAACTTATCTTTCCCTGAATATCATTTAAGCGCTTCGTAGTAATCAGTATTTTAGTAATATTTCTAAAAAAGCATATCCGGCTTATTTATTTCTTAGTTTATTGTAGAAATCTACTGTAGCCTAGAACAACAACATCATCACCTCATTATAGTATCCGTTGCCTACCTAGTATCTACCTATATAAAGTAACCTATTTAGCCCTTAAAAGTCAGCTATTGCAATAGCATCTCTGTTTCAATAAAATCCTATCCATTTTACGCCAACAAATTGTGCGGTTGACCGCAACTAATTCCTAGTAAAACTTCCGTAGTAACGTAATTCCAATCCTGGTCACGGCACCAAATTGTAACAACCCCCCCCCCCCCCCCCCATTTTAATTTTAATATTAATAATAATTCGTTTTGGCCAATGATCGTCTAGTCTAGGAGGACCCTAACACTGTGTACCACTGCTGTAACCTTGCTCTTTTCGGAAAGAATTGAAACAGAGAAAACTATTCAGAACTATAGATGCCTAGAGAAACCAAAAGCAACGCCTAGGTATTCTGATATTACGATGGATAACCTACTACTACATTACTGAACTGCTAGCTGATAACGAAAAATTGCGATGAACATACTAGATTGCAAATACTTAGTTCTTACAGACTGACTGACTGAGCTGATCCTAGATTACTAGCTTATGTACTTGATTTGACTTCTAATTGTGGAAGATGTTAATCATTAATATAAGTTTCTGAATTTAAGGCTATGTTATTTGACCATAGAACATAGAAACAGTAGGTTATTTGCAAGTTTTACTATATAATTATTAGCTTGCAAAACTATCTGTTAAATATGATAAATCAGTTTAGTGAAATAATATATAAACAACTCCATTTAATAATATCAGATATACGCATGATTTTTGTTATTATTAATAACAGTTATAAACTTGTTAATTATATAACTAGCTTTCTTTATAGATTTATGTTTGTTGCTATGAGCATTTAGCTGTTGATAAGATTGATATAATCTATTGCAGACTAAGTATCTCTATAATATGTACTATTTGTTTCGTTTATGAAAACTGCTAGGAAATAAATGTGAAATTAAAGTAAAAATACACTTTATATGCGCTTTAGAAATCTCTTGTCAGTAACTACTACGTTGATTATCCAATTCCTTTAGATAAATATTATCAGTCACTATTCCCTGAATAGGTCAATTGTTCAAGTTTAATCATTTACTTGTTTACTGAAAGCAATATATGGGAAATAATATCAGTGACTTAGAGAAATCTCTAGACCCTTGTTTGTAGTTTACAAGAATTCTCAAGGTGCTGCATTGCTTGACCAAGTTTGATAAGATTTACCACATACATAAATCTCCTTTTTATACGAGATTGCTATACTTAGATTACTAGTGTTTTACATGACATGTCATCTATTGAACCATTGTAGGAAAAGCAATTATTTTAAATACTTAAGTATTAGCAGAATCTTTGTTGTATTGGTTAGCTCAATACTAGCAGCCATATATTTATTATGATGATTATTATAATAGTTAGCTTTACTTTGCCGAGTAAATTATTGATAGATATCTCTACAATTTAAAGATATAATATATTTTATTAATTTTCATATTGTAAGTAATTAGTTTGATTTTTTTTTTAGATTTGCCGTAGAATTCTAGATTTATTATGATTTAGGAAGTAGGATTCTTGGCATGTTCAAGGCTTACAACTCGAATGCTGGATTAAGAGCTGCTCTTTACTGTGACACAAATGTTCTCCATCATGCCAAGATCCTCTTCTATTTACCCCAAAATTAGTAAGGCCTTACTAAGTCCGTTTGGTAGTTTTCCAAATGTAGAGTTTGCATCTATAAGCGATTATAATCTTATTTATATCTTCTTAATATTATTATTTATCATTACGAATTATCATTTGATTCTAAATATTACATTTGATACTTTCAGCAAATAATTCAATTGCTATAATTTATTACCGCATTCTCATGCTAGGATCAGAGTTGACAATCTAGCCCAAACTCGATTCATTAGCAAATATATAACATATTATTGCAACAAATACATTACATTTCGTTTGAACTAATATTTCTATATTCCTTTGCAGGCAAATATTTCTGTATTCCTTACTTTATACTGATTAAAAATACATTTATTTTGTCATTTTTATTTCGTAGTTAGTCTTTAGTTTCTAAGTCTAGCATACTAATAGATTGTATTGATATGACGAATTCATTATTGAAACCTACGTCTCTAGTGGTAGACACCACTAGCGCGTGAATTTACTTATTTGCTCCCGATTGAACCATCACGAAGTTAATGTATAACCCGGTAAACAAAAATACTACCGAGACCTACTTCGGTCCTAAATAAATTCATAGGCTGCTAAAGTGTGTGTAAGTCCCCAACAAACCCCCCAAAGTTAATTGCGCATGAGCTTTCATCCCCCTGATAGGATGGCTCAAGTTTGATCCCTAACTAGCCTCTAAAGTTCGGTGCCAAGCCGAGAATCGAACCTATGGCCCCTAGGGTGTCCAACTCCACGCACGGAAATAGTCGCGCGACTATACCGCTATAGCCGAAGCTATGGAAGGCTGCAGAGCGACGTTCTAGTATGAGAGGAAATAAATAAATATAATACATAGAAGACACTTCCACTGGAATATTCTTTCCAATCGAAGTGAGGAGCAGTTAATCGTACCCATTGCAATAGGTTAAAGCGATTGTTGGCTCGCTCCCAAAAGTGTCCAACTCTAAGGATTGGGCGTTCCCTATCGAGGTGGATCTTAGTTGTCACCGTGAGGTATCCAACCCACGTCCGGAACCATGTCCGTAGCAGAATATTTTACCTCACGGAAGTTCGAGAATTTAATAAGCATTTTCTCGGTCTTTCAACTGCTTATATACTTTCTCAAACTTGACAGTGACGCCGATTTGAGGCCGATAGGTATCCAATCAAAGCCCTTTCTATCGGCGTCAAAACGGCTTCAGATCCACCTCAGCCAATCTCAGCCCTCCAGCGCATTCCTATTCTAATTTCAAAATCTCATCAAAATCCGCTCATGACAACACATATTTTGAATTTCGTATGACGCCGATCAGAGGTACGTAGATCCAATCAAAGCCCTTTCTATCGGCTTCAGATCGGCGTCAATACTCATTTGTTTTAGGGTTCATTTTGATGAAGCAAACTCAAATACACGGACACACAACGAAAATATGTTCCTCACATAACTTTGTATGGTTAGAAATATCAATGCTGCTTATTTTCATGGTAATTTTATTAATTTTGCTTGTAACTTTTATGTATTTAAAGGATTACTCAACATTTCCTTTTACTTGAAGTAACTTATCTTTATAATAATACATAGAATATCTTGATAGCTTAAATATTCTAAGCCGCTTATCATTTTCAGTAAGTACCTATAGTCTTGCTATAAGAAATACCTAACATCTAAATCTCAATATTACACATTATCGCTTTCTTCTACTTTTGATTGTCTAAATTTCATCAATATTTATTCATACCAAGATGCTTTTTAAATGTATCTATATTTGTGAATCGTGACGTAATCCTCATCCAGAGCCTGTTCCGTTACATACTGTTGTTGTACCTATTTTATCCATTATCTATACTAGACCCGCCAGCGGCTTCGTTCGCTCGGTCTTTGTGTAGTGGAGGAAGCTCAAATTTGGAATATTGAAGTCATGGGTTCGATACCCGTGTCAGACAGTTATGAGGTTTTCTGACAAAGAAATTATTAATAGCAGTCCGGAGTGTGGTACAGAACAACGTAGATGGTTAATACGCTCACACCTACATAGAAGCAAAAACATATCCCTCTGGCGAAATGTAAGTACTTAAAGTATCGCTGCCTACCCCATCGAAGATATATAGACGTAACGACTTGTTTTGTTGTATTTAAATACTATTTTCTTAAATCTAAAACAACGCCGAATGTTTTTTAATCTACCTTGAGAGATTTATTAATACACCTCTACCCCCTACCCCTAGTAATACACGCACCGATGTCTTGGTTTCATGTGTTGTAACGTAGGTTTTTAGCCGTACTACAGAAGTTCATGCGCGCCGATCAGTCAATCAAGACCCAGTTTTATATGAGACCGTGAGCATAGAGATATCAAACTGCCATTTATGTGACGATTTTTTTTTAAAATTATGCGTGCATACAAATTCACCGACCAACAGACAGACATTGTTTTTCAAAAAAGTCTTCTTCTCGTCTTCTGACCCAAAAAGTGGGTAACTGACTGACCCAATTTTTTATTTTTCCTCCAAGTACAGACTTTATGAGCCTCTACTACTATATTTATAAGTACAGATTACTGCATGAATGAATGTAATCGCAATGTAAAACTATTATTTTAAAAGTACATGGGACGGCGGAAAAAAGTGACCTACATTCATAAAAAATCTAAATCTGGCACTGCTCAGAGTATCCAAACGATATTCGCTGAAAGTAATTCCTGAATGACTGAAGGTCAAATATCGCAATATACGCACCGATGAAATCGCACCCGGATAATGAGGTGGAGGAAATGTATGAGAACATTAGTCGGGCCATACATACCTCTGAAACGCACTTTATAGTCGATACGGGGAACTTCAACGCGAAGTTGTGTAAGAGAAGTGAGGATGTTTTGAAAGTGGGGCTATTTGGTAATGGACAACGGAACCGTAGGGGACAGAAGTTGGCCGACTTTCTGGAGAAAGAGGGACTCTTTATGATGAACTCTTTCTTTCAGAACCCACCACATAGGAAATGGACCTGGCTGAGTCTTGATGGTTCCACGAGAAATGAGATTGACTTCATTATGCACATATTACACCAAGAGACAAATATTCACTGATATCTCTGTGATCCACAGGGTGAAAACCGGTAGTGATCACCGAATGGTAAGAGGCACATTGAATATTATTGTCAAACTTGAGAGGTCTCGTCTGTTGAAGTCTGCGCTCCGACCTACTCATGTCCATATTCAAGACCCCGAGAGCTTTTACCAATCGCTTCGATTGCCTTGAGAACATCGATTCAGTGGACGAGATCAATAACAGGTTAGTAGAAACTGTCGCGACGCGTTCCAAGTTCTTTAAACCCCACCTTACAGATAGGCCACAGAAACTCTCCAACGATACCTTCAACCTCATGGCTGAACGTTGTCCATTAAAACTGGAGTCTTAGGATGATGCTGAAGTATATAGGCTGCTTAATAGACGAATATGGAAGTCCTTGCGACACGACATCCGGATGTTTAATACAAATCGTATTAATGAGACGATAGAGCAGAAAAAAGGCTCCAAAGAGCTTGGAAGAGACATGTCTATTGGGCAAAGCCAGTTGACGAAGCTGAAGAGAGAAGACGGTAGTGTAGCGTTGACCCAAGCAGAAGTGCTAGGAGAGGTCGAGAGTTTCTACGGACGTTTATACTCCTCGGTCGCTAAACCTGTTAGCAGCTCGGCAAAAAACCCAACAGCCAAGCTGACTCGACATTATACCGAAGATATCCCAGACATCAGCCTGTATGAGATTAGGATGAATGAAAATGCTTTAATTTAGTCGTGTTAGAGTACTAGGACCAAAATTAACTATACAGATATGTTATCCACTTCATTTTATTGGCGAAAATAGTATTGTTTTAAATGAACTAAAATAATTCTATTTATGGGGTGGGTAGGGACGCGTGAGGGATCATTGGCAAGAAGAAAAGGGGTTATTAGGGACTGTATAATTTTCTTATTTTTAGCCTTGGCTATTCTGTAGTTAACCCACTCCACTTCCTTATAACAGGTACAGGTATTCATGGCCCTGTTGAACAACTTGTGTACCTTTCGCCTTTGTCGTTCTAGCGCTTTAGTCCACCCCTGATTGCCTCCCCTAGCGTTTGGCAAAAAGAGGGGGCATGCGCTTTCAAAGCTCATGGTGAGACTATACGTAAGTTTTTCAACAGTTTGCTCTATTTCTGCAATTTCGCTGCAGAGCTGCGAGTTCGCACTTACTTTGCTTATGTTTTGTTCAAGAGACCATGGAAAGATCATCTTGTCTGTCCTGCGAGGGTTGCGGATTGGTGTTGGTATCTGTTTGCTTATTTTTAGTTCATACCAGATCCACCTGTGGTCGGAGCTGGAGTATTCGCCTGATACTTCCCAGTTCTCTATGAGGTTTATATAACCTGAGACCATGGTGAGGTCAATGATTGTACGGCTGCGTTGTCTAACAAAAGTTGGTTCCGCGCCTGTGTTTGCTATAAAGAGATTTGTAGTAAATAAGGAGTTTACCAAGTCCTCCCCTCTGCTATTTGACGTAGGGATACCCCATATAGGATGATGGGCGTTTGTGTCTGCTGATATTACTACTGATTTTTGGAAAAAAGTGGGTAGGAAGGACGTGCGTTAAAAAAGATCTCTGAGTTTTAATTTTATTTTGTTATTTAAATATTGTAAATAAGAACTATAATTTTATAGTTACATGACAATATGTGACTACTTATTGGGTGGGAGTATTTTCATTTCGATAAAAGCATAAATAAGAGCGTATTTTCAATACGAAGTGATTGTGTTGTTGCGTTTGACTCAAGACCAGTATTAAGTGTCAGCAGTGTACTTGTTTATGTGCATGGTGTCTTTGCTTTAGAAGGACAAGACGAACCAGAATAATAAGAAGCTACCTTAATATAATTATAGTCCAAAAAACATTTAATCTAAATTGTATAACTGCAAAAAATTAAGTGAACTACTTATACAAAGCGCCATCTGGCTATTTATTTTGCAACTACACGCATACCAAGTTATCGGTTGATCACTATATCGAAGTGCGGGACCTGCGGGAAATTCATATCATCGACAGGTGGCATTACCTGCTTTGGTTGCAATAATGTGTATCACAAACGTTACGTATCTAAGGGCTCGTCCCATCTTCCGAAAAAATGGGAATGTACTAACTGTTCACTAAAGAAACTGGGTGATATTAGTCCTACCACATCACCGTGTTATAGGGATTCTGCTGAGATCTGTGAAGAACCTAGTAGTGATAATTATTGTAACAAACAATCCCAAATAACTGACTCCACATTACTTAAGTTTATTGACGAGATGAAGAGTTTTGAAAGCAGCGTCAAGAGTTTGAAATCAGAATTCTCTGAATTTCGTGGGGAGATTCAAGAACTTCGGTCTGACTTGAATGAATTTTATTCAGAGTTTCTAAATTGTAAAATGATGTTACTGTTCTATCTCAACGAACGGCAGATGTGGAAAGGCGACTAGATTTGTTGGAAACCTCAGAAAATACGCATGGCACCCAGAAACTGGAAGCAAATATTGAGCAGCTTATGCGTGAAGCAAATGACAGGCAACAGCAAACCTTTCTTACGGATATTGAGCTGGTGAGAATCCTGGAGACTAACGGTGAGGACCTACGCAACCTCATACATGTGGCTGCGACAAAGTTAGATGTTCCTTTCGACAGCAGAGATATAGTGAACATTTATAGGTCTGGTAATTTACCCGAAGCCACTAGCACTACCTCTGGAACCGGCGGACCCGCAAGGGCGAATACGCGCACGTCTGCGCGGCCTGTTGTAGTGTGTTGCACCAAGCGTGATCTCAGAGATAAACTTCTGGTCGCAGCTCGTGCTAATGCTCTTACTACTGTCGATATTGGACTGCCTGATGACACACCGAAACGAATATATTTCAATGAACGTCTAACCAAACAAAACAAAAAGCTGTTCCATACTGTCAGGGAAGAGAAGAAGAGATTAAGTTGGAAATATCTCTGGACGAAGAACGGAAGGATATTTATTAGGAAAAAAGAAGGAAATAAGGTGTTTCGTATTTCAAGTGAACAAGATATCACTAAATTTTATTGTAAGGTAGTGTTGGTTATTTAATTATAAATATACCTAAGTACCATCCGCTATATATCGCTTTATTACTAAGCTCTAGTAAAACGAAGACTTAGTTTTACTTTTACAGAAAAAACCTACATAATTACGTCGCTTACTTAATCTCACTGATATTATGTAATATCCTTATGAAATCTAATTATTTTTTATCGTATATGTCATACTACATGTTGTCACTGGTGGTGTGACACAAATGTTATTTATTAAGTTTATGATACTGAGCCCTTTTACCCTCGTAACTCCATATTACTTCATTTCAAACTTGCATGTTTATAATAATATCATTTTACACTATTCACATTTGACACTATGCACACTCTGAATGAAATAGACAATGTAGAAATAGCACACGCTTTTGAATGCAATACTGGCAATCTTTCAAATAATTTAATAGTTAAAAAACATGACCTTACTATAATCACACAAAATATAAGGAGCATATACCGTAACTTTGATGATTTCGTCCTTAATTTATCACAGCTAAATTTTGATACTGATGTTATAATTTTAACAGAATGTAGATTAAGTAAAGAGAAACCTATTCCCCAACTAAACAATTATGTTTCTTATGTCTCTACTTCTCAATTGAACCAAAACGATGGAGTTACTGTGTACGTTAAAAGAACATTGAAACATAAAGTTAAAGAGATCAAACTTGTGCATGCATCTTGTTTACAATTGGATACCCTGAACAATACAGTTTTATGTGTATATCGTTCACCATCAAATTCAAATGCAGAACCTTTTATCAATAGTCTCAATGTTCACCTAGCGTCACTCAACTCGCAAAATAGTGTTGTTATTACTGGGGACATTAACATTAATATAAAACCGAAAGAAATAGAGTTGCCTAATGAATATAAAAATAGGATCTTAATGTGCTATCGGTTTATGGTATACTTCCCGGGCACACATTTCCCACCAGAGACAAAAATTGTTTAGACCATTTTATGCTAAAAATAAACAGATTGAAAGTCTCTGCATCTATTGCCGTTCTGCATACTACTATTACCGACCACTATACGATACTATTATGTTTATCCAAATTCAAGAACATACCAACGATAAATAAGATCAGTAAGACTGTGGACTTTGAACAGGGCCTAAATTATCTAAAAGAGAAAAAGTTGTCGGATTTACTTTATTGTGAAGACCCCAATATTTTGATTGAACAACTTATTAAAAAACTGACAGATCGAAATTAGTACCACAGTTACAGCAATTCCTAGAAGTAAGCGAATAATAAAACCGTGGATTACTACTGGTATTCTTCGCTGTATTAATCACAGAAATAAACTGCAAAAAAAAATCGAGATGACCCTTATAATGACATTCTGAAAATAACGTATACAAGATATAGGAATTACTGTAATAATTTGCTAAAGAAACTCAAAAGAAAATATGAAAGAGAATTACTTGAGAAATCTGTTAAAGACAATAAACTACTCTGGAAAAACATAAAACATATTACATACACAAACAAGAATATTAATCAAAATACGGAATTATTGAGCATGAAATCATCCCCTAAAAAGTCTGTAAATTTTATCAATGATTACTTTTCGAATATTGGAAAATCTCTAGCCCTAAAAATTAGACCAACTATATGTACAAATACAATTAATCAGCAGTGTAACTCTTTTGTACTAAATGATACGAATACAAATGAAGTGGATAGAATCCTGATGACTCTGAAATCTGATAGCTCACCTGGTTGGGACAATATATCAACTAGATTCTTAAAATTAATTATAAGTGAAGTTGTTCCTATCATAACCCATCTTGCTAATATATGTTTTCAAAAGGGATAATTTCCAGCTCTTTTAAAACAGGCAATAATTATTCCGGTTTACAAGGGTGGAGAAAGCAGTGACATAAATAATTATCGTCCTATAGCCTTATTGCCAGCAATATCAAAAATCATAGAAAAGTTACTTAATTTTCGGTTACTTAATTATATAAATTCATTTAATATATTTTCTCCTATGCAATTCGGCTTTAGAAAAGGTCAATCTACGAACGAACACCAGGACAACAGGAACGTCCATGCTGCTTCTACGCATGGTAATAACAGTTTTGAACCGTGTCGCTATTGTAACAATAAACATAGCTTAACTGAATGCCAGGACTTCAAATCTCTTACTTTGGATGATAAGTGGCGCTGGTTACGTAAGGCTAAAATTTGCTACAAATGCTTAAAAACTACGTCACATCGTTGGAAGACTTGTAAGATCAGTCGTTGTGGTGTAGACGGCTGCGAGCGGTATCATAATTCTTTACTACACACAGTACGTTCATCTGTTCCCGCTCACAAGTCTGTTAATGATGTTCTATCTGCATCTTGTAACGTCACAAACTGTCATGTCACAGAAAAAGCTGTAACAGTGACCAACACTACTAAATCCACTACATGCGATAAGGACTTACAAAAACAAAACCGTGTGTTTTTAAAGATTGTTCCGGTCGAAGTAAGCGGCCCTAGCGGAACATTTAATACGTACGCTCTCCTCGACGACGGCTCAACCACGACTCTGACTCCGAGGTAGCGCGTCACATTGGAGCCACAGGACCTTCGGACTCTATCAGGGTCGAGGGTGTCGCCGGTATGTCAACTTCAAAACCAGTCCAATCGGTTAATTTTTCCATCAAAGGTAGAGATTGTTCTGAAGTATATTCTGTTTACAATGCTAAGGCTATGGACACACTTTCTTTTTATACACAAACTATTAGCCAGAAAGACGTTACTCAATGTTCTCACTTGAGAGGTTTAGTTGATAACCTTGTCCATGAACATGCGTCTCCGAAAATTCTCCTTGGTGCCGAACATTGGTATCTTACTGTAAGTCGTGAAGTCAGAGAAGGTTCCAAAAACCAACTCGTAGCAACTCGCACAGCATTAGGTTGGGTTCTACACGGAAAATCAAGTGGTTGGACTAAAGCAATTAATTTTGTGAATCACATGACTCATAATGACCATAGCGACTCCAAGTTAGACGAACTCATCAAAGATTATTCTCGCCTTGATTCTATAGGTATTTCAAAGCATGTGTATATTTGGAGAAAGGATGATAGTCACGACGTTAAGGAGTACAGGATGTCTTCCGTAATTTTTGGCGCTGTTATGTAGCCCCTGCACGGCCTTGTATATAAAAAACAGAAACGCTCAAGAATTACAGAAGTCATATCCCGCCGCAGCTGCGGCCATTGTAAATGACCATTACATGGATGATTTTTTAAGTAGCCTTGACGACAATCAGATGGCTTCGCAAATTGCAGCAGACATTGTTACGGTTCACAAAGCGGCAGGAATGGAAATGCGTGGTTGGGTCTCTAATGTACCAACTACACTGGCGAACATTCCCAAAGAACTCCGCGCTACGCCTCCTGAAAACGTTCATATAGGTTTAGAAGGTTTTGTTAGAACGCTAGGCCTTATGTGGCACCCTCAGAGTGACACGTTCAGTTTCCGTCACGGCCACCATATCCCTGAAAATATTATACTTACCAAGCGCAAAGTATTGTCATTCTTAATGAGTGTATACGACCCGTTAGGTCTTCTCACACCACTAGTTATCCAAGGTCGTATATTATTTCAGCAAACATGGAGAACTGGTATTGATTGGGACACCGAGTTGCAACCAGATGCTGTTAAAAAATGGATGTCCTGGTTCCAAATTTTGACTACTGTTTCTGACATTAAGATTCCTCGTTGGTATCGATGTGGATTTCAGGGTGAAGCTAAATTGATAGGCAGCTTCACCTTCTAGCTGACGCTAGCGAACAAGCTCAAGCTTGTGTCGCATATTGGAGAATCACCTTCACTAGTGGAACTGTGAAGCTGTCTCTCATTGGTGGGAAAGCTCGTTTAGCTCCCATTAAATCCTCTTCGATACCTTGTCTGGAACTCCAGGCTGCTCTGATTGCTGCTCGATTTGCCAAATCAATCTGTGATGGTCATAAAGTTCACACAGATGCTATATACTTGTGGACTGATTCAACCACAGTTTTAAGCTGGATACGAAATGATTCGCGAATATTTAGACCATTTGTTACAAATCGCGTAGGCGAAATCACTGAAATTACTAATGTCAACAATTGGAAATACGTGCCAAGTGGTCTCAATGTTGCAGACGATGCTACTAGGTATAAAGAACGTCATTTAGACCTGAAGCGATGGTTATCTGGTCCCGAATTCTTACTGTCACCAGCTGAAGAATGACCAAAGGAACCATCAGCTTCAGAAACTGCTCCCGCTTTGGAAGAGTTAAAATCTTCTAAAGCGGTACTTAATTTTACTACCCTGGATAAGTTACCTTCACCGGTAACTCCAGATCCATTACGTTTTAGCGTATGGTTAAGATTCGTACGGGCTACCGCGCGGTTTTATCAGTGCGCAAATAAGTTTCCAACAGTTTTGACAGTATTGAGACAAAATTCTAACTTTTCTGATAATAATTATTCTTTAACAGCAAACTCTTGTTTCTTGTCCGCTACTGATATTGTAAAAGCGGAACGTCAAATCTTCAGAAAGTCACAGATAGACAGTTTTAGCCAAGAAATGGCTCTCCTGCACGGCTCCAAACCTTTGCCTAAATCAAGCAGGCTTTATTTACTGTCACCGACCCTTGACGAAGACGGATTGCTAAGACTCGATAGCCGCATCAAACGCATGAATAACATTGATTATGAGATAGCGTTACCAATTATTCTTGATGGCCGCCACCCAGCCGTGCGTCTTCTTATACGTCACTACCATACCAAAGCTGCCCATGGTTTTAATGAGCTGGTTTATAATGAATTAAAGCAGCGATTCTGGATCTTACAATGTCGAAATGCTATTAGAAAAATATCGAGAGAATGCCATGTTTGCATTAAGCGACAAGCAATTCCTAAAAACCCTCCAATGGGTGATCTTCCAGATGTTCGTCTCGAGCATCACAGCCGTCCTTTTACCAACGTGGGTCTCGATTATTTTGGCCCTTTAGAAGTGACTGTGGGACGCCGGCGAGAAAAGAGATATGTGGCTCTTTACACCTGCATGACCACACGAGCTATCCACCTTGAAGTTGTACCATCTCTTTCTGCTGATTCCGCAATCTCGAGCTTACGTCGTTTTATGGCCCGACGTGGTATACCAAGAAAGATCTTGTCTGATAATGGCACAGCATTTGTTGGAGCGAACCGCCATCTCTTAGAGTTCTACGATCAACCAGTGGAAAATTTTGCTGCTAGTAACAAGATTATATGGTCTTTTTTACCACCAGCAGCTCCATTTATGGCTGGTGCTTGGGAAAGGCTGGTACGCACCGTAAAATCTGCATTACTTATAACCATGAAAGAAAGAGCACCAAAGGAAGAAAATTTCCATACATTACTTTTGGAGGCGGAAGCATTGGTGAATAGTAGACCACTAACCTATATCACACAGGATGAAAATCTACACAGTTTAACTCCATTTCATTTCCTCATAGGAACATCTTCCAATCAACAACTCCCAGTCAAATTGGACGATAGCGTATTTTCTCTGCGGAAGGAATGGCAGAAGTCACTACGTCTTTCTGAAATGTTTTGGTCACGGTGGCTGAAAGAATATCTGCCGACTTTAAAACCTAGACGCATCCAAGGAACTGAGTACAAGAATTTTGAAATTGGTAACGTGGTGCTCGTTGTTGACCCTAGCCTACCTAGAGGTGTGTGGCCTTTGGGCCGAGTTATAAAGGTGTACCCGGGAGCAGATGGAGTCGTGCGGGTAGCCGATATACAAACACAGGCGGGAATACTGAAGCGACCTACCAAGAAGCTGGCTTTGCTTAACAACGTAGTGTAACCTAATGGTTACACGGGGGGATGATGTTACGGACTCTTTGTATGTCAAAAGTAGTATGTTTGTATAGTCTATGACAGCCTGTTATTGATTTTGTTTTAAAATAAAGAAAAAGTAGTTCATGTCAAATGTTTGGTTTCATTGCACGTCCGCTTTTTTATTATATTTTTCCCTAACACTCATATATCAATCTTTAATATATATTAAATATAAATGTTTGTATAATTGAAGAACTTCAATTATATACAGGGTTACAGGAAAAGTCGTGCTAGATCCGTTAAGGGCGTGGAGTGCCCGTCCATCATTTCTGACTTACCTATTTCACTATGAAATACCCTACCCTAAATGTAACCCTTTTCGAGATAGGTATTCGACTTTTAATTTTTTTTATTGAACATTTACGATTTTTAGGCTACTAAATTTAATTTTGTTTATTTTGTGTGTTTTATTATTATTATTATTATTGCATTTTTACATTGTAATAAGATGATTGAGGACGTCGATCATTAAAATAGTGCATAAGTTAATTGAATAGGCCGTAGTAGACAAGTGAAAGTTAAGAAATTAACTCTTTGTAGAGAATCTAGCCAAGATGTAATGTTTGCTTTGAGCTCACCGGCGATGATTAACTGTATATACTGGCCGAAGCCAGCGCGAACGGGATCGCTACCTTGGTTGGGGCTACAATCACGACTCGTGAGAGAGTTACCTGACCACAACTAAAGCTGTACCTCGGACTGAGTCAATGAATCAATCGTACTCTTGGCTGGTTAAAAAAATATTATAAAGATTATTTTTCTTTAATGGATATCTAAAAAAATATTGATATGATTATTGAGGGATTATTCTAACGAGGTATAACAATCTAGGGATTTATTTAAATGCATTGAAAAAACTTCATAGGCGACAGTGGAGAATAAAATTAATACTTAGCCCTAAAAAGTAAAATAAAACATTAGGTAAGCATGAAATTGTTCAGATAGTGATTGTGTAAAAAGCTCTTTAGAGTGTTTTGATCGTCTATCATAGACGAACTGTTTTTCTCTGTTTTCGTTCACTTCCTCACTATCAATAACATTCGTTTATAATTTTGTACATATTTATTTGTTTTTAATGTTGTTTGTTTATGTGCGAATAAGTTTTCTTTAAGTTATTATTCTTTCTTATTGTTATGTCTGTATATTTTCATTTTTTCATACAAAATAAACCTATTCTGGTTCATAGTTTGCTCAAATTCGTTTTAGGATGTTTTTTGGTTTATTTGACGTGAAACTGGCACAAACTGAAATGTCATGTTGACAATTGCCACAAAAAAAAAATAGATTTTAGCGATTCTTAACATGGTAGCAGAGCATGGTTCTTGAAAATAAATAAATCGGTACCTAGTAAAACTATGGAAGGTAAGGATGAATATTAGAGGTTGCAGATATTTGATGGTACCAACTATGACAAATGGAATTTTAGATTGAAATTATTTTTGTAAATGAAGAGTTGCGATTTGGTCATCAATTCACCAACTAAACCTGAAGGTATGTTAGATTCAGAATGGAAAAAGCTAGATATTAAAGCTAAGAACTACCTAGTTATACATCCCCCTCGCCCTTCCGTGCTCGACTAGAGGGCTTGCTCAGCAGTAGCTGCAGTATCATGTAGCAGTTACATGTAATGCTGACCAAGACTTCTCGTTGTCCTGCGGTAGGTTAAGTTACCTGTTAAGATTTCTTCTGTTCATTTTATTATTCATTATTAAATCAGCCTCCGAATCGGTAACACTTAGTTTTTAATTTTAGTTTTTAAAAAAATGGTTTTCCTTAGCCCTAGTTTTGACTGGCGCAGCCGGTAGGATCGGTTTTATAAAGGCTGTGTCGTTCCTGCTATACTCCGGGTGTCCAAATCCATCTGGAAAACGCGAGTGCGACGCGAAACGCCGAGAGCCGATCCTCGAACCAAATAAATTTGTCAAACGGGTGAATCCACAGATGACCATGAGAGTAACGGCGGGTGCTTGGTGAGTCAAACTTTTCGCCATATCCTTCCCGAATCCTCCTCTAGTTATCCTAAATTTTGTTTTGTTATATTTGAGATAAGACTTCGCTCACTATAACGTATCTGGTTTTTTGTATGCAATTCTACGAACTACCTTAGCGATAAGCATACTGTAGAGTATTAGAGTAAAGAGATTGAAATAAAAATAAGAACGATTTATAACTTAAGTTTTAAATTAAATATACTGTAGATTAACATTTTGATAAAAGTATTTAAATTGAATAATTATTAAGTAGATAAATTTGCTTTAAAACGTTATTTATAATTGTTAGTTTCGAGACTACAATTTTCTTTTTACTGAGTTATATTTACCTACTGATTTTATTGTGTTTTACTGGATTTTACTGTGTTTTATTGAATTTACTGTGTTTTAATGATATTACTGTGTGTACTTGATCTTACTGTGTGTTTTATTGTGTAAGTGGTAATTTATAACTTTTATATTGTGAATTGGTCTCTAAAGTTTGCTCTATTCTATAAAAATGGAACCGGCCTAAGAGGTTACCGCGATTCCAAATGAAATGTTAAAGCTTGTGCCTACATTCAATGGCGATAAAAGGCAACTTAACTTGTTCATTAGGAAAAGCGAATACGTAATAGCTAGGTATAGGGGTAGCGAGGAACAAAATCTATACGTATATCAAGCGATCACAAGTAAACTCACGGATAAAGCGGCCGCGTTATTATCAGAACGCGAAGATATTATAACTTGGACCGCACTTAAGGAATTGCTGCAACAACACTTTGGCGACCCTCGTAGCGAACAGTGCATTAACCTTGAACTTGAATCGGTTAACAAACTAACTACTAGATAGGACAAAATAGTTCCGGAGGTTTGATCAGCTCATACCTAACATAAACATTCGTAACCAGTAAATAAATCATTATGTATTAAATTGGTTGTATGGACGAGCAAAAGCAGTTCCATGGTGTGTGGGTTTCCATTTCAGAGAATGGTGGAAATTCTGCATACCGCAGACATCTAATTAAATACCTACATTAATATCAAGATATACCTACTGATATTTTACTACTAAATTCATTGTAGTTATGTTTGAGCTAGATTAGGCTTTTCGGACAAATTGGTTCTTACGAAATTCTAAGAGCAAAACAAGTAATTTATATTACGCAAAATACTTGAATAGGTAAAAATACCTGAATTAAATCTTAAACGAATCCGCGTAAGAGAGTAGCAAATAGAGAAAAATTATGAATACATACTATGTAACAGAAGTAAAAATATTACCAAACATTAAAATAAATATATGCAGAGCTAGGATAGTATTTAGAAGTTTCGTGCTAAAAGCTACGGACTTAAGGAAAGAAACATAAAATGTATGAGGAAGTAGGTATATGAATAAGGGGGTTAAGATAAAGCCCGGTGAGAGTTATTTAGAATTATGTAACCGCATACAAAGTATTCGATCTTTATTAATTTCGAAGGTTAATATGTCAAACGACGCGGAATTAAAACGTGCAAAAACCACCATCTATAACAATACGTCCTTAAACGTATTTTTATACAACTTGCCCGAAAATATGGTACGCATAGTAAGATTAAAATACCCCGCGACTTTAGAAGATGCGCTAAGTATTGTTCTTGAGGAGGTTAACTTCCATGAGCAATATAATATGCGGAACCGCGTTTATGGTAGCGCGAATAATAGTGCAAATGCCCCGAAACCATGCTTGGCAGTTGGGCTACCGCCCGCCTGCCCAGTTCGGTTCACAACCACCCCAGTTCGGTTACCGCCCACCTCAGTTCGGTTACCGACCACAGTTAGGGTACCGTCCACCTTTTAATAATAATAGTAATCAACCCCTACAAACAGACTCTAGGCCTTACGTGGGTATGACACCCCAACAATTCGGATACAAACCACCCCAAGTTAACGCTCCGCATTTTCAAGCCTCAGATGCTACGATGAGGACTGCACCGCCAAGGCCGCGCGACGGATTTAAACTTAATGAATTGACCGATAACAACGAAGCGCGATACTATGACTTTTACTGTGACCATGAACCTAACTATGACGCATATGGTTATAACCATGTACCTAACTATGACGCATATGGCTATAAATATGACGCTAACTATGACAATTACAGTGACGAAATGACATATGAGACCTCACAGATAGAAATACCACAGCCTCCATCTGATCGAAAAATTTCTAACAGCCTGTATAAAGAAGAAGATTGGATAGAGCTAAACTGTAACCCCTCACTGGAATTGCCTCATATATATATTCCAGAAATAGATGCAAATTTGATAATCGACACTGGCAGTACTCGATCATTCTTGAGCCCACGAAAGGCATACGAATATTTTTACAACGAGATGAGACACGAGCCGTTTGAAGTCGTAAGTACTCACGCCTCCAGTAGCCACAATGAAGCAATTGAAATTCCGCTTCCACCAACTTTTCAAAGCGATGAGCGTCACAAATTTTATCTTTATGACGTCGATCCACGATATGACGGACTTATCGGGAACGACTTATTAAAACAATTGAACGCCATTATAGACCTTGAATACTTAGTCTTAAAAATTAAAACAGCGCGTATTTCAATTATTAACTATGACTTAGACTACTTAATCTACCCAAACCCACGATCAGAACAACGCGTGAAATTTCCCACTGACCAACATTCAGGTGACGCAATTATAGACCATAAAGAGTTTGGTCCTGGTGTTCGAATGCCTAGTGTTGAAGTGAATTGTACCAACGTTTGTGCTACAACTGTCGTTCAGAACACCTTAGACAAACCAGTTCGTATGACTGTTAAAAAACTCCAAGAAACACCCCAACAAGATACCGAGTGCAATATAAATTTTACAGCTAATGAGACGACAGACAAACAAACTGAGAAAATACCTAAAGACCACGAAAAACGCTCGAAATCTTTGCACAAGCAAACAGCAGAAAATATAGTAGCAAAAAAGGAAAAGATTTGTGATAAACGAGGTATTAAAAGCAATATAAAACTCCCGCGATTCATAACCGTTTTCGTGAAAGCTATAAATAAAAGAAAGAGTAAGGATAAGGCAAGGTAAAAGATAGCGGAAGTAGTGGATGAAATTGAACGGAAAGTAGGCCATATTAAGGTAGGAATGAAACGTAATAATACGAAAGCACCAATTAAAAATATAAAACACCCTCCACAGGTGGTGCATTCTGACTCTAGTGACGTCAGCAGTCGCCCTTCATCTGCAATCACTTAAAGGGAATCCAGGACTCCTGACGATAAAAGAAGGTCAAGCGTATCTGCAAATCGATAAATGGACTATTATTAAAACTCTTAGCTTAAATAGTATTCACGACGATTTATATTTTGTGATAAGGTAATTTATCGAATTTAATAGAATAGTTTCGTTAAACAAACCGTTTCCCCATGACTTTATAAGCATGTTAATGCATGTCGAATATCTACGCGACATAACTATAGATAAGTATCGCCAACTAATGCCGCAACGTTTTAGAAGAGGAATCCTTAATCCATTGGGTTCTATTATAAAAATTGTAACGGGAAATTTAGATCACGATAACGCGTTAAAATATGACCAATTAATATCCGAAATAAACCAAAATCAAGTTATTATTTCAAAGAAGGCTACCATTATCTCCCAAGCGTTAATCAGTCTCATTAACACTTCACAGTTGCTTAATGAAAATACAATTATTCTTGATGCCCGCCTTAAAAAGGTTGAAGCATCAATAAAAGACGTAGCAAATAAGGAAACTAATTTTGTTCTGACTTCTTATATATTAGGATTATATAGTTTATTTATAAGTAACTTCCAAACTATCTTTATAAAATTGAGTGAATTAGAGACGGCACTAGCATTAATTAAAAGCTCTATATTACACCAGTCTATTGTGAACTCTACCGAACTTTTAGATCACCTAAAAATTATTTCTAAGACAGAAAACTTGGTTTATGAACCAATTGAATCAAATTTAGTTAATATAGAAGAAACAATTTGTGTAAAATCATTCATAAAGAAAAACCAGATAACGTTTATCTTACAAATTCCACTTACTGATAATTACAATTATAACTATTTTAAAATGTATACCTTACCTGTTTTCCATGAACCTGAAAATACAACCTTAGTTATAATACCCAATTACCTTTACCTTTTG
Organism: Selenia dentaria; assembly: GCA_917880725.1. Classification (NCBI taxonomy): domain Eukaryota; kingdom Metazoa; phylum Arthropoda; class Insecta; order Lepidoptera; family Geometridae; genus Selenia; species Selenia dentaria. The sequence goes on along the minus strand of OU862882.1, from coordinate 24,260,141 downwards.
GCGAAAGGAAAGACATACTTACCGATCACTCAGCCATGCCGTCCTCTAGCTGCTGGAGACCACTTCCTGTGCACAGACAATAACAGAGCCCTATACGCTGGATCCACCTGTGAAGAGCAACTCATGAAGTATGAGGACAACCTTACCTGCTGCAGACAGTACCCAATTCAGTTGGAAGATGTGAAGGTCCAAAGAATTGATACTGAACACTGGATCCTCTATAAGAACCTGAAAACCACACTCAACAAGCAATGTGTTGAAGAAACTACTAAATATCCTGTACACGTACTTGGTAACCATCGACGAGCCTTGTGATTTGGAGATTAACGGAATCCAAATTCGTCCCCACCGTGCCTTCATAGACGTTGAAGCTGCGACGCCACTCCCAATCATAAATTTACCTAAACTAAGACCGAACGCCAGTGTATTAAGTGCGCGTGCACTCAACATGCATAAAGTGAACTTGGACGAGGTTAAATATATGTCCTATGCGTTGAAAAATAGTGAAGTGCTTGAAAGTGTACAAAAAAGAGAAACGGACTCTAAAATCATTGTGTTAGTTTATATCATGTTAGGTCTAGTTATATTTAGTTTTGTATTTTTTGTATTTTATGTGTTTCGTAATAAGTTTATAAAAATATGTGTTTATGCGAAATTATCGGAAAACTCTATAATCGAACGTTCCGATAATTTCCCTCTTAGGGAGGGAGGAGTTATACATCCCCCTCGCCCTTCCGTGCTCGACTAGAGGGCTTGCTCAGCAGTAGCTGCAGTATCATGTAGCAGTTACATGTAATGCTGACCAAGACTTCTCGTTGTCCTGCGGTAGGTTAAGTTAGCTGTTAAGATTTCTTTTGTTCATTTTATTATTCATTATTAAATCAGCCTCCGAATCGGCAACACTTAGTTTTTAATTTTAGTTTTTAAAAAAAGGGTTTTCCTTAGCCCAAGTTTTGACTACCTAGTAAACAGTGTTAATAATTCTCAGCTCGATATAATAATAACAGAGAATACCGCATTTGATATGATCAAAAAGCTTGATAGCTTATATGCGCAGAAAGGTAGCGCTAATAGACTGTTATTAAAAAGGAAAATTTTAAAGACACAATAGATTAAGGATAGAGATAAACCTATTCCGTCTTATTATGGTTGAAGGTTTAAACCTCAGTTTACTAAGTCTCGATCCTATTGAGTTTCTGCAAATTTTTGAAAAACAGATTAATGAATTATTTAGTGCTGGAGAAAATATGGCTGAAGAGGATAAATTAAACACTTGTGAACCATAGACGTGGTTCTTATCATAGAGGTAGAGGACAAAGAGGTCGACGTAGAGGAGCATATAGAGGTGGAAGTTATAGGACTGAATCTTCGGCTGGCTTTAATGTAGAAGTAGAAGCATTGACGAATGGAAAGGTCACATGGCTAATAGACAGCGGTTGTAGTGATCATATTATTAATGATGACAAGAGTATTTCTGTGAGTATAAAACTTTATCTTCTCCTGTCAACATAAAAGTAGGTGACGGTTTTTGTCTGAAATCAGAAAAGTTGAGAACTGTAACAATGTTGTGTGAGGTCAATGGTAGGAATACGAAAAAAGACATTGAAAACGTGTACTATGTTCCAAATATGAAAAGAAATTTACTAAGCGTATCTGCTATTATAAATAAACATAATGTTATTAAATTTCATAGTGACAAAGCAGATATTTATAATAGAAACAGAAAGGTAGAAGCTGTAGGCAGGAAAATACTCAAGTTGAAATGAATTAGAAGAAAATGTGATTAATAATAAAAATAATGTAACATACACAAGTGAGAAAACTATGTCAGTTAAAGAAAAATTACATAGAATTTTTGGTCATGTAAATTTTCGTAAGCTTAAAGAAATGTGTAGGCTGCAATCACTGGATCAGTTACCTCAAACATTACCTAATGATTATATACAATGCGAGATTTGTTTAATAAATAAAATTACTAATTTACCTTTTGAAAATAATAGGCGCCGAGCAACGGATTTGCTTGAAATCGTACATACAGACGTTAATGGTCCTTTGACTCCTGTAGGTTATAATGGTTAAAGATATTTTGTCTCTTTTATTGACTTTTATTGATTATAGTCGACATGCATATGTTTGTGTAATTAAAAATAAAAGCGATGTCATTGATTGTTTTAAAACGTATGTGAAATTGGTTCAAAATCAAACATGGACGAGTTAAGGAAATCAGATGTGATAACGGAGGAGAGTACCTAAACAGAGATTTTTTAATTTTTTCCAAAGAAGAGGGCATTCTTTTAAAGCCTGCGCCTGCGGCTTATTAACGGCTTATCTGGGTAATAGATTATTGACTAACACGGCCGAAAAGAAAACACCATTTGAAATATTTAATGGACGGAAACCAGATATTGGAAATTTAAAATTATATGGCAGTTCCTGTTTCGTTAAAGTACCTGAAGAAAGTAGAAATTCGAAACTTAACCCAAAAGGCGTTCGAGTTGTACTGGTTGGCTATACGGATAATGGATATAGAGTATTAGTAGATAATAAAGTCATAATATCACGCCATGTGAAGTTCATTAATGCAGAAGAAGGTCAAGTGATTAAATTCAACATTGATGATGATAATGATGAAAATAATGATGTAAATATAAACGGTGAAAAAGGTGAAAAAGATGAAAAAGAAGAATTTTATGATACAGTGGATGATGAAAATGACAAAAAGAAGAGTTCTAATATTGAGGGAGTGTGCTCAAACGATCGCCCACAAAGGGGTAGAAAAATGCCCGAGAAGTTTAAAGATCATGTTGTTTATGTGAATTTTGCTAATGCTTTAGTGTAAAATAGTTACGATGAAGCTATAAATTGTCCAGATTCAAAAATGTGGATTAATGCAATGAATGACGAAATTAATAGCTTAGAACAGAATAACACAAGGGAAATTGTTAATGAACTGATGGATTCAAATAAAATAGAAGTGAAATGGATATATCGAGTAAAATCCACTGGAAAATACAAGGCTCGTGTAGTAGCTAGAGGGTTTCAGCAACAATATGATGAGAATGAAGAAATATATTCACCTGTTGCAAGAATTATTACCATGAAGGCTTTGTTGTCTACTGTTCGTGTGAATGGATGGAATATTGAACAAATGGATGTTGAAACTGCATTTCTTAATGGCAATATTAAGTCGGAGGTGTATATGTATCCACCTGATGGTTACAAAATTGAACCACATAAAGTATGCAAGCTTCGGAAAGCATTATATGGATTGAGGGAGAGCCCACGTGACTGGTACGACTGTTTTAATGATTTTATGATGAGTATAAATTTTCTGCTTATGAAATCTGTTTATACGACTGTATACTGGATACGTAAATAACAATCAGGTATATACAGGATGTCCCAGAACTCAACGTCAACCGGCAGGCACGGGGCAAGAGGGGGGGTCATACCAGTACCAGGATAAGTTATAACTGGCAAATTTATGAAAAAGAGGAAAATCGACACCTTTATTCATATCTTTAGTTATTCTGACCTCAAAGTTAACTATTTTACAGTGTTTTTTTTACTAACGTGGTCTTTAATAAACATGCTATCAATTGCAATCACAATTTAAACAAAAAGAGTTGCTATGTTTGTTAAAATTATCGCATTTTCTTTGAGTTGTGGTTGAAAAAATAATATCTACTAACTTTAATGGTACAGTAAAAAAAATATGGTACTACCCTAGGCAAGTTACTTCAAAAGATGGCCCATTTAGTCAAGATTTCAAAATGATACAATACTTTTAACTTTTCTACCTATAACATTTATTGCCAATTTTTATCGCAAAACATACTCATTTAAAAAATTAAATTAGGTCATCACAATACTTGTTTTCCTTAAAAAATTCGGAGAAATAGAACAATGAATAGTATGCGGTGGTCACCGACAAATACACCGCGTTAAAGGGCTATGACAGAGCGAGATAGATAGGTCTACAACATGAGTAAGCGAGATGGATGCTAACACAGATGCTTCGAAACGAAATAAAAAACGGCTTGTAATTAAAAAACTCAAGTGTTGTGACTAATTGTTTGACTTAAATTAATCAATAAATTTAAAAATAAAACAAACTGTTGTATGTGATTGATAATAATTTATTAAATCAAATGTTCGAAATGTTTGCCGCCTGCATCAATGCAGGCTCTACATCTTTTTAAAAATGACCTCTTGATTAGTCTTGCGTAACTAGCTGCATTTATTTCTTCCGCTGCTTCGGTTATCCTCTGGCGTAGTTCGGCAACATTTTCAATTGGTTTAAAATAGACTTTTTCCTTTATGCAGCCCCAGTAAAAAAAATCTATTGGATTTAAGTCGGGGGAACGAGCGGGCCATGAAACTGGACCAAGGCGCCCAATCCACCTTCCGGGATATTCCGTGTCCAAATACTCTCGTACGTGACGAGCATAATGCGCTGGGCAACCATCTTGCTGAAACCACAGCGCCCTGTAAATGTTTAGGGGCACATCTTCTAGGAGGTCTGGCAAATGGTTTTGGAGAAAATCCAAGTAGTTATCTCCATTTAAAGTTGCGGGGAAGCTCGAACGGTCCAACTACTTTTCCATTGAAAATTCCGGTCCACATGTTAATTTTAAACTGAAATTGGGACCTGTTAACACATATATATATGTGTTAACATAATATAACATATACATGACATAAATGAAGTAAAAGCAATGCTAAATGATCGTTTTTTTTTCTTCTTGTGACCATCTGTATTTTATTGTTATCGACATCTATCCATAGACTAAAATATATACTAGAAAACATCTATCCAAGGGGAGGTATCCTGTATGTACTAGATTTTACCATTGCACACACGAGCAAAATTTAGATGTGCGTAGCGGAATTGTATGTACTGCTACAGCGATAAAATTTAGATATTTATAGGGAAGCAAATTCGTTCCATAAAAAAATATTCCGTACTATTTTTAATAAAATACATATTTTACTGCCACCAAACGTTTCATAATATGTTTTATTCTTTTACCTTTTTTTTGTTGTACAAAATACATAAAAGAAGCTAACATTTTTGTTAAAAACAATATTATAAAACTAGCTCCAATTTTTTAATTCATCTTGCAACACTCGAATTGTATATCAGCAAGTTGATCAAATTCAATTTGTACATTTACGTTATAAATTAGTTTTAAATTGCTGATATTTGGTATTTTCGTGGATATTTCATGTTATTATAGTGACCCTCCTTTAATGTAAGCTTCCGCAGAACTATCTAAGTATTAGTAACATTAGAAACGGGATATTTACCGTGTAATCCATGTTGTCGGGAATATAAATCGCGAACTCAAATAAAATGGATTACACGGTAAATAGCCCTTTTCTAATGTTGTCTCTTGCAAGTGATCCTGATAGTTTAAAAACTTATAAAATCTAAGTATGTCTACGGACATGTACAGAAAATGTGCAAAATGTGGAGCAACTCCTGTTCAAGATGGTGTGGTCTCATTTCACCGTTTCCCTAAGCCTGGTAAAACGAATGTTAAACGGTATGTTAATCATATATATTTTTATGCTCATATATGCTTTATCTTGCTTATATTGAAAAACTAATAGCATAGTGAGGTACCTACTCTCGTTTTCAATTCTACAGTAGGTATTATTATTACAGTTAGTTAAAAACATGTAATTTAACTTTGATCTCCATGTGATACCTATAATAAGATCATATAGGTACTATGTGCCTGCACCTTCGTCTACCATATTTCCTATCTTTCTCTACTCAGATTGCAGTAATGTAATTACTATTGCTTGTGGGCTGATGGATGACACAAAGGGGCCTACTCCCACCTTTTACGAAACTATTATAAATCAGGAGCGTCTTGTAATAAGCTTAAAATAATCGTACTTACTATCGTACCAACACAAAATGGTTGAACAATATTACATCAATATTTTTTTTTTTTTTTTTATTATTATTTATGGCAATTGTTTAGAACATTCATGCCAGCATCATGTCAAAAGAGAAAGATATAATTAACAAAATCGGAGAAATTTAGATGTAAGTATCTGAAACAAAGGAAAAATATCTTACACTACATACTATCTACAAAATTATCAAATTACTATTTAAAAAAAAAACTAAATAATTACATAATATACACATGGTTTAACATAAATACCAGTTTAATTTAATTTACACACAACTACAGCTTGATGTTATTTTCAGTTATGAAAGATGATAATATATTAATTGAATTAACGTTAATATTACACAGAATGTTATCTATATGAATAGGAAGAGGAAATTTAAAATGAACCAATGAACTAAATAATGAATTATGGTCAAATAAGGGGCAAGAAAAGAAAATATGATTTATATCAGCATCATCCATACCACACTCACAAATTGATGAATCTTTAATTCTCAATTTCTTAAGATGAACAGCAGAAGAGCAATGGCCGAATCTTAACCTAGCTATTGTACAACAAATTTTCCTATTACATTTAAATTTAAAAAACCAGGGTTTAGCTTGAATATCAGGTTGGAGTTTAGCATAATAAGCTCCTGTTCGTCTACTAGTCAGTGACCATCTTTTGAACCACCTAGACTTTAGGTCACGAATAGGGAGAAGTAAAAGGTCTTGAGGATAATTTTTGAAAGGAACTTTATCACCGCATATTATAGCTTGCTTTGCAATCTCATCAGCCTTTTCATTGCCATGTATATTATTATGGCTTGGAATCCAAGCTAAGTGAACAGAATAACCAATAGAACTACACTGTATTAACATTTCCTTGCATTTAAATATAATCCAGTTTTTGGAACCTATTTTAAATGGATTACTCTGAAAAGCTTGAAGAGCACTTAAAGAGTCAGAAAAAATAACAGCTTTCTTTAATTTGAACAGCAATATATAATTGATAGCTTCCATTATACCCCTACATTCACCAACAAAGACAGATGTTTCAGGAGGACACTTAATCTTTTGAACAATATTGTAATTTTGGTGGAATAAACCAACACCAACACACCCATTTTGATCTAATTTCGAGGCATCTGTGAAGATGCTATGCCAGCCTGGCCAAAGATTATCTTTAATCCTTAAGAAATGTTTATTAACAAAGGGATCTACTTTGCTCAAATCCAAATGAAGATGTAAAGTGGGTTCAAATAAAATACACTGATAGTCAAATTCAAACAGAGAAATTTTAGGGGTTCTATGAGTAGGGTATTTGAGGGCTTTAATTTTTGAAAAACTCATAACTAAGCAAGGAGTTTTTTTATGTTTCCAATAAGGCTGGGAAATATAACTAAATAATAATTGCAGTTTTGGAAAAAGAGGATGAGAAGAAAATTGAAACAAACGAAACAAAAACATGTCCGAAAGATATTGACGTCTTAAATCTAAAGGAGGTTCATCACATTCCACTTGCAAAGCGTTTTTAGGAGTAGATCTCATTGCTCCAATAACAATACGTAACGCTCTTGCTTGGATCAAGTCCAATGAATTGAGCGCTCTTTTACAAGCTGGCTCATATAAAAATGAAGCATAGTCAATAACACTACGAATAATAGCATTATAAAGAAGCTTTAAATAATAAGGATGAGCACCCCACCAAACACCAGCCAAACACCTTAAAATATTCAAATTTTTTTCGCACTTAACCGAGATATAGTTTAAATGCGATGAAAAGTTCAATTTGCTGTCTAAAATAAGACCTAAAAACTTTTTTTCATTTTCGACAGGAATCCTAGTGTTGTTAACCATTATGTTAAGTCTGGGCTTTAACCGTTTTCTAGTAAAAATAACTACAGAACTTTTTAGAGGAGCTATTTCTAGACCATTGTAACATAACCAAATATTTAATGACTCAAGAGCTTGAGACAATTTATGAGCAGAATTTAAAATATCACGATCTGAAATATAAACAACAAGATCATCAGCATATTGCAATAACCTGCAATAAGGTGACACAAATTTGTTTAAATCATATGTGTAAATATTAAAAAGCAAAGGACTTAGAACAGAGCCCTGAGGCAAGCCTTTGAAGACAGATCTGCAACATTTAATATCCCCGTTTATTCTTAGTTGAGCTGTACGGTCTAGAAAAATATTAAGTATAAAATTAGTTATTTTACCAGGTAAAAACAAACTTTCCATTTTAGTTTTAAGAATAGAAAGTATAACATGTCATATGCGGAGCATATATCAAGAAAAGCAGCAACAACAGACTCATTTCTAGAGAATGAGAGTCTAATATCAGTAACAAAAATAGACAAACTATCTAAAGTCCCCCTACCTTTTCTAAAACCATATTGACATTCAGGCAAAAGATTTCTGCTTTCGATTAGCCACTCCAGACGATTTTTAATAAGATGTTCTGTGATCTTTGTCAGAACAGAAGACATAGCTATTGGACGATAACTATCAGATCTTCCAGGATCTTTGCCGGGTTTTAAAATTGGAATAATGATTTGGGTTTTCATCACATCTGGGACAAACCCCAAATCTATCATCAAGTTTATCATTTCCAGATAATAACCTAACATTTTCTCACCAGCATTAACCAAAAAGGAATATGGAATTCCATCTGGACCAGGGGAAGTATCTTTAAGAGAAGCGAGAACAAGGCGCAACTCTTGCATGGAGAAAGGAGTAAAACTTGCATCATAATCAGAACTTGAGGTGAAAGTATCAAAAGAACTAGGAACAAAGGGTGGAGCCAGCCTGTCCATGAATTGCTCAAACCAACTTTCACAACTAGGGTATGGAGGAGAAGGTTCTCTATATGAACCACGAAACTTTCGAATTGATTTCCATACATACGAGGAATTGACACTAGGAGAAATAGTAGAGCAAAAGTTTTTCCATCCCTCTGACTTTTTCGAATGAAGGATTTCCTTTGACTGAGATAGAACATCCGTTAATGACTTATAGTTTTCATTTGTCATGTCCTTAGAATACACTTCTTCAGCGGTCTTTCTATTTGTCACAGCATCCGTACACTCTTGATCCCACCATGGAGGAGATCTATGTTTCTTATTTTGAACTTTTAAGGGAAATGAATGCTTAGCAGCAGAATGAATAATATTTATAAATGAATGAATACATTGATTCAAAGAATGGGGAAATATCATGGGAAGATAGCAAACAATTTCTTCTAAAAATGATTTAAATTTGGACCATTCATCAGAATCAGTTTTATTGCTTAGTTTATACTGTAACAATGGCTTAAATGGAGTTTGTTCAATTTTAGAAAATGGAAGATCAATTAAAACAGGAAAGTGATCACTTCCAAAACAAGATGATAAGGTTTTCCATGACATTGAAGGAGTTAAACTAGCTGATACCATAGTCAAGTCCACAGCACTAACCTGCTCATTTGGTCTTGTACGACGAGTAGGGCTCCCAGTGTTTAATAAACACAATCCCAGCTTATCCATTATATTGAAAATATAATTAGCAAGAGAATCTGAGGCTTGACAACCCCAGACTGGATGATGAATGTTAAAGTCTCCCATTATAATAAAGGGACCTTTTATGTTTGTTAAGATATCAAAGAATGTTGTTAGTATGTCAAAAGATGGTCTGGGTATAAACAATGATATAAATGTTATGTTTTTAAACCTAACAGCAACAAAAGAGAACTTCTCAGATACAGAAGATGATGGTAAATGTACAAGATGAGAATTTACAGAGTTTCTGACAAGTATGGCAGAACCACCATACCCGTCAGCTTTGTCATCCCTGAAACAGAGGTAGCGAGGAACCTTAAAAAAGGAACCAGGCTTAAGCCATGTCTCAGAGATAGCAATAACAATAGGGTCATATTTATTGATAATATATAACAAATCTGTTTTTTTACTATTTAAACTTTGGCAATTCCATTGTAGCCCTAGTAAGGGAGCCATAATGGAAAGGTTGTGATGATGGAATGGAAGAATCTAGGGCAACGTTGGACGGTACAAAAGTAGGACAATTAAGTAGCTTCATGAGAGCCTGTATGAGCTCCATAATGCTACCAGAGCAAGAAAGGGGATCCGAACCATGACAATTAAAAGCAACACCATTATTGTTGATCATAGGTGGATTCGCAACAATGGCCTGATGGGCAGATTGATCATAGCCATGGCGTTGTGGAGGAGGAGGTCTGGGTTTTATGAATATTGTTTTTTTATGTGAACTATTAGCTTTTGCAGCATAAGAATGAGAGGTAGAAGAAACACTATTAGCATACGATGTTTTTGTTGCATCACTATATGATTTACCCCTAATAGGAGAATGTAATTTGGAAGCTTCAATATAAGATACACTTTTGTCTGCCATAGTAATCTTAATTTCTTTTTGTCTGCTAAACTCTGGACAGCTCTTATTTGTAGAGTAATGCAAGCCAGAACAATATATACAAGATGAAGTGCCCTCTTCCACATTGCATGAGTCACCAGTATGACCCTCTCCACACTTGTAACAACGTGGCTTAGACCTACAGCTATTTTTTGTGTGCCCAAACTTACAACATTGAAAACATTGTACAGTAGGATAATAGTAGCGTTCAACTGGTAGAGAATTAAAGCACATGAATACCCTTGCAGGCAGAACCTGACCATCGAAAGATAACACGCAAGATTGTGACGGCTTAAATACAGGGGCACCATCAACAATTACTTTATAGTTTAAGCGCCGAATTTTTACTATGGGGCAGCCATCAAGAGGGACACGAATGTTCTCCAGTACCTCTTCTTCAGACCATTCAGTGGGGATCCCCTTGACAAGACCCAATCGGACTGTGCTAAATGATGGGATAAATGCTTTAAAATCATTTTTAATTAAAATTTCATTTGCAATGAAAATATTGGCAGAGTTTGCATCACTGAATGACAGTGAAACTCTATTACGTCCTATTCTACTGACACTTCCTTCAACAATATTTTGTATCTTATTCTTATTGAGAAAGTGCCCAAAGTTAATTGGGTGCAAGAAAGTACCTGAAGTGGGAGAAGGCTCAACTTTTTGGACATGCACTGTAAAAGGCCCCTTATCGGAAGACTTATATACCTGCCTACCAGAGGGGGTATAAACTGGGATTGATGGGGTTTGCGAAATGGTTGCTGAAGGAGAAGCAAGTGAATCAGTCATTTGACAATCAGTTATCTGTGAATCTGTGATGGACTTTGATGATGGACATATTGTTTGGCCTAATGGAATAACTGAATCCTGGGAATGTTTCTTTTCTTTATTATATTTATGCTTTTTGCACGTTTTTTTCCGTTTAATGGTAGAAAAGGAGCCATCGCCATGCTGATTTGGTTCCACAACATCTGAAGAATCAGAAGCGATGGAGACAAACTCAGCTGGTGAGGGGACCAAATCACGCCTATCTGCGTTAAATTCAATAGACAGGTTTAATTCTGGGGGCCTGCCGCCCCCATCGTATGTTTCCATCCGATTCGATGAAAAACAATTGAATAAAACAAATGAAGACTATATTCTATGAATTTTGTTAAAAAACTTACCAACGATGAAAAATACACGTGCTACGCTAATGAAATATTCTATCTACATACAAACACACTAATATTATACACTAAATACAGCAAAAAGATATTTTTCTCAATTTAATAATCGCCTAAGCACCCGTGCTCCTTGACACAACTTTGACAATCTTCAATATTATTTACGGCGTGTTCCTTTTTAAGCCGAAATCGACCCTAATGGTGCATTCCAGTAAACACCGCCAATACATACGACTGTCGTGCCCCGGTTTCGTGTTTCCTTTAGGATGAATACTTATAATGCCCAACCCAAATAGAACACTCACACGGTCGCAAAAAGCGCGTCATATTTTCTCTCAATTAAATCGAATGAATCATAAACCTATTTGATATTTTGACAGTAACAGCTCACAACGACCGCAAGTCCAAAACCTTCCATCCGCGAGTGTTGTAGTCGTGGCGTGAGCGCGAGCTGTGACGTAATCGATGATGTACCGAGCTCAGTTATGATAATTGAGAGTTTGATAGATAACGGTTGGGCGGCTATGCGAACGACGCGATCGATTTTGGCTCTCAAAGGAACACGACCAGATGGAAGTGAAGTGAAAGAACGAAACAACCACAGAATATTCTAATAAGGTTTTGAGATTTTAAAACTCTATAGTGGAGGCACAGAGAATAAATATAGCTTTCATACTTATTTGTAACAGATATTGCACATTCATTTTTCCTTTATAAGTGTAGTCGTACGTGTTGAACATTTGCCATTTCACAAGTTAATTTAATATGTAAATGTAAATATTTATAGTTTCAATGATGCATGATTTTTATTGACATAATCGCGAGTAAAGACTTAGTCACGTACACAAATGTATCATTAAGTCACTGTCCTGCCTAAAATACGTTTTAGTAAATCAATAGTAGTAGATATGTGTTTAAAATAAAACAATAAAAAATCAAATCTATGAATATTTTAAAAGTAATACAATTGTTTCTACAGACTAATCTGTTGGTTTCATGTAGAAATATATAAAATACCTTTTATTCAAATAAAAGCCCTATATTAGCTTATTCAAATTGATTTGTAGCAGTTACTTAAACTTCTATTATTTTTGTTTAATTTCAGATGAACTTCCTTCAGAAGCCTTCGCCACAGCTACACTTTTGAGCAAATTCTTCCAGCTGTTTGATGCATTAAATGCTGACAGTCCAGACTTCCAGACAGACCAGAAAGTACAAAGTCAGTCCAGAAAAATACGCTCAAGCTGGTGTGGCAGTGAAAATGCCGAAACCTTAAAACGATGAAAATATGCCAATCTCGGTGGAGGTTCTACATTTGTGCCGTTTGGGGTAGAAACTTACTCTAAGTGGCGCGTACGAAATTTTCAAGGCTTGACCAAACAATTGGTTGAAGCGTAGGTGAACAGAATGCTGGCTCATATTTTGCAAAGAAATTTTGCATAGCTATTCAACGTGGAAATGCAGCCAGCATTCTGGACACTTTGCCTCCAACAAATAATTTATGACATTTGATATATTTAAACTTTTGTCCATAATTTAGTTAAAATTTAATAAATTTATAAAATAAATACATAAATGTTCTTAAAAATTGTTTTATTTCTATAACATAAGTACCTACTTATTCACCTAATAAGGTTCTGCCTACTTCATGAGGCGAAATTATGTTTTAACATTGTTCCATCCGCAGACTGAATTGATAGGTAATAAAATAAATGAAAATAGAAAAGCATGGGGTGAATATTTAAAATTCGCGCTAAAGTTAGTTCCTTAGCATTCCGTGCGGATTCTGTTGCGCTAGTAGTATCAGTGTAATTCGCATTATGTTTGTATGGCAGTTACACTTCTTCTCTCGGTAGAGAGTTTCAACAAACTCACGATACCACCTTTGCATGACACCACACAAGGTAATCTTTGGTGTCGATTACTCCAGACTTGACTTCCAGCAGACAACTGCTCGGGACAGCGGCTTGGGCGGCCGCTCAGCGCAGAAGTACGGGCAGTTGCTCAGCGCAGCAGCCTAGCGCAGCAGTTTGGGCAGCCGCTCAGGATACCTGCTCGGGACAGCTGAAAAACAAATGAATGTGTTAATATCTGTCGACGTACTACGATAAAATTCTGGACTTCCATCACCCGCACCACACTATGCAATGAAAACAAAGAAAAACATTCCATGCCTTACATACTTTACCAAGATCTCACTCGCACAGTTTAGTGATATTTTTCTTTATTAATGCATACCAAAGACAACAAGCACGTGATATCAATTTGTGAAGATTAACTGTCGAGTGTCTCAACAAACTCACGATACCACCTTTGCATGACACCACACAAGGTAATCTTTGGTGTCGATCACTCCGGACTTGACTTCCAGCAGACAACTGCTCGGGATAGCGGCTTGGGCGGCCGCTCAGCGCAGAAGCACGGGCAGTTGCTCAGCGCAGCAGCCTAGCGCAGCAGTTTGGACAGCCGCTCAGGATACCTGCTCAGGACAGCTGAAATACAAATGAATGTGTTAATATCTGTCGACGTACTACTATAAAATTCTGGACTTCCATCACCCGCACCACACCATGCAACGAAAACAAAGAAAAACATGCCTTACATACTTTACCAAGATCTCACTCGCACAGTTAAGTGATATTTTTCTTTATTAATGCATACCAAAGACAACTAGCGCATGATATCAATTTGTGAAGATTAACTGTCGAATAACTCGACATACTCACGATACCACCTTTGCATGATTCCACACAAGGTAATCTTTGGTGTCGATTACTCCGGACTTGACTTCCAGCAGACAACTGCTCGGGACAGCGGCTTGGGCGGCCGCTCAGCGCAGAAGCACGGGTAGTTGCTCAGCGCAGCAGCCCAGCGCAGCAGTTTGGGCAGCCGCTCAGGATACATGCTCGGGACAGCTGAAAAACAAATGAATGTGTTAATATCTGTCGACTTACTACGATAAAATTCTGGACTTTCATCACCCGCATCACACCATGCAATGAAAACAAAGAAAAACATTCCATGCCTTACATACTTTACCAAGATCTCACTCCCACAGTTTAGTGATATTTTTCTTTATTAATGCATACCAAAGACAACTAGCGCATGATATTAATTTGTGAAGATTAATTGTCGAATGTCTCGACATACTCACGATACCACCTTTGCATGACACCACACAAGGTAATCTTTGGTGTCGATCACTCCGGACTTGACTTCCAGCAGACAACTGCTCGGGACAGCGGCTTGGGCGGCCGCTCAGCGCAGAAGCACGGGCAGTTGCTCAGCGCAGCAGTTTGGACAGCCGCTCAGGATACCTGCTCAGGACAGCTGAAAAACAAATGAATGTGTTAATATCTGTCGACGTACTACGATAAATTCTGGACTTCCATCACCTGCACCACACTATGCAATGAAAACAAAGAAAAACATTCCATGCCTTACATACTTTACCAAGATCTCACTCCCACAGTTTAGTGATATTTTTCTTTATTAATGCATACCAAAGACAACTAGCGCATGATATTAATTTGTGAAGATTAACTGTCGGATGTCTCGACATACTCACGATACCACCTTTGCATGACACCACACAAGGTAATCTTTGGTGTCGATTACTCCGGACTTGACTTCCAGCAGACAACTGCTCGGGACAGCGGCTTGGGCAGCCACTCAGCGCAAAAGCACGGGCAGTTGCTCAGCGCAGCAGCCCATCGCAGCAGTTTGGACAGCCGCTCAGGATACCTGCTCAGGACAGCTGAAAAACAAATGAATGTGTTAATATCTGTCGACGTACTACGATAAATTCTGGACTTCCATCACCTGCACCACACTATGCAATGAAAACAAAGAAAAACATTCCATGCCTTACATACTTTACCAAGATCTCACTCGCACAGTTAAGTGATATTTATCTTTATTAATGCATACCAAAGACAACTAGCGCATGATATCAATTTGTGAAGATTAACCGTCGAATAACTCGACATACTCACGATACCACCTTTGCATGATTCCACACAAGGTAATCTTTGGTGTCGATTACTCCGGACTTGACTTCCAGCAGACAACTGCTCGGGACAGCGGCTTGGGCGGCCACTCAGCGCAGAAGCACGGGCAGTTGCTCAGCGCAGCAGCCCATCGCAGCAGTTTGGACAGCCGCTCAGGATACCTGCTCAGGACAGCTGAAAAACAAATGAATGTGTTAATATCTGTCGACGTACTACGATAAATTCTGGACTTCCATCACCTGCACCACACTATGCAATGAAAACAAAGAAAAACATTCCATGCCTTACATACTTTACCAAGATCTCACTCCCACAGTTTAGTGATATTTTTCTTTATTAATGCATACCAAAGACAACTAGCGCATGATATTAATTTGTGAAGATTAACTGTCGGATGTCTCGACATACTCACGATACCACCTTTGCATGACACCACACAAGGTAATCTTTGGTGTCGATTACTCCGGACTTGACTTCCAGCAGACAACTGCTCGGGACAGCGGCTTGGGCGGCCACTCAGCGCAAAAGCACGGGCAGTTGCTCAGCGCAGCAGCCCATCGCAGCAGTTTGGACAGCCGCTCAGGATACCTGCTCAGGACAGCTGAAAAACAAATGAATGTGTTAATATCTGTCGACGTACTACGATAAATTCTGGACTTCCATCACCTGCACCACACTATGCAATGAAAACAAAGAAAAACATTCCATGCCTTACATACTTTAGCAAGATCTCACACGCACAGTTTAGTGATATTTTTCTTTATTAATGCATACCAAAGACAACTAGCGCATGATATCAATTTGTGAAGATTAACTGTCGAATAACTCGACATACTCACGATACCACCTTTGCATGATTCCACACAAGGTAATCTTTGGTGTCGATTACTCCGGACTTGACTTCCAGCAGACAACTGCTCGGGACAGCGGCTTGGGCGGCCGCTCAGCGCAGAAGCACGGGTAGTTGCTCAGCGCAGCAGCTCAGCGCAGCAGTTTGGGCAGCCGCTCAGGATACATGCTCGGGACAGCTGAAAAACAAATGAATGTGTTAATATCTGTCGACTTACTACGATAAAATTCTGGACTTCCATCACCCGCACCACACCATGCAATGAAAACAAAGAAAAACATTCCATGCCTTACATACTTTACCAAGATCTCACTCCCACAGTTTAGTGATATTTTTCTTTATTAATGCATACCAAAGACAACTAGCGCATGATATTAATTTGTGAAGATTAACTGTCGAATGTCTCGACATACTCACGATACCACCTTTGCATGACACCACACAAGGTAATCTTTGGTGTCGATTACTCCGGACTTGACTTCCAGCAGACAACTGCTCGGGACAGCGGCTTGGGCGGCCGCTCAGCGCAGAAGCACGGGCAGTTGCTCAGCGCAGCAGCCTAGCGCAGCAGTTTGGGCAGCCGCTCAGGATACCTGCTCGGGACAGCTGAAAAACAAATGAATGTGTTAATATCTGTCGACGTACTACGATAAAATTCTGGACTTCCATCACCCGCACCACACTATGCAATGAAAACAAAGAAAAACATTCCATGCCTTACATACTTTACCAAGATCTCACTCGCACAGTTTAGTGATTTTTTTCTTTATTAATGCATACCAAAGACAACTAGCGCATGATATCAATTTGTGAAGATTTACTGTCTAATGTCTCGACATACTCACGATACCGCCTTTGCATGACACCACACAAGGTAATCTTTGGTGTCGATCACTCCAGACTTGACTTCCAGCAGACAACTGCTCGGGACAGCGGCTTGGGCGGCCGCTCAGCGCAGAAGCACGGGCAGTTGCTCAGCGCAGCAGCCCAGCGCAGCAGTTTGGGCAGCCGCTCAGGATACCTGCTGGGGACAGCTGAAAAACAAATGAATGTGTTAATATCTGTCGACGTACTACTATAAAATTCTGGACTTCCATCACCCGCACCACACCATGCAACGAAAACAAAGAAAAACATGCCTTACATACTTTACCAAGATCTCACTCGCACAGTTAAGTGATATTTTTCTTTATTAATGCATACCAAAGACAACTAGCGCATGATATCAATTTGTGAAGATTAACTGTCGAATAACTCGACATACTCACGATACCACCTTTGCATGATTCCACACAAGGTAATCTTTGGTGTCGATTACTCCGGACTTGACTTCCAGCAGACAACTGCTCGGGACAGCGGCTTGGGCGGCCGCTCAGCGCAGAAGCACGGGCAGTTGCTCAGCGCAGCAGCCCAGCGCAGCAGTTTGGGCAGCCGCTCAGGATACATGCTCGGGACAGCTGAAAAACAAATGAATGTGTTAATATCTGTCGACTTACTACGATAAAATTCTGGACTTCCATCACCCGCACCACACCATGCAACGAAAACAAAGAAAAACATGCCTTACATACTTTACCAAGATCTCACTCGCACAGTTAAGTGATATTTTTCTTTATTAATGCATACCAAAGACAACTAGCGCATGATATCAATTTATGAAGATTAACTGTCGAATAACTCGACATACTCACGATACCACCTTTGCATGATTCCACACAAGGTAATCTTTGGTGTCGATTACTCCGGACTTGACTTCCAGCAGACAACTGCTCGGGACAGCGGCTTGGGCGGCCGCTCAGCGCAGAAGCACGGGCAGTTGCTCAGCGCAGCAGCCCAGCGCAGCAGTTTGGACAGCCGCTCAGGATACCTGCTCAGGACAGCTAAAAAACAAATGAATGTGTTAATATCTGTCGACGTACTACGATAAATTCTGGACTTCCATCACCTGCACCACACTATGCAATGAAAACAAAGAAAAACATTCCATGCCTTACATACTTTAGCAAGAACTCACACGCACAGTTTAGTGATATTTTTCTTTATTAATGCATACCAAAGACAACTAGCGCATGATATCAATTTGTGAAGATTAACTGTCGAATGTCTCGACATACTCACGATACCACCTTTGCATAACACCACACAAGGTAATCTTTGGTGTCGATTACTCTAGACTTGACTTCCAGCAGACAACTGCTCGGGACAGCGGCTTGGGCGGCCGCTCAGCGCAGAAGCACGGGCAGTTGCTCAGCGCAGCAGCCCAGCGCAGCAGTTTGGGCAGCCGCTCAGGATACATGCTCGGGACAGCTGAAAAACAAATGAATGTGTTAATATCTGTCGACTTACTACGATAAAATTCTGGACTTCCATCACCCGCACCACACCATGCAATGAAAACAAAGAAAAACATTCCATGCCTTACATACTTTACCAAGATCTCACTCGCACAGTTTAGTGATATTTTTCTTTATTAATGCATACCAAAGACAACTAGCGCATGATATTAATTTGTGAAGATTAACTGTCGAATGTCTCGACATACTCACGATACCACCTTTGCATGACACCACACAAGGTAATCTTGACTTCCAGCAGACAACTGCTCGAGACAGCGGCTTGGGCGGCCGCTCAGCGCAGAAGCACGGGCAGTTGCTCAGCGCAGCAGCCCAGCGCAGCAGTTTGGGCAGCCGCTCAGGATACCTGCTCGGGACAGCTGAAAAACAAATTAATGTGTTAATATCTGTCTACGTACTACAATAAATTCTGGACTTCCATCACCCGCACCACACCATGCAATGAAAACAAAGAAAAACATGCCTTACATACTTTACCAAGATCTCACTCGCACAGTTTAGTGATATTTTTCTTTATTAATGCATACCAAAGACAACTAGCGCATGATATCAATTTGTGAAGATTAACTGTCGAATGTCTCGACAAACTCACGATACCACCTTTGCATGACACAACACAAGGTAGTCTTTGGTGTCGATTACTCCGGACTTGACTTCCAGCAGACAACTGCTCGGGACAGCGGCTTGGGCGGCCGCTCAGCGCAGAAGCACGGGCAGTTGCTGAGCGCAGCAGCATAGCGCAGCAGTTTGGGCAGCCGCTCAGGATACCTGCTTGGAACAGCTGAAAAACAAATGAATGTGTTAATATCTGTCGACGTACAACGATAAAATTCTGGACTTCCATCACCCGTACCACACCATGCAATGAAAACAAAGAACAACATTCCATGCCTTACATACTTTACCAAGATCTCACTCGCACAGTTTAGTGATATTTTTCTTTATTAATGCATACCAAAGACAACTAGCGCATGATATCAATTTGTGAAGATTAACTGTCGAATGTCTCGACATACTCACGATACTACCTTTGCATGACACCACACAAGGTAATCTTTGGTGTCGATTACTCCGGACTTGACTTCCAGCAGACAACTGCTCGGGACAGCGGCTTGAGCAGCCGCTCAGCGCAGAAGCACGGGCAGTTGCTCAGCGCAGCAGCCCAGCACAGCAGCCCAGCGCAGCAGCCCAGCACAGCAGCCCAGCGCAGCAGTTTGGGCAGCCGCTCAGGATACCTGCTCGGGACAGCTGAAAAACAAATGAATGTGTTAATATCTGTCGACGTACTACGATACAATTCTGGACTTCCATCACCCGCACCACACCATGCAATGAAAACAAAGAAAAACATTCCATGCCTTACATACTTTACCAAGACCTCACTCGCACAGTTTAGTGATATTTTTCTTTATTAATGCATACCAAAAACAACTAGCGCATGATATCAATTTGTGAGGATTAACTGTCGAATGTCTCGACATACTCACGATACCACCTTTGCATGACACCACACAAGGTAATCTTGACTTCCAGCAGACAACTGCTCGGGACAGCGGCTTGGGCGGCCGCTCAGCGAAGAAGCACGGGCGGTTGCTCAGCGCAGCAGTTTGGGCAGCCGCTCAGGATACCTGCTCGGGACAGCTAAAAAATAAATGAATGTGTTAATATCTGTCTACGTACTACAATAAATTCTGGACTTACATCACCCGCACCACACTATGCAATGAAAACAAAGAAAAACATTCCATGCCTTACATACTTTACCAAAATCTCACTCGCACAGTATAGTGATATTTTTCTTTATTAATGCATACCAAAGACAACTAGCGCATGATATCAATTTGTGAAGATTAACTGTCGAATGTCTCGACATACTCACGATACCACCTTTGCATGACACCACACAAGGTAATCTTGACTTCCAGCAGACAACTGCTCGGGACAGCGGCTTGGGCGGCCGCTCAGCGCAGAAGCACGGGCAGTTGCTCAGCGCAGCAGCCGAGCGCAGCAGTTTGGGCAGCCGCTCAGGATACCTGCTCGGGACAGCTGAAAAATAAATGAATGTGTTAATATCTGTCTACGTACTACAATAAATTCTGGACTTCCATCACCCGCACCACACCATGCAATGAAAACAAAGAATAACATTCCATGCCTTACATACTTTACCAAAATCTCACTCGCACAGTTTAGTGATATTTTTCTTTATTAATGCATACCAAAGACAACTAGCGCATGATATCAATTTGTGAAGATTAACTGTCGAATGTCTCGACATACTCACGATACCACCTTTGCATGACACCACACAAGGTAATCTTGACTTCCAGCAGACAACTGCTCGGGACAGCGGCTTGGGCGGCCGCTCAGCGCAGAAGCACGGGCAGTTGCTCAGCGCAGCAGCCCAGCGCAGCAGTTTGGGCAGCCGCTCAGGATACCTGCTCGGCACAGCTGAAAAACAAATGAATGTGTTAATATCTGTCGACGTACTACGATAAAATTCTGGACTTCCATCACCCGCACCACACCAGCAATGAAAACAAAGGAAAAACATTCCATGCCTTACATACTTTACTGAGATCTCACTCGCACAGTTTAGTGATATTTTTCTTTATTGATGCATACCAAGGACAACTAGCGCATGATATCAATTTGTGAAGATTAACTGTTGAATGTCTCGACATACTCACGATACCACCTTTGCATGACACCACACAAGGTAATCTTGACTTCCAGCAGACAACTGCTCGGGACAGCGGCTTGGGCGGCCGCTCAGCGCAAAAGCAATGGCGGTTGCTCAGCGCAGCAGCCCAGCGCAGCAGTTTGGGCAGCCGCTCAGGATACCTGCTCGGCACAGCTGAAAAACAAATGAATGTGTTAATATCTGTCGACGTACTACAATAAAATTCTGGACTTCCATCACCTGCACCACACCATGAAATGAAAACAAAGAAAAACATTCCATGCCTTACATACTTTACCAAAATTTCACTCGCACAGTTTAGTGATATTTTTCTTTATTAATGCATACCAAAGACAACTAGCGCATGATATCAATTTGTTAAGATTAACTGTCGAATGTCTCGACATACTCACGATACCACCTTTGCATGACACCACACAAGGTAATCTTTGGTGTCGATTACTCCGGACTTGACTTCCAGCAGACAACTGCTCGGGACAGCGGCTTGGGCGGCCGCTCAGCGCAGAAGCACGGGTAGTTGCTCAGCGCAGCAGCCGAACGCAGCAGTTTGGGCAGCCGCTCAGGATACCTGCTCGGGACAGCTGAAAAACAAATGAATGTGTTAATATCTGTCGACGTACTACGATAAAATTCTGGACTTCCATCACCCGCACCACAACATGCAATGAAAACAAAGAAAAACATTCCATGCCTTACATACTTTACCAAAATTTCACTCGCACAGTTTAGTGATATTTTTCTTTATTAATGCATACCAAAGACAACTAGCGCATGATATCAATTTGTGAAGATTAACTGTCGAATGTCTCTACATACTCACGATACCACCTTTGCATGACACCACACAAGGTAATCTTTGGTGTCGATTACTCTGGACTTGACATCCAGCAGACAACTGCTCGGGACAGCGGCTTGGGCGGCCGCTCAGCGCAGAAGCAATGGCGGTTGCTCAGCGCAGCAGCCCAGCGCAGCAGTTTGGGCAGCCGCTCAGGATACCTGCTCGGGACAGCAGAAAAACAAATGAATGTGTTAATATCTGTCGACGTACTACAATAAAATTCTGGACTTCCATCACCCGCACCACACCATGCAATGAAAACAAAGAAAAACATTCCATGCCTTACATACTTTACCAAAATTTCACTCGCACAGTTTAGTGATATTTTTCTTTATTAATGCATACCAAAGACAACTAGCGCATGATATCAATTTGTTAAGATTAACTGTCGAATGTCTCGACATACTCACGATACCACCTTTGCATGACACCACACAAGGTAATCTTGACTTCCAGCAGACAACTGCTCGGGACAGCGGCTTGGGACAGCGGCTTGGGCGGCCGCTCAGCGCAGAAGCACGGGCGGGTGCTCAGCGCAGCAGCCCAGCGCAGCAGTTTGGGCAGCCGCTCAAGATACCTGCTCGGGACAGCTGAAAAACAAACGAATGTGTTAATATCTGTCGACGTACTACGATAAAATTCTGGACTTCCATCACCCGCACCACACCAGCAATGAAAACAAAGGAAAAACATTCCATGCCTTACATACTTTACTGAGATCTCACTCGCACAGTTTAGTGATATTTTTCTTTATTAATGCATACTAAAGACAACTAGCGCACGATATCAATTTGTGAAGATTAACTGTCGAATGTCTCTACATACTCACGATACCACCTTTGCATGACACCACACAAGGTAATCTTTGGTGTCGATTACTCTGGACTTGACTTCCAGCAGACAACTGCTCGGGACAGCGGCTTGGGCGGCCGCTCAGCGCAGAAGCACGGGCAGTTGCTCAGCGCAGCAGCCGAGCGCAGCAGTTTAGGCAGCCGCTCAGGATACCTGCTCGGGATAGCTGAAAAATAAATGAATGTGTTAATATCTGTCTACGTACTACAATAAATTCTAAACTTCCATCACCCGCACCACACCATGCAATGAAAACAAAGAATAACATTCCATGCCTTACATACTTTACCAAAATCTCACTCGCACAGTTTAGTGATATTTTTCTTTATTAATGCATACCAAAGACAACTAGCGCATGATATCAATTTGTGAAGATTAACTGTCGAATGTCTCGACATACTCACGATACCACCTTTGCATGACACCACACAAGGTAATCTTTACTTCCAGCAGACAACTGCTCGGGACAGCGGCTTGGGCGGCCGCTCAGCGCAGAAGCACGGGCAATTGCTCAGCGCAGCAGCCCAGCGCAGCAGTTTGGGCAGCCGCTCAGGATACCTGCTCGGGACAGCTGAAAAACAAATGAATGTGTTAATATCTGTCGACGTACTACGATAAAATTCTGGACTTCCATCACCCGCACCACACCATGCAATGAAAACAAAGAAAAACATTCCATGCCTTACATACTTTACCAAGATCTCACTCGCACAGTTAAGTGATATTTTTCTTTATTAATGCATACCAAAGACAACTAGCGCATGATATCAATTTGTGAAGATTAACTGTCGAATGTCTCGACATACTCACGATACCACCTTTGCATGACACCACACAAGGTAATCTTGACTTCCAGCAGACAACTGCTCGGGACAGCGGCTTGGGCGGCCGCTCAGCACAGAAGCACGGGCAGTTGCTCAGCGCAGCAGCCGAGCGCAGCAGTTTGGGCAGCCGCTCAGGATACCTGCTCGGGACAGCTGAAAAATAAATGAATGTGTTAATATCTGTCTACGTACTACAATAAATTCTGGACTTCCATCACCCGCACCACACCATGCAATGAAAACAAAGAATAACATTCCATGCCTTACATACTTTACCAAAATCTCACTCGCACAGTTTAGTGATATTTTTCTTTATTAATGCATACCAAAGACAACTAGCGCATGATATCAATTTGTGAAGATTAACTGTCGAACGTCTCGACATACTCACGATACCACCTTTGCATGACACCACACAAGGTAATCTTGACTTCCAGCAGACAACTGCTCGGGACAGCGGCTTGGGCGGCCACTCAGCGCAGAAGCACGGGCAGTTGCTCAGCGCAGCAGCCCAGCGCAGCAGTTTGGGCAGCCGCTCAGGATACCTGCTCGGCACAGCTGAAAAACAAATGAATGTGTTAATATCTGTCGACGTACTACGATAAAATTCTGGACTTCCATCACCCGCACCACACCATGCAATAAAAACAAAGAAAAACATTCCATGCCTTACATACTTTACCAAGATCTCACTCGCACAGTTTAGTGATATTTTTCTTTATTAATGCATACCAAAGACAACTAGCGCATGATATCAATTTGTTAAGATTAACTGTCGAATGTCTCGACATACTCACGATACCACCTTTGCATGACACCACACAAGGTAATCTTTGGTGTCGATTACTCCGGACTTGACTTCCAGCAGACAACTGCTCGGGACAGCGGCTTGGGCGGCCGCTCAGCGCAGAAGCACGGGTAGTTGCTCAGCACAGCAGCCGAACGCAGCAGTTTGGGCAGCCGCTCAGGATACCTGCTCGGGACAGCTGAAAAACAAATGAGTGTGTTAATATCTGTCGACGTACTACGATAAAATTCTGGACTTCCATCACCCGCACCACAACATGCAATGAAAACAAAGAAAAACATTCCATGCCTTACATACTTTACCAAAATTTCACTCGCACAGTTTAGTGATATTTTTCTTTATTAATGCATACCAAAGACAACTAGCGCATGATATCAATTTGTGAAGATTAACTGTCGAATGTCTCTACATACTCACGATACCACCTTTGCATGACACCACACAAGGTAATCTTTGGTGTCGATTACTCTGGACTTGACTTCCAGCAGACAACTGCTCGGGACAGCGGCTTGGGCGGCCGCTCAGCGCAGAAGCAATGGCGGTTGCTCAGCGCAGCAGCCCAGCGCAGCAGTTTGGGCAGCCGCTCAGGATACCTGCTCGGGACAGCTGAAAAACAAATGAATGTGTTAATATCTGTCGACGTACTACAATAAAATTCTGGACTTCCATCACCCGCACCACACCATGCAATGAAAACAAAGAAAAACATTCCATGCCTTACATACTTTACCAAAATTTCACTCGCACAGTTTAGTGATATTTTTCTTTATTAATGCATACCAAAGACAACTAGCGCATTATATCAATTTGTTAAGATTAACTGTCGAATGTCTCGACATACTCACGATACCACCTTTGCATGACACCACACAAGGTAATCTTGACTTCCAGCAGACAACTGCTCGGGACAGCGGCTTGGGACAGCGGCTTGGGCGGCCGCTCAGCGCAGAAGCACGGGCGGGTGCTCAGCGCAGCAGCCCAGCGCAGCAGTTTGGGCAGCCGCTCAAGATACCTGCTCGGGACAGCTGAAAAACAAACGAATGTGTTAATATCTGTCGACGTACTACGATAAAATTCTGGACTTCCATCACCCGCACCACACCAGCAATGAAAACAAAGGAAAAACATTCCATGCCTTACATACTTTACTGAGATCTCACTCGCACAGTTTAGTGATATTTTTCTTTATTAATGCATACCAAAGACAACTAGCGCATGATATCAATTTGTGAAGATTAACTGTCGAATGTCTCGACATACTCACGATACCAACTTTGCATGACACCACACAAGGTAATCTTGACTTCCAGCAGACAACTGCTCGGGACAGCGGCTTGGGCGGCCGCTCAGCGCAGAAGCACGGGCGGTTGCTCAGCGCAGCAGCCCAGCGCAGCAGTTTGGACAGCCGCTCAGGATACCTGCTCGGGACAGCTGAAAAACAAATGAATGTGTTAATATCTATCGACGTACTACGATAAAATTCTGGACTTCCATCACCCGCACCACACCATGCAATGAAAACAAAGAAAAACATTCCATGCCTTACATACTTTACCAAGACCTCACTCGCACAGTTTAGTGATATTATTCTTTATTAATGCATACCAAAGACAACTAGCGCATGATATCAATTTGTGAAGATTAACTGTCGAATGTCTCGACATACTCACGATACCACCTTTGCATGACACCACACAAGGTAATCTTGACTTCCAGCAGACAACTGCTCGGGACAGTGGCTTGGGCGGCCGCTCAGCGCAGAAGCACGGGCGGTTGCTCAGCGCAGCAGTTTGGGCAGCCGCTCAGGATACCTGCTCAGGACAGCTGAAAAATAAATGAATGTGTTAATATATGTCTACATACTACAATAAATTCTGGACATCCATCACCCGCACCACACCATGCAATGAAAACAAAGAAAAACATGCCTTACATACTTTACCAAGATCTCACTCACACAGTTTAGTGATATTTTTCTTTATTAATGCATACCAAAGACAACTAGCGCATGATATCAATTTGTTAAGATTAACTGTCGAATGTCTCGACATACTCACGATACCACCTTTGCATGACACCACACAAGGTAATCTTTGGTGTCGATTACTCTGGACTTGACTTCCAGCAGACAACTGCTCGGGACAGCGGCTTGGGCGGCCGCTCAGCACAGAAGCACGGGCAGTTGCTCAGCGCAGCAGCCGAGCGCAGCAGTTTGGGCAGCCGCTCAGGATACCTGCTCGAGACAGCTGAAAAACAAATGAATGTTAATATCTGTCGACGTACTACAATAAAATTCTGCACTTCCATCACCCGCACCACACCATGCAATGAAAACAAAGAAAAACATTCCATGCCTTACATACTTTACCAAAATCTCACTCGCACAGTTTAGTGATATTTTTCTTTATTAATGCATACCAAAGACAACTAGCGCATGATATCAATTTGTGAAGATTAACTGTCGAATGTCTCGACATACTCACGATACCACCTTTGCATGACACCACACAAGGTAATCTTGACTTCCAGCAGACAACTGCTCGGGACAGCGGCTTGGGCGGCCGCTCAGCGCAGAAGCAAGGGCCGTTGCTCAGCGCAGCAGCCCAGCGCAGCAGTTTGGGCAGCCGCTCAGGATACCTGCTCGGGACAGCTGAAAAATAAATGAATGTGTTAATATCTGTCTACGTACTACAATAAATTCTGGACTTACATCACCCGCACCACACTATGCAATGAAAACAAAGAAAAACATTCCATGCCTTACATACTTTACCAAAATCTCACTCTCACAGTTTAGTTATATTTTTCTTTATTAATGCATACCAAAGACAACTAGCGCATGATATCAATTTGTGAAGATTAACTGTCGAATGTCTCGACATACTCACGATACCACCTTTGCATGACACCACACAAGGTAATCTTGACTTCCAGCAGACAACTGCTCGGGACAGTGGCTTGGGCGGCCGCTCAGCGCAGAAGCACGGGCGGTTGCTCAGCGCAGCAGCCCAGCGCAGCAGTTTGGGCAGCCGCTCAGGATACCTGCTCGGGACAGCTGAAAAACAAATGAATGTGTTAATATCTGTCGACGTACTACAATAAAATTCTGGACTTCCATCACCCGCACCACACCATGCAATGAAAACAAAGAAAAACATTCCATGCCTTACATACTTTACCAAAATTTCACTCGCACAGTTTAGTGATATTTTTCTTTATTAATGCATACCAAAGACAACTAGCGCATGATATCAATTTGTGAAGATTAACTGTCGAATGTCTCTTTATACTCACGATACCACCTTTGCATGACACCACACAAGGTAATCTTTGGTGTCGATTACTCTGGACTTGACTTCCAGCAGACAACTGCTCGGGACAGCGGCTTGGGCGGCCGCTCAGCGCAGAAGCACGGGCAGTTGCTCAGCGTAGCAGCCGAGCGCAGCAGTTTGGGCAGCCGCTCAGGATACCTGCTCGGGACAGCTGAAAAATAAATGAATGTGTTAATATCTGTCTACGTACTACAATAAATTCTGGACTTCAATCACCCGCACCACTTTACCAAAATCTCACTCGCACAGTTTAGTGATATTTTTCTTTATTAATGCATACCAAAGACAACTAGCGCATGATATCAATTTGTGAAGATTAACTGTCGAATGTCTCGACATACTCACGATACCACCTTTGCATGACACCACACAAGGTAATCTTGACTTCCAGCAGACAACTGCTCGGGACAGCGGCTTGGGCGGCCGCTCAGCGCAGAAGCACGGGCAGTTGCTCAGCGCAGCAGCCCAGCGCAGCGGCCCAGCGCAGCAACCCAGCGCAGCAGTTTGGGCAGCTGCTCAGGATACCTGCTCGGGACAGCTGAAAAACAAATGAATGTGTTAATATCTGTCGACGTACTACAATAAAATTCTGGACTTCCATCACCCGCACCACACCATGCAATGAAAACAAAGAAAAACATTCCATGCCTTACATACTTTACCAAAATTTCACTCGCACAGTTTAGTGATATTTTTCTTTATTAATGCATACCAAAGACAACTAGCGCATGATATCAATTTGTGAAGATTAACTGTCGAATGTCTCTACATACTCACGATACCACCTTTGCATGACACCACACAAGGTAATCTTTGGTGTCGATTACTCTGGACTTGACTTCCAGCAGACAACTGCTCGGGACAGCGGCTTGGGCGGCCGCTCAGCGCAGAAGCACGGGCAGTTGCTCAGCGCAGCAGCCGAGCGCAGCAGTTTGGGCAGCCGCTCAGGATACCTGCTCGGGACAGCTGAAAAATAAATGAATGTGTTAATATCTGTCTACGTACTACAATAAATTCTGGACTTCCATCACCCGCACCACACCATGCAATGAAAACAAAGAATAACATTCCATGCCTTACATACTTTACCAAAATCTCACTCGCACAGTTTAGTGATATTTTTCTTTATTAATGCATACCAAAGACAACTAGCGCATGATATCAATTTGTGAAGATTAACTGTCGAATGTCTCGACATACTCACGATACCACCTTTGCATGACACCACACAAGGTAATCTTGACTTCCAGCAGACAACTGCTCGGGACAGCGGCTTGGGCGGCCGCTCAGCGCAGAAGCACGGGCGGGTGCTCAGCGCAGCAGCCCAGCGCAGCAGTTTGGGCAGCCGCTCAGGATACCTGCTCGGGACAGCTGAAAAACAAATGATTGTGTTAATATCTGTCGATGTACTACAATAAAATTCTGGACTTCCATCACCCGCACCACACCATGCAATGAAAACAAAGAAAAACATTCCATGCCTTACATACATTACCAAGTTTCCATTGGTACCCATTCATATAGGGTTCATATTGACAATTGTTTTATTTAAAACCTGAAGTACGTCCATACCACAGTGACGTGTCAATCATAATGATCAATACCTCTCGTGTTGCATACAAGTTATACAAGACAAAACATTGCCGTATAAAAGTATTAAAACAGCGGTCACATTAACCTTACAGTTATTTATCTCTACAAGTAGCAGAACATTAATTTAATAAAAGGAAAAAAAAAAAATTAAAAAAAATTTAAAAAAAAAACCTGACAATCATTATGACAGTGTTTGCACTATACAAACCCACGACGACAAGGATTGACGTCACCGCAATAACGAACTCGGAGATGTTGACTCGTCGACGGTTGAAGGCAGAGTGAGCCACGACCGCTCTGCGCGCCGCGTTTTATACTTTTCGGTCTACTAGGCTATTTTCGTCTCCAACAATATATATTCCGTGCGGATACAATAATTAGCCAATAATAATTAGTCTATAACAATTAGATTTGTTAAATTGATTTATTTGAATTGATTTATAAAACATAGATTCATATTTTTGAAATTGTTTACAGTAAATTATCCCAATTAAAATTAATAATATAATTATTCTCAAAATGATTTAAGTTTATTACGTACAATTAATTATAAAACATGCCATCACTTTGTATTGCAATCTTAATGTTTAAAACGACCACGTGCAAGTACGCCGTAACCTATAAAAGCGGTCGCACTGGCGACGGTATGGCACATTTGTATGGGGCAAATGAAATTACCGACGGGGGCTAATTTTTATAGTTGCCATTTAAAATATTATTCAAAGGTGGTAACACATTAAATATTTTGATGTCACATCCGGCATGCTAAAATATTCTCTTTGGTGGGTGTGTTATTGTTTTTATTCGGATTTAGTGCCGGTTTCAGTGATTTCAGTTTCATTCGTTGTTAAAGTTCCTTGAATATAGCATTAAATCCACGTCGAGTTGAGCTTATGTTCCTCCGTGCCTTCAAAAAGTTATGTTAATTGCGATTAGGAACTTCGAGAAATTGACTCAGTTGTGTGTGATGTGAGAAGTTGACTCTTGATTATATTATAATAATTTGAGCAGAGACTCTTATTTTAGTTTGTTATCATGTCGGAGAAAGAAAACAAAAGGAAATGCTTTAAATGCGGCCGCTCACCGTTCGCAGACAACGCAAAATTGTTTAGATTTCCAAAGCCTGGCATAAATAACCTTATACGGTATGTATATTTACTGATATTTTTATGGTCATGTCTTAGTGCGACTCTCCATATGTACCACTCCTCATATTAACAATTGCTAATTCTCCTGATAGTTTATGGAACTAGCACAACAGACACTGGCAGAATTATGACAATAGTTGCAGACAGAAGCCTCTAAGAACTTCTATTTTTAAGCATTTTATCAGAGTCAAATCAAACAAGAATTAGCAAATCTGGTTAATTCTGAATCCTTAAAATTGACCTAACTAAGAAATCCAGAAACTACATATAGTGCGTTTGAATAGGGTGTGGGCAAAAGTGACAAAAGTAACAGTTTTGATCTGTACAAACGCTTTAACAAAAAAGCGCTCAACTGAGCATAAGACCTAAAATCGCATGTTTATGATCAAATACATAGCTGTCAAATAACGATCACAAACAACCATGCTTTGGATGTGGGTCAAAAATTAGACTTTTTGGTGGCAATAATTCCTCTTTTTTAGCATTCCGAGACATGAATGACATTTTCACCCACAGATTCCCATTCGAACGCCCCTTATGAGCGTTATTAGCATTTTCGCTAAAAACGATCAGAAGTGATCTATTTGAATGCACTAAATATTATATTTCGTCTTTGCATCCATGTAGCTTTCCATTGGGAGTAATATTTCTAACTTACCTGTAGCCTGAGTCCCCATGGAAGTAAGATTAAAATAAATGATGTGTATGTTGTACAAGTTATACAAAATTTCACACAAATCTAGTTGTGTCATAGTACTTCATGCTTGTGGGGGCTTAAAAGCTGTATCTGTAGCTGGATAAATATGATATAAATGGTAAATATTCACGGCATTGATAGAACAGTGGTGTTTCATAAAACGGTTAGGCAATTAGCATTTGGCTGCAACAAATATTTTACAGTACCCATTTCAGAATCAAAACAATATAAGTAACCCAAATAGAATTTTTATTAAGTATTTTTTTTGAACTTTCAGCTGTGAACTATGGGCCCAATACATACTCATCAACAACATTTCAAATGAAACTCCACAGTGAGCATAGAATGTTGTGTGAAAATCATTTTCTTGAAGCTGACTTCACTGATGATACTCTACAGAAGTTACGGAGATCTGTGGTTCCATGTGATGTAAGTTGCAAGTCAGTATTAGAACAAATTTATGTTGTGACTGTAAGCTAGATATTGATCACCGTCTCACCTATTGGTATTTATCCAAAGGTTTTCCTGAACAGATCGCTCTTAGCGATAACACAGCCTACTAAACTGACAATGGAAAATAGGCAGGGTAACAAACACACAATGCCTTTCCACCAGTGAGGAGGGGCTCAAGCTGAAAGAGAGTTAACCCATGGTATTGCTGCTCAGTAGTCCATACTGTTCCGTCCAAGATTGCTGCTTCAATTGGTAGGGCAGAAGTATACTTGCTACTTGAGGGTAGTAGGTAGCTAGCTAGATCAGCATTCGCAAAATGTTCTACTGCCATGGGGTACCAGGTACCTTCTGATTAGCAGTCAATAGGTGTAATCACTTGGCTACCACAGCTCCAATATCCAACGCCTAATTCAATTAAGACCAAATTAAAAAATTATATCTGTGGTTTAAATATTATTGGTGTTTGCAAAAATTTCAAATCTATTTTTGTTACTTATTGAACTAGGCAGTATATGTATATATATATTATGTAATATATAGATATATATATATATATATATTACATTTGTTATCAGGCATTTAGGTACATGTACCTATTCACTATTTTCTATACTTACGCTGATACTATTTACCACTGTCCCTGAAAATATTACACTTTCTATGCAAAGGTTGTCTGGAAGGAATCGCGATAAGACTGCCTTTTGTACCATTATGTTTTAACTAAAGAGTTCCTATCTATCTGTATTTGTTAGTTTAGTTATATATTTTCAATACCTTTTCATCTGTAACTCATTAGTTATTTTATTCCAGAATGAACCACAATTGCCCGAGTATACAATAAGGCCTCAACCTGGTCCTTCACATGGGGTCTTACAGGATATCACAAACACAAGACCTACCAATCAGCCTGGTCCTTCACATGGGGTCTTACAGGAAGTGGCCATTGGTGCAAATAGTGAGCCTAATGTTGGGACATCTTTAGATGCTCAAGTGCAAACAATAGTTAAACCAACTTCAGAAAAGGAGAAGTTTTTGTATGCCAAATGTAGCAAATATATGCAAAAAATTTGCCAACTGCGCAATTGCGTTAGACATCTGAAGTCAAAAGATATTTTAAAACGTGTGACAGATGATGTATCCATAAAAAAGTTATCAAAGAAGATATCTCCGACATTTGCGCAACTGTTGCAAGGACAGATACGGAACTTTAAAAAGAAAAGTACTGGTCGAAGGTGGAATAAAAAAGAAAAAATTACTGCTCTAAGAATTTATAAAAGATCACCAACTTGTTACCGTTTGCTGCAAAGGCTTTTTCAGTTACCATCACCCAGTACATTAAAAAGTCTACTCAATAGAGTACCTTTTAATGCTGGAATCAATCAACCAGTTTTTGAAGTCCTTCAAAATTACACAAAGACACAAAAGCCTTCAGACAATGAATACACATTAATGTTTGATGAAATGTCAATAAAAAAACATCTCAATTACAACCCTCAAGAAGATTTCAGGACCATGCTTCACAGGGAAGATCCCCACTTATTGCAGCATATGCATTGGTGTTTATGGTTGCGGGGATACGTAAGAAAGTTAAACAGCCAATTGCCCATTACTTTTCAAGTGGGTTTTCTTCTGCAGACAGACTGGCTGTGCTAATTAAAGAGGTAAGTATTTTTTTTTAAACACCTGCCTTAGTATGTCTTAAAAGGCGACTGAAGTCTCATAGGCAGAAAAGTGCATCTAGTAGGCAGCAGTCAGCGGTGTGGCAAAACCGTATTACCTAAACTAATACTAAAACCAAATTATATTCCTGTTGTGTCCATTCATATAACAGAAAAACATATGGTATCAATTGACCCTACATGTGTAGGGATGATGATGACAACCTTTATATAATACTAGCTACGCTCCGTCTGCATGGTGATGGATGATGATAATGATGAATCAAAATATATATATAGCCTATGTTATTTAGGGATTACATAGTATAATGGAGAAATAATTTTTGAAATTGATACGAGTTGTTTTAGAGTCTATTCATTACAGACATACAAAAATGCAAATATTTCTTCTTGATACTATTATTAGTTTCTCAATTGTACACCGTTATCAATACTTTTGCATAACAGACCCAATGTGAATAGTTATTACATCAGTTAGAATAATTGTTCATTATTTATCATTTCAGGTTCTACAAAAGTGCCATGAGGTGGGAGTAAATATTGCGGCCATTGTGTGCGATATGGATGGCGTAAACAGGCGAGCCCTCACTATCTTGGGTGCATCACTGCAACACCCTTATATACACCACAATGGCAAACAAATCACAGCACTTTTTGATGTACCACATTTAAATGCTTTAGAAACTTGTTTTTAAAATATGATATTGAACCAACCCAAACTTTGTGTATGCACCAGCTTTGAAGAAGGATCACTTAGAGCCCAATTCAAAACAAAAAATGAAGGTTAAATATGCAGCACAAGTTCTTAGCCATTCCATAGCAGGAGGAATGTTAGCCAAAGTAGCTAAAGGTATGTAAACTAGATAGGTAGGTACTTTCTTTATTGCATGATAGCATGGTGAATGTTTATTTTTAATGTTTTGAAGTGATGAAGTAGAGAAGACCGTACCTGATAGGATGCATCATGCCTGTTCATTACAGTTGCAGTATCACCGTTCTGTGGCTCTAAACTGCGCTCATCACTTAGAGACACATTAGTTCTTAAATCTCATGCACACAGTAATTTGATTTAGGATATGTACCTACATCTTTAGGCTGACTAGAGCCTACAGCTGTCATGGCTGTCCCCACATCTTCAGGCAACTTGAGAGCTTAGTTCAATGTTAGTAAAATGTCAGTAAAATGTCAATGACCCCCAACTACATCAAAATATTAACAGATGTGATAGCAGGTTACAGCTAGAATATTAACTCAAAAATTTGTAACAATCAAAATAACAAAGTTCATATGAAGCAAACATTTATTTAATCACCTTACTCTTATTTTCAGGAGACCATACTGTGGACGCAGCTGTAACAGCAAATTTTATTATAAATATGGATAATCTGTTTGATTGTCTTAACAGCGATTGCTCGGATTTGCGCAGAGGAAAAGCTCATGCAACAAATTTAAAACATTCAAGTCCACATTTAAAATGCTTTGAAAAAATGAAAAGATTTTTTTCATCTATTAAGTATATTGGAAGCCCACGTAAGCCGCCATCACAAGAAGGTTGGATATGGACTCTCAATGCCATTGAGAAATTGTGGAGGAGCTTGGTGCAAAAACACCACATCACTAGCCTTGCCACTAGGCGATTACAACAAGACCCTATTGAAAATCTTTTTGGCTGCATTCGTGGCAACTGTGGATCCAATTCCAATCCAACATGCAGCCAATATAATAGAGTGACGTTTCGGGCGTGCTGATGGCAGGGTGCGTTCACCGTAATTTTGATCGTAAAAATAGTTAGGAGTGTTAAAACAACCAATAAGTGGTATTGTTGTGTGCCCATAGGTGTGGGAAATCATTGATTGTGTTTGCCAAAGCTGAGGTGTACAAACTTGTGAGTAAATTAGCAATTTTTGATTAATCTTGAAAGATAATATACTAGCCAACCTTTTAAAAAAATAAAGAGGGTGGATCAACAGTCAACACAACCCGAGTAAATTATCAGTCAGAAGTCCTTCACGCCATCTAGCGCCAACGCTGCTTACTACGTATATATCTTCGAGAATAGAAAAAATCACGGTCAACGCTATGGCGAATAAATGCAGTGCTTGCGGTCGATTTGCGAATACAGCAGAGGGCGCTAAATGCGGCGGTAAATGTGGGGGATTTTTCCACAAGATCTGCGTAAATATCCCGAAGGATGCGAAAGTCGCACAAGCATGGCTATGTCCGGGGTGCAAGGCGCAAACTCCGCGGAAGGACAACACTGATAACCCTGTACGCGGCGAAAGTGCAGATTATGAACCTGTTAAGGAAAACCCGGTGGAGAGTACATCAGTTTCCATGGAGATCCTCAATGAGGTACGAGTTATGCGAGGAGAGATGAACACCTTCAGACACGACTTCATTGCACTGCGAGAACAATTATGCGCGCTTCGTGATGTTGTTGAGGGATTCGGAAGACGAATGGACAATTTGGAAACGCGTCTGGGGTGTCTTGAGCAGAAGTGCCAAGAAACTCCAGCTAGCCCTGACGTCAGCAATTTTCTTGAGACTATTGAGCGATTAAAGTCCGAAGTAAACGATCGCGAACAGGAGTCGCTACAAAATGACTTAGAAATCACTGGCATTCCCGAAGAGCAGAGTGAAAACCCGGGACACCTTGTCGTAACTCTCGCTGAAAAGCTGGGTATAACTTGTGCAGAGCGTGACATTGTTTGTGCGGAACGGGTGGGTGTACGCCGCGCGCCATCTAGTGGCGAATCGGCGAGTGATCTGCGCCCACGCCCGAGACCTTTGGTATTGCGTCTAGCGCGCACGCAAGTGCGCGACTCGTTTTTGCAAGCTGCACGCGTTCGCCGGGGAATCACCACAGAGGGCATGGGACTCGCTGCCGCTGTGCCGACGAGGCTTTATGTAAATGAGCGATTATCAAAGTATAACAAAATGCTTTTTTTCAAGACGCGCGAAGAGGCTCGTTCCCACGGTTGGAAATATGTATGGACCAGGAGAGGGCGTATTTTTATCCGTCGCGAAACGGGCAAGGCGTCTTTCTGTATTCGGTCGGATAAGGACTTCGAGAAGATCTTTGGTGCCAGTTAAATCTCCCACCGTGTCTTGTTAATTCCGTAGTATATTACAAAATTTTTGGAAGGACTATTATATGGACTAGGTTTAATCACAGGTTTAATTTAGTAAATATTGTACTCGTACTCAGGATTATTTCTTGTTTGTTTCATAGTTTGGAAAGTTTGGCTTCATTGCCAAAATTTTCGCAAATTATAATAATAATGGGTTTTGATTTGTCGTGCCGACATAATAATTTGTTAAGAAAATACTGTAACTGTGTATAGTCTGCAGTTGTTTGAAATCTTGGCGCACTGTGTCTTTGTTCTGTTTTGAAAACGAACTATTACAGTTAATGTAATGGCTTACAAGTATCTGAAAGTTGGGTTGTATAATGCAGGTTCCCTTGGCACCAACCACGACAATATCATAACGTCTGTGTGTCGTAGCGGAGTGGATATTTTAGCAGTGAATGAGACCTGGGTGCACGCCGGGGAGGAGGGTCGTGCGCCGGTAATTCCCGGGTACACACTACGGCACACGCCGCGGCCGCGCACGCACCGCGAGCGCGGCGGCGGTGTCGGCTTTTACGTCAAGCGAGGCATAGTAGCGCGCGCCTGGCGCCACCCGGTTGACCCACTTCACGCTGTTGTTGAGCAAATGTGGGTCACGTTGTACCTTAATGGGAGGAAGCTTATGATTGGCACGGCATATAGGCCCAATTGGGTAAATATTGATTTATTAATTGATGCTATCACTGATTCTATTAGTTCTATACCTAAATATGATAATTTGATTCTGTTAGGTGACTTTAACACGAATTATTTAGATAAGAATGACTATAAAACAAAAATAATTATATCCTTCTTTTCATGTTTCAACTTAGAGCAAGTGGTCAGCAAGCCGACACATTTTACTAATACGAGTCAAACATTAATCGATGTGGTCGGCACTGATCTATTGGCAAAAAAAAATTACTTTAGAGTTAGTAGGAAGTCTCAACGGTCACTGTCTTGTCGTCTGCGAGTTCGATATCAAGCGTGTAAAAATAGCTCCGCGCACTGTAACGCATCGAACATTAAATAATATCTGCATTGATAAGTTTAACACTGATTTACACTCTATAAGATGGGAGCTTATTTCGCAGTATGCAGATATAAATGAAATGATAAAAGCTTTTAATTATGGCGTTTTGTTTTTATTTGATTTACATGCTCCAGTCAGGTCTGTAGTTGTGAGAGATCGCTCATATCCCTGGATAACTGACACTATACGACTCATGATGCAACTTCGTGATAATGCCGCAATGGATTATAAGAAAACAAAGTTGGAGGTATAAAAGTTTTATTATAAAAATTTCAAATGTATTGTTAATCATGCAATGTTTTATGAAAAATCGGCCTATTTTACACATAACATAAATAAAAACATCCACAAACCTAAATTGCTCTGGAAAAATTTGAAAGGTACATTATTACCTAAAAATGATACAGATTTACCAATATGTTTCAACGATCCCCATGTAATAAATAATTATTTTTTAAGTATGCAGGGCAACACACACACTACTATTTCACATTTGACGTTTTTCGAATACCACAGGTTTAGCGATGCGGTCTTTCATATTGAGCGAATCAGCCTGGACCGTCTTATCAAAATAATAAAAATTAAGTCTAACGCTGAAGGTTGTGATGCGATTAGCTTGAATATGCTTCTCTTAACGTTTCCTCAGACCATAGAGTGTATACAAGGCCTTATAAACACATCAATAAACACCTGCGAGTTTCCCAAGACGTGGAAACTTGCTATAGTCCGTCCTTTGCCGAAAACCTCTAATCCAACTCATTTAAAAGACCTGAGACCCATAAGTATTTTACCTTGCTTATCTAAACTTTTGGAAAAAGCTATATCTGTACAGTTAAATGACTTTCTTGAAAACCATAAAATTTTGCCAGCGAACCAGTCAGGATTTAGAAAGGGGCGCAGTACTACAAGCACTTTACTCGACGTTACTGACAATATACTCAGTGCTCAAGATGAGGGTATGTGCACAGTGCTTGTATTACTAGATTTTTCAAGAGCATTTGATTCCTTAAATATTAATCTTCTACTATCTAAGTTACGTTACTATGGTTTCGATACGAAAGCCGTACAGTGGTTCAGTAGTTACTTAAGTGATCGTTACCAGTGCGTGAAGATTACCCGGTGTGACGGCTCTTCTGCAGTATCAAGCAAACTGGCGATTACTAGGGGAGTACCTCAGGGTTCGATCTTAGGACCTATCCTCTTTTCCTTGTACTCAGCCGATATCATAACGCATATCAAATATAGTAAATGTCACATATACGCTGATGATACTCAAATTTATATATCATGCAAACCTTTTGAAATAAATGAAGCCATCAGCAAACTTAATGATGATCTCAGGAGGATAGCTGCATGGTCTTCGAATAACTGCCTGCTGCTCAATCCAGTAAAAACGAAGTATTTAGTTTTCGGTAGCCGGCATCAGTTAGCTAGTCTTTGTCCTTTGACGAGTATCATGCTAACGGGCGAGCCAATCGAGCGTGTGTACGAAGCCCGTAACCTAGGCCTATATATGGACACTGAAATGCGATACGAAAAGCACGTGGGTAACCGTGCCAGAGACTGCTTTTACAGGCTTAAGGTCCTGTATAGGATGAGACCTTTCTTGAAGGAAGAGCTGCGGGTAAGGCTAGTAGAAACGTTAGTTTTGTCCAAATTAAACTACATGGACGCAGTTTATGGTTCAAGACTAAAAGCAAAGACGAAAAAACTCATACAAAGGGTTCAATGCCTGTGCTCGTTTTTGCTTCAGTATCCCGTTGAGGTCACATGTTACTCCGTTTCTAAATAAGCACGGAATTTTAAAAATGATGCACCGCCGTAAAATTCACTTGGCGTGTCTTCTATTCGGTATAATTAAATATAAAGAACCGTCTTATCTCTACGACAAGTTGTCGTGGAGGCGGAGTAACAGGCCTAGTGTGTCCCGCGCTTGCTCAATGCAGCTTGAAACTGAGCGGCACAGTTCCGCTGCTTTCAGAGGGAGCTTTTTTTTTTTTTTTTTTTTTTGTCCCGGGGAAATCCTTTATGGATACCACCTACCACGGGGAGGTAGGTGGTTATGTGGGAGTCCGTATACCCACCAAAACCCCGGGGTGTTCCGTCACTGCCGCTTTTGGCGGGAACGCGGGACAGTTTTTGCACACGACCGCGAACCCGCCGCGGCCGTCCGTTGCCGGACCCTTCTCTTCGCGGCACGCCAGGACACATGGCGCGCCGCAACTGCCTCAGAGACCAAACCCGCCAACAATGGGCGCCAGACTTCCCCGTGTCTGGACGCCCGTGGTCTCCCTGCGGTGGGTCGGATACGTAGCCCCACCGCCTGCTACGTCAGCCACGGGGGATAACCCCCCCGCGACCCCACCTCCTCGAGTCTGCGCCGAGCGCCCGGACCCCACCTCCTCGAGCCTGCGCCAAAGCGCCCGGGCCCCACCTCCTCGAGCCTGCGCCAAAGCGCCCGGGCCCCACCTCCTCGAGCCTGCGCCAAAGCGCCCGGGCCCCGCCACTCCTATGTGGACTTGGCGGCCAAAGCCCATAGGAGCGGCCCTGCCTGAGCCGGCCAGCGCACCCCAACGCCGGCGCGGCCCCTGGGTTCCTCTTGGCTTCACCGTGGTGATCCAAGCCACGGCTACTGAGCCCCCCCGCCACGTCAATGCGGGAACCCTTCGGGGGGGTTCAGAGGGAGCTTTCGCTATGCTGCGTCAAGGTGTTGGAACAATATCCCGCCCCCAATCAGGAACCTGCAGAGTTTATACACTTTTAGAAGTAAACTTAAGAAATTTATTTATGAACATCAAAAACGTGAGGAACCTCTAGTAAATGACACGAGTGCTATTTAACTTTAA
Organism: Selenia dentaria; assembly: GCA_917880725.1. Taxonomy (NCBI): domain Eukaryota; kingdom Metazoa; phylum Arthropoda; class Insecta; order Lepidoptera; family Geometridae; genus Selenia; species Selenia dentaria. The sequence continues at coordinate 24,219,492 of OU862882.1, read as the reverse complement.
CTTTTTACAAATAGATATAGATTTTTTTTTTTTTTTTAAACTAACTGTATTATACTCTATTATTATTTTAATACCCATAATCTTAGTTTTAAATTGTATAATTATTATAATTTTTTTGTAATTTTGCCCGGAACATGTTTTGATTCCGCACCAAGTTAAATTATTAATGATGGTGATTTGTTTTTATATGTAGGTAATCCCGTATATTTTTGTTATGATATGTCTCAGTTTTGAAGCTACTTAAGCAATCAACTCAACCGTTGTTATGCTTAGCTTGGTTGTGTAGTAACTTCTTGTTAATATTTAATTTTTTTCTTTCGCTACTTGTAGGAATGTTTTTATATCTTTTGTTTTTTTTTGTTTTGTTGTTGTGAATGTACTCTGTGGACAGTGGCGTGCGTGACGTCACTTGTCGGTCCCAACGGAAGATCAGCGCTGGTTGATTACAACCAGCATTATGCTGAGTTGGAACCGGTTTGTGACAGAAAACTTATTAATTATGTAGGTATTTTAATGTCTAGTAAAATTATTATGTATTAATGTGTTTTCTGTGACAAATAAACTGTATTCTATTCTATTCTATTCTATTCCAATTTGTAGCTGGTTTAAAAACTGCCATATTAACAAATATGTCACACATGGGCACTTCAGGAAACTGTGAAACTGATAATAGCGTCATAATTAACAATTTTGAAACACTATTATCCGTTTCACAGTCCACACCACAGCATACATTTGCAAGGACAGAGCCTGAATTTCTGTCCTCAATTGAATTACCTCAAATTGATGATGCCATACAAGACAACAATGCAGAAATTCAGGCATGTGCATATGTGTGTGGGTTCATAATGAAGAGGATGCCTAATTGTGAGGATTGTAAAAAAGCATTAATATCAACAAGTGTTGAAAACTTTCATTTGTTTGTGGAGTTTAGAGAGTACTCAGAGTTTAAAAAAAGTTTAAATTATGTTACAAAAGAAATGGTCGTCTGTGTAGAACACTGCGCTGCCCTGATAAATGAATTTCTGAGAAAAGGCTCACACGACTTACTTAAAAAAAACCATATCTGAGCACATAATGTCAAATGTGAATTTCTATTTTCTGAACATTTGTATGGGCCACAGGAACTCAAATGTATGCACCATAATTAGTAGTTTTTTTACTATATGTATAAGAAGATACTGTGTTCTAAAAAATAGAGTGTTTGCTGGCGAAGCATCTGCAGCTGCACTGAAACGCAAAATAAATATATTATTACATAAATAAAATGTGTTCATATAAACTATGCTTTGCTATAATGCTTGTGTTAATATTTTTAGTCTGCTGCAACCAGGCATTAATATAATTTTTATAGTGAATTAGAATTTTGAAATATTTATGAAAATAAATTTATGTAAAAGTAATTTTTATTTAATGTAATTACATGACCAACACAACGAACTAACAAATCTTTCCTTTTTTTTTATACCTAAACTCACATACATACCCATACACACACACTCCCACACACACACACACACTCACACACGCACTCTCACTAACACATTGTAAACTTGTATATTTTATGGAAATAAAAAAATTATTATTATTATAAAATATTATAATTAAAATCTTTTAAAGATTGACTCCATAATGAGATTTGTTCAAATTCGTATGTGGTTTAGCAGATATTGCTTGAAATGCATACCAATAAAAGTTTTGAAACCAAACCCAATGGTTGGTTTTTTTTAATTTTTTTTTTTTTTCCTTTCAAACAATAATGAACAAAATAAGTATAAATAATTTACCTCAATTTAACAGTGGTTTTTGTTAACAAATATTTTCTCATCTATCAGACAGTTGCAGAAATGATCTTTAACTTTTGTAGACGTAATTGAATCTTAATTTGTCATTAAGTCGTTGCACATACGAAAATTTCATCAGATTTTAAAGTTCCATTAAATGTATCTAATGGAACGTCAATATGTCATTAATCGTGTATTTTGCGTTGCACAAAGCGCCTTTAGAACATAATTAGTGTTTATTGAGACGTTAAATTGACAGATCAGGAATTAAAACTTGTCATCAACTTAAAATTAGTCAACAATAATTCATTATACCGACTTTAGTAGAATTTACGATTTTTTTTTATTTTCATTGTCTCATGCAGAAGATTACGTTCCCGCCGCCAAATCTCGGACAAAGTAAAGTACATTTTATTTAACTAACAACAGTGAAGAGTTTCGTGTAGGTATAGTAGCAGATTTCCAAAGGTGTAGTTCTGCAAATCAAATATATTATTGTTTTGGAACCAACGACCAAAGGAAATAAAGTCATTGATGATTAATAAACACTCAGTTATTGATCTGTCTGAGCGTCATATACCTTATACTTCGCGACGCGATCTTTCCATCAACAGTTTCTACAATTGTACAGAAAGTAAGTCACGAACTGGCAAAGTGAAGCCATGTCTATATAACCTATGTCAAAAAACAGCGAAAAATTACGAAAAATATCAAGTTTTTTATTTATACAAAACACCAACCGTTTTTAGGTTATAGTGCTGCATAATGTTTCCAATACTCTGTGCGATCAGACCTTGTCAATATAGCATTTTCATAAGTTCAGTAAAATGTTTAAATTTCATTGAAAGTTTAGTAGTGTCACAGAATTCGCCCTATTTACATTATATCTATAGTAATGTATCGTATATGTTTTACTTGCTTCTCGTTTTCGTTTTATTTAACAATATTTTAATTATTTTGTTTTGTATATTTTTTTTTCCACATACAAAACTATAGTCATGTCAACGAGTCCAAGTACAAAGAAAAAAAAACATTCCCTTTTTGATACCTATTTGATAATGACGAGCTAAACGCTGTTTGCGTTTTATTTTTTTATAATTCAAAAAATATTTGTTTAATAAATAGCAAAATAAAAAAAAACGCCAAATGTTCAGTCCCAAGAAGGTTGTATCTGTTTATCGTTCATTCTCTTTTAAAATATTTTACGCAACGTTGTTTAAATGCCGGCTTTAGCTAAGGGATCATTATGATGTCAACTTATAAAATAATCGACTTTTGTGCAACGTTACTAAAATAATGATTTTATTATCACTCAAGCTGGATTAACTAATGAACTGATAATGAAGAACTTTCTGCAACTGGTTGTATGTGAGGCATTCACTTTAGTACACGTTAACCCTTGACGAACTTGACTTGACGAAACCGAATGATGCTGCTTCGCGAGCTAGCAATGTCGCCCTCGCCCCCGGTGCGCGTGCGCGCGAAGGTACGACCGTCTCGACGCTTCTGTGCGCCGACTCCGCTACTCAGTTCGGTCACGCGACGGAGCGGGCACGCGCCGCTAGTCCGACCGTCATCGCCTCGCAGCGACAGCCCGGCATAAAAACAAGCAACCGCTTCTCCTCGCTCCCCACAGAAGAGGACCACAATGACGAGTTGGAAAGGGAAAAAGACGCACACGCGACTTTTACTTCACCCAAACCCAAGAAGAGAAAGAGAGGTGTTATCACTCCTAACTCGACAGCGACCCAGCGATAACCAAGAGTAATCACATCATCCACTCACATCCCCGACATAATCATAACAGACGTCAAGAAAATCAATGCACCGGAATACCTTAGCAAAATTAGAAAAATAACCACAGAGCATGGAGCAAGACACGCCATGGCTAGCAACAAAAGAACCATCACGATCCGCGTATACACCGCAGATATGAGGAAAATAATTATAGAAGAGTTGAGAAAACTTGACGACGGGCTCCGCTTCGTGGCACGCGTGCCTAAAGCCCAGCAGACCCATCAGACGAAGGTTGTGCTCATCACAAACATCTACGATGAGACGAATGAGGCATGCCTTGAGGAAATGGAGAGGTGCATCGGTGTGAGACCAATCAAAATGAGAACAATTAAAGGTAACTTACAATTATTTATATTTAATGGTGCCCACTCATACGATGAAATTGCCACGCTTATGAAGACAACAAAACATGCGTACTTCGGGGCCTTCAGCATGAATCCTCAAGAATACAAAAATGACCCTAGGAGAGTAGTGCAATGTAAGAAATGTTTCCTCTTCACACATGCAACATCAGCGTGTCACGGTGAGAAGAAACACCCCACCTCCACAGTTCAAAACGAAGAAGGAGTAGATATTGAAATATGTACAGCATGTAAAAAACCGGACCATGGGGCCAACCAAGCCAAATGCGAGAAGTTCCAGAAGGCAGTGGATCGTCAATTGGCACAACATGAAGAAAAAGAAAGGAAAAAAAAAGAAGCAGCTGAACGCAGACACGCAGCATTGAGATGCCGTCGGGGAAACGTCTCGTACGTGAACATAACCTCCACTTCACAATTTCCACCGATGCCCAAACAGGAACCCCAATCACAACCACAGCGCCAGCCAAAAATCCAACTACATGAAGACACAACAAACAAAGAAAACAGCATGGAGCCCTTTATAGGGCAAGAGCTACAAACAACTATGAAACAAATATTACACCAGCTGCAGCTACAACACGAAATCCTCATTAAAATTCTCAACAAATAATCCTAGAAATCAATATCATAAGTTGCGTATACTGCACCTCAATGCTCAAGGATTGAAAGGTAAATTCCTCGAGCTAAAATCCTTAGCCGACCGTCACAAACCACATATAATCGTAGTCAACGAGTGCCGGGTAGACTTTTCCAAAATCCGCATGAATCTCCCGACAAGATCACGCACTCGATCGCGTCGCATCTAACTACAGCAATGTATGTGATGCGAGGAATACGTTGGAGTCAGACCGACGTAACTCCAGGTACCGAAGAAAGAGACCGCCTCATCGAAGGCGTCGCTATTAACCTCACTTACGATCATCTGACCGGAGATTCCATAAAAATTAAGGGCATATACATACCGCACAGATCAGAGCACTTCGACGCCGCAGCGCTTAATGATGAGCTAGAAGACATCATAACCGAAGCTCCAAACATCACGATCGGGGATCTGAACCTTAAAATGACCGCACTCAACCAGACGAGAGACGAAGGGGCAGGAATACTCATTCGCGACCTCTGTAGCTCTGACGTCTGCACCATACACCACACTGGCCTACCTTCACGACCTAACAGTGCGGGCTATGGCATCCTCGATGCAACCATCTTCTCGCACGATGCGCAAGATTTCAACACCATAACATGCCGACAAACGACACCGGTTGGCTCCGATCATGTGCCCTGGCTACTGGACCTAAGCATAGTGGTGGACAGAGAGAAAACACTCGTAAGAAATACCCGCGCTATTGCAAACGACGAAGAAACTAGACACCAATTCCAACAAACCCTATGGAATAAAACCACACACCTACCTAAGGAAATCACAACCAACGCAGAATGCGAGGAGTACATAGTATAACTAGAAAAAGCCATTATAGAAACCTTGGATGAGTATGCGCCACTACATGAGAACAACAGAAGAGATCAACTTCCAGAAGATGTTAATGAATTGATCGACAAAAGAAACGAAGCAAAAAGTAAAGCGTGGCGACTGCGCTTCAACCAGGACAGAATAACGGAACAAAAAAGAACCTACAATCGTCTGAAGCGCCAGGTACAACAAGCACTCGTGGAATATAGCAGCGAAAAATGGACCCGAATAATAAACGATCCACAGAACAACAGAGCCCAGATGTGGCGAATCCAACGCAACCTGAAGGCTCCGGTACAAAGAATCCCCCACATTGAGGGTTGCAATAATGAGAAAGATACCATCGACGCCCTGGTTGACGCAGCGATCGTCACAGAAGCCGAAATAAACAACGAAGATAAGAGCACAGAGAAGACCACACCGTTCCAGCCTCTCGACCCCACTTCCATAGAGGAAATCAGATTCGCACTGAGACGCTTTAAAAATAAGAAGGCGCCTGGGCCTGACAAAATAAAATCAGACGCCCTCAAACTCGGAGGCGACCCCTTCCTCATCAGGTACAAAGCGATTACTGACTACCTGATACTGACAGGTTATTATCCCAACAGATGGAAAATTGGAGAGTGCATCTTCCTACATAAAGCAGGCAAGAATCACCGGGATGCCAAATCGTACCGACCCATCACTCTCCTAAACATCATGGGTAAACTATACGAACGCCTGCTCTTGTCGCGCCTGCGACAGACGACCTATAGTCTCCAACCGCCGTTTCAACACGGCTTTACCAAAAACAGAGGGACAGGCACACAGATCCTTCGCACCGGCAAGTTCATCACGGATGCGCTGGAAGCAAGGGAAAGCGTGGCTATGGTCGTGATGGATCTTTCGAAGGCCTTTGACTCAATAAACCACGAAAGTCTGACGAAGAAGCTTCAAACAGCTGACGTCCCGAACAACATCATCAAAGTAATAGAAAATTACCTGAGCGGTCGCAAAACCTACGGACGCTTCAGAACCACCAATAGCGACGAAAAACCGGTGCCACACGGTGTCGCCCAGGGCTCTATTCTGGGTCCGGTCATCTTTAACCTGTACGTACACGACGTTTGGGACCAACGGGAACGTATCCGCGGCCTCAAGCTCTCCCAATACGCCGATGATCTGTGCATCCTTAACAGGTCTCCCGACCCAAACTGTGCAACACGCCGCGCGGGCTGGGCCGCCGACACCGTCATCGACTACTACCATCGCTGGGGGCTTAAATGTAACGTAGACAAAACGGAGTGTGCTATGTTCACTCACAAGAGAAATTACCACAGAACCATTCGCATCAAAGACGAGGCAATTGAATATCAAAATAACATAAAATATCTGGGCGTACACTTAGACAAGACCATGACCATTGGCAAACAGACAGATTATGTCGTGCAGAAGGCGCGACGAGCACGCGGCGCGCTAGCCCCTATCATAGGTTGGCACGCCAAGACAGATATCACAGTGAAACTTGCTGTCATTCAGGCCTGCCTACTTCCTATATTGGATTATGGGGTGGTACAACTACTCTCACGTTACAGTAAGAGCAACCTTCAAAAAATTGAACGCCAATATCGAATGGCTCTTAAGACCAGCGGACAATTCCCAAGACGCCTAGAAACCACATTACTCTGGGATATGCTTGACTGGGATCCATGGCACCTCCGTGCACAAGACTTGAACGAGGACATGTTGCGCCGACTCCGCGAAATGCACATCGAGGATCTAGAGACCCCTGGTGATGCCTACCTCGGATATGAACAGCACAACCCCCTCCTCACTAATACTAGACTAGGTGACATCGAATATGTACCAAAAAAAGACAGGAGTCGGCTGCTCAGCAAGCGAATCACTGCTCCACGTCCCCATAAATTGTAATTAGCTGTAAATAGGATAGGGCAATATACAACAACATAATAAATTTATATAAATTGATTCTGTACAGACTAACAATCTCACAGCACACACTACACGACACTTATATAGATCTCTCTCAGACAAACATAGGTAGACTGTAAGTAGCTGACACACCCACAGGCCGAACACACCACCGACCTGTGGACATAATGTAACATATGAACTAGGGAAATAAACATCTTTCTATTCTATTCTATTCTGAAATATGTCAAAGTTAACTTAGACCTGCCTGTACAAAAGGAACACATTTGAACGGACAGCCTAGTTATTATCGGATGGATGAGATCAAACAAACTGTTATCACTATTTGTAGCAAACATAGTTAATGTGATCAAATGAGACCATCCAAATACTGAATTTTTTTACATCAATACAATGTCGAATCCAGCAGACATCGCCACGAGACCTGAACCTGAACTCGGGAATCACAGGAAAGAACTTTTGTACAATGGCCCAGCATTCTTGAAAGAAGAAGAGTCATACTGGCCTGTGAGTCGTCATTATGAGACACATAAGACTTTCCTTTCAGTTGGGGAGCCCTCGGGCCCCGAGGCCCAGGAGAGCCGACAGAAACTTGTGAATCCCCAGAGGAAATGGAAGTACCATATAATGATCTAAATTAACCAATGGACATCTCTGAGTTTACTTGCATTTCCGAGTGTAACAACCCCCCCCCCATTTTAATTTTTAATTTAATAAATCGTATTGGCCAATGATCGTCTAGTCTAGGAGGACCCTAACACTGTGAACCGCTGCAGTAACCTTGCTCTTTTCGGAAAGAATTGAAACAGAGAAAACTATTCAGAACTATAGATGCCTAGAGAAACCAAAAGCAACGCCTAGGTATTCTGATATTACGATGGATAACCTACTACTACATTACTGAACTGCTAGCTGATAACGACAAATTGCGATGAACATACAAGATTGCAAATACTTAGTTCTTACAGACTGACTGACTGAGCTGATCCTAGATTTCTAGCTTATGTACTTGATTTGACTTCTAATCGTGGAAGATATTAATCATCAATATAAGTTTCTGAATTTAAGGTCTATGTTATTTGGCCATAGAACATAGAAACAGTAGGATATTTGCAAGTTTTACTATATTATAATTATTAGCTTGCAAAACTATCTGTTATATATGATAAATCAGTTTTGATTAGTGAAATAATATATAAACAACTCCATTAAATAATATCAGATATACGCATGATTTTCGTTATTATTAATAACAGTTATAAACCTGTTAATTATATAACTAGCTTTCTTTATAGATTTATGTTTGTTGCTATGAGCATTTAGCTGTTGATAAGATTGATATAATCTCTTGCAGACTAAGTGTCTCTATAATATGTACTATTTGTTTCGTTTATGAAAACTGCTAGGAAATAAATGTGATATTGAAGTAAAAATACACTTTATATGCGCTTTAGAAATCTCTTGTGATCAGTAACTACTACGCTGATTATCCAATTCCTTTAGATAAATATTATCAGCCACTATTCCCTGAATAGTTCAATTGTTCAAGTTTAATCATTTACTTGTTTACTAAAGCAATATATGGGAAATAATATCAGTGACTTAGAGAAATCTCTAGACCCTTGTTTGTGGTTTACAAGAATTCTCAAGGTGCTGCATTGCTTGACCAAGTTTGATAAGATTTACCACATACATAAATCTCCTTTTTATACGAGATTGCTATACTTAGATTACTAGTGTTTTACATGACATGCCATCTATTGAACCATTGTAGGAAAAGCAATTATTTTAAATACTTAAGTATTAGCAGAATCTTTGTTGTATTGGTTAGCTCAATACTAGCAGCCATATATTTATTATGATGATTATTATAATAGTTAGCTTTACTTTGCCGAGTAAATTATTGATAGATATCTCTACAATTTAAAGATATAATATATTTTATAAATTTTCATATTGTAAGTAATTAGTTTGATTTTTTTTAGATTTGCCGTAGAATTCTAGATTTATTATGATTTAGGAAGTAGGATTCTTGGCATGTTCAAGGCTTACAACTCGAATGCTGGATTAAGAGCTGCTCTTTACTGTGACACAAATGTTCTCCATCATGCCAAGAACCTCTTCTATTTACCCCAAAATTAGTTAGGCCTTACTAAGTCCGTTTGGTAGTTTTCCAAATGTAGAGTTTGCGTCTATAAGCGATTATAATCTTATTTATCTCTTCTTAATAGTATTATTTATCATTACGAATTTTTGATTCTAAATATTACTTTTGATACTTTCAGCAAATAATTCAATTGCTATAATTTATTACCGCATTCTCATGCTAGGATCAGGGTAGACAATCTAGCCCAAACTCGATTAATTAGCAAATATATAATATATTATTGCAACAAATACATTACATTTCATTCGAACTAATATTTCTATATTCCTTTGCAGGCAAATATTTCTGTATTCCTTACTTTATACTGATTAAATATATATTTATTTTGACATTTTTATTTCGTAGTTAGTCTTTAGTTTCTAAGTCTAGCATACCAATAGATTGTATTGATATGACGAATTCATTATTGAAACCTACGTCTCTAGTGGTAGACACCACTAGCGCGTGAATTTACTTATTTGCTCCCGATTGAACCATCACGAAGTTAATGTATAACCCGGTAAACAAAAATACTACCTAGACCTAGACCTACTTCGGTCCTAAATAAATTCATAGTCTGCTAAAATGTGTGTAAGTCCCCAACAAACCCCCCAAAGTTAATTGCGCATGAGCTTTCATCCCCCTGATAGGATGGCTCAAGTTTGATCCCTAACTAGCCTCTAAAGTTCGGTGCCAAGCCGAGAATCGAACCTATGGCCCCTAGGGTGTCCAACTCCACGCACGGAAATAGTCGCGCGACTATACCGCTATAGCCGAAGCTATGGAAGGCTGCAGAGCGACGTTCTAGTATGAGAGGAAATAAATACATATAATAAATAGAAGACACTTCCACTGGAATATTCTTTCCAATCGAAGTGAGGAGCAGTTAATCGTACCCATTGCAATAGGTTAAAGCGATTGTTGGCTCGCTCCCAAAAGTGTCCAACTCTAAGGATTGGGCGTTCCCTATCGAGGTGGATCTTAGTTGTCACCGTGAGGTATCCAACCCACGTCCGGAACCATGTCCGTAGCAGAATATATTACCTCACGGAAGTTCGGGAATTTAATAAGCATTTTCTTGGTCTTTCTACTGCTTATATACTTTCTCAAACTTGACAGTGACGCCGATTTGAGGCCGATAGGTATCCAATCAATGCCCTTTCTATCGGCGTCAAAACGGCTTCAGATCCACCTCAGCCAATCTCTGCCCTCCAGCGCATTCCTATTCTAATTTCAAAATCTCATCAAAATCCGCTCATGACAACACATATTTTGAATTTCGTATGACGCCGATCAGAGGTACGTAGATCCAATCAAAGCCCTTTCTATCGGCGTCAGATCGGCGTCAATACTCATTTGTTTTAGGGTTCATCTTGATGAAGCAAACTCAAATACGAAAATGTGTTCCTCACATTACCTTTGTATGATTTGAAATATCAATGCTGCTTATTTTCATGGTAATTTTATTAATTTTACTTATAACTTTTATGTATTTAAAGGATTACTCAACATTTCCTTTTCCTTGAAGTAATTTATCAGTTCTGTTTGAACAATTGATTTAAATGGTTAATACATAGAATATCTTGATATCTGAAATATTCTATGCTGCTTATCATTTTCAGTAAGTATAGTCTTGCTATAAGAAATACCTATCATCTAAATCTCAACATTACACATTAACGCTTTCTTCTACTTTTGATTGTCTAAATTTCATCAATATTTGTTCATAGCTAGATATTTTTTAACTCGTCCGCATCAGGACAAAAAGTAACAATAGATTTGCAAACAATAGCTTGCTGATTCGGACGGGTTAAATGTCTCTATATTTGTGAATGGTGACGGAATCCTCATCCAGAGCCTGTTCCGTTACACGAGCCAACATTGGTCAGATAGGAGAGAGCCATATAGCGAAATTGTTATTCAAACCAGTGCCAGTTCTGAATCTACGATTGAAATTAAAAAAAAATGGTTGTTTGTAAAGTCGGTTTACGGACGATAGTTTTACGTGATAAGGTCATTGGAAAAGCCGAACGCTTTCGCTGATCGTGCCTCTCTATCGCTTGTTCCACGTTCTCGCTTCCACGCGGAACCTGACAATGAGTTTTATGCGTGAGTTTCATGCGTGCAGCCAACGTTCATCGATTTATATGATGTTATCACGTCATAGGTTACAAGGACAGCATTTTCCTGAAGAGTTCAAGTAAAATAGGTATTCCGTAGATGTCCACAGTATATAAAGCATGGGGGAGGTCCATACAAGTTGCCCCAGACACCAGCATTGCCACAGGAGAGTAAATTACAACGAGCCGTATACATTTACTGGTGCGTACTTCTTTGGGCCACTATATGTATGCACAGCTACAGGAAAGGAGAAGAGATGGGTAGACTTATTTACATGTTTGACTGTAAGGGCAGTACATCTAGACATAGTAAAGGACATATCGGTTGAAGAAAGTCTTCTGGTTAGAGTGGCTTATGGAGATTTGAAGCAACAAGAGGCACCCCGCAAAGGTTTTAATTCTAATAATGTAAATAATTTCACATTACTAGCGGAACTACTTAAAAACCCGTACTGTATCAAAAAGAAAATCTAAGTTAGCTAAGAATTGCCTCAGTAGAACCTAGAGGAAACATCTAGTAATCCACGAGTATAAATTGCTGACGGTGATAAAGTAAGTAGAAGCAATACTTAATTCAACACTTTTAGCAAGAGTTGGCATAGAACTTGAACATGTCTTAATGGGAAAAAGGCGGTGATGAAGTATCTGTAACTGAGCATGATATATCCGCTAGCGCATCGGCAGCATGTATGGGAACTGCAAGTGAAAATAATCTGCAGCCCAGCGATGTAAGGACCAGGAGCAAAAGACGTCTCTTTTGCTAAGTGCTAAGTAAGCTGTCATTCGGGACAGGTGAAAATCCTTGTGTGGACTTGTCAACTGCTAGCCCTCTTGAAGTAGACCTCTCTGCCGTTGTGAGTGTCGCGCGCAGCACGAGTTTCCGTTAACGAATTGGTGAGTGTAACTGTATCCTTATTGTCAATCTATTTTTGCACTATGGCAACTCTGCCTTTTGTAAGTGATTTGACGCAGGTACTCTGTGGCACAGACGAGCAGATGCTAACGCATCTCTGGGGCAGACTACGAATGGCGTGCCGGCAGGAAGGCGGGTACGGAGAAAAATGGCGGATGGGTAAGCACGTGTGAGGCACTGACTGAAGCCTCGATGGAAAACAACCAGCAGAGGTCCTGGTAAGTGCTTTTAGCTCATAATTCCTAGTTCTACAAGAACCGTGTGATGTGATAATGAGACGACCGTTAACGAGTCACGTTTTACGGTTAGGCATAGTCCAATGATTGCGTACAATGTACATTAACTGGTAGTAAAGGAAATTGGACTGAAGAGCTAGCGAGTTGACCCCCTGAGCATCCATATCCAGGTGTAACCAACAGGGGGTAGCAAAATGATCGGCTATGTTGTTGGAGCATATTGGGCAGTACTATGGGGATGGTGGAGGTCCTCGTGGGGAACACCCCATGTCCAGCTGGTGTCATTCCTGGGGTAAACTGTACTGACCAGGAACCCAATGAGAGAGATAACTTGTATAAATATACGCAATATCTAAGTAAAGGGAAGACCCGGGCGCAGTAAACACGGTACTGCGCTCTGACTGGAGCCATAGTCGATCAGAGGGTAACTGAACGGACCCTTGTATGAGGCAAAGCCTCCTAGCACCAAATGTTGCCTAAATTGCGTGCGTTGGTGGTCGACTCATTGTTTCATCCACGTGTTCTTCTTTATATTCTTTGTCGTGTGTTTATTTTAGTATGATTATTTACCGGGCACACACAGTCATCTTGCTATGACAGGAAGCGCGACAGCTGTACCTAGTTTTAGACTTGCGAAGACTAATAAGTCATTCCTAGGAAATTGTGTGCGTTTTTACATTAAAATCCCAAAGCACATAACTGAGCTCGCAGAGGGCAAATTCAAGTTGACTGTAAAAAAACGTTTTAATAAAAAAAGCTTACTATAAAGTTCGACATTATATAGAAGATAAAGATGCTTGGAATACTCCACTTCTGGCAAGCTGTCTCTCTGCCACCCATAAAATGTAATATTTGTAGTACCTAAGTAGAAACATTGTAAACATCCATATAAAAAGAATGGCCCCGAGTTTCTTGCCGCTTCTTCTCGGTGGGTTCTATATATTTTGGAACGCGGCGGTAGAGTCTTTAAAGTACATTATAATGAAAAGTTGACGTTCATAAGTGCGTCTTTGATGCCTAACTTGAATAAATTATTTTTGACTTTGAACTGGGGCCTAGATTAAAACACGAGGCTTAACTATTTTGGGCAAAAACTTAGCATTGCCATCCAGCGTGGCAATGCCGCCAGCGTTTTGGCAACTTTTCCCCCCACCATGGGGCTTATAGATTAGATAGTTATTATTATTATTACTTTATTTAATTTTTAATTACTAATAAATGTTTTTTGTTGTATAGATATATTATATCTTACCTGTGACAGCTGTCAAAATGACAGTTGGTGTCATATTTTATGATTTTGATTTCACACTTAGATGGTCTTAGCTATGACAGCTGTCAAAGTGACAGTTGAAGTCGTATTTTATGATTTTGATCTCACACTTAGACTATATTTGGCTTAAAAATAACACCGATATAGGTCTTAGTTGGGACTGCTGTCAAAGTGACAGTTGATGACGTATTTAGTGATTTTGATTTCACACTTAGATAACATTCGACTTAAAATTAGCACCGATATAGGTCTTAGCTATGACAGCTGTCATAGTGACAGTTGAAGTCGTATTTTATGATTTTGATTTCATACTTAGATTACATTCGACTTAAAAATAGCACCGAGATAGGTCTTAGCTATGACAGCTGTCATAGTGACAGTTGAAGTCGTATTTAGTGATTTTCATTTCACACTTAGATAACATTCGACTTAAAAATAGCACCGATATAGCTCTTATCTATGACACCTGTCATAGTGACAGTTGAAGTCGTATTTTATGATTTTGAATTCATACTTAGATTACATTCGACTTAAAAATAGCACCGAAATAGGTCTTAGCTATGACAGCTGTCATAGTGACAGTTGAAGTCGTATTTAGTGATTTTGATTTCACACTTAGATAACATTCGACTTAAAAATAGCACCGATATAGGTCTAGCTATGACAGCTGTCATAGTGACAGTTGAAGTCGTATTTAGTGATTTTGATTTCACACTTAAATAACATTCGACTTAAAAATAGCACCGAGATAGGTCTTAGCTATGACAGCTGTCATAGTGACAGTTGAAGTCGTATTTAGTGATTTTGTTTTCACACTTAGATTATATTCGTAATGTCTAAATTTATTAGTTACATTGAGAAAAGGTTTAAAATAAAGAATTTCATTGCAATTTTGGGGGTATTTGGAGAGCGCCACCGAACAAATAATTATTTGGAAGGATAGCATGGAAAGCTCAACAAGTCCATCAATAAAAATACTGTAAATTTGTTACGTTTACTTAATGTACTCAAAGTAACAGTTTCAAACGCAGAAGTGCAATTGTATAAATATAACACATCAGGGCGCAAACAATCAAATATTGAATGATGATGTCATAAGGACTATTCAGATGGAATATATAAATGGTGAAATTTCACTTGGGCATGCATTAGATCAGTTACGATGAATACATTTGAGTCGAGATAAATAAAAGACAAGTCTCTTAGTTTCTCAGACGTTCCATCAGTATTACTACTCACAATGTTGAAATTTATCTTTTTAAGCTATTGCATAGCTTCTATCGCGGGCCTTGAGCGTGGAGACCGAATCCAGAAATTCCGTAACGAAAATAACCTAACACCCCCCACTCCGACTCCATCTGTCTATGAATAGCAGAACTTTTAATGGCTTTTTGAAATATCACGCTTGTCTCTTTAGTTCAGCAACTCGCCCTAGATGGCATTGGTTAAATAATTATAATTGCATAAGTTGATAAAAACAGCTATGCATTAGCTTTTTTTTTTACTAATACAACTACACTTCTGGACTCATCTATTGGCCCACCTTGTATTTTCAGTTTCGTTTGGTCCTAGCTAAAATTTTATATTAGGTCAAGCAAAAAGTTTTTATGCAGTTTTGAACCTGGCACATTCACAATTTCATTCAATAGTCTTTTTTTGAATTTCGAACACAGAATTTAAAGAAACAAAAGACAATTTGGAGCCTGTTTGTTGATATCAAACAATCGAATACTAAGAAAACTTGGTTTTATTGGTTTACTTGGATTTAATTCTTGAAAAAGTGATTGATATCTTTGGTTTTGCAACAAACATTACTTATTCTTAACATTAAGGTGAGGTTCTATCAATAATCTATGGATACTTCACCTGAAGTCGCCACCCAAGCTGTGGCACTTATTCAGGCCGGACACAGCCAAAGAAACGTGAGTGCTCAACTTAATTTAAGTCGATCTGCGGTCCGAAATGTTTATCGGAGGTACCTAGAGACTGGCGGCTTTGTTCGTCGCCAAGGAAGGCCACGATCTCGGATCACAACTGAAAGGCAGGATCGATTCATCGTGACGACCAGCTTGAGAAATCGTCACCTTACCTCCATTGAGATACAAAACCAACTTCGCGACTTCCACGGAGTATCTGTGAGCGCTCGAACTGTTCGGAGAAGGTTAAAAGAACGCGATATGGTACCACACAAGCCAGCTAATGGGCCCAAAATAACGCGAGCCCACCGAACAGCGTGCCTTCATTTCGCACGCAGTCATTTAAATTGGACACAGCAAGATTGGAGCCGTGTACTCTTTTCTGATGAGTCTAAAATTGTGTTACATGGCAATGATGGAAGGAAGAAGGTCTACCGACGTAAGGGAGAGCACGCGTTTCGCACAATGCTGCTTTGAAGAGAGGGTTGCTTATGGCGGTGGCTCATGGACTGTCTGGGGCGGTATATCCGCGAGCGGCAAAACTCAACTTGAGGTTGTTACAGGACCACGGCTGCCAACATTAAATGCTGAAAGGTACATTCGTGAGTGCTTAGAACCTCACGTGATACCATACGCGGACTATGTGGGCCCAAATTTCCTTTTTATGCATGATAATGCAAGAGCCCATGCGGCCGGCATCGTCAGGGAATATCTTCGGGATGTGAACATCACAGTTATGGACTGGCCAGCCAGAAGCCCAGACATGAACCCTATTGAGCACATGTGGGACGAGCTAAAAAGACGTGTTAGGGCTCGTCAGCCAGTTGCCCAGACGACGCAGGAGTTTAAAACTGCCATAGAAGAGGAATGGGAGATGATCCCTCAAAATTTCATAGAGCGGTTGATAAACTCTATGCCTAATCGTATGAGAGCTGTGGTAGATGCCCATGGAGGCAACACGCGTTATTAAAATAAACCTTTATTTGATAAAACATGTTTTTTATTCAAAAATCAATTGCCTTTAACAAGGCGCATATCCGACTTGTTAGGCGTAGCTCCATGTCGTATGGTATTCTGAATTCAAATTTAAAACAATACGATAGAAAAAGATGGTAAAATGTATCAGGTTTAAAACTGCATCAACAGTTTTTGTTCAATCTAGCAATCATATTTCGGTAGGGGCCATCGAAACCTAAACTCTAAGGTTGGCCAATAGATGTGTCCAGAAGTGTATTTCTTTTGTAAACCTATGTTCTGTCAACGTAATGCACAATTTTTACAATATCAGTAGTTATGTTTTCTTGTTTTATATAGGACCATCCTTCTAAAAGCTAGCTCAGCTGGTAGCAATGGCAAAGTTGCTGTTAAGGAAACGATACGTTTTTGTTGTTTACTTTTCGACACTTTCAATGATTTTGGTTTTCGCCAAATTGCTCGAGTCCAGTAATAATACTAGTAGCATCTTATGATTTTTAATCCAGGAAAAACTTTTGAAACGTCATTTATTGAAATTTGTATCTAATAGTCGCAATGTATTTTTAGTGGAATAAAATGCAAAGATTAAAGGTACAACTTTGGTATGCTTTGATTTACTATCTATATCACCAAGTATATTGTATAGTTCAGCGAAGGGCTTTGGGCAGGATTTGAATGTATCGTCAGTAAAAGCTTATTTTTAGAATCAATTCTCTCGCTTTAACTGAGCACAAAACAAGTATCCATGTACCTTCATAAAAATAGTACGCCTAAACGAAAGGTAGGTAAGTAAACAATTTCCAGTGATTCAAAGTCAAAATCAAAATTATTTATTAAATTTAGGCATCAAAGAAGCAACATATGAACGTCGATTATTGATTATAATGTACTTTAAATACTCTACCGCCGCGTTCCAAAAAATAAAGTGCAAGAAGCGGCAAAAAATTCGCGGCCATTAATTTCATACAGATCCTAACAATGTTTCTACTTAGGTTCTACTATTATTAAATTTTATGAGTGACAGATGACAACATGCCAGAAGTGAAGTATTCCAAGCATCTTTGTCTTCTATATAATATCAGACTTTATAATTTCCCTCTGTGAGCTCAGTTATGTGTTTTGGAATTATTTTTGTTTGATTGTAAAAACGCACACAAATTCCTAGGAACGTCTTATTAGTCTTCGCAAGTTCAAAACTAGGTACAGCTACCCTATTAGTATTCCTAGTATTAAAAGGGTGGTGATAACTATTTAACTTATATTTATGAAAATTTTTGCGAACATACATTATATTTGCAGATACAAATATAATGAAGGCGAAGTTAATATATAGATTTCTTTAAACAAATCTCTATAAGATTTCGTATATAGCACGTATTTGTAGGATAAAGATGGTATCAATATCAATAATATACAAACGACATACGTAGTTAACCGGATATACACCGGAATTCATAGTTGACCTTGCTTTCGTTTAGTCCAACTGATTTTCGCACAGTATTTAATGCTCGTTTAAGTGCGGCAAAAGTTGTTTGAGTATATTTTTTTCAAAGATCTTACACAAAGTTAGGTAGGATAGACTAGTATATAATTTGATGCGTCTGATTTCTCTCCAGCCTGAAAAATTGAATTCTACTATATTTCATTAAATCAGGAAAGGCACCTCCATCTAAACAAAGATTAAATACGCGGAACAAATAAGAAGACATCTAACTTATAATTGACTCTACAATTTTTACCGACATTTCCCATAAGTCTTCAGCGTTCTTTATATTTAAACTTTTGAATGTTTTTGTAATTTCGAAAGTTGAAGTATATTTAAAAGAAAAACTGGGTACTTTGTACGTGCAATTAGCTTTAAGAATAGCTTCTGCTGCATTAGGACAAGAATTCAGTGACTTGGTGCCTTCTAGTCTAGAGGTAAATTAGAGAAGTAATAATCAAAAGTTTTTGCTACATTTATTCAAAATTCAAATTCAAATTCAAAAATTATTTATTCAGTTTAGGCATCATAGACACTCTTAAGAACGTCAAAATTTTTAAATGATTCTACCGCTGTCTTCGGAAAAGAACCACCGCCGAGAAGAAGCAGCAAGAAACTCGTGGGCCATTATTTTTTCAAGTCTTTGTACATTGAGGTTACATATGCGTAGTATTAAAATAACAATTTTTTTCAATAGTTGGCTATTAGGCAGAAGTGGAAAGCTTCCAGGCATCTTTGTCTTCTAAGTAGTGACTCAATTTATAATAGGCTTTTTTCATTAGTATATTTTTGACACGTAACTTGAATTTCCCTTCAGTGAGCTCAGTAATGTCTTTCGGGATTTTATTATAGAAACGTACACAATTTCCTAAGAAGGACTTATTTTTAGTTTTCGTGAGTCTAAATTTAGATACAGCTATCCTATCCTTATTTCTAGTATTAATATTATGCATATCACTATTTATTCAAAACGTCTTTATATTTTTACGAACGTACATTATATTTTCTAGGATATACAAAGATGGAAAAGTTAATATATTAATTTCTTTGAACATTTGTCTTAAGGATTCGCGGGGACCCATTTCGTAGATGGCTCGAACTGCCCGCTTTTGCAATATAAAAACTGTCTCTATGTCCACCGCTGACCCCCACAGCAGGATACCATATGACATTATGCTGTGGAAGTAAGCAAAGTAGACCAGTCGAGCAGTAGCTATATCTGTCAATTGCCTAATTTTATGAACCGCATATGCAGCTGAGCTCAGTCTTCCAGATAGTGCATCAATATGAGGACCCCATTGTAATTTAGAGTCTATGCTAATACCTAGAAAGACTATTGCCTTGTCAATTTTCAATTTATTTCCGTCGAGTAATACGTTTGGCTCTATATGTCTTACATTAGGCATGGAAAATTTTAAACATTTCGTTTTCTTTGCGTTGAGAAGCAGGTTGTTTGCGGCTAACCAATTTGAAACAATAGTTAACGCGTTGTTGACTTGAACTAGTTCTCTATCTTTCCTATCTACTTTAAAAATTAGAGAAGTATCATCCGCAAAAAGAACTATGTCAGCAAGGCCCTCAACCATATGTGGTAAGTCATTGATATATGCTAAGAATAAAAACGGACCCAAGATCGACCCCTGTGGAACCCCCATTCTGACCAAAGATCCAGAAGATGTCACGCCATTAATGCCAACTTTTTGCTGCCTATCAGATAAGTATGATTCTACAAGATTCAGAGCAGCTCCACGAATTCCATAGTGGTGTAGCTTATAAATTAGAGTGCGGTGCTCTACACAGTCGAAAGCTTTGGAGAGATCACAAAATACGCCAATGGCATCCTGTGAGCTCTCCCAAGCCTCCAGCACATGCTTGACTAACTGGACTCCTGCATCTGTTGTTGATCTGCTTTTCGTGAAACCGAACTGATTTTCGTGTAAAATCCTATGTTCATTAAAATGAGACAAGAGTTGTTGAAGCATTATCTTTTCGAATATTTTGCTCAAAGCCGGAAGCACAGAGACCGGTCTATAATTTGAGGGGTCGGCCTTACTACCTGATTTAAAAATAGGGGTGATTTTACTCATTTTCATTAGGTCAGGAAATGTACCTAATCAATACCTAAATTAAATATGATCATCAAATATGGCGCTATAACTTCTATTATTGACTCTAGCATTTTTACGGATAATCCCCATAAATCCTCTGTTGCTTTAACGTTTAAACTTTTAAATGTTTTTATATATCGATGAATATATCGATGTATTGGTTCTGAAACTGTTTGATTATTACTTACAAGGACGCATGCAATGTCTTTTGTTTTTTTTCCGGTCTCCTTATCTATGGTCTTCCATACTGTTTTTTTTTTAATTTATACCTCACCTTGGTTATCAAATACTGTTTTCGTGAAATTTATCTACATGTTTTATAAAATATACAGACAATGTTGTACGTTGGATAGAGAGATATGGTATCTAGAAGTTTATGGCTAAATCTTCCAGATCTGCAATCGCATTTCATGAGATTATTGTTCATTATATAACTCACTCATTGGAAGATCGGATTATTCAACAGTTTATTTTAAAAACTAGAAATCGTTTTTGCAATAACATTTATTGCTTTGTTAAGTTGACACAGGTGATCGTTATGTTTAAGTACAATACTTTTAATTATTGTTTGACACCATAAGTGAAGCACCATATTTTGAGATACGGCAAAAGGTGTGTTACAAGAATACAGGCGGTTATAAAGACCATGTCTAGTGCAGCACAATACCTTTTAAACCAGTACGATAGGTCGATAATTTCATAAATATTTTTGTAAAATGCAATATTTTCAAAGAATATGAATCTGCATGCCCATATCTCTTAAATGTTATAAAAGGCACAGTGTAATTATTGTATTTTAAAATTGATACCGTAACGCAGTGATAGGAGCGAAAAATAAATTGTCTATTGTAGGTTTTAAGTGTAGACATGCATGAAAATTGTGTTACCATTAGTAATACAGTATATACAATATATATAGCAGTGCAATAGATAGCAGCACAATCCTTAATTATTGTTAAGATTAGTAAAACTCAACTGTCTTTATCTTTTATGGCATAAAATTATAAAAAAAAAAACTTTTACACTTATTGTTATCAGTCGAATAACTACGTAAATTGTACATATTTAATTATTATTATTTAAGCTGACAGCAGCTGAAATAAAATGTTCAACTGCAAAACCGTTTATTTATTATTCATCCGCAATAATGATGGTTGGAATCGCCCTGAAATTTTAGACCAATTGCAAGCTCCATATTATGAAATCACTCGATTATTATTATTTTAATAACAATGAATTGTTAATAAAATAATTATTTGATAGATCACAAAATAGGATGCTTGAAATATTTATCAATTATATTGAGAGATGTCAAATTAAAAAAAAAAACGCCAAGGTCTAAACTGTAACAGCAAAGATCCGTGTTTTTTTTCAAGTAGTCGTAAGTGTCAAATCAAAATCATAAAACACGACATCAACTGTCACTAAAATAGCTGTCATAGCTAAGACC
The DNA here is from genome assembly GCA_917880725.1 of Selenia dentaria. Lineage (NCBI taxonomy): Eukaryota > Metazoa > Arthropoda > Insecta > Lepidoptera > Geometridae > Selenia > Selenia dentaria. Next base: position 24,197,529 of record OU862882.1, on the reverse strand, counting down.
TATCTCGGTGCTATTTTTAAGTCGAATGTAATCTAAGTATGAAATCAAAATCATATAATACGACTTCAACTGTCACTATGACAGGTGTCATAGATAAGAGCTATATCGGTGCTATTTTTAAGTCGAATGTTATCTAAGTGTGAAATGAAAATCAATAAATACGACTTCAACTGTCACTATGACAGCTGTCATAGCTAAGACCTATCTCGGTGCTATTTTTAAGTCGAATGTAATCTAAGTATGAAATCAAAATCATAAAATACGACTTCAACTGTCACTATGACAGCTGTCATAGCTAAGACCTATATCGGTGCTATTTTTAAGTCGAATGTTATCTAAGTGTGAAATCAAAATCACTAAATACGTCATCAACTGTCACTTTGACAGCAGTCCTAACTAAGACCTATATCGGTGTTATTTTTAAGCCAAATATAGTCTAAGTGTGAGATCAAAATCACTAAATACGTCATCAACTGTCACTTTGACAACTGTCACAACTAAGACCTATATCGGTGCTATTTTTAAGTTGAATGTTATCTAAGTGTGAAATCAAAATCACTAAATACTACTTCAACTGTCACTATGACAGCTGTCATACCTAAGACCTATCTCGGTGCTATTTTTAAGTCGAATGTTATCTAAGTGTGAAATCAAAATCACTAAATACGACTTCAACTGTCACTATGACAGCTGTCATAGCTAAGACCTATCTCGGTGCTATTTTTAAGTCGAATGTAATCTAAGTATGAAATCAAAATCATAAAATACGACTTCAACTGTCACTATGACAGCTGTCATAGCCAAGACCTATATCGGTGCTATTTTTAAGTCGAATGTTATCTAAGTGTGAAATGAAAATCACTAAATACGTCATCAACTGTCACTTTGACAGCAGTCCCAACTAAGACATATCGGTGTTATTTTTAAGCCAAATATAGTCTAAGTGTGAGATTAAAATCATAAAATACGACTTCAACTGTCACTTTGACAGCTGTCATAGCTAAGACCTATATCGGTGCTATTTTTAAGTCGAATGTTATCTAAGTATGAAATCAAAATCATAAAATACGACACCAACTGTCATTTTGACAGCTGTCACAGGTAAGATATAATATATCTATACAACCAGTTGCGCCTACGCGAAAAATAAGTTCAAAAGGCTCAACTAGTTAAGCCTCGTGTTTTAATCTAGGTCCCAGTTGAGCCTTCGACACATTTTTTCCCCCTAGGCACAACCAGTTGAGCCTACGGGAAAAAAAAGTCCGAACGGCTCAACTGGTTGAGCTTCGCAGTTGAGCCTAGGGCCCTAAACGATCTATGCATGTATAGCATTAATGGCCAATAATGTGCTAATGTATGATACGTACGTTTATATGTATATGAACAAAAGTATATGAATACTATCATTCCATTGCCTGATAACAATTGCTGTATGTCTCAAATCTCTAAAGCTCTGCACGATGTTACACTACGTTTGTCACCCAATTTTTATTTAGTCACCGCAGTGATTTCTAATGATTTTGTCTGCTACGATATCCTATAAATCTAAATAGTAACTGTGTTTGCATGCTAATAAATAGAGGCAGAATACCTGGTATCGCAACGGTGCTCTCCACATAGTATGAGAGAGATGGAATCATGTTATTACATGGGATCATGTGTAGAGATATACTGTAAACGCCGTTGAATATGTTCTTATTATATGATATTACAAATGTGTCTGAAAATCTTGATGTTAATGTTATATTCTGATTTCATAGTTGTTTCAAAAGCTTTAATTTTTATTCTAGAAGGAACTACAATTTTGTTTTATGGCCTTAAGCGTTTTAAATGTATAATCAATAAATTTGTAATAAATAATTGTTGTCCAATTTATTGTCCTTTTTTTAATGGTCGTTATTATAATGCAGTAAAATAGAAAATATCTTTTATTAACTGTGTTTTGACAGAACTCTCTTTTCTCGATTAAAGTAATTTTATATGTACATGTCTGTTGAAGCTGTAATTGTACAAATTGCTAGGTAAAATTAGTACCTAAATTTTCACATAGATGGCGCTGTATGTAGCTAACACGCGCAAGTGTTTGTTGCACTTATACATATAATTAAAGATAAACTTACCGCGCTCAAACGATGGAAACTATACGGCAACCCAAGGGATTACGATGAATTTTCTATTTTACGCTCTAGACAGAAATTAATACAAAAGAAATGTCATAGCTCTTATAAAGATAATATACAGCGATTACTAAAAAAAATCCTAATCATCTCTGGACGTATGTAAAGTCATTACGTACGTAAGTCATAGTTCGGGGTATCCTAATACTCTCACCTTAGGCGATAAAACATTCAGTAATGACTTGGAAGTCTGCACGGGTTTTAGTAATTATTTCATGAGCGTTTTTCAGGAACCAGCCAAGTCATATGGTCGCATCCTACAGACCTACCCCGAACCAAGCGATAGTGTCTTTAAGCTACATATAACTGAAACCTCTGTTTACAAATTACTTCAATCAATAGACATTAACAAAGGCCCCGGAAGTGATAACATACCACCAATATTTATAAAAAAATGCGCTAAATCCCTTTATAAACCTTTGTGTGCAATTTTTATATTATCAGTAAACAAATTTGGTATATTCCCTGAGAAATGGAAGGAAGCACGAATAATCCCGATTCATAAGAGTGGTTCACTTAGCCACATTGAACACTACCGCCCGATTTCAATTCTTAATGTATTCAGCAAAAATTTTGAAAAAGCTGTCTATCAAACAATAGGTGCGACAATTTTTAAATCTATCCCAGAAGAACAGCATGGCTTCATGAAAAAGCGTTCAACTGTAACCAACCTTACAGTTTTTACTAACTACGTGTTCCGTTGCATCGATGGTGGGGAGCAGGTTGATGCAGTTTATACTGATTTTGAAAAAGCATTCGATAAAGTTGATCACATCATCCTTCTCCACAAGTTGTACCTTCATAGATGGTTAAGTTCATACATTTCAATGAGGCGGCAAGCTGTTATAATCGGGAGTGCGTGTAGTGATTACATCACCATTAGCTCTGGAGTACCGCAAGGTTCAACCATGGGTCCTCTTTTATACAACGCATATCTTTTTGATGTAGGAAACTATTTTCAAAACTCTAAGTTCATTATGTTCGCCGATGATAAAAAAGTCTTCTTAAAAGTCAAAAACATCGATGACTGTCTCAAAATTCAAGAAGACTTAAATAATCTGAGTCGTTTCTAATTGATGAATAGGATTACTGTTAACATTGAAAAATGTTCGCAGATATCTTTTACTCGAAAAATTAACCCTATAAGGTATACCTATCAAATCAATGAAACTCCTATAAATAAAGTAAACTCCGTGAGAGATCTTGGCATAATATTAGACTCAAAATTGACACTGGTTGAGCACATAGACACCATTATTAACAAAGCTTATAAACAACTTGGATTCATAAAACGTGTATGTAACACTTTTAACAGCATTGAATGCATCAAAGTATTGACTTTACTTACGTGCGAAGTATATTGGAGTATGGTTGTAGCATCTGGTCCCCAAGTTATATAGTGCACATTCAAAGAATTGAATCACTACAAAAACAGTTTATAAATTTTTTGAGTTATAAGAACTATAGATCTTTTGAGACCTATTCTAAAGCATGTAAGCACTTTAACATGGAATCTCTAGAACAAAGACGTAAGCAGTATGACATTATACTATTGCACGATATATTAACCAGCAAAATTGACTGCTCCGAACTTCTATCAAGTCTAGCTTTTCAAGTACCACCTCCGTACTCGCACCAAGCTCCTCCACAATTTCTCAATGGCATTGAGAGTCCATATACAACCTTCTTGTGATGGCGGCTTACGTGGGCTTCCAATATAATTAATAGACGAAAAAAATCTTTTCATTTTTTCAAAGCATTTTAAATGTGGACTTGAATGTTTTAAATTTGTTGCATGAGCTTTTCCTCTGCGCAAATCCGAGCAATCGCTGTTAAGACAATCAAACAGATTATCCATATTTATAATAACATTTGCTGTTACAGCTGCGTCCTCAGTAAGGTCTCCTGAAAATAAGAGTAAGGTGATTAAATAAATGTTTGCTTCAAATGAACTTTGTTATTTTGATTGTTACAAATTTTTGAGTTAATATTCTACCTGTAACCTGCTATCACATCTGTTAATATTTTGATGTAGTTGGGGGTCATTGACATTTTACTGACATTTTACTAACATTGAACTAAGCTCTCTAGTTGCCTGAAGATGTGGGGACAGCCATGACAGCTGTAGGCTCTAGTCAGCCTAAAGATGTAGGTACATATCCTACAAATCAAATTCTGTGTGCATGAGATTTAAGAACTAATGTGTCTCTAAGTGATGAGCGCAGTTTAGAGCCACAGAACGGTGATACTGCAACTGTAATGAACAGGCATGATGCATCCTATCAGGTACGGTCTTCTCTACTTCATCACTTCAAAACATTAAAAATAAACATTCACCATGCTATCATGCAATAAAGAAAGTACCTACCTATCTAGTTTACATACCTTTAGCTACTTTGGCTAACATTCCTCCTGCTACGGAATGGCTAAGAACTTGTGCTGCATATTTAACCTTCATTTTTTGTTTTGAATTGGGCTCTAAGTGATCCTTCTTCAAAGCTGGTGTATACACAAAGTTTGGGTTGGTATTATCAATTTCATAAAATTCCTTTATGTGAGACCATTTAGCAATACCTGTAAAAATAAATATGTATCATGTTGAAAAATAGTTATCAAACCAAAATAAAAGCAGTAATTTCATAACAATATCATATTTTTTTGTTT